>OY992532.1:127908718-129331203 GCA_963921185.1 Dasysyrphus tricinctus
GATGGATGTTTGATGGATGTTTTGACGGATGTTTGACGGATGTTTGATGGATGTTTGATGGATGTTTGACGGATGTTTGACGGATGTTTGACGGATGTTTGATTGATGTTTGACGAATGTTTGGCGGATGTTTGATGGATGTTTGACGGATGTTTGACGGATGTTTGACGGATGTTTGATGAATGTTTGATGGATGTTTTACGGATGTTTGATGGATGTTTGACGGATGTTTGACGGATGTTTGATGGATGTTTGACGGATGTTGGACGGATGTTTGACGGATGTTTGACGGATGTTTGACGGATGTTTGACGAATGTCTGACGGATGTTTGGCGGATGTTTGACGGATGTTTGACGGATGTTTGACGGATGTTTGACGGATGTTTGATGGATGTTTGATGGATGTTTTACGGATGTTTGACGGATGTTTGACGGATGTTTGACGGATGTTTGACGGATGTTGACGGATGTTTGACGGATGTTTGATGGATGTTTGACGGATGTTTGATGATGTTTGACGGATGTTAGACGGATGTTTGACGGATGTTTGACGGATGTTTGATGAATGTTTGATGGATGTTTGACGGATGTTTGATGGATGTTTGACGGATGTTTGACGGATGTTTGATGGATGTTTGATGGATGTTTGACGGATGTTTGACGGATGTTTGACGGATGTTTGACGGATGTTTGACGGATGTTTGATGGATGTTTGACGGATGTTTGACGGATGTTTGACGGATGTTTGACGGATGTTTGATGGATGTTTGACGGATGTTTGACGGATGTTTGATGGATGTTTGACGGATGTTTGACGGATGTTTGACGGATGTTTGACGGATGTTTGATGGATGTTTGACGGATGTTTGACGGATTTTTGACGGATGTTTGACGGATGTTTGACGGATGTTTGATGGATGTTTCACGGATGTTTGATGGATGTTTGATGGATGTTTGACGGATGTTTGATGGATGTTTGATGGATGTTTGACGGATGTTTGACGGATGTTTGACGGATGTTTGACGGATGTTTGATGGATGTTTGATGGATGTTTGACGGATGTTTGACGGATGTTTGATGGATGTTTGACGGATGTTTGACGGATGTTTGATGGATGTTTGACGGATGTTTGATGGATGTTTGATGGATGTTTGACGGATGTTTGACGGATGTTTGACGGATGTTTGACGGATGTTTGATGGATGTTTGACGGATGTTTGACGGATGTTTGACGGATGTTTGACGGATGTTTGATGGATGTTTGACGGATGTTTGATGGATGTTTGATGGATGTTTGACGGATGTTTGACGGATTTTTGACGGATGTTTGACGGATGTTTGCCGGATGTTTGATGGATGTTTCACGGATGTTTGATGGATGTTTGACGGATGTTTGACGGATGTTTGATGGATGTTTGACGGATGTTTGACGGATGTTTGACGGATATTTGACGGATGTTTGACGGATGTTTGATGGATGTTTGATGATGTTTGACGGATGTTTGATGGATGTTTGATGGATGTTTGACGGATGTTTGACGGATGTTTGACGGATGTTTGATGGATGTTTCACGGATGTTTGATGGATGTTTGACGGATGTTTGATGGATGTTTGATGGATGTTTGACGGATGTTTGACGGATTTTTGACGGATGTTTGACGGATGTTTGACGGATGTTTGACGGATGTTTGACGGATGTTTGACGGATGTTTGACGAATGTCTGACGGATGTTTGGCGGATGTTTGACGGATGTTTGACGGATGTTTGACGGATGTTTGACGGATGTTTGATGGATGTTTGATGGATGTTTGACGGATGTTTGACGGATTTTTGACGGATGTTTGACAGATGTTTGATGGATGTTTGACGGATGTTGGACGGATGTTTGACGGATGTTTGACGGATGTTTGACGAATGTTTGATGGATTGTTTGACGGATGTTTGATGATGTTTGATGGATGTTTGACGGATGTTTGACGGATGTTTGACGGATGTTTGACGGATGTTTGATGGATGTTTGATGGATGTTTGATGGATGTTTGACGGATGTTTGATGATGTTTGACGGATGTTTGATGGATGTTTGACGAATGTCTGACGGATGTTTGGCGGATGTTTGATGGATGTTTGATGATGTTTGACGATGTTTGACGGATGTTTGATGGATGTTTGATGGATGTTTGACGGATGTTTGACGGATGTTTGACGGATGTTTGATTGATGTTTGACGAATGTTTGGCGGATGTTTGATGGATGTTTGACGGATGTTTGACGGATGTTTGACGGATGTTTGATGAATGTTTGATGGATGTTTTACGGATGTTTGATGGATGTTTGACGGATGTTTGACGGATGTTTGATGGATGTTTGACGGATGTTGGACGGATGTTTGACGGATGTTTGACGGATGTTTGACGGATGTTTGACGGATGTTTGACGAATGTCTGACGGATGTTTGGCGGATGTTTGACGGATGTTTGACGGATGTTTGACGGATGTTTGACGGATGTTTGATGGATGTTTGATGGATGTTTGACGGATGTTTGACGGATTTTTGACGGATGTTTGACGGATGTTTGACGGATGTTTGACGGATGTTTGACGGATGTTTGACGGATGTTTGACGAATGTCTGACGGATGTTTGGCGGATGTTTGACGGATGTTTGACGGATGTTTGACGGATGTTTGACGGATGTTTGATGGATGTTTTGATGGATGTTTGACGGATGTTTGACGGATTTTTGACGGATGTTTGACAGATGTTTGATGGATGTTTGACGGATGTTGGACGGATGTTTGACGGATGTTTGACGGATGTTTGACGAATGTTTGATGGATGTTTGACGGATGTTTGATGGATGTTTGATGGATGTTTGACGGATGTTTGACGGATGTTTGACGGATGTTTGACGGATGTTTGATGGATGTTTGATGGATGTTTGATGGATGTTGACGGATGTTTGATGGATGTTTGACGGATGTTTGATGGATGTTTGACGAATGTCTGACGGATGTTTGGCGGATGTTTGATGGATGTTTGATGGATGTTTGACGGATGTTTGACGGATGTTTGATGGATGTTTGATGGATGTTTGACGGATGTTTGACGGATGTTTGACGGATGTTTGATTGATGTTTGACGAATGTTTGGCGGATGTTTGATGGATGTTTGACGGATGTTTTGATGGATGTTTGACGGATGTTTGATGGATGTTTGATGGATGTTTGACGGATGTTTGACGGATGTTTGACGGATGTTAGACGGATGTTTGACGGATGTTTGACGGATGTTTGACGAATGTTTGATGGATGTTTGACGGATGTTTGACAGATGTTTGATGGATTGTTTGACGGATGTTGGACGGATGTTTGACGGATGTTTGACGGATGTTTGACGGATGTTAGACGGATGTTTGACGGATGTTTGACGGATGTTTGACGAATGTTTGATGGATGTTTGACGGATGTTTGATGGATGTTTGATGGATGTTTGACGGATGTTTGACGGATGTTTGACGGATGTTTGACGGATGTTTGATGGATGTTTGATGGATGTTTGATGGATGTTTGACGGATGTTTGATGGATGTTTGACGGATGTTTGATGGATGTTTGACGAATGTCTGACGGATGTTTGGCGGATGTTTGATGGATGTTTGATGGATGTTTTGACGGATGTTTGACGGATGTTTGAATGGATGTTTGATGGATGTTTGACGGATGTTTGACGGATGTTTGACGGATGTTTGATTGATGTTTGACGAATGTTTGGCGGATGTTTGATGGATGTTTGACGGATGTTTGACGGATGTTTGACGGATGTTTGATGAATGTTTGATGGATGTTTTACGGATGTTTGATGGATGTTTGACGGATGTTTGACGGATGTTTGATGGATGTTTGACGGATGTTGGACGGATGTTTGACGGATGTTTGACGGATGTTTGACGGATGTTTGACGAATGTCTGACGGATGTTTGGCGGATGTTTGACGGATGTTTGACGGATGTTTGACGGATGTTTGACGGATGTTTGATGGATGTTTGATGGATGTTTTACGGATGTTTGACGGATGTTTGACGGATGTTTGACGGATGTTTGACGGATGTTTGACGGATGTTTGACGGATGTTTGACGGATGTTTGATGGATGTTTGACGGATGTTTGATGGATGTTTGACGGATGTTAGACGGATGTTTGACGGATGTTTGACGGATGTTTGATGAATGTTTGATGGATGTTTGACGGATGTTTGATGGATGTTTGACGGATGTTTGACGGATGTTTGATGGATGTTTGATGGATGTTTGACGGATGTTTGACGGATGTTTGACGGATGTTTGACGGATGTTTGACGGATGTTTGATGGATGTTTGACGGATGTTTGACGGATGTTTGACGGATGTTTGACGGATGTTTGATGGATGTTTGACGGATGTTTGACGGATGTTTGATGGATGTTTGACGGATGTTTGACGGATGTTTGACGATGTTTGACGGATGTTTGATGGATGTTTGACGGATGTTTGACGGATTTTTGACGGATGTTTGACGGATGTTTGACGGATGTTTGATGGATGTTTCACGGATGTTTGATGGATGTTTGATGGATGTTTGACGGATGTTTGATGGATGTTTGATGGATGTTTGACGGATGTTTGACGGATGTTTGACGGATGTTTGACGGATGTTTGATGGATGTTTGATGGATGTTTGACGGATGTTTGACGGATGTTTGATGATGTTTGACGGATGTTTGACGGATGTTTGATGGATGTTTGACGGATGTTTGATGGATGTTTGATGGATGTTTGACGGATGTTTGACGGATGTTTGACGGATGTTTGACGGATGTTTGATGGATGTTTGACGGATGTTTGACGGATGTTTGACGGATGTTTGACGGATGTTTGATGGATGTTTGACGGATGTTTGATGGATGTTTGATGGATGTTTGACGGATGTTTGACGGATTTTGACGGATGTTTGACGGATGTTTGCCGGATGTTTGATGGATGTTTCACGGATGTTTGATGGATGTTTGACGGATGTTTGACGGATGTTTGATGATGTTTGACGGATGTTTGACGGATGTTTGACGGATATTTGACGGATGTTTGACGGATGTTTGATGGATGTTTGATGGATGTTTGACGGATGTTTGATGGATGTTTGATGGATGTTTGACGGATGTTTGACGGATGTTTGACGGATGTTTGATGGATGTTTCACGGATGTTTGATGGATGTTTGACGGATGTTTGATGGATGTTTGATGGATGTTTGACGGATGTTTGACGGATTTTTGACGGATGTTTGACGGATGTTGACGGATGTTTGACGGATGTTTGACGGATGTTTGACGGATGTTTGACGAATGTCTGACGGATGTTTGGCGGATGTTTGACGGATGTTTGACGGATGTTTGACGGATGTTTGACGGATGTTTGATGGATGTTTGATGGATGTTTGACGGATGTTTGACGGATTTTTGACGGATGTTTGACAGATGTTTGATGGATGTTTGACGGATGTTGGACGGATGTTTGACGGATGTTTGACGGATGTTTGACGAATGTTTGATGGATGTTTGACGGATGTTTGATGGATGTTTGATGGATGTTTGACGGATGTTTGACGGATGTTTGACGGATGTTTGACGGATGTTTGATGGATGTTTGATGGATGTTTGATGGATGTTTGACGGATGTTTGATGGATGTTTGACGGATGTTTGATGGATGTTTGACGAATGTCTGACGGATGTTTGGCGGATGTTTGATGGATGTTTGATGGATGTTTGACGGATGTTTGACGGATGTTTGATGGATGTTTGATGGATGTTTGACGGATGTTTGACGGATGTTTGACGGATGTTTGATTGATGTTTGACGAATGTTTGGCGGATGTTTGATGGATGTTTGACGGATGTTTGACGGATGTTTGACGGATGTTTGATGAATGTTTGATGGATGTTTTACGGATGTTTGATGGATGTTTGACGGATGTTTGACGGATGTTTGATGGATGTTTGACGGATGTTGGACGGATGTTTGACGGATGTTTGACGGATGTTTGACGGATGTTTGACGAATGTTTGGCGGATGTTTGATGGATGTTTGACGGATGTTTGACGGATGTTTGACGGATGTTTGATGAATGTTTGATGGATGTTTTACGGATGTTTGATGGATGTTTGACGGATGTTTGACGGATGGTTTGATGGATGTTTGACGGATGTTGGACGGATGTTTGACGGATGTTTGACGGATGTTTGACGAATGTCTGACGGATGTTTGGCGGATGTTTGACGGATGTTTGATGGATGTTTGACGGATGTTGGACGGATGTTTGACGGATGTTTGACGGATGTTTGATTGATGTTTGACGAATGTTTGGCGGATGTTTGATGGATGTTTGACGGATGTTTGACGGATGTTTGACGGATGTTTGATGAATGTTTGATGGATGTTTTTACGGATGTTTGATGGATGTTTGACGGATGTTTGACGGATGTTTGATGGATGTTTGACGGATGTTGGACGGATGTTTGACGGATGTTTGACGGATGTTTGACGAATGTCTGACGGATGTTTGGCGGATGTTTGACGGATGTTTGACGAATGTTTGACGGATGTTTGACGGATGTTTGATGGATGTTTGATGGATGTTTGACGGATGTTTGACGGATGTTTGATGGATGTTTGACGGATGTTGGACGGATGTCTGACGGATGTTTGGCGGATGTTTGATGGATGTTTGATGGATGTTTGACGGATGTTTGATGGATGTTTGACGGATGTTTGACGGATGTTTGATGGATGTTTGACGGATGTTTGACGGATGTTTGATGGATGTTTGACGGATGTTTGACGGATGTTTGACGGATGTTTGACGGATGTTTGATGATGTTTGACGGATGTTTGACGGATGTTTGATGGATTTTTGACGGATGTTTGACGGATGTTTGACGATGTTTGATGAATGTTTGATGGATGTTTTACGGATGTTTGATGGATGTTTGACGGATGTTTGACGGATGTTTGATGGATGTTTGACGGATGTTGGACGGATGTTTGACGGATGTTTGACGGATGTTTGACGGATGTTTGACGAATGTCTGACGGATGTTTGGCGGATGTTTTGACGGATGTTTGACGGATGTTTGACGGATGTTTGACGGATGTTTGATGGATGTTTGATGGATGTTTGACGGATGTTTGACGGATTTTTGACGGATGTTTGACGGATGTTTGACGGATGTTTGACGGATGTTTGACGGATGTTTGACGGATGTTTGACGGATGTTTGACGGATGTTTGGCGGATGTTTGACGGATGTTTGACGGATGTTTGACGGATGTTTGACGGATGTTTGATGGATGTTTGATGGATGTTTGACGGATGTTTGACGGATTTTTGACGGATGTTTGACAGATGTTTGATGGATGTTTGACGGATGTTGGACGGATGTTTGACGGATGTTTGACGGATGTTTGACGAATGTTTGATGGATGTTTGACGGATGTTTGATGGATGTTTGATGGATGTTTGACGGATGTTTGACGGATGTTTGACGGATGTTTGACGGATGTTTGATGGATGTTTGATGGATGTTTGATGGATGTTTGACGGATGTTTGATGGATGTTTGACGGATGTTTGATGGATGTTTGACGAATGTCTGACGGATGTTTGGCGGATGTTTGATGGATGTTTGATGGATGTTTGACGGATGTTTGACGGATGTTTGATGGATGTTTGATGGATGTTTGACGGATGTTTGACGGATGTTTGACGGATGTTTGATTGATGTTTGACGAATGTTTGGCGGATGTTTGATGGATGTTTGACGGATGTTTGACGGATGTTTGACGGATGTTTGATGAATGTTTGATGGATGTTTTACGGATGTTTGATGGATGTTTGACGGATGTTTGACGGATGTTTGATGGATGTTTGATGGATGTTTGACGGATGTTTGATTGATGTTTGACGAATGTTTGGCGGATGTTTGATGGATGTTTGACGGATGTTTGACGGATGTTTGACGGATGTTTGATGAATGTTTGATGATGTTTTACGGATGTTTGACGGATGTTTGACGGATGTTTGATGGATGTTTGATGGATGTTTGACGGATGTTTGACGGATGTTTGACGGATGTTTGATTGATGTTTGACGAATGTTTGGCGGATGTTTGATGGATGTTTGACGGATGTTTGACGGATGTTTGACGGATGTTTGACGGATGTTTGACGGATGTTTGACGGATGTTTGACGGATGTTTGACGGATGTTTGACGGATGTTTGACGGATGTTTGATGGATGTTTGATGGATGTTTGACGGATGTTTGACGGATGTTTTGACGGATGTTTGATTGATGTTTGACGAATGTTTGGCGGATGTTTGATGGATGTTTGACGGATGTTTGACGGATGTTTGACGGATGTTTGATGAATGTTTGATGGATGTTTTACGGATGTTTGATGGATGTTTGACGGATGTTTGACGGATGTTTGACGGATGTTCGATGGATGTTTGACGGATGTTTGATGGATGTTTGATGGATGTTTGACGGATGTTTGACGGATGTTTGATGGATGTTTGATGGATGTTTGATGGATGTTTGACGGATGTTTGACGGATGTTTGACGGATGTTTGACGGATTTTTGACGGATGTTTGATGGATGTTTGACGGATGTTTGACGGATGTTTGACGGATGTTTGACGGATGTTTGACGGATGTTTGACGGATGTTTGATGGATGTTTGATGGATGTTTGACGGATGTTTGACGGAATTTTGACGGATGTTTGACGGATGTTTGACGGATGTTTGATGGATGTTTGACGGATGTTTGACGGATGTTTGATGGATGTTTGACGGATGTTTGACGGATGTTTGACGGATGTTTGACGGATGTTTGATGGATGTTTGACGGATGTTTGACGGATGTTTGATGGATTTTTGACGGATGTTTGACGGATGTTTGACGGATGTTTGACGGATGTTTGACGGATGTTTGACGGATGTTTGATGGATGTTTGACGGATGTTTGACGGATGTTTGACGGATGTTTGACGGATGTTTGATGGATGTTTGACGGATGTTTGACGGATGTTTGATGGATGTTTGATGGATTTTTGACGGATGTTTGACGGATGTTTGACGGATGTTTGACGGATGTTTGACGGATGTTTGATGGATGTTTGACGGATGTTTGACGGATGTTTGATGGATGTTTGACGGATGTTTGACGGATGTTTGACGGATGTTTGACGGATGTTTGATGGATGTTTGACGGATGTTTGATGGATGTTTGATGGATGTTTGACGGATGTTTGACGGATGTTTGACGGATGTTTGATGGATGTTTCACGGATGTTAGACGGATGTTTGACGGATGTTTGACGGATGTTTGACGCATGTTTGATGGATGTTTGACGGATGTTTGATGGATGTTTGACGGATGTTAGACGTATGTTTGACGGATGTTTGACGGATGTTTGATGAATTTTTGATGGATGTTTGACGGATGTTTGATAGATGTTTGACGGATGTTTGACGGATGTTTTATGGATGTTTTACGGATGTTTGACGGATGTTTGACGGATGTTTGACGGATGTTTGACGGATGTTTGACGGATGTTTGACGGATGTTTGATGGATGTTTGACGGATGTTTGATGGATGTTTGACGGATGTTAGACGGATGTTTGACGGATGTTTGACGGATGTTTGATGAATGTTTGATGGATGTTTGACGGATGTTTGATGGATGTTTGACGGATGTTTGACGGATGTTTGATGGATGTTTGATGGATGTTTGACGGATGTTTGACGGATGTTTGACGGATGTTTGACGGATGTTTGACGGATGTTTGATGGATGTTTGACGGATGTTTGACGGATGTTTGACGGATGTTTGACGGATGTTTGATGGATGTTTGACGGATGTTTGACGGATGTTTGATGGATGTTTGACGGATGTTTGACGGATGTTTGACGGATGTTTGACGGATGTTTGATGGATGTTTGACGGATGTTTGACGGATTTTTGACGGATGTTTGACGGATGTTTGACGGATGTTTGATGGATGTTTCACGGATGTTTGATGGATGTTTGATGGATGTTTGACGGATGTTTGATGGATGTTTGATGGATGTTTGACGGATGTTTGACGGATGTTTGACGGATGTTTGACGGATGTTTGATGGATGTTTGATGGATGTTTGACGGATGTTTGACGGATGTTTGATGGATGTTTGACGGATGTTTGATGGATGTTTGATGGATGTTTGACGGATGTTTGATGGATGTTTGATGGATGTTTGACGGATGTTTGACGGATGTTTGACGGATGTTTGACGGATGTTTGATGGATGTTTGACGGATGTTTGACGGATGTTTGACGGATGTTTGACGGATGTTTGATGGATGTTTGACGGATGTTTGATGGATGTTTGATGGATGTTTGACGGATGTTTGACGGATTTTTGACGGATGTTTGACGGATGTTTGCCGGATGTTTGATGGATGTTTCACGGATGTTTGATGGATGTTTGACGGATGTTTGACGGATGTTTGATGGATGTTTGACGGATGTTTGACGGATGTTTGACGGATATTTGACGGATGTTTGACGGATGTTTGATGGATGTTTGATGGATGTTTGACGGATGTTTGATGGATGTTTGATGGATGTTTGACGGATGTTTGACGGATGTTTGACGGATGTTTGATGGATGTTTCACGGATGTTTGATGGATGTTTGACGGATGTTTGATGGATGTTTGATGGATGTTTGACGGATGTTTGACGGATTTTTGACGGATGTTTGACGGATGTTTGACGGATGTTTGACGGATGTTTGACGGATGTTTGACGGATGTTTGACGAATGTCTGACGGATGTTTGGCGGATGTTTGACGGATGTTTGACGGATGTTTGACGGATGTTTGACGGATGTTTGATGGATGTTTGATGGATGTTTGACGGATGTTTGACGGATTTTTGACGGATGTTTGACAGATGTTTGATGGATGTTTGACGGATGTTGGACGGATGTTTGACGGATGTTTGACGGATGTTTGACGAATGTTTGATGGATGTTTGACGGATGTTTGATGGATGTTTGATGGATGTTTGACGGATGTTTGACGGATGTTTGACGGATGTTTGACGGATGTTTGATGGATGTTTGATGGATGTTTGATGGATGTTTGACGGATGTTTGATGGATGTTTGACGGATGTTTGATGGATGTTTGACGAATGTCTGACGGATGTTTGGCGGATGTTTGATGGATGTTTGATGGATGTTTGACGGATGTTTGACGGATGTTTGACGGATGTTTGATGGATGTTTGACGGATGTTTGATGGATGTTTGATGGATGTTTGACGGATGTTTGACGGATGTTTGACGGATGTTTGACGGATGTTTGGCGGATGTTTGACGGATGTTTGATGGATGTTTGACGGATGTTTGATGGATGTTTGACGAATGTCTGACGGATGTTTGGCGGATGTGTGATGGATGTTTGATGGACGTTTGACGGATGTTTGACGGATGTTTGACGGATGTTTGATGGATGTTTGATGGATGTTTGATGGATGTTTGACGGATGTTTGATGGATGTTTGACGGATGTTTGATGGATGTTTGACGAATGTCTGACGGATGTTTGGCGGATGTTTGATGGATGTTTGACGGATGTTTGGCGGATGTTTGACGGATGTTTGACGGATGTTTGACGGATGTTTGATGGATGTTTCATGGATGTTTGACGGATATTTGACGGATGTTTGACGGATGTTTGACGGATGTTTGATGGATTTTTGATGGATGTTTGACGGATGTTTGACGGATGTTTGATAGATGTTTGACGGATGTTTGACGGATGTTTGACGGATGTTTGACGGATGTTTGACGGATGTTTGATGGATGTTTGACGGATGTTTGATGGATGTTTGACGGATGTTTGATGGATGTTTGATGGATGTTTGACGGATGTTTGACGGATGTTTGACGGATGTTTGACGGATGTTTGACGGATGTTTGACGGATGTTTGACGGATGTTTGACGGATGTTTGACGGATGTTTGACGGATGTTTGATGGATGTTTGATGGATGTTTGACGGATGTTTGATGGATGTTTGATGGATGTTTGACGGATGTTTGACGGATGTTTGACAGATGTTTGATGGATGTTTGATGGATGTTTGATGGATGTTTGACGGATGTTTGATGGATGTTTGACGAATGTTTGATGGATGTTTGACGGATGTTTGATGGATGTTTGATGGATGTTTGACGGATATTTGATGGATGTTTGATGGATGTTTGACGGATATTTGACGGATGTTTGACGGATGTTTGACGGATGTTTGACGGATGTTTGACGGATGTTTGATGGATTTTTGATGGATGTTTGACGGATGTTTGACGGATGTTTGATGGATGTTTGATGGATGTTTGATGGATGTTTGATGGATGTTTGACGGATGTTTGACGGATGTTTGACGGATGTTTGATGGATGTTTGACGGATGTTTGATGGATGTTTGACGGATGTTTGATGGATGTTTGAAGGATGTTTGACGGATGTTTGACGGATGTTTGACGGATGTTTGACGGATGTTTGACGGATATTTGACGGATGTTTGATGGATGTTTGATGGATGTTTGACGGATGTTTGACGGATGTTTGATGGATGTTTGACGGATGTTTGATGGATGTTTGATGGATGTTTGACGGATGTTTGATGGATGTTTGATGGATGTTTGACGGATGTTTGACGGATGTTTGACGGATGTTTGACGGATGTTTGATGGATGTTTGATGGATGTTTGATGGATGTTTGACGGATGTTTGATGGGTGTTTGACGGATGTTTGATGGATGTTTGACGAATGTCTGACGGATGTTTGGCGGATGTTTGATGGATGTTTGATGGATGTTTGACGGATGTTTGACGGATGTTTGACGGATGTTTGACGGATGTTTGACGGATGTTTGATGGATGTTTGACGGATGTTTGACGGATTTTTGACGGATGTTTGACGGATGTTTGACGGATGTTTGACGGATGTTTGACGGATGTTTGATGGATGTTTGACGGATGTTTGATGGATGTTTGACGGATGTTTGATGGATGTTTGATGGATGTTTGACGGATGTTTGATGGGTGTTTGACGGATGTTTGATGGATGTTTGACGAATGTCTGACGGATGTTTGGCGGATGTTTGATGGATGTTTGATGGATGTTTGACGGATGTTTGACGGATGTTTGACGGATGTTTGACGGATGTTTGATGGATGTTTGACGGATGTTTGACGGATGTTTGACGGATGTTTGACGGATGTTTGACGGATGTTTAATGGATGTTTGATGGATGTTTACGGATGTTTGACGGATTTTTGACGGATGTTTGACGGATGTTTGATGGATGTTTGACGGATGTTTGACGGATGTTTGACGGATGTTTGACGGATATTTGATGGATGTTTGACGGATGTTTGACGGATGCTTGACGGATGTTTGACGGATGTTTGACGGATGTTTGATGGATGTTTAACGGATGTTTGACGGATGTTTGACGGATGTTTGACGCATGTTTGATGGATGTTTGATGGATGTTTGACGGATGTTTGACGGATGTTTGATGGATGTTTGTCGGATGTTTGACGGATGTTTGATGGATGTTTGACGGTTGTTTGATGGATGTTTGATGGATGTTTGACGGATGTTTGACGGATGTTTGACAGATGTTTGACGGATGTTTGATGGATGTTTGACGGATGTTTGACGGATGTTTGATGGATGTTTGACGGATGTTTGACGGATGTTTGACGGATGTTTGACGGATGTTTGACGGATGTTTGACGGATGTTTGATGGATGTTTGACGAATGTTTGACGGATATTTGACGGATGTTTGACGGATGTTTGACGGATGTTTGATGGATGTTTGATTGTTGTTTGATGGATATTTGACGGATATTTGATGGATGTTTGACGGATGTTTGACGAATGTTTGATGGATGTTTGATTGTTGTTTGATGGATATTTGACGGATATTTGATGGATGTTTGACGGATGTTTGACGGATGTTTGACGGATGTTTGATTGATGTTTGATGGATGTTTGAGGGATGTTTGACGGATGTTTGAGGGATTTTTGATGGATGTTTGACGGATGTTTGACGGATGTTTGATGGATGTTTGATTGTTGTTTGATGGATATTTGACGGATATTTGATGGATGTTTGACGGATGTTTGACGGATGTTTGATGGATGTTTGACGGATGTTTGACGGATGTTTGACGGATGTTTGACGGATGTTTGACGGATGTTTGATGGATTTTTGATGGATGTTTGACGGATGCTTGATGGATGTTTGACGGATGTTTGACGTATGTTTGATGGATGTTTGATTGTTGTTTGATGGATATTTGACGGATATTTGACGGATGTTTGACGGATGTTTGATGGCTTTTTGATGGATGTTTGACGGATGTTTGACGGATGTTTGACGGATGTTTGATGGATGTTTGACGGATGTTTGACGGATGTTTGACGGATGTTTGACGGATGTTTGACGGATATTTGACGGATGTTTGATGGATGTTTGATGGATGTTTGACGGATGTTTGACGGATGTTTGATGGATGTTTGACGGATGTTTGATGGATGTTTGATGGATGTTTGACGGATGTTTGATGGATGTTTGATGGATGTTTGACGGATGTTTGACGGATGTTTGACGGATGTTTGACGGATGTTTGATGGATGTTTGATGGATGTTTGACGGATATTTGATGGATGTTTGATGGATGTTTGACGGATATTTGACGGATGTTTGACGGATGTTTGACGGATGTTTGATGGATTTTTGATGGATGTTTGACGGATGTTTGACGGATGTTTGATGGATGTTTGATGGATGTTTGATGGATGTTTGATGGATGTTTGACGGATGTTTGACGGATGTTTGACGGATGTTTGATGGATGTTTGACGGATGTTTGATGGATGTTTGACGGATGTTTGATGGATGTTTGACGGATGTTTGACGGATGTTTGACGGATGTTTGACGGATGTTGGACGGATGTTTGACGGATATTTGACGGATGTTTGATGGATGTTTGATGGATGTTTGACGGATGTTTGACGGATGTTTGATGGATGTTTGACGGATGTTTGATGGATGTTTGATGGATGTTTGACGGATGTTTGATGGATGTTTGATGGATGTTTGACGGATGTTTGACGGATGTTTGACGGATGTTTGACGGATGTTTGATGGATGTTTGATGGATGTTTGATGGATGTTTGACGGATGTTTGATGGATGTTTGACGGATGTTTGATGGATGTTTGACGAATGTCTGACGGATGTTTGGCGGATGTTTGATGGATGTTTGACGGATGTTTGACGGATGTTTGACGGATGTTTGACGGATGTTTGACGGATGTTTGATGGATGTTTGACGGATGTTTGACGGATTTTTGACGGATGTTTGACGGATGTTTGACGGATGTTTGACGGATGTTTGACGGATGTTTGATGGATGTTTGACGGATGTTTGATGGATGTTTGACGGATGTTTGATGGATGTTTGATGGATGTTTGACGGATGTTTGACGGATGTTTGACGGATGTTTGACGGATGTTTGATGGATGTTTGACGGATGTTTGACGGATGTTTGACGGATGTTTGACGGATGTTTGACGGATGTTTAATGGATGTTTGATGGATGTTTACGGATGTTTGACGGATTTTTGACGGATGTTTGACGGATGTTTGATGGATGTTTGACGGATGTTTGACGGATGTTTGACGGATGTTTGACGGATATTTGATGGATGTTTGACGGATGTTTGACGGATGCTTGACGGATGTTTGACGGATGTTTGAGGGATTTTTGATGGATGTTTGACGGATGTTTGACGGATGTTTGATTGATGTTTGATTGTTGTTTGATGGATATTTGACGGATATTTGATGGATGTTTGACGGATGTTTGACGGATGTTTGATGGATGTTTGACGGATGTTTGACGGATGTTTGACGGATGTTTGACGGATGTTTGACGGATGTTTGATGGATTTTTGATGGATGTTTGACGGATGCTTGATGGATGTTTGACGGATGTTTGACGTATGTTTGATGGATGTTTGATTGTTGTTTGATGGATATTTGACGGATATTTGATGGATGTTTGACGAAAGTTTGACGGATGGTTGACGGATGTTTGATGGATTTTTGATGGATGTTTGACGGATGTTTGATGGATGTTTGACGGATGTTTGATGGATGTTTGATTGTTGTTTGATTGTTGTTTGATGGATATTTGACGGATATTTGATGGATGTTTGACGGATGTTTGACGGATGTTTGAAGGATGTTTGACGGATGTTGATGGATGTTTGACGGATGTTTGACGGATGTTTGACGGATGTTTGACGAATGTTTGACGGATGTTTGACGGATGTTTGATGGATGTTTGATGGATGTTTGACGGATGTTTGATGGATGTTTGACGGATGTTTGACGGATGTTTGACGGATGTTTGATGGATATTTGACGGATGTTTGATGGATGTTTGATGGATGTTTGACGGATGTTTGACGGATGTTTGACGGATGTTTGGCGGATGTTTGATGGATGTTTCATGGATGTTTGACGGATGTTTGACGGATGTTTGACAGATGTTTGAAGGTTGTTTGATGGATGTTTGATTGATGTTTGATGGATGTTTGACGGATGTTTGATGGATGTTTGACGGATGTTTGACGGATGTTTGACGGATGTTTGATGGATGTTTGACAGATGTTTGATGGATGTTTGACGGATGTTTGACGGATGTTTGACGGATGTTTGACGGATTTTTGACGAATGTTTGACAGATGTTTGATGGATGTTTGACGGATGTTTGACGGATGTTTGACGGATGTTTGACGGATGTTTGACGAATGTTTGACGGATTTTTGACGAATGTTTGACGGATGTTTGACGGATGTTTGATGGATGTTTGACGGATGTTTGACAGATGTTTGACGGATGTTTGATGGATGTTTGACAGATGTTTGATGGATGTTTGACGGATTTTTGACGGATGTTTGACGTATGTTTGACGGATGTTTGATGGATGTTTGATGGATGTTTGATGGATGTTTGACGGATGTTTGATGGATGTTTTACGGATGTTTGACGGATGTTTGATCGATGTTTGACGGATGTTTGACGGATGTTTGATGGATGTTTGATGGATGTTTGATGGATGTTTGATGGATGTTTGATGTTTGACGGATATTTGACGGATGTTTGACGGATGTTTGGTGGATGTTTGACGGATAGTTGACGGATGCTTGATGGATGTTTGACAGATGTTTGACGGATGTTTGATGGATGTTTGATGGATGTTTGATAGTCGTTTGATGGATGTTTGATGGATACTTGATGGATGTTTTATGGATGTTTGACGGATGTTTGATGGATGTTTGACGGATGTTTGACGGATGTTTGACGGATGTTTGATGAATGTTTGAAGGATGTGTGATGGATGTTTGATGGATATTTGATGGGCGTTTGATAGATTTTTTATGGACAATGCAAACAAACAAAAAACAAGAGAATAAAAGTAGGTTGTGTATGTATGTGTACTCTATAACAACACCAACACCAACACCAACACCAACACCAACACCAACACCAACACCAACACCAACACCAACACCAACACCAACACCAACACCAACACCAACACCAACACCAACACCAACACCAACACCAACACCAACACCAACACCAACACTAACACTAGCACCAACACCAACACCAACACCAACACCAACACCAACACCAACACCAACACCAACACCAACACCAACACCAACACCAACACCAACACCAACACCAACACCAACACCAACACCAACACCAACACCAACACCAACACCAACACCAACACCAACACCAACACCAACACCAACACCAACACCAACACCAACACCAACACCAACACCAACACCAACACCAACACCAACACCAACACCAACAGCAACAGCAACACCAACAGCAACACCAACACCAACACCAACACCAACACCAACACCAACACCAACACCAACACCAACACCAACACCAACACCAACACCAACACCAACACCAACACCAACACCAACACCAACACCAACACCAACACCAACACCAACACCAACACCAACACCAACACCAACACCAACACCAACACCAACACCAACACCAACACCAACACCAACACCAACACCAACACCAACACCAACACCAACACCAACACCAACACCAACACCAACACCAACACCAACACCAACACCAACACCAACACCAACACCAACACCAACACCAACACCAACACCAACACCAACACCAACACCAACACCAACACCAACACCAAAACCAACACCAACACCAACACCAACACCAACACCAACACCAACACCAACACCAACACCAACACCAACACCAACACCAACACCAACACCAACACCAACACCAACACCAACACCAACACCAACACCAACACCAACACCAACACCAACACCAACACCAACACCAACACCAACACCAACACCAACACCAACACCAACACCAACACCAACACCAACACCAACACCAACACCAACACCAACACCAACACCAACACCAACACCAACACCAACACCAACACCAACACCAACACCAACACCAACACCAACACCAACACCAACACCAACACCAACACCAACACCAACACCAACACCAACACCAACACCAACACCAACACCAACACCAACACCAACACCAACACCAACACCAACACCAACACCAACACCAACACCAACACCAACACCAACACCAACACCAACACCAACACCAACACCAACACCAACACCAACACCAACACCAACACCAACACCAACACCAACACCAACACCAACACCAACACCAACACCAACACCAACACCAATACCAACACCAACACCATTACCAACACCATTACCAACACCAACACCAACACCAACACCAACACCAACACCAACACCAACACCAACACCAACACCAACACCAACACCAACACCAACACCAACACCAACACCAAACATTGATGCAAAATGCAATGTTTATTTATATCAAAGTTATATTAAATCATATCTACATACCTACATATTATATTACTTGATGAATTTATGAATCTTTTGTTATTTATGTACACACCTACTCTTTTTTGAATTTCTGAATAAACAATTACTTACTTTTAACTTATAACTGAACAAAAAAGAATCTTCAGTCGTACTTGTTTTCTCCGTTACCATTAGCTGCTTCTCCGTTACCATTTTTCATATTTTTTCCTCATAGTAAAATGAAACTTGCAATTAAACCAATGATGGTTTTTTGTAAATGTTGGATCTATGAAAGTGTGTAAAAATATCAACTTCATATCTTTATCAACTTCAAGACAAATGCCGGAAATCTGTAAATCGTACGTGTCCTCTCCGTTACAGTCTAATTTTTTGTAAATATAAACTTACTGAATTTCATTATTTTTGGTGAAAGTTATGTGTCGTATACTTTGTGATGAATACTTAAAAACCACTAAGTTTCATAATGAAATATTACTTTCTCAACAAGAAAAACCTCACTACAAGCGTCCGTTACTTTGGAATGGAATATTTTATGTAGGTTAGGTGTAAAACCTCCAAATGTAGGTTAGGTGTAAAACCTCCAAAAGAATCTAGGAGGACCAAAAACACGTGGTAATAAGTGTAAGAGAATCTTACTGCACTAAAAGCACCTCCACTTCCTGATTGTAACTAAATTGAAACTTATATAGATATTTATTTTTAACGAAGTTAAAGTTGTTTGAGGTAACCTTTCGGTGGAAATACCTGCTTATTCCGCGATTCTAAAGTGATTTTCCGTTCACCACAGCTAGTGTGCAGGGAGCGTACTAAGTTCGATTCATGAATAATGTCAATAATCGTTGAGTTAGCGTGTTCTAGTAACCGATTTCTATGTTTTCGGGTGAAACTCCGTAGGACTTTTTTAAGTGAAATTCACATTATTAATGCACATTTTTAAATTAATAAAATACAAATTTAGATAGATATCAAAATTATTTGACTTTGCAAAATAAGGTCAGTGCTTACCTGTTCAAATGTGCTTCGCTTATCCGGGAGCGTTATAATTTGTCTGTTTTTGAATACGGGGAAATGATTGTTCACTGCAATTTGTCACTCTAATCTTCAGAAACATACGCAGGGTAAGGCCTGTGAACAGTGAGACACTTGTTTTTTTTAATTTTAAACATCTCAGAATGCTTTTAAGCATTCATAATAGTATTTTAGGACATAATATTTACTGGGCTGTGCCGAAAAATCGAAAGGTTTTTTTTTTATTCTCCTTAAATTTGAGCTTTTCATACTAGGCCAGTATCACTAGATATTATCTCACTGAGGTAAATTTGGTGGAGGCGGGATGATTTGGTGGAACCAGATTCTCCATTAAATGGTTCAAAAAATATGTGTGATAATTCTCGTACTGCACTTCCGTAGGTTAACAAAATTTCAACTTTACTTAAAATATTTAACTGTTAAAGCCTAGTTTATACTTCCGTGCGAAGTGTAGTTTTCATATAAAAAATTACTTTTTCTCCTATGCGTGAAAAACTGTCAAAAGCTAAACGCAATTATTTTGGTGACAAGGAGGAGCAAATTTGTCTCGAAACAAATGCAACTCGATTGGCTTTTTGAAACCAAGTATTATGACGAAAATTATTTTTTTGAAAACTTTTTGATTCATTAATTATTGATGTTTCATTTCAAATTTTATTTCACTTCGCGTTGAAGTATAAACCAGGCTTAAAGCACAAATTTTTATAAAATGAATGAAAAATAATAGCAAGTTCAATTAATGTATTTTAACATATTTATCATTTTCGATTTTGCGCACTCTGAGCACTCAGAGATTTTATTTGGTGAGACGCGCCTATTGATATTTAGAGGTGGTTCATCGCAATTTAATGTTCTTCCTGTGTTGCGTTCCTACTTTTATATCTTTAAGGCTGATTAGTGCAATTGAAAGTCATTATAGATAAATATAAATTGGGTGGCGCAACAGCTCGTGAAGAAACAGGGTCTAGTGACTTACAACTCTCAACCATTCCTGTGTGCGTGTTGTTGGCAGGAATGGAGGGGACCTACAGTTTTTTGCCGAGTCCGAACGTCTAGATGAGAAGCATTTATTCATGACAAGTATACTCTTGAAGGATTTGTCAGTTCCTTGCAAGAGGTAGTACCTCGCATTAAAAATTTATGTTTTTAGGTGGCACGGCGGGGAAAGTCATTATATTAGCATGGTAAACAATTTGACGTTCTAAAAAAATATATTTGATTAAAATTCACGTAGTTACCTATTCTACTTATATCACACCATTTTGATGACATTCCGCCTGGAGCCTCTAGGCTTTACTTTTTCCATAGAAATTTGTAAGGGAATTTTAAATTTACTATCCAAAGTTAAATGCCACCTGTTGCCGCCAGCAACAATAAAAGAAAGTATATCACCATCGGCAACAATAGAGTTTATGAAGATTCCCAAAGGAAGAGGGCACGATTCTTTTTTTTTTTTTTTTTTTTTTTTTTTCCGTGGGTAGGTGCAAAACCTGCATCAGGCTCTATGAGGACCGAAAAACGCGTGCTCATAGAAGTGTGAGATTCTTACTACACTAAAACCACCTCCACTTCCCGATTGCAACTAAGTTGAAACTTATCTAGCAATTTATTTTTAACGAAGTTAAGTAACGTGTTGCAGGTAACTTTCCGGTGAAAGTTCCTGCTTATTCCGCGATTTTAAAGCGGTTTTCCGTTCACCGCACCAAGTCGGAAGGTTTTGTTCTTTGCAGACGGCGTACTAAATTCGACTCGTCAAGAATGTCAATAATCGTTGGATTAGCGTGATCTAATAGCCGATTTCTATGTTTTCGCGCGAAACTCTTTATTTCGTCTCGAACCGTTGGAATCCCGAGATCCCTGTGAAGATCTTCGTTTCTTATATACCATGGTGCATTTACAAATGACCTAAGCAATTTATTTTCAAATGTTTGTAAGTTATTTAAATTTGTATCGCAGGTACAACCCCAGAGTTGTATACCGTAAGTCCAGACAGGTTTAAGTACCTGCCTGTATAAAATCAACTTATTATCAATACTAAGCTTAGAATATTTACCGAGTAACCAGTTCATATCTCTTAATTTACTTTTTAGTTCTTCGCATTTCTTTTTTACGTGCGGCTTCCATTTTAATTTCGCGTCTAGAGTCATTCCCAAATATTTTGCCTCATTCGCAAATGGAACACGACCGGTATTTAGAAAGACGGGCAATCTATTTATTTTTTTATACGTAAAGTCCACGTGGACTGACTTTTGTTCATTGAGCGCTATTCGCCATGTTTTTGTCCACTCATTAACATTATTAAGAGCATTTTGTAATTTAATCGTAGCTTCGTTAATCGTTTTGCCTACTGCTAGTATTGCAGTATCATCAGCAAACGTTGCTACGATAGTGTCTTCTGTTTGAGGTATATCACGTGTAAATAGAAGGTACAGAACTGGACCTAAAACACTACCTTGTGGTACCCCAGCCACTATTTCTTTGAAATTAGAATATTCATTTCCGTGTCTTACACGAAAAAGTCTGTTTTCTAGATATTCGTTAAGAATTTTATAAAGTCCTTCAGGCAGAACTTGTCGTAATTTGAATTTGAGGCCTTCGTGCCACACCTTGTCAAACGCTTGCGACACATCCAAAAAGACCGTCGAACAGATTTTCTTTTGTTCAAGAGCTCTCTCATTTACGTCGGTTATCCTATGCACTTGATCAATTGTTGAATGCTTGGTTCTAAATCCGAACTGATGTTCAGGTATTAATCGTTTCTCTTCTATTATAGGCTGCAGGCGCAGGAGTAGTATTCTTTCAAAAACTTTCGATATTATTGGAAGAAGCGAAATCGGTCTGTAAGAATTCTTTTCATGAGATGGTTTGCCAGGTTTCAAAACCATTATGACTTCCGCAACTTTCCATTGGCTTGGAACATATTCTAGCCTTAGAGCGGCATTTATTATATAAAGGAGGTTAATTAATCCTTTGTGAGGAAGCATTTTTAATATTTCCGCTGTTATTAAATCATACCCCGGAGCTTTATTAGACTTTAGCTTCTTTATTTCTCTGTTCAATTCAGCGTGCGTAGCATTTCTGGTTCTGTAGTTCTCACTTGAGCTAAAACTCATATTAATATTTCCATTGAGTGCTTGCCCATCAGAAGGTTTAAATGTTTCTTCCAGGTAATCGGCGAATACCGCCGCTTTCTCTTTGTCACTTTTAGCCCATTCGTTTTGGCTTTTCTTAATCGGGGGTACTGGAAGCTTTGGTTTTTTCGTTGTTTTTATAGCTTTCCAAAGTGAGTAGTTGGATTCTTTCCCAGCTGACAAGCTTTCAAGGTAATTTTCTACTTCACGGTTTTTGAAATCTGATATCGCTGTTTTTAGTATATTACACAAGCGATTTAAATGAGCTTTGTGTTGAGGAGCACGGGTTCGCTGCCATTTCTTACGTGCTTTTCGTTTATCTTTTATTAAGTCTTTTATTTCCTGCGGATATTTCATATCTTTATAGCGCGGCGTAACCCTTTGATAAGGTGTGTTATTCCACGCTGCCTTTTGTATTATATCAACAAAGGTATCTACTGCGTCTTCAAGCTCAAGAGGCGTTTGTAATGATACCCTCAACTCAACGTTGTCCTCGATATCTTTCTTAGATTCTTTTGATTAGAATTATTAGATATACTTTATCTTTTGCAAGTTTCATTATTTTAATTTTTATCATATCGTAATTACATTTTTGTTAGTCAATTTTATTATTAATTAAAAACTATTAAACAAATATATTGTTTTCTGAAGAAAAATAAATAGAATAAAAATTCTTTTAATTGAGACCCATTAAGGAAAGTAAGTATACAGTCCTAGAAGAGTAATGCTAGGAGAGCCTATCGAAACATGGTCCTTCGAGCCGGATGTTTACCATCGCAATTTTAACTTATATTTTGGAATGCATGTACATATTTTGTATATGTATATATACATATATGTACTCATGTACATATAAATACATTTAAATGTTGTATATCTAAAAAATAGGAAAAAGGATGGATTGGCTAGCAAAGGTATAACATTTATTTAAATTTTTTATTTATTTGAAGAAATAAAAATACCAAAATGAGCAGAAATAGGATTGATCTGAGCGATGAAAGATGTTCGGAAAGAAATAGAAATAAATCAAATCAAATGTGCAAACAGAACAGTACAGGTGAGGAAAAAGTATATGATCCAAAAACTTGCAGTACAGTGGAATCGGGATGTAAGAGGTTTGAGAGCTTAAAATTCGTATATTCGTTGCGCTGATGAAATTGGAATTACAGGCATTTATGCATTAGCTATTTTTTTGTTACGTTCTCGGATTTCGATTTGTGTTGCGCTGACATAATACGTATTCAGAGAAAATTTCCAGCGAAAGTGCGTTCGCGAAGAAATTTGTAATGCTGTTGTGCTGACAGCAAAGGATGCATTTATTCAAGCAGTTACTTATAATGAATGACGGTGCGTTTGCTCAGATATTTTGGAATTTATTCGTGCTTTTCTTTATTGGTTTACTGTTGCGCTGACAGAAAATTAATTGAGATTATTAACGGAAAGTTTACATTATGATTCCACTGTATTATTTCGAGAATGGTGATTTTTTGTAATACCAGTTTATCCTGTGAGCTTTTTGTATTTTTTTTTTTATTTTAATATGGTCACCAGGAGCATTTGTAAGAATAACACGCGAGCAGCAAGCTGAAATTGACATAATGGAGGAAGAGGCATCGCAAATAATTGAAAACCTGGTGCCACAATCGATGAGATTGTACCGCAAAACTTTGAGACGTGCTGCAAATAAACATTCTGATGAAGAAATAGCCCAGTGGTCGTCCGATGAGGCAGTGATACGTCTCAATCGAATCGAAGAAATTTGGGAAAAATTTGAAGCAGACTGGCCAATGCTTAGCCAACAACAACTATCTGAAGAGCATTTGGCCCAATGCAATGCTTTCTTAGCTGAAGCTGAAGAAGAGTTTTTAGGGTTTAAATTTAAGTTACGCAGGCAAGTCTCATCAATGGGATCGATCACACAAATAGGAACCAACTTATATGGTCCTTTTGGTACTACACCTATTCAAAGCCAAATTTCGGAGCCACCACGCATTCATAAATTTTCTGGTCTTGAAAGCGACTGGGCCAATTTTCGAGTAATATTCGAAGCCGAGGTGCACAACCAGTTGAAGTTTTCAAATTCCCGGCATCTTTTGGGAGCGTTACAAGGTCGAGCCGAACAAATATATAAAAACTGGCCAATTTGTGATGGCAACACTTACAGTCAATTATGCACTGAAATATGCACACGATATAGGCACCAGGCAACTACACAAATGATGAGTGAATTGCCTGCAGATCGAGTGACACCATGCAGAGCGTTTACTCACTCGGGAGTTGACTATGCTGGACCATACTTGCTCAAACGGAGGGCGATGTAACATCATCGAAAAGAAGTACATTGCAGTGTTTGTCATGGTCACAAAAGCGGTGCATTTAAAGTTAGTAGAGAGTCTTACAACAGCAGATTTCATACAGGCCTTTTTAAGATTCACCAGTATTCGTGGTTCTTGCCTACGGTTATGGATTTACAATGGCAAGAACTTTGAAGGTGCGGCGGTTGAACTCCAGAAAATGCTACGAAGCTGGAACGAGATGAATATGGCAAAAACTTTACAGCGCTATAGCACTGAATGGAGGTTCATCACCCTTGCAGCACCGCACCAAGGAGGACTTTGGGAGTGAGAGGCATGCGTTAAATAGATGAAATATCACCTGCGCCAGAGTGATCGGTCCGCACAAACTTACAAGTAGCGGGTTTCAAACGGTTTTGGCACAGACAAGTGCTGTAATGAACTCCCGACCACTTTCAGCTTACAGAGGACCCTGAAGACTTATCATTCCTGACTCCAGCGCATTTTCTAATTGGTGAGCCAATTACACAGCCATTTGGAGCGAACGTTGCGGAAATTCCAGGCAGCCATTTGAAATCAGCACAAAGAATCCAAAAGATGCTTCAAGTATTTTGGAAGGCATGGGCCCAAGATTATTTACATCAGCTACAACAGCGGACAAAATGGCGACAGCCACAACCAAATTTAAAGGTGGGTGATTTAGTTGTCATCCGTGAAGAAAACGTTCCACCGGCGTTTTGGAAGACGGCACGAGTTATTAAAACATTCGCTGGAGCCGATGGCCTCGTGCGTAATGTTCGACTGCGGATGGCATCTTCAGATTGGAAGGTAAAACCCAGAAAAAAATCCCTTTCATAATATGTGAGCGTCCAATACTAAAACTATTTCGGTTGCCATTGGAAACAGAAAGTGAAGCAGAGCATTCACGGGGGGAGAGTGTTGCCGCCAGCAACAATAAAAGAAAGCATATCAAGATTCCCAAAGGAAGAGGGCACGATTCTTTTCATTAGAATTATTAGATATACTTTATCTTTTGCAAGTTTCATAATTTTAATTTTTATCATGTCGTAATTACATTTTTGTTTGTCAATTTTATTATTAATTACAAAACTATTAAACGAATAAATTGTTTTCTGAAGAAAATAAATAGAATAAAAATTCTTTTAATTGAGACCCATTAAGGAGAGTAAGTATACAGTCCTAGAATAGTAATGCTAGGAGAGCCTATCGAAATACCACCCTTCACAGTTTGCCGACCGGGCCATGGCCCATATGGCCCCTAGGCTAAATACGCCACTGACACCTGCTATATGAATCGGACCATTGCTCTGCTAAAAAACAATCGGCAGTGGTCCAATAATATCCTTAACCTGCCGCAAAGATGTTTCCAATATAGCTTTGTAGAATCTCGTTGTCATTTTACAGTTTAGGAAAACTAAACTAATTGCTAATTGAGAGACTGCACCGAATACCATAACTTGTCTCTCGTAGCTTTAATGGAAATGTAAAATCAACTTTTCCTTTCTTCACTAGCGACAATAGTATCACAGATACTAGAGTTACATAGATATCGCATCCAGTACAAATAAAAATTACCATTTTTTCAATATTTTGTGATTGCAAGCTCTTTTGTTTCATCCTCAAAAATCGAGTCGGTTGATCAAACTACTGATGACTTGTTGTTGACTTTTTGAATTTATGTCTATGTATGTAAATCTATCTTTTTGAACATCATACGTGGTCCATAACTCACGCAATATTGATATAACTGGGATGTAGCTCTACGTTACACGATAAAAAAGTAGTCATTTTTATTTGCTCTGCGTGCGATATCTATGTAACTATAGTATCTGTGATAGTATTTTACCTGCCTTCTGCGTCTTAATGTTGAAAATTTGTTCACCTGAAAAATATTTATTGCCAATTGCTGAGTTGGATGCTGGTATCAGTATTTTATGCAATGTGGTAAATTTAGATGATGTAGAAGCAGCACACTGGTATATGGGTGTCTTATCGTTAAGTTTAGGCTCTTCAGGTGTTCAAAACTTTTAATAACCCAGTTTATATTCATTTAGCCATTTCTAAATCAGTTTTCTATATAGCTTTGTTCAGAGAGTCAGTGTAGTTGGTCGTTTAACTAGAGATTTTCCGATTGTCTGGTATGATAGAGTAACGGACGCGCAACCATTGCGTATGAAAATTGACCTTTTAATAAATTGGTAAAAAATTTGGGTTTCCAATAAATCTGAGCTTCAAAGCGTTAAGAAAGTAAATTATCGTTATAGAACTCAATGTTACCGAATTTCAGTACAGTTAGAGATTTGTTCCTGCTTATTTCAAAAAATTAAATTAAAAAAACCACAAGCCATCATGGTCTTACCAATATATTTACATTAGTAAAACTGGCAAATTTTCGCTTAAAATGGCAAAAAATCCAAGTGAGGTTATTCTAATGTTACAAAAAAAAAACGTTAATTTTAGTAACAGCAAACCAAATTAGCTGAAAAAACTCTACCAGCTTTTACAAATCAGTTAAAACTTAACTAAATCTCAGGAAGGCTATCTCTTCTTGTAACTCAATATACAACTCCGTATACTTTGAAAAACATGATAGTAGACATCCGATTTTTTAGCGAAAGACTATGTGGTTTATGTCTTAGAATACGAAATACAAAAATGACAATAATTCAAGTATATGCCCCGACAACAAAAGCAAGTTACGAGGAAATTTCTAACTTTTACAATTCTACTGGACAAAATTTATAATGAGACAAAAACAGAAATTATGTATGTAATCGGTGATTTTAATGCAAAGTTAGGATAACAAATAGAAAAAGACGAAGAAGTAATGGGACCTTTTGAATAGGGACAAAGGAATGACAGAGGAGAAATTCTTATAAAATGGCTTGAAGAGATAAATCTGAGATTTGGAAATTCCTTCTTCGAAAAGAAAGACAAAAGAAAATGGACATGGAATTCACCGGATGGGAAAACAAAAAATGAAATAGATTTAATTCTGACGAATGAATTCAAAACTATAACTGACATATCTGTTTTGAACAGTTAAATTTGATAGTGATCATAGACTAGTAAGAGCGAAAATTAATGTTAACCACAAAACACTTTAAAGAAACAAACAAACACTTAGTATCCCTAAAAAAATACCAACGGAAAATATTGAAAAATATAATGACATAATTGAAAGAGAAATAAGACTAAACATAAACATGGAAATTATAAACCAAAATCTTCAAACTGCATTCATACACTTGAACGTATAATAAAAGAATCAGCAAAAACCCTCGATCATGACAACAACCTCAAGACCAGATCAATTGACCGATGACACTGACTAAAGCGCTCATAACAAGACGAGAGAACCTGCGAAACAAAGAAAGCTTAACAGACCAAGAACAAAATTAACTAAAATACCTTCGCAATACCATTTCAAAAGACACAAAAAATGATATTCAAACATATAA
This sequence comes from Dasysyrphus tricinctus, assembly GCA_963921185.1. Taxonomy (NCBI): domain Eukaryota; kingdom Metazoa; phylum Arthropoda; class Insecta; order Diptera; family Syrphidae; genus Dasysyrphus; species Dasysyrphus tricinctus. Next base: position 127,937,826 of record OY992532.1, read on the forward strand.
TGAAACAACGATTAAAGATATACTTTGTAACAAAAAATCAATTAAAAAGGCAAAGTCATTTTTTGATGATGGGAAAGAGGGGATTTCACAATTCAAAAGTAAAAATAAGAACGCAATTAATAGAAATGATATAAACGAAGCTGCCTCAACTTTATTCGAAGACCTCTTTAAATCGACTAGACAAATAAGTGCTGATATATCGACGGTGGAACAAGACTCAAGCCTAGACACTGTTACACTTTTTACGAAAAAAGATATTGAACGAGCAATTGATGATCTAAACCTAAAGAACGACAAAAGCACAGGAAATGACGGCATTCTAGTGGAAATGCTTAAAATGAAAAAAAATCTGTTTCAACAATCCTAACTACGATATTTAACAATATTTTAACAACACAACAAATCCCAAAACAATGGAGACAAACAACAATAACACTTATTCATAAAAAAGGAAACAAAGATGACATAAACAACTACAGAGCAATCAGCAACATTTCCTTGGTATACAAATTGTTCTCCAAAATATAGTATACAAAAATGTTAAGGAAACGCTGAATATAGGTCAACCAAAAGAACAAGCTGGATTTCGAGAAGGTTTTTCAACAACAGATTACCTAGAAACTATGAACCAATTGATCAAAAAATTTAATGAGTTTGATAAGCCTTTGTATTTATTATATATAGACTTCAGTAAAGCATTTGACTCAGTGGAACTTGACGAATTATGGGCAGCATTGACAAACCAGGAGGTTAACCCTATTTTCATTAAAACTCTTAAAAACATATACAGGGTGTCCCGTAATGAGTGGATAATACTGCAACTGGTGATAGCAGGCCTTATGACTGCTCAGAAAAAAAATATAAAAAAAATATTTTTCTTGTGGTCTCCATGGTATAATTTATTTTCGAAAAATGTTAAAAAATTCAGGGTCTCCTAAAATACCTGATTACAACGGCCACCCATAAAGGATTCTTATTATTTTTGTATTTTTATAATATTTTTGAATAACCGTTCTAAATGATGGGTAGTAAATTTTAACACCAGCTAATGCATTTTTGGTGTTATAATTTTTTAAGATTGTTTTTTTATTCAAAAATAATTCAATATTTTTGTTCACCAAAGTTTGAAAAATAATACAGGGAAAAAAATGTATGAGAACATAAGTGGCAAATTTGATAAAAATTGGCCTGTTTAATGTACTTTCCAAAATGGTATAACACATGTTTGTGTCTACAACCATAACCAATAAAATTGGCATTTAATCTACTAAAGTAGTTTTTGAACATTTTATCAGATGAAATTAAGTTACAAAGTTAAGTAAACACTACGACGACGAATGAATGACTCATATTGATTTTTTAATTTTTATTGCATTTAAAAATAGCCGTTCTTAAATAAAGGCAGTAACACTTAACACTAGTTGCTGGATTTTTTGTTTAATCATTTTTTTAATTAATTTTTTAATAAAAAGGTGATTAAATATTTACTTTCATCAAAGTTTGTAAGTTAATAAAAAATACAAAAAACTGAAATCTTTCGTGGCAAATAATGTTAAAAAAATCTCCTTTTAATGTACTTTCCCAAATGGTAAATCACAAGCTTCTATCTACAGCAATAACACATTAAATTGGCTTTTAATCTACTAGAGAAGATTTTTAACACTTTCTCAAACCAAAATTGACTTGTAATAAAATAGGCATTAAAATGCACAAAAGAGTATTATTTGCAAATATTGTCAATTCTCTGTCATTACATTACGAATAACGCTGTTATACTGGTTTCGTCAACTAAACGAATCTATGAATTTGATTAAATTAATACTGATTAAGAATTTCACAGTATACGCCGCTGGAGTATGCAAATATGCATTTAATATACGAGGAATGCAGAGGAAGCGCTAACGCAGCTGCAGCACTCTATAGAGAGCGATATCCAAATCCAAATGCGCGACATCCGGACTATCGAGTGTTCATCAGAGTCCACCAATGTTTTTCAGAAGGACGAATGCCTGGTAATGGACGTGTTCAAGACGCTGTGATGAAAATAAATTAGCGCCAATATGCTCGTTTTATTGAGAGGTCCTTCATTAGAAGATGCAGAGCCTGTATCACAGTGAATGGGGGACAGTTTGAACACTTGATATAAATTTATTTAAAAATACAAATAAATCAGAATTTTTAATACAGTTGTTTTTATTTATCGCATTTCCCATACCTAAATCGAAACCTTTTTGAAAGTGCATACTATTATTTTAGTTAGTGAATTTAGCACTAATAATAGTGAAACTGGTATATCTATTGACTTTTCCTTACAACTAATTTTTTATTGTCATCAAACTTTGATGAAAATAAATATTTAATCATTTTTTTATTAAAAAAATAATTAAAAAAATTATTTAAAAAAAAATCCAGCAACTAGTGTTAAATGTTACTGCCTTTATTTAAGAACGGTTATTTTTAAATGCAATAAAAATTAAAAAAACAATATTAGTCATTCATTCGTCGTCGTAGTGTTTACTTAATTTAGTAACTTAATTTCATCTGATAAAATGTTAAAAAACTACTTTAGTAGATTAAATGCCAGTTTTATTGGTTATGGTTGTAGACACAAACATGTGTTATACCATTTTGGAAAGTACATTAAACAGGCCAATTTTTATCAAATTTGCCATCTATGTTCTCATACATTTTTTTCCCTTTATGATTTTTCAAACTTTGGTGAAAAAAAATATTGAATTATTTTTGAATAAAAAAATAATTTTAAAAAATTATAACACAAAAAATGCATCAGCTGGTGTTAAAATTTACTTCCCATCATTTAGAACGGTTATTCAAAAATATTATAAAAATACAAAAATAATAAGAATCCTTTATGGGTGGCCGTTGTAATTAGGTATTTTAGGAGACCCCGAATTTTTTAACATTTTTCGAAAATAAATTATACCATGCCGTAAGCAATGATCCGCACCAAATATAATTTTAAAATGATTGTAATGCAAATGCCTTTTTTCTTTTTAATACTCATACTTTATATTCTCTTTTTATTTATTCTTTTAATGGTAACTATACACTACATATTCTCTTTATTTTTTCTATTAATTATAACAATATTTTTCCATATAATATTTTTATTACTTAATTTCTTTTTTCTTTCACTTTTTCTATTATCTATTGTAACAATTTTTTGCCAAATATTGTGTTTATTGCTAGTTATTATTATTTTTATTATTCCTTTTGCTTCATATTCCTTCTCAAGCTTCTACCACGTTCAAAGCTTAAATATTCGCGAGTGCAGCTAACGCTACCAGAGGGTTCACTGGCAATGGTATGAATACGAATTTGTACGATATGATTCGAATTTTAAGAGCACAAAATAATGGATTAAAGATATGTCATTTAAACGCGCAGAGTTTGACCAATAAATTAGGGGACTTTAGGTACCTGTTTGTGGAATCTAAAATAGATATCGTATCAGTGTCTGAATCCTGGTTTCAACCAGGCATATGTGATGATTTTTATAGTTTGAAGGGTTTCAAAATTTTCCGAGCCGATAGAAAGTTCAGTTGTGGGGGAGGTGCCGCTCTGTTTGTGCGTGACGGGATAAGTTGTAAATTAATATGCAAATCTGATGACGACTGTCCTTTTGAATATGTCTTTATCAGTATCGTTTGTAACACTGAAAATGTTTTAGTTGGATCAGTTTACAGACCATACAACCATATTAGCGTAATACCATTGGTTACGACGTTAGAGACAATTTCTTCTTGCTATTCTTATAATATACTGTGTGGTGATTTCAACTGTAATCTGTTGGATAAGCGTTTAGCTGAAAATTTCCTCAATGTATTTAAGGCGCTGAATCTGAGTCCCATTAACTGCTCCACTGCTACCCACTTCACCAAAGAGTCTAGTTCGCTACTAGATCTGTATCTTGCCAGCGATGTTGGTAAGGTTATGCTTTACAGCCAGCTTTTAGCACCTGGTTTTTCCAAGCACGATTTGCTTTTTGTATGTTTGGATTTAGTTTTTCAGGTTGATCAACAATTTTTTCAATACCGAGACTTCAAAAACTTAAACACATCTGACTTAGTGCGTGATTTTGACTGCGTAGAATGGAACTCACTGTACCATATGCAAAATGTAAATGATCAAGTCAGGTTTTTACGGCATAACGTCAATCAACTTTTTGAGAGGCATGTTCCTATTAAAACCCTTCTCGTTAGGCATACGGCTCCACCTTGGCTGAATGGCGACATCTCTGCTCTGATGTCACGACGAGATGCCGCCTACAGTCAATGGAGGCGTTACAAACTGGAGCACTTCCACAAATTATATTGCAGACTGCGTAATCAAGTTGACGTAATGGTCAGAACGGCAAAAAGACTTTATTATGAAAATAAACTTGGTTCTCTAACCTCTGGCAAAAAATTATGGAAAAACCTGCGTGAAATCGGTATTGGCAAACAATCTAAAAAGCCTGTTGGTGACGTCGATTGTGATGCTCTCAACAAAAAGTTTACGTCCATGCCCTTAAACGTTGCTCTACCCGTTCATTCCCTTACTGAAGAGGAACCAACTTCTAACAACAGCTCTTTGAGTTTTATAAGAATACAAGAGGAAGACATTGTAGAGGCAATAATATCGATTAAATCGAATGCTACTGGCCTGGATCAAATGGACCCTAAGTTCCTGAGACTATTGCTTCCATATATACTGCGTTATATAACCTACATATTTACCAGCATATTGACTACTTCCGAGTTTCCTTTAGAATGGAAGAAGGCTAAGATCATTCCCATACCAAAAAAGCAAACAGGTACTGCTACAGAATTTCGGCCAGTTGCCATTCTTCCGTTTCTTTCGAAGGTGTTTGAAAAAACTATTCTGGGGCAGGTCCAAAAATATCTTACAATCAACAATCTGTTAAGTACCTGTCAGTCTGGTTTTCGACCAAAGCGCAGCTGCAAATCCGCCTTACTTTTTGTCACTGATGAAATAAGAATGGCAATGGAGAGTGATCATGTTACATTGCTAACACTGTTAGATTATTCAAAGGCTTTTGATACTGTTAACCACTCAATTCTTTGCAGAAAGCTGCGAATTAACTTTGGGTTTTCTTTAGAGTCCTGTAAGCTTGTTCTTTCGTATCTCAGCGGAAGGCAACAATGCGTGGTGGCCAATGGATACTCGTCCACCTTTCTCAATGTTTTGAGTGGAGTGCCACAGGGATCTATCCTTGGACCAATCCTCTTCTCACTTTACATAAATGAGTTACCACAAGTTGCTAAACATTGTTTAATTCATCTTTATGCTGATGATGTGCAGCTCTTGATAAGTCGACCTTTTGGGGCTAAAAATGATGCCGTAGCTTTAATGAACGAGGATCTGCCTTGCATTTCACAGTGGTCAAAAAAGAACGATCTCCGCCTTAACCCTGTCAAATCAACATCCCTCCCCATCTATCGCAAAAACTTTGATCTATCGGGTTTTAACCCGTTGAAACTTGACGACGAAACCATTGAATATGTAAGCACTGCTAGAAACCTAGGAGTAGTATTCAATCGCACTCTCACTTGGGATGACCACCTCAATAGTGCCATTGGTAAAGTCTATGGAAGTCTCCGCCTTCTTCAAGTCACTCGAAATTTCATCCCGATCAAAACTAAACTGCTACTTGCTAAAGCCCTTATACTACCAATTGTGCTGTATGGGTGTGAAATCTTTTGTAAACTAGACTATGTGACTAGCCGCAAATTGAATGTTGCTTATAACAATATTGCCCGCTATATTTATAATCTACGTCGTTATGATCACATATCCTCTTTTGCGGTACGGATTTCTGGTTGTAGCCTAGACAGCTTGATAAACTTTCGCTCTCTGAGTTACCTGCATGAAATCATCCAAACACAACAACCTGATTATCTATACGGTAAGCTGAATTTCCCTCATTCAACAAGGTCGTTTGCTTTAATATTACCCCGATACAATTTTCTAAATACTGAGCGTCAATTTTGTATTCATATTGTACGCCTTTGGAACTCTCTGCCCATCGCTATGAGAAGAATAAGAAGCATAAGTAGATTTAAATTTTTACTTTTCAACTATTTGGCAAATAATTGATGTTAAATTTCCTTTTTCTTTATATAAATATGTAAATAGAAGTTTTAGGTATATAATTTTTATTCGAATTCTGAAATTAATGTAAAGGCTTGCCACACTTTATAAGACTCATGTCCTACCTTGTAAGCGTTTTTGAAATAAATAAATACAAATACAAATACAAATACAAATACCATGGAGACCACAAGAAAAATATTTTTTTTATATTTTTTTTCTGAGCAGTCATAAGGCCTGCTATCACCAGTTGCAGTATTATCCACTCATTACGGGACACCCTGTATACAGACAACTCGGTTAAATAAAAACTGACATATTGGGAAGAGAATTTAAAATAAAAAGAGGAGTTAAGCAAGGAAATCCAATATAACCACCTTTATTCTCTGCAGTATTAGAAGAAGTATTCAAAAAGCTGAACTGGGAAGGTAGATATGGAGTAAATATTTGGGGACAGTACCTGAATCATCTTAGATTCGATGAGAACATATTATCAATAAATATTGAATTATAAAATTAATAAGTTGAAAGCCTGAGTTTCATTCCTTAACGTAAAAACATAAAAGTGGCGACGAGGATTAAAAACTAAAAAGAAAAAAAAGCATATCTTGTCATATTTGAGTTAAATTGTCAATTGTCACGTGGATAATGGCATCTCAGTCTGTGGGAAAATTAGAGAAATATGAGCCAGGTGAAGACTTCGAATCGTATGAAGATCGATTAAGAATATATTTTCAACTCAATGATATGAAAGAGGAAAGAAAATCACTAATTCTCTTAAGTCTAATAGGAAAAAATACGTACGCAATACTCAAGAATTTAGTCCAACCAAAAAAGCCAAATGATATTTCATTTGAAAATTTAGTAAGTGCATTGAGAGACCACTTTGAACCAAGAGTCAACATACGAGCTGAGCGCTACAAGTTTAACAAAGCATTTCAACATGAAGAGGAGAGCATCACAGAATTCATCATTCGTCTAAAATCTCTGGCCTCGACATGTGGTTTTGGCAAATTCTTGGAAGTCTTGCCAATAGTTGTCACAACAAAATGCTGTGAGGAATTTAAGGAGCCTGAAGTCATTTCTCCAGTTCAACTTAAGTCAAAAGCTTTGGATGAGCACTCACAGATCGTTTTATTGCTGGAATAAGGTCAGAAGAAATACAGCGGGAATTATTAAATAATTCAAAGTTAAATTTCGAACAGTGCTGGGAATTGGGCCTCAACATGGAAATGTCAAGAAAAGAAGCACATTCTATTCGTCCAAATATGTCATCAGAAGAATGCCACAGGGTCTCTCATCAGTCATCAGGCACCAACAAAAAAGAGAAGCACCTGGATAATCAGTCAAAGTTTAGTAATAGAATAGGAAATTGTCATCGTTGTGGACGGCAGCATAATCCAAGTACTTGCCCTGCAATCAGTTGGAAATGTTTTGCTTGTAATCAGATGGGGCACACGTCAACGGTATGCAGAAACAAAACAACAAGAAGAATGAAGTCTAAGGTCAATGTAGTCTATCAGATCAATTCAGTGAAGCCAGCTGATCGTGCTTCGTGTTGGCTGAAGGAAGAGAACCAGCAGCTTTGTATGGAGGTGGATACGGGAGCTTGTTCATCATTAATTGGACTAGGAGAGTATAATAGATTATTTTCAAAAATTAAATTAGAGCCATGTATTTTAGATTTATGTTCAGTTACAGGTCAAAAACTAGCATGCAAAGGAAAAATCAAAGTCCAGGTGGAGTCTTGTGATAAAAAGTGCGAATTGGAGTTGATTGTGATTGAAACTAGTAGAGAATTTAAGCCTCTATTAGACAGAAGCTGGTTGGATGTTTTGGTGCCTGACTGGAGAACAAAGCTTTTTGGAAATCTGGATAACAGTGAGTTAAAATTTGTCGAAAAAGTTTCAAGCGATGAATATCTAGAAATAATTAGAAGAGATTTTAAAAACATAATTGAGCCTCAGCAGAATCAAGCAATCAAAGGGTTTGAGATGGATATTATTCTAAAGGAAAATGTAGTTCCGGTGTTTCACAAGCCGAATGAGGTTCATTTTCGCATTAAAGATAAAGTTAGGGAAGAGTTAAATCGATAAGTCAGTATTGGAGCACTAGTACCAGTAAAGTATAGTTAATGGGCTAGTCCAATTGTTTGTGTCCCAAAGCTGTCTGGAGAGGTTAGAATATGTGTTGATTTTAGAACTACTTTAAAACAAAGTTACACAACACTATCCTCTTCCAAAAATTGAAGATATATTTGCATCGTTGTCTGAACGCAGAATTTTCTGCATAATAGATCTTTCTGGAGCATACCAACAATTAATAGTGTCAAATGCATATGTAGAATTGCTTACAATAAATACATTTATGGGTTTATTAAGATTTTTACGATGTCCAGCGGGTTTAAAGAATGCTCCATCAGCATTCCAATCAGTCATGGATCAAATTTTGAAAGGTTTACAAAATGTTTTCTGTTTTGTGGATGACATTTTGGTTGGAGGTTTAGATCAGGAAGATTGTAAAGCAAATTTGTTAAAAGTTTTGCATGAACTTAGTGAACATAATGTTCAAATTAATATTTAGGTCACAGTCTCTCAAATGGAAAAATTTCTCCAAATAATGAAAAAGTTAAAGCAGTTGTTGATGCTCCAGCACCAAAGAATGTGCAACAGCTGCAGTCATATCTTGGCATGCTTAACTATTATAATAAGCTTATACCAAACTTATCCGATAATTTGAAAGATCTGTATGGGTTATTAAAGAAAGGAAGTGAATCTAATTGGTCCCCTTTGAGAAGTCAAAGTATCTTTTGTAAGGCTTGATTCACACTACTGTGCCAATACCGATAAATTCTCAAAATGTTCTCGCTCTAATATAAAACCACAAATAATCATATACAGATGTCTCAGCCCCATAGAAAAAAATGTCTTAAGAAATTGCCTTACCTGACATCGTCTTACCTGACAAAGCAAAGATACAACAGCCTTAACAACGAAAGATACAAAAGCCCAGCAGCGGTAGGTGACAAAGATACAAAATCTAGAAAAAAAATTCGTTTCTCATTCTCATTAAAACAAGTAGGTAAGGTACACGCATCTCTTTCTCTCTGTTGTCATTTTTGTTCGTGAACTCTATTTCCCCTTGATTTATTTTATTTCTATTTGTTGGGTTTCGTGGACTACCTCAATCCTCATGATGTGTGTGTTGTTTTTTTTTATTGCTGGCTGCTGTTTCTGTGTGCATTGGTTTGGCACTTTGGCAGGCGTCTATGTGGCTGGTGGTTGTTTTGTTTTTGTATTTCATTTTTTGTAGGAGTTTGCGGGTTGTGATTTCGTAAAGATCTTTTTGTTTTGAATTGGATTTTTCTTTGGTAAGGAAAATGTGATTTGATGAATGATTTTCTTGTAGGTAAATTTTGATTCGCTTATAACTTTGGATCTATGGATCGGATCTTGATAGTAAATCCCTCTAAATAAAGGAAAAATAACAAACAATATTTAGGAAGGTATATTGCGTATTTATATGGATTTTTATACATACATATAAACAGTTATTATGTATACAATAAGAAAATGAACTAAGGGTGAGGTGGACACAAGGTAAATTGTATTTTTTGTGAGTAGATATGAAGGAATAGGTAGATGTAGATAGGTACTCAGGTACATTGTAGGTATTTATCTACTTTATTTAAAATATAAAAGCTTATGGAAAATGTCAATATTTTGATAAGCTAGTTATTTAGGTAGATACTAAAATAATAGGTGGTATCGACAAGCAAATTAATGCAACATGACAGTTAGCGGATATCCTTTTATTAAAATTAAGATATTTAAATAATAAGATAATTAAATAATTCAAAAAAGGTTAAAAAAAAAACAGATATATCTATGGTTTTAATACAATAAGTAATCAGTATCAAAACAGTAGAGAAAAACTTATTCAAATTTGAATCCTCATTTTAGATATATACATACATTACATATACATATATTATCATAAAACGGCGTTTACAGAAGGGGGTCACAGGGTTATGAACTCATGTTATGACACAACAAGCTGAGATCGTATTCCATTCGCTACGAAAAAAATAGTTTTGAGTTTTTAATTTTTGAGTTTGAGTTTTTAATTTTTTGAAAAATATAGTAATATGTATGTACCTAGCGGTTTTCAGGAAAAACCTGTTTTTTGTTCGTAAAAATTAATCAAAATATACACCCCAATTACAGAATCTGACGAATGAGCTGCGGAGGGAATCTGACTCAATTTTGTCATTTGGCTCATAGTAAAAATGTCAAAAATGAGTCTGTTTCCCACCGCAATTCATTCGTCGGATTCTGTAATCGGGGTGATAAATTGATGACGATTTTTGCGTTTATTTACAGTAAAACAAATTATATGCATGATAACCCTCAAAACCACCCCTAAATATAATTACTATAAAGTTTTCTACTCGGTTTTCACAGTTAAAACAGCAGTTCGCATTTTGAGAAAATATTTTGTATCTAAACCAATAAAAAAAGAATGTGGAAGCAATGGATTTTCGTGTACCTTTAGGCTAAGAGTAGAAACTATGAGCAGTGTTTTTTGGAGTTGGAGCAAAAATCATTTAACAGTTATATCATTTTTGTTTCGAGATTTGTTTGCAATTTTTTTTTTGAAGTTATTGCGTTATTGCAAGAAAAGACACAAGGCAAACAATTGTTTTTTAATTTTTTGAAGGTTCTCATGTATATGTATAATTTTTTTGTCAATCAAATGTAATGGTACCTTGTTTCCCTTGTTTATTCAGCTTTATTTTAATTTTTTTTGTTCTACAATTTTTTTTGCATGGTTTATCTTTCTTTGAATAAAAAAAAGATACTTTTAGCTTTGATTACCAATATCTCAGCAAATAATGACGTTATAAAAAATTCAAAGACAGTTTTGGAAATCTGACAAAGCGTTTTACAATATTTTTTAAAGTTTTGTAATATTATTTTTTCTGACCCTTCACCGTTAGTTTAAAAAAAGTAGGTACTAAAAAATGGCTTTTTTGTGGTCTTTTCATATTTTTTTTTTGTAAATATTGACTGCATGGCTTGCGTTTGTATGCAGATTTGTAAACTTTTAAAGCATCAATATTCCTGTAAATATTGAAATTGATTCATCGAACCGTTTTTCCTTACCAAAACTTCAAAGTCTTATAAACCAGTTAAAGGAACAAATAGTGTATAATGCGTAGTCGTCATCAAAATGACAAGAAAATCACGATTCCCATAGACTTTTTTTCACAGTTTTACATTGGTTTGATACTATTTTGACTTCAAATGAAATGACAGGCACATTTTTCCAAAAAATTTAAAAAAAAATCAAGTTTTTTTGTTTGAAAAATGTTTGAAAAAAAAATTTAATGTTATGTTATTAAGTACTATTTTTGCTTTTCATATTCAATTCTTTTTTCAATTACACTGGTCAACAAGGTTTTTGTTACAAAAACCAAAATATACTTTTCCGTAGGTTTTGATGTGCTGAACTCGAATCTGAAGTCAGAAAAATTCTAAAGGGCCACGTTTTTGAGATTTTCCCGTTGTAAAATAAAAAAAAAAACGTTTTTTTGCTGTTTCAAATGTTGTATTTTAACGTAAGGTAAATTGTTTCAAAAACAATTTTTAATGAATTCTGAAGGAACTAATTTTCTACTTTTAAAATCAGAGCTTAAATATTTTCGATATCTCTGAGAAATCTTCAGTTAATTGTAGGCCTTTCATTTATGATATACCTATGATGATTGTGTGATTCGGCTTTAATTATTCTTCTGATGAGCTTTTTTCCTAACCTATCCCAAATAGGAAACATTTCAAATCCAATAGTTATGTGCATACTTATGTAGCTACTCTACCTACAAACTAAATACCTACCTACGTAATGAAGGAATATCATTCTCTAGCCCAAAGCAACACAACCAAGTAAAAAACTTCTTGTTAGTTTCTAACACATGCATTTGCATGTGGATGAATGGAACCGATTTATTTAGTTTTTTTGTGTGCATGATAGAAAGAATGGAAATCGTTAATTTATCGTTTGTCAAATGAATCTTTGAATGATGAGAACTGCTGAACTCAATGAGAAACCCACAAAGTATTATGAGACTGGCCACAATTGATTTTGAATCTTGGTGATGAAAGTAACGAAATCTATTTTACGCTCATAAAAAAAGTTTTCTGAATTGAATAAAAACTATTAATCAGTAATTATAATTACTGCCTACGCTTTTTGGAAGTGCTGTGTTTTATAAAGTGTAAGATAAAACAAATACATAGCTTTGTTTTGTTTTTTGAAGCTGTGGTTTAACTATTTTTAACTGGAATCGTGATTTTTATTTACTTTTTTTTATTTGTTGATTGTTCGTCACAAGGAAGACATTTTAAGGAAGGTAAAATTTGTTAAGGTTTCTTTATTTATTTTTTAGTTTAATACAGGTACCTACATTACAAAAATATGTCTTCTTGGAAGAGAACTCGATGTGCTATTACACATTCCACCAAAAAAAACAGAAAGAAAATTGTTCAATTTTCCAGACAGGGAAAATCCAAAATATTCTGAGTGGCTGGCTTTGCTTGAAAAAGAGTATCAAGAGAATGTACAGAGACATAGAAAGTCTTATATATGTAGCCAACATTTTGAGTCAAATTGCATTGGAAAAAAATATTTAAAGAAAAATGCTTTGCCAACATTGTTTTTAAAACGCAGCAATGAACCAGAGATTACTGAAGAACTATTTGAGCCAAATGATAACTTATAATTATAATGATGTGCGGATACCTTTCAGACAATACAGTTGGTAAGCAATTGCGTATAAAAAGATAATGTTGAGAACAAAACTGTAGGAAATAGTGATTACTAGAACTTTTGAAAGAAATTTTCGGTTATCTAATACTGAAAGAAAAAAAATTGACTAAAAAAGCATGAACTCCATTTTAATTGCTTATAATAATTGGTTATGAGTTATAACTCGTTAAATGCACAAAATTTGAAAAATTTGCATTTGTTAGGAATAAGCATATTTTTATTTTTTCGATAAAATTAAAATTACGGATATTATTCGTTAAAAACGAATTCACTCTTTAAATCAATATAGCGGCAACCCTCCAAGGCGCTGATGGTCGAAAATTTGGTCTTAAGCTTTCTGTATGGTACTTTATAGAAGTCAAGAAAAAAATTCCTTCCCCAAAATTTTGTTACAAAAAAGTCTAAGTTGACTGGAGTATATTTTTTACGTAATTTTTTAATAAACATAATACATTAGACGCTCAATTTAGTCAGTCTCGAAGTAGTGAACTATCCACAATAGTGAACACCCAAAATTTTATATAAAAACGTATTTTGTATACAAATTTCACGCAAGCATTTTACATATCTTGAGAGCTCTGAGGAATTGTTTCTGTTTTTTATTTAGACTTGAATTAAGGCCTTGTTTAATGTTTAATAAAAATTAAAAACATTCACATCGAACTAAATGTGCATTTTGGATCAAATTCGCCTTAAGAAAGCCTTAGAAAACTCCCGATCGAAAAAGTGAACAATCTCGAAACAGTGAACAGGGCTGGTTTTTATTACTTCACTATATCGAGCGTCTACTGTATAGATATGTAAATGTTCACTTCAGAAAATCTAGTTTTGGTATTAAATTTCTGTATAGGTACCTTTCCTACCTACATTCGAAGCATGGTAATTTAACTTGCCAAGCAAATGAATTTGAAGTTATGTAATTTGAAAGTAATTTTAAATGGGAATTCTAGAAACTAATTTTGGATATGTTTTAAGAACCACTCACCAGTGTTCTGAGACTATCCGCACGAAATTTTCTTTTATTATAATTTGTTTGGGGCTAAACCATAGATTTACTTGACTAAAATCATAAGAATATATTGATTTTTATCCTGAATTTTTATCATACAGATACGAATTTGTAACAAAATAAGAAGGTACTTATTAACGTAACGTAAAGTAACAATCATATAGGTACATAATGTAATCTCTTTGGTTAAACTTTTCTAAAAATTTTTTTTTGAAAACGATTTCTTCAAAATATATATGCAGGTATAGTCATTAAATGAACTTTAATCGAAAATAACTAAAAAAAGGAAAGATTCCTGACTTAAAAAAGCGTAGCTACTAAAGTAATTTACCGCCGTTGTTTCTTAATGATTATTGATTTTGCTTCCATCCTCTATACATTTTTCTAGCGAATTGTCCCTTCCGCCTCAACCGTTGAAAAGAACCACCCTCCTAATAGATTTTCTTCTAACTAAAAAGTCTTTTTTTTTTGTCGTACCTACATATCTTAAGTGAATCATCCTATATTAAACAATACAAAAAAAAGAGGTGTAAAATTTAAAGCCAACAGCACCAGCGCCAGCGGTATAAAATTAATCATAAAAACACCTTAAAAACGTCCTTAAAAGCTACCCACCTAACGTAGGTATGTAGTTCTTTTTTATGTTTCCATTATAGGTACCACCATATGTGCATATACACATATCTATTCTATTCATCTATTTGTTTCCTTTTTCTTATCAACAAATTCAACTTCAAAATGTTTAATGTTATTATAATCGCAAGAAATTATTTTTTAGCACCATATATTGCTTTTAGAATAAGGATGCTGCAAAAAAATTACATGCATACATACATACCTACAGACATTATCAAAAAAAAACATCACATATTTTTGCCATCATCAGAAATATCTCCGCCACAAAAAAAATCTTTCTTTACCTATCCTCAAGGCCGCAAATGATATCCTATACATGCATACAATTACAATGGAGAAATGAGTTCATACTTTTTGTTCATCGTTGCATGCCTCAGACAAAAAAACGTAGATACCTACTCAACAACCGGCAAAGCAAAGTAAAAAAAAATAACACTGCCTTGATCGTTGCTTAAAGGGCAAAGCGAGCATTGCAGAAACAAAAACGAAACCGACAGAGAAGAAGAGATAGACATAGATATTTTCCAACAGAGTCAAAGATACAAAATTCTGGGGAAGGTGCTTTCATTTTTGTAGTAAAACTAGCTTTTTAAAAGCTTTGAAAAATATAGCTTTTTCAATTTCATAGGTCATTTTGCTCCATACCATAGGCGTGAGACATCTGGATATGATTATTTGTGATAAAACCCTGATGTTCACATTGTCGTTTCAATACCGAGACAGCCTCAGTATTTTTGTTTGTATTTATATTCTTTTTTTTTGTCATTACAAGTTTCCAGACACCTTCAACCACAAATAATCATATCCAGATGTCTCACGCCTATGGAGCAAAATGACCTATGAAATTGAAAAAGCTATATTTTTCAAAGCTTTTAAAAAGCTAGTTTTACTACAAAAATGAAAGCACCTTCCCCAGAATTTTGTATCTTTGACTCTGTTGGAAAATATCTATGTCTATCTCTTCTTCTCTGTCGGTTTCGTTTTTGTTTCTGCAATGCTCGCTTTGCCCTTTAAGCAACGATCAAGGCAGTGTTATTTTTTTTTACTTTGCTTTGCCGGTTGTTGAGTAGGTATCTACGTTTTTTTGTCTGAGGCATGCAACGATGAACAAAAAGTATGAACTCATTTCTCCATTGTAATTGTATGCATGTATAGGATATCATTTGCGGCCTTGAGGATAGGTAAAGAAAGATTTTTTTTGTGGCGGAGATATTTCTGATGATGGCAAAAATATGTGATGTTTTTTTTTGATAATGTCTGTAGGTATGTATGTATGCATGTAATTTTTTTGCAGCATCCTTATTCTAAAAGCAATATATGGTGCTAAAAAATAATTTCTTGCGATTATAATAACATTAAACATTTTGAAGTTGAATTTGTTGATTAGAAAAAGGAAACAAATAGATGAATAGAATAGATATGTGTATATGCACATATGGTGGTACCTATAATGGAAACATAAAAAAGAACTACATACCTACGTTAGGTGGGTAGCTTTTAAGGACGTTTTTAAGGTGTTTTTATGATTAATTTTATACCGCTGGCGCTGGTGCTGTTGGCTTTAAATTTTACACCTCTTTTTTTTGTATTGTTTAATATAGGATGATTCACTTAAGATATGTAGGTACGACAAAAAAAAAAGACTTTTTAGTTAGAAGAAAATCTATTAGGAGGGTGGTTCTTTTCAACGGTTGAGGCGGAAGGGACAATTCGCTAGAAAAATGTATAGAGGATGGAAGCAAAATCAATAATCATTAAGAAACAACGGCGGTAAATTACTTTAGTAGCTACGCTTTTTTAAGTCAGGAATCTTTCCTTTTTTTAGTTATTTTCGATTAAAGTTCATTTAATGACTATACCTGCATATATATTTTGAAGAAATCGTTTTCAAAAAAAAATTTTTAGAAAAGTTTAACCAAAGAGATTACATTATGTACCTATATGATTGTTACTTTACGTTACGTTAATAAGTACCTTCTTATTTTGTTACAAATTCGTATCTGTATGATAAAAATTCAGGATAAAAATCAATATATTCTTATGATTTTAGTCAAGTAAATCTATGGTTTAGCCCCAAACAAATTATAATAAAAGAAAATTTCGTGCGGATAGTCTCAGAACACTGGTGAGTGGTTCTTAAAACATATCCAAAATTAGTTTCTAGAATTCCCATTTAAAATTACTTTCAAATTACATAACTTCAAATTCATTTGCTTGGCAAGTTAAATTACCATGCTTCGAATGTAGGTAGGAAAGGTACCTATACAGAAATTTAATACCAAAACTAGATTTTCTGAAGTGAACATTTACATATCTATACAGTAGACGCTCGATATAGTGAAGTAATAAAAACCAGCCCTGTTCACTGTTTCGAGATTGTTCACTTTTTCGATCGGGAGTTTTCTAAGGCTTTCTTAAGGCGAATTTGATCCAAAATGCACATTTAGTTCGATGTGAATGTTTTTAATTTTTATTAAACATTAAACAAGGCCTTAATTCAAGTCTAAATAAAAAACAGAAACAATTCCTCAGAGCTCTCAAGATATGTAAAATGCTTGCGTGAAATTTGTATACAAAATACGTTTTTATATAAAATTTTGGGTGTTCACTATTGTGGATAGTTCACTACTTCGAGACTGACTAAATTGAGCGTCTAATGTATTATGTTTATTAAAAAATTACGTAAAAAATATACTCCAGTCAACTTAGACTTTTTTGTAACAAAATTTTGGGGAAGGAATTTTTTTCTTGACTTCTATAAAGTACCATACAGAAAGCTTAAGACCAAATTTTCGACCATCAGCGCCTTGGAGGGTTGCCGCTATATTGATTTAAAGAGTGAATTCGTTTTTAACGAATAATATCCGTAATTTTAATTTTATCGAAAAAATAAAAATATGCTTATTCCTAACAAATGCAAATTTTTCAAATTTTGTGCATTTAACGAGATATAACTCATAACCAATTATTATAAGCAATTAAAATGGAGTTCATGCTTTTTTAGTCAATTTTTTTTTCTTTCAGTATTAGATAACCGAAAATTTCTTTCAAAAGTTCTAGTAATCACTATTTCCTACAGTTTTGTTCTCAACATTATCTTTTTATACGCAATTGCTTACCAACTGTATTGTCTGAAAGGTATCCGCACATCATTATAATTATAAGTTATCATTTGGCTCAAATAGTTCTTCAGTAATCTCTGGTTCATTGCTGCGTTTTAAAAACAATGTTGGCAAAGCATTTTTCTTTAAATATTTTTTTCCAATGCAATTTGACTCAAAATGTTGGCTACATATATAAGACTTTCTATGTCTCTGTACATTCTCTTGATACTCTTTTTCAAGCAAAGCCAGCCACTCAGAATATTTTGGATTTTCCCTGTCTGGAAAATTGAACAATTTTCTTTCTGTTTTTTTTGGTGGAATGTGTAATAGCACATCGAGTTCTCTTCCAAGAAGACATATTTTTGTAATGTAGGTACCTGTATTAAACTAAAAAATAAATAAAGAAACCTTAACAAATTTTACCTTCCTTAAAATGTCTTCCTTGTGACGAACAATCAACAAATAAAAAAAAGTAAATAAAAATCACGATTCCAGTTAAAAATAGTTAAACCACAGCTTCAAAAAACAAAACAAAGCTATGTATTTGTTTTATCTTACACTTTATAAAACACAGCACTTCCAAAAAGCGTAGGCAGTAATTATAATTACTGATTAATAGTTTTTATTCAATTCAGAAAACTTTTTTTATGAGCGTAAAATAGATTTCGTTACTTTCATCACCAAGATTCAAAATCAATTGTGGCCAGTCTCATAATACTTTGTGGGTTTCTCATTGAGTTCAGCAGTTCTCATCATTCAAAGATTCATTTGACAAACGATAAATTAACGATTTCCATTCTTTCTATCATGCACACAAAAAAACTAAATAAATCGGTTCCATTCATCCACATGCAAATGCATGTGTTAGAAACTAACAAGAAGTTTTTTACTTGGTTGTGTTGCTTTGGGCTAGAGAATGATATTCCTTCATTACGTAGGTAGGTATTTAGTTTGTAGGTAGAGTAGCTACATAAGTATGCACATAACTATTGGATTTGAAATGTTTCCTATTTGGGATAGGTTAGGAAAAAAGCTCATCAGAAGAATAATTAAAGCCGAATCACACAATCATCATAGGTATATCATAAATGAAAGGCCTACAATTAACTGAAGATTTCTCAGAGATATCGAAAATATTTAAGCTCTGATTTTAAAAGTAGAAAATTAGTTCCTTCAGAATTCATTAAAAATTGTTTTTGAAACAATTTACCTTACGTTAAAATACAACATTTGAAACAGCAAAAAAACGTTTTTTTTTTTATTTTACAACGGGAAAATCTCAAAAACGTGGCCCTTTAGAATTTTTCTGACTTCAGATTCGAGTTCAGCACATCAAAACCTACGGAAAAGTATATTTTGGTTTTTGTAACAAAAACCTTGTTGACCAGTGTAATTGAAAAAAGAATTGAATATGAAAAGCAAAAATAGTACTTAATAACATAACATTAAATTTTTTTTTCAAACATTTTTCAAACAAAAAAACTTGATTTTTTTTTAAATTTTTTGGAAAAATGTGCCTGTCATTTCATTTGAAGTCAAAATAGTATCAAACCAATGTAAAACTGTGAAAAAAAGTCTATGGGAATCGTGATTTTCTTGTCATTTTGATGACGACTACGCATTATACACTATTTGTTCCTTTAACTGGTTTATAAGACTTTGAAGTTTTGGTAAGGAAAAACGGTTCGATGAATCAATTTCAATATTTACAGGAATATTGATGCTTTAAAAGTTTACAAATCTGCATACAAACGCAAGCCATGCAGTCAATATTTACAAAAAAAAAATATGAAAAGACCACAAAAAAGCCATTTTTTAGTACCTACTTTTTTTAAACTAACGGTGAAGGGTCAGAAAAAATAATATTACAAAACTTTAAAAAATATTGTAAAACGCTTTGTCAGATTTCCAAAACTGTCTTTGAATTTTTTATAACGTCATTATTTGCTGAGATATTGGTAATCAAAGCTAAAAGTATCTTTTTTTTATTCAAAGAAAGATAAACCATGCAAAAAAAATTGTAGAACAAAAAAAAATTAAAATAAAGCTGAATAAACAAGGGAAACAAGGTACCATTACATTTGATTGACAAAAAAATTATACATATAAATGAGAACCTTCAAAAAATTAAAAAACAATTGTTTGCCTTGTGTCTTTTCTTGTAATAACGCAATAACTTCAAAAAAAAAATTGCAAACAAATCTCGAAACAAAAATGATATAACTGTTAAATGATTTTTGCTCCAACTCCAAAAAACACTGCTCATAGTTTCTACTCTTAGCCTAAAGGTACACGAAAATCCATTGCTTCCACATTCTTTTTTTATTGGTTTAGATACAAAATATTTTCTCAAAATGCGAACTGCTGTTTTAACTGTGAAAACCGAGTAGAAAACTTTATAGTAATTACATTTAGGGGTGGTTTTGAGGGTTATCATGCATATAATTTGTTTTACTGTAAATAAACGCAAAAATCGTCATCAATTTATCACCCCGATTACAGAATCCGACGAATGAATTGCGGTGGGAAACAGACTCATTTTTGACATTTTTACTATGAGCCAAATGACAAAATTGAGTCAGATTCCCTCCGCAGCTCATTCGTCAGATTCTGTAATTGGGGTGTATATTTTGATTAATTTTTACGAACAAAAAACAGGTTTTTCCTGAAAACCGCTAGGTACATACATATTACTATATTTTTCAAAAAATTAAAAACTCAAACTCAAAAATTAAAAACTCAAAACTATTTTTTTCGTAGCGAATGGAATACGATCTCAGCTTGTTGTGTCATAACATGAGTTCATAACCCTGTGACCCCCTTCTGTAAACGCCGTTTTATGATAATATATGTATATGTAATGTATGTATATATCTAAAATGAGGATTCAAATTTGAATAAGTTTTTCTCTACTGTTTTGATACTGATTACTTATTGTATTAAAACCATAGATATATCTGTTTTTTTTTAACCTTTTTTGAATTATTTAATTATCTTATTATTTAAATATCTTAATTTTAATAAAAGGATATCCGCTAACTGTCATGTTGCATTAATTTGCTTGTCGATACCACCTATTATTTTAGTATCTACCTAAATAACTAGCTTATCAAAATATTGACATTTTCCATAAGCTTTTATATTTTAAATAAAGTAGATAAATACCTACAATGTACCTGAGTACCTATCTACATCTACCTATTCCTTCATATCTACTCACAAAAAATACAATTTACCTTGTGTCCACCTCACCCTTAGTTCATTTTCTTATTGTATACATAATAACTGTTTATATGTATGTATAAAAATCCATATAAATACGCAATATACCTTCCTAAATATTGTTTGTTATTTTTCCTTTATTTAGAGGGATTTACTATCAAGATCCGATCCATAGATCCAAAGTTATAAGCGAATCAAAATTTACCTACAAGAAAATCATTCATCAAATCACATTTTCCTTACCAAAGAAAAATCCAATTCAAAACAAAAAGATCTTTACGAAATCACAACCCGCAAACTCCTACAAAAAATGAAATACAAAAACAAAACAACCACCAGCCACATAGACGCCTGCCAAAGTGCCAAACCAATGCACACAGAAACAGCAGCCAGCAATAAAAAAAAACAACACACACATCATGAGGATTGAGGTAGTCCACGAAACCCAACAAATAAAAATAAAATAAATCAAGGGGAAATAGAGTTCACGAACAAAAATGACAACAGAGAGAAAGAGATGCGTGTACCTTACCTACTTGTTTTAATGAGAATGAGAAACGAATTTTTTTTCTAGATTTTGTATCTTTGTCACCTACCGCTGCTGGGCTTTTGTATCTTTCGTTGTTAAGGCTGTTGTATCTTTGCTTTGTCAGGTAAGACGATGTCAGGTAAGGCAATTTCTTAAGACATTTTTTTCTATGGGGCTGAGACATCTGTATATGATTATTTGTGCTTCAACCATTTATTTTTTTGTCGATTTGTAGTCTAGAATTATTGTTTATCTCTTGGATGAAGATGGCAACAAAAGAATTTGTGTTCACCAAGGCTGCTATAAATACCCGTGTTTTTTTGGCATTCTATAAATAGTATAGTAGGAAATTCCCAAGAAAACGCATCGGCAGTAGCCAGATTTTTGTATTTAAAAATTGGTACAACTGAAAGAAGACCTGTCAGAATAATAATAAAAAAAAAACACAAATAGAAGAAAAATTTGTGAAAATCAAAAGTTAAAATTAACTTCAGCAAAAAAAACTAACAAAAACTAATAAAATGGACAATTTTCAAGAAGATATGGTAAGAAAACATCTGGAAATCTGGCGGTCGATTTCAAAGTTTTAACCAAACAATTTGACATGAAATAAAAACTTCAAGAAGGGGGTTTGTTCGTAGACTACTACATTAACATGTGGTGTTGAAGCGAGCTTGAAGCTCACCTCAATTCTTTGTATACCTGAATCGAGTTGAAATGAGCTTGATTCGACTCGATTCCGGTCGGGGATCGGAGTCGAGTCAAAATTTGTGAAGAAAAACCTGTGTGGAGGAGTTGATTTTACAGATTATGCATTATGGTCTGTTTATTTGCATGTTTGTGTACAAAAAATATAGTTTTGTTGTAATCAAATAAAAAAAAAAATGCACATGGAGTAGGTAGCATATTCTTATATGGTGCTGAACTATTCAGTTCTTCATTGTTTAACACGAATCAAACTATCTCACTTGCACTTCATAAGAAACATAGAAACACCATTTGCATTTTAGAAAGTGCTGTCAAACTTAATCATTTTTAAATCTTCTTGTGCGGTGGAAACACCAAATCTAATCTAATCTAAACTGAGATAAACCTTTGGTGGACACATAGCAAAACTTAATTATCTTTTCTATTGTTTTCTCTTGCAAAATAAGCCCAGTTAGTCCATTTTCATTAACAAAACTAAATAATATCAACAGTAACAGATTGATTTTTTCCCCAATGGAAAACACATGATTCCAAATGCACAACTACTCAACGAAAACAGCCATCGAGATACAAATGCAATATCAATCGTACCAACATTTGAGAACGAAATCACATAAGATCCATTCGAGACTCGTATAAATGTCAAAAACCCATCCGTAGTAAGATTCTACTTTAACTTTTATCGGTAGTATTCATACTGCGGATATTGTTTTTGTTATTCGTGTAAAATCCTACTATACTATTGATAGATTTTCCAACAAAACACGGGTAATGTAAAATGTAAGAAACTAGGAACACACACATCACGAATAAACGAATTGACGCGCTTACACAACTCACCAACCAACACCAACAACACAGACGCTAAAGCGAAACAGACCAACGCAAAGGTTAAAAAATAGTACAAAAAACACACGAAACAAATACAGAAAGTCAATTAAAATTATGACAAAACATTTCACTAATCACTTAATAATTGAAATAAATATAAATATAATTGACAGATATGACATCGAGAATGTGAAATATATTCACACTTTCCATACCAATATGCTTTCGATGCGATGTCGCTCCGTTAAAATATTCTTTCAAACAAATCGAAACTGGAGCGAGAGCGTACCAGTATCGGAGCGGTAATGATTGTGTGAATATACTCATTGTTTCTCGTTTAAGAATATTTTACTGTAGTGAGAACGTACTGAGACTGTATCAGTATTAGAACTATAGTGTGAATCAAGCTTAACAAACATTTAGAGCTTTATGATCCCAAAAAACCTATAGTGGTAGCTACAGATGCTAGTCCTTATGGAGTAGGTGCAGTAATGTCGCATATATGTGATGGAGTGGAGAAACCGGTCATGTTTAATTCAAGTACCTTGTCCTTCTTAGAGAAAAACTACTCGCAACTCCATAAGGAAGCATTGGCAATAGTATTTGCTGTCGAAAAATTTTATAAGTATCTGTACGGTAAGGAATTTTTAATTGTTACGGATTATCAGGCATTAAGGGAAATTTTCAACCCTAAGAAAGGAATGTCAGGTGTAGCTGCTGCAAGGCTACAAAGGTGGGCAATTACACTTTCCATGTATGATTACAAAGTAGAATACAGGAAAGGTTCCTTGATGGCCAACGCCGGCCGATGCATGCTCAAGACTTCCACTAGAAGGTACAACTGGTATAGAGGAAGTTAATTTGGTAGATAGGATAGAAAATTGCCCAGAAGGATTAGAATTAAATAGGAAGGAAGTAGCAAAGAAAACACAAGCAGATAGAGTTCTTAAGAAAGTTTTTAAATATGTTTTTCATAATGAATGGGCAAAAATTATAAGCGATGATATTGCACCATATTTTCGAAAGCGTAATAGTTTATCGACAGAAGACCTAAGTGTATTTTTATGGCAACCGAGTAGTTATACCTTCAGAGCTTCAAAAATCTGTCCTTGACATGATTCATGGAATGAACCATGCAGGTGTAGTAAAAATGAAGTGCATAGCTCGGGGTTATGTGTGGTGGCATATGATCGATGAAGACATTGCAAAGGTAGTCCAGCAATGTCCACAATTTCAGTCAACTACAAATGTTCCAAGTGTAAGTTGTAGTCAGTGGCCAAAATCAGAATATCCATTTCAAAGGATTCAAATTGACTTCTTACAGTTTTTAAATTTTAAATTTTTGATTGTGGTTGACTCATTTTCAAGATTTGTGGATGTAATTCTGATGAAAAATACGAATGGAGCAAGTGTTATCAATAGTTTGGAAAAGATTTTTGCAATTTTTGGGTTGCCTAGTGAAATAAAGTCAGATAATGGGCCTCCTTTCGGAGCATATGAGTTTATAAAATTTTGTAAAGCAAATGATATTAAGGATACAAAATCTCCACCTTATCACCCTCAGAGTAATGGTTCTGCTGAGAGAAATGTCCAAACAGTAAAGAAAGCTTTAAAAAAATGTTACTTAGTAAATGAAAAAGTAGATATATTCTTGATGATTTGCAAATTTTTGTTCACCAAC
Organism: Dasysyrphus tricinctus; assembly: GCA_963921185.1. Classification (NCBI taxonomy): domain Eukaryota; kingdom Metazoa; phylum Arthropoda; class Insecta; order Diptera; family Syrphidae; genus Dasysyrphus; species Dasysyrphus tricinctus. The sequence continues at coordinate 127,962,488 of OY992532.1, forward strand.
AAACAAAACTCTATCGGAATTGATTTTTTCTTATAAAACTAAAACTAAATTAGATATTTTAAATACAAAAAAACAAATGAATTTTACTGAGAACAATTATAATTTTAAAAATTGTGTTTGTAAAAGTAACGAATTAAAAACAGCTGTTAAAAATGGAAATCCAAGTTCTAATATAAAGTATGAAATAGGAGATAACATTTTATATCTGAATCATTTCCGTTCAAATTTTATTAAATGGATTCCTGGAATTATAATGAAAATTTTAAGTAAGAAAACTATGCTAATTAAAGTAAATAATGTTACTAAGCTTGTACATATAAATCAAATCAGAAAATCAAATTTGAGCGACAAGCATCATCCAAGGGTAGACCCATTGCCAAAGGGTTGTTGACCCTTTAAGTAAAGAAGAAAATAATTGTAAAAATAATAATAAAACAGATGTAAAAAGTTCTCTTCCAACCAGGGTTACCAATATAGGTATTTTCACCCGGAGACTCCGGGAATTCGATCAAATCTCCGGGCTCCGGGTTTAGCCCGCATTTCTCCGGGTCTACTCTTTCATTTATTTTTTTCATCCCTGAACGCATTCCTTAACCTCAACCCTAACAAATCGTTTAAATATTAAGTACAAATTCGGCAGCACTGAAATTTGACAGTTTGAAAACAAGTTATGACTCATCTGTCTCCAACCCCGATCTCACCTTTGATTGATTGTTGTTTATTATTTGTCAGTTGTTGGTTGTTGCGGTCTCGGTCTTGTTTTAATGAAGTGATAGTAATTGGTAATATTTTGAAAATAAATATTAAGTATTGATTTTTAAATTATTAATTGATTATTATTTTAGATTTTGGCAATTTTAAAAAATGCAATCAACGAGTGGAAAGAAACACTATTTTTGCGTTTTTCAAAACGAGTGGCTTTCTCGGCCAGAATACAGGGCATGGCTGCAAAAAGAAAACAATTTCACCGCAAAATGTAAGTTATGTTTAGTTAATTTTGTTATTAAACACAATGGTGAAAAGGCAATCAAATGTCATATAAAAAGTGCTAAACATAAGGCCATTGTTAGTGCCAGTGAGCATAGTTCCCTGATTACAACGTTTATGCCGCATCTAAATTCAAGTGATGAGATAAAATGTGGTGCTGCAGAAATGGCAATGGTTTACCATTCAATTAAGCATCAACGCAGCTATATAAGCACTGAATGTGGAATAAAACTCAATTCCAAAATATATAAAGATAGTCCTTTATCAAGCCTCATACGATGTGCTAGAACAAAATCATCTAGTTTGACAGAAAATGTTCTCGGACCAAAGGCAATAGAATTAGTTTTAAATGATCTCAGGGGAGCAGATAATAATAAACCGATATATTTTTCTATATCCTCTAACGCCTCAAACAAAGGCAACATTAAACTGTTTCCCATCGTTGTTACATATTTTTTGGAAACCCAAGGAATAAAAAACAGAATAATTGATTTCTATTCAGATGATTACGAGTCTTCTCAAGCAATTTTTGATAAAATTGTTCAAATTCTTTCTGAACTTGGGCTTTCTATTCCATATGTTACAGCTTTTTCTGCTGATAATGCCAACGTCAACTACGGTTTGAAGAACTCGGTATATCAGAAATTATTGGAGAAGAATTCATTTATTCTGAAAGCCAATTGCAACGCCCATGTGATACATAATGCAGCTAAATATGGCTGTAAGAAACTAAGTTTCGACATAGAAACATTAGTAAACAAAATATATTCAGAGTTTAGTATGAGCACTGTTAATTTTAGAGAGCTTAAGACTTGTTTCGAATTTTTCAAATTGGAATTCTCACATATAATAAGAAACGTTCCTACACGATGGCTCAGCTTGAGGAATGCTGTCGACAGGATTATTTCTTCATGGCCTGCAATAAAAATGTATTTTCTGCAGCAAGGTGAAGACGAATGCGATCCATTTATTTGGAAAATTTTAAAATGCCAACAAAATGAATTGGAGGAAGATTTAACCGCACCCACACTTTATGAACTTTATTTATATTCAGAGTTTAGTATGAGCACTGTTAATTTTAGAGAGCTTAAGACTTGTTTCGAATTTTTCAAATTGGAATTCTCACATATAATAAGAAACGTTCCTACACGATGGCTCAGCTTGAGGAATGCTGTCGACAGGATTATTTCTTCATGGCCTGCAATAAAAATGTATTTTCTGCAGCAAGGTGAAGACGAATGCGATCCATTTATTTGGAAAATTTTAAAATGCCAACAAAATGAATTGGAGGAAGATTTAACCGCACCCACACTTTATGAACTTTATTTATATTTTATATCTCATTTCTTAAACTTTATGTGTAATTCAATTTTAATATTAGAAAAAAATGAACTAACTTCTACAGAGTTACATGACGTTATGGTGCTAAATCTAGTTTATGCTTAAAAAACTTAAGTCAACACTTAGAAAAAAAAATCTCAAATTATGCCCTTGAAGTTTATAAAAGAACACTTAACTATTTAGAAAAATCTTATAACTTTAATGAAAATCCAATTCAATTTTTGGGGTGCTTGAATTTAATCAAAAGAGATCTAATATTGAACGACATAATTAAAGTAAAAGATGTACTCAATTTGGAAAATGTAGATTTAGATAGATAAACTTTACGATGAAATTGCCCTCATCAATAGAATCTTACCAAGTTTGAGAGAAATAGAGAACATAACCGTGAGTAAGGCTTGGGTATCGATTTTTACCAGCTCAGAAGTATCTGAAATCTCTAAAATTGTTTCAAAAGCACTAAGCATTCCTGTTAGTAATTCACTCGTTGAAAGAATTTTTTCTATCAAGGAATCTGTTTGGAGAGCAGACAGAAACAGGCTTAGAATTGATTTAGTTAAAGCTGAACTTTGTATACGAATCAATTTTGATATGGAATGTCAAGAGTTCTTTGAATTTATTCAACATCCCAACCAAAAACAAATGGTTTTGGCAGCAAAATCAAATCAAAAGTACAACTTTTTACGTAAGCAAATTTAATGTAAACATTAATGTGTGTTCAAGTAATGAATGTTAGAAATTGTGTCTACTTTGAATTTTTTCTACTTACCTACATAATTTAAATCTATGAATTTTTGATACTTGTAAATTTTGACTCCTTAACAAACTTAGTACCTACCTTTTTCTTAAAAATCAATTAATGTTTTAGTATACTAATGTTTCTTAATAAATAAATAAATACAGTTACAAAAAAAAACTATTTAATAAACTTTATTTTTTATTTATATTTATTTATAATACCGTTTATATACAAATTTGTATTTTTATGCAATTTAAAATATTAATAATTTTTCAAAGAATAAAATATTAATCTATGAAATAAAACATTTTTTATTTATTATTGGAACGATGCAGGTGCCTTAATTTTTAAGTTAGGTTCTGAAAAAAAATCTCCGGGTCTGGGCTTTTCCAGAGTTGGTAACCCTGCTTCCAACAAATTACAAAAAAAGAGACCGTACTAAATGGACTTGGCCAACAAAGCTAAGAAGATGTGAGAGACTAAAATCCATCTATAAATAAATTTAATTTTTTGGGGGAAAGCTTTTATTAAAGAAGGGAAACATTGTAGTGTATTTATATTGTACATAAGTGTACTTAACATATAATCAGGGATTGGCAATACCTTAATTGAATTGTAAATGTTGGTAGAACTAAATTATTAAACCAATCTATCTATTTCCTACTATGATCCATTTTGGAATTAATTGATTCTTCCTTCTTGTGAAATCTATTCGAAGAATAAGACGTATTTTATAAGAAGGTACATTATATTATCAATAAATATTGAATTATAAAATTAATAAGTATTAAAGCCTGAGAAAAATATATTTATCTCGGTCAGATTAAATCTTTTATCACAACAAAAACATAAATGTTAAATAAGGAGCCAAGTTCTTATGTGTACAAGAAACCTGTGCGTAAAAAGTCAGCCAAAAAAAGTAATGAGATCTAAAATATATGCCAAGTTTTAAGTTCATGAAGCTTAATATCAAATATCTTAAGTAGATTAATATCGAAACAATTCCAAATCATGACAGAAATTTGGTAATTAATGATTACTGATTAAAATTTGGTGGGTTCACTGGTCAAGTTTTCATACATTTTAAATTTGTGATTAAGTAACTGTTTAAGAGAAAACTTGCCAAGTAAATCCACCAAATTTTAATTAGTAATCATTAATTACCAAATTTCTGTCATGATTTGGAATTGTTTCGATATTACTCTTCTTAAGATATTTGATATTAAACTTCATGAACTTAAAACTTGGCATATATTTAAGATCTCATTACTTTTTTTGGCTGACTTTTTACGCACAGGTTTCTTGTACACATAAGAACTTGGCTCCTTATTTAACATTTATGTTTTTGTTGTGATTTCACTCCTTTTTGCAAAGATTTATTTTGCCAGGTGAAAGTCAAGCCCTACCGCTCTACAAAGTTTCATAATTCTACGACAACCGAAAGTGCTCCATACAAATAATAGAAATTCTGAAAAAGTGGGTGGATGTCACCCCCCCCCCCCTGAATGGACAATTCCAAATTTTCGATTTTTTTTCCTTTCTAAGTAGTTCAAGTCCTACCGACCTACCAATTTTCATCGTTCTACAACAATCGGACGTGCTCCATGTAATTTATAAGAATTTTAAAGAATGTGGGTGGATGCCACGCCCCCTGAATGCAGAATTCCAAATTTTCAATTTTTTCTTTCTAAGTACTTTAAGTCTTACCGACCTACCAATTTTCATCGTTCTACAACAATTTGAAGTGCTCCATATAATTTATACTAATTTTTAAGAATGTGGGTGGATGCCACGCCCCCTGTATGGAAAATTCCAATTTTTCAATTTTTTTCTTTTTAAGTACCTCAAACTCTACCGACTTACCAATTTTCATTGTTCTACAACAATCGGAAGTGCTCCATGTAATTTTTAAGAACTTTTAAGAATGTGGGTGGATACCACGCCCCCTGAATGCAGAATTCCAAATTTTCAATTTTTTCTTTCTAAGTACTTTAAGTCTTACCGACCTACCAATTTTCATCGTTCTACAACAATCGGAAGTGCTCCAAATAATTTATACGAATTTTTTGTGGGTGGATGCCACGCCCCCTGTATGGAAAATTCCAATTTTTCAATTTTTTTTTTTTAAGTACCTCAAACTCTACCGACTTACCAATTTTCATTGTTCTACAACAATCGGAAGTGCTCCATGTAATTTTTAAGAACTTTTAAGAATGTGGGTGGATACCACGCCCCCTGAATGCAAAATTCCAATTTTTCAATTTTTTCTTTCTAAGTACTTCAAGCCCTACCGACCTACCAATTTTCATCGTTCTACAACAATCGGAAGTGCTCCAAATAATTTATACGAATTTTTAAGAATGTGGGTGGATGCCACGCCCCCTGTATGGAAAATTCCAATTTTTTAATTTTTTTCTTTCTAAGTACCTCAAACTCTACCGACTTACCAATTTTCATTGTTCTACAACAATCGGAAAGGCTCCATATAATTTATAGAATATTTAAGAAAGTGGGTGGATGCCACGCCCCCTGAATAGAAAATTGCAGATTTTCGATTTTTTCCTTTGTTTGTACCACAAGGCCTACCGTTGTGCGAAATTTCAAGTTTGTACGATGTCGGGAAGTGCTCCAAAATTTTGATGATCTGTCAGTGAGTCAGTCAGTTACGGTTTTTGCGATTTTTGAAGTCCTATATCTTGGGAACTACTAATGCTAAAGAGTTGAAATTTGGTGAGCCACCTGTGTTTGATCAGTTCAGCAAATACTCCAAATTTGAAGTTTCTGACTTTATTGTTACTGAAGTTAGAGGGGGGTTGGAAATCGCCTGAGTTTGTTCCTGTAAAAAGGGTGTAGTGCCGCGAACTTGGCTGGGCACTACCGTGCCCTTTGATTGATCAAGAGAAAAAAGAAATAAATAGACGCATCACCAACAGTTGGAAACAATTCTGGAGTTTAAAACAAATACTACAATACAATCAAACCTAAGAGACGATACACGAAAATATAAACTAGACTGCATTTTTACCTGTTATGACTTATGGATAGTGGTGTAAGGAATCGTGAGTAATCGTTACTTTTTAACGATTACTTCAAGTAATCAAAGTAATTGATAACTTTTCTGAGTAACGATTACCTTGCTAACAAGAACGATTACTTTGATTACTTTCGTTACTTTTTGGAATTGATTACTTGTCGTTACTTTTAGATTTGGGTACTTTTGATTACTTTGGGATTCGATTATTTTTAGTTACATTTGGATTTGATTACTTTTGAGTTTTGGGTTTCGAGCTCCGGAAACGAGGATAAAGTAGGTAAACATTACTATGGATACATCTTTATTTTGGATAAAAACTTTGTAAAATATAATATTTTAACTACGAAGTACTGCGAAAATATACAGGCCAATATTTAAGCCATATTTATATGAAGCAAAAATTATTTGCCTGAGTGTGGTCCAAAAAAAACTATCGACATTTTGGAATTAAAATTGATTTAAATCATACGAAAGAAAATTGCTTGAAGGGTACATTTTGAGAAAAAAAATTGTAAAATATTAAATTGTCCGAAAACCGAAACCCTCGGATCTTCGTTGTTCCTTGAGTGATTTCAACGAAATTCACATAGGTAATAGCTGAAACAGAATTAAAAACAAAAAATATATTTCCATTAGGGTGCTCCAAAAAAATGTCAACTTCGTTGCTCCTTGAGCAATTTCAACGAAATTGACACAGGTGATAGCTGATACAGAATTAAAAAAGAAAAAAATATTTTTAAAGTAGGGTGTTCTAAAAATATGTCAACATATTGCAACTTCGTTGTTCCTTGAGTGATTTCAACGAAATTCACGTAGGTGATAGCTGAAACAGAATTAAAAACAAACAAAAATTTGTATTAGGGTGTTCCAAGAAAATTTCAACTTCGTTGTTCCTTGAGCCTATATCAAACGAGGAATTGTGGCGCAGGACAAGTCAAGAGCGGCTGGACGTTGACATAAGAAAGCGTAAATGGCAATGGATTGGTCACACACTGAGGAAACCAAACGATGAAATTGCAAAGCAGTCATTTGAATGGAATCCTCAGGGTGCACGGCGGGTTGGAAGACCAAGAACAACATGGAAATCAACAGTTCTAGCAGAAGCAGACTCCCAGAGAAAGACGTGGCCACAGTTAAAATATCTATCTGCAGACCGTGAAGGATGGAAACGATTTGTTGGCGCCCTATGCCCCAACCGGGGTTACAGGACTTGATGATGATGATGATGTTCCTTGAGCGATTTCAACGAAACTCACATAGGTGATAGCTGACACAGAATTAAAAACAAAAAAATATTTGCATTAGGATGTTCCAAAAAAATGTCAGCTTCGTTGTTCCTTAAGTGATTTCAATGAAATTGAAGCAGGTATAAGCTGATACAGAATTAAAAATTTAAAAAACATTTTCAACAGGGTGTTCCAAAAAAATTAAATTTCGTTTTTCCTTGAGTGATTGCAATGAAATTGACACAGGTGATAGCTGATATAGAATTAAAAAAGAAAAAAAAAAACTACATACAGTGTTGGCCAAAACATGAGCAACTTTTTGAAGAAATAAAACTCTGGTCTATAACTGCCTGGAATTTAATATATATATAAACTTCTTATTAGTTACTGCTCTTTTTATTACCAAAATAAAATTAATAATAACAAAAATGATGTGTCATAGCTAAAAATATTAAATAATCAAAGAATAATGATATCATGTCCATTTTTAACTGGTGAAAACATAAGCAACTTTTTAAAAATGCAAGTTTTTATTTACATTTAGTGTTAAATTTTAAATACATATTTTGTTTTAAAACCTTTGTATTTTATCATCGCAATGCAGCTTCTGGGCATACTCTCCAGAAAATTTGGATTAGTGGAACCGGGTATACTATTTCAAGCTTCCTTGATCTTGACAAAGAGATAGTTCCTATTTCTCCTATTTTCTCTGAACTTTTCTTCGATCTACAATCTACAATAGTGTTTTCATGGGTTTGAGACCAGGATACAGTACTTGTATGGTTCGGATCATTACCTTTTCTTGCTGAAATATTAATTTCAAGAGAAGATCCTTATCAGCACGTGGAAGCTTGAAATTTTCTATGATGTTCTTGAATACGAACCGGTCCATAATTCCATCTATTTTATCAATCGGACCCACTCCATGTATAGAGAAACATGCCCAAACATACAAAAACCATACAAATTCGTCGTCCATGTTTAAAAGTACCCTTTGCTTATTCGGAATCAGGATATGAGCTTGGTTGATTGACCAACGGACTAATTCCGTATCAGCTATCACCTGTGTCAATTTCGTTGAAATCGCTCAAGGAACAACGAAGTTGACATTTTTTTTTGAACACCCTAATGCAAATATTTTTTTTGTTTTTAGTTCTGTATCAGCTATCATCTTTGTGAGTTTCGTTGAAATCACTCCAGGAACAACGAAGTTGCAATATGTTGACATATTTTTGGAGCACCCGAAAATATTAATTTATTCATGAATTATCCATAATTTAACCCTTTCTCCGGGCCTTTTTGATAAAAGTACCTTTCGTTTTTCTTAATTTCTCAAAAACTAAGGAAGATTTTTATATTTAGTTTTCGGTAATGGATTACAAAATAATGAGGGCAATGAATATTGAACACAAAAATAGCACTTAACTACGTAAAATTTTGAAAAATATCGACTTAAGAAAAATAATCACAATTTTTTTAAACAAATTTGACTCTGAAATTTAATTTCTCAAAAACTATTTGCTTAAACAACTTGGTTTGGAAACCAAATGCAAGAATGGAGTATTAGCTTTCAAAAAAACTATAGCACATTATTAGATGTGTTTTCGTTGATTTTTAATGTTTTTTTTTTGGTATTTCAAGTCAATTATTCAGAAACTGCGCCCCCCTGCCTCAGGGAGGGGAGAGTTTTAAGGCCTTAATATGAAATGTTGAAAAACCGTGTTATGTATTTGAAAACTAACAGAGATATAGCCATTCAAACTTTACCATTTCTTCTCATTTTTCGCAGTTTCTGCCCGAAAGCCTATTTTTTGGTACTTTATTACAAATTTAACATATTCCTAGCACCTAGTTCCAAATCTTATATTAATCGGACCAGCTGTTTGGTTTGTAGGATGGAAACGGTCTTCAAAATGTATAAAGGGTGTTTTTTTAGACGTGTTGTTTTCAATCTGGCAATACTTTTTTCGGATTTGGTTTTTTTTGACAGCTGTCACTTGATTTATGCTCAGTTTGGTTTGCCATTTCATAATGAATAGACTTACTCCTGAACAACGTTTGCAAATCGTGCAAATTTATTACCAAAATAATGGTTCGGTTCGCACCCTGCGATTCAAAATGAAGACAGCCATAATACTACATTCAATGGGGAACGCTATAGAAAAAGTGATCGCAAATTGGGCTTTTCGGCTGGAATTTATTCAAGCCAGCCGCGGCGGCCACATGGCCGAAATCATTTTTAAAACATAATGGTAAATCCTTATTCTTATAATAAACTAAATTGTTGGCCATAACATCAAATTATATGCGTTTTATTTCTTCTTGAAAACCACACATCTACAAAAAAACACCCTTTATTTTATAATAATTTGGACTAATACGTCAATAGAGAAAGAAATGTTGTGGGAGATAAGAAAAAGTGAAAATTTTTAAGAACAAGTTCTCGAAAAATTTTTGAAATTATAGTGACGACTGGATGTTATTTAGTTTTAATAAAAACAAATTAAAAATGTTTATTTTAACTACATTTAGGGCTTGTTTCACAATATCTGATTATAGTTTCAATTAAGCTACTTTGAACTTATTCGTCAGTTAAAAATCTAATTTATGTTTCACAATATTCGATTAGGTCTAACTACTAATTAAAGTTCTGAGTATTTTAATGGCCAGATGAAGGACCGATTATAAAATTTAACTGGCAATTAAATCATTCACAGATGCGAGTGGGACCTTTAAAACAAAAAAATCTGTATGGTGTTTGGTAGGAACATGATAACTTCATTTTAAAATCTGCATCCACTTTACATCGCTTATAGCGACACGAATTTACCGATTTTCTTCAAATTTGGATTAGTTATGAGAATATGAACATGCTCTTTGTCAAATTATGTTTCAAATTTAAAAGAAATCGGTGCACCCGTTTAGGCTCTAGCTCGATGTAAAGTGGACATTTTAAAATTGAGTTATCATTTTTCTCCGAAACACAACAGAAATACGATGGTTTGGACTTAAAGTGCGCGTTCTGCAATAGTGTAAATATCTGCATGGTGTAAAAAAATTTTAGAATGATTATAATGGGTATTCATGATTCGATGCATGTCCTGACGTGCTTTTGTATTGTACATTGTTTCATCTTAAGATATAGCGGACGGGTCAAAGTTCAAACCTTCAAACCCCGATAGATGCAATTAAAGTCGCTACAAGAATTTCTAAAGAACTGATCCAACCTCTCAAAATATGTATGTATGTATGTATATTAAAATTGAAAGATTTGGACTACCAGAGTTCCTATAAATATATGTATGTACATGTACAATGTACAATACATACATATGAATTTATGAATAAAGAAACAACTATTTTATTTCCATTTAACTGCCGCAAAACGCGATAAAAACTGCAGTGGTTTGAGGGTCACTTTAACGTCTTTCATATGCATACTCGCACTGAAGGAACAAGGAGTCGAAACTTTAGGTTTGAACACCCAAAACAAATATTTTCGGGAACGTTTGTCCGTCGTTTTGGAACCACGAATAGAGAGAGAAGGCGTCAAAGTTCAAAGTGTAATGAGTTTGAAGTGGTTAGCCTACCCTCACTGAAGTAAGTTTCTTTTTGATGAAATTATATTTTCAAAAAAATTGTACTTCTGATGCACATTTTCGCAGTATGATATGTACCACTACATGCAGCAGACGAATGTATTCGTTATGTTCTTCACCAAAAATCTCTTGTTGCAATTTGTTTCGAAGTCGATGTTGAATTTTGATGATGTTTACTAATTATTGTTTTGAATATTTTCATTCTGTCAAAATTATTTTGTCTGGAAAACTGGAATAACTTTCGAATAACTAATTGACACATTATTTTAATACTTTGATCATTGTGAAACGCAAAGTTCGTTAATGGGAGGATTTAATTTCCGGATAATTTAATTGTCGAATAACAAATCAGAACTTTACTCAGACATTGTGAAACAAACCCTTAAGTTTGATCTTTGATGAAAGGATTATTTGTAGCCAACCCAGAACTCAAGACTAAAAACCGCCACTGATTATTATCTAATTAATTAGTAGTATACATTTATGAAGAGATTGAAGAATGCAACTCTTAATTCTGTTCAAAAACCATTGACTTAATCCAGTGAGGGCCCACCAATAACCAAATTTATAGACGACTTTAATTAATATTTAAATAAAATTAACCATAATGATATGGGCTATAAATAATGCACCATACATGTTATGTTTCATTATTTAAAAGTCCATGCCTTGTAATATTCATTATTAAGAGCCCACTTAAATATTTATGGTCCATTTTACTAAAATATTTAAGTCGTCTCTAAATTTGGTTTTTGGTATAGGCCCCGATGTCGATAGCTGACTTCCACATTTAACTTATGAGTTAGTCTAAAGCATTTTTAATTTTTGAAGCAATGAAATCAAACCTAATCAAGACAGTTCTGTTGACAATATTTTTAAATAATTATCTTTTATCATTACTTACCTACATACCTTTCAATATTTTCACATTACCTCTACCAAGGCTATATAAACTACCTACAAAACAAAACACGGAAACAAGACATTGAAAAAGAAAAAAAAAGAAGAATCATCAAAAAGTCCCTTGCTCTATTTTGCTAATTTTCATTTTAATTGTTATAAGCTCCAAGAATATACTATGTGCACCAGGTGTGCATTTTGTTAACAAAAAAAAATAACAAAAAATACTCAATGGTAGAAGCAAAATTTTCCTCAAGTTAATAATTCAGTAATACTTCCCTATTCTTTTCGAGACGATGTTGAAGAAACTTAACGGAAATATCACTAAGTTATTGTGTTATATTAAAAATAACTTAGTAAGTTGTGTTTTTAAATTTAGTATCCTTTCTACAATGTTAATTCTAGTATACTTAGTGGTGAGTTAAAAATATTCCACCAGTGATTTGTTCGTTTATTATTTGAATATTTTGAATCATTAGTGCATATTGAGCCAGACGGATAGCGTGAGCTCTAGTGACAACAGTGGGGTTTATCCAATAGAAAATTCTCAAAAACGTAAGTTTCTATAATGTGATTTTGAAATAAGTAAAAGTTTTATATTATGTACATATTGGGCATTAAACGTGAAGCGCACAACAAAACAGGGGTGGGTTGATTAATTAAATGAAGTGATAGATTTTTTTTTTAATAGTGGAATGGGTATATAAGTAGTAAATAAGATGTTCTTTTCTGTTATGAAATCTAAACCGGAAATCAATTTTGTTTTTAGGATATTGTGTTTTTAAGTTTCAAAATTTGGCTTATATGCTATAGAAATTACGGGCCAAGTTTCAGAGAGGGATCTTCATTCGTTTAGAAGATACATACATAATTTGTAGCCTGTGGCTTTTATTAAAAAAGCTGAGTTTTTGTATAGAAAACTGGAAATATAGGCCAAGAGCTAGGTACCTACAATTTTTTCTTCAATTTTCTAACGAACTGATTATTGTATACCTTTTGTTTTTGTTTTTTCTCAAAAACTAAGAACCATTTTTAAATTTGGTTTTCAGTATTTGAATTAAAATTGATGAGAGCATTGAATATAAAAAAAACAGAAGCGCTTAATAACACAAATTTTTTTCAAAAATATTGACTTTAAAATTTATTTTATCAAAAAGTTTTCTTAACAACTACATTTGAAAAACAAATAAAAAAATTGTATATATATAAAATATATATATATAAAAATTGTATTTATTCAACAGCGTAAAGTCGTCGTAAACGTTGTTTAAGTTTAAAACTTCGTCTGTCACAATTTGTGTGGAAAATTTGACAGATTTATGAAGTTTAAAACTTTACCACGTTTACGACGACTTTACGCTGTTGCATGAATCCCTTACTTTTTCTGTCGTACGATGCACGGTTCACGAGATATTTGATGAAACGTGGTTTTCAAGATCTCGGCTGAAAAAAGCTATAAGGAGCATTTTAAGCTGGATTGACATTTTAGTTCTTTATTCGGTGTACGTTTTTCTTCGTTCGTTTTTCGTTTGAATTCATTTCTGTGCTCGGCGTTATCATTTAGATTAAAGATGGCCAACAACGTATAATGTACACCGAAAATAAAACCAATTTTTTAAATGCAGCTTAAAACTTTGGGCTAGAAAGTTTTACATAGATACTAGCAAGGGCCCAGCAAGGTTAACTCTAGAAATTCTCTAGGACCTCGCCAGTGAAGTGGCCTCGCGAGTATTTGACACGTTTTTCGTTTGAGTAAACTTATTTTTAAAAAATTCCATAATAAATTCAACATTTCATCACTTTACATAAGATGACGATGATGGAAATATTCGAGTTATCCATTTTTACTTGCGATTATGTACGATGTAAGTGAAAATTTTTGATCAGACTTTGTCAATACGATGATAGCGTAGACGAAAAAATTGGTTCTCACATTATGTATGTATGTATGTCTGTCTGTCTGTTCAGCTAAAGCCTATACGACAGTATCGATTTTCTTCAAACTTGGTATATACAGAACAGTGAGCGTTAAAAGTGAGTAAACACAAAAATGGTTTCTGAAGTAACATGAAATTTAAATAAGAAAACAAACAAAAATTGCATCCCAATAACAAGAAACAACAGCATTATTCAATTGCAATTAATCAAAACAATAATATTAAAAATAAAACTAATGCATTTTTCCTACCGAAAACTAAACATACTCCCCAAAAACGAGTTTTGTGTTGATTTTTTTTTTTTTTTTGAAAAATCAATATTTCGAAAACGATATTATCATTATTATTTAAATTCAAAAAAAGATTAAACTTCAAATTAATTCAAAATGTCAAGCTAGTTTTCAATCCACTCGAAAATCAAAACACACTCATTCCGAATGAAAAGAATTTCAAAACATCGAGAGTTTGAAAACGAAGGATTTTTTAAATAATCGGAATTCAGAACAGGGGTGTATGCAGTTGATTTTATTAATGCTCGGTACTTAATTGTTTTATATTACTCTTCAGAACATTTTTAAAATATTTTACTTTTGTGCAAAACTTACATCAGATTTTTAAAAACCGTTAAAGAAAATCTCATTTTTCTCAAAAACGATTCTTACGATTTTTATTAATTTGTTTTCTGTGTGCTAAAATTAGAATTGCTACTATAAAATATAAAATAAATAAAAAATATAAAAATATAATCAAAAACATATGAATTTTGTTCAATTTTAAAAATGTAATTATAACTTTTTTATTTATAACTTTAGGGTAAAAAGTGTGTTAACATAAATTGAAGAAAATTGAATTTTCTACAAATTTGTACCAAAGTTTTTTTTCTAAGACCAATAAAATTTAAGTTGCCACGAAAAACTTTTTTGTACTCGTTTTTCAATATGGTGGCCTAATGGTGGGGCTTTCAACACCTTAATTCGAGTCTTATACTTGCACTGAACCCCCTTACACATCAAAAGAGAAAATCTTTGTCCAACCCAAATTTGGAGGTTATTGTAACATTTTAATAGACATTTTGCGAAAATGTTAAAAGCTGCTTTATTCGATGATTGACAAATTTTCTTGGTTATTTTGTTAATACACAAGCATGTGTTATACCATTTTGGAAAGTGAATTGCATAGACAACTTTTTTAAGTAACTGGCCATTCATGTTCTCGTACAATTTTAATTTATTAGTGGTGGTCAAACTTTTTTGAAAATAAATTTTTGTACTGAAAAAAATATTTAAAAAAATTATAATAAAAAAAAAACCAATAACTACTATTAAATCGTACCACCTATCTATTACAACAGTTATTCTAGAAAATTACAAAAATAAAAAAAAATATTAAAAATTGTTCATCCATGGTCGTAGCGTTCACGTCAAAGAAGAAGAAGTAAAGGAACTGGCATATCGTGGAAACAGTGAAGCATTTTTCAAAGTAGTGTGAGTTACACGAACACAAATGCACTGCCCCAGGGTCGCAGTGCGGTTAAACGGCTGAAGGCTGGGGCGCCCAAAGGAAGCCAGATAAAAAAAAAGAAAAGAACAATTATTGAGATGCTTCCGTCATTTTGCCGAGCTGTAGAAAAGTGTACAGAGATTTTAAATCGCATAAAAATAGTGAAAAAGCCTATTGAACTGAATAAAAAAGTGAAATGAAAATTAATATAGTGAATACTTTGAAAAACTTTATTGATAAGAAATATTATAACATGTGGTGCTGCATTAAATCATATAAAAACGCCTATAATACGGTGCACAAATTTTTCTTTTCACAGGTAAGTTTTCCTCATATTCTACTTAATAAAGTGATAAGTTTTATGGTAGCGTACTTTCAAACCGAAATAAACACTTTTTGATGAAGATACAAATCCAACAAGATAAACAGGGGTCTGCTGCTACCCCTTTAAAAATATTTTATTTAAAGCATTAAAAAATAACTCAGCACTACGGGCGCTAAACGGATTTGAGCGCCTTGCCACCAGCAACAAAAACTAGATCGACCCTGTGCGAGAATTTCTCATTTGATAGATGAGTCTCAACGAAATCACTGGATTAAAGTATATTTTTGTTTTCAACAAATTTGTTATTTTTATAGCAAATGGCGATAAAATCTTAATTTTAAAGTATTCTAAGATAATTTATTTACCTAAATAACATCACTTCACGTTACTTTATACATATGAAAAAATATCAGACAAAATTAACTTGTAAAATAAAATGATTGTATTCTCCTTAGTATAGGCATTTTTAGAGGATTTAACGTAGCCACCACATGCTGTTTTATATTTTTTAAATAAATGATTGATTGTATTCACTATTCTAACTTTTATTTCACTTTTTTACTTAGTTCAAATAAACTTTTTCACTTGTTTAACAAATTGAAATTTCAAAACACTTCCTTTGTAGTCCAGTAACTATATACATTAGACCTTGCGTCAGGTCCGGTAGTTCTGATTTTTTGCTGAGTTGTTTATGATGTTGGCCTAGTATTAAATCTGATTTTTCGACCTCGAGCGCCGAACGCAACATTGGTAAAAATCCAAAAAACCGCAATAGAGCGTGTAGATTGGGCCAAAAGAAGAAAACAATAGTACCGGATGAGGGGTATATATCCCCCCGTTTAGGCGGGAGGGGCAATTTTAAGAAAAGTTGACTTCAAATAGAACAATAACCATAAAAATACAATGGTAATATCTGGACGAAAATCCATTCATCATCTCAAAGCCAGAAATCCATTCTTTAATTTTTTTTTAAATAAAGTTTTTTTAGCTGAGTTTTTGAAAAATTTACTTTCAAACTCAGTTTTGAGAAAAAGACGATTTTTTTTTGTTAATCTATTTTTTTTTTTTTTTTTATGGTATTAAGTACTATTTTTGATTTTGATTTTCAATGCCCTTATTAATTCTTAGTTAAAAACTGAAAACCAAATGCTAAAATGACTTCTAGTTTTTGAGAAAACTGAAATTAACATGATGAACTTCACTGTTTTCAGTCTAGTATCCTTTTTCTTCGGGGTGGGAGGGCTCTGCCTCAGATGCGGTAGTTCTGATTTTTAGATGAGTTGTTTATGATGTTGGCCTTAGCAATAATCCAAGTTTTCGACCTCGAGTGCCGAGCGCAGCTTTGTGAAATACGCAAAAAACCGAGAAATTTTCGCGGGTTTTTCAGTTATTGGCTATTTTAACCTTTAAGGCCTGGTTTTCGATTATAACTTTGCTCTACCATTTCAAAATAATTAAATAGGCTTCAATTTGAGCTAAAAATTAATTCAAATTGTGAATTTTTTCATCAATTTTTGAATTTAGAATGCTGCAAATCGAATTGAAGGGGGCTTATTCACCCCTTGTGTAAAATCGTTTGCCCTTTTCAATTATTATTTTAAACTGTGTAGCGTGTCATGTTGGCTTTATTTTAAGATCTTAATCATGAACATCGGATGAGTAGAAACGGAGTTATGATTTTTTAAAGTCAACCATATAAAACTCGAACTAAAACAGTACTCAGTTCAGTACCCACCAGTGAGTTATCTGAAGCGAATGTTTTAGTTCGAGTTTTTTATGGTTGACTTTAAAAAATCATAACTCCGTTTCTACTCATCCGATGTTCATGATTAAGATCTTAAAATAAAGCCAACATGACACGCCACACAGTTTAAAATAATCACTGAAAAGGGCAAACGATTTCACACAAGGGGTGAATAAGCCAGATATTACCATTGTATTTTTATGGTTATTTTTCTATTTGAAGTCGACTTTTCTTAAAATTGCCTCTCCCGCCTAAACGGGGGGATATATACCCCTCATCCGGTACTATTGTTTTCTTCTTTTGGCCCAATCTACACGCTCTATTGCTTTGATACAGCATATGTCAAAGACCATGTTTTTGTTATTATACTGTTTTATATGTATACTACTTGTTGTTTTAAATTTTGTATTGCTATATTTTGAAATGCCGTCCCTTGGAAACCGTTATGTCTACAGAACCGGCTTTGGACTCAAATTGAAGCAAATTTAGTAAGGTTGAAATCGTAGAGCAATGTTTTATTCGGAAGTTAAGGCGTAATGGTTAAAATAGCCAATAAGTGAAAAAACCGCGAAAAATTCGTGTTTTTTTTTTATTTTTACCAATGTTGCGTTCGGCGCTCGAGGTCGAAAAATCAGATTTAATACTAGGCCAACATCATAAATAACTCAGCAAACAATCAGAACTAACGGACCTGACGCAAGGTCTCAGTACTATGAAACTACAAGGTTACTGGACTATTGAGCTCGGCAAAATGACTCTCAATTAGTGTTCCTTAAACATCGATAGTAAATGACTATCGAAAACATCGATGGTTTTTATAACTATCGCATGTGTCATAATTGCTCAGTTTATATCAGAACGCTCACATGAGCAAACGAATCCAATTTTTTTTTACCAAGTATTTAATAGCAAAACTGGGGAAATTCTCTGAGCCCTCAGAAATTTAAACTGAACAAATGTAATAAAAGTTCTTAATTTCCCCCTTCATTTATTACTTAACATTTCCATTCGCTTAGGTTAAATGAAAAACGGTGAACACTGAATGCACTGTCTATGAAATAAGGGAATAAGTTTGGGGAACCCCCAAATAACAAGTTTCGTACTAGGTGGTAATTGATAATGCCCTTGTCTTAACTGCGAAGAGGATTAAGCGAACTGTTTTTTCTAAAGCAAAACTATGCTAACTTTGAGAAAAATTAATTTTTCGTAAATATTTCTGTCTCCTAGTAAGCATTGTCTAGTCATAGATTTTTCTAATAAAATGTCTTTTCGCGTACCTTCCAAAATTACGAATTTCCACGAATTAAGCCCAAAGTTCTGTCAAAGCTCATATAAGAAAAATTAAGTTCGGAGTTTTGGGAAGTACACGAACAGACATAAAAATTGTCGAACAAATGTTGTTTTTATTTTTATATGAAAACTATCGATAGACTATCGATACTATCGGGTGTTTTTTAAAAATAATCGTGAACTATCGCAAGTGCCGACTATCGATGTTTAAGGAACACTACTCTCAATTTGTTTTTTTTTTCAATTCTTGCTGCTTCACTCACGTACACTGTATATGTGATATACACCACTTCCTTTACTTCTTCTTCTATGGTTCACGTAAATTGAAAAAAATGAAAATCTAAATGTAAAATTTGGAAAGTGTTGAACATGTCACAGTACACACACAATGAACTGACAGGGGTCTCTGAGATTTTGACATATGCGCGAACTTGAACGAAAATGAAAACTCGGAATATATTACCTTTAATATGTGTACTGTGCTTGTTAACAACTTTTGGAAAAAACATCATAACAAAGTAACCACTGGGAAAATATTTTTTTTATATTTTTTTCTGGAAAGGTCATAAGGCCTGCTAGAACCAGTTGCAAGGTTATCCATTATTTACAGGACACCCTGTATATAGAGGAGGGTTAGAGCTTTACCTTTGCAGAATATTAAGTTTTTTTTTTACATTAGCATTTTGAAAAGTGAAAATCAAGGGGGACTCAATCTTTCCTCTAGTATTGAAATATTTGCCCCTCCTCAAAAACATAAAACTATGTAGTAATGAAGACTAACATTTCATTAAAGGTTTAACTTTGTAGCTCCCATATTAAGAACCGAAGTGATAAGCTTTGGAATCGGTCAATGTCCAGGATATTCAACAGCAGGGCAAGCGAAGGAAGTGTGTTCGGGTACAAAAAAGAAATAGAAAGCAAATATAATTTAAAATTTGAATTTTTTGGAGATTTTGTTTATCTGATAGCTAAAATAAATGAGAAGCATGTGTGTTTTATACCATCGTACATCAATTGTAATGACTGGGAATGTGGGTTTGGGAAGTTGAAAAACTTTTTAAAAACTACTTCTTCAGAATTTATAATTCTTGGGGACCTGAATGTAAGATTAGGTTGTCTACAAAAAATTGACAGTAACGACATTTTATTTTCCAACACTTCGATAGATGCGGAGCGAAGCTCTAAGGACAGCAAAGTAGACAAGAATGCAAGAAGATTTCTAGATTTATTAGGGGATTATGGAGGAGTCATTTTAAATGGCAGGACACGAGGTGATATGGAAGGACATTTCACCTTTATTGGGCCTAATGGTTCATCGGTGATTGATTATGGAGTTGTTTCATTGGGGTTTTTGAAACTGGTTGAGTCTTTTACGGTTGAAGAAAAAATATACTCGGAAACGTTACCGAGCCACACAATGATATCACGATTATTGATGAAGATATAAATTTTATTAAAAATGCTATATATGCTTCAGCTCCTCGGGTATCTGCGCCCAACCTCAGAACATTCTTCAGGAAAGAGTGGTTTGACACCGATTGCTATAAAACTAAAAAAAAAGGTTTTAAAAAAGCTGAAATTCTACAATAGTAACTGTCACAATGCACATAGAGCAGATTACCTTATTGCAATGAAAAATTATAGGCAAATTTTAGAAAGAAAAAAGAAAAAGCATAAAGAACTGCAAATAAGCAGGCTGTCGAACGTCAGGAGTTCAAAGGAGTGGTGGTCGGTGGCAAGGGAGATGAGGGGTAGAACATTAGTTGTTAGCCGGAATCTGAACAGTGATAGTTTTACTGAGCATTTTAGAGGGTTACTAAACTCAAACAACAGTTCGCCTCAAATCTTGTTCGCTGCACCGAACATAATTGACACAATTTTGGAAAGGCAAATATCTTTGGACGAGGTGGCTTTTGCTATTAATAGTGGTAAAAATGGGAAGAATTCAGGATTAGACCGCATAACAATGGAATTTTTTAAAAATGCAACACCTCGATTTATTGAAAAAACAACACTCATTTTGAATAGGGTCTTTGAATCCGAAGAAATTCCAAGCTCTTTTAGGAGTTCTATTATTTTCCCAATTCACAAAAAGGGTGATTTAGATGATGTACAAAACTATCGTGGGCTTTCTTTTTTAGATACATTGTATAAAATTTTTACGGGGGTACAATTGGCTAGAATAACAAAGTGGTCTGATAACCACAAAATAATTAACGAGTTTCAGGCAGGCTTTCGGAAAGGGTACTCGACTGTCGACCAAGTTTTTACTCTATCCTTGGCTATAAACCTAACACTTAGTAAAAAGAAAAAGAAACTATACGTTTTCTTTATAGACTTCAAAGCGGCGTTTGATAAAATCAACAGAGAAGCCCTTATGTTTAAACTTCACAGTTTAGGAATGCCATCAAAGATAATCAGGCTTCTGAAAAATATATATGAATACACAAACGCTGCTGTCTGGGATAGCGTACATATATCAAATTTCTTTGAAACGGGAATAGGCTTAAGACAGGGCTGTGTACTGAGCCCAATTTTGTTTTCCTTCTTTTTAAACGACCTTCACGATGAGCTTCCTGGTGGAGTAAATATTTGCGGCATGCTTCTGAAAGCTCTTATGTACGCGGATGATCTGGCTATTTTAGCGGAGAATCCAATAACGTTACAGGATATGATTGATCGTCTATCTGAGTACTGCGATACATGGAATTTAGAGGTTAATTTAGCTAAATCGAAAATTTTTATATTTATGAACGGAGGTAGGAGAGCTATGAGTGAAAAATGGTTTTTTAAAGGGTCGGAAGTGGAAGTAGTTAATGACTATAAGTATCTAGGTGTAAAATTTACTCACAATATGTCTTTCAAGCAGCATCTAGAAAAAAAGCTTGTAATGTCTAAGCTAGGTATAAATTCTACCTGGTCCACAATCATAAACGATAGAAAAATCCTTCCTTCAAGCAAATATAAAATTTTTGAAGCTACAGCCAGATCAATAATGTTTTATGCAGCTCAAGTTTGGGGATATTTGAAGTATGAAGATATAGAAAAACTTCTGAGATATTTTATTAAAAGAATGTTTAAGCTGCCTAACAACACCCCAAACTATATGTTACATATAGAAACCGGTCTACCAACATTATATCTGTCAACCCTACGAATCCATTTTAGCTACATACGAAAAGTGATGACGTGATGAGTTATAATGAGAGTAGATTTCCCAAAATATTTGCTATGGAAATCATGAAGGAAAACATATGTTGGGCTAAAGAGTGGAAATCTCTCTATGAAGAACTAGGTTTGCAGTTTTCTCTCGATGACATAAATAGTTGGAAAGATTCACATACAGAATACCTTAATGGAATTGCGAAACAAAGAGTGGGGTGTTCATGTTGCAAGTGCAGAGTGGTCAGTTTCATGATGAGTATAGTAATCTACAATATGTAGGTGTGCCAAACTATTTCGAAGATGAAAATGCACACATGATCAGATGGATTTTTATGGCGAGAGGGGGCTTGCTTAACTTGAATGCAAGAGCATTTAAAAACCAAACGGATGGTATATGCACATTATGCAACTTAGATGCATCAGAAAACACATATCATTTTATTGCAATATGTCCAATTTTCAGATACCTTAGGAAGAAATACTTGGGAGAATCTTTCCTAGCCCGAGAAGTTTTTATCGACATGCTAAACGGTCAAAATTATGAATCTTTATATAATTTCTTGCAAAATGCATTCCTTTATAAAAACTTAATAAAAAAAGAGTTTAATTAACAAAATTGAAAAAATATATAAATTACTTATTGACTTATTAATAATGAAATATGTACCTAATCAGTAATCATAGAGAGTTAAACTGCAGTTTCAATAATTATTTTTATTAAGCTGTATTCAGCTATTTTTTATTAGAATTATTATCAGAACTATTTTAATAACTGTGTTTTTTGTTAAATTACGTTTTGTTGTTTTTTTTTTTAATAATGTATATATACCTACCTATCTATGCACAGTATATAACAACTTTAGCTTTGGAATCAAACAAAAAATGTTTTAATTTAAATGCCTTTCAGGCTAAAGACTTGAAGTCAAAGCCTTAATGTGTTTACATAAAATCATGATAGAGATAAATGTAAATTATTTTTTTTGATTATAATAAAAACTAAACTAAACTAAACTAAACTATTCAACTTTTGACGCGAGTATTTTTGATAAACATTTGTATGGGCTCTCAACATTGTGATCCGGTCCGAAATGCTGTTGCTTCTTTTTCTAATTATGTTGTTTCATATACAGCATAGTATTTTTTATCGGACAAACATTTTAAAATTGTCAAAACATTAATTAACAAATTTATCACCTGCTACACATGAAAATTTTTACAAAACCCTGCTTGTTATGAGAATTGTGTGGCTTTAGTACTTTCCAGAATATGCTTGTGTCTATTTGTCGTGCGATCTTATGATAAATGGAAACACTAGTACGGCCAATAAGAAATTTTGATACTTGAACGCATGACCATAGCCAAGACAACAAGTGTTAAATGAAGTAACACCCATTTTCTAAAGATGGCATCATGCATGTGCTGATGTGCATGATTCTAAAATTTAAACTTGGACATTTTTTATATTTCAAGTAGTATTTAGTACACAACAAACAGAATTTTTAAATTTATAAATAAATAATACATATAAAAATTGAAGGAATATAAGTTAATAAACAAATCATTATTTATCTTTCAAGTTATGCTGACGATACCAACGGAAAATCCTAGCGAAACTTCATCTGAATCCGATGGTTTATATTCGACAACAGAATCTCTGGCAACTATACATGATAATTTAATTTCAAAAAATGATAACATTTATATCGGGACACATCCTTTATTTCCTTTGGAAGAGCCAATGACTACTCCAATGCCTCTTATTGGTCAGATAAAACTTGAAAAAGAAACACTTCCAGAAGAAACAATTGTTACCACTCCTCCAGTGCTAGAATACACCACAGAAGAAGAATTAGGAATATCATTTTCGACAGAAGAAAACATCACAGAAGATAGCGATCACACAAATGTTGCTCAAGAAATTACCAGCACTGAACCAATACCTTCCATTCTAACACCTACTATACCGGAACCTGATATACCAGAACATGATATACCGGAACCTGATATACCGGAACCTGATATACCGGATCCTAACATACCGGAACCTGGCATTTCAGTAACTGCACTTCCAATTAAACGCTCTATTACCTTAGATGAAATAGAAATGTTGAAGACCACCTCAATAGAAACTACAACCGAATCTTTAATAAAGATGACCACCCCGACAATCATTGTCGAAGAACCAACAGAAACCAGTACACTCGCAACAAATTTTCTGACAACGGAAAACTCACAAGATGTTGAGCTTCTCCAAAATAGCAGCACTCCTCCTCCAGCAGTTTCTGAAGATGATCTTTTCATGGACAACTGGGGTAATCATATATCAGCAGAGAAAGGAGATCAACATTCTGAATTTAAAGATGATTCTTCCTTACATTTGAACTTCCTACAAGAACCTACAAAAAGTTTGTTCCAAAATGAAGGTTCCGAGCTCGCATCTATTGAATCACCGATTTTGAAAAATGAATCAAATGATTCATCATTATTAGAACAGCAGGTAAACAGTGATATCGAAAGTACAAGCCATCTTCCTTACTCTGATACCGATGAATCTGCACCTATTTTTTCACCACAAAACCTTTTGAATTTATTTGCTTTCGATCACCAACCTGCTTCTTCAAATTTAAAAACAACTTGGTGGCCAAAATCCAAGAGTTCTTCTATGACAGTTCTTGCTGAAAGTGCTGCGAAAAGTCAAAAAAAGCGAGCAAATAGAATCTCTCCACATGATGACTCACAAGAGATGATTGAAAACCAACGCATGTTTGGTAAGGGATTCGATACGTTACTCAATAGAAGACTTAAAAATTCTGTCAGCATTTTTGAAAAATTATTTGGCAATTACTTTCTTCAGTGAGGTGTTTTCTATATTTTTTTTTTGTATCTTAAACTTTTATTAGATATAATTTTTGTATGTAGATATTTAACTATAGTTTTAATAAAAAAATAACTGCTTTGACAGTTTCAATATTCTTAACTGTTGGAACTTTTAATTTAGATTTGTTAGATCTATAAATTAATGTAAACTCTATATTTTTTATACCCAAATTTTTCTTTTAAATCGCAGAGATGGGCACTGAGGTGTCAAAAAAAATTCATGTAATTTTTAGCTCAGACGATTGTTTTTTTTGCAGTCAGAGCTAGCTCGGAGCACGATAAATAAGCTCAGAATAAAATTACTCTGCTCAGCAGCTAACTATTAATACCTATTAACAAATAATTTAATAAACAGTCTTGTCAAAAGTTATTTTAAATATGTTCAACTTAAATTAAACGCCAAAGAGTAAGTAAATAAATAAAATAAATTCCGAAATTAAAAATCTTGTAAGCCCAAGGATTGCTAACATACTAAACTATTGACAGGTAAAACATAAGGATGTAGCAAATGTTAAAAAATTCACTTTCTTTCATATTCCAGACTTTAAAAATACATACGCATACGTTGCTTTGCATCGTGTCAGTGCTGTTAAATAAAATATGATAATAATGTTTTACATCTGCACAAAGCGTAGTGGAAATAAATTTATAGAAGAGAAGATCGAACTGGGGTATGGAAATTAGAAATTCACGCGAATTTTTAGTTTTCACATCACAAAATTTTCACATCTCAACTTGTTTTACTTATCAATTCCTAGATTTCGACCACTCCAAATTCGAATTTGTAATTTGCCCAAGAGAAGACTAATATACTTAATATTTATCAATATTTTTTTTTTACTTTATTGTATTCTTATTATTATTTACTAGTAAAATAAATAAATCGGAGTGAAAGAACAGTAAAGTGCCTGATTTTACTTTAAACAAAAACACACATAATGGTTTACTGCGTAAACAAATAATATATATTTTTCTGTATGATAATCTTTATGGGAGTTTCCGCGGTTCAAAAGCATTTTTTTTTTTTTTTTTTTTTTTTGTGCAATGGCGTTTGTACTGTTCTTCCATTCACCGATTCAATAACAGTTATAATTAGTTTGCTTATATTAACTAAAGCACATAAATAAATTAAAAAAAAAATAAATTTGGTGGCGCTCATGGAGAACCAGGGTCTAGTGACTTACAAGTACAACTCTCAACCATTTCTGTGTGCGTGTTGTTAGCAGGAATGGAGGGGACCTACAATTTTTTGCCGAGTCCGAACGGCTGCATGAGAAGGACTTCTTCACGTCAAGTATACTCTTGGAAAATAGCCTTGAAAGTAAGTTTGGCAATTCAGCTGAAATTTATAAATTGAACTCACTTTTTTTTTACATTATTAATTAATAAAACATCGTCGTATTTTCATAGGTCAACTCTTTATTGTTAACCGAAATAACAATTGAAATCACTTAAATTAAATTTGAACTTCGTTTCCTAATATTATGTATTTTTCTTTCGTGTCGCAAAAGCGAATCTTTATTTCGATACATTTTTTTGCAGACATCACAACTTACCATCATTTCTGCTGGGCCATGTCTCCGTTGATGATAAGCAAGTTGCCGTTTTAAAAGAAATTTTAGATTACAATCTTTACATTCAAATGATGGATCACCGTGCAGTAATTTATGCGTTTCTAAACGATTAAGGTATTTAAATCGGAGTCCACAAGTTTCGCATATGAACGGCAATTCACTCTCACTGTGCACTACGGTATGTGTCTTCAATTCAGTCGATGTCACAAATCCTTTCGAACAAATGTTACATACATAGGGTTTTTCGTTTTTATGACGTCGGAGATGAGTGATGAAGTTACTTCGGTCTGCAAATTTAGCACCACAAATGTCACAGACTTTCTTCTGCAAATTTGTAGACAGATCGTTCAGATGAATTTCTAGATCCTTGGAGTTTTCGAAACTTATACGACAGACGGGACAGATTTTCAAATCTGTCTCAGAGACATTTTTAAGAAACAGGAGACTTTTATATATTTCACGATCTGAAGAAACTTCATTTGTTTGCTGTGGTTCCTCGTCAAAGTCATCTAAGTAGTCTTGCAATTCTTTAATTGCATTTTTAACTGAACTTATATCTTTCAGAAGGTTAGAATTAAGCTCGTTGAATGTTTGTAGAATTTTTTTATAAGCGGCTGCTTTCACTTTGCTTTTGTGGTACAATTTAGATTCTACATTCCAAAGACATTCCTGTTCGCGGTAAAGGTCTATGAACTGTAAAATTTGGCGTTCAGGCCATTGTAGTACTTGGGGCTAAAACAAATGAATGAACTAATGAATAAGTTGAGATTGTATTTAATTGAATTATAAGTTAATTTTGTATTTGTTCTTATACATATTAATGATTAAGTTCCACTTATGGTAGGCTGACTACTAAATTTAGTTTAACTGAAGCGTATTTTTGACACATGCTGAATAGTAATAGTTAATAACTAATAACAGGGATAACTTTAACCTAAAAACTTGAAAAAGGCAAAATAAAATCATTAAAGAGGCAAAAAAACAACAGTTACCAATTAGATAAAAAGAATATTAAAATAACTTAACCCATTTTCTATCATTGTTCCTTTTAAAGTAGGTACAGCAAAATGCTGTTAGTTCATTATGCTTTTAAAGTTAGGCTTAGTAAAAAATTGACTGTTTAAACTACGTTTTGATTTCATAGAGCATTTTTAAATTGTACCCAATATTTTTTTGTTTATGTCGCGCGTAGGTGTCTATCGAATTTGCTTTTTATGAAGTGACTTAAACTAATTTTAATTTTGCTGCACCAAAAAAGTTTATGCACAAGAAAAAGAGCAATCAAAGAGGAATTTTATTTTTGTCTGCAAAATGCATTCAAAATAAAGATAAAGTTCAGGAATAAATAAACCAGAAATTAATAATTTATTTATATTCTGTGGTAAGCGGGATAAAAGTTAGCTGTACTTTTTATAGTACAGTGAGGTCATGCATACATAATATTTCCGGTATTCATAATGGATTTTAGAACTATTTCTAGCAAATATTTGTATGAAAAACGATCCTTAAATCTCGATTCCTCATATCAATCTTGTATGCCAAAATTTTGCGAGTCATGGGGCATTTTGTATCAATTGATAAATCAATATGGTAAAACATTTTAGCTAACTTTCAAAAACCTATAAGAGGAAAGCATGTGAGATTTGATTTGACTTTACAAATTGTATACTTTGCCTTATCATCAAATTGACACATACTGCGTATGCGTAAGCCTCCGCCGCTTATTTTTTTTAATATTAGTTCTCTGGTTACTAAATTGGATTAGACCTGTACACTTTTAACTTTCAAGTACTTAGTACCTTACCTTGTGCTTGTACTTGAAAAAAACTATGTAAATGGAACTTGGTACACCATTACAGATAACTAATAGTGCTGTCAAATGAGTAATATTACAATTGTGAAATTTTCAAATCTATACAGATAAATTGTGTATGCATGAACCAATTGTACTATAAAAAGTACAGGTCTGTAACTTCTAACCTTAATTTTTCGCAAATGTAATTTTGTTGAATATGTATGTCTTAACTTTCGGCTAAATAAACAGAAAATACTATAAAAAGCTATTTTTTATTTTAAAACCTCTTGGGTGTAAATGGGTTAGCGTTCAATTAGAAACGAGTGCAACTCAATTAGAATTGTATACATCCATTCACTTCAACTTTTTAAAGTGTTGAAAAGGAATTGGGCAAAAATTGGTCAATGTTGGAAACAGAGCAAATATTAGTCAATAAAAAAAGTACGTAGGTACACAAGACACTCAAAACAATCTTTTTTTATATTAAGATCTTTTCGATCTTTTAATAAAACAATGAAAATTTTATAAAAAAGGAAAATGGTCAAAAATGGCAAAAAAGGAAAAAGAAAATATATATTTTTGTAGTGTGTTCATGTCAAGTCGATTCTTTCATACCATTACAACCAACAAAAAGGCAAAATCCTTTACCTGCTTATAATTATTTTATGTACAGGTTTAGTCAACTCTGGTTTATCTCAGAGTTAACGAACTGAAAAACTTGCCCTCATTTATTTTAAGTTAAAGAGGAATTTTTAAATTATGTATTAAGATATACATACTTTAAAACTTAAGACTTCTAGTATGTTTTAATTAAAATGAATTCTCTGAATTTTTCAGTGTTTAAAATGATACAACAATTAAACCAAAATTTAAACAGGAATTCTAATGTATCTTAATTATGTATTTGAAGGGTCCAGGGGAAAAACGGCTTAAGTCCACTTTTTGAAAAAATTAAACAAATGATGACATCTTATAGATTTGTATGAGTACTATCTGATGTAGTATAGCTCTCTTCACATAGGATTTTTAAAACTCGTAAGATAGTACACTTAAAAAAAAGTAAAGTATCTTTTTTGCTCCAAACATTAAACAAAGCGATATTTAAAAAAGAAAAACTTATGAATAGACCTAGCGAAACATCAGGTAAATAATTAAAACAAACAAAAATTAGATATTCTAACTACATACATCCGGTCGAGGTCCTGTCTAACAAATTGAATTGCAAAAACGGTCCAATGTCACGCTTGTGGAAATGACTTTATTTTCAAACTCTATTTTGAAAATCTAGAGGTGTCTGAATAAAAAGCAAAAAACCGTATCCAATATATCATGTCCGTTTTTTTCAGAAGAGAATTTCAAATAAAAAAATTAAAAAAATTGGTTAAAATGTCGAAGGTCCTTTTGACTCATGTCAGCTTATCATGCAAAAATTCAAGATGTTAAAATCAATATATGTTTGCTTACTTGAGTACATACTTCGTGCTCAACAAAAAAAATTGTTAATTTTATTTCTTTTTCTTTAAATTAGCAATTATTTTAGGAATACATTTACAACTTCGTTTTTCTCGGAATCAATTCAAGTGGACTTAAGCCGTTTTTCCCCTGGACCTTTCATTTCTTAAAGGCCTTACGTGTCGCCATTCCGGTACACATTCATTTTTACAGATCAAACTTAACAGCATGAAACCATTTTGTCTTAATTTTTAATGAAGTTATTCAAAACCAAAATATTTAACATTTGCATCGGACACCCTGTATAGAATATACCTATAGCAGTACATGTTATGTACACTGTGTGACAATTGTTTTTTGTTTTTATAAAGTCAGAAAGTTAAAGGTTTAGTTATTTAAATAAAAAAAAAAAAAATTGGGTGGCGCAACAGCTCGTGGAGAACCAGGGCCTAGTGACTTACAACTCACAACCATTCCTGTGTGCGTGTTTGTTGGCAGGGATGGAGGGGACCTACAGTTTTTCGCCGAGTCCGAACGGCTAAATGAGAAGCACTTTTTCATGACAAGTATACACTTGGAGGATTTGTCAGTTCCTCGCAAGAGGCAGTACCTCGAATAAAACATTTCTGTGACAGTCCTACGCACTAACCATCATGCCACGAGGATTTAATGTTGTTAAAAAATGTCTCATGGGTTGTTTTTCAATCAAAGCCAGCTTATATTTTTGAGATTTCAGAGGGCTCAGAAGACTGCAGATATAAACACGATTCCTCACAAAAATTCCTCACTTTTCCCCTTAAAAACTGAGACTGAATTTTTTTGGATTCACTTACCCAACTATTTTTTGTTCGCGGTAAATTACATAAGTGGAAAAGAAAAAGAGAGTTGTTTTGACTTCTATGCGAGGATTTCTGTCTCCTGTTGTGTCAAAGAATGGGGGAAAATACTGAGCGCTCAAGAAATATAAACTGGTTAATTGTTACGTTGTATTTAAAATTTTGCATTGTTTGAAATGAGTGGTACAATTAAGGTAGAACTATAATAGTAGGAAGGTACTTTCCTTCTAGTTTCGTTAACTTACTGGCCGAACAGAATGGTGTAGTTGTAGTTGTCGCGTGTACCACTGTCAAAGTAGAAAGATACAAAAATAGTATACAGTGCCACAATGAGAAGCTGTAAATGTAGCAAGGAATGTATGGTGTAGCAGAAGTTAAACTAAATTCAACTCTTGCTACCAGCTGCAGCTACGTTCATTCTGTTCAAGGGGTTAAGCCTTCGGAAGTGAAGAGCGCTTACCGATCATTCCTACGCAAATTTAGAATATTATAAGCGAAAGTTGTTTGAAGCTTATGTCAAAACCGACCGAAATGTAGCTTTGCGAAACGTCAATTTCACAAGTCATTATTTATTTTTTTAAATCCCAGGCGGGCGTACAAGTGTCCCGGGTTAAGTTATTTGTCCCGTATTTGCACATTTTCTGCAGTTTTTTTATTTCACATATAAACACAAAATAATTTCCTTTTAAATATAACACGTACATACATACGTATTGGCTTGATTTGCATTACGAAATGTTGTGTTTTGTAGCTTTACATTGGGCGGTATTCACCGAACGCTCATAACTTAAGAGCTTCATAAACCTATTCACCAAGCAATAATAGCGAATATTAAAGAGCGCTCATAAAAGTTATGAGTGTCATCCGAAATGTAGCTTTGCGAAACGTCAATTTCACAAGTCATTATTTATTTTTTTAAATCCCGGGCGGGCGTACAAGTGTCCCGGGTTAAGTTATTTGTCCCGTATTTGCACATTTTTTGCAGTTTTTTTATTTCACATATAAACACAAAATAGTTTCCTTTTAAATATAACACGTACATACATAGGTATTGGCTTGATTTGCATTACGAAATGTTGTGTTTTGTAGCTTTACATTGGGCGGTATTCACCGAACACTCATAACTTAAGAGCTTCATAAACCTATTCACCAAGCAATAATAGCGAATATTAAAGAGCGCTCAAAAAAGTTATGAGTGTCATCCGAAATGTAGCTTTGCGAAACGTCAATTTCACAAGTCATTATTTATTTTTTTAAATCCCGGGCGGGCGTACAAGTGTCCCGGGTTAAGTTATTTGTCCCGTATTTGCACATTTTCTGCAGTTTTTTTATTTCACATATAAACACAAAATAATTTCCTTTTAAATATAACATGTACATACATAGGAATTGGCTTAATTTGCATTACGAAATGTTGTGTTTTGTAACCTAATTTCGCGTCGTCGGCGAATGTTTCGCGTTGGTTTGGGAGAGCCTTAACAGGATTCCTCAAATAGAAGTCAAAACAAGTTCCTCGGATTCCAATATTTATTCGCTATGCTATCTAGTTATCCCAAAAATTTTGAGATAACTTGAGTTGTTGTTGTGTCAGCGGTCATCAGCTGTTTTTAACAAGGGATTACAACAACACAAAGCTATCCGGATAACTGAGAATAACCATCGGAACGTGCCCATTTACTGCGATAAAATATAATTGAGAAAGGCAAGAGTCCTCTGAGCCCTCTGAGATCTCAGAAATATAAACTGGCTAAATAATTGTCAAATCACTCGCCACTCTACTCGCTTCTCCTCAGGGTTAGTTGCTTTGTTTAAGGAATTAGCTGCGAAGGAAATCAGACTCAATTTTGACATTTTTACTATAAGCCAAATGTCAAAATTGAGCCTGACTCATTTTGACATTTTTTCAATCTGCGTGATTATAATTTATTTTATAAAAACTGACAGTATAATGACAAAAGCATTGTATATCCAATCTATAGTATTCTCATGAAACACGATTTTGTAGGTAGACATTTGGTCGATAGGTTCGCTGTGATCGCCTTACCGAGATCCCTTAAAGTGCCTCTACACTATCCCACAGAGTATTAACACATGTCAGAATAAAGTGGGAAAGAATTTCATACGACTGCCAAATTTGTGTGATGAAAATGATTTTCATATTTTGCTTCCACACTTGCATCAAAACAAATCAGTTTCACCATAACCTCAAACGCCCAAGTGGGATAGAATGTGTGATGGTTTTAGATCCAATCCTAAATATTTTCAGGTATAAACACATGTCAAATCGTGTCGGATGCGCTGTCAATTTGTGTGTGATGAAATTTCATATTTTGTTTCCACACTATTATACATGATTTCTTCCCACTTTTTTGACAAGTGTTAATACTCAGTGGGATAGTGTGGAATGGCTATTAACAAAAATTAGTATTACATTTGGACGCATAGATGGCCACGAGCTTTTTTTCTCCATGAGAATACTATAGAATTTATATACAATGACAAAAGCAACAACAAAAGAATGGACAAATTCATTTGTTCAGTTTATATATCAGTGAGCAGACGAATCCAAAATTTTTGTTACTTAGTATTTGACAGCAAAACTGGGGAAATTCTCTGAGCATTCAAAAATATAAACTGGACAGTTCTTTTTGTCATTATACTGGCAGCTTTCCAGTCGTCTAAATCCGGCATAAGTCCCGGGTTTTGCTCCCAGAAATATGGTCACCGTACCCATAATACACTTGAGTGGTTGAAAGTGGACAAAATGGAAACAATTGTTTTCTCAATGTTGATTTCTTTTTCGATTATTTACTTTGTGAAACCATTAAAATGCGAGGTGATAAATGATTAATAAAAAGAAAAGTTTTTTCTTCACTCATTCATCAAACAGAAAAAAAAAAGTTGAAAAAAATGCACCAAGCGCCAAATTCTTTTTTTTGTTTGATTCCAACATTTAGAATTTTGCAACAAGCTATAAGACACCTAACGTAGGAGCGGTCGATTAGCGCTCTTCACTTCCGACGGCAAAAGTGAATAAAGACTAGACGAAAAGTACCAAATTGCAATTATGGGCTCTTCATATGAATTCCCTGTAATCACTTGGTTTAGTGCGATGACTTGCTTGGCCTTCCACCTATTAAAGTTCTACCTTAAGTGAACAAATAGCTTGCTTCAAAGTTCAAACTAAAATGAATTTGGCGCTTGGGGCAAGTTTTATGACAACAATAATTGTTAAAAATTGGAAGCTGAATTTCTATATGTTGCATGCACACCTATCTCCGATCAAAAGGTACTGAACTTAATCGATTAAAAAAAGGGCGGAAGCAAAGTAGGAGATGCGCTGGGAGGGAGAATATGTCAATTTTGTCTAGTACGCTTCAGACTTTGAGGAAAATAATATGCAAAGTGCAGCGTGTTACGAATTAATGTAATGTCAAAACCTAGTTTGAATGTAATATGTTTTCTAGCTCTTATGAGGTTTCTAGGATATAGGTAGCCAGTTTAATTAATTTAGCTAGTTAGATTTACTACTGATTGTACCAAAACCCTTATGGTTATTTTCAGCATTTGCTACTGACATTCAATCTAGGCTACCAACCTGTAGTATTTTCTGCACATAATTCTCATCTTGACTTAGTTTCATTGGTTCATTGAAAGGTTCTTTGACGCTGTTTCCCTAAAAATACGAAAAAATATATGTAATACTACTTGTGTACATGCACATAGTAGTAGCATATGCACTAAGTTTGGCGCCTCATTTATAAATCAAACATCATATAAACAAAGCTTAAAAACCAATACTTACCTCTAATTCTTCATCGGAGTGTAGGTATTCTATTTCAAATTCGGACAAAGCTTGATGTTCCATCGGTTCCTGAGTTAAAAAATAAATTTTTCAGAAAGAATTTCAGAAATCTAAAGTACCTCAACCTTTTTATGATTGATCATAAGGTCGTCTTGCATCTCTGCATACATGTAAGGTTCATCATTTGGATCATCATTGTTCGGAATCATATGTTTTTCTCTGATATGATTAGCAAATTCATCAAAAATGGTATATTTGGAAGAAGTACTTTCACACAAGCTACAGAAGAAAACAAAGTCTTCCGAAATGAAACATAAGAATACTTTTCCACATTTCATTAGTTCTGGTTCAAATTTAGACTTAGAAGTAGAACAATTTTCAAAAAGGAAATTAATCTGGCTCTCGTCTTGCTCACAGAATCCTGCACTCATTTTGTTGTTTTGCATAAACTTTGAAACAAATGAAATGATCAATTTTATGGCACAAACTAATTCAAAGTTTTAATATACGAAAAACTTGTTTATCAACACTCAACAACAAAATCATCAACGACAAAATCAGCTGGTCCAGAATGGATGCGTTCAGAGTTTACTTGTTCGCAAAAGGACCCCATCCAGCCAAGATTTTTTAGGTCTGTTCTCGAAATGTTGAAACCTTTCTGTTAAGTACACTTGTACTTAGGTACTTTGTAAATACCCAGTACCTTGTACTTGTACTTGTACTTGAAAAAAACAAGTACAATGTACTTGATACTTGAAAAGCACCAAGTACAAGTACTTTTCAAAGTACTTTGTTCCAAGTACATGTACTTGGTACTGTAATACTGCAAAGTTTCAAGTACTTTTCAAGTGCAAGTCCATTTCAAGTACTTTTCAAGTACAAGTCCACTTCAAGTACTTTTCAAGTACAAGTCCATTTTAAGTACTTTTCAAGTGTAGGTGATGGGGAACGGTAGTCTAAAAGAAGACAGAGGTGGGTCTGGATCTGGACACAGGTGGGATTTTTTTTTTTAAGTTATGTAGAAATATAAATTTTTTGGACATTTTTTTTTTGAAAAATATAAAAAACAAGATTTTGTAACGAAATAGAAGGAGGAGCTGGGGAGAGAAAGAGACGGCGACAGTACTGGCGCTGAAAGGTGGGGTTGTATAATAAAAAGAGTTTGATACGGCATTCGAAAATTAACCACGAGAAGTTCAGACGTGTCTAGGAAAAAGAGTAACTCAGTAATTTTGAATAAAAGATAATAAAATATAATTGGTGTTAGTAATTTATTTCTGCATGTTGGAACTGAACATCTTAAAGAGAATACAATTAAAGTGAATTCTTTATTTCAGCGGATTAAAATTAGACATTTTAAAGATCAGAAGTGCGATATACCCAGGTGAAAAGTGTTTGTAGATAAATTTAATAATTAAAATTAATTCGGATCATAGTAGCAAAGTGTAGAGTTGCATTTGATTGGTGCTTAGATGTTAATAATAGCCCTGTTTTTTAGTGCATTTTTATATTCGCTTAGAACAAAATTCCATGTTAATTACAACAACAAACTGGTATAATTGGGTATTGTTGTTGTATTTTACATGCTACTTCTTTCTAAGCGCAGATAAAAATGCACTAAAAAACAGGGCTAATGTTAATTTGAAGATAAAAAAAAAAAAGAAAAAAAAATGATCTACCCTACGTTACATTTATTGGGATTGGACGCCATTTCGGTTTCACGAAATAGCGTTTATATTCTTCGGTAATATGTTTGAGTTTTTTTTTTTTTTTTTTTTTTCTTTCTCTCCCTCATGTCGCATTTACAGTGAAGGTATTTTCTTGTTTTGGTATATTTATGAAAACGATAAGTATGTTTTTGGTTGACTGGCATTGGGCGCGATTTCGGTTCCACGGAATGGCGTCTCTATAATTTCCAGGAATCTGTTTTTTTTTTGGTAAAACCGCTCAGACAGGGCAGATGTAATACAAAGCTGTTTTATATATATGTGTGCGAAAAGCTGTTAGAAAGAAACTGCATACTGTGTAAGTGTAATACTTTTCTTGTTTGGATGGGAATATATAAACATGATTTAGAGAGA
Source organism: Dasysyrphus tricinctus (assembly GCA_963921185.1). Classification (NCBI taxonomy): domain Eukaryota; kingdom Metazoa; phylum Arthropoda; class Insecta; order Diptera; family Syrphidae; genus Dasysyrphus; species Dasysyrphus tricinctus. Next base: position 127,998,695 of record OY992532.1, read on the forward strand.
GATGGCACTCAGTTTTCGGTCTACGGAAAAGGGGTGGAAGGCTGAAATGATAATGATAAAGTGAAAAGGTATGATATGCTAATGGTGACAGATAAAATTCGTTTGAGTTTAAGAGAGGGATGGCACTCAGTTTTCGGTCTACGAAAAAGGGGTGATGTACTAGAGAAAGAAAGAAGCAGAAGAAGAAGATCTTCGTTTCAATGGATGCGTACATGGGGAAGTAGATAGATACTTCCAGATAAAAGATTTTTATTTTTGTTTTTTTTTATATTATATGTACTTATGATCTGAGTTTGTTATATACCACGTTTGCATGAGCGGGTCGAGGGTTTGGATTTGGTCCGGATCGGGATTTCGAACCAGGTACCTATATACATACATTCTTTTTCGATTCACTCCGGCTTCCCAGACTGGACTAGATCGAGTAATCCGGATTCAATCCGATCCAGGGTTACACGGACCTGGGTCCCGATTCGGTTCGGGTTCGGATTGGGCTCTCGATGCAGACGAGGGTATACCTAGTTATTACTTATGAGATATAGCATGTAGATGTACTATGTAGACGGAAATAGAATATTTGGACTTTCTGAATAAACAAAAATAAATAAAATTATCTTTTTGTTGATCCACAATCAAATGTATTTATTTTATAGAGACCATGGAGAGTATGACAGCAAAACAGTTGCGTGCAGAACTCAAGAACAGAAACCTTTGCACAAGCGGGACAAAAAGTGTTCTGCTAAACAGAATACTACAATCTGAAAAAGACCTAATGAATCCAGTTCCAGTTGAAGTTCTTCCATCTTCAAATTGAACCAGCGGATCTGCACAACCTTGCTCTGAATATGGATGGGAACGCTGCTGATCTAACGATTGGCTCGTCTACTTGTTCTGATACTAGAATGACCGATGAAGAAGCACGTTCTCGAGAGTGGGACATCATTAGAAGAGAAAAAAATCTCATAGAACAAGAAAAGGCTTTCTTGAAAAAAGAAAAAGAGCTAGGCGAAAAATTAAAAATGTTGGAACAAAGCATATCACCGAGTGTGAATACACCGCATCCGCATACCTCAAAAGTAAAATGCAGCATAAGAGAGATTGCAGATGTGTTGCCAATATTTTTCCCAGGTGATATTTCATCGATGTCAGCCGATGCATGGTTGAATCGAGCTGAAACCCTGACAAAAATATATGAATGGGATGAAAGAGCACTCCTGATGGCGGCAGCATCGAAAATGCAAGGACCTGCACGATTCTGGTGGGACACGGTTGAAGGGGCATTTACATGCTGGGCTGACTTGGCCAATGGACTAAGATCAAATTTCACTCACCAATACAGTGAGGTAGAAATTCATCAGCAGCTATCAAAGAAGATTCGTAAACCAACTGAGACCATCGAGAATTATTGTTTCCAAATGAATATGCTTGGTAAAAAAATACAACTCTCTGACAGAACCATAATTCAATATATATTAACAGGACTTAACGACTCTTTGATGAGTTCAAGTTTAGCAGCTGGGTCAATTAGAGATATAGCAGAGTTAGTGGAGAAAATTAAATGGTTTGACAGCATAAGGAGTAATCTGCGACAAGGTACGACTAATAATGCAAGACCTACTTACAACAGTCGATACAATTCTTCAGTAAACTTTAACGTTGGCGGTCACATGAGGTCACAACTCCGAGACGGAGAACAACGAAACTTAGATAAGGTAATTTGCTATAATTGTGACCAAGCAGGACACTTTGCGCGGGAATGCACACAGCCAAGGAAACGATCATGGACTTCTTCCAACGAATATAACAAGCGTGTCACATCTAAGGAAGAGAAACCACCAGCAACCAAATCGAAGATCAACGTGGTGTACAATGATTGTTACCACAAATCTGTTCAAATCAATGGCAAGATGTATATCGCTTTACTCGATTCAGGAAGTGAACGTTCGATAGTTACTGAATCAGTTTCAAAGGCGATTGAAGCTCCAGTAAATAAATGCGATTTAACCTTACATGGTTTCGGTGGGGGAAGTTGTCAAACGAAAGGAAGTGTTGAAATCAAAATTCAAATTGATAAGGCTATTTTCCCAGTATGCGCTTTGGTTGTTGATGATGATGCGTTATCAGAATCTGTGTTGATCGGAAAAGACGTGCTAAACAATCCAGTTTGTAGTTTGAATAAACAGGGTGATGTTTTGATCATTGAACGCAAACCAACTAATGATAGTTCCCAGGAAAATAATGTCGTATGCACTGCCGAAAAAACACAAATATCAACAGATGATCTTCAAGTTAACAACGAAATTGATTCTGTAGCCCTGGTTCACCTTTTGAACAATTATATAAGTTGTATTGCATTAACCAAGCAAGAGTTGGGGCGCACCGATCTAGTAGAGCTGGAAATAAATTTAACTAAGCAGGAGCCAATCGTTCATCATCCATATAAAGTTCCATATGCTAAGAGACAACTTCTTACGTCTTTGGTCGCCGAGCTTTTAGATAGTGGTGTTATAAGAGAGTCCCAGTCTGATTTTGCGTCCCCCGTCATACTTGTCAAGAAGAAAAATGGCGAGGAAAGAATGTGCGTCGACTACCGCAAACTGAACTCGATAACAAAAAAAATTAAGTTCCCAATGCCTCTCATCGACGTACAATTGAATGACTTGGTGGGTTATAAATACTTTATAGTGCTCGACTTAGCCTCCGGCTACTATCAAATGCCAATCAAGCCAGAACACAGACATTTCACAGCTTTCATAACCCCGGATGGATTATATGAGTTTTTGGTTGTACCCTTTGGTTTGGTTAACGCTCCATCGCTTTTTCAGAAGCTCATGAATAATATTGTCCAAAAGATGCGCCCACATACTGTTGTATGTTATATGGATGATGTAGTAATACCAACACACTCGATTAATGAGGGAATGACAAAGTTAGAAATGTTTTTAAGCATATTAAAAGAAGCTTATTTGACTATCAACTTGAAAAAGTGTGAATTCTTCAAAGAGGAAATAGAATACCTCGGACACGAGATTAAAAATGGAACTGTTCAGCCAGGCAGGGCAAAAACGTTAGCGGTAGAAAACTTTGTAAGGCCTACTAATGAGCATGGTGTTCGTCAGTTTATTGGTTTGACCAGTTATTTTCGGAGATTTATCGAAAATTATTCTCTGATTGCTCTACCTTTGACGAATTTGACGCGAAAAGACAACAAGTTTCAATGGACATCAAAAGAAGAAGCTGCTTTTGAAGAGTTGAAGAAATGTCTGGTGAATAAGCCAGTCCTTGCGCTATACAATCCGTTAGCAGAACACGAACTTCACACGGACGCCAGCGCTCAGGGAATCGCTGGAGTACTTTTACAACGAGATGATAAACCATTGCGGCCTGTTGCTTATTACAGCAGGAAGACCACAAAAGAAGAGATAATGTATCATAGCTATGAGTTGGAGGCGTTGGCTGTAGTGGAATCTGCAGAAAGGTTTCGCCAGTATCTTCTTGGCAAACACTTCTTGATTGTTACCGACTGTGAAGCCCTTAAAACTACAATGAAAAAAAAGGAAATAATACCGAGAATTGCATGTTGGTGGCTAAAAATGCAGGAATATGACTACGAAGTCGTACATCGTCCAGGTAAGGCAATGGCACATGCAGATGCTCTCTCGAGGCAACCATATGAAGAAGCAAAAGAAGCTGACGTTGTTAATATGGATGTAATGAAAATTAATATAACCAATGACGATTGGTTATACACACTCCAGTTGCAGGATAACGAAGTGCACGAAATAATTGAAACACTTAAAAAGCCAGCAGTGAATGATAGCGACAAACAAATTCATAAGGACTTCAAAGTACAGAATGGTAGACTATATAGACTAGTGGATAATGAGGTCAGGCTTTACATACCAAAAGGTGTTAGACAACGTGTCATACAAGGCAGCCATGGACAAATTGGACATTTTTCAGAAAATAAAACTATGAAGCATTTGAGAGAGAGATATTGGTTCCCGAGGATGACGCAAGCCGTAAAGAAGTATTTAAACAACTGTGTTGAATGTGCTTATAATAAAAATGAGATGCAACCTCGAGGAGAGTTACATTGTAACGAGAAGAAAAGTATCCCGTTTGATACGGTACACATTGACCATCTGGGGCCGTTTATTAAGTCCACAAAAGGAAATACTTATCTTGTGGTTTTAGTAGATGCTTTTACAAAGTTTCTCTTGATGAAAGCTTTGCCCAACACTCAAACGAAACCTGCCCTTAATTTCCTTCAAGAGATATCTTTCACTTACGGCAGCCCACGGCGCATAGTTACCGAAAGAGGAACGGCGTTCACCTTGAAACTTTTTAAGGAGTATATAACAGACCATGGAATCCAGCACGTACAGAACGCAACAAAAACTCCGAGAGCTTATGGTCAAGTTGAGCGCTATAATCGAACAATTCTACAATCGCTCCTTCCTACGGTTGAAGACGAAGATCGATGGGACCAAAAGGTCAAAATTGTGCAATGGGGTATTAACAATACCTATAATGAGACCATTAAAACTACATCACAACAAATGTTAATGGGTTATGTTCCCAGAAATCCATGGGCTGACGTTCTATCACAAGGGGTAGAACTAAACCAGAAACCACGAAATCTTGAAATAATACGAAGCCAAGGAGCTGAGGCCATAGCCAGTTGCCAAACCAAACAAAAAGAACGACATGATTTGAAACATAAAGAAGCAAGAAAATATGTGGTAGCAGACTTTGTGATGATACTGAACGATGGAGTTGCTGCTACGGGGACATCAAGGAAACTTGAACCAAAATATAAGGGTCCTTATATAGTATCGACAGTGCTGCCCCATGACAGATACAAAATATGTGATATTCCATATGCCCAAAGAGTACAAAAGCCGTATTCATCAGTTTGTGCTGCCGATAGAATGAAGAAGTGGTTACGACTAGAAGCTGATCTCGACGAGGACGTCGAGGAAGTCAGGATGGACGAGACTGTAACGAAATAGAAGGAGGAGCTGGGGAGAGAAAGAGACGGCGACAGTACTGGCGCTGAAAGGTGGGGTTGTATAATAAAAAGAGTTTGATACGGCATTCGAAAATTAACCACGAGAAGTTCAGACGTGTCTAGGAAAAAGAGTAACTCAGTAATTTTGAATAAAAGATAATAAAATATAATTGGTGTTAGTAATTTATTTCTGCATGTTGGAACTGAACATCTTAAAGAGAATACAATTAAAGTGAATTCTTTATTTCAGCGGATTAAAATTAGACATTTTAAAATTTTTTGAAGAAAATTTCAATGAAAAATTAAACCTTTCTCTATTTTTTTTTCGGTTTTTAATTTTTCTTTGAAATATGAATGAAAATATTTTGTTTTGGAAAATTTCAATCAAAAATTAAACTTTTCTCAGTTTTTTTTTTCGTTTTTTAATTTTTCTTCGAAATATGAATGATAGGTACTGATGCTCAAGAAAACTTGACATTGGCGCTCAATTGATGCATCGCATTATAGGAAAATTCGACTTATATCTTTAAACGCGATTTGCGGCTAAACTAAGCGTCCTAGAGGCTTCAAAGTTTACATCTTTAAACTTGATTTGCGGCTAAACTAAGCGTCCTAGCGACTTATAAAATGCATATTCGTGAAAATAAATAATTTAAGCCCAATCTATCACATAAAATGAGTTACTAGGCGAGTTCAGGAAAATGAGATCTCAGAGGGCTCATCAAATTTTATCCGTCAACAAGTGAGCAAGCGAATCGAATAACTTGTTCCTCAGTAATTTGACATCAAAACGTCTGAAGAATCCTGTTCGCACGAGATTGAGATTGCTGAGGGCTCTGAGATGTAATTTTCCTGAACATGCGCCTATTATTTCAAGGATTGAACTACCTTACCAATGATCATTGAAAAGGTTTTTGATTTTGTATTTGTTCTTCAAAAAACCGTTATAACACATCAGATAGGCCACTCTTCTTCTCAAGGTTTTAATTTTTTTGTGGTTGGCTTTAAGTGAAAAAGTCCTGCAATTATGGCATGGAGCTATATTGTTTATTACATATGCACAAATTCAATTTTCGTAATAAACTCAATCAAATTGCAGCTAGGCCACTATGCCTCTCACGGCCTCAATTGAAATTGAAACTAAGGAATAATTTTTATAGAAGGGGGTTTTTATGATAACAGATTTTATACCTGTACCAACATATTATAGTCTGATATCCAACGACATGCAAAGTCAAGTCATTTGCGTAAAGGTGTAAGTCATATCAATAAATAATAGCCTTTGAGATGTTGAACCATTAGCCGTTTGTCTGCCAACCAAAACGCTTGCCGAACAGGTGTAAAATTTGACGTAGATTTTTGACATCGATTTATTTCAATGCCTATTGGTCGGAGGGAAATATGTAGTGTGCACACAAGAAATTTTTAAATTCGTTGAATATACAGTAGACGCTCGATTTAGTGAATCTCGAAATAGTGAACTATCCACAACAGTGAAAACACAAAATTTTATATACATAAAAACGTATTTTGTATAAAAATGCCGCGCAAGCATCTTACAAAGCTTGAGAGCTCTGAGGAATTGTTTCTGTTCTTTGTTCAAGCCTGAGTGAAAACCTTGTTTAGTGTTTAATTTAAATTAAAAACATTCAGATCAAAATGTGCATTTTGGATCAAATTCATCTTTAGAGAACCTAAGAAAACTCACGCTCGAAAACATAGAGTAGGTATATTATCTAGAGAACCGACCGGTACCCCCCTTGCCTAAAACACCCGCAAATTTTATCTGAGCACATTTAAGAGAAAACTCTCTTAATTTCCCTGTCCGTGAATACGTGTGAAATATGGATACAAATTCAAAATGGCGTCAGTTATGTTCAGTAGCTCAAAAAGGTGACGTTTATTTTTTTATTATTATTAAAAGTCAAAATGACAGTTCTCGGTTGTCATTTGTGTTGTGGGGAAGTTATAATTTTTTAATGTTGCATTCTGTAAACAAATTTAACCAAAAAACAGCATTTGGAATAAATTTCATAATCAATTCATTAAATAATAGTTATAGTTAATTAATTGTGTTGAAAAATATCAAAAAACTTTGATTTCAAGTGCCCAAAGTCGACCCATCAGTCGACTTTTTTAACTCATTTGATCTTTGATGTGTTTCTTGATGGCTTTTGGATTTGAATATAAACAAAAGCCATAAATGCTCCACCATTTACAAGTGATCAAAGTACACAAAATATTATCTTTCCCCATCAAACACCACCACCTGCTGCAGAATCAAACCCACCCGAAAATTCTCGAAAACTATGAGCTGAGAATAGTAGTGAGAGCCAAAATAAGTGTGCACGGATGGTTGGATTCATTATCCAAATTCTATCTTTTGTCCCAAAAGGGCTTCGCAATCGTATTGTCTCGAGTGATAAATCGAATGGTCGCGAACTGAGGCCCATTGAAGCTACCGGACTTTAAGTAAATAACAAAGAACATCATAGAACAGAATACCATACAAATCGACCAAAGAGTTTCGCAGATGAGAATATGTTCCTGCCGAAAAGGGTAAGTTGAAATTTTCTATTTTCTTATCTCTGTTTTAAATGGAAACAATATTTTTCCCGCAATAGTTGCATTTTGGATCAATGTGTGTCAAAAGGATGGGGTGTTCGAGCTCTGGTGAACGTACTAAAAGGTTCATTTGTATCTGAATATACTGGAGAAATGCTAACAGATTTTGAAGCTGATTGAAGAACGGATGACAGTTCTTTGATATTGGCCATAATCATTGCATTGATGCAAACTATACTACGGAAACGTTAGTCAATTCTTCAATCACTCCTGTGGAGCAAACCTTGTGCCAGTAAGGGTTTTCTATGAACATCAAGATTTTCGGTTCCCGAAGATTGTATTATTCGCCTACCAGAATATAATTAATAAATAAATTTGGTGGCGCAACAGCTCGTGAAGAACCAGGGCCCTGTGCGTGTTGTTGACAGGAATGGAGGCGATCTACAATTTTTTGCCGAGTCCGAGTCGCAAGAGGCAGTACCTAGTGAGATTGAATATCAGCATTGCAAAAAAATGCTATCCGAGAAAGAAGAAGAGGTTAAAGTTTTACGTGACGAATGTCGACATTTAGTCAGATTAAATGAGCAACGGAGGTAAAATTATAAAAAAAATGTCTATTTTGTTTTACAATTTTAATTTTCCTTTCTTTAAAGGCAAGAAAACAAACTAATGCAATCAAAATATTCCCTCCTTGAGTCAAAAATCAAAGAACTTAAACTAAATCAAAATACAGCGGTTAATGGGGCTTCAATGGCGCTTTCTGGACTACATGCTAGATTGGACAACCTGGTAGAACAACTTATATCCTCATATAATATTTCCGAACAAGATTTGGAGGTGGTTTCTATTTTAATTTTATTTCAAACAAAAATAAAATGAAATTCTTTAATAGGATTTTGCCTACCACAATGAAGCCTACCCTAATAGTGTCAGCAGTTGTAATGTGACTCCTGAGTATGAAAATAGTACTGGTATGGGACAAATAGACCAAACTGACGGTTCATTATCGCCGCAAAGAAATCAATCTTTTATTGCAGCAGTCATTAGCGCTATTCGAAATGCTACCGTTCCATCTGGTAAGAAACTACGGTCATTTAGTGGTAAACAATCAGATGCTGCTAACGGAGGTAAAACATTAATTTCTTAAAATTTTTGAAAACATCCTATTCTACCTTTATATCATATAAAAAAAGACGAATCTGATTCTACGGAAATGCTTGATTCTGAAACAGAACCGTGTCTCATGATGGATAATGTTTTAGAGGATGTTACAATGCCGGATTCCCATTCGCATAATATGGTTTCCTCCACAGGAATTGCAATTTCTCAAATAGAACTGCCTCCCGATCTAGTTACCGCCGTGGACGATTCCCTTCACAACCTTTCTCAGGCAATTACAAATCGGCAACAAGCTGAATTGCAAATAACTTCAACAGCCTTGAACGTAGTTTGTCAGTTTGGGTAAATATTAAACATATATGTAAACACCATGGCCGTTTTCGAAAACGTCATCTGCGCCAAAAATGCATTTTGCAGAATGTTCTTGAACGCAAACTTCGAAAGCCTTCTGTTCGAAAACGCAAATACAAGTTTTACTGCATTAGCATTTAGTTCGATAATACAGTTTGGTCAAGTCACATATTTTGAGAACATCATCTGCGGTGGAATTTAGCAGTAAAATATCAAATTGACAAACAAATTGAGAACGTGTTCGTAAACGTTTTCTTGCGTTTGCAAGAAAATTGACTGATATTTATCAAATAGATTTTATGCCATTAGGAAGGTTGAATATTTGACGATAGCAATATTTGCGGCAAAAATTAATTTGACGAACAAATAAACGTTGATTTGAAGTTTTCGAAAACGGCCAATGATTACTTCTATTTTTTGACTAAGATCCTTTCATATGAATTCTGGTAAATTTATTTATTTTAAAATAACGCGTTTCATGAAAAATGTTTTAAATTATGAAAATTTGAATTAGCTGAATCTCGCAAAATATTTTAATTGCAAAATATATGTGCTTTGCTGAGCCAAATTTTAGAGCACAATGGCTTAATATTAAATATAAATGTATGTCCGAATGTGCACACCAAGAAGTTTAACAAAATCCTTCAAGTATTGAAAAGTAGTTTAAATTATGTACAAGATTTTCCGCTTAATGTTATGTACAATTAAACAAATTCAAATATATTTTGGTGCATATTTTTAGTAAAAACAGTGAAAACAGCTTGGGAGACGAAATGAGCTTTCACGAATCTGTCGCTGAAATGCCATCTATTATTGACTATTGCTCGACACAAGCACTTGTTGACCAAGTGATTGGGGTTGACAACCTCATTACAAAACTACTTAAAGTTTTAAGACTGATTCAAATGGATAATGATCTTTGCATTCAACAACTTATTGTTGATAAGTAAGTTAAGCAAAAAAATAAACCAAAATATAACTTAAATAATTATTTAATCATTAATTTACAGAAATAAGCTAACAAAACAAGGAAGATATGTTGGAAAAATTCAAAGACCTTCAAGATTTGAACAACAAATTACAAGATGAATTGATGGATGCTACACAAGAGCTTATGGTAAAAACAGCCGATCTTACTACTTCTAAAGCTGATATTCAGAGACATAGAAATGAAATAGATGTAAGATTTTAACAAAAAGTACTCGGTACGAATTTCATTTCACACAATTTTTAATTTAAATTGAATCATTTATTGAAAATTTTTTAATTCCTTAATTTTTGTACTTTTATTATAATTCTGTTTTTGTTTTCTAAACGTATATTCATAAAAATATACTAAGCTTAAAACTTATTACTTTACTACACATTTCACTTATTACTTAAAATACTTAAAAATGAATAGCAAAATTTACATATTAACGAATTATTGATTATTATATAAGTTTATAAATACAAATATATTATTATTATTTCACATTGCATGAAGCATTTGTCACGGTTTCTCGAAAGTTTTTAATTTTTTGAACAAAATATCCTTCTACGCTTTCCGCACATTTATAAAATGCAGATTCTTTAGGAATATAATAGCGGCAGTTATCAAATATTTTTGTCATATCTCCAATGAACTCGGACAGTTTTGTATATATCTGAGCATTTATTTTCTTATCAGTTTTTTTAAATCTGAAATAAATATAAATATTAATGCAAAAATTTTTATAAATGATAATTTTTTTTTCTTCATTACCCATTGGCTCTTTTATAACTTTATAATAATCCGGTGCTTCTCTCGGGTCAACCGGTTCCATAAAAGGTCACGCATTTTTGTGATTCTGTGAATGAATTTTGTAGTTTTAGTAACATGATAATCTGAAGATTTATATTCGAATACATACCTGCATTTGCTTCATAAGTTTTTTTAATTCTTCAAATTCATTACTGGTAAGGCTTTTCATGTTTGCCATATTGATGTCATTATTGCGTTGACAATCAGGACATATATACTCATCGATAAATTCAGCTTCGCTTTGAACAATACCAACGCAGCGGCCATGGAACCAGTCCTGGCATTTATCACAGCATATATAAAACTGTGATTCGTCATATGGCTGTTTACATGAACAATATAATTCTTGTGTGTCTCTAGCACGACGACACTCTTCACAAATAAATTCAGATAATTTTTTCAAAGCTTCTTCGGTAATATCAACACATTCACCGTGAAACCAATTGCTACATAGATCACAACCAACGTAAAATCTGAAAAGAAAATTAAAATTTTATTTTGAACATACAAATCTCTTTAATGTTATTGAAATGAAATAAAAAGTACATTAAAAAAAAAATTATTTCAAACATTTTTCAAACAAAAAAACTTGAGCTGAGAGCTTTTTTATTTTTGTTTAGTTTTCTTTTTTTTTGAAGCATTTCCGCACCACCCATGAGGTATGCTTTTTGGCGCGTTAACCGATTTTTTGATAAGGTGTTCGGTTTCCCCAGGAGGCCTATTGCACCACGCTAGAAGAAAATACATTTAGTATCCAGTATATATATAAGATTTTTTATATGTGCATAGTTTCAAAAATTTATATCTAACAATAAAATAAATATATATATAACTATTTAATAACAAAAAATAGATAAATACAAAACTACTATGATAATACTACTATGATAATATATTTATCTAATATAGTCTATGTACACGTGGATCAAAGTAAAAATTTATAAATGCATAATTGTGAGCATTTTGTTTCTGAAATTGGGTTCTTGAATTCTCCTATTTATTGTTTTCAGAACAAAATGAATTCTAACCCTAATAAAAAATCTTAAAATAAAATGCGGATCTACGTTTTGGCAGCAAGAATACGCGGATTCAACCTGCAGAGTTTGGAAGAAGTGTTCTGCAATTCCTTCAACATAGCACAACCTGGAAAAATTTTCTACAAAGACATTGTCGAGATGCCTTATGTATTGCACGAAATCGGGGGGCGCAGCAACAAGGTTGCAATTGTTGTACTGTTTCTGAAGCGAAAAAAACAAGCTATCGGACTGGACGGACTCTGACAGTTTTGGCAATTGATATTCACAAGAATGATTTTGATAACATTTCCGATATAACCAACCACAAACATAAACAAAGCTGTTTTCGTTAATGAATTCATCTCCACTTATGTCGTTAGATAGTACAATCTGAGAAATGCTATCGGGATCAACTTCTTGCTCACATCGCAACCAATCTAAATTTCCTCTCAAATTTCTATTTGACGAAAACACGTCAACTAACCTATTCTCTTCTTTGTCTATGCTACAGTTACCCCCTCTAACAATTTTAAGGTATTGAATACCCCAAATCTTCTGAAAAGCGCTCTGGAACTGTAAACAGGTAGGGCGGCTGTTATTTCCACCAGCGCATCTAATCTTCCCGAAAAAATTTTCCAAACAATCCTGATTTATGTGCCGAGTGAGCAAAAACTCAAAACCGGCTGTATGTAGATGTTCCCAAAGTAAACGCAATGACTGTATATTTAATAGCCAGCCATTGATGAAGGAAAACTTTTTGGTAACATCCTTGCCCTCCGAATCAGTGCTTATAACGCGAATGGATCTGAGAAATGAATCGGCATATTCAAGAAACTGTTTTTGACGATCATTGTTAGTAAAACCTACCTTTTTCTCCTGCTGCGCTGTTTTACTAGAGGAATTAAAAAGATCAAAAAGATCTCCAAAAAATAAAAGAAATTCTGATGTACTAAGCATCGTATCTGTTCTACAATTAAAATTATTAAGCGTTTTAAATGCGCTATCTACAGTATTACTAAAAATCTGCGAAGCAAGACGCACTTTCATTTTCTGAAGGTTGTTTGGCTTCAAATGGGCTTCAGTCAACCTAGGACACAATTGATATCCATTTGCACAATCGACATCATACAAATGGAGAAGGTCCTTCCAGGTTGCCCTCGCTTGCTGGGAATAAATGATGTCATTTTGCAGCAAGCAATTTCGAGCACTCTTAAGGAGATGTGGAACATTGTAAAAAAAGAATATTTTTGAGCTGTTCACTTCGAAATAGGGTTTTTCGGGACTGATGTCTAGTACCCTTGCCAAGCCCCTAAAGTTCGAGCCCTGATCACAAACAAACTGTACCGGGCACAGATTATTTTGTTGCAAGGTATTTATAGCCTTGAATAAAAGTTTTTGTAAAATGGAGGGCGGACAACTATTCCTAACAAAAAAATAGGCCAGAGGATGTTTCCATCTCTTGGCAATGCCTTGTGCCATTAAAACTAGCACACTACCTGCAGGGAAAGCTGAGCGAGATTCATCATCGCCAAAATCTTCTAAACCTACAACTAAATCAGTCTTTCTATTATAGTCAAAATGAGTTTTTATGGACATTTCGTCAGCTGAAACCGAACAATATTTATATATATCTGGTAGCTGACTCTCACTCATTTTTAGCACTAAGCTTTTGACGTTAAATTCTATATTACCTGGTGTTTTAGGCCAAGTTGAAATAAAGTCCCTAAGAGTTGTTTCGGATGGAAGATCCAATAACGGCTTTAAGAACCTATGCGCAACAGGAGAGATAAAGAGAATTGAAAGTGCCAACATCTTAATCTCAATAGAGTACCTACGTCCCTGAGGAGGCCTGTCAAAATTCTTTAAACTACTAGCCACTAAATTCTTAATATCGGTTGGCAATTTCTCTGAATCTAAACGCACGGATTCAATCTGATACTTCAATTTTTCAATCTCCTTTTTCAGACACAAAAGCTCACAATCCTTAAGATGAATAGCTTCCTCATAATCTTTTTGTATTTGTCTAATTTTTTCTTTGAGTTCTAAATTTTGTTTCTTCAAACTTACCTTCCTCGGAGTGTTGTTTGTCAATGCAGAACACGTTTGGGTTGTGCATTCTTGAGTCTCGAAGGATATTGTACTGTAACCAATATCTTCGAGACTCATATTTGCCGGAACGTTGGCATTTGTAGCTGGAGGATCTTGGGCAACAGAATCTGGCACAGCCCAGGCAGGAAGACGTTTCTTGCGTCCGTTTTCGTTGGAAAAATGTTTATTGCACACCCTATGAGTTTTTTTCAACTGTGCCAGATTCAAGTTCATCCTCCATATTTCTCTGCTAGGTTTTTCAAGAAAAAAATTTGTTACAAAATGAAATGGACAAAATGAGAACAAATTCATTTATCAATTTTATTTCAAAACAACACATGTCATTTCAAAAATCGAATTTATTGAGAAAAAAGAACTTAGTCTATTGTTATCATTTCTTAAAAGTGCTATCAAAATTAATGCGTCTTCATACTTCTTCATATATACTTTATTACTTTAATTACGTCTAAATCATTTTTAAGTTACTTATCTAAGATTTTATTGAAATTACGAGCTAATTTTTTTTATTCATTTCTTAAAGTTATTTATGTATTAGAATAAGAGCTAATTTAAACACAGTTGAATGAAATTATAATGAACGCTTATTAAACGAAGAACTTATTCTATACTATAACTAGGACTTATATTAATATCTTTACCTTCTTCCAAGAGGAAGGGAATGCGCAGGGAATCACGAAGCTATGTATGCAAACAAGACTTGTAAGTTCGATTTTTTATTTTATTAAAAGTAATTATAATATATTTTTTCCGAAATATATTTAGGCTGACAGATCATTTTAGCAGCTTGATTACAGCGTTCCAAATTTTGTTTGAAATTTGTTAAATCAACGTTTCTCGAGCTATTATGTGAATTATGCCCAAAATATTCGAATAAAGAATCATTGTCCACTTAATAGCTACGAGTCAATGAAACGTATTGCAAACAAAATTCTAGCACCCGTATTTTGCAAAGGAAAACCCAATGTATTATGTGAACATATCAATACCTTGCATCGTCCTGCGGGCATCTATGCAGTACATCAAAATCGGTGCATTTAAGAACACATTTCATTCTTCTTCTTGGTGTACTATCTGCTGTCATGGGTTGTGTAGGCGTAGATTGAGTTATCGTGGATTGTGTTATCGTGGATTGTGTTATCGTGGATTGTGTTGGCGTGGGTTGTGTTGCCTGGAATTGTATTGGTGTGTTAAGTGTTTGAGTTTTAATGATATTTCTTGGTATGGATGGTGCTGGTGTCGACGCGGTGTGTGCAAATGTTGGCATGTTATAATATGTTGGTGTGGATTGAGTTGGTGTGCTAAGTGCTGGCGTAGTATGTGTATGTGTTGGCAAGGTATGTGTATGTGTTGGCGTGGCATGTGTATGTGTTGGCGTGGCATGTATATGTGTATGTGTTGGCGTCGTATGTGTATGTGTTGTCACGTTATGTATTGGCTGAGGTACATAACATATGTTCCATTTTTTGGAAACTAAGGGCAGAATTAAAGAAATCATATAAGATTAAGCTTGCAAACTATAGAATATAATAAGGGCCGTATTATTCACAATGGATTTAAATCGGATTAAAGCGAATTTTAAGTCCAACCATTAATTCGGATTTATTAAATACAAACATTAATAGGTATTTATGCTAAATTATTCATTACAATAAACTTTTAAGTTGAATTTTAGTGCGGATTGAACAAGTGGATTTGGATTGAGTTTTCGGATAAAAATTTCTTTAAATCTGGATTTAAGTTTAAATGTGGATTAAAACAGTGAATAATAAGGCCTTGGGTGTAAACTCAGAAACGCATAACTAAGGAAATATGCTGGACGGTGTTTAGATTGGGAAGATTGAGACGGGTCTCACGGCAGTTTCTGGACAAGAGAAGTGGGGGATCTCTGACCCCTCACTTCTCTTGTCCAAAAACTGCCGTGAGACCAGTATCAATCTTCCCAATCTAAACAGGCTCCAGTGCATTTATAAACTGACCCCAATTTTTGTCATTCATACATAGAAGAGTAGATCAGAGATCATAACCCTGATTTTTCACACTTGTGAAACTTATATAAGCTACAACCTTATTGGCCTTCGAGATGTTTGCCACTGATAGCTTTTCAATTCTTGGTTGACCAGTTAGACACTGTCGTCAAAATACATCTAAGACATTATTCACTACTTTTTATATACGGGCAGATTAAAAATAAAAATGCTTGCTTTTACTTTAAAATCAATGTTTACCTTTTTCTTATTCACAGGGCTTATTATAATAATAGTATGTATTTTTAAAGTTGATATAAAATACCCACTGTGCGACGGCCGAAAAGTAATTTTCACAAGTTCAAAAAAATAAAGTTATGATCTCCGAATAAAATAAAAAAAATTATTTTTTAAATTTATAACCCCACTGGGCTAAACTAATGCGTTAACTTTGAGTAGCCTTTCGATTTCCCTCGCTCCAAAGGAGTTCAATACGTTAAAGAGTTTACTTAGAGGTTTTGAACAAATTTAAAAGTACTTACAAATCCCACTCTCATCAATTTCCATATTCATCGTGGAATATTCTAAACACAAATATAAATAAAAATAAATCAGATATAAATTAAAAAGATTATTTACTTTTACTAGCTATTTTATTTCATAATAATACAATATGAATCAAGACCGAAAGGCATTTAAATTATTGAATTATAGCTAGTGGTTCTCAAATGAGTGCGTTTTACAGCTTCGAGTTATATGAATTTCATATGAAAGTCCCTATGAAGGTTTTGATAGTAGTTCTTCAAGACTTTTTTTTGAAATATTTGTTTAATTTAAAAACTGGTTTGGGAATCACGTAGGGCGTCTAAATTAAGACCGAAAGGCATTTAAATTATTGAA
Organism: Dasysyrphus tricinctus; assembly: GCA_963921185.1. Lineage (NCBI taxonomy): Eukaryota > Metazoa > Arthropoda > Insecta > Diptera > Syrphidae > Dasysyrphus > Dasysyrphus tricinctus. The sequence continues at coordinate 128,015,516 of OY992532.1, forward strand.
TTATAGCTAGTGGTTCTCAAATGAGTGCGTTTTACAGCTTCGAGTTATATGAATTTCATATGAAAGTCCCTATGAAGGTTTTGATAGTAGTTCTTCAAGACTTTTTTTTGAAGTATTTGTTTAATTTAAAAACTGGTTTGGGAACCACGTAGGGTGTCTAAATTAAGACTGAAAGGCGTTTAAATTATTGAACTATAGCTAGTGGTTCTCAAATGAGAGCGTTTTACATCTTCGAGTTAGGAATTTCACATGATGTTTTTGATGCTTGGTCTTCATCATTTTTCTTTAAATATGTAGGTACTTAAATGAAACACGGGTTTCAGACCCACGTACGTATGTGGGGTGGATCCATTTGGATCTTCAGCCAATCTGAAATCCAACAAAGCCAAATGCACGAGCTTTTAAACTGGTGGGTGAAATGTTCCCGCCGTTTTTTTTAGGTTAATTTATTTTTTTTGTGCCAGGTGTTATGCTCCCACCCGTTTGCCTAAAGCGAAAATAACTTAAAATATGTGCATATGAACATATAATTTATTATTCTTCACCAAAATATTATGTTTTTTGGCGAGGACTATACAAACGAGCGGGGCACTTAGGGAAAACGCCTAGACAATATACTTAATTAGAATTTAATGTAATTTTAAAGACTTACATGAACAGTGCCGTTCTTCAATTTGTTTTTATATTTTTGTATCACTTTCAATTGTTTATTATTTATTTAGACCACAAATAATTTAAAACACAAATAATTTAGAAACTCACGAGTTATTTAGATACAAATTAAGCAATAATTTATAAGCAAATTCACAAAATTTTCGGGTACAAATTCTCAAATATTTTCACAAATTCAGATTTCACAAGGAATGATCTTTTTTTTATTTTTTTCATATCTGTCAAAATATTTGAGCTAATTGGGCTATAGTTCGCGGCAGAGGTTGGGCTCGTATGCATTGACTTCTTAGGGCGAGTTTCTACTTTTTCAATAAATTTTCTTTACTTTTAAGATAAATCATCATAAATATTTCTTTATTCTAATGCCACACGAAGTAAAAATCTATATTCAATACAGTTTTTGTGGTTAAAGGGTTTAAAAAGACAATTTCATACAAAAATGTGTTTAGTTTTCAGTTTTTGAATTCAACGGATTCCTTTTTTGAATATCTAACGACCTATCCTACCAACTGAGCAATTGCTCAAATGAAATGAAATGAAATTTCCATAAGGATTCTATGTGTTGGTGCGGTGCCATTTAAAATGCATTGGCCTACTAACACATGCTCAGTCTTGTTGCTACAATTTACTCCGTTCAGCTTGTAGGGCGAAAGAGAGCAAAGCCCCTGAGTCGGTTCTCTAGATAATATACCTACTCTATGCTCGAAAAAGTGAACAATCTCAGTGAACAGTGAACAGGCCTGGTGTTTATTACTTCTTTATATCAAGCGTCTACTGTAATGTAACTTAAATATTTTTCTTAATGTCTTAATACATCCATTGTAAGATAATAATAATAGACATTTGTATGTAACCTTTTTACTTGCGATATAGGTGCTATTACAACAAAAACATAAATGTGAAAAAAAGAGCCAAGTAAAATATGACTACTTCCTAACATACCTTGTTTGTGAAATTAATTTTTTGATGTAGTTTTGTTAAAAATTTTCATCTAAGAAGCTGAAGGCTTTCATTTTATCGCAAGCAGCTGTCAAAACATCAAATAGTCGTTTTTTATAACCTCCTCTCATCTTGGCGGCTAAAATATGCCTTAAATTAGCCTATCATTACATTTAATTCAAGCTTTGTGCGGGCACAAGGACCGCAAAGAAGTTTTTTCTACATATTGTATTTGCTTAGTTTTTGTTTGTTTTGCTTAGAAATAAGAATTCTTGTTTTATTAAAAATTTTAAACTGTAGTTTTATTGCAATAATTAACAATAAAGTCATAAAACTAGTCCAATTATATGTAAGGACATATCCCGTTTTGAATAACCGGTGTCATTACATCTCCTATCAATGGATTTGTAGGTTTTGACATTTTCATTTTTTATTTGAATTCTTAAACAAATTAACTACTGGGCGTACAACAAATAACCTACTACTAAAAAGTTTTTTTTTGTATATGATTATCTCCTTTGTTTCTATTTTCTTATGAAAATCACAATTTTTAACATGGGAAACTATTTCACATGACAGAGATTCAAACCTGAAAATACTTTGCCAAATTTCATCACTAGGTATACGATTCTGTTTTGAGAAAATATTCAGTTTTTGTCTCCTGTAAAGTTTACAAAATGCGACATAAAAGGTATTCATAGTTAACCGTCGATATGTACCTATGTAGGTATGTAAATGTGTTTTTTTTTTTAAGAATCGTTAGAAAAAAAATCTACTTAGCACTTTCATTCCAATAGATACCTACTTATCTACCGACTTAATGAACTGGTGGCTACATATTCACCTACGAAATTTTATAAAATTTACTCACCTAACTATAGGTAGGTACCTACCTACCTAGCCATTTTCAAAAATACAAATCTATAACCTACCTAGGGATAATACATACTATAGGTACCTACATTATATATGTATGTATACCTACCAACCAACCATTATTGAAACCGAGTTAGTAGCTACCATAATTGGACACGTCAAATAGTTCGTTATTTTTTTGTAAGGCTTAAAACGAATATTTCCAACTGCAAATGGCTTAAAATCACGAACTCAAATTTAATTTTTCTAAGTCATCACCAAAATTTCTCGAACTTATACGCATCGTTCTTAAAAATTTTTAAATTTCAAAATTATTTAATTTAAAGGTGATTTATCTCAACACTACTAAAATGGAGATACGGCTTTCTTCCTTTTGACGGCAGTATTGTATACATACATACAAACATACATGTATGCTACATTTCTCTTTAAATAAAAATTCTTTTATTCAAACTATTATCAGTAAGCTATTGCCAGTAAAAAATTCTTAATGCAAAACTGCAAACAAAATAGAAATTGAATTGATTCCACGACGATTTACCTACCCTTTACCTATAACAAGTCTTAAGCAAATTTATCCATACCTTTAGACTCTTGCTCCATGTACCTACCCATAGATATTTATCGCACAAACACACCCCCACAGACAGACTGACGGACGATATACATACCTTCTTACCTAACAAAAATAATTTGTAAAATCATCGTAATCATAATTTTGATCAAAACAATGAAATTCCAGAAATCAATCATTTATATGAAAAAGAGTTTAAATACCTACTCGCTACCTCATTTTTTCAACTTAATTATTTTTCGTTTTGATTCAGATCTACAATATTGTAGAATCCAGAAAAATTAAATCTATTTTTTCTTAATGCACTTCTCAAGCACAAGATACAACAACAAGACACAAGGACGAAGAACCCAACAAAGACAAAAATCTAAATCTCTCGACAAAAAAATAAACAAACAAAAAAAAACCCTTACAGGTGAAACAACAATGAAAAAAACAGACGAACGCTCGGAAACGGAGGATAGAGCAAAAAAATAAGAAAAAAAAACTGAAACATGTTGCATATTTTATTCTCAACATGGGTGTTCACTAGCGCTACCATCGATGGAATACCGCGTAAATAAAAACGACTCCATGATAATACTATAAAGTTTATATACAAAGGTTATATTATCTTTGGTCGCATCTTTCTTCTTCAGATCTCATCTTTTTTTTAATAAAACATGAAAAAGTAGAATAAATGCTAATCTTTTCGCAAAAAGATCAAATCTTTTCAACAATAAAAAACGACATGTGTTTGAAGAGGAGAGAGGATACATAAGTACTGAATTTTGGTAAAATAATTGGAGGGAATATTTTGCGATTTTTGAAGGTCCTGGTCCCATTTCATCATCGTGAATATCAGATTCAGATATCGTTTCTTCTGGTTTTATTTCGAAATGAGGAATCTGCAAGAGAAGGGTACTTTCATCTTCGCAATGATCTTCAGCAATTTCAATATATTTGTGGATGTTGCTGCACGTTTCATCGCTGCAGTGCGCACAGACGGGGAAGGGAACACATCAAGCCCGCTTTGCGACATCCACAAGCCGCTCCACATTTTGATGCGCAGGAACAAGAAATAATCTTCATTATTTCGGGAGGAGCTGGTTCTTTGGTGGTCATCACAGGAACATACATTTTTGTATTCTTCTTCCAACCCCACTTTTCCAGATCCTGGTAGGTAGTTTCCTCGCCACGTTTGTAGGTACCTGGTGATAGGTATGTCCAAGCGCATCTTTTGTAGGGGGTAGTGAAGAAAGATTATTTTTCGTTTTTGTAACGGACTTCGTAAATTTTTTATAACGAATTTCGTCAATCGAAATTGTCTTTCCTCCACCATACAGTGCTAAAAAGAATTTTTTTTCGTTAAATTGGGGTGAAAATATATAACTCAGTTTTCAACAACAAGTAACGTCGGTGCCCTGACCTTCCCGGCTGCCCTACGACTTTCTAAGTCGTGGATGCAACTCCACGTTAATTTTAAATTTATATCATTACTATGGACAAAATTATAAGTAGCATCTTCATCGGATAAACATTTTCGAAAAAAATATACTTATTTTGTTCTCTTGACTCATAAAGTGAGAACTTATAAATTGGATAATTCACACAATTCGTCGCTGATGATATCGATTAAAGGCTCATTTTATAGGTCGTTAAACTAAAAATTATTCTAAGAGCATCATCCAAAAAAGTTAATGGTAACCGAGATAGCTCAAGAGAAGTCATACCACCCCCAAAACACAACCCATAGAGGAACATTGGCCCGTTATAACTCAAAGATTAAACAACCTATAGATTGATGATAGCTTAGATAATTTTATTTTCTACAAATTTGAAATTGGACGTTTTGCTGTAAAATGAAATGCGAGCGAGCTATTGTATAAAAACAAAACCAATCTCTTTTTCAAGATACCGGCTCTTCCCTAACCTCAAAAATCCCCAAAACTCGTTTTAATGATAAGAAGGCGTACCCAAACAGATTCCATAAAAAACATTTTGTCCATCGAAAAATGCGATTTCATGCCCTTTTTTGACTATTTTGACTGGGCTAATATGGAATATATTAGATAGATTTATCGGGTACTGTAGCACGGACAGCAAGTTTTATGAAAATGCACCGTCGCACATCGGTCGGAAATCAACATTTAGCGCGAATTAAACCTAAAACTGAAGGTGCAAATCACCATGAAAAATGTCATTTATCGTACGTAGAATACATCCGCGTGCCCACTAATGACCTTGGTTTTTTATTAAAGGTCGAAGATGTTCCTAAGAGACCCGTTACTTGAAGGATTCAACCAATATTCGCAGCATGGTATGCCAATTTTAAATTGCTTATCATTTGTAATGGGTTTGAAAATTCAAGTTAGAATTATTTTAATAATTTACCATGGATTAGCTAGATATATAACGGTTAATATTTTTTATTTAATAAATTTATGAAGCTGTAAAGTGAGGACCTAGTTAAAAAGGATTTGTTGGTTATTTTTTAAGTTGAGCATAGAAAAATCGGAAGTGTTTGTAAGTGTTAAGACTGCTCAATATCGTTAGGGAATCGCTTCTTTTCAAGATAGTACAAAAAAATGCATTAACGTGCTAATTCATCCCTTACAATTCATTTTAGAATCGTCATAAAAGGCCACAATTTCCGACATTTTTGGCATACCATGCTGCGAATATTGGTTGAATCGTTCTACTAACGGGTCTTTTAGTACCATCTGCGACCTTTAAAAAAAATACCACGGTCTTCTGTGGGGGCGCGAATTTATTCTACGTACGATAGATAACATTAGTCATGGTGATTTGGACCTTCAATTTTTGATTTAGTTCGCGCTAATTGTTGATTTCCAACCACTGTGCATCGGGTGGTGTGCAGTTCCATCAACTGACTTTATTGCAAAAATTATTTATGGAGACTTTCAATTTCTATAACACATCCGTAGCAATATTACATCCAGAAAATCGTTAAACGAACTAGATACATATACACAGAGACAAACTTTCTGTGTGAAGCGATCCAAAGCATGGTTAAAAAAAAAAATAAAATATTCTTAACAAAATGAATTATTCAGCCAGAAGAACAAATAATGTTATTTTTATAAACAATACATTAACACCAAGTGAATGTAAGAAATAAAAAAAATAAGATTCTCAACAAACTGGCTACACGTTGTTTCCTTGAGTAAGCCTTGCAACAGTGCGTCGCAAATCGGCCAACTCTTTTTGCAATTGCTCAATGTCAGGTCCACTGAAAATTATAAATTTATAAATAAATTTTAAATATCATTTAAATTTAAAATATTTACCTGGTGTCATTGTTGATAATTACAGGGGCAGATTCAGTTTCAACTTCTCTCATAGATGCAGGAAGCGTTGTTCCACCGCTTATTACGGAGGAAATCTTCAAATTAGGATGCGGAGAGGTCGCTGGATTGTTTACAATCCCATTTTTTGTTGATGGCAAAACAACTCTTAAAACTCGAGAAGGTGCGGATGGTGTAGTCAACAAAGTTGAATCTGATATAACTTCAGCAGATGAATTGCTAGCTTCTGGGTTCAGAGGTGTTCTCATGGTTGCTTTGGGCATCGCCGAGGACCTGGTTGCTCTGGCAATCGGTTTACGAACTGGCGTTCCATCCTCATTTTTAATAGTCCATCGCCCCTGGAACTTATCTACGAAATCTTCATATGCGTTTGACTTTTTATCTGTAGTGTTGCATGGTTCGTTTTCGAAAGATGACCTTAAAGTTGCCCTTGCCCTTTTTTGTTTAGAATCGCTGTCCGAGTCGATCGTTGCATTACTTTTGGCTATATCAGTTATTGCAACAGAACAAGGCTTCGTCACAGGTTCTGGAGTTTCTTGACTTTCTTTGCACCCCTTCATTAAACCAGTTCGGGTGATGATAGTTGCTCCAATCTTCATAGGGCTAGATTCGGATATCAAAGCCGGTTTGCATTGGGAGCCCGCTTCATTTTGCAATGCCTTTGCCTTTGCATCAGCTATAGCTTTCAACGCTTTCATTTTCGAAGCCGGTCCCATAAGAGGCTTGCTTTTTCGCGGCGAAGGCGTATCCAATTCTCTTGGCGGACTAGGTTCATGTGTCTTTTCGCCCTCATTTGCTGGGGTGTCATTTTTATTCAAAGTCACTTCTGACAATGCGATGGCTTGATCGTTAATCGGTTTAACTTGGGGTTTTGGGATCAAGAATCCCTTTCTTAAAGGTATAACTTTTTGAGGAGCTGGTGGCTTTTGAAACTTAGAGAGCGTGGGTAGTTTTCTATTAGCCTGTGGAGAATCTTTGTTTTTAGACACATTACCGGCTAAAGGAGTTATATTTTGTACTCTGGTGGGGGATCTTGGTCGAAGTCTTTTGATTGCTTCTGGAACCGGCGTTGTTAAATCGGGTTTTCTTTTAAGAGCGTTTAGTGGTTTTATAGATTGAGAATCGATGAGGCCCCGGTTGACAGTAATTGAAGTTGCGGCAATTGATTTTTCCACATCATCTAGCAACTGTGGCATTTTTGATGGTTTTGGCTGTTGTGATGCTGCAGCATTGAGACTTGATGATGGAATCATTGATGGTGATGTTACTACAGGTTGAGTGTTTCGTGGGGAAGTGGTCGGTGCTATTCTTGGTGGTGTAGTTTTATTAACTTGAATTGATGTGCATTTCGATGCAATTCCTGGAGGCACCGCTTGCCAAACAACAGGCTTAGTTGCAGTTATAACACGCCCACCTGTAGTCGTTGAGCGTGGAGTTGTTTTTGCAGGAGTTGTGGGTAGTGAAGGAGCGGGGCTGGATTTTTGAATTTTTGGTGCAAATGATTTGGTAATCAGTTTGTTTGAAGGAGTTGCTTTTGCTGCTGTTGATGTTGATGCAATTGCAGGATTCTTTGCTTCGGATGCTGTTTTAATGGGAATCTGATTGTTTGCAGAGGGGTTAACTGATGCTGTTGATGTCGATAAACCTGGAGTTTTATTGGCTTCGGAGGCTGGAAGAAGCTTAATGGTTATGCCAGGTGGAACTTTCGGGGTTGAAACATCAACTGTCCCTGGGACTACGTCAGGCGCTGGAGGATTACATGGATTTTCTATTCTTGTTGGTGTCTCGAGAGCCTTTCCGATAAGTTTCTTAAGCATTTGGTCAGCACTTAATCGTTGCGAAATTAACAGTTTGCGCATTGTTTCAGGATCGCTATCTTTGATCTTTCGCATAGTTTCATCGGCAGCATCAACAACAACGTAATTGACAATATGGGCGTGTGTATTTGGTACCACACGGAACATTGTTTTGGGTTTATGATTTTCGCCAAGGGTGTTGTTTTCACATTCGTTCATAAGATCTTCTATTCTGGTGCCGATGCCATCGATTTGGAAAACAGTCGTAAAGCCATTAATGAGAGTAGGGTGATGAACAATCATTGGCTCAGTTACAAATTCGGATGTGGTGCGTTTCGGGACTTGACATATTAGCCTTGGGGCAGAACATTCGGGATTGTCGCAAGAACGTTCGAAAGAATCAGTAGTGTTTGACGAGGGTAGGCTGGAACCTGCAGCTTGGGTACCAGAGTTATCATTGTTTTCAGAGAGATCAACAACATTATTGATGGCGGGCGTAATAAAAGCCATAATTGTATGGTTTTATTTTTGTTCACAATAAACCACTAATTTGAGGCTTAAGAACAAAATAATCAAATGAAATGAATTTTAATTAACAACAAGTTACGAAGATTACTTCAATAAGAGCTCGTTTTATTCTAAGTTATCCTATATCAATCGTTTGATAGGGTTGTGCCAGCAAAGATACATAATTATTTCATTAAATAAACAAAGTTAAGTTATTATTAATAACTACTATTTTAAGATAATTTAATTTTTTAATTTTTATGTCTGACATACAAATACACGGAACCGCCAACAAAATTGACACTGGTATTTTAAAAAGCAAATCCTTTAAGGATTGAGAAGGAAAAGTATACTTTCAAATATATGAAACCGCACGAGAAAAAGAGACAACAATTTAATATTTGTGTTCTCAAAATGTCGCATGACAACGCATCCGCTTTTTTGGGCTCATTCACAATCTCTCCATTTATGGTTTGAAGAGGACTTGAACTTCACTTCGACTAACTTGCATGGAGCTGAAAGATAGCTTCATCCGATTCAATTAGGGCCAGTTTTACAAATATTTAACTCGTGGTTCAGCAATTTTAACTTACCAACTTCGGAGAATGGACTCAGGTGGAATTACTGAGGTTCAACGATGGTTCAGGCATTAAATTGGCTACTATAACATACTTGAACCTTGAACCATCGTTGAACCTCAGTAATTCAACCGAAATCAGCCAATACAAATATTTGAACCACGGATCAAAACTTGAACAACGTTTGTACAACGGGTCCCTATGCTAGTCGCACACATGCAACTTTCAGTTTCGGAGAAGTTTGGTTGCAAAAATTAATCCTAACTCATATAGGACAGCGCGCACATGCAGAAAACTATTCATTCGTCGATTCGAGCAACTTTTCAGTTTGTGTTTTGCCACAAACTGGACAATTGCCCGAAATCGGTTTTTCAATTTGTGTCATATAGAATAATATGTGACTGCGCGAACATGCAACCAAATAGTTGCAGATATTTAACGGCATCGTTGAATTTTTTCTTTCCAAATCCAAAGTGACTTATGTTCTCTGTGCGAAAGACAACAAAAAATGTATCTATTCTTTTATTTTGTGAACAAAAGACTAGAACAAAGTCAAACTCTTTTTCTTTGTATTTTTGAGATAGGAAAATTGAATAAATACTTGTCAGTGTGTTGGTTTAGTTCAGCGTGATTGCTTGTGGAGAGTTGCCCATGTGCGCGCTCATCGGTCATCTTGTAACAACACTGTTTGTGGTACACATTATCAAACCTGAGTGTCACGCGTGTTTGATATCAAAACTGCGTGAAAAGTTTCATGTACACACTTATCAGTTATGTTGGGCATCAGGCAAAGAAATTCCACTACTCTCAAAAAATTGTTTCTTTTTATTTTGAGGCTATTTCCACCACGAATCGTTTTAATTCCTTTTTTACATGACACACACGAGCTTTTTCTTATTTTGTTTGCATACTTTTTCCACTGATTCACTATAAAAATTCGTGTTTTGTTCCGTGAATGACGGCTCATGAATGAAATTGTGTACACATCATCGAGCAACCACCCAACAAACCGAGAGTTGTCACGCAGTATCAAAAATTTTGGGAGCAGGAAGTTCTTAGTTCAGCGTACACATTAGCTGCGTTTTTTTGTATGTCCATATGGAGTTTGGTGAAAAAAACGACATCGGGACATTTCAACATTTATGCCTTGGTCTGCCATTTTGTTCTGAACTATCCTACCAACAAACATTTGACATTTCTATACAAATTATCGATAACACAACGACAATGGTAGTCTGGCAATACCGTTTTTATCGAGACAAAAGTTAACTCCAGATAATTATCTGGACCTAGCTAACTCTATATGGACATAGTTGTTGTTGTATTTAACATGTAAATTGTTTTGCTTTGTTGTCGTTTTTTTCACACAATTTTATTTGGACATGCAAAAAAACACAGCTATTGTCAGTTTGGTTTGATATCCAACACGAGTGTCACTCAGGTTTGATAATAGCCGATTTCCTTTGGAGGTGGCAAAGTACTTATGAGTAGATGAAAACACTAATCTAGTACTACAAACTGCACATGCTCTCATGTGCGAGTAGATACATTTTACATGGGAAAGCAGTTTGATGTGTTTCATTGAAAAAAGCTAGCAAAGTACTTGCAAATACTTCGCCACTTCCAAATGAAAACGCCTAATGTGTATCACGCTTTACAGTAGCAGTTGCATGTGCGCGACTAGCCTTAAGTGCCTTTCACATGAGCTGCGAACTGCGAATGCGAATAAACTTGTTTAGGCAATTCCAATCGCAAATATCAACAAATAAGTGTTTTAACTTATCAAAAAAGTTAATAAACGACCCAATCTACAATTTTAAAAAGAAAATACGAACACAAATTAGTTTAAATCGTTAAATTTAGCATTTTTATATATTCTACACGACCACCGGAGATATTTTCTGCGAACTGCCAAACACTTATTTGCAACCCACAACATCAAGACGCATTCCACAAATCTGCGAATGAAAAATTCGCTCGAATTTAACCTCAATTTTTTTAGCACCCATTTTACTGATTTATTTTGTATGACTTCGCGTCTGTCGGCGACCACTCATGTGAAAGAAATGTCAAAGCTCACGACCATTCGCAATTCGCAGTTCGCTATTCGCAGCTCATATGAAAGGCACTTTAGAGGAACAAGGTCTTTATGTTATCTTGAAATTTCTTGCAAATTTTCACAAATTCTAACAAATAAATGCAAATTATGCCAATGGCGCAAACAGCTCGTGGAGAACCAGGGCCTAGTGACTTACAACTCTCAACCATTCCTGTGTGCGTATTGTTGACAGGGATGGAAGGGACATACAGTTTTTTGCCGAGTCCGATCGGCTAAATGAGAAGCACTTATTCATGACAAATTCACATTTCTAGAAATCTCAAGAAATATACAAGAAAATAATGTCCCTTGACAACAAATCCTCAAGTACTTCTGATGGTATTACAAATTATCTCCTCAAGCGTATAGCTTTTTATGTTAGTGATATACTTTGCTTCATATTCAATATTATGGTGGAATTACATGTATCTTGATTTGGAATCTTGAAAAAAATAAGGGATGTAAAATATAAAATTTTCACTCGTTGGAAGTTCAAAATCCAGAGCATCTTGATAATATCAAATGCTATAACTTTTTAAGCATGCTTTAAGAAAAGAAGTGAAATGTCAAAGACGAAAGAAAAAACTAAACTTTCAGCAACAATTTTTCATTTGGGTCACAAAAGATAAAGATAAATTTAGCTTTTGTGAAAGTAGATCCATCACTGTGGTCCGTTCCTTTTCTCTAAAATGTTAACAATTTATTGTTAACAATTGTTAACACTGATCGTTCCTAAATTCTCAAATTGTAACATCGTGTAACATTATGACGTCATAAAATCGTTCCTAAGCTCAATGTTGAAGTGTTAGAATGTTACACTTTGTAACAATTTCCAACTCATCTCCTCGACATGAATTGAAAGTGTTGATTTGTCAAAAGCAGCTGAAACTGCAATTTTTTATTTTGTGATTATCTTTTGTTTACTTTTCGTTGTTTGGATTTATAATTGTTAGAATTTTTGCAAATATGTGTTTTCAATTTAATTAATTTTATTGTTATATAAGAAGATTTTATAATACAAATTCTATATACTACTGAAATAAATCAGCCAAGTAGAAGACTTAGCATTAAGGATTGGACTTGTTGAATTATTGATTCAAAATAGCTTTTTATGGCCTTTAGTCCTATAAATTGGCGTTTCGTTCGGCTTACTCACTTGACTGATTTATTTCAGTAGTATATAGAATTTGTATTATAAAACCTTCTTATATAGAAACTATGCCTGGCCCAGGGCAAAAAAACTTCCAGCTTAATGATTAGGAATTCTAATCTTGTTGGATATAGTTTACAGTGGATTTTCATTAAAAAATTCATGTAAGTTGAACTGAACTTAATATAAATTGCGTATGACAAAGCCCTCACTATGTCACTGATGAGTTCAAGTGAGTAAGCCGAACGAAACGCCAATTTATAGGACTAAAGGCCATAAAAAGCTATTTTGAATCAATTTTATTGTTGTTTTTGAGTTTTGAATTGTTTTATGATAAATTTACCTTTTTTCGACATTGCATTTTATCAATTCCGTGATTTTTGTTAAAGGAATTTGTGCTCATAGTTTAGTTTAAGTTAATAGAAATTTAATTTAGAAATTATATTTATTTATTTTCAATGAATTTTATGCAATAAATAGTTTTTTCTTGATTATTCATTCTAAATGCATTTCGATTTTTTTTTTCCAACCTTGCCGTTTGGCAGATCAACAATATTTTCAACATTGATCGTTCCTAAATGAAATGTTACAAAGTGTAACATTCTTAACAATGACATTCCAACATTTTTTTTGACACATCAACAATAATTGTTAACATTTTTAGAGAAAAGGAACGGACCACTGAGGACGCTATATTGGCCGCGTTCAAACATAGAACTAAACCGATCTGGATAGGTTTTTGTTGTTGTAATCCCTTGTTAAAATACAGCTGATGACGAAAAAGCTGTTGGCAGAAAAGAGATCCCAAGCAACCTTAAAAATTTTAGGATACGAAGCTATCCTATGAGAAATGTCAACAACAGCTGACTTGCATTCAGACACATACAGGGATACAAAGCTATCCTAGATACGCTATCCATTGAAACTTGAACGTGGCCATTGAAGGTTTATGGCGAAGTTTGTGAAGGTTTCAATAACAACAAAAGTGTTTTAATGTTGTTTATTGACATGACTAAGCTTTTGAAAGGTAAACAATCAGATACTTTTAGAAAAACTTTATAAGGCTGGGTTTAGAGGTCAAGTTTTTGATTGGTTTGCTTCATGCTTTGGCTTACCCCGAGGCCACACGAGCAAGTACTTGCAAGCAAGTTGCAATACATACACATTTTGTTTATTAACACAAACAAACCCAAGCAACTTGCTTATCAACTGGCATGCAAGTTTTGAAGCCAGTAGTGAAGCAAGTTGGGAGACAAGCAAGTGGAATGCAAGTGGAAAGCAAGTGGGAGGCAAGTGGAATGCAAATTACGAATTTGACAGGCAGTGTATGTAGCCAACTTGCTTGCAAGTACTTGCTCGTGTGGCCTCAGTGTAACACCCGATATTTGTTCGGAAAAAACCGAATACGATTGTCTATTTTTCATGCATCTGTTGCTTCTTTTCTTTGCACTGGTCGCGTTCGGCTGGTAAAGCGATAGGGTATCTGAGATACTTTAGAATCCGATACGTTGCCGGACGACCAAAACCGGATACGTAATATTTGCTGTCAAAAGAGTGAGGGCTGCAAAGTCCCCTATTACACGATGATTCTTTGCGTCTGACTCTTGTCAAAACTCAATGAGTGCGAAGGTGAAATCCGATGCTTTTTCTCCTTTGCACTCATGAAAATTCGAAAAAAGGAAAAACAAATTGAAATTTTCAGCAACGATTTTATGTCCTTACAACGTTTACGACGAATTTACGATGTTGTATGAATACCCGTATTATGGGTATTCATAAACAGCGTAAAGTCGTCGTAAACGTTGTAAAGTTTAAAACTTCGCAATTCTGTCACAATTTGTATGGAAAATTTGACAGATTTACGAAGTTTAAAACTTTAAGCGTGGTACACATTATCAAACCTGAGTGTCAGCCATGTTGGATATCAAACCGAACTGACAATGTGTACACGCTGAATGATGGTTTGACACTCGGAACTGCCTGCTCACAAAATTTTTTGATACTGCGTGACAACCCTCGGTTTGTTGGGTGGTTGCTCGATATGATGTGCTCACAATTTCATTTATTAGCCATCATTCACAGAACAAAACACGAATTTTTATAGCGAATCAGTGGAAAAAATGCAAACAAAATAAGAAAAAGCTTGTGTGTGTCATGTAAAAAAGAAATTAACACGATTTGTGTCGGAAATAGCCTCAAAATAAAAAGAAACAATTTTCTGAGAGTAGTGGAATTTCTTGCCTGACGCCCAACATAATTGATAAGTGTGTAGGTACGCGAAACTTTTCACGCAGGTTTGATATCCAACACGCGTGACGCTCAGGTTTGATAATGTGTACCACGCTTAACTACGTTTACGACGACCTTACGCTGTTGCATGAATACCCTTATTATTTTCAAATTAATTTTTTTTGTCATCGATTTGTCACATAAAAATAAATAGAAAATTGAAAAATGATTTCTCACTTCGATAAAATATTCTTTCAAACAAATCGAAATCGGAGCGAGAGCGTATCGGTTTTGGAGCGATAACGATTGTGTGAATATAAACATTAAGGGTATTCATGAAACAGCGTAAAGTCGTCGTAAACATGGTAAAGTTTTAAACTTCGTAAATCTGTCAAATTTTCCATACAAATTGTGACAGAATTACGAAGTTTTAATCTTTACAACGTTTACGACGAGTTTACGCTATTGTATGAATACCCATATTGTTTCTCGTTTAAGAATATATTAATGTAGTGAGCACGTACTGAGACTGTATCAGTATTAGAACTATAGTGTGAATCAAGCTTTATTGTTTTTTTGTCAATAAAAAATCTACTGCGGAAAAACTGAATCTACTCTCTACTGTAGTTTGTTAACATTCTGGCTCCACCTGCCATGAACGATGCCAAGACTATGAACATCTGATGAACATATCTGATAAAAATCCAATGGAGCCAGAAAAATCCATGTCTTGTTTACGACATGTCGAAGAAAACCATTTTTTGAACAAGCCATGAACGCTTGGCCATGAGATTTGATTTTTCAGGTGCGTGTGAGTTTTTTTCTGGTTTTCGTTGTCTCTACAGGTAGCTGGATAATAAAATAAGGTTTTTTACTGTTATCTGGAGTCTAAAAGGGCGTGTATTATTGCAAAAGATAGAGGTAGTGGTGAGAGGGAAATGAAACGACATGACATGATATGCCCAGCGAGAAAAAATCTGCTGATTGTTGATTGGATCGTGGTTGCGATGTTGGGCATCTGTATGCCCTGTGGAGTCGGGGTGTAAAGAATCTACTGCACTTTTCTTTTTTGAAGTGGCAACCCTGCACTCAAATGTCAAAAAAATTTCTTCAAATTAAAAAAAGGCAGTTTGTGAAAAGGTTTCTTTGGTTTCCTCCAAGCTCCAATATAAAACCAGGAAACTTTACTAAAAATATCATTTTATCTGTAAAAATAATTCTTGTTCCCAACAAGTAAACTACTTTATTTAAAATGAATTCACTAAATTTACGAGTATCAACAGTTAAAACCGGGGAAAATACGAGAAAAAACTCAGATATGCGGTCGTCCCTTGTGTCCTTACCGAAGATCTATGATCAAAGTATAAAAAAATCAATTTTAATATTGTTTTATTTTCGTTAAAAATTGGTTTTTATTTCGATTTAAGGCGAAGAAAGCTATTGTTTGCAATTGAAAAACTCAACGAGCATACCTGACCAAGTGGCAGTGGTGAAAAACGTGTGTTATTTCTTAGTGAATTCTGTTCGGGATTCTATTTTCATTCGAATGGTTTTTTTTTTTTATTTACAGATTTTCAAAAACATTGGCAAAGATCCCGGAGTTTTGCGATTCCTAACAGACCTCTATTTCTATACTCCACTAAAGCATCCAGTAAGGAATCAAATATCAAAGTAAGTTCTTGATTTTCGCTTGAGGTGTTGTCAAATTGTTTTGGTTTAAAATTTTAAAGGTTATTAATAACAGCAGCCCGCCTAGAAACTGGAGGTATCGACGAGAATACAATTGTTGAATCACTTGCAGACACACTATGTCGCTTGGTGGATGATGGCAGGACAGCAACTGAAAGTTCTAAATGGAATCTATATGTGAATTCAATATCTGGCTGTTTTGATAATTTTGGCTGCGGTCTAAAAGCCCTGGAATCCAAAATCCAACTGGTTTTTCCCTTTTTATGCAGTTCTGTACAACGGTATTTAACAGAATTGAGGTAAGTTTGCTTATAACAAATATATTACTGTTGAGGTGTCATGCATTGCACAATGGAAGAGACAAATTTTTCAACTTTTGTTTCCAACTTATAATTTAGGAATTCCATTAATTTACTCCGAGCTTACAAACACACTGAAATTCTATTATCGATATAGTTAGCATGTACACTAGGGTTGTCTTTATTTTAAAAAGTTTTGAGAACCCTTTTGTTTTGTTCATTGACATCTAAACACTACTCGCTATACAACCGTTAAAAAAAAGCTTATTTCGAAAAAAAATTCTAGAAATGCTTGTATAATTACTTGAATATTTTTAAAAGTTTTTAATTTCCAAGCAACTTGAACTTTTTGAGCAAGCACATGCACTGGGTCGCACGTGAATGGATTTTATTTTTTTTCTAAGCAAATGAAGGTAACAGACTTGAAAATGCACTTTATTAATTCTGTAAATCAAAGTTAATAGCCCCGGTTTTGGTCGGTTTTATGAAAAATCAAATTCAAACTCTCAAACTGATTGTGGAACGCGTTAATCATTGCGATTACCCTCAATAAGTCCCGCCTGAAACACGCTACAATGGCTCATATGCAAAAAGATGAGTTCAAGCTGTTCTCTCACTTTTTTGAGAACTTTCTTATCTTCGTATTAAAAAAAAAAATTATTGACCGAGTTAGATCTCATGTGGGTGAGCTCGATGCATAATTGATTGCATGAGATCGATCTCACAAATTATTAAGCATGGGTTTTCCCTTACTTAGCTCATATTCAACGGCCAAGATACCCGAATTTATGCTAAATTTTGTTACCAATCGAGTTTATAAAAATAGATCGTGTCCATTTGGTGGATATTTTCATCAGTTGTATCGATTAAGGTGTGGAAATGTTGGGGTGAAGAAATTTGTTTTCAATTTTGTTTGCATCTACTCTAGTAAAAAAAAAAAACAAGATATTTTTCTATTTTGTTAAGTCTTTTTGAATAGCTCTATATTTGTGATAGGAGGTCGTATGGAAATGTAAATACAAATATTTTGTGGTTTTATGTTTCCTGTTTTGAGAATTCCTTGTAAATACTTTTTTAGAGTAGGTATTATAATATTTGATATCTGAGCTTTAATGAAAAAAGAAATGTTTTTCTTACTTATCAATAATATTTCAGCAAATAATGACAACATACAAATCCACGTACCTACTTATTCTAAAAAAAACATTTACAATTTGTATGGGGATTATTTATTTACCTTTTACCATAAGAAAAAATGGAAAACCCGTTCAATAAATTAACATTAAAACTTACAGGAATATTAAAGGTTTTCATATTAATACGAAAATAATCATTCAATACATTATGGCAAAGGAGCACAAAATTAACCAAGAGAGACCATAACAAAAAATGTATCTCTTATGTAACTTTCTAAACTTACCGTTAAAGGTAAGAATCCATAAAATCCTTAAAAGATCTTTAAAAAAATATATTCAAGTTTTTATGTTGTTCCTATTTGCTTAAATATTAGAGTGATCATTGATCAAAGACAAATATATCTCTTTCAGTAAAAGTCAGATATGTCAGGCAAAACAAAATTGTACACCAACACAAACAAATTTAATTAAAGCTGAATAAACATGTTACATACATGACTCTTATGCATTCAATTGACTCACAAAAAATTTTATTCAAAAGAAAGTGATACTTTTCAAAAAATAAAATGTTTGTCTTACGCAAAAAAATTACTTGCAAACAAACCTAAAAATACTTTCATTTTCGCGCTCAGAAGAAATTTTTGTTTTTTCGTCTTCCGAAACCGAGTACGAGGTCAACTCTGCTCGATCGATCTCACATATGAGTTCAATAGCATTAGCATACGACCCAATGACTAGGAAGATGGAAGGAAAGACTTGATTTTAATTTATCTGAGTGCACACCTCCCCACCAACCCCGTCATCAGTTTTCGATCCGTTGGTGAAAACATGTATTGATTCATCTTCCAAGAAAGCCGTATCTTCCCAGAGGTTTCTAGAAGGAATGGGGCTTGCCCAAATGTTCTTAAGGAATGGTGTAACCAGTTTGACTTGGAAGTGATCCGAATGAGTTCAGAATGATGGAATGACCAATGTTTTTGTTGGTCCATTGTGAAGAAACCTTAAGGCGAATGGCCGCCACGTGTCGAAAGCACATACAATGATGTGCTATAACTTTTTTGAAAGCAAATATTCCTTTCTTTTTGTTTTTTTCAATACTCAGTGCTCTTATCAATTCTTAGTCAAATACTGAATACCAGATATAAAAATCACTCTAAGGTTTTGAGAAATAAAAAAAAAAAAAACGAAAAAGTACTTTGCCAAAAAAAAAGGTTTTATTTTTATGAATGGTAATTATTTTGCGTCATAACAAAACAAACAAACAATGGGAAAAAGTACCTTCGTACCATATGGGGCTTTGCCATTGTTACTATCAGGATGGACTCCATTTTTTGTTTTAAATAAAACCAAGAAATTTTTGTTCTTCAAAATACATACATTTTTGACTTTTCAGAGTTAAATTAAAGTCCTATATCTTGTGCTCATTCCATGACTTTTTCTAAAAATTGATTGTGTTTTTCCCAATTGTATAGGCATAAATGAAAAAAATCAATAAATATAATTAAAACAAAAAGAGTATTTCATATATCAAATTGACAGACCACCACGACCACGACTTTCCTCCTTTTAAATAAAAGCTGAACTTCTAAAAATTAAACTCTTTGATTCATGACTGTATTCAGTTGCGAATTTCGATATCGATAAAAGTTTATGAGCTGCTCACAGTAATTTTACTCTCAAATGGACAAGCACTTAATACTTATGTAAATACGTGGTGCCCAAAGAGTAAGTTTCTTTTTGATGTCGTGGGAAACATGACATTGAAACTTAAACTTAAATCAATTAAGGTTTCATTTTTTGGGCACATTTTTTGTATCGGCGTTTTTTTATTTTATAAAATTTTTGAGTAGACAATGGGTTTTGTATAAATGGATGTCATACAAAACTTGTTTTCTACACTACCTATACCTACTATAGCAAACGGTTTGCACGGTAACCGTTTGCTCCATTTCTTTTATTATTTAAAATGTTAAATGAAACAATAATTCAAACGTAAAGGTAGACGACAGAACGAACAAACCAAATAGCCCTGCGCCGACCATGTGGATTTTGGATATTCAGCCAATCTAAAATCTGAAACTGAGCCAAATGGATCAGCGTAACTCGGTCGTGCTTGCTAAGGCTTAGGCTTGGCCAATACATACATTTGTTTAATAAATGCTTTAATACTTAATTCTCACATCTGCTCACAACACCTTTCTTTCATAATTTCAGTGTCCTCAGTTCACCATCAGTTAGAAACGAATACTACCTTTATGTGCACAATTCAGTTAGACTCCTACTTGCGTGCGCCCAAGAGTTTCCCGAAATCTTACGAAAAAATCACTCGGACCAACTCAAAAACTTGAATATTGTGTGTAAGGAGATAATAAAGGATGATGAAATACCAATGGATCCACGTACAAACTCTGGCATCCTTATGGCATATATAGCAAAAATTTGCTCCAATTACGAAAGTTTCATCCATGAAGTAAAATTAACCAAAAAACCTAACGAAATTGTATTATGTGTTGGTATCATCAACACATTCGACTATCATGATTTTACTCTACTCTCGAAAGACATTCGAGATATCTGCACGAAAATCGACGACATGGCAAATGCAAACTCAACTGTACCCAATATCTTACTGTGTGCAGCTAGATCGCTATATCAGATTTCGAAAATCCTTTTAAGTTTTGATTTCCGAAGTAATGAAATGAGCGAAGATACAAAGTTAATTTTGAGAAAACTTCTGATATTTGCATTCTGTTATTTGGAACACCACATGGACAGTGTTAGACATATATGCAGGGATCTTCTGCGAAATGTGATTGCCTTGAGTAAGAAGATATCATTTAGCTATCTTCTAAAAAAAATATTCGACGCATGCAACTCAGAGAGACTCTCAATGTCAATGAAATGTATAGTTTTGCTTCAAGCAGTATCGATACTAGGCAGTAAGGATATAATCAAAAATTGCAAGGAACTCTTTAGTGAGTTATTTGCTGAAAACCTTGGACGAGATTTTATTGTGAATAATCTATATGAAGGATTAATGGCTTCCAGTCACAAAGAAATCGAATTTGAAGCATGGAAAGATCTTTGGATTACATATTTATTAGAAATTGCCGCAAAAAACGATTCAAGGCTTCCAGATGTTGAAATACTTTTAGTTAAAGCAGTCAAGTGTGAACCTCGTATTGTGCAACATATCATTGAACATACTAGTGAAATTCCAATAAGTACAAAGTTATCTGCTCTATGGGCAGTTCGTAAAAGTGGCATCAAAATGGATAACTTAAGTGAAATTCTCAATGGTTTTTCGAAGAATCTCTTATTTTCAATTCTCTCTAGTTGTGACGATACGCGTATTATGGCCCTAAGGTTGCTTGTTGAAACGCACAAAACTACAGAGCTTCTGACTGAGCTCGAGTGTGAACATATCTTACTCTTTCTGGAATACAATTCAAATTGTCAGAGTCCAGCTATTAGACAAAAGACACTTGCACTTTTAGGTAAAGCTCTGATTCGGTGTGAGCTCAATTTAGTTAAGGTGCTGAAAGATAACTCTGCAGATAAACCAAGGTATATAAGGTTTATCATGGATTTCACTAAAATCCTTATAGAAAATCTTTCTCCAGGAGCGAATTTCAGCCGCCGTTCCATATCCCTGCAGCTGCTTGAAACTTGTGTGCGCATTTTAGTAAATTGCGAATTAAATTTAGATGAATTCCTGCCGAAAAATACCGTCCAAACGTTGATAGAGGTAATAAATGACACCTATGAAGCCAACAAAGAGATTGCCGTGTCGATTCTTAAGCTTATTGAGGACAAAAAAGGCTGCCGTGTCTTTCCAAAAGAATCAATAAAACAAATCAAAGAATTGTTAGTGAGCGTGCGACCAGCAGACTCTGTTACAGCGGCATACCGCTTAGATTTCTTCTGTAATAAAGGCAATCCCGCTGTCTTTGGACCGTTAGATCTTACTACCTATTGCCCCGTTCACTATTCAGCCCTGCGTTGGGCTATGGATATTCTCAGAGATGGGCTTCGTTTAGCAAAAGAATCAATTTTATTAGCAGCAAAGTCAAACCCTTTGTATGGAGTACTTTTTGCTGTAAAACATCTTTTTAAGAGATTGGACTTTCAAGGATTTTCAAAAGATATCGGATGGCGAATACTTGTTGCTGATGTAATAGTCACTTGCAAGGAACTCACGACTGTTGTGGGACCAGTGGTTAATAATTCTTCGCCCGAAGGTCACTTGCCAAATGATTTTAGTGAGCTGCCGGAGCAGTTTCGAGGAGTTGAAAAACAAACAAAAACGCCGCGTAAAATACTTTCATCGAAGTCTAAACAACCGAGAAGTCAAGATAGTCTTGATACCACCCCGCAAATGGTGCTTCTTTGCGCTTGGCGAACAGTGAAAGAAGTTTCTCTGATACTGGGAGAAATTGTGCTTCGATCACCTATACAATATAGCAAATCGACCGAAAATTTTCTGGTCACCAAAGAGCAAATTTTAGAGATTGGGGAACATTTCAAGTTGCTCCTTTCGGAAACAAAACATCGTGGAGCCTTCGAACAAGCTTATGTGGGATTTTCGAAGCTATGTGCCCGCCTATGGCGCGTTGAGAGCCATGACTTGAATATCCTTCCAATGACTTGGTTGCGAGAATTATTGCTAATGATCTCCAGGGACGAACAGATAAATGAAAAAATATGTGCTACTCGCCGAAGCGCTGGAGTTCCGTTTATGGTGCAAGCATTGATTACGTCAGAGCTTCAGGTTGGAACAACTAGATCTCTTTATTTTTGCATGCAACAACTTGTGCAGATATGTGCAAATCCCAATAAAAGCACAGAAGCTAGGAGTCACGCCTTGAATATTTTAAGAGCACTCTTTCGGTGCACTGATTTAAATGAGTCAATCGGCGAGTTTGCCAGCGCTGGAGTCATGTGTGCTATTCGCAGCTATGAAGCCTCTACGTGGTCTGAAAAAAATTCAGCGACTTTGTTATTCTCTGCGTTGATAACACGAATATTTGGAGTTCAACGAACTCGAGACTCAGACAATTTAAGCATTCGTAACAAAATGACTGGAAGAATTTTCTTTTTGCGATATCCTAAGCTGTATGATTTCTTTTTGGATGAATTGCGCAAAGCTAGTGCATTGATATTACGTCACGAAACGGCTGATAAATTACACCCATTATTACTGATGCTTAGTCGATTGTACCCATCGGCATTAGAAGGAACCGAATCAAATTTGAAGGTAAATTTCATTTGGTCGACGTTTTTTTTATTTGCTATGCTCTTTTTTAATTTTCAATGTGTTTTAGCTTTCTGAATTCATTCCATACATATCGAATTGTTCTGGATGCCCTGAAATGCAAACAAGATACTTGGCAGCAAAAGCTATAATTGCATTGAGTTCAGTGGATTCATTACCAGTTAGTATTTTGAAAAAGTGTGCTGAGGTTTGGGTAAGTAAATGAATATAATATTCGTAATTAATGACACAATAAATGACACATGACTAAAGATTTCAGCTGATGACCCAAAAACGATTAATTTGAATGTCCTACATGGCCATTTGCTGCAGGTAAATAATTTTGAAATAATTTGTAATTGTAAACATTACATCAATAAGTTGTTCGTCTATAGATTCTCTTCCTTATAAAAGCTTTGAGAACTCGAGAAGTTGAGCTCATTGGTGATATATGCTCAACTGTTGTCACTTTTCATACGAAAACTAAAATTAAAAATGCGGTCATTTTGAAAGTAATGCTGGATATTTTCATAGAGGTTTTGAGTGGGTAAGTGTTAAGAAGTGAATTAAGTATTAATTTTTTTATATTTTTGGATTTTATAGCGTTTTTGATTTTTTTCTACAATTTTTCATAAACGTGCCTCAGATTTTGTTTTGTTATGTTAAATTCCTTACAACAAAAAAATCGAATCTGTTTAGAAAAAAATCGATTTGTTTAGAAGAAAAGATCAATTTTTCTAAACAAATCAAATCTTTCAATTTTAGCAAGATTTACACAGACTTTCACACACACTAGTAAGATTTGACATTTCTCTGGAGTTGAACGTTTTGTTCTGCGGTGTTTTACAAATACTCAAAAGTGTTTCTCGTTCGTTTAGATAAATTAAAAACAAATATATCTCTTAAAAGTTTTTAATTCATCAAATGGCAGTGCATAATTAATTAGAAGTGATACAAATATCAATGAACTTCGATTTCAAGTGTCCAAAGTCGATTGATGTTATGAAGCGCGCGCTCGCCGACGTGTTCCTCATTTGATGTGTTTTTTGATGGATTTTGGATTTTTTTTTTTAACTTTAATGCCAAATTTACACGAATGGAAAGCTGCCAGTATAATGACGAAAAGAATGAAATTGTCCATTCTTTTGTTGTTGCTTTTGTCATTATACTGGCAGTGTTCCAATCGTGTAAATCCGGCATAATGGACACACAACAATTTTTGTCTATTTCTGCTACTATTCCCGGAAATATATTTGTTTTTAATTGTATTAAATGCACTTTTGAGTATTTGTATGCCCATTAATTTGCTTACTTTTTGCCTCAAAATTAATGTCAATGGCCAACACACACAATCACATAAAAAAATTTATTTTTTTTTACAAAATTCTTTTCAACCCAAAAAAGAAATCGATCTCCAATGGTTGAAAGGAATTCGACATTATTTATCGATGGTATTTCAATATGCCGGATTTACATGATTGGCCAGTATAATGAAAAAGCAACAACAAAAGAATGGACAAATTCATTCTTTTTGTCATTATACTGGAAGCTTTCCATATATATTTATTTTTATAATAATAATAATAATAATAATAATAATAATTATTATTATTATTTATTATTATTATCATCATATCATCATATTTTAAGCTCACACACTGAACCGATTTTAATTAATGAGTTGTCAAAAGATTTGAAATTTCCCGAGGATTAAGCGAATTTTATTTTTATTTTATAAATATTTATAATTTTATCAAAAAATCGATTCAAAAATTAAATATTATTCCAATGAAAATGAACACTTCAAGTTCCAATGAAAATGAATTTTTAAAACAAACACTTCCACTTTCCAATCGTATTGGGAAATTAGGTCTGTTCAATATATTATGGGGTGCATAAAAATAAAGGTTATAAAGCACTTGACGTTGACGGAACTACACTTCAGTAAAATAATAGATGAGCAAAAAATTTTGTATCTACATATATATATAGAATTTTAACATATATGTATATATGTATATATCGTCGTCGTTCAATGAAAACTCCCTAAGTCCATTTTGATTTATTTCAAGATATCTGTACCTACTTTTCATCGATTTTTAGTGACCAGAACTTGAAAAGGTTTTAATTCGGGTAATTTTTCCTTGAGGTTTACAAAGAGTAGTAGCGAGCTTTAATCTCACTCCAATACCCTATTAAGGTAGAACTAGAATAGGCGGACGCGGAAGCTGTCGGAAGCTTATGTCAAAACCGGCAGAAAAGTAGCTTCCCGAAACGTCAATTTCATAAGTGGCCCATAATGCACTTAAGTGGTTGGAAGTGAACAAAAAATAAATAATAGTTTATTCAATGTTTATTTTCTCATTATACTTATTCACAGCGCAGAGTGATAGCTTTTAATTATTTATTTTGCAAAACCACTAAAATTCTATGTGATATAAATTAATTAAAAGAAAATTGTTTTGACTTCCCTCATTCATTCATCAAACAGAAAAAAAAAGTTGAAAACTTTGCACCAAGCGCCAAGTTCTTGTTAGTTTGCTTCCACCATTTTGATTTTGCATTCGCTCGGTTTCGTACAACCACTTAAGTTGGCTTCCGACTATTCTAGTTCTACCTTTAACGTAGTCAAAAATGCATGGTTGCTATGTTTACATGCGGTAATTTGCAATTTGGAATTTCCCCCGGACGTCAGAATCAAAGAATAAACAAACTTTATAGCTGTCCACTAAGTTGGCATTTACATTGATCTATTTTTCCAAATACAATCTTTTTGCTGTTGTAATAAATTGCTTTCCCTCATTTTGAATTACACTGCATTTGTGAAAACTTTTTCTGATTTTCATCATCGTCAAGACTGTCAAGAATTATCGTTTGCATTGTATCTATCTCCTTCTTTTTTAAATCAATTTACAATGCATGTGAGTTTTGATATTTTGCATATATACATTTACGCTCAAAATATTTGCATTTAGCTTTTATGAAGATCAGACATTTATCATTTGCATTTTGTAGTTCCTCCAATGTCAAGTGTGGTCCTACCTTTATTTTCATTCACTTATTCAGGTTAAAGGGTGGTACACATTATCTAACCTGAGTGTCACCAGTGTTGGGTATCAAACCTGAGTGAAAAGTTTCGCCTACATACTTATCAGTTCTGTTGGGCGTCAGGCAAAGAAATTCCACTACTCTCAGAAAATTGTTTCATTTTATTTTGAGGCTATTTCCGCCACGAATCGTGTTAATTCCTTTTTTACATGACACACACGAGTTTTTCTTATTTTGTTTGCATTTTTTCCACTGGTTCGCTATAAAAATTCGTGTTTTGTTCCGTGAATGACGGCTCATGAATGAAATTGTGTACACATCATCGATTGACCACCCAACAAACCGAGGGCTATCACGCAGTATCAAAACATTTTGTGAGCAATAGTTGTGAGTGACAGCCTGTCATTCAGCATCATTATCAGTTCTGTTTGATATCCAACACGGGTGGCACTCAGGTTTGATAATGTGTACCACACTTAACAGAACAGAACTAATTTCTCATCAAATAGTCCAAAACGATTGGAAAGTGGAAGTGTTTATTTTGACAATTTATTTTCCATTCCATACTGAGGTCTGTTCATATAAGGTGCTCTAAAAAGAACACATTAAGCATGTTCAGAAAAATCAGATCTCGGAGACCTCAGCAACCTCTCCTCAACAAAATGTTTCAGTTTTGCTGTCAAATTACTGACGTAGCAAAACGAATGCAAACGAACGTGTTCATCTTCATAAGTGCCCCTATAAATGGTTGTTGTTGTAAAAGGCGCATCCGGTGAGAAACGTTGATGTTATGTGTGAAAGAAAGATAACGAAGATTTCCCCCAAAATCCACCGATGCACCACTTTCAACAATAAATCTTTGGCATGAGCGCCGGGCATGATGAATTTTTTATTGTGCAAGTGACAGGTGTATGTATTGCATGAGATAGGGAATGATATTCTGGAACTGAAAGCATTTTTTCTGCATAGTGTAGACACGGGACTTTCAGTATTCAATTCAATTTTTTGGCATTGTGGTTTGTCAAACTCCACTATTCTTCTAGTCTGCAGATGCAGAAGCATGTAAATTCACCACACATCTATATAAATCAACCATCGTCTTCGTGAAAATAAAACGATGTGGGTTAGTGCGAAAACAGTGCTATATATCCATCTCTTTTTATCTTTCGTTTACTTATTGTTATTTTTCATGTTTAGCCTGTCTCTTTTCCTTACTCTGCTGACAAATCGGTGACATGATTAAAAATGGTAAATAGCCACCTGCTGGTCAGAGTGAAAACTTATATATATGTTGTTGACATAAACTTCGGTAGAAGCCTACATCCCATGTTGTTTTTGTAATAAGTATTAAGAGATAGCCTCGACCCAGACCCGGAGATAATAAAACGCAGCTATTAAACAAATTATGGAAAAAGAAAACAAACCAAATGCTTCTTGCAATTTAATTTTTCAAAATTATTTCAATATTATAACTGAATGAATTCTATATACAGTTGTGTTCAAAATAATAGTAGTTCGTAGGACAACGTTATATCTTTGACAAGTACAGTCCATCTGCATTTGAAAATTTAATTTCTCACTTGTCAAAGTTCTTAACGGTTTATACTCAATAAATGTATGGTAAAGTTCATTAGAAAATTATAGTTACCACGAAGATACCATCTAATTTTAGATTTCTGTTCAATTAGTGCTGTTCAAAATAATAGTAGTGACAGTAGATTTTCATTAATAGCGATTGGCAATTTTAATGATTACACAGCTCAACAAAATACAAAATTATTTTTGTGCCTGGGTTCATTTCATGATTTTTTTATTCGTCATGCTCCAAAATAATGGAAAAATACCCACAACCCCCCCAAAGTTTGCTTTTGTAGAGTTGGTAGTCAAAATACCGTTACCATAGTTTTCATAGAAATAATAAATGTTTGCTTTAATATATTCTTTAAAAGAGGAGAGAGGAGGGGAATTGTTACGCCCATTTGGTATGTCTAAAGTATATTTGTGTCACAAACTACACACATTTTCATTTCAATATTTAAGGACGTTAATATGTTATTAAGAATGTGTCGAAGTGATGCTATTGCATTTTGCTATATATGTGGTTATTTTATCAAAATTCACACTATTATCATTTTTGAAAATATGTTAAGAAACTCAAAATACATGCAGGATGTCTCTAAGATTGAATATTCTGCACGGTCATTTAGAAAAAAATTTAAAAACTTCATTGCGAGCATACTCAGAAGAAAAAGGAAAACATTTTAACTAGGACTTTATGGACTTCGAGAGTAATCGTCATTACCAAGGTCAATAAAATGAAACAATGATGGGAAATTATTCTATAGGTTTAATTTCAGAACAGCACATTCCAAAATCAGTGTGCTTGTTGATAAAAATTACCGTTTTAATGTTTGGTACCAAACACTAAACAAAAAAATGAAGAAAAAAGGAGTTTTTGTTACTTTCAATTTTGTCAAAAATTAAAATACATAAAACCATATAGTTTTTAAACTTTCACTTAAGATTGGTGCATGCATTGAATATTGAAAACAGAAGAATAACTTTTCACGTAAAATTAAGAAAATTTTAATTTAAACAAAAAATAATATTATTGATTTTTTGTGCTCAAAATTCTGAGTTTGAAAATTAATTAAAAAAAAAACTATTCATGGAAATGAAGTAATTTAAAAATTAAATTAAAGAATGGTGTATTAGCTTTAAAAAAATATATACCGTGATATTTTTGGTGTTGCCGTTGTTTTTCAATATTTTTTTTCTAGTTTAAGTAACTTTTTAAAAAAAATCACCCCTCCTGCCTAAACAGGGGAACATAGACACCCCTTCTCATGTTTCTTTTTTTTGTTTAGAACCAGCCTACACGCTGTAGCGTTTTGGTGTATCCTAGTCTTTTATGTTAGAATATCCATATTAATTGATTCTAACACAGCACATTTTCATGAATTTTCAAATAATGTGCTCCTGACTACAAAAGCAAACTTTTTCAAACAAGACAATTTTTTATTTAATAAGTAATATGTAAGGAATAAGAAAATCATATGCAGAACCCAGGCACAAAATTTGTGTTGACCAGTGTTATTTTTGTTGACATAAAGTTAGTATTTTAGTTTAATATTATAAAATTAACAAAAAAATTGTCTTTTTATCTTAATATTTGATAAAGTAGGGGGAGGAAAGCATTGTGTTAGTGAAAAACGAGAAAAAATTAGAAAATTGATACTTACTTACTTACTTACTTATCCGGCTCCCGATCCATGAAGGGTCTCTGCCTGAGATATTGCGGTCTTCCATCGGTTGCGGTCCCTCGCACGCTCCCTCCAGTCGTCGAGACCAAGCGCTCTTGCATCTGTGACCGCCTGGTCCCTAAAGCGGAGGTTCGGTCTACCTGGTCGTCTCGAACCTGGGGGCTGGGATTCTAAGATTTTCTTGGCTGGAGCGTTGTTGTCCATTCGCTCGGTGTGGCCGAGCCAGTGTAGTCGACGTGTTTTGGCTCTTTGGACTACATCCACATCTTGGTACAGCTCGTAGAGTTCACAATTGAATCTTCTCCTCCAATCGCCCTCTTCGCATATAGGACCAAATATCCGCCGAAGAATTTTTCTCTCGAAAGTGCCCAGTATCAATTCCCCTTTTTTACTTATCGTCCAGCACTCGGGGGCGTAGAGTAGAACTGGTAAAATTAGCGTTTTGTATAGCGTGCACTTTGTCTTTCGGGAAAGGAGTTTTGAACCCATTTGTTTGGCCAAACCGAAGTAGCAGCGGTTCGCTAGGGTAATTCTTTGTCGGATTTCCACTAAGGTGTCGTTCGTGGAATTGATGTTTGTTCCGAGGTAGGTGAACTCTTTGACTACTTCGAAATTACTGCTACCAACAGTGACGTTTCGTCCTAGGCGATGGACAGATGAGGCTTTGTTTGTTGATAGCATATACTTTGTTTTGTCCTCATGCACTTCAAGACCAACGTGTTTCGCCCGTTCATCAATAGCTGTGAATGCTTCAAGTACAGCTCTCTTGGAGCGGCCGATGATGTCGATGTCATCCGCATAGCCAAGCAGTTGAGAAGACCTGTTGAAGATAGTGCCTTCCATGTTAACACCACTCTTGCGCACTATCTGCTCCAGGACTAAGTTGAAGAAATCACATGATAGTGCATCTCCTTGTCTGAACCCTGTACACGTCTGGAATAACTCGGATGAGCTGTTACCCATTTGCACGTTGCGTTGTACCGTTTTTTTTTAACGTCATGCGGCATAGCTGGAAAGAGTTTTTTCGGGATCCCGAGTTCCGACATCGCCAATAGAAGCTCTTGGCGACTTATGCTATCATATGCGGCTTTGAAGTCGATGAATAGGTGGTGGGTCTCGACTTGAAATTCGTTTGTCTTTTCCAGGATTTGCCTCAATGTGAAGATTTGGTCTATCGTTGATCTGCCTGGCCTGAAGCCACACTGGTACGTGCCGATCATAGTGTTGCAGGAAGGTTTTAGACGCTCACATAGTACGTTGGATAGGATCTTGTAGGCAACATTAAGCAGGGATATGCCTCTGTAGTTCTTGCAGGACATAGGATCGCCTTTTTTGTAGATTGGCCGTATGGAGCTATTTGACCAGTCGTCGGGCATACTTTCCTCCTCCCACACTTGGTTGATGAGCTGGTGCATGCACCGTACCAGAACATCTCCTCCATACTTAAAGAGTTCCGCCGGTAGGCCACCGAGCCGGCGGATTTGTTGTTCTTAAGCTTGTGGATGGCTTTCTCAACCTCTTCAGTACTGGGTGCTGGGACTGGATCTTCATTGACTGGTCTTATGCTTCTTTGTTCCTCTGTTGCCTCCTCTACATAATGCCCATTAAGCAGCTGCTGGAAATGCTGCTTAAACACGTATACAATTCCCTGTGCTTCGGTGACTAGGTTCCCTTCGCTGTTTCGAAGAGCTTGCGTGCCAGTCCTATAACCAGATGCTAGTTGCTTGGCTGTTTTGTAGAACCGGCGGGTGTTGGTCTACGTAGGGTTGTAGCATTTGCATTCGTGCATTTTCCGTCTCCTGCTTCAATACCGAGCATTCATCGTCATACCACGGGTTCTTTTGCTGGGTGGTTGATAGCCTATGGTGGTCTCGGCTGTCTCCTTAATGATGTCGCGATGCTGGTTTCACTGGTTGTTGATGCTTGTGGCTGGGTGTACGGCAGAGAGTTTCCCGGTCAATTGCTCACTGTAGTCTCTGGCTTTCTCAGATGTTCTAAGGCATGCAATGTTGAATTTCTTCCTTTGGGCGGCCTTCGTTTTCTTTTCGTTGGACAGTCGGGCTCTGAACTTTGTCACAACAAGAAAGTGGTCAGAGTCCACGTTTGCGCCTCGGAAAGTTCGCACGTCCAAGATGTTCGATGCATACCTTGCGCCAATTAGCACATGGTCGATTTGGTTGGCGGTTCGACCATCTGGAGATCGCCAGGTTGATGTGTGTATCCTTCGCCTGGGGAACCTAGTGCTATTTATCACCGTATTACGAGCTTCAGCAAGGTCGATTAGTTGGAAGCCGTTATCTGTTGTCGTTTCGTGGAGACTGTGCTTTCCAACTAATCCGCCAAAGATGTTTTCCTTACCGACTCTTAGCATTGAAGTCTCTGAGCATGACTTTGACATCGTACACCGGACAGGCTCCGTAGGCTCCGTTCAGAAGGTCGTAAAACTCCTCCTTGTTAGACTCCTCAGCTTCATCGGTAGGGGCGTGTGCACATATTAGGCTGATGTTCTGGAAGGTAGCTTTGATGCGGATCACAGCCAGGCGATCGCTAATCGGCTTAAAATCGATGACTTTCGATCTGAGTCGATTTCCCACGACGAATGCGCATCCTAACATGTGCAGTCTTTGTGGCAGCTGTAATAAATGTCGCAATCTTTTCTTTTCGTTATACCTGATCCTATCCATCGTATCTCCTGGATCGCGATAATATCTGCCTTGTACCCCGAGAGGACAGATTCAAGTTTTTGAGTAGCACCTGGTGTATAGAGTGTCCTTACATTCCAGGTGCATACTCGTAGGTCATAGTCCATTTTCATTCCGGGTCTGGTTGCCATTTGAGGGTGTCATTATCCGAGGCTTCTCGCGTCTCTCTCATAACAATTGGCTTTTTTACTGTGGTCGGGTCGTTAGCCCAACGCACTAACCTCCAATCTGTAGGGCCATGGGTTTAATGTTGCAATTCTTTCCTTGGTCAACATTCGCACTTACAAGTTTAGCAAGTCAAGGCATAAAGCCAAGACCAGTATCCGGCGGCTACCAACGTGGAGGTATTGTAAGCACTTGATGTGTAGGAAAAGATACAGCTCGAGGCCCCCAGTTCCTACAACATCCAACCACCAGAAAATTGATACTAGAATGCAAAATCTATGTAGAAATTGAGACCATTATAGTCTGTGCAACTTCCATGATAGCAAATTGTATAAGGTGTGCCGAAAGAAGTCTCAGGCAGAGACCCTTCATGGATCGGGAGCCGGATAAGTAAGTAAGTAAGTGCCGAAAGAACCAAACCCACGGCAGAAAAAGAGAAACGAGTACCATCGACGAAACGCGCATTATCCCATAAGACAAATTTCAGTATTCTACATCTTCGTTTGAGATCCCGAAGGGCTAAGATTAAGATGTTACTACAATGAATATTTGTTGACGACTTCTAGAAAAGGAATCGTACGCTCAAACCCCCGGAAAGAATCAATATAAAAGAATAAACACTTTAAACAACATCTAAAAAAAAATGATATAATCTGACAATTGGAAAAAAGGTATGGTATATTGATGAGAAGTGAGAATAAATTTATTCTACCACCCATTGCCAAATATCCGTCAAAATATACGACACAAAATGTTAAGCGCTGAGGGTAAAAATATAAGCTTGGGAGTGCTTTTCATATTATGATTTTCGTTCAGTTCAATACAACTCATTGATTGTTTCGTGGATCAGTTATTTTAGGTAGAACTATGCTCCCTTACGCCAAGCGTGAATTGTATTTAAAATTGATCTTTCAACAGGATTATGACCCATAACACGATTCGCGCAGTTCAAAGAATGTTTTCGAGTTATTGATACTGACGATATGGCTTGGTGCGCATAATCGACCGACTTCAATCTCACTTAAAATCTGTGGGGTGATATTGAAAGAGATCTGAGGAAGACTAAACCACCTAATATCCACGAGGTTTGAAAAGCGGTGAAGGTCTGGGTAGAAACTTGAAATGAGCGTGCGTTTAGTAGATCGCAAGTAGCGCCGTTGAAAAGGCTATGTTAATAATAAGGGGTATTCAACAGAATATTAATATAAATTTATTTGCTTATAAGTTTTTTGCATTTTTAGTGACGTTTTTAACTTTTCTATCTAAATACTTTTATACTACTATTTTTTTGAACAGCTGATTTTACGCATTCATTTATGTCGTTTTTCATTGTTGAAAAGATTTGATCTTTTTGCGAAAAGATTTGCATTTATTCTACTTTTTTATGTTTTATTCAAAAAAAGATTAGATCTGAAGAAGAAAGATGAGATCTTTCTAGTTTGGGAGATTTGATCTGCATTCACTAATACATGCAAACACTTTCCTGTCAAACAGCAAATCGCAGTTGGGCATTTTTTTTGTTTTGCATTATTTTTGTGCGACATCGTACGCGATGTTTATTTGTATGCGTGTATGTGTGCTATGTGTGTAATTGAATCTACTCAAAAGTACCCCCAGATGTTTCATTCAAGCCAGCAATTCTTGATTTTAAAATCAAATCTTTCAGATTTCAATGAAAAACGACATTAGTTTTTAGATTGTTTTATTTTTTTATAGGTATAGTTAAAATTATTATTATTGTTATAATATATGTAAGGATAAACGCATTTTCTTTTAAAATGAAGCTCATTAAAAGTTTGTTCCCGATAACACTTTTATAAATCTTCTTTTCGTTCAATATAACGCTACTATTTTTTTGAACACAGCTGTAAATACAAAACATTATGAGCAGTTTTCATTTTTATTGGTGCAAGAGGTCTCGCACGGGTAGGCTAGTTATTATTATATTTTCTAAAAAAATATTTTATTTTTGGGTTGAATTAGCCTAACAAAAAATTATATTCGATTTTTTTTAGTGTTTGAAAGGTCATGCTCAGAGATGGTTAGATATTTTTCATTGTGTTTGAATGTTTATAATGAAAAGGCTTAAAATTTTTAAAAACTTAATTTTTTGTAGGGTGAAATAGTGTGAGAACAAAACATGGTAATGTTGAATTTCTACTGAAGTAAGATAGATAGGTATTCCAATTTTTGTTTTTGTTAGAAAGGTTATTCTTAGAGAGAGACTTAAGAAATAAGAAATTGCGCAAAAGTAATACATGTCTAAAAAAATATTACATGTCGATGAATAAGAAGAGGTCGCATGTGAAACCGCGAGGCACCGCAAGGCGTTTCCATATGTTTGAGTGTGTGATTCTAAAACTAATGAAGCGATTTCGCTGAAAGTTTTTACAGTTTGATTTCATTAGCGGTGGGAAGGTTTAGCAATTGTTTTCACGCCCAAATTTTGTTTATAAATATTTGAGTTTACTCCTAGGTATCGCGAATCTCGAAGAGATTTTTTTCACCGAATTTTTTTTAGGGGAGAAGGCGGTATCTTAGGACAGGGGCAGCTTAGGACAACGGCCAAAAAAGTATCAAAACAAATACTTTTTAACACTTAATCACAATTTTGCAGTGGCAATTCTTCCTAAAATAGGTATTTGATGACATTTGGAATGATATCAGCTTTTAAAAAATAATTAAAAATAAATGTTTGTTTTCCGGTACCCGTTGTATTTTTTTTCGATCTAAGACGTAAGCATTTTAGAAAAAAACTAGCTGGAATCAACGTGGAAAAAGCTCCTTATTATCATATTAAGTTATTTTGTGATAATTAACTAAACAATATTTTTATTGTTTAAAATTGTTTAAAAAAAAAAATTTGTTTGTATGTCTACTTGGGGCACTTTTGGACAGTAGATGAGGGGCACATTTGGACATGTCCAAACCAGACTAAAATTTAATATAATAAATAGTAGTCCAGTAAATAGAGGTAAAAATAGGGGGGTTACCCTACAAAAGGTCGGGTAGTTCTAAATTTTTGATATGTTATATGGTATGGTTAGTAGATGAAAATTCCAAAATTCCACAACCACGCCCCCTCCGCCCCCTTCAAAATACTGGAAAAACTACAAAAAATCTCCACTTTTCTCAGTATTTTGCTTATAACTTCTTTCCGGTACATTTTTACGGAAAAAATTATATGGAAACTTTGTAGACAATAAAATTTCCTACAAATATGACCTAGAAAGTTGTTTTGTACAACCACTAAAATCAGCGCTATGGAGCTCCCAAAAAAGGCTAAAATTTCGTAATTTGTAAGATTTTCAGTTTATTCTCTATTTACAGCACAATAACTCCTTAACCGTCAAGCTTAGGGCTTAATCAATCTTGTAAATAATTTATTTGGATACCAATTTTATGTAACTACAGTCGACGTCCTCTAAGTCGAACTCCCCCTAAGTCGAATTTCCCTCTAACAAGAATTTTTTCACCAAGTTTGTTGTATACTCCTGTCAAATTTCCAAACTTATTTATTTTTCTCTGAATCGAATTTTTGCAAAACTCTCTCTAACTCGAAGATTTCGACTTAGAGAGAGTCGACTGTATTTTCATTTTGTGACCAATACAATCTGGAATACTGTGAGTTTTGAGAAAGTGTTTTTTATTCAAACGTTTTTACGAACTCACTTTCTTTTCTGTCTGTTTTATACTGTACTGTAGTGTACTGGAATCCCGTAGAAATTTTATTACCGCTTTGTCTAACCACCTTAATCGATTGAAGTATACATAGGAGAATCATAAATCTTGGATAGACATCACGATATTCTGAACCCGGTGTTTTAGTCGCTATTTTTTGGAGGTAGTGCCCAAAATTCCATTAAAAACTAAACCACATATGCACTGGTTTTGATGAAATTTATAGACATGATAATTGACGAGATGAAAAACCAATACAATTAACTTCCACCCACTGCCGCTCCCACTTTTTTAAAACATAATATTTTCGGAAAAAATTATAAAAATTCGGGTGTTGTTCAGATGACCCATGAAGGGCCGAAACCACAAGTGCTCTGATGATGGCTTACCCTCTGATCCAGAGGTTTGATCGTCCTTATTGCCTTCAACTTGGGATTCAGAAACCCAAATGGCTGGAGCATTGTTTCCCATTCGCACAATCTAGTTTAGCCAAGTCGACGTATTTTGATTTTTTGGACTACATTGTCTTTGAACAGCTCATTGAGCTCACGTTTGTGCCTTCTCCTCCAAAAATCCGTCAAATAATACGAGTATTACTTGCGAAAGAGCCCAGTATCAGTTTTCATTACTGATTTTCATCTTACCGAGAGAAGGAGTAGATTAGAAGCAGTGGTTTCCAAAAGCATTTTTTCGTCTTGACTTGAAGTTCATTGGTAATTTTCAGAATTTTTGATCTTTTACTGGCATTCATTTTAATGTCCTTCATCATAACTACCTACAATTTGTATTCCAATGAGGAGGATGGAAGACAAGACTTGCTCCGTATACAAACAACGTGGACAAAATTTGCATAAATTTACTAATTGTATTATGTAGGTTAGGTTAGGTTAGGTAGAGCTGGATGTCAGTGATCAATACTGACACTTAGACCAAAGTTGGCCCGTTGTGATACCACATGTATCGTGAAACCATTTAGAGCTCCTGACGAAGCGTGCAAGACTGTAAATGTCTTTGCTTGCCAGATCACTTGGATCGTTCTAGTAGTAACCTCCTAAGTGGAGCCTACGTCTGTGTGAAAGAGCAGGGCAATTACAGAGAAGGTGAGGAATCGATTCATCCTTCTCGTCCATACAGCTTCTGTAAAAACCATTTAAAAGTACGCCAAGCCGCGTTGCGTAGTGATGTTGGCCCACCCAATGTTTGCTTCAGCAAAAGTTTACACGTAGCGATGGGCATACCAATATTTAGCTTTTCAGGTAAAATGGGTAGTAATGTTCCACTTCTAGCGAGCTTATCAGCTTTACATTTACCTGGAATTTCACTATGACCCGGCACCCAACAGAGGTGAATATTGCGCCATCTCCAACAGAAATGATCGACAGTTAAGGGCTGTTAGAGTTTGAAGAGACAGAGTCCAGGGATTTAATAGCAGCTTGGCTATCAGAGAAGGTTGATATCACGTTTTCTTTGTGCCAAGATAGTTC
This sequence comes from Dasysyrphus tricinctus, assembly GCA_963921185.1. Lineage (NCBI taxonomy): Eukaryota > Metazoa > Arthropoda > Insecta > Diptera > Syrphidae > Dasysyrphus > Dasysyrphus tricinctus. The sequence continues at coordinate 128,052,964 of OY992532.1, forward strand.
TTTTATCGCTAGAAGATCGGCCTGGAATACGCTACAGTGATTAGAAGACGGAATGACAGACTTAAATCAGAGTACACATCCCCACCAATCCCATTGTCGGTCATCGATCCGTCGGTGTAGAAATGAATTGAATGATCTAAAAATTCCACATCCTCCCAGGTGGATCTGGAAAGGTATGGTTACTTCAAAGTTTTTATCGAAATTCAGCAGTGGGATTGTGTAGTCAGTGTAAACCAATTATTGTATTGGTCACAAAATGAAAATACAGTAAACTCCCTCTAAACTGAATTCTCACGGGATATCAAAATTATTTCAAGTTAAAGAGTTTTACAAAAGGTTGATTTAGAGAGAAATAAATGAGTTTGGAAATTTGAGAGGAGTATACAACCAACATGTGAAAAAATTCTTGTTAGAGGGAAATTCGACTTAGGGGGAGTTCGACTTAGAGGACGTCAACTGTAGTTACATAAAATTAAAGCCAATTAAATTATCTACAAGATTGATTATGACAAATTTTGCCCTAAGCTTGACGGTTAAGGAGTTATTGTGCTGTAAAGAGAGAATAAACTGAAAATCTTACAAAATACGAAATTTTAGCCTTTTTTGGGAGCTCCATAGCGCTGATTTTAGTGGTTGTACAAAACAACTTTCTAGATCATATTTGTAGGAAATTTTATTGTCTACAAAGTTTCCATATACTTTTTTCCGTAAAAATATACCGGAAAGAAGTTATAAGCAAAAAACTGAAAAAAGTGCCAATTTTTTGTAGTTTTTCCAGGATTTTGAAGGGGGCGGAGGGGGTGTGGTTGTGGAATTTTGGAATTTTAATCTACTAACCATACCATATAACATATCAAAAATTTAGAACTACCCGACCTTTTGTAGGGTAAAACCTCTCTATTTACTGGACTATAGCGTTTCAAAAAGTGAACAGTGGATACAGTTAAAAACATACTGTCGCCCAAGTATTTAGCACCTCGGAAGAAGATATGGACGTTTATTTCATCAAATTATCGAAAATGAATTATGGCCTGGTTTATCTTCAACCAAATAATCTTGTTTTCGAGTACGCTAAGGCATTTAAGAAAGACAATCTCCAACGACTTATTTTAACTAATGGTATGTTTTGAAATAATCTATTATTGTTTAATGTGGAATAAAACTTGATTAAATGCGTTTTTCAAGGCATGTCCAAAACTGCCCCAGGGCTAACCCCTTAGGAGGCAGATTTGGACACTTATAACAGTTCTTTAAATAGAAAAATATATATGTATAAAATACAAACTAAGTTATGCAAGGGCATCTATTTCCAAGGAAAAATACCAAAGAACAACGTCATTCAAGAATAAATTTTATTTTGTGATGTACGAGTGTTCCAGGTTGGTTTTTTTAAAAAGTGGGATAGGGTGCCCCCTATCCCCTACGCTATCCTGAATCTCACGCGGAATATATTTTCCCCCGAAAAAATCCTGTGACAGCCAAAATTTAAATTTTCGGAGGAGGGAAACATTCTTTAAAGCATGGCGTGTATGTTTTTTTTGAAGTGCGCCTACCGCCACGCCTACTTTTCTTGTCGGCTCTAGAAAGCTGATTATTGAGCATATATTTTTTTTTAAACCTGCCCTTTGCTAATAAAATTAGAAATTCTTTAAAATTAGTTTTAAAATGGGAACAAATAAAAAAATAAAACTTTCGAACTTTAAGTTAATAAATCAAAAATCACATTGATTTTTAAATAAATTGCTAAGCGGTGCGTCCCGGATTTAGGAATCTCAACATTGATTTTTAAATAAATTGTTACGCGACGCATTTCGGATTTAGGAATCCTCACCTGTCTAACACTAATATTGATATTATATTCTCCTTTATTATTTACCTACGCAACTTAGATTTGTTTCACGTGCAAAGTGCATATTTCACTGAAAAACAATAAAAATCATTTTTTTCAAAAAAGCAGTCTGAAACGACTAAGAGTTTATAAATAAAATATCAACAATTTTGCTTCAAAGTCCTCTTACAGTCTGTTCAGAATTTTTTAACTAGAAAGATTTATTTATTTTTTTTTGTTTTATTTTCAGAACTACAAATCTCAAACTTCCCCAAGAGACCATACAAAACCTTCTTCATTTTTCTAACCAAAAGCATTTTTACACACGTGAGCTTTCCTTTTACTATCCCGTATTTCGTAAATCATTATACATCTACAATTTACACATGCTGCGACTGACTTTACCATTTGGAGCCTTATCCGACTTTTTACTCTCACCTCCTATCACACATGAAAGCATCTACCTCGAACAGGCAGAAACTTGCCTTAATATCATTATTTTAGTTTTAAATAAAAAACGTTCGCTTACCGAAGACCTAGAGGAGTACGAATTTACCGATGCCGAAATTGCATTCATGAAGGTACTACCAGATGATATGCTTGACCAACTACAAAACGAATTGAAAACTAGCAAAAAACTTCATTCAACACTTAAAGAAGTAATTCAAAACCCGAAATTTTATCCGGAATGTGCTATGAAAGCATATGCAGCATTAAGTCAGTTAGAAATCTTTGATTTCACATTGACGCAATTAATCAAAGAGTCTAAAAAACATCCGGGAGATGTGAAAAGTCCATTAACACTATGTGTTGAACGATTGGTGCTTAATAAAGGTATTGAGTTTAAAACTTCACTAATGTGTTTGGAGTATTTGATTGAAATAACACAATCTTCGAATCCAGATTGTTTAAGGTTGGTGATATTGTGGTTTTTGATTATGAGTGAGTTTTTAACTAAATCAAGTTTTTTTGCAGGATAAAAGCAACGAGTATTTTACCACACATTGCTGTTCATTTTCCTACCGCAGTTGAGAAGAAAAAATTGAAATTTGTCAAGGATTTTATAAGCCTGATGTTGTCTATGCTAATGGATGAAGATTTTGATGTCAGGGATCACACAACAAGGGTAGTCTTAAATTTTCCTAAGGAGGATATTGAAATAAGTAAGTCATGAATACACTCTTGATATACACTCCCGTTCATTTGAATAGGTACAACATTTTCGAGTCCGATTAAATATCGATTTTCTAGATGTTTTAGATTATTTTTTTCTAAATAGAATGCTCGAGTTAGTTGAAACTTGCTTTCTTAACACCATACGGCATTTTTAAATTGATGTTCGGTCAATTCAAATGATAAAAGAAAGCCAAAATAAAACATTATAAGTAATTTTGAGCACATATCGACGCAAATTTAATTGGTTTTCCTGACCACTTTTTCGATTTGTGCTGTTTTTTTTTTACCTAAAAACGGCCGCGGGGTCTCAAAATTCCATTTTGAAAAAAATCCCGCAACAAAAATTTCGTTTTTCTAAACCCTTTACAATATCCACCATATCTAACCATTTTGAATATAAAAAATAAAAACAAATTTCGACACATCTAGTATACATATGTACATGTAAAGCGTCACTTCATTGAGGTGGTATTTTCTTATACTATTTTTTTGCGATCATTCATTTTTTTTCCTTAACGGACGACTGACCACGACAAGTGGTACCTTGTCGAAACTTCGGGAGTAAAATATCAATTATTTGAATAAAAACAATAGCGGTAAGTCCGTTAAAAGTTTAATAACTAAATTTTTTTGCGTTCTTTTTGTTGATTCATCTTTATCCGAAAAAAGTGACTATTTGTGGCTGTGTAAAACCCTTAAGGGAATAAATTAAATCCAGCGAAGTATCTAACATTACAAATGCGAGTATGTATATGAGTTAACTGCTTAAGTCTTCAAAGTATTTCATCTCTTGAAGATTCAGATTTAAAAAGCATAAGTAGTAATAAACTACTATCAAATCGGTAAAATATCAACAAATTGATGTTGTAAAAAAAGATTGTAAGACAATACCTATCCCAATAAGGGGAGTGCGACAAAATAGAATGAAGTTACAGACCACGTTCCAAAATGCAGTGCAGTACTGATTTTTTAAACTTCAATGCATTAAAAAAGCACCACGTAAATAGAATGCGCATTTTTGTACGTTAAATTATCTCACAAAATTACTTAAAATATAATTAAAATGTAATACGCTGCAATACTGCTTTTCGGAACTCAGTCACACTACTCGATATTTTTACTATCTTAAGTACCTACATTATTTTTCAGTACCTACATTATTTATTTTTGTTCCCAGAAAATGTTTTACCAACAATGGCACAGCGGTTATTTTTGCAATACACTGCTGACCTTCTAAAAGCAATGAAAGCCGACGATGATTATGTTATAGCCGTATTTAAGGCTGTAGCCGAATCACAATTGGCTGCTGCAAATGTGGATACCAGTGATGGCAGCGCAAGCACTATCAGCAACAGTACCGCTAATGGAGATTTAGACGTTTTCGATAAAAACGAAGCCAATGTCTTTGCTGAACCTTTAAGGGCTATATCGGATAATATTGTGATATACAAAAGTACGTTTAGTAACCGGCACAAAGTGATGAACGTAGTTAATACGTATAAAGTTTGTTAGAGAATCTAGTTATTCCTTTGTCATGTCTTGTTTTATTCTAAGAATAGTTTGCTATATTCTGCGAACAAGTCAGATATTATGATTATATATTTTTTATATTGTGTATGTATGTGTCTATTTTAATAGCGTTAGAAATTTAAAATAGAAGAGTAAGAAATAAATATTATTCCATGTTTGTAATTTTCGATGTATCCTTAAGAAAATTAAAAATAGATAAGACAATATCAGGTTCACATGAATTTATTGATGTATGTATTTGAATTAAACACCATACTTAAATTTGAAGAAAAAAAAATAAATTCTGGCCTATAAATGAGGAATGTATGTATTATTGGCAGACATTTGAACAAACAGGGTTATTATGGTAACTGTTATGAATTGTGAGTACAACGTTCGACTTTGTTTGTTTGTTTAATTTTAATTAGCAACCAGTGCCATTAAGGATATCTACATAGTACATAAATAACTTAGTTTGATTCTACATTTTTGCTGAGTTTTAATATATAAACAAAATTTAAATTATTGAATATTAAGTCTTATATAAATCAAAATATTTCTTTTAAATTCAAGAATAGTTTCCGGATTAGTGATTAACCTTTTTTATTACTAAAAATTTGAACCGTTAAACACACCGACCCGAAATTGAGGCAGCTCCCTGGCTTTTCATACGGTACTATTTCCTTCGGTACACATGCGGTACCGAATGTATACCGAACACGTGTATTACAATGCGTTCCTGATAAGCGCGGTATCGGGTCGGTATACCGACTCTAGGTACGAACAATCATTACGTAGGGTGTGTTATGTGAAAGATATCGTCTGCAGAAGTGACATATGAAACTTGTGAATTTAATTCTGGAATTTTAAATGTTTAGGGTTTTATATTCGCGATTACAATTATTAATTTTATTAAATCTTTGACGGACTAACCGCGTTTGTTACTCGAAAATTTGAATTGCAATCCCGATTCTGACGGCGACGTTTCCACAAGGTTCCATTTGTTACGGGTTATGATGTCTTGTGGGTGGTAGTTACTACTTCTCTGTCATCACTGTTAACACACGCGGATAGTCCGTCGAAAATTATGAAATAAAATGGCCGTTTTCGAAAACGTCAAATCGAAGTCAATTTGATCGTCATTTTTTGACGCAGACTGCAATCGTCATTATGCAATCGCCCTGTCTTGCAAAAATCGGTTTTACGAACGTTATTCAATTAACTCTCACACGCATTTTATATTTACGAACACGCTCTCTGGTTTCTCAAGTTTTCTATCGTCTACTCGATTTTTTAACTGCGCAGCTGCACCGCAGATGATGTTTTCGAACATGTGACTTTAGCAGTTTGCGTTAAAGAACATTCTGCAAACGGCCAATGATAAGTTCTGGAAATTTAAAAAGGGGACTATACACCTTAAAAAGAAAGTAAGGAGAAAGCTAACATTCCCAGATGAAATCACAAATCATGATTCTATGTACATATTATATGTATATGTATATGTGAATGCGATTAAATGGGTCTTTACTCGGTCGTCCATGAGCGCCACAAATAAGAAGACAATGAGCAAACCAGAATAACAAACAACTGATGTTTCCCAAATATATTAAGGAGTCGTTTGCCTGCAAAGAGTCTCCTTATGTTTGCAATTCAAAATTTGTATTGTTAATTTTTGAAATAAAATGTCATGAAGCTCTTTTCTACCGACGCACATTCGAATAAGTCATGGAGGAGACCGGTGAAGGAGTTTCTTTTGTTCACTTTTATTTTAAACGAGGAAATGCGTGCAAGAAATCAACAACAACAACATTCCACGCGGAAAATGGACATTTCACTTTTCGCCTATTCTGAGTTTCACCCGAAATTTGTTTGATGTTCCACTTATTGTGAGAACTCATTTTTGGCTTAATGTATTGTTGTTAAGAGCAAAAATGTTCACTTATTTTTTGGCGACGAACGAACAAAGGGCACCTACTGACGCTTTTCGCGAAAGTTTTTTTTTTGTTTATTTTTGGATAAGAGAATTTTGGGCGAAACTCATAATATATAAGATACAAATTCTATATACTACTGAAATAAATCACTATGTCACTGATCAGTCCAAGTGAGTATGATGGATGAAACGCCAGTTTGTAGGACTAAAGGCCATAAAAAGCTATTTTTTCAGAAACTCATAATAGCCTTTAAAAGTAGGATGAAATATTTTCCGGGCAAAACTCAATATAAATGCCAATTTAAGCTCTTTATTACGATACATTTCATCCGAAATGAGTACTCACAAAAAGGGGGATTTTAATTTTTTCGGGTGAAACTCATAATAGGCGAAAAGTGAAATTTCAATTTTCCGGTTGGAATGTTGTTCAGGTGAAACAGTAATGCTGATTATTGTTTAAGAAACTTTTGTTTACCCGAGCGAAGCCGGAACAGGTCAGCTAGTTTATAAATAAACCTCGTTTGAAAAAAAACATCAACTTATTTTTGAGAAATTTAACTTTGAAAAAAATTGTATTTATTTTTTAACGTTCGCTGCTGTTATACAAAAAGAAATTTCACCTGAGTGCCAGTGTGGACAGAATACAATATTTTGAGTGATCCACCGATCGATCTCATGGCAGTGAATGTGAAACCAAAATTTCTTTTTTTTTTAAATTTTGTTACGCAATATTATTAACATTTTCATGGAGCTTTTGCGTACAAAATTTGATTAAAATCAGTAGAGCCGTTTTGAGGAAATGCTTGCATTCAGTAATATTTTTTTTCTAAATCAAAATCGTTACAGTCGTTTTTGAGATAAATAAGTTTTTATTAACAGTTGTATTGCAAGTACGGTTATTTTTGGAGCTAAAATATAGAGCAAGAATATGGGTGTTTTCTTATTGAAAACAAATTAAATTTTAGTTTTTTTTAGTGTTTCTCATTGAAATCAAATTTTTAAACCAACAAATTTAATTTAAGTGTGATCTAATAAACCATTATGGTTATCTCGAAAGAATAGAACACTTTCTAAAAGGGTGTACCATAGAGCATTCACACACAATTGCTAACGTTTTCAAATTGGGACAAAATCTAAGAGAAGCTAAAAAAAAGTAGAAGTAACAATTTATAACCGAAATAAATGGATTCTTTTTATTTTCAAGTAGATTATATAAAAATTAAAAACTAAAATAATATTTATTTAAAACAAAACTGCACAAACGGCGTGCTTAGTAGTTAATTAAATATTTTTTAATCATTTCCTTCACACATTCATTTTATTTGTATTTTCTTTTGTAGTTTTAGTGCAATTGATTACGGGTATGTTTTTATTTTCAATATCACATTTTAGCATACTCCGGATGTAACAAAACAAGAAAAAAATCAGTGTGCTTCGTCTTCAGAAAATGAAACCTTAACATATCAATAGAATAACTATTCCAAGTGGATAAACAGATAATTAAAAAAGTTAGAACAAAATTTAATCAAATTTCGACTTTCCTTCACACGAACATGCATCACAGACACGAACATCGGAGGTCCATCCCCGTTCAGGTACGGGTCGACGTGTTGCCGAGCAATTCCCACAAACTGCTTGTCCACATGCTCGACAATGATGGCGCCAGCAGTCACCAACTTCCTTTGAGGAGCGGTTAGAATCATTTTTGGTCGGAGTCATGGCATTTTGCAGTAGCTCTTCAGCAGTACCGAACTGAACTTTACAAATAGAACAGGCTGGTGATTCGGAATCAGGTACCCAATAGGAAGGTCGAGCGGTATCTTTTATAAGATCTGTTTGGAAATTTTTATTTTTTAAATAGTAAATTTAAATTAACAGTTTGACTTGCCTTTAGGGTACTCAAGTACAGACGTGACACTACTTATCGTATTGTAGATTGTTTCACTATATTTTCTCACAAATATGTCTCCATCTTCATTGGGGGGCCCTGTATTATTAGTAGTATAACATAAGTGATCTCTTGGTATTTCTGAAGTTTTTTTAAATAAAAATTGCTACTGTGAAAACCTAGTTTAAAAATGTATGCAAAGAAAAACTTACCTCTAACCGAGTCTTGATTTTTATTGAGCTCTTGTCGGCAGTCGTTGCATACACGTACTGGATCATTCCAACCACGGGCTGGAACTGGTAATTTATGTTGACTGCAAGCATTGCAGAAACCTTCGCCACATCCTCGGCAGTGGTGCTTGCGAAGTCCAGTCTTTTCGAAATTTTTTCTACATTCATGACAGTGCTGAAATTTTTTTTTAAATTATGACGAATAAAATAATATTTGTTGGAATTTTCTTTAAAAAAAGTTTATTTTTTATGGAATAATGAAATAAAAATGGGGCTCGCAAAAATCCAACGATAGCCTATAAAAGCTTAAAGATCCGTCTATCTACCAGATTAACAATTTTTTAAGATACATTTTCATATTTCCAGTATACAAATTTGATTTTAAATATTAACAAAAAAGCGTTAACCTGATATTCATTCAAATCTATGGTGTATGGAAGAAACATGGTAACTCCGTAAAATAATCTTGTTTGTTTGTATTCACTTGCCATTGCCAGTTATTTTTAGATTTTAAACGTATGTTACTTACTGTAATTTCAGCATTTGGTTTCCAATAGCTCGGTGCCACGGTATCAGCTAGCAAGTCGGTTAAAGCTTTTGTCGGTTTTGAGCCTATACTACTGATCGCTTCTGCAATGTATGAAACTCCATCAAGTACCATTTGTGCAGAGTGTACTGGTCCTTTGACGGGGACATTACCTCCTTTCCAGACGTGAACAATTTCTGACCTGATATAAATAAACGAAAAATTTAATTTCACTTTACTTAATTAATTCTTTATTACAAAAACCAAGTACCTAACAGCAATAGCTTCTGGTGGTTTGTTGCCATACCAATACTGACGCTCTCTATAAATCTCACCACAGTTTGGACACTCAATGATTGATCCTTTCCATGCGTATTTGGCATAGCCGAACAATGAATTTTCATTGTGTCCCTGAGCGCCCATTATAACAACAACCTAGTTGAAAAAAAAAACAATCATGACATTATTTTTTTTTTCAATTTTGTATTTAAAATATTTCCAATATTACCTCTCTTCCGTTCTTGTAGCACTGTTGACACAATAGAACTTTGTTTTCGAACTGGTGTTGATAGTTGCATGGCGCCGTGTTTTGATGATTCTCTCCATCAACAACATGGCCCATAGAACGTTGACAGCGTCGGCTGCAAGACTCACAATGAACTGTACATGTAAAATACTGTTCTGGAAACGGATTGATTGTCTTTTCGACAATCTCACCTGAAAATTTTAAATTAAGAGCCTTCATTGCCTTAAAGACAACACTGGGCTGCCGTGGAGATCGCACAGCAGTGTTTTCAATTTCCATTTGAATTGCTGCTATTATTTTCGAAAAATCAGTCGAACGATCATCCGGGGTTTTGATTCCTACATAACGCAGTGAGCTGAATGCATTTGTTTCAATATTTTGTCGAGAAAATCCCTGACGAAGTTTATCTTCTGCGCTTTCTTCAACAGCTAAAATAAAAACAAATCAAACATAATTATTATTATTAGCTTGTAAATAGATAGATGTTATTTTTTTTCAGATGTTTATACACGGTTTTCTTATCTTTCAAAATTAAATTATCAGGATTTTAGCAAAGGGTATTTCAATAGACACAATCGAAAATAGCTAAGATACTGCAAAATCGGTCAAATTTGTACGTAATTCCTTCAGTTGTGTGTGTCACATAATCATAGAAGGATGTGGCGTTGAAAATGTGTGCAAATCATCCATTCGACAAACTTTCGACGAACTACGTGATTTTTCACACCAAAAATATGATTATTTTGAATGATACTAATCCACATGAGATACAGTAGCACCGAATGCATCCCGAGAAAGTCACTGCTTTGTGTGCATTTTGGTCTGGCGGAATCTTCGGTCCGTACTTCTTCCAAAACAAAACATGACATTGCTATAACCATCAAAGGCAAGCGCCATAGATAAATGATAAACAACTTCTTGTGGCCTAAGCTGGATTCTATGAAAACCGACTGATACATGCGGTTCCAACAAAATGGCGCGGCGCTACGTGCAACGAACGATGATGGCATTATTAAATCGCCTCCGAGATCGTCTGATTTTTGAGGCTACCTTAAATCATCAATGTCAACGTAACGAACGCCATCCAGCAAATACATAAAATCTATGCCACAGATTAATCGAAAATTAAACCTCCCGAATACGTGCTACCAAGAAAAACCGCGCTGGACATTTAAACGACGTAATATCCCATACGTAATACTAATGTAATAAAGTAATACTAATTTAAAAAAAAATAAGTCTTTGTCACACACATCATGTTTTAATTACACTTAAAAGTCGAGCGTCCTTAATGAAAGACCCTTTATGAAAAATATTTGTAATTCAAGGCTAAGTTGATAACTAAGTTGATAAGTTTTGGAGAGATAAATGTGGTTTTCATTCATAAAATTCTAAGGGGCTAGTCGACGTAAAAATAAGTTTAATAATAAATATTTTCACATTATGTAAGTAAATAATAAAAGATTAATGATTTTTCATATTCACCTCTCAATGAAAGGAGTGATTAAATTCTATAGCGGGTTCGTTTAATATGTATGTTAACATGAATTCTTCGTCCCTTTTAAGCTGACTTTACAGCAACGTAATTTCAATTTTTGGTTTCTGTTGCTGTTGTAATCCATTGGGAAAAAACAGTTGATACAAAAACAACTCAAGGTATCTACAACTTTTAGATAGCCAGATACTCTAACCGATATATACCTCAACGTGGGAATTATCAGGCAGTCTGCTGAAAATATGTACCGATATGGTTGTCATAAGTGGAATTTTCTCATAGAGTGAGAGTGTGCAATGAAGGTGTCGGTTTGTGCAGGTCGATCACTGTACGAAATTAGAATGCATTATGTTTGGTTGGCAAACATTTAATTTGCAGTTTTTTATCAAAGGACAGAACAAAAATATAAGTTGGCTTGCTATCTTGAAGGTATCAGTTGTGTAGTTTGTGTAGGTCGATTACTGTACGAAATTAGTATGCATTATGTTTGGTTGGCATAAATTTGATTTGCAATTTTCTATCAAAGAACAGAAACAAAAAAAAAGATATTTCAAGTTGGCTTGCTATCTTGTATAGATCCCGAAAATTTGTCATGGTTTTAAAGCGCTCAGAAGATTTCTTGAAATTGAGGTAAGTAGCGTAGCAAAGTGTGTAAAAGTTAATTGTTTATACTTACAACTGTCTAAAGGTTTTGTGTGCCTTGTCTCATGAAAAATAATGACTGCTGGTCCTAGTGCTTGAGCGGTTCCGGGAATAGAAAGTGACTGTAGAGCTTGAGCAAAATGCGAACAAAATGCCTTTGAAGCTGTTCCCAAAAAGTCAAACATATCACTGTGTAGTCGTTCCGAACGTGTTCGATAAACAACAATATCCGATATAGCTAATATCTAAAACAAAACAAAAAAAAAAAAAAAAGTGAAACTACAAACGGTTAATTAGTTTAATCGTGTTCAAACCTTGAGTAACATTCTCATTCGTCGGTTGCTTTTTGCAGTAGTACCTAAAAGTCCTTCGGTATCCAAACAAAGAACACCAAGTTGATGCTGCATAGCTGCGAATACACCTATGGTGCAAGAGTTCTGTTCCGATGATGTCTTGAAAACTTCTGCTCCACAAAAAAACGCATTGTTCATTGTGTGGGATTTTCCATCACCAGTGTTTCCAAAGATTGAAACTACTTTGATCTTATCATTATCAGAACAACGAAGTTTCTTGCAAAACAACTCTGGTGTTGCAACTTGAAGATTTTCCTGTTCGTCCATAAGGAGAAAGGACCGACGGAGATTATTGTCTGATGAATCATATGGGTTTTCCGATACGGTATTTATAAATGGTATCGATCTGAAATCAGTGCCACTTACTAAGTCTGGCCTTATGGCTTCCTCCTGAAAAAGATTAATTATTATTATTATTGTTATATTTAATATTTAGAATAGAGCTTTAAAAATAAAAAAGTATACTATTATGCTTGTTGTCGAGTATCATCGCAAACGACTACTTGGGTGCGAAATAATATAAAAGTTGCAAGAGTATTGACTGGACAGCTGTAAGACTAACTGCTCTAGTTCCTCGGATTCCTATGATTCCAACTACATATTTAACATTTTTAGTTTTTATACTTTGGAATAGATATAAGAAACGAATGTTTTTTACAAAATAGCTTTTTATGGCCTTTAGTCCTACAAATTGGCGTTTCGTTGGGCTTACTCACTTGAACTCATCAGTGACATAGTGAGGGCTTTGTCATACGCAATTTGTGTTAAGTTCAGTTCAACTTACATGAATTTTTCAACGACAATCCACTGTAAACTATATTCAACAAGATTAGAACTCATAATCATTAAGCTGGAAGTTTTTTTGCCCGGGGCCAGGCATAGTTTCTATATAAGAAGGTTTTATAATACAAATTCTATATACTACTGAAATAAATCAGCCAAGTAGAAGACTTAGCATTAAGGATTGGACTTGTTGAATTATTGATTCAAAATAGCTTTTTATGGCCATTAGTTTTTTATACCGACAGTTTTACGCTTTTTAAAATATCCCAGTATCAACTGGATGCTTTCCAGTTAGCGGATAATCCAATATGCCAACAGAAAATCTTTTCTATCCTTCCCATCTTTCTAACTTTACTTTGTCCACTAAAAATGCTCAGTAGGTACATGTCTTATAGGAGAGCTTTTCCAAAACAGTGGTGCCTGTTGCTGCACTCAAAATTGCCATTGAAATAAAAACAAATTGGCCTCGCCATCAAATCAACCCTCGTACCTCAAATAGTTGATGCAAATAGTCACGGCTTTTTCGCTTTTTTTTTAAAGAGCTATCAATTCAATCAAAGGAGGGAAGCCGTTGTTATTTGGTATTTTTCTGTTGTCATCATTTCATTTTATGTATGGGAAATCCGATTAAATGCAGCTACATAATAATAATAAAATAATAATTTTAGCTATATGCCTATAAGACCTTAGGTCTTTTAAATGCAACCTGAATTGCACGGCGCTAGTTAGAAGGAATAGAAGAATAGGAAAGAATTTTGTGTTGACACAGTGGGTTGAGAATAAGGTATTAATTATCTCAATAAATCCCACGGATGGCATCCAGTTAACGCTCGAGGAATATAGAAAAGAATGCTGTTTAGAGTGGGGCCACCCGAAATTCTTGGTTATTTCCTTTAACAAAAAGGCTCTTTGGGTAATTTTTTCATATATATAGTGTTTCTTAGGCGTTTAACCCTGAGGCCACAGGAGCCAGTATTGGCTTGCTTATTTACCAACGTATACAAACTTGAGCAACTGGCTTGCTTTTTTTCGTATGTGGAGCCAGTAATTTAACCCAAATAGCTTTGTGTTGGTAACAAGAAAATCAAAATAAGGAAAGTTTATGTTGGCGCTACTTTAAAAAAATGCAATGTTAAAAATAGTTATCTCGTCGTATTGAAAAAGGTAAGTTCAATTTATACAAGTCAATATGATTTTGACTTTAAAATCTTAATTTGGTTGTGGCAATTCAATTCCCCAATACATAATATTTTATTATATTTTTAAAAAGTTCTTTCGTCCACTTGGAAGCTCGCAAAATTATTTCACATATACCTCCTTTTCACTTTTAATTGTTTTTAATTCCATAAATAATGTTGTATTCCACAGATGCAGTTGGCAAACAATGGAAAACAGCTGACTGATTTCCGAACATATTTGACTCAGGGCATATACCACATTTATACACATGAACATAAATTCCGATATATTTGTTATTTTTAAAGAGAAAAAGCTTTTACGACTCAATTATAAAGATATAAATATTTTATGAACTGAGACGTTCACAGAGCAATATTAATATTGCAACCTTTGGGTGTTTGATTGTATTGAAGTAAAATAAAATATAAATTTATAAATTTCGATACAATTTGTTTCAAATTTTATTTAAATTTTTAAATTGATTTCTACCTCTGATATCGGAATGAGAAAAGCCATTGCAAGCAAAGGTGTGCTGAATTCCTTGTGAAAATGTTTTTCACTCACGATCTATTTACCCTTTGTTCGGCTGCGCAGATAATTTTTGCATCTTTGCTAAGAATGTAGAGAGACTGTTCCAGTACCGACACTTAAATTAATTGATCTGCCAAATTGATAAATAATAAGTCGCACGCCAAAACATGGTATTAATCATATAGACTTTTCGCCACTCAGTCAATAGATAGACTCTATAAAATGTAAGGGTTCCACAACACAAATAATGACAACAAAGAGTTTTATATTAGTGATTTTCTTAAATCTTGAGTTCACAGTGATGAAAATGATAACGGTGCATACTTATAATAAATAACTGAGTCAAAAGTCGTCATTGCAGAAGAGCGAGCTTAGTTTTTATAAATAATACTGTCAACTGCAATTTGAGGGGTATTTTTCTCTTTGTTTACTTTATTATTTTGCAGAAACTGGAAAAAAAAGATAATACCTACACTGCATCAGCAAATTACATTTACTTTTTAGAACAAAAGTTATTTTTGTTTGTATTTATGTGATTTATTGTTCACACATTTGGGTTTAATTTGTTGGTTTCATAAGCAAATATGGCTTATTTTTAAATAATAATCAAACTTGAAAGCGTTCTTTTTTTCTCTCAGCACTTTATTTGACTTTTAGTTTGTTCTTGTGTAGGTATAATTAGCAATAATTTTCTGCGGTCGTTGTTGTATTGGAAATTAGTTTCTGTAGGTAAAAAAGGCAAATTTCAAAGTATAAACTCGAAGTGGTAAATAGTTAGGCAATAAACTCAAAGCATTTACCAGCATATCGTATGACTTAAGGTAATCAATTTGTGAAGTATCATTATATTTTTATCAATCAATCTCTCTAATTCCTTTTAGGACGCCTCAGTGCAAAAGTGTTTTAAATAATAATACTTTGGTGTTTCCATTAACGTTAAACACAGTTTGAATATTGATTTTCAAATGACACTTCTTTATAAAAAACCCTTAAGGGTAGAAAAAATTGGTTCGCTATAGAGTTGTTTAAGATAAAATGCGGTATAAAAATTTTGTTAATTATTTAATTTTTTTCACATTTGGTAGTGTAAATAATAATGAAGAACAAAATAAAACGTGCATACATATTTGTATTTTCTAAAATTGAAATTTTTTAAAGGTTGTGACGCAGGTGAGGTGTGTTCTAAGAGGAACAAACTTGAAATGCACAAACGTTTGACCTGTTTTCAAACATTCCAAATCCTATTTAACATTCAAAGTACACACATCAGACGAGATCGCCTGCGAAATCGGGGAATCACCTAATATTTAAATGATTTTGTTTTTAAAAGTTAAAACATAGGCGCATTCAATTTTGTTTGAGCTGAGAATCTCAAAAAGTGTTACAGTAAAACCCTGGTAAGTGCCTCAACATAAATCACCTCTTTTGTGAGGTGCACTTTAGATATAAAATACATTGCAACCATCAATTTAATTCATTAATGTTCTACAATATCAACATTGAAAGGGCACTTTGAAGAAGCATTTTGTGGTAAATTAAAAAAAGCATACAAAATAAGAGGAAATTTAGGGGGGGGGGAGGTAGTTAAGTGAGAGGTACTAAGAGATGAGGTTCGTATGAAAAATTCTTCAAAATTTTGGTTTTCAAGGAATGGAGGTACCTATGTACTTGTGCGAGTTAGGCACTTATGCGAGAGGTACTTATCCGGATTTTACTGTAAGCATATGAATTTTGTTAAAAAGAAACAATTGTAGGGTTAAGAAACATTTTCATTTTTGGTTTTTTTTTTTGTGAATTGGAACTTATCCGGAATTTTATCGATTGCTAAGGAGATTTATTAAGTATTTTATGTTAAATAAAAACATACTAAAAATTAAAATCTTTTTGGGAATCGATAGAATTCAGGGTTTAGGACTATTCAGACAAAAAATATGAATAACATCAAAAATGAAAATTATGTATTTATGGGCTGGGTCCCACGTGTTATTATTTCTTTATTAAGAGAGTTTCGTTACAAGGAAATTTGTTGTATGGAGACATTATCTGTATAGGATATCTGTTTAGCGGAAGGGAGATGATGGAATTTCGTAGTAAAGAGAAATTCCTTATAAGGAAGTTAACTTTTAACAAGCAAAATGCCTGTACGACATTATTTTTTTTAAATGCAACCTTAATTCCACAACAAGTCCGTTTTAAAGAAGTTTGACTGAATATTATTTTAAATCCACAGGCCATACCTACATGTATGTAGAACAAATCTAAAACCCCACATAAATTTCAAAGATCATTGCTATTTCTTGTTTGGTTTATCCTTTCGTGATCTATAAATTGGGCAAAATCAAAAACTGCTACTAGAATCAGAAAGGTAGTGGGAAAATATATTGCCTTTCATTCAGAAGAAGAACAATTTGTAGTTTTTCTTTTCTGTACTCTTCGCTGCGTTTACAACTACAAAACAAGTTCATGCGACATAATCGGGTCATTTGTTTTTAATTGCGTTTCGAAATTGTTGATAGAAATGAATAATTCAAAATGCTTATCAATTACCTTGAAACAAATATCAATAACTTGCGTTTTCTTTTTGTTAAAAAAAAAAAAACAATTTTGTTTCCTTTGTTGAAACACAAACAGAATTTTCTTAAAAGATATTTCCATTACAGCAAAGTTATTTAAGGATAATGATATTTGTTTGTTTGAAATCTTGATTTGTTTTCCGGTTGCGACGTGCATTAACATGCAGATTAATATCCATACAATTTTTTTATGAAGTTGTTTTCCAACCATATCAGACGTATGCGACGTCGACGCGGAAAAATAATCACCATTCACAAACAACAACAAAAACTAGAATTGGATGATCAAAAGCAGCCGTGACTGCGGTATGTAAAAATAAAATAAAAACCTTAACTTACCTTGATGAATGTCAGAGACTCCATTGGTTCCATGATTGATGGATTTTTGTTTTCAAAGTTTGTATCAATTTTTAGCATCGCTTTTATTAATTTTTTATTGCAAATAATGAATTTAAATCGGAAAGAAGTCGATGCGCTATTTTGATTTATTGAAAAATAGCTTCAATACCGTCAGTCGCATGAACAAAGCACAGAAAGAAAAAAGTAAAGTAAATACTTGGCAGTCTTGGGCTCTTGGCACACCCTTGTAATCGAACAAAATCAGAGCTTGTTTCTGCTTTTCACTGGTTCAAGTTTTGTTTTTATTTGCGACCAATAACCTATGAGGTATTGGACAAAAGTTAATACGAATTTTGTGTACTTTTGTAATTAAGATAAAGATAACAGATAACATTAGCAAAGCGAAACTAACACGAAAAGAAAAATTATCGTAAATTACAAAAAAATATTACTCAGCTTGAGCTACAGCGAAAAATTTTCGTTCGTTGACAGCTGACAGCAGTTGAAAAGAGAAATATGTACTTGTACTGTCAAAATTCATTTGAAACAGTAGTGCCAAAAAGTATCGATATGGAAATCCATGGTCCCCGTTCACACAAGGATAGTTAGCAATCCTCGCGTTCCGATGTTTATTCGCTAGGCTATCTAGTTATCCCAAAAATTTTGAGGTAACTTGAGTTGTTGTTGCGTCAGCGGTCATCTGCTGTTTTCTAACAAGGGATTACAACAACACAAAGCTATCCGGATAACTGAGAATAACCATCGGAACGTGCCCAATTACATGCTGGCCCCACCTGCCATGAACGATGCCAAGACTATGAACATGTCTAATAAAAATCCAATCGAGCCAGAAAAATCCATGTCTTGTCGACGATGTCGAAGAAAACCAATTTTTGAACACGACATGTATGCTGTTCAAAGTTTGGCCATGAGATTTGACTTTTCATGTGTGTGGGTTTCTTTCTGGTTTTCTTTGTACCTCGAGGTAGCTGGATATTAAGAAAAGTCTCTTTACTGTTATATGGAGTCTAAGGACCCGGTTGTACAAACGTGGTTCAAATTTTGATCCGTGGTTCAAATATTTTTACTGGCTGATTTCGGCGGAATTACTGACGTTCAACGATGGTTCATGCAAAAGATAGAAGTAGTGGTGAGAGGGAAATAAAACGACATGACATGATTTGCCCAGCGAGAAAAAATCTGCTGATTGTTGATTGGATTGTGGTTGCGATGTTGAACAAAATCTACACGACATTTCTCGACATTTCATTTCACATCTACGCTTAAGCTGCGTTCATACAATAGACTTTCATAGGAAATTTCAAAAAATTGCCTTAAGATTTGTTTCCCAGTGTGAAAATACAAGAGATTGATTATTAAGGAAATTAAAAGAAAATTGGGCCTATTCGGCGAGATCTTTTATTCTGCTACAGCAGTATTAATAAAAAACAGGTATCCGCTCACTAACATACGTGTTAACTGGCACATGGATAGACAACTTGTCCGTTTGATAACTTTTCTTATTAAAAAAGATATGATATCTTTCCAGTATTTATCACTTCACCAAATTCACCACTTCATCAAATTATGGTGATTTTCTAATACATGTGTCACATGCATGCACTGCCTTACGAAGTGTATACTGGTAGTAGTAAACGGTGCTATCATACGCGTGCGTGTATGTGTTAAGAAGTTATCCGTTCATTATACGTGGAATCTGGCTAGTTAAAGTTATCCGTACGTTAACACACGTCACAGACTATTACGCATTTGTTAATCAGAATTACTAGTTAACAGATGTATAAACGCTAGCACGTTGTTGTCCGCCGTTTATTAATATGGGGGCTAATCTCTTATTTTGTTATGAATTTCCATACAAAAGATAGCGCTGTCAACAAATCTTTTTTCAATAATCATTTTGGTATTCGGCATGCCAAAATTTGTTATGTTATGCGAATAAATCTGCTAAGAAATCTGTTAATAACCTGTCAAATTTTCGAACCCTGCACAAATCTTTTATAAATAGCTCTTTTGGTATTCAGCATGCCAAGATGTGTTATTAAATCTGGGGCCCGATTCCGCAAAATTGAGTCTTAAGTTTTTGACAGATAACACGTGCACAGTCAGTCAAGTTTATTCATACTTGTTTTGGACGTGAAAAGAATATGTACACGGAGAATCATTCACACTTGCGGAATCGGGCTCCTGTTATAAAGTATAAAAGAATATCAGTGGTATTTATAAACCCATTCCAAGCGATGTCTAATGTCATTTTCGATTGGATTTCCTTAATTTTCTACTCCTTTTTGATTCCAATCGAATATGAAAACATCGTGTTGTCAAATGTACACACATACTACTGAATGACGCCATTTTATAAAATGGCTTCTTCAAGCATTTATCACTTTTGACAAGTAGTCCGACGAAAAACTATTTATGTATGCGTGTGTTCCAAATCTACTCCTTCTTGAAATCGGGAACAGAAAAAGACTCCGAAAACATGACTCGGAACAGCCAATCGAAGGCTTTTGGAGTAGAAGGAGTTAAAATGGAGTGGAAAAGGAGTACTCCGAACGTCCAATCGAAAACGACATAACTTTAGACACCTGTCCAACTCTAAAATGTTATTTATAAATACTTACCCCGAGGCCACACGAGCAAGTACTTGCAAGCAAGTTGCAATACATACACATTTGTTTACTAACACAACTTGCTTATCAACTTGCTTATCAACTGGCATGCAAGTTTTGAAGCCAGTAGTGAAGCAAGTTGAGAAGCAAGTTGGGAGACAAGCAAGTGGAATGCAAGTGGAAGCAAGTGGGAGGCAAGTGGAATGCAAATTACGAATTTTACAGGCAGTGTATGTAGCCAACTTGCTTGCAAGTACTTGCTCGTGTGGCCTCAGGGTTAGCACCGATTGACTAACTTATCCACTGAAATTGGTTGTCCAAATCTTACCCAGCGGCTCCATTAGCAATATTTGAGGCAATAAATTGCCTCACTCATTGCTATTGCCTTTACGCTGCGGCTCCATTGGCAATTTTTGAGGCAATTGCAATTGGAATAGGAATGGCAATTTATTGCTTGGGTGGGCATTTTCATTGCCAGGCAATTTCAATTATAAACATATGTAGAGAAATATTTGACTGCAAATGCAGTCAAATGCTGTTCAAATCCCCTGTATTTAATAAAATTTAATTTTAATTCACTATATTTTGTCATGTGCGTTCTCATATTCTACGATTTAATTGAAAAAATCAATAAAGAAGCCATTCACAATTACGGGGAACCCCATTTTTTCTCAATTTATTGCCTTGACGATGGAAATCAATAATTGCCTCTCATCTTCTAGGCAATATTGCCATTGCCATTGACAAAGCGTCTCCATTTGCATTATTAAAGGCAATAGCAATGAGTGAGGCAATTTATTGCTTCAAATATTGCCAATGGAGCCGCTGGGTTAATAACCCGGAGGCCCCACGAGCCAGTACTCGCTAGCGATTTGGGTACATACATGAATTGTCAAATCACTCGCCGCTCTACTCGCTTCACAACTGGCTTCGAAAAAGGCAGGCCAGTTGACTAGCGAGTAGGAACAGTTTCGATGTATTAGTAACTCGCTTGCGATTACTCGCTCGTGTGGCCTCAGGGTAATGCAAATGGAGACGCTTTGTCAATGGCAATGGCAATATTGCCTAGAAGATGAGAGGCAATTATTGATTTCCATCTTCAAGGCAATAAATTGAGGAAAAATGGGATTCCCCGTAATTGTGAATGGCTTCTTTATTGAATTTTTCAATTAAATCGTAGAATATGAGAACGCACATGACAAAATATAGTGAATTAAAATTAAATTTTATTAAAAACAGGGGATTTGAACAGCATTTGCAGTCAAATATTTCTATACACACATTTTATAATTGAAATTGCCTGGCAATAAAAATGCCCACCCAAGCAATAAATTGCCATTCCTATTCCAATTGCAATTGCTTTAAAAATTGCCAATGGAGCCACAGCGTTATTTGAAAGCAGACACGTTTAATGAATAAGGGGGGCAAATATTTCTGGTTTTCTAATTTTCTAGTTTTGAAATGAATGAAAAGCTAGTTGAACGTGCCCCAAAGCGTACTAAAATTCATTAAAGGCTCTTCCAAACCAACGCGAAATCATAGCGAATCATTCGCAAAGACATTTTTTTGTTGTTGTTTATGGCCGTTCCACACTATCCCATTGAGTATTAATACATGTCAAAAAAGTGTGAAGAAATCATGTATAATAGTGTGGAAGCAAAATATGAAATTTCATCACACACAACTTGACATCGCATCCTACACGATTTGACATGTGTTTATACCTGAAAATATTTAAGATCGGTTCTAAAACCATC
The DNA here is from genome assembly GCA_963921185.1 of Dasysyrphus tricinctus. Taxonomy (NCBI): domain Eukaryota; kingdom Metazoa; phylum Arthropoda; class Insecta; order Diptera; family Syrphidae; genus Dasysyrphus; species Dasysyrphus tricinctus. The sequence goes on from OY992532.1 coordinate 128,074,862, forward strand.
ACACATTCTATCCCACTTGGGCGTTTGAGGTTATGGTGAAACTGATTTGTTTTGATGCAAGTGTGGAAGCAAAATATGAAAATCATTTTCATCACACAAATTTGGCAGTCGTATGAAATTCTTTCCCACTTTATTCTGACATGTGTTAATACTTTGTGGGATAGTGTAGAGGCACTTTTAGCATTATGTATCTTTCATATTTTGTATTATTGTGAATGATTTCATGTCGTCGGCGAATGATTCGCGTTGGTTTGGGAGAACCTTAATTCATTAAAAAATGAATAAATACAGGCATGTCAGTGAATAAATGAGGTCACATTTGGGCAATTGTTGGAATGCGTTTATAAATAACAAGTTGCCTAAACTAATTAGTCATTGACTAGCTGGACAACTGCCCAAGCGTGTTCAAGAAAATCTAATAAATACGACTATATAAGTATAATTTCTTTTTACTTTTATAATAAAAGACTTCAATAGTAATTATGTGTTTTTTTGCATGTCCAAATAAAATTGTGTGAAAAAAACCACAACAAAGTAAAACAATTTACATGTTAAATACAACAACAACTATGTCCGTATAGAGTTATAGCTATGCCCAGATAATTAACTGGAGTTAACTTTTGTCCCGATAAAAACGGTAATGCCAAACTACCATTGTCGTGCATGACGACAGTTCGTAGGTGAAATCGGTGAGGTAAAAAGGGACGGGTTAGTCAAGAAGAAAATATAAAAATTTGACTGAGCAGTCACGTTTCATAACGAAAATGGTCCATTTCATTCCATTTTGTTCATTTTTGCTTGTGCGTCCAACAGGCTATAAAAAAGATAACCGAACGTTTGAGCAGCATCATGTTTTTATATACATATTATCGCAAAATTTCTGGCATAAAAACTTCGTGCCTTCACAAATCCCAAACAGAAGATGAAAAACAAAAACAAAGCACAATCGGCTAAAAATAAAAAGAAGGCAGTCACTATTGTGTTTTTATTAACTAACTTCAATTAAGACTTTTTTTATTTCATTATTCTATTTCTTATAATAGCCGCGTTTTATTATCGCTCATAACCCATATGGTTCACCTGGTGAAAATAAAACGATGTGGGCTAGTGCAAAAGCAGTGCTGTATATCGCAGTCTCTTTTTTTCTTATGTTTGTTTGTTTTCCATATAAGCACTTGTCTCTTTTCCTCTCTATTCCTAATACTGCTGACAAATCGCTGACATCCATTCACAATGGTAAATAGCCCTCTGCCGATCAGAGTGCAAACCTCTATCTGGGTTATTGAAATTAACCTCGATAGAAACCTAGATCCCATGTTGTTTTTGTAATGCATGTTAAAAGATAACCTTGACCCAGACCCAGAGATAATAAAACGTAGCTAATATAACTTAAGATAGGTTAATAATACAATTAAATTAAGTTTAGCTTGAGAAGCAAACCGCTATGCCTGCAAGAGATGATGAGAATGACACATGATTAGATAATCCTATTGAATGCAAGTTATGTTCATATATATACGTACATAGATGTGATACATACAAAATACATAGAGATCGGATGATCAATTATAACCCAGTAGGAAATTTCCAAACATTCACTACCGAAGAAGTAGGTTTTTCCTCACGGATAAGGAGATGCACCCATGAATTTCCTAGGTTATCCTGTCATGAATTTAACATGGGCTTGTCATTGGAAGGAAGTACCTACACACTCTCTTCATGAATATTTTGTAATGAAATCACTATGCTCATGGCACTTTCGAATTCATAACTTCTTTTTCTTATCAGAAAAAAATGGTTCAGGTTATGTGATGCTTTCTTCAACGCGAATGAATACATGAAAAATGGGTCAACTGTGAGGGGATGTCTTCGTAGAAGAAAAAATGTGACTGAAATCATTATGCATTTCTTCTTTGATTTCATCAAAAGAAGCGAATCATCTGGAATAAAGCTGGATTTATGACGAATAAAATAAAATAAAATAAAGAAGTTTATTAACTAATAAAATATTAAAGAGAAAAGTGGATAGTAAGGGTATTCATACAACAGCGTAAAGTCGTCGTAAACGTTGTAAACTTTTAAACTTCGTAATTCTGTCACAATTTGTATGGAAAATTTGACAGATTTACGAAGTATAAAACTTTACGATGTTTACGACGAGTTTACGCTGTTGAATGAATACCCTTAGTTAGTTTTTTAAAGTAACTAAAATAAAGAATATAAACAGAACAAACAATGTAATTCAAAATAACTATACGTATATGTTTGTTCGATTTTAGAAAGTAGGTACTTCCTCGTCTTTTGGCTGCAATTTTCTTAAAAATGATGATCATCGTCATACTTGTTCAATTTGGAGCTAAGGAATAGAGGAATACAAACTTTAAGAGTTATAGAAAATAATCTAATATAAAATATAATTACCTAGGTGAACGTGATTAGTCTCCTGGGTCATGGTTATAATTTTATCAAATAGAAACATGTTTATCAATTTGATTGAAAAACACTTAAAAGATTTACGTCTGTTCTCTTCGATCACAAAATCCATTCTAGAATATTCTAGAACAAAGAAATGTCACGTGACCGATCGAGGAAAACCAAAACAAAAAAGGTTAACTTTCGCATCGGAATTTTTTGTTTCAGGTCAAATATCTTTCAACAGCAGAAAAAAAAAATATGTATCTACCTCCAGCTATGACCGTAACAATTCAGAGCAGACAAACCACTGAAAGGATCTATAATTTTATATGCAGGAAATCTTCGCATAGAATTAATTCAACTTTTTGATGCGGGAGAAAAGAAAAGGTTGTTTTCTCTTTCGCATAGCAGGCATAAAACACGCAATGCTGTGTGGATTGCAATAACCACTAAAAAGGGACAGGAATTATCTCTCCCGTTCAGTATTGAATTCATTTGAGTTTCTGATGTCAAAAAAGGTTATTGCTTTGTTTCGTATTTTCTTTACCTTTTTTCAAGAGCAAAGCAGAAGATGCAACTGGAATGGCAATCTACTTACCTTTTGCATGACTTTCAATGAATGAAATCAATGCAGAGCTTTTCTCCTCAATGAATGTGACAGATGATTTCGACGAGGAATGCACCTTTATTTTTCATTGAGGAGCAAATTTCCTGCTGGGAATGTGTATAATTTTACATAGCAGCTATATACAGTAGGGAGCACAAATGAGTACATGTTTGTAGTTCGCGCACTTATTGATGCATAAGAACAGAAATAATAAAGCAAATTGAAAAATTTTTGTTGCTCTGTATTTTATGTTCAATTCTCAAGAAAACGGTATATAATACATAACGGAAAGGAGCAAGTTCTAAGAAAAAAACAAATAAAACAAAAATAAGTCGCATGTACTCAATTTTGCACCAAGCGTTAATCAGCAAAAATATCGAAATTTGCCGTTAGATTTGCAAGTTTTTGGTTTGTTTATGACTTCCTTTATCTTTTGTAGTTTGAGATAATGTTTAATTGCGTATGGTTAGAACTTTCACCAGCGTATTTTAATAAATGAAATATATAATTATAAAAATTTCATTGCTCTTTAAGATTATGAGGAAACTATCACGACAGTTTGAGGACAGTATTGTAGTCATGACAAAGAGTGGCTTCTCGACACAAATGATAGCTAATAAGCTTAAAAGAAGGCAATCGGTGGTCTTAAAAGTCCAGAAAATGCGAGTTATTGTTCCAAAAGAACAAGTCAAAGGCCGCACAAAAATTTTGACGGATGCGGACGCACCTCGCAGGATATTAGAAATGAAAGGGAACAAGTGTTTAACACCAAATCATGCTTCTTTAGCAATAAATAAGCCCGTTAGCCGAGAAACTGCAAGAAGAACCCTCAACGACATTGGTTATATCTCAGCGGTTAAAAGAACAAAAGCCTGCATTGTCGGAAAAAATGCTAAGGTGTGGCTTAAGTTCGACAGGGAACACAGAAATTGGACATCTGACCACACTACACGTTTCCAATTACCTACTGTCCAATTTCTGTGTTTTCTGACGAACTTTAACCACACCTTAGCATTTATACTGACAATGCAGGCTTTTGTTTTTTTTTAACCGCTGAGATATAACTAATGTCGTTGAAGGTTCTTCTTGCAGTTCATTGGCTAACGGGCTTATTTATTGCTAAGGAAGCATGATTTGGTGTTAAACACTTGTTCCCTTTTATTTCTAGTATCCTGCGGGGTGCGTCCGCTTCCGTCAAAATTTGTATGCGGCCTCTGACTTGTGCTCTAGGAACAATGGCTCGCCTTTTCTGGACTTTTATGACCACCGATTGGCTTATTTTAAGCTTCTTAGCTATCATTTGCGTCGAGAAGCCACTCTTTGTCATGACTACAATACTGTCCTCAATCTGTCGTAATAGTCAACTCATTATTTTAAAGAGCAATGAAATTATTATAATTATTTATTTCATTTATTAAAATATGCTGAAATCAAATCAAATTAAAACTTACATCTTCTTCTGGTGACAACACGCAGTGTTGTATTTAAAAGAAACACCCTTAAACATTGCTCATGTACAGTAGGGAGCACAAATGAGTACATGTTTGTAATTCGCGCACTTATTGATGCATAAGAACAGAAATAATAAAGCAAATTGAAATTTTTTTTTTGTTCTGTATTTTATGTTCAATTCTCAAGAAAACGGTATATAATACATAACGGAAAGGAGCAAGTTCTAAGAAAAAAACAAATAAAACAAAAATAAGTCGCATGTACTCAATTTTGCACTAAGCGTTAATCAGCAAAAATATCGAAATTTGCTGTTAGATTTGCAAGTTTATGGTTTGTTTATAACTTCCTATATTTTTTTTAGTTTGAGATATGTTTAATTATGCATTCGCAATTAAACATATCTCAAACTAAAAAAAATATAGGAAGTTATAAACAAACCATAAACTTGCAAATCTAACAGCAAATTTCGATATTTTTGCTGATTAACGCTTGGTGCAAAATTATGCATTCGCAATTAAACATATCTCAAACTAAAAAAAATATAGGAAGTTATAAACAAACCATAAACTTGCAAATCTAACAGCAAATTTCGATATTTTTGCTGATTAACGCTTGGTGCAAAATTGAGTACATGCGACTTATTTTTGTTTTATTTGTTTTTTTCTTAGAACTTGCTCCTTTCCGTTATGTATTATATACCGTTTTCTTGAGAATTGAACATAAAAAACAGAACAACAAAAAATTTTCAATTTGCTTTATTATTTCTGTTCTTATGCATCAATAAGTGCGCGAATTACAAACATGTACTCATTTGTGCTCCCTACTGTACATGAGCAATGTTTAAGGGTGTTTCTTTTAAATACAACACTGCGTGATGTCACCAGAAGAAGATGTAAGTTTTAATTTGATTTGATTTATTCGTTCTTCTTATCTTTGATTCCTCCATCAGTTACAACATGCAACATACACACAATGGTTTCGATGGCCAAGAACCAAAGCCATTCCAACAACATCACCTCAAAGACCAGCTAATTTTGCAGTCTCCCCGCAAGGGTTGTGAATGGAATAAGGAAGATATCAATACCCCGGCTGAGAACGCATTTGAATAGGAAATCGCTCACAAAACTCATGCATTACTTCACATAATTCATGACTAGCTTCAGTTTCTTCAGCGGCAATCACAAAAATGGTACCGCCACCAAGACAGATGCTGCTGCGAAACCAACAACTTTGGCACCCAAGAGTGCTAACTATCAACCACATTGCCGCGTGGCACATTGACTTCAACACTCCGCAAGACTGAAGCAGTTAGGTTAAATTATTTTGAAAAAAGATATTTCAAAAGCTAATCGTAATCAGTATGTTGCTTCGTAAAATTTTAGGTATACCGAATGACTAACCTCCGACGGCCAAAAGGATCTACATAATACAAACAAAAACAAAGAGATAAAACACTCACAGCCTTATTCATTAGATTCCACTAAACAGATGGATAGTTATGCACTGAATAAGGACTTATATAGCCACTATTCAGTGTTCTTACCCACCCTGAGGCCACACGAGCAAGTACTTGCAAGCAAGTTGGCTACATACACTGCCTGTCAAATTCGTAATTTGCATTCCACTTGCCTCCCACTTGCTTTCGACTTGCATTCCACTTACTTGTCTCCCAACTTGCTTCACTACTGGCTTCAAAACTTTGCCAGTTGATAAGCAAGTTGCTTGGGTTTGTTTGTGTTAGTAAACAAATGTGTATGTATTGCAACTTGCTTGCAAGTACTTGCTCGTGTGGCCTCGGGGTAAGGCCACACGAGCGAGTAGTCGCTAGTGAGTTACTAGTACATCGAAGCTTTTCCTACTCGCTAGTTAACTGGCTTGCCTTTTTTGAAGCCAGTTGAGCAGCGAGTAGAGCTGCGAGTGATTTGACAATTAATGTATGCACCCAACTCGCTAGCGAGTACTCGCTCGTTTGGCCTCCTATGAATAACCATAAAACATTTTCTTACCCATTATAAGCTGTGTTTTTTTCCTTGCCCGAATGGGCTTGGACGAAAAAAACGATGTCGGGGCTAAGCAATTTACATTTTAAAAGCAACAACAACTAATCCCCTTCGGGCTTAGCTAAGCCCAGAGAATTTTCGGGGCTTAGCTTAAGCCCAGAGAAAAACTGTGTTACCGGCATGAATTTCATACATGTTATCGATAGTTTGTATGGAAACTCCATTTTTTTTTCTGTAATGGCGTCGCTTAGCCCCGATGTCGTTTTTTTCATCCGATTCCCCCGGGCTTGCAAAAAAAACACACCTATAGTTATGCAATGCTTTTATATCAAATATAGTACCAAAAAGGGAAAATCTATTACATTTTACTTGCACATCTCTAAGCAAATATCAGCTGTTTGTGAAAAATCAATAAAAGAATAATACTGCCAGTTCGGGTCTTTTCAATTTCAGTGTTAATAATTATAATTTTGAAGTTTTCTTGGGTCCTTTTTAGTAATTATTAATTAATATTTCAATAAAACTAAGCTTTTAATATTTCGTTTACTCAGTGAATTTTTTATTAAAAGGAAAAACAAATCAACCCCCATTTTTCCTGCTGCGACGTCGACGGCTGCCACAGCTCCATTCCGGTTGGATTCTTTTTAGTTTTTTTTTTATATAATACAGTTTTCGTTGTTATTGTTTATAGTAGGTATGCATGTGTGCATAAATTAAATAAAAATGTTTGAGATAAAAAACAGTTTTGTTGTTTTATTTCATTATTCCTTTCGCTCGCAGTTTTTATTGGGAAGAATAGGTTATGCATGTGTGTATAGGTACACATGTCTGAATATTTCACTGTTGTGAATATATTAGTGACATTTCGATACTTATATATCCTTATGTTGCCACTATTCAACCTCAAAATGCGTTTAGCTTATTATGAGCCTATGTTACGTTGCGAAAGTTTTATGAATAAGGTTTTCGCGTTCAGAGGCATTATAACGAGTGCACAGTGCTATCCACTTTGCTATGATGCGTTTATGAATAAGGCTTTCAAATTACAGAAGCCATTAAAAATTAATTAGCCAAAACATTCGATCGTATACTAACCTTCAATTTAGAATTGGCCTTCTTGAGGATCATCATTCTGTCTTAAATCCGTAGGCGTTAAATTTGCCAAGCTCTTTGATGGCTGCACATTATGTGTGTACACGTATGAAGACCTCGCATGGACGATTGTGCAGTTTATTGGTCAATACTATCGCAGGCAAGAGCTGGCTTTCAGCCCAGAAGCACCACCACCTCCACCACAAGAACCAATAACAAAAGGCTCAACTTTTTGTCAAGAACAATTGAATCGATGAGTGGAAGAACAGTTCAAGTGCCAAATTAAAAATGTAAGAAAAACCGGCATAACTTCTTATTGCTCAGACAAAAAATAGATTTTTTGGTATGAAAATGTAAAAAGGATTGCTCATGATTGAAAAGTTTAAAATTTAATTTTTAAAAGCATATGTTTAAGCCAATAACCAAGTTATTTTAATTTTTCTGCAATGGCACTTGTACTGTTCTTCCACTCACCGATTCAATTATACTCCTGGCGGATGACTCCACCGCTACTTGAATAGATGTAGCTGGTACTGTTGTATAATGCGGGGCATTATAATGCGTCCATTTTGTATAGCCTTATTGGCTAATGAATAATTTTATTCAAACTAACTTTACCTCACTTTTTAAACAATTTCAGCCTTATTCATAAACGCATCATAGCAAGTGCACAGCCCTGTGCATTCATTGTAATGCCTCTGAACGCGAAAACCTTATTCATAAAACTTATGCAACGTAACATAGGTTCATTATAAGCTAAACGCGTTTGGAGGTTGAATAGTGGCAAAATAAAATAAATAAAATAATTTTTTAGTTGCGAAGCATCAACAAGCCTCGGATACGGACGGATTTACTGTTGACGAACCTAGCATACGAAATAAGGACAACGAACTTCGGATCTGCACGTGGAATGTTCTGTCCCTCTATAGACCACGTGCAGCCGAACACTTAGCGGAGGCCCTAGACTGCTACAAAGCAGACATCACCGCCATCCAAGAAGTGCGATGGGATGGGCCGGGCAAAAGAAAACTGAAAGACTGCGATAAATACTACGGTGACTGTTACCGACCACAAGGGCAGCGTCTTTTTGGATGTGGATTTGTTGTTAGAGGCAGACTGAGGCAAGAGGTCTTGAGTTTCAATTATGTGAACGAACGCCTCACGACAATTCGCATCAAGGCTAAATTCTCCAACATCAGCCTGATATGCGCGCATGCCCCCACAGAGGAGAAAGATGACGACATCAAGGACGAGTTCTACGAGCTCCTGGACAAGACATATGAGCAATGCCCTAGCTATGACATTAAAATTGTCTTGGGTGATTTTAATGCCAAACTAGGAAGAGAAGACGTCTTTGGTGGCACAATCGGAAGATACAGCCTGCACGACACCACCTCCGATAACGGACTCAGGCTAATCGACTTTGCTGCGGGGCGAAACGTTGTGGTAGCTAGTACGCAGTTCCCGCATCTCGATATTCATAAGGGGACATGGCGAATTCCTGGTCAATCAACCGCCAACCAAATTGACCACATTGCGATCGACGCAAGGCACTCCTCCAGTATCAAGGATGTCCGAACATTCCGAGGAGCCAACGTTGACTCGGACCACTACCTCGTTGTAGCAAAGGTAATGCTACGGATATCCAGACCAAAGCCAAAACAGGGAAATACTGTCAGGAAGTTCAACGTCGGACGGCTACAGTCGCAAGAAATCGCCAGGTCCTTTTCCGATCGAGTCTCTCACGCCCTCTTAACTAGTCCTTTGCCGCAAACTGCAAACATCGAGAACCAGTGGAAAAACTGCCAGGAAGCCATCAGAGATGCCGCCTCTGACGTGCTGGGCCTCGCACGACCACCACAGCGAAACCCCTGGTTCAACGAGGAATGCCGGCAAGTACATGCAGCCAAACAACAGGCATACAAAGCGGCGCTGCATAGAAGGACCAGAGCTGCTCGCGAGCTCTACGAGCAGAAGAGGAAAGAGGAACACAAGCTTCTTAGAAAGAAAAAGAGAGAGCATGAGAAGGGCGCGATCGAGGAATTAGAGGGATGCCACTGCAGGAATGAAGTTCGGAAGTTTTACCAAAAAGTAAAAAGAACCTCCCAAGGTTACAAACCCCGAACCGAAGCCTGCAAGGACGATCAGGGGAACATCGTGGTGGAAACGCAGTCGGTGCTGAGGATATGGAAAAATCATTTCTGCAAATTGTATAACGGCGATGACGAACCGAATTCCGCTACCATGCAAATTGCACCATTCAACCTGGACGACGTAGGCCAACAATTCCGTCCACCCGATCTTGACGAAGTGAGGATAGCCATATCTAAACTTAAGTCCAATAAAGCTCCTGGAGCTGATGGCCTTGCGGCTGAGCTATTCAAAGCGGCTGGCGATGAATTGGTTAGGAGTATGCACCAGCTCATCTGTAAAATATGGTCGGAAGAAAGCATGCCCGATGAATGGAACCTCAGTATTGTTTGCCCGATCCTCAAGAAAGGCGATCCTCTGGACTGCACCAACTACAGAGGCATCAGTCTTCTTAATATCGCCTACAAGATCTTCTCTGCCGTACTTTGTGAACGCCTGAAGCCATTCGTCAACAACCTGATAGGTCCATATCAGTGTGGCTTTAGGCCAGGGAAGTCCACCATCGACCAAATATTCGCACTACGGCAGATCTTGGAGAAAACCCAGGAGTTCCAAATCGATACCCACCACCTTTTTATCGATTTCAAGGCCGCGTATGACAGCATCTATAGAGACGAGCTATATAGAGCAATGTCTAGTTTTGGCATCCCTGCCAAACTCGTCCGTTTGTGCAGGATGACGATGGAGAATGCACGCTGCTCCATCAAGGTCGGCAAAGACCTCACCGACACCTTTGATGTCAAAAAAGGTTTTAGGCAAGGCGACGCGCTGTCATGCGACTTCTTCAACATCGTTCTTGAAAGAATAGTGCAAAACTCTCACGTCAACACCAGAGGCACAATCTTTCAAAAGTCCGTCCAATTACTCGCTTACGCTGACGACATTGACATAATCGGACGAACAAAGCGTGATGTCAGTGGTGCTTTTGTGAGCATTGAGAAGGAAGCCAAGAAGATGGGTCTAACGGTGAATGAAAGCAAAACAAAATATATGCTGTTCACAAGAAAGGACATCCAACACCGACGCACAGTGGTCTCAAAAGCGAATCTAGCGGGTCAAAAGTCCAAAACATATGCATTTTTTATCAGGGCAGGTAGTACATAGGTTGATTGTACACATGTCAGAGACAATGTTTAGAGTCAAATTAACTGACAGAAGACTTTAGTTTTCAAACAATAATACCGTTAACTGCAGACACATCATTCAGTCATTGTTCGTTCAATATTTAATGATGGTAGGACTTTGTTTACCTCTTATTTGTTTGAAAAGTCATGAACTTTTTTGTTATTATTCCCAAATGTACTATATTTAAGAAGGTTAGTAATTTTGTTTATTTATGATTTATGGTGTTTTAACTAAACGAACTATGGCATTTACTTTGTTAGTAAGAAAAAATTGATAAAGCATTTATTCTGTAGGCTGCAACTTTTTCTGTACAAACCTGTACAAAAAAATTGAACTTAAACTAAGTTCCAGGATTAATATATATAACATATTTTAATATTTCATCTGCCCGTTTTTGCCCGTTTTCGAAAAACTATAACATAACATCTTACAGGTTTTTTGACGACAGTGGTCCAAATTCTTCGACTAAAATTGATAAACTATTAGTGGAAAATATCTCAGAGGTCAACATAATATTAGCTAATATAGTTTTACCTATGTTCAAACCATAATTTAGTCCAAAAACTGGCATTGAGACATCATTTCATCATTATTTCTGTGACTTTCTAGTCTTTTAAAAATATTTAATTGTTCACATAACCATGAAATAACGATTCTCTCTATTTGGCACCTGCTAGGCTATTTAGGTGTTTAAATAAGATACGGACACACACACCACTCGTTTACAAAGATTTGGATTTTTGACCCGCTAGATTTGCTTTTCAGCCCACTGTGCGACGTCTCGGACAGAACGTCACTATAGACAGCTATAATTTTGAGGTAGTCAGAGACTTTGTCTACCTAGGATCCGCTATAAACTCAGCGAACGACACCAGCGCTGAGATCAAACGAAGAATTACTCTTGCCAATCGCTGTTTCTTTGGGCTAAGAAGGCAATTGAGAAGCAAAGCCCTCTCTCGAGCAACTAAACTGTCCCTGTATAAGACGCTTATCATCCCGGTCCTGATGTATGGTGCAGAGGCATGGACACTGCTAACAGTGGATGAGAACGCGTTAGGCTGTTTTGAGAGGAAAATTCTCCGGGTGATTTTTGGTCCCGTCTGCATAGATGGGGAATGGAGAAGAAGATTCAACAACGAACTGTATGGGCTGTACAGCGACACCGACCTAGCCACAAAAGTGAAAAGCCAACGACTGAGATGGCTGGGTCATCTAGAGCGAATGGACAACAATGCTCCGGCCCGGAAAGTCTTTGAATCCAACCCCGTGGGACAACGCAGTAGAGGTGGACAGCGTAAAATGTGGCGCACGCAAGTGGAAGAGGACCTCAACCAACTTGGCGTGCGAAACTGGAGACAGCTAGCTAGAAACCGAGCCGGCTGGAAGAAGCTTGTTGGTTGAGGCCCTGGTCCACCCCGGACTGTAGCGCCACCTTAAGTAAGTAAGTAAGTGGCAAAATAAGGATATTTATTTATAAGTGAAATATTTAGATATTAAGGGTATTCATGCAAAAGCGTAAACTCGTCGTAATCGTTGTAAAGTTTTAAACTTCGTAAATCTGTCAAATTTTCCATACAAATTGTGACAGAATTACGAAGTTTTAAACTTTACAACGATTACGACGAGTTTACGCTGTTGCATGAATACCCATATTATGTATATGCGCACATACATATCTATACCTATTCTTCCCAGTAAAAAGTGTGAGCGAAAGGATTAATGAAATAAAACAACAAAACAGTTTTTATCTCAAACATTTTTATTTTACGTATGGAGCATTCCATGGTCACATACGGACAAATTCAACTACTTTTATGTTATCATTTAACGTCTAGTTTTTGATAAGTTACTTAAACATGTCATAAATTAATTTTATTTAACAGGTTCTACATGAGTCTTTTATTATATGCAAACATTCTGAAGGTATTCCTTTGAATCTCTAAGCAAAAGAAATAAGAAGAGCTGTCACGTACGGACGGGCCGATTCTACCAATGTTCTTGGTTCCTATCTTAATGTTCAAAATTCAGCGAAACTGTGGATCATCGATCACAAATGTGTTAGAACCAAATTATGAGAATGAATCAAAAGCGATAATAACGAGAAAAAAATTTCAAAAATGCACATCGTTATATTTCAAACCATTTTTTAGTGTTCTGTCACGTACGGACAAATCACGTCACGTGTCGGACAGAGTTTAATTTGGTAGTAATTTTAAGTAGTTTTTTAATAGCTAAGCACCTGACTGGGTTTTGACAGGCTATGAATTTGGTACTCTATCCTATTTTTGTAAGTTTGAATTCAGTGAGAATTCGAAAGTTCAAGTAAGGGTCTGGCAATTTCACATGACAACACAGTCTTAGTGAGGCATTTTAGAGACTGGAAGATAAATCACTCGCGTTTTGGAACTTTTAGGAGAGCTAAAATAAAATCCCAAGTTTTCCGTGTAGAGTATTACATATAAATGCACTGTACCAAGTTTGAAGCAAATCAGTTCACCGGTTTTTGTAAAATCGTACATTGAAACTAAAAATTATAATATTTGTTAATTAGCTCAGAGTTCCTCTTTTTCATGGAATGCTCCGTATGCACATTTATGCGTACCAACTATAAACCAGAGAATATCAATTATTATTATTGGTATTCTCTGCTATAAACAATAACACAATGAAAACTGTACCATAATACAAACAAAATAAAGAAACTAAAAATAATCCAACCGGAACGGGTTGGTGGCCGCCAGCCCAGCAGGCAAAATGGGGGCTGTTTTGTTTTTTTTTTAATAAAAATTCACTGTAGATGGATGAATAGTTAACAACGAGTTCTCATTGAATTTTTTTTTTGTATTATTACAAAAACGGAAAATGAAAAGACACGAACTCGCAGTATTACTCTTTTATTAATTTTTCACAAACAGCTGATGTTTGCTTACCGCCATATTATTCACTCTGGATTTAAATTGGATTTAAGGAAGTTTTTAATCCAACAACTAAATCCGGATTTATTAAATCCAAAAATTTAAATCCATGTCCATATCCCAACTAACAAAATTGCCCAACTAACAATTTTGCCCCTATAATCATCCAAAGGAGCTTCCCATAATCATCTCTTGAAATCATATAAGCATTATATAATAGTCCATAGAATTGAAAGGGCGGCCTTTTTAAGCTCCTATTGGACCTTTATGGACTAAATTCAGTTGCCCTGAAAAACACTTACTGGACTCAATTTAGAGGTCTTATAGAAGAAGGTGGAAAAATAAAAAAAAAATATTTCACAATTGATTTATATTTATTTATTTTTATTTATTTATATTTTTATTTTATTTTATTAATTTGCTGATATTTTATTTGAAAGTTTTTATCTGAAATGCAATCTTAAAATCTATTAGATATTATTTAAGTTATAAAAATTACAAGGTTCCTGTGAGATTCAAACCATGGTCCTCTCGCACTGAAAGTCCACCACGCTAACCGCTCCGCCATGGAAGAATATATTTACGATGAAAAAAATAACACTATTATGTCTGAAATGCGAAGCAATTTTGTTAGTTGGGTGCTTCGCATTTCAGACATTATAGTGTTATTTGTTTCTATAGCGCGCCTATTACCCTCTGACGTGAAGTAAATACCTTATTGGAGTATTACTGCTTCCTTGAATATTTTCTGGTGCAAATTTTATCAGGTTGATAGAAGCGATATACCAATGTTTCTATAATCTCTCTATATTGCTTTTATGAAATGACGACGGAGCTTTTGTTCTATAGTCATCCTGTAAAATTATTATACAATCTCTATGTTAGTTTCTGTTACTTGCTAAGTTCAGCCATTTCTGCTGTACTAGTAAAAACACAAACCACTTCTGGTATACTTAAGAGTATAGACACAAACCAGCAGTGTGGAGAAAGTGAACACGTTTTTTATCATCGTAATTATATCCTTCCATGGCCGAGCGGTTAGCGTGGTGGACTTTCAGTGCGAGAGGACCACGGTTCGAGTCTCACAGAAACCTTGTAATTTTTATAACTTAAATAATATCTAATAAATTCTAAGATTTCAACTTTCAAATAAAATATCAGGAAATTATTAAAATAAAATAAAAATATAAATAAATAAATATAAATCAATTGTGAAATATTTTTTTTTTATTTTTCCACCTTCTTCTATAAGACCTCTAAATTGAGTCCAGTAAGTGTTTTCCGGGGCAACTGAATTTAGTCCATGAAGGTCCAATAGGAGCTTAAAAAGTGCGCCCTTTCAATTCTATGGACTATTATATAATGCTTATATGACTGAAAGAGATGATTATGGGAAGCTTCTTTGGATGATTATAGGGGCAAAATTGTTGGTTGGGATTATTCACTCTGAACATGCCTTAAATCTAATGGATTTAAAATGCCCTTAATCCAGATGTAAAATGTATTTAAATCCAGATTAAGATCGTTTAATCCAAATGTCAAATTTGCGAAAAGTCAAATTTCTCCCGTGGAACTTTTTGTTTAATTTAATTAATTTATTTCACTATGTTGGAGCCTGATTACACGATTCGTTTTTTCGATCGTTTCGTCTTTTTGACAGGTACGTTCCTTCATGATTACACACAACGAAAAAATTCATTCGTGATTTTGACGTTCAAAAAATTTAAGGTTCATTTATTGGAAAATAGGCAGTAATAATAATTAAAAATATTTTACATCACTTCTTGTTCAAACTTATACCTATTTAACTATAAAAAACAATTTTTAATTTAATTATTTAAATTTTTTAAGAAACTTGAAATGTCAAGAAAAAGTGAATTATATAAAATTGTGTTTTAATCTGGATTTAAGTACTTAAACTGACCTCCGGAGGGCAGTTTAAATCCAATTGGATTAATCGATATTGGATTTAAAAGATTGGATTTAAGTTTAGATTAAACGAGTGAATAATATGGAATTGGATTTATTGTTTGGATTTAAAATACTTTTAATCTGGATTAAATGAGTCAATAATTTGGGGGTTAGAGATGTGCAAATAAAATGTAATAGATTTTCCCTTTCTTGGTCCTTTATTTGACACAAGCGTTGCATAGCTATAATGGGTAGGAAAATGTTTTTTGAATAAGAATTTTTGTGATATTGAATAGTGGCTACATAAGTCCTTATACAGTGCATAACTATTCATCTGTTTAGTGAAATCTAATGAATAAGGCTGTTTGTATCTTAAATTAATTTTAGGAACAAATATTTACTCCACGACGTAAAAAAAATAAATTGATTTGTTTTTGAAATGTCAATTTGACACTTCAACTTATCGCCTTCTAATGGAAATTCCAGCCGGAAGAGTTCGAAAACTGAACTTATCGGGGCGTATTCATAGAGAACTACTAAAGCCGTGGTTTCTCGATCTATAGTTTTAGGCTTTTTGGTTAAATAAACACAGCTCTTATTCATAGTCAATTTCCCAGCTATGTTTAGTAGAACCCCAGGTTAAGTTTGTGTTCTACTACAATTATACTTTAAGACGGTGTCCACGTTGGGTATGAAAAAGTGGATTTTTAATGACTTTTCAGTATTCACATCTCACTTCAATGAAGGAGTGGGAGCGAGATATGAATACTGAAAAGTCATTAAAAATCCACTTTTTCATACCCAATGTGGACACCGTCTAAATGATGACAGGTCAAAGAAAAAAAAAATACACTTAAATTTCCAAAGTGTAAAGGCTTCCCCAAACCAACGCGAAACATTCACTGACGGACGCGAAATTAGGGTTACCAGACGTCCCCCTTTAGGGGGGACGGTCCCCCTTTTTCATACCAAAATGCTGTTTGTCCCCTCTACACAACCCTCTGTCCCCCTTATCAAAACTCAAAAAGAGAAAACATTCAATTGTAAACTGTACAAATATTTTCATTAAATATTTTTAAAAAGATTTCCTTTGAATACTTAATTTGAAGTGAAAAATCCTTTCAAAGCTGAACGCATGCACTCAATGAACTACTTCTCACTTCAGATGAAAAAGCTTTCCTTCATCTGTCAGTTTGATTGGCTTTTTTGATTGTTTTTATAATAAAAAATCAAATTGAACTTTCTTACTTAATTTTTTTTACTCTGGTGTTATATTTTTCAAAAATATATTTTGTCCCCATTTTTTGAACAATTATTCCCCCTAGAAAACTCCCGATGTCCCCCTTTTTTTCATTTTGAATCTGGTAACCCTACGCGAAATCCTTCACAATAATACAAAATATGAAAGATACACAATGCTAAGCAACAACAAAAAACTGTCTTTGCGAATGATTCGCTACGAATTCGCGTTGGTTTGGGAGAACCTTAGATTTTGTGTGGTCCTTCCTCATATTGCATGTCGAAAAAAGTAAACAAAACAAAACTATTCAATAAAAAATCCGGAACCAAACTCAAACAAATACCTACTCTATAATATTTTAAAATGAACAACAAAGAGAATTTAAAACACGAACGCCATGAAAACTGATCGCAACCACAGAAGGAACTTTTTTGCTTTTTCTATTCTTCTTTCTTTTCTGTTTTCTTTTTCTTGGTGGCACATTTTACAATTAATTTTTTCTTGGTGGCACATTTTACAATTCATTTAATGACTCAAATTCATCTAATGCTATGTTTCCACCAAAGGCTTATCTCAGATTAGATTTAATAAATCTTTTTGGTGTTTCCACCGCACAAAAAGATTAAAAAAAGATTAAATCTGACAACACTTTCAAAAATGCAAATGGTGCTTCAATTTTTCTTATGAAGTGCGAAAGAGACAGAATGTTTTATTCGTATCAAACAATGAAGAATTGAATCGAGTCTCGAATGAATCGTTCAGCACCATGTTAAAATAGGTTAGTTTGATTTGCAAAACTATTTGTCCTAGGAAGATTTAATAAGATTAATTTCTAATCTCCAAGATTAACGAAATATATTTGTATTCAAGATTTAAAGAAGATTTAAGGTAAATCTTATTAAATCTCAGATTAGCGTTAGGTGGAAATGTAGCATAAAACATCCATATCTTCTTCAATTGCAGTATCAATCTAAATTTTTCAGGACGATAAGGTTACGTAGCATTTACATATTTGATATAAATCACATTTTCAGCTTTTTAATTCACAAAAATAAAATAAAAATTGCCATTTGGCTGTGATAATAACTACTTAAACACAGCATTTCCTATGTTTAAAGTTAGACCACAGGTTTAGCCCTAAGCTTATATTTAAATTTATTTATGAATAGCCTAAACTCTGGACTTGCTAAGAAAGAACTTAGTAAGAGTTTAGCAAACATCTATTTATATATGCCCCATCGTGTTCAGTTACAGAAACCCGATTTTTTCCAGAGGTGATAACTGAGGAATGAGTTGTTTCATTTTTTAACGATTCGAAAAGTTATGTTGTTGTGAGTGTCAACTAAAGTATACACATTAGGCATGTTCAGAAGAATGAGATCTCAGAGCCCTCAGCCATCTCAGTCTCCTGAACAGGATTCATCAGAAATTTTGCTGTCAAATAACTGAGGAAACAAAACATTGGATTCGTTTGCTCAGCTTTTGACACTGAGCCGTCGGAGATCTCATTTTCCTGAATACGCCAATAGGGCTTTTTAGCAAATACCAATGTCCATTTCTAAATGTCAAACTCAGGACCTCGGCACGAATGACATTTTCTTTTTTATTTCGGAGGCAAATACACTCCAATTCAACAGAATGAGCACACGGATTTTCATAGTTGGTTTGTCAATTTTTTTTCAAACATTGTGCATTGTCCGAGAATAAATATAAACATAAAACTATTTCAAAAAAAATTGTTTTACTTCCATCCATTAACTTTTATTACCAGTTTCAATATTTGAGCTTATTCAGTTGACACAAAAAGACTGCATTTTCCCTTATGGAAAGACTTTGAACAGAGCCGGAGGAAAAATAGCAGTGCTTTTTGAATTAATCTTTCTGTATTCTTTTCCCAACATCATAAACAAATAATAAGAATAATCAAATGATTCATTAAGGAAAATGTAAAAAAAAAATTGAAAAAGAACCTTTGAAAATGTGTGTCCCTGTTCATTTGAAGTGGAGTGTAAGGGCGGTATTCACCAACGGCTCATAACTTAAGAGCTTCATAAACCTATTCACCAAGCAATAATAGTGAATATTTATGAGCGCTCATAAGACTTATGAGTGGTCCTGACCACTCATAAAGTTATGAGCGCTCTCTCCGAGAACTAATTCGAAAACCTTCGAAGTAACCCTTCAAGAAAATTCACTGACTCATTTTGTCGGTACTTTTTGGATCCTTACAAAAATGAGTCTCGCACGCACACATATTGTAAATCCTTTTGTCTTCAGGAATTTTATTTTTTGTTTCAATTTTTTAAGTTCTTTTTGTAATTCACGCGGTGAAAATTTGAAAAAATAGGATAATAAAAGGTGTATATAATGAATCTGTTCCGGATAGAAAATTGCAGAAAAGTACTCCATGAGTAAAAACCTTGCCCAAGCTGTTCTTCATTCTATCACCTGATGTTTTTGAGAACAGCTAAGAACAATATTTCCTGCACCTACTTTTGTGGTCGAGAAAGTGAGTGAGAAATGTCGAAGTACCAGTACCAGTTGATTCGTTTGTCTGGGATAATAATAAGCTAAAATGTATCTCAGAAAAACTTTTTTCTTGAATCTGACAGTTTTGACAGTTTTCACACATTTATACTGTTCTGGGTCCCAATTGCAAGGGTGACTGATTTTCTGTGTACACATTCTATTCACACCCAAAACAAATGTAAATAAATTTGATTGATTGTGCATGCGTTATCTGTCAAAAACTTAAAACTCACTCTTGCGTCTTGCCGAATCGCAAAAATCGATGTGTACACGAATTTCTGTGTACACAGAAAAAACTCACTCTTGTGGAATTGGGCCCCTGATGTAGGTTTTCTTAATTTAACCCAGCTAATACAAAACAAACCAACGTTTGACGTCTATCTCCCCTTCAAGCGAACGAGTCCATTTTGGATCCGCAAACGTAGTAGACAATGTACGAACGAAATAATTAGTGAAACCAAAAAGTAAAGTAAGAACATTTCCCTATATGCAACAAACTAAAACGTTCAATGAGCTTCACCCCGAGACAAAACTAAGAAAATAAGTGGAAAAATTAAAATCACTGTAGTCACAAAGAATTTATTTATGTGCATGCAACACTAATTTTTTCAAGGATCCAAGAGTACCGACAAAGTGCGGTCATTTTTGAAAACAGTTTGATTTCACAGTTTGGGGGTACCTGGGGAAGAGAGAGTTGTTCTCATTTTCGAACTTCGAAAAAGAGCTAAAAGAGAGTGGTTGGTGAATTGCACAAATATAATTTGAGTTAGGAGCCTCATAAACTTAAGAGCCGTTTATGAGTGCTCGGTGAATACCGCCCTAAATGTTCGGATTTTGTTTTTTTTTGGTAATAGCGTCTGTCAAACATGCCGAATTGTTAGCTGTCACTTTGACTTTGACAATTTGGTAGAGATCTCTATTAGCTGTGTTTTTTTTTTGACTTGCAAAAAAACATAACTATTGTCGGTTCCGTTTGATATCCCAAACACGCCACGGGTGTCACTCAGGTTTGATAGTGTGTACCACGCCCTAAGTACTAAAATTGATAAAATTGAAAATTGAGAGTTTCAATATGGCAGTACCATCCATAATTAATTAGTCATCCTTGTATGTAAAATCTATATACATACATCTTATATACAAGGATCTCATCTGTGAGCTGTCAACAATTTGTTACTGCGGTTGCGGTACCGAAGGTTATTTTAAACGCTCTCAGGTATAAAAATTCTTTAACAAAAGGCAAAAAAATATTTGAAAATTCCATTTAATTGTTGATTATCTTATTCCGTTCAATACCACCAAAACTGCAAAGTTTTTTTATTCGCGAAAAACTATAAAAAGAAATCCCTCTCGCGCATCGGGCTTCACATAAAGCACGACAAAAAAAACTATTGTACACAAAATAAAAAAAAGTCCGCTGGTCAAGCTTAATTTGTTTGAAGAAAACTTTAGTCAAAATTAACTCAATTAGGTGGAAACAAACCCTGATGCCAGGATTTCATCTCAATGAAATGGGTGAAATGGTTTTGGACGCAGTTGACGACATTGGAGTCGTTGATGTCTATGATTTAGCTTCAGATATTGGCAAAGAATATGAGAAAATTATCGATCAATTTGGTCCTGAAGCTGTCACAGGGCTGATGCCGAAGATAATTAATACACTAGAGCTGTTGGAGGCATTGGCTACAAAAAATGAGCGAGAAAACGCCGCTATTCAAGAGCTGACTGACAAAATATCACAGTTAGAGAGTGAAAAAAACGAGAAGGCTGAATTTCGCAAGAGATTTGATAAGGTAATTATAAAAATCAGTACTCTAAACATAGTATATATGAAAATTGTTAGGAATTGGAAGTCATTGAAGAACAATGGCGCGGAGAAACCAATGAGCTGGTTGAATTGGTTAGCAGTCTTCAGGATGAAAACAAGCGCTTAGTTAAACAGACACAAGATCTGCAGTCAGCGTCTGCACAATCATCTGGTCTGGGTGCCAGCTTAACTGAAAGTTTTATGTCGGTTACTAACAATGAGCTAACAACGACTTTATCCGACACACAAGTACTGCAGCGCCTCAAGGAGCAGATATACAAGCAGCGTGATGAGCTAAAGAAAAGGGATCGAGAACTGCAGGAGAAATATTTGGACATTGAAAATGTAAGTACTTAAGGTTTTTACTCATTAATTGTAGGTTTGTCATTAAAAACAGTTCAGTTTTTCAGTTTGTACTGAAAATTGTAGACAAATATTAGCCCTGTTTTTTAGTGCATTTTTATCTTCGCTTGGAAAAAAGTAGCATGTTAAATACAACAACAATACGGAGGTATACCAAATTGTTGTTGTATTTAACATGCTCCTTTTTTTCCAGCGAAGATAACAAGGCACTAAAAAACAGGGCTATTACCTACCTAAGTTTTCAAAATTCTGCGCTTCATAAAATGACATTAAACCTGTTTTTTAGTGCATTTTTATCTTCGCTTAGAAAAAGTAGCATGTTAAATACAACAACAGTATGGAATTATACCAGTTTGTTGTTGTATTAACATGCTACTTCTGCGAAGATAAAAATGCACTAAAAACACGGCTATTAATTTAATCATCAAGTTTTGATATCTTTCTTCTCTACAAAACCCTAATTAATTACGTGTACTGACTATGATAAATTTAGAAATACATGCATCTCATTGACGTTTGGATTTAGAATCCTTTTCGCATAGTTTGAATGTGAAACTAGGCAAAGAGTATTCCAGCCATGGTTTTAAGTCTCGTGAAAAGCGAAAAGACACTATAATTAAGTTGATCGCACGATAAAAAGGCGGCCAAAGTTCAAAAACCTGCGTGTTTTTGAGGTAGATATACTTTTAAAGACTAAAAGAAGAAATAAAACTAATGTTTTAATCTGAGCTATAAATATGTAATCGCAGTACCTCGTGGCATGATGGTTAGTGCGTAGGACTGTCATGCCGAAGGTGTGGGTTCGATTCCCAGCCATGCCACCTAAAAACAGAAATGTTTTATTCGAGGTACTGCCTCTTGCAAGGAACTGACAAATCCTTCAAGAGTATACTTGTCATGAAAAAGTGCTTCTCACTTAGCCGTTCGGACTCGGCAAAAAACTGTAGGTCCCCTTCATTCCTGCCAAAAACACGCACACAGGAATGGTTGAGAGTTGTAAGTCACTAGGCCCTGGTTCTCCACGAGCTGTTGCGCCACCCAATTTATTTATTTATTTATTTATAAATATGTAATCAGAGTGAGGACCAGTTACAGTGCACAACGGCCTGAGTAATTGTCACTCAAGTCAAGTTTGAATATGTCCAGTGTTTAAAACCTAACCAACGGAGAAAAAAGAAAAAATATACATTTCATACATCCAAAAAATGCTTTGTATGCCAATTGGTTTCGTATCGTTTTGGTGAATAGCTAAACATGCAATGGTTAATATAATTCTCTTAGAAACACGACTTGTTTACCATTTTCTATTTGATTGCTACAAAAATTTGTAAAAAAGCTTAAATTTGTGCAAGTCGATCTACATGTTAAAAAGCCATGTTGGTATGGAGATAATAGCCCTGTTTTTTTGTGCATTTTCATATTCGCTTAGAAAAAAGTAGCATGTTAAATACAACAACAATACGGAATTATACCAGTTTGTTGTTGTAATTAACTTGCTACTTTTTTCTAAGCGAAGATAAAAATGCACTAAAAAACAGGGCTAATGATTCCTTAACAGAAAAGTAGAGTTTAAGTTGGGTCTTATGTGTAAATGGAAATTCACACACAAGTGCAGTGCATGCTGCGCATTATATATCAATTTATATTGAATAATTTTGAATGAACAACAACAACCTGTGTGTGTTACCACCAAGTTTATAGGCTGGAGTTATAGCTATTTCACGAGAGCCACCTCGATCATCAGACTCCTTTAGTGGTGCTTAGTCTGGTTATGCTCGTATTAATTGAAAAACTCTTTGCCGTCATATGGGAGCGAACCATGAACCTTGCGATTCAGAGGCCGATGCACTACACACCGCGCCACTGAAGCCACATAGTTAGCTCTATCCCAATGCAGGTTTCGTTGTTTATCAATTGCAACAGCGACTAGCATTTTTATTAACACACACAAGCTTGTTATCGTTCAGTCGGTTTCTTTCTTTTTTTTCCCCATGCACCGATTCGTATGCCAACAATTCGTTGGTCATACAAGGGGGGGATGAGTTGAAAGAGTTGACACTGGTCAAGAATTAATTTACAATTTAAGTTGGGTC
Organism: Dasysyrphus tricinctus; assembly: GCA_963921185.1. Taxonomy (NCBI): domain Eukaryota; kingdom Metazoa; phylum Arthropoda; class Insecta; order Diptera; family Syrphidae; genus Dasysyrphus; species Dasysyrphus tricinctus. Next base: position 128,098,562 of record OY992532.1, read on the forward strand.
TTGTGTGTAAATGGAAATTCACACACAAGTGCAGTGCATGCTGCGCATTATACATCAATTTATATTGAATAATTTTGAATGAACAACAACAACCTGTGTGTGTTACCACCAAGTTTATAGGCTGGAGTTATAGCTATTTCACGAGAGCCACCTCGATCATCAGACTCCTTTAGTGGTGCTTAGTCTGGTTATGGTTATGGGAGCGAACCATGAACCTTGCGATTCAGGTGTGTACTGCATCGGCCTCTGAATCGCAAGGTTCATGGTTCGCTCCCATATGACGGCAAAGAGTTTTTCAATTAATACGAGCATAACCAGACTAAGCACCACTTAAGAAAAGTAGAGTCTTTGAGTAATAAATTTTTCAAAAAGCTTAGGTACCGTAGAAAGTTTAGAAATAGGTCTATAATTTTTTACTAAATGCTTAAGACCACTTTTGTATACAGGATCAATGAAGGAAATTTTCCATTCGTCCAGGAAAACACCAGTTGAAAGAGATGTATTGAAAATACGGGACAAAACATACCTAGCATAAAGAAGTTCAACATTTTGATAGTAGAATAGAAGGAATCAAATCAAACCCAGCTTTTTTTGTCGTATCAATATCATTTAAGCTTTCCAGAACATCCTGTTCAGATAAACTTCCTAACGAAAAGTCGGTTAAGGGATTTATATCTAGATATAGGTCACTAGTATCCACGATTAGGTCACTGTTATATGAAGTTTGAAAGAATTGGGCAAAGAGGTTGCATGAAGATTGAATATCATCTGATCTTTGACTTTCATATTCCATATTTTGAGGAAACGATGAAACTTTTCTCTTGGAATTTTAAAACACCCAGAAAGATTTGGAATTATTTTTTATATTTGATTCAGTATTATTTATATATTGCCTATACAAAAACTTATTTAAAAAATCAAATTCTTTTCTTAACTGAAAAAATCTAACATGGTCTTCGAGAATGTTTGTTGATTTATAATGCTTTAATGCCTTATTCTTGGCATTTTTTAAATTTGTAATCCTTGAGTTAAGGAACAAAACGTTCTATTCCTTCAAACACAATATTTTTAAAAAGAGTATAAATATCTATTAAGGATTCTATGAAAGAATCCTTCCAATTTACAGCATTAAAGAAGCTATTGAGCGCAATAAAATCTGCCCTTGCATAGTTGTAAATTTTAAGTTCATTATTAGGCAAAACAGAAGCATAATCATAATATTCAAATGTCAAACAAACAGCTTTATGATGAATAGAATTTTTTAGAAGAGGGAACTCCGATATTTTTAGGTAGTATTTTAAGTCATTGTTTATAAACACTAACAGCTATATTATTCACTCAATTAATCCGGTTTTAAATTTACACCTTGGTTAAAAGTGAGTTAAGTCTCAAAAGTTCAACGCAAGCGCATAATATTCACTCTTTAGACTCGGTAATAAACCCTATTTATTAAACTTTGTCGCGTTTAACCCGATTCAATTTTAACTGTCCTCCAGGGAGCTGTTAAAGTAGTTTAACCCGGGTGTAAACTAGATTTTCAGCACATTCACTCATTTTGGCCAAGCAAAGTCATATTTGAAGCTTTTACGCAAATATGTACATTATTAAAGATAAAATAAAATAAAAGCAACTAAATAAGGCTTTATAAATTAAATGGTGATGTCTTCGTCAACAGAATATGCTTGTTTGGACCAGATGGAGAATCAACGGCGTTCTCGTCGAGTGTACCGCAAGTTCAAGCGGGCTTGCGCGATAATTAAATATTTAATATTTTCAGTTTGGGAAAAACGTTTTCCTCTTTTTTTATCATTTTCCCGCTCGGTGTTATTGCTTCCATAACCACCATCTTTTATTTTGCGATTCGACAATTTTTTTTGTATCAATTTATTAATTGAGATAAATTGATAGACAATAATTTCACTGTTTTGATTTGTTTTTCAAACGCCAAATCATGATTTTCAAATTTTGAAAAATAAAATTTGAAATACAAGAACAAACAGGAAACACCATGCTGGCAAATGTCAAATTATTGACATTCCGTATGTTTAAGATCGGTGTATAGTCAAGTTTAAACAATTTTACACCCGGTTGTAAAGTATTTTAAATCCACCGAGTTTAATGCGCGTTTTGAGTGAATATTATGAACAAAAGTTTAAATTGAAAAGTTTAAAAAATGCGAGTTAATAGGACAGGTTTAAAATTCACTTAAACCTTACTTACACCTGGAGTCAATAATATAGCTGTAAATCTAAAATTTTTCCCAAACTATTTTTTATATTGAATAATTTTGAATGAACAACAACAACTTGTGTGTGTTGCATGCAAGTTGTTGTTCATTCAAAATTATTCAGTATAAATTGATGTATAATGCGCAGCATGCACTGCACTTGTGTGGATTTCCATTTACACACAAACCCAACTTATATTTTTTATATTATTAATTTGAAAAAGACCCATAGCAGAAAATGAATCAACGAGTAACATCTCTATATCACTTTTCACATTAAAAGGGATCAAAACTTGATCATCTTTCATGTAGCACCAGTCAATGTCGCCAACGTTGAAATCGCCAAGTATACATGGAGATTGGTTCAACGTTAATTCATTCCCTATTGCTTGAGCATTGGAAATATGATTTGTATATAGGTCTATGCCACTCGTAGGGCGGATATAACTAACAATACAAAATAATAAATTGCGTTGAGTGCTGTTGAAAGTTGATCAGACGGCAATCATTACACCGCCTCCTCGATCCCATCCTGTGTTTGTGGAACGATCTTTACGATATACGTTGAACGATGAAATAAAAAGCTCACAAGACATGAAATTTGAATTGAGCCATGTTTCAACTATGATAATAACATCATACTCATGCAGAGAAGAAGACAGGAAGAGCTGGTTAGTTTTAGATCGCAAACCACCAACATTTTGATAAAATACCCTTATATCAGCTTTTTTGCCTCTAAGTCTTGGATTGATTATTTTATTTTGCTGTTGTCTTCCTTTTTCGGAAAAGTTACAAATTTCTTAATTTGTATGTGTTCAGGCCATATTGATGCATCTAAAGCAGCATCAAAATGGTTTGCAGGGATCCCTAACTTGAAGTTAACATAGCGTAGTGAAGAAGAATCAAATTCTTTTTTAATAAGTTTAGAACAGCGCGTAACACTCTTCGAGATATTCAACTTAATTGCAGCATAATCAATTACATTTTCTTCTGATACATTACTATCTAAACGGGAAATATGTAGAAATCGTAGACGAGGAGCAGATTGCAGTATGATTTCACCTTCTACCGCGGCGGCAGTCCCAAACATTACCTTGTTTGAACGATGAGCTTTAGAATTTTTTATTTCAACAAAACTATTGGCATCAGCACCCTTCTTAAACGTAGTTGCAGTGACAACATTGGCAAGACCTTCATTGAGAAGAGCATTATCCTCTGCGGCACCATCATCCACATCAACAAGAGCAATTAATCAATATATTTAGTAATTTGTGAAGATAAGCACTCTTCTATGACTTTGGTCTACTCCACAAATCATCCTCTAACTATTGATTAATTGCAGTCACGGCCCCTCTTTCCAAGGTAAAAAAAATCACTGCAATAGGCTTATCAGTGAATTCATAGTATATGTGACCGAAACATTTAAACAACCTGTAACATCGTTTTGGAGAAAGCAAGATTATTACACTTTGGGTATCCAAAGCGTTTGATAGATTTTGTCACAAAATTTTTCTTATCGAAAATGTAGTTACTCGGCATTGACAAACCTAAAAATAAATAAATAAATTGGGTGGCGCAACAGCTCGAGGAGAACCAGGGCCTAGTGACTTACAACTCACAACCATTCCTGTGTGCGTGTTTGTTGGGCAGGAATGGAGGGGACCTACAGTTTTTTTGCCGAGTCCGAACGGCTAAATGAGAAGCACTTTTTCATGACAAGTATACTCTTGGAGGATTTGTCAGTTCCTCGCAAGAGGCAGTACCTCGAAAAAACATTTCTGTTTTTAGGTGGCACGGCTGGGAATCGAACCCACACCTTCGGCATGACAGTCCTACGCACTAACCATCAAGCCACGAGGTACTACCATTGACAAACCTATTCTTTGTTCAATCAATTATTTTCATTTGGACCGTTCAAAAGAAGTAGTATGAGACTGTTTCAAGCCTGAAGGTTTCAGTCAAGTTTCTTGGATAAAGTTTATAATAAAACTTAAAAAATGATGGGAATAACCTTGTAAGAGAGAAAAGAAACTACGATAAATAAATATCAATATATAGACGAGTACACGGCATTACCATCATTTAACGACCGTCAGCAGGATCTATTAAAATTTCCAACGTCGAAATTAAAAAAAAATACAATTTCTAAACGAGCCTTTAATTAGCCAACATGCAAGCCTGATCTCCATCCTAATCTTTATAAACTCATTAAAGCTTATTTAGTAGATTTATCAACAAATTTAATTTTCTGAGAAGTTCGGTTTTGCAAAGGAAACATCTTTACTTTCAGTCGCCGGCATTCGCCGCCTTTACAAAACTATTAAGGAAATTGTTATATCTTCTGCATTCTATCACAATATGTATCTATCATTATAAGTATACCATAGCTCTCGTTTTTTTTGTTTTTAAAGGCACGGTAAAACAAAAGGTTTTACTGACATACAGATATACATATTTCAAATTAGTTCATATAATATTTATTATATTATGTATGTTGATTATATTTGATTCATTTGACATGAAGTGATGATATTACACGAACATAAATCATCATAATAATAATAATAAACACATCATTAAACCCTTAAACTCATGGTTTATTTTCATCTCAGGTTGTATTTATATGATCTAAAAAAAGACAATAAAAAACTAATATATTTTTTTGTTTATAAAACACAATAATAAAAACATTTTCGTCACGCGCCATTTAATTCATAACTCATAAGCGTTGAACGAATCGAATGCTATGATTCAAATTTATATGAAAGTGAAATTGATGTCTTTGATGTTTTGCGATAAACGAATGTATTATACATAATAGAATATGAAGAAAATTTGAAAAGAAAATTCTTCTGTTTAAGTGGAGCGACTGAATATAATTCAAGTAAAAAGTTCAAATGAGCTCAACTCTATAAATGCGTTTCGCCCAGGTACGATAGTTGGGCTCATCAGTTAGATGACCCTTCTAAGACGAACATTTTTATCGATGTTATTTGCATCGACTAATACAAAATCATAGCATTTGAGGTATTATTATTTATTATTCTAAGGGTATTTGTTTAAATTCAAACACTTAGAATTTCAAATGGCCGTGCACAGGCTTATAAAAAGCAACGCACAATTTATCCTTACCTTTATTTAATACTTTTACAGGTTATTAAGGCTTTAACTTGCAAGTTTTTTTTACACAATTTTGAACTAAATCGATGTTATATAATACTATGTTCACACGAAAACGAAAACTGAGATTTCAGCTAAAAATTTTTGAGATTTCGAATTGGTGGAGCAGGATCTCACTAAGATTTTGTTGAAATTTTAATTTTTCAGTGAGATTTCGATGAAATTGTCATTAAACCTTGTTCTGAGATTTCAGCTAAAAAATTTTAAGATTTCGAACTGGCGGAGCAGGATCTCATTAATATTTCGTTGAAATCTAGAGTTTTCATTGAGATTTCGATGAAATTGTCATTAAACCTTGTTCCATCAATTAAAAATATCAAAAGTCGGATTCATTTTGGTGGGAACATAGCATTACATTACTTAATTTGAATATTTAGATGCTTAAGAATTTAAAATAGTAGCACCTCGTGGCGTAGGACTGTCATGCCGAAGGTGTGGGTTCGATTCCCAGCCGTGCCACCTAAAAACAAAAATGTTTTATCCGAGGTACTGCCTCTTGCGAGGAACTGACAAATCCTCCAAGAGTATACTTGTCATGAAAAAGTGCTTCTCATTTAGCCGTTCGGACTCGGAAAAAAACTGTAGGTACCCTCCATTCCTGCCAACAACACACGGTTGTGAGTTGTAAGTCGCTAAGCCCTGGTTCTCCACGATCTGTTGCGCCACACATTTTTTTTAATTTATTTTAATTTAAAATAGTATCATAGATAGATTTTGACGAATAAATTTACAAATAGAAGACAAAGAGAATCGATTTGTTTTCAAAGAAATTTGACTAAGACAAAAGAGCAGTCTTAAAATCAAATAAAAGAAATTTTCCCTATAATTCATGATAAGGCAAGTATGAGAAAATTGTTATATAAATTTTGGCAACAATAAAAAGAAGGTTTGGAAAATGTTGAAAAGCGACCATGGTGCCAAAGAAAATGAAATGCACGTCTGTATCGCACGTACTTGCTCTTATGTTCAAGACACTGCGGTTTAAGAAAATTGTATATAAAAACGTGGACATTATGAGAGAAAAATGTAGAGAAGCATGAAATACGACGTTTAAATTGGCTAAAGCACTCTTTTGACAGTTTGAGGTGAAAAAAATAATGTCATCTTAATTCTTGATTAAATATGATTGTATGGGAAAAAAAAATTAAAATCGTTGGAGCGGTTTTTTTTTTTTTAAATAATTTTTTGTGTATAAAATTCTTAAAACATTTTTAAAAACAAATTTTGGTATGCAAATCTAAATTATATATTTATGTGCATATAAAAACAAAATTTGAAAAAAAAAAATTGTCAACCCGTTTTTGAGATACCGAATTTTCAAAAAAAAAAAAAATGAAAGTTTTTTTAAAAATCCAAAATTGAAAATTTTGATATGCAATATTATTTAATTTTATCCGAAATTGGTATATAAAAAAAAAACGATCTAAATCCGTTTAGCCGATAACGAGAAAATTCAAAATAAAAAAATACGTTCTATGACAGGTACTATTAATAATTTTCGGTAGTAGATCGTACTAATTTTAGTATATAGAAAAAGTTTAATCAAAATCGTAGGAGTCGTTTTTGAGAAAAAAAATATTTTCCTTTGCTGTTTTTTAACTTTTGTATGGAAGGTACCGTTTCTTTTTCATAAATGTAAAACTTTTTCTAAAAATATTTTAGAGAGTACTAAAAAACTCTTAAGTATCGAGTTTCAAAAAAATCGATAATGTCGTTTTAGAAATATTTGATTTTCCAAAAAAATTTTGAAACATTTTTTAAAAATCCAAAAAATAATTTTTCAAAAATTTTGTTGTACAAAACTATTAATATTTTTTGGAAGCTTGTGTATAAAAAAAATAATTGAAATCGGTCGTACCGTTTTGAAGAAAATCAAAAAATAAAAAATGATTCTTTTGGAGGTACCATTAATAACCATTTTTGAAAAATGGTTTTCCAGCCAAAGGAAGCCTTTACTAAAATAAATTTACTGAATTTTTTTTAAAGAAAAGTTGTTGAGCCGTTTTTGAGAAAAAAGCGATTATGTAAAATTGACAAAAATAATTGTATGGCAGGTACCGTTATTTTTGGTTAAAAAAAAAAATGAAAAAAACGTGTCGGCAGAATCACCAAAAACCATTATGTACCAAGTTTGAAGAAAATCGATCGAGCGGTTTAGGCTGTAGACGAACAGCCAGACAGACAGACAGACAGACAGAATTTTGCCATCCACTTTTTTGGTGTTCTCTATCATCGTAATATCATGTTTGATTGTTATCTCAAAATTTTTTTTGCACGAATCCAAAACTTGCCTTATAGTACCTACATACATATATATGTCCATATGTACATATATCGCAACTAAAAACAATAGGAATTTAAAATTACAGCCAAAAATAAGATGAAAGGTAATGGAGAAAAATTGTATTGGAGTGCATTTATTTTGGAGCTGCTATAAACGAGGTGAGCAGCTTCGATTTCGAAGCTTTATTCACATCGCTGCTCTAATCGTTTATCACAGCCCCAACAAAAACACACCGTTAGAACTATTTGTGTTTATACAATTTAATATCACTGTTACTCATTTTCATCTTGAATTGATCAAAGAACGCAGGACTTGGTAGGTTAAAGGACGCGTGGATGTGTCATATGAATAATTGAAAAAAAGCTGGGTACGAATCACACTGGTAACTTCCTATTGATGCTCTCAGAAGCCAGAGGCCCAATGTTATTTTTTACTTGCGATGCGATATAAATTGTAAAGTTTTGGATTTGTGCAGAAAAAATTCGAGATAACAACCAACATAACGTTACGATGATAGACAACAGCCAAAAAAGTGGGTGGCACAATTCTCTCTGTCTGTCTTTACCTTGACCTACAGCCTAAACCGCTGTGGAGATTTTCTTCAAACTTTGGAGTAAAGGTTTTTTGGTACCAAAAACTGTTATTAACGGTATCTGCCATATAACAGTTTTTTTAATTTTCTCATTAACGGCTCAACCGATTACAATCAAAATCTTTGCACAAAAGCTTTTTTAGAATGTTAAGCTAAGAGCAGACGGCATATAAAAGCCGCAAACATTTGCGACTATGACGTCATTTTTACGTCATCATTTGCTACTTTTGACCGCATATCGTCTGAACACCCTTTTGGGACAGTCCCTACATGCTCGCAAACAATTTGCGAAGCATGTGCGACACCCAGATCGCATATTAGTTTGCGCCTTTTTTGCATATCGTGTGAACACCCTAGCATATTATTTGTGACAGTTTGCGGTAATGTGCGAGCATTTGCGATCGTCCCAGGCATTTGCGATGGCCTGAAAAAAAAAGACATTGCATATCTTACACATTTGCGAACATTTATATGAATTTTCGAACGGTTATATTATTTCTCCATCTAATTTTTTCAAACATACATATTTGTACTATTCTTAAGTATTTTCATTCTCCACATTTTCTTCAAAATTATTTTTGAATCTTTCAAATACATATGTACTTTTTTCAGTGCCTTCGTGTTAAACTACCTATGTAGTTTGAAAATATGCAAAATTCATAAAATTCAAATGAAGATTTTTAGGGCAAGTTGTACAATTATTTAACTCGTGGTTCAGCAATTTTCTCACCGACTTCGGAGAATGAACTGAGGTTCAACGATAGTTGACTTTAATATACTTGAGTATTGAACCATCGTTGAACCTCAGTAATTCCGCCAAAATCAGCCAGTAAAAATATTTGAACCACAGATCAAAATTTGAACCACGTTTGTACAACGGGTCCTTAGACAGGAATAGGTATGGATTGTAGGGTGGAGTCCCTAAAGTCTTTTTTTTTAATGATGTTGAACTGATGACTTTGAACAAACAAATTTAAGTTTTTTTGGATTTTGTAGCACATCGTCTGAACACCTCACATATAGACCACAACATTTGCGGACACATGATGTGCAAGCATCTTGATCGCAAATGCGTTTGCAACTTTTGGGACAGTTTTTGCACATCGTGTGAACACCCAATGTGTAAGTTTGCGGACACTGACGCAGAAACAGAATTTGCGACATATTTGCGACTTTTTACGTGACGTCAGTGTTGCAAACGTTTGCGGCTTTTTATATGCCGTCTGCTCTTAGCTTTACTAATATTGCATATAAAAATTTTGGAAAAAAAAAATTCGGATAAAAAAAAATTTCGGATAAAAAAAAATCAAAATTTATTTATTTATTATATTTTGAAATTTCGGTTTTAAATGTTTATTAATATATACTCGAAAATGGCACACCACTTTTTGTTTGAAAAATGTTACAAAAAAGGAGAATATAACAAAACGGTCTACGCTACGAGACCAATAACGACGAGACATAATAGGTCTGTTTCTTTACTTTTGGGATAAAGTTTGGGAAAAAGTTCGGGAAAAAGTTTGGGATTGAGCTTTCTGGTGTTGTTGTTGTAATGTTTACCCAGAAACAAAAAGTAAAGAAACGCATTTGGGATGTTTCTGGTTTGTTGCGGTTTAAATTACCTATTTAACTTCATTGCTGGTTGGCTCGACCGCATACAAAATTATACAATTTCAATTATTTTTACATGCATTGATCATGTTGGGCTCTATTAAAAGAACAAAGAGAAACATTTTCCTTTATATTTGCCTCTATTGTATCATTTTCATTTAATTTAATTAAATCAAACCATTTTATGTACACTTATTTAAAAATTAAATTTCAAATTTTTCGATCAGCTGATTTCTTATTTGACAAGCAAGAAAGTGCAGTAACTAAAATGTTCGGGTAGATTTTTGCTGGAGGGGAAATGAAAAAAAGTCAAAAACTCTGGCATTTTCGTGCCAGAAAATAGTAAAGAAACACGTTTTGGGTAGATTTGGGATACTTTGGGATCCCGCGGGCGAGTAAAGAAACAGACCTAATGTCGTTGGAAAGGTATTTTATCTACTACACTATTTACTATGAAGGCTCACTTCAAATCGCTATGTGAAAAATAGTTATTCGCTAAATAGGATTGTGTTCTTGTGCATTCTAGTATAAATAATCTGTTTTTGTGTTTTTGGTGGGAGAAGTCATGTCCTCATTACCCAAGCTGTTGACTTTGATATACGATTTTTGTACGAAGTGGCCCCAAGAGACGAACGAGGTTTACCCAAGAGGCGCACTTTGCAAAGATTTTGGCATTTAATTTTGCCGTTAAATTCAGAATAAGTATGGATACCAATATTGGTGCGAGCTATTAAAAAGAATTGAAAATTAAAAAGGTTATTGGCAGGTAGTGATAGCGGCTTTCTTGATACTTGCTCAAGGCGCCCATTGGATTCAGCACCCTGCGCATTTGCACCGCTTGCACATATCGCTTGTCCGGCCCTGCATTGTGGTTTATTCTAGTGTGAAGAAAATGTTTTTGTGTAGTATGGGCAAAAAAGGGTGAACGCAAGTTTTACCAATAACAACGGGAAGTATGTCGTTGGAAAGGTGATTTTATGTACTACAATAGTCAATAAGGCAGCTTATTTCAAATCACTGTCAGAAAAAAGTTATTTACTAATTATTACTCATGCCCCATAAATTTTGTCTGTACCAAAATTCACTAAAACAGCGAATAACTTTTTCCACAGAGTGATTTTAAATAAGTTATTATGCTAACTATTATTGTTCATAAAAATACCTTTTCGACGAATTACATTTTATTGGTATTGGTAAGACCAGTTTCTATCAAAGAAGAAGAAGTAAAGGAACTGGCACATCGTGGAAACAGTGAAGCATTTTTCAAAATAGTGTGAGTTACACAAACACAAATGCATTGCCCCAGGGTCGCAGTGCAGTTACACGGCTGAAGGCTGGGGCGCCCAAAGGAAGCCAGATTTAAAAAAAAGAAAAAAAACAATTGAGATGCTTCCGTCATTTTGCCGAGCTGTAGAAAAGTGTACAGAGATTTTAAATCATAAAAATAGTGAAAAAGCCTATTGAACTGAATAAAAAAGTGAAATGAAAGACAATATAGTGATTACTTTGAAAAACTTTACTGATAAGAAATATATAAAAAAACATGTGGTGATGAATTAAATCATATAAAAACGCCTATAATACGGTGCACAAATCTTTCTTTTCACAGGTAAGTTTTCTCTCATATTCCTCTTAATAAAGTGATGTTTTTTATGGTAGTGTACTTTTAAACCGAAATAAACACTTCGTGACGAGGATACAAATCCAACAAGATAAATAGGATTCTGCTGTTACCCCTTTAAAAATATTTTATTTAAAGGGTTAAAAAATAACTGCACTACGGGCGCTAAACGGATTTGAGCGCCTTGCCACCACCAACAAAAACTAGATCGACCCTGTGCGAGAATTTCTCATTTGACAGATGAGTCTCAACGAAATCACAGGATTAAAGTATATTTTTGTTTTCAACAAATTTGTTATTTTTATTGCAAATTGCGATAAAATCTTAATTTTAAAGTATTCTTAGATAATTTATTTACCTAAATAACATCACTTCACGTTACTTAATATGAAAATATCAGACAAAATTAACTTGTAAACAAAAATGTTTGTATACTCCTTAGTATAGGCGTTTTTAGAGGATTTAACGTAGCCACCAGATGCTGTTTTATATTTTTTAAATAAATTATTGATAGTATTCACTATTCTAACTTTTATTTCACTTTTTTATCTAGTTTAAACAAACTTTTTCACTTATTTAACAAATTGAAATTTCAAAACACTTCCTTTCAGCTCGGCAAAATGACAGATGAATCTCAATTTGTTTTTTTTTTTCAATTCTTGCTGCTTCACTCACGTACACTGTATATGTGATATACACCACTTCCTTTACTTCTTCTTCTATGGTTTCTATACTTTGTCCATACTTAAATGCAACAGCCTTCGTTAGCAATAACTTTTTCACACAGTCATATAGTGACTATTGTAGCACATAAAAATTCCTTTCCAAAGACATACATCTCGTTGCTATTGGTTCCTATAGATCACCTTCCATACATATTTGCCGATTGTCCTTTATATATAAAAATTAATTCTTAAGAAAACCGCTCCAACGATTTAACTTTTTTTTTGCATATACAATAGTCGGAAAAAGTATTTTGACAAAAAAAAAATATTTCGCATTTGTCTTTATATCTTTCGTTTTATTGATAGAAAAAATCTGAAAAAAATACATTATAATGGTATCAAGATGAGCTTCCAAAAAAACATACAAAAGTTAGATTCATAATTATAGTTTCGAGAATAAAAATTGTATTTCAAAAACGTATAGGGAAAAAAGTATTTTGACAATACTAAAAAGGCTTGTAAATGAAGGTTTATTTTTTAGTACAGGCAGTGAGGATTGGTTTTTAGTATATTTTTGGGTGCTGAATTCAAATCCGTCATCCGTTAGTGGCTATCAGCTTGGGTTTTTAAGAAATTCCCGTTAGAAAATGACCAAAAATCGTTTTTTTGCTATTTTTGAAGCGTTTTAACATATAGAAATAATTATTATTTAATAAGTTTTGTGAAACTATCTGAAAGCACAAATCTTTTTCTTCAAATATCAGTTCAAATATTATTTATGATAGCCACTAACGGATGACGGATTTGAATTCAGCACCCAAAAATATACTAAAAACCAATCCTCACTGCCTGTACTAAAAAGTAAACCTTTATTTACAAGCCTTTTTAGTTTTGTCAAAATACTTTTTTCCCTATACGCTTTTGAAATACAATTTTTATTTTCGAGACTATAATTATGAATGTCACTTTTGTATGTTTTTTTGGAAGCTCGTCTTGATACCATTATAATGTATTTTTTTCAGATTGTTTCTATCAATAAAACGAAAGATATAAAGAAAAATGCGAAATATCTTTTTTTTGTCTAAATACTTTTTCCGACTGTTGTATTTATATTTCCTTAAGTAATCAAATGGCATACTTGGTAGTAGATAATTTCTCTCAGAATGTTCGTCTTGACATTAAATATCTAATCGAATCACTCGGTTTCATATCTTGATTGGATGTCAAGATGCAATCATATCTTGACAGAGATAATTGACATACATTCTGCCAGGTGAAGATTTTGTTGCTTTTTTTCTAGAAATTTAATTTTTTATTTCATTATTTTGTATCCATATGCTGCTTTTGATGTTAATCTCTACAATCGCGGGTGGCAATTTTGGTTTGTGATATAAAGTGTTATTAGCAATTTCTTGATTTGAAATGTCATAACATGATTTGCCAAGTGGCGCATTCTTTTCTGTTTCTCTAGTTGGCTGTGGTTAATGTGTCAAAAAGAAGTGTTGTTATGTCATATTTAAAAAAGTTACTTTGAGTTACTTTTCATTTAAGAACGACAAAAGCTAAAAATATGGCTAATCTGTCAAACAAATTGGGTGAAAAAAAGTCGAAATATATTTGGAATTAAAAATCAAGAAGAAATTGTGATTTCATTATTGAAAAGAACTTTTATCAGCACTTCGAAAATGCATATATTTTTCAAATTAAATTTAATTTAACTTCATTCTAGCACAAAATTGAATATTTAAGCAAAAATATTTCCATTTTTTTTATCATTCATTACTTACACAAATTTCTGATCTGATCTGGATTGTATATGCATACATGTATTACAAAAACAACACAAAATACGACCTTGCTTTTGGATTTCGATTTGCAAATTAATTCTGACCATACACCCCTCGTACTTTTTTGCAAAAATGAGTTTTTTCTCTCACAGGTAGATGGCTTTTTGTGTTGAAGATAGGGAGAAAATAGAGAATAGAGTAGAGAGAAAATACAGAAACAAAAGGGTAAACGGGGATTGGATAGGTATATAACACTTGTCGCACTGGGATCCTCTTTGTTTTATTATGATAATCTAATCTGGATCAGATCTGGGGGATAATAAAATTAAACTATTACATATTATTACAAAAATGAGATCAATTCCAAACCGAACGATCGAGAAGCAAACAAAAGATAACTCAAAATGAAAACATCGTGATTTTAGCAGCTTTTGACGGATTAACCATTTCAACTCAGTATCAAAGAGATGAGTTGGAAAAATGTACTCAAAGTTACTTTTTGACTCTTTAACTTTGAATCCAGGAACAACTTTGTGACGTCATAAAGTTTTCTCGGAAGGTGTTTTTTAATGGCTAAATTCATTATAATTTGTGTCGTGCAACCATTTTGTTTTAGCGCTTGTATTACAGATTCCTAATTTTTGCCATACGTGGTAATGACCCGATCCCTTACCTTCAGGTGAAAACGAATGTTTACACATCTTCCACGCGAGTCCCGGTACTCACACATTTTTTTTTCTTGAAGTACCGTTATTTCGTTATTGCAAGATGTGACACGAGACAAAAATGATTTTTTTTTTGAAGGTCCTCGTTTTAATGGATAGTTTTTTGTGAGTCAATAAAAATGGTTAGATACCTTGTTTATTCAGCTTCAATTCAATTTTGTTTGTCGTACAGTAATTTTTTCATGGTTTATCTGACTTTGAATGAAAAAAGATACTTTTGGCTTTGATAACCAATATCTCAGCAAATAATAACGTTATTCAAAATTCAAAGATAGTTTTGGAAACTTGACTTAGCGTTTTACAAGATTTTTTAAGGTTTTGTAAAGATTTTTTTTTAGGTAGTTACAAAAAGTTAGTTTAAAAAAAGTAGTGAAAAACGGCTTTTTTTGGTCTTTCGGTAAATCTTTTTTTTTCCTTGCAAATTTTGGTTGCATGACTTGCATACTGATTTGTAGTCTTTTATAGCATCACTATTCCTGTTAATTTTCAAATTGATTCACCGAACCGTTTTTCTTCACCAAATTTACAAAGTCTTACACACCAATGAAAGGAACAATTTGTGTTTTTAATAAACATTGCGTAGTCGTCATCAAAATGAATATAATAACAACAATTCCCGTCGACTTTTTTCACAGCTTTGCATTGATACTTTTTTGACTTGAACAAAAAGTGTTCGTGTGAGCTCCGACGCACGACTGGAGTTTCCTCCTTCAGATCGATTGTCTAAATAGGCACAGGCACAGAAAAGGCTTTCAGAGAATATCAAATAAAGAGACCAATACTTCGTACATTTCACCCTCCAAAACCCATTTGTTTACATTGATGTATTTATTTCATTTCGTGTTGAAGAATAGATGTGAATTGCAACAACCACAAGACCTGTGCTGAATGACGAGCTGATTATGTGTGCGTTTTTCACTGCTTTTCACTAATACTTTGCCAATCTAATACATCAGCTGTTCGCTTCAGCTTGTAGGCAAATCAAATTGACGGCTGAGGATTGGCTTCTTTATTTGATATTCTCTGATCACAACGATACTAAAGAAGTTTCACTTCGTACTTTTTTAAGCGAGTGCGAGTGAGAAAAAAAATCCATTTCAATTTCTTTTTCTGGTCGGTGTCGCTTTTTCGTTTCATAGTCATTCGTTCAGCAGATTTTACTCCTCATATTTTTTTTCATACCGGGGGCTATATATGAAAATCGATTCTTTAGGAGTAAACTCCAATAAACTCCAAAAATATAAAAAGTAAATTTTTCCACAAAATAAAAAAAAAAAATTCAAAAAATGTTCATACAAAAAAACTAATTTTTTGTTTAATGTATACCATTAGGCCCCTTATGTGCCAACAAAATTTTATTATTTATCAATGTATCTAATAGTCATAAATTATTTTTAAGCCACTTAACAGGATAATAATATTTTTTTAAAACTATTTTTCGACATGTTAAAATCAATTAAGTTATATAAACGATTAAAATCATTGCACATAATTTTTAAAGCTGTGTTTAATCCATAATTTACTCTGGCAGAAGGTGTATACAAAAATGCAGGATTACTGGTTAACCTCGGAGGGGATTTTATTTTCAGCATACTCAGGATTTTTGGGAAATAGATTGATCCCGATAAAAGTTGAAAAAGGAAAAGAACATTATGCACTTCCCTCCTCTTCTTTAGCGTAGAAAGGATGAGCAGTTTCAAGCGATTTTCATATGGTGGAAGATGTTGATTAGGATCCAAAAGAAGATGACGTAGGACGTATAGCAAAAATTGTTTTTGAACACTTTCAATTTTAGTAATGGAAACCTCATAAGCAGGACACCAAACACAGCTGCAATACTCCAAGATGGGATGGACAAGTGAACAGTACAGGATCTTTGTAATATGAGGATCATTAAATTCTTTTGAAAATCTCTTGATTAATCAAAGGCGGCTCTTTGCTTTACTTGTAATCATTCCAATATGAGGATTAAATGACAGTTTCGTGTCAAATAAAATTCCCAAGTCGTTAAAGGTGTCAATTCGATCAATTAAACTATCTTCTATAAAATAGGAAGACAATTATGGTTTTCTCAATCTTGAATATGACATTACTTTGCATTTCTTTCTATTTAATTCCATTCCATTTGAAGTGCACCATTCGAAAACACTATCAATATCGTGATGTAAGAACAGGTATCGACTTGGATTTGTAAAACCATTAAAAAGCTTAAAATCATCAGCGAAGATTAAGATATTTGAGTAAAGAATGCTCGTAGTATCCGTAGTATATGAGGAATCCCGGATGAAACATTTATTAAATTGGATATACAGTTTTTGTATTTCACATATTGAGTACGATTTTTAGAATACGACTGGATCCAAGAAAGTATCCACTCTGGAAACCCATATCTTTCCAATTTCACTAAAAGAATAGAGTGGCTCACCCGATCAAAGACTTTACCTAAGTCAGCATAAAATACGTCGGTTTGTAGTCCGTTTGCATATTAATGTTAACTTGATTAGTGAATTCGAGAAGATTCGTTGTCGTTGACTTTTTGAGGCAAAATCCATGTTGTTCAGGTACAATTAGGGATTGGCAATAAAACTGAATGTGCTTGCAGATTATATTTTCAAAAAGCTTTGGTATACATGAAAGTTTCGCGATGCCTCGATAATTCTCAGCCTTGTTTCTATTTCCACTTTTATAAAGAGGTGTAATAAATGAAGACTTCCATAATTCAAGAAAAACACCAGATGACAGCGAACAATTGAATAAATAGGTGATTGCAGAACAAAAATAAGACTTATGGCCAGTTGCACCCACAGAACACAAATAGAAGGTATTATCTTGCGCAGGTTTTTAAAAATGAGAACTGTCAGAAGAAATTAAAGATGGCCGCAATCGTGATGCCGTCCGCCGTATTACAACAACAACAAACACGAAAAAATAATTTAATTAACACTTTAAAAACAATTTTTTACTCTCAAAATAATAAAATAATATTTATAAACACTAAATAGCTCAAAAAAATCTTATTTCCTTAGCTATTAACAAATGAACACACAAACAACATACAACAAATTTCAGTCACACATCACGATATCCACCATTTTCCACTGATTTTGACATATGCGCAGAGCTGAACAAAAATGAAATAGCTCATGATAATACCTTTAATATGTGTACTGTGAGTTGCACCGACCTCTTTTAAATTTTCATTGCTTCGTTTAATTTTAAAATGACATTTAAACGAACCAATAAACTTAAGTTCTATTTTCCCTCCAGATAAATTTTAAAAGCAAGTTTAAACGAATATATCTAATTACCTACAAAAAATAATTCAATTTTATTTGATGGAATATTGTTGATTCCAAATTAAAACAGTGAAAACAGCAGGTGAAGGCAATATGTTTCCTATTTATAATTCACTACTTAAATAAATAAATTATCTCAGAATAATTATTATAGTCTGGTAATCATGTATTCATCTGATAACGAGCTAAAGCAAAAAATGGCGAGACGTCGAAGAGTTGTTCACAAAATCCATTTTCTGAATTCGATGACGTCGCTTTTAAATATCGGTTCATAATTTCCAAGCAGTATGTCGAAAAAATATTGGTATCTATTGCAATAGTTTCATAGTTTCTTTAAAAAAACATAATGAATAACAATAAAAAAAGCACCAAGATGGCGCATTGACTGTATCTAATGAGAATACCTTGTTTTTGTTTATTGTGTATTCACATTTTTCTTATTGCTATCTCACTTGCACTGGTTCAATTTGTTCGTTCAGTTTAATAAACAGATGATAAAATCCAGGGGTGGTTCACGAACTGCATTTTAGCTAAAAAATGCGTGAAAGAGATTGGTGTAACCCAAATAAATTTATCATGCCCAGTTGCACCAAAATTCACTAAAAGTGGTTTTTGCTAAAATGGAGTTAAAATTTATCATTGGGCATTACAAGTTTTAACGAAAAGAGAAGGAATATTGTCAGAACGAACGAGTACTTTTTAAGCCGTCAATATATTTGCCCTCCAAAAGTACTTGAGAGTGCTAGGACGCCATATGGCCCTAGGCTCAATGATAGGAAAATCCCTATGCACACCTCCGCGTGGTGGAGGGTGGGTAACGCTAACGTGCAGGGGGACCGAATGGATGCCGGGATAAGCAGACAACCCAGCTTTGCTGGTCAGGGCACAAACTTGTCCTTGGGATGGTTAAAAGCCCCCTTAAGACGGATGAACTGCAGGTGGCGGTCAACGGCATGATAGTCTGGTGGCGGAGGAGCGTTTTTGTTAAAAGGCCAACGGCAGCAGCAGGTAGCGTCTGTAACCCATATTGGGCGGCTACAAAAGGCGTCTGTTTTCCCATAGTGGGCGGCCTCGAGCAGTTATGTGTTTGACCATACAAAAGGCGGGTGTGCCTGTCAAATCTGAGCTTATGTATGTTATTAATCGTATCTCGGAAAACACCATGGTGGAAGGATATATGCTATTACATGAAATATGACAACAATTGGAAATGAGTCCCCAAGAGGTAACCATTTTATGGAGAATCCTTCTGCAGCTTCGGCTGCTGTAAACCGCACATCGGATTTGGGGGTGCGGCATCTTTCGTGTACCAGCGTCAATCAAGACGCCATAACAATAAATGAATCGTTAACAAATAGAAGAAGTCTTTTAAGAAGAGCAAATGATTCTTTTGGCTACCGCATACGTACGAAAATCGGAGCATGGAACGTTCGATCCTTGTACGGCGAAGGTAGATACGAGCAGGTTGAGCGTGAAATGCTTCACCTTAAGATCAGTATCCTGGGCATCAGTGAATTTAGGTGGAGAGGAAGAGCCGAATACAGAGCTGACTCTGGGCAAACGAGAATGCTGTATTCCGGGGAGGATGAAAGAGAGGGTGGCCAAAGGCTGCATGGTGTCGGAATTATGTTGAACGAAGAAGCAAGGCGTAGTCTTATATCCTGGGCGCCCATTTCTGCAAGAATAATGACAGCAAGGTTCCGTTCAAAAATTCGCAACGTCACAATAATTCAGTGCTACGCCCCCACAAATGAAGCGACCGAGGAAGACAAAACCGCTTTCTACACTCATCTTAACTCAGTTTACAGTGGTGTTCCAAGAGCCGACATCATAATTGTCATGGGAGATCTCAATGCCCAAGTCGGATCAGACAACTACGGTCTGGAACGCGTCATGGGGAAAAATGGCTTGGGGTCACGAAATGAAAATGGCGATTTGCTGGTCGATTTTTGTAACGCTAATCGTCTTGTACTGGGTGGAACTGTGTTTAAACATAAGACTTGCAACAAAATCACCTGGGTACATCCGGATGGTCAAACTGAAAACCAAATTGACCACATCATGATTCAGCAGCGATGGAGGAAGTCAATGTGCGATGTTCGGAGCATAAGAAATGCCGACATTGGAAGCGACCATCATTTGGTTCTCATGAGTCTCAAGCTACGAACGGCAGCTGTACAACGTCAATCACAGGGTGCAGCAAGGAATTCGAAGTTCAATACAAATGCTTTAAGTGATCCCAACATATGTCGTAACTATGTCACCAACCTTAACGACAGAGCTTCGTCATTAAATGGAATACAACATTCAACAATTGATGAGATGTGGGGTGATATAAAAAGTGTTTTTATGGATGCTGGATCCGAAACTGTACCCAAGCAGTCGAGAGTTAGAGACTCTTGGATATCCCAAGACACCTGGGATAAAATCGAGCTTCGCAAATCGTTGAAGATGCAAATAAATGCCGAAGCAGATGCTCAACGAAAGGCTGAATTGCGAAGAGAGTATCGCTTAGCACATAAGATGGTCTATCGCTGTGTGAGACGAGACAAGAGGGTGAGGTTAGACGGTCTCGCAGAAAATGCGGAAAACGCTGCAAGAAGAGGAGACATGAGGGAATTGTACCAAATATCCAAGGAAGTTGTCGGGAAGAAAACCAACACCAATCATCCTGTAATGGATGTGGATGGTACACTTTTGGTATCAATCGAAGATCAGCTGCGCAGGTGGAAGGAGCACTTTTGTGCCTTGCTTAATGAGGATTCTGTCGAGCAGAGTGCTGAAGTGCCCCAGCTTAACGAGATGCGTAGATCATATAGGGGTATTGACATCGAGCCCCCTACAGTACTGGAAATTCAATCTTCGATAAATCTTCTCAAAAACAACAAAGCAGCTGGACTTGATGGTATACCAGCCGAGTTCCTGAAAGCTGACCCTGTCAGAACGGCTAGTATTCTACACCCGTTGATACAAGCTGTGTGGGAAAATGAAATCTATCCCAGCGACTGGAAAGATGGTGTAATTGTTAAGTTGCCAAAGAAAGGTGATCTTAAGAATTGCAACAATTGACGAGGTATTACAGTTTTGTCCGTTTTTCCAAAATTAATGGCAACCATCATTCTGGAGCGGATAAAGGTTAGAATCGAGTCTACACTCAAGAGGCATCAAGCTGGTTTCCGCAGTGGGCGGTCTTGTGTCGACCATATCAACACTCTGCGTATCGTTCTTTAGCAGTCTGCGGAGTTTCAATCACCGCTTTACCTCATGTTCGTGGATTTTGAGAAGGCCTTTGACCGAGTCAACCGTGAATGTATATGGAGATCACTTCTTGGTAGAGGAATTCCCCCAAAAATTGTTGCCATTATAAGGGAGTCCTATAACAACGCAAGATGCTTTGTTTTACACAATGGGCAGCTATCCGACTCTTTCGAAGTGCGGCAGGGTGTGAGACAGGGAGATGTTCTATCGCCAATTCTCTTTCTACTGGCGATTGACGATGTCTTGACGGCCAGCGTTGGAACATCAGAGAGGCAGGGCATCCAATGGAGACCGTTTGAAAGGCTTAGCCACTTAGACTATGCCGATGATATATGTCTCTTGGCAAATAACATCAGCGGGCTGAACGGGATGTGTCAAGCTCTGAAGTTAAAAGGAGAGGCGAGTGGTCTTAAAATAAATAGCAAAAAGACAAAAATAATGCTCACAGGCCGCTCCACACATCAGCGTATTTTAATACAGGAGACGCCAGTTGAAGAGGTTGAACAATTTAACTACCTTGGAAGTATTGTTTCAGCAAATGGTGGTACTGATCTGGACGTTCAAAGTAGAATAAATAAAGCTCGCGCAGCCTTCGGTTCTCTCTCCCAAATTTGGAACTCATGTCAAATCTCCTTGCGCACAAAGTTGAGATTCTTCGAATCCAATGTCAAATCCGTGCTGTTATATGCTTGCGAAACCTGGAAAGTCACGACTACCATCTCAAAGAAATTGCAGGCTTTTGTGAACCGTTGTGTACGCCATATTCTAAAAATTCGCTGGCCACAAATTATATCAAACGAGGAATTGTGGCGCAGGACAAGCCAGGAGCGGCTGGACGTTGACATAAGAAAGCGTAAATGGCAATGGATTGGTCACACACTGAGGAAACCAAACGATGAAATTGCAAAGCAGTCTTTTGAATGGAATCCTCAGGGTGCACGGCGGGTTGGAAGACCAAGAACAACATGGAAATCAACAGTTCTAGCAGAAGCAGACTCCCAGAGAAAGACGTGGCCACAGTTAAAATATCTATCTGCAGACCGAGAAGGATGGAAACGATTTGTTGGCGCCCTATGCCCCAACCGGGGTTACAGGACTTGATGATGATGACCTCCGCCTCAGTCAGTCTTAAATTAGGTATATCACAGTTTAATCGATTCCGAATAGAATTATCACAGTATTCAGGATTGCACGTATTATAAGTTTGTTGGAGAAAGTCAGCAAATATATTACTTATTTCTATATCACAGGAAGAGGTTTTGTTTTTATATTGCATGGTTGATGGAAAAGTTTAACTTTTTCTTTTAGAACTTCCAAAATAATTTAGGGTTATTCGATATATTGCACTTAGTCTGGGCTATGTAGTTTTTATAAGTTGAGTTTAGTGAGGTATTCAACAGTTTCCTATAGTAAGAAAATTGATTATAGAAAACTAATTTATGAGTTTTTTTTCCACTTTAAAAAAAAAAACACTTTTTAGGTTTCGAATACGCCTTAGATTTTTATTCATCCAACAAACTGACGACGAAAAATGCAATTTATTTTTGATAGGAACACAATAATTAACACAGTTTCTTAAAACAGCATAAAAATTCTCAACACATGCATTTACATCATTGGAATTTAAATTATTTGTCCAATTTACGTTGTTAAAAAATAGTTCAAGTTTAGCTAAGTTGATTTTGTTGAAACTAAAATCCGATGACGATGAAGGGATATTTTGTTTTTCATCAACACTTTTTGGGATGCAACATTGAACAGCTATATGGTGTGGAACTTTTGGCAAAAGCCAGTCATTAACACAGAAAACAAGACAATCGGTAAAAGCAAGATCCAAGTAACGTGCAAATTCATTCGCCAGTCCATTGACTTGGCTAAGTCCAGCTAACATCACAGTGTCAACGCAATTCCTTTCAAATTCAGGACCATGGATAGGATTGTAGGATCTCTTCGTATCCTCATCAAATTTCCAGCTTATATTTGTCAAGTTGAAATCTCCAAAAAGTAATACAAATGAATCTCCGGAATTTTCCACGATATCAGTTAAGGCTGTGGAATACATTTCATACACAGAAGACGATGAACCAGACGGAATATATAAACCAGAATTAATGTACGAAAAATGCGGAATAGTTAACTTTATTGAAAGTAGTTCTAAATTTATGAATTTATTAGGTAATATAAGTTCCGAATTTAGGCAACACTTAATAAGCAATCAAAATACCTCCTCTTTGTTTATGAATACTATTAGATGGATTTCTATCCATTCGGTAAACGTTTTTTTCTGGAGGACAGATTTCAGAATCTAGAACAGTCGAATTAAACCATGTTTCAGTAAGAATAATAATATCGAAAGATCCACTGAAACAGTTCAGGTAAAAATTATTAAGCTTCGACTTCATTCCTCCTACATTTTGATAATATACAATCAGTTTTTTGCAAATACAGTTTTTTCGTTAATTAATGGTTTGGAAATGTGGGCTATATTTTTCTTCCTTGGGATATTTTTAAACTTATATGAGCCACTGTACATTTCGGCCATAAATCAGGAGATAACAATGCTTGGGTCACAGGGTCAGGTGCAAAAATTTTAAAAGAAGATATACATCGTTCGTATGAAAAATGCATTTTCTGACATCTAATATTTGAAGTTGAAAGGGTGGATTTCTTCCTTATATAGCTGATAACCATATCACTTGAAGTTTCTGGGTGCAAACGCGATATAAAAACACATTTCTCCGGTGGTACAGCAACTAACACGGTCGAAACACCCTCATCCATTTCGGAAGCTATTGGGCCGACGATTTGCGAATCAGATACTGGTACACCAGAAGAAATGTCTTTTGGCACTGCATTTAATATTGGAGAACTTGGAATTTCTTCGATGATGGTTGATGATGTCGAAAAACGTGCTGGTATCATCAATGAGTTTCGTGATCCTGATGGTAAACAGATCATATTGTTTTCATCTTTCTTTTTACGCTTAGGTGATAACTCTTTATCTTCAAATTCTAGGTTATTAAAGAGCGTCTCATAATTGGCTAGTTTTGCTTGCATTTTTGTGAGATCATTTGATATCTCTTTGAATGTTTTTTTTTTTTGTTTTCTTGAACATTTGGAATAATTTGGTTGTTTTCTTATTATAACATTTCTTACAAAACCAGCGCAAAACGTTACCAATTTTAAGAAGCCCTTCAATTTACTTCACAATGAGCCCCGCACATTTCATGTGGGCAAAACCATCACATATCCACAACATGCACATTATTTCACCATCGCAAATCTTTTCGGTGCAATGGATGCAATTCATTTTTTTTTTTTGAATTTAAGTTTGAAATAAGTTTAAATAATTGGCCAAAAAGTATGCTTTTGTAAATTTGACAAAGGCAGAAATTTGTTTTCAAATTTGAATTTATCGCTTAGCCAAAACAAAACTATGCAATAAATTTTGTCTTTCTTTTTTGAACAAATTATTACCCATGTGATTTTAAAAATTGTGTGTTTCCATCCAAGCTTGTATTTTCAAAAAAAAAAAATTCAAAATTAACATTTGATCCGATATTTTCAAATTTAAAGAAGAATTTTTGAAATACAGCGGTCAAAAAAATAGTAGTGCGAAGATAATCCGCCATTAAATATTACAAAAAAGCAATATTTGTATCATAAGATGAAGTTGAAGGTTTGAACTTTAAACTTAAATTTAGTTGTAAGTCCCTCGTTGGAAATAAAAGCAGCACTCGGTGTTGCATCGAGATTTTCAGGTTTTCACACCTTTCTTCTCTTATCGAACTCTATGCGTGCTGTATAGCTTCCCAAAAGGCTTATGTGCGTGAAGTAAGCACCGTAATTTTGGATTTTCGAAAAAAAGGTTGTGCTGTAATGTGCCCAACTTGTGCTGCTATGTGCCGTATTTAAAAAAAAATCGTACTAAGGGTTTGGTTTTTAGAGGGTACCCATTTTTTAGCGTGAAGTAAGCACCGCCATTTTTGATTTTCGAAAAAGAAAAGTTGTGCTCTACTGTGCTCAACTTGTTCTGGCATGTGCCGTAAATATTTTTGAAAAATTCGCAAGTTTGCAAATTTTACAAATGAAATTTTTGCGAAATTTCAAAATTTCTTCAAAAAAAAAAGTTGTGCTGCATTGTGCACAACTTGTGCTGCCTTGTGCCGTAAATATTTAAAAAAAATCGCAAATTTGCAAATTTTACGAATGAAATTTTTGCGAAATTTCGTAATTACTAAAAAGTGAAAGTTGTGCTGTTTTGTGCTCAATTTGTGCAGCCATATTCTAAATTGATAAAAAAAATCGCATATTTGTAACTTTTATGCCAAAAATGAATTAATAATTTTTTAAGTTTTACATTTTTCTTAAAAACTAACATGTGCTATTGTGTGCTCAGTTTGTGCTGCAATATTCCGAAGAGATGAAAAATCGCATATTTGTAACTTTTACGGCTACTTTTGTAACTTTCACGGTAACTTTTTTTTTTGAAAATCGAAAATGGCTGTGCTAACCTCACGCTACAGCCCTTCGCAAAATTTAGTTTTGGCCATAATAAAAATCATGCGAATTTTTGTTTTTTTCTTTTTGGTTCTTAGTACCATTTTTTGAGCACAATGCAGCACAACTTTTTTATTTAAGAAATTTTGAATTTTGCTAACTTCACGCACATAAAGGGCCTTCTTGTTAGTTGACTGGCAACTAGCAACATATTTCTTTGCATCGCACAACAGGATCTCAATGGGATTTAAGTCCGGAGACTGTGCGGGCCAGTCCATCACATCAACTCTCCTTGCCTGGAATCATTGCTTCGCAAGTTTTGGGTCATTGTCTCACTAAAACCCCATTTCAGTGTCATTTCACTTTCAGCATACGTTAGCTAGCATTACTTCCTGCATGATCTTAACACAGATTTGCTAATCCATGATACTTCAATTCGGTGTATTGGAAAACACCATAGAAAGAAAAACATGCATAAACCATTATGCCGGGTCCTCCCTGTTTAATTGTTTTTGCTGTGAAACGTGGATTATATTCTCTGTTTAGTAGCCTTTTTGCATATTGATGAGGTCTATTTGCACCATATAAAACAATCCTGGACTTGTCTGACAACAGAATGGCCGTTTTCGAAAACGTCAAATCAAAGTCATTTTTTGACGCAGATTGCAATCGTCATATGCAATCGTCCTGTCTTGCACAAAATCGGTTTTATGAACGTTATTCAATTTACTCGTAAACGCATTTTATATCTACGAATACGCTCTCTGGTTTCTCATTTTTTTTTATCGTCAACTCTATTTTTTTACTGCGCAGCTGCAACGCAGATGATGTTTTCGAACATGTGACTTTAGCAGTTTGCGTTAAAGAACATTTTGCAAATGCATTTTTGACGCAGATGACGTTTTCGAAAACGGCCTATTTCTCCAATTTGATGCAGGCTATTCGAAGTGGTTCCTTTGCGAGCTTCAATATTTTTGCTACATTGTTTTATGTCAGCAATGGCATCTTTCGTGGGCTGTGGGCTGCTTGATCTTATTCTCGTAAACTTGCAATTCTTTTACTTATGCTACTATTATTTTGACCGCAACTGTATATGTAGGTCTCGTAGTACCTCGTGGCTTGATGGTTAGTGCGTAGGACTGTCATGCCGAAGGTGTGGGTTCGATTCCCAGCCGTGCCACCTAAAAACAGAAATGTTTTATTCGAGGTACTGCCTCTTGCGAGGAAATGACAAATCCTCCAAGAGTATACTTGTCATGAAAAAGTGCTTCTCATTTAGCCGTTCGGACTCGGCAAAAAACTGTAGGTCCCCTCCATTCCTGCCCAACAAACACGCACACAGGAATGGTTGTGAGTTGTAAGTCACTAGGCCCTGGTTCTCCTCGAGCTGTTGCGCCACCCAATTTATTTATTTATTTTATATGTAGGTCTCGTTCGTAGATGACATTTGCCCATTCTCTTTTGTTCAAGACAAACACATTTGTGAAACTGTGTTTTTGATAAAAAAGGAGAATTAGGCTAGGAAAAATGGGTTCCGAGGGGCAAGTGTAAAATGTTGACCATAACACCCACGAAAAAACTCTTACACTCATGAAACTTGTCAAAAATATTGAATTTGCCATGGCAACCAAGAATCAAAATAGTCCACAAAAATATATTTGTTCCGGGGTTTTTTTTTATTCCAGAGAGAGAAAATATGTCAGGGTATTTTTTAACGCTGAATCTAATAAAAGCAAAACTAAAATGATACAAGCGCCCTTAACAAAGTTATGGTCCTTTTCAAGCAAAAATTAATTTTTGAAATGTATTTTCCGTAAAACAGGTCAAAATTTAAGCGTCACAAAAACACTATTAGAACAAAGCTATTTGTATGGACTGTTTTGATCCTTGGTTGCCGTGACAAATTCAATATTCTTGACGAGTTTCATGAGTGTAAGAGTTTTTTCGTGGGTGTTATGGTCAACATTTTACACTTGCCCCTCCCCCTTAAAAAAAAACTCCCTTCACCATGGACATTTTTGGGGACTTTCTTGATTCTTAGTTCGTATGACAAATGGAACATTTATTCCCAGTTTCATTAACATACCTTTATTTTCAAAGGGTTTTCGATAATATTTTACCTGTTGTACCTGAAAAAAAAAGTCATCATTACATAAAAAGTACTATAACTTCTTTTTGGATAGTTGTATCATTTTGAATTTGGTTTCATTAAAAGGGTAAAAAATACCCTTAAAGCATGTATCATATGATAAGGTTACCCATACAAATATTTTAGTTTGATAGACCTCCAAATTCTCCCCGTCTGCACCTCTTCAAATGCATCTACACAAAAAGCCAATGCGGGGATTTTGAGGGACTTTGGATATGTTATAGAGGTTGCAATTCTGCGTCGATTCCAATTTTAATATTTCATGAGTTCATCTTTTCAACGTTCCCCATACGATTTGTGCTATTTTTAGGGGCCTATTTCATAAAACTACAAGACTAATAATTATTTGTAAATTATAGTCTGAGAGGCGATCGAACTCGTAGTAACAACCCACAAAAGTCTGTTCGACCGTCAGGAAAGTATAAAGGAAAGTTTTAGCTTTCATTTGCTATCCAATTTATAGAAGTTCCTCATGTAAAACGTATACCTTGTCAAAAATGCAACCTGAAAAGTGCATTTTCTGACCATAAAAGCTTCTCCAATCAGCGGTTTTGAAAATGTTTGAATCAAAGTATCGGCTGGTATCCTGTTTTTCAGAAGCCACAATGAGATAGGAGATCTTACGGTTGCCTCTCGAACTATAATTCACAAATAATTATTAGTCTTCTAGTTTTATGAAATAGGCCCCTGGTCTAAATTCTAAAAAACATTTAGTTTAGTTTAGTTTAGTTTAAAATATATATTTTTAAAAAATATATTTTTGACTGGCCCGAATTTAATTTTTATGTTTTTTTTTCTAAATAAAGTCAAATTTACAAATAGAGTTATTCATTACTGGAATGAACGACACATTATGTACATATGCATGTGTGCATGTACTTTTATCACAAATTTAAACCAAAAGTTGATTATATCAAAAAACTTCACAAGATTTCGATAGTTTAACTGCAGCCTTGCCTATGATTATATCAAATAGCTTCACAAGGTTTCGATAGCTACACTGCAGCCACGCCTATACCACAAAAGTAATAAATAGACAAACTCTTTTATTCTCATTTTTGTAGTTAAATATCCAAATGGACCGACTTAAGAACTCCGGCCGTGAGACACGTCGTCGTCATAAACAACTTCAACTTCAAGTTAAAACTCTTTGCGAAGAACGTGCAGATTTCTTAGCACAGTTACAAGATCAACATCGTGACATCATGCAACTACGCAAGCGCTTGGGAATTGCCGAAAAAGAAAATGAAGACTTGGTAAAATCGCAAGACGATAATGACCCAAATCGACCTCGTTACACAACATCAGAGCTCAAAGAAATAATGAATGAACGTGATGAGTTACTTACAACAATCGATAATCTTAATGAAGAGCTAAAAACATTGAAACCAGATGAGAGTATAAGAGAACCTGAAGAAGATGAAAAAAAAGAGGATCAACCTGAACCGTAAGAGACTTAAAAACTATTTCGAGAAGTTTTGTTGATAAAGTTTTTTTTTTTCTAATTAAAGACCCCTAGGATATGATGCTCCAGTACAAGGACCGCTTCCCTATGAACCAGACGATGCACCCTGGAAAAAATCATCCGAATCTGGAATAAGAAAGTTGTAAGTTTACTAAAATTAGAATAAGAAAAAAAGAATCTAATTAAAAAATTTACACTTAATTTTCAGTTTCAGAAAGCTTTTTTATGAGCCTGATGGTATGAATCCAAAACGTTCCTTAGCTACGCTCTCTAAAATGGCTCTATCTGCTACACCCAACAACAATGCGCGCTTGTAAACTTACCCAGGTGACTATGTTTTGATACAAACTCAATTAAAGAAGTGAACCAATAAGATCGTTTTGCGCAGTACAGTAGGATTTGATAGATCCATTCTCCCTATACCTAAATTACATTAAATTCTACCATTAGTATTACATTTATTTATTTTTTGACCCGAAGAACCAAACAAAGCACTAGTTTCCAAAATTATATTTTTTATTTATTCTATATTAACGTCTATACATAAATTTAATGTTAAAGTAAAGAAAAAAAATATTAATAATATACAAAAATTACAAAAGAAAACACACATTTTAACTTATCGTATTGTATTAACATCTAGTCTGAGAGTGTTTAAAGCTCAAATTTTTTGATAGAAATTTCTTAGAACGAAAAAAAAAAATAGAAGTAAAAATAGAGAAACAAAAAAACAATTTTAGGTCGTTAAATAGTTTTTTGAAAGAATACATTAGTAGTTATAAGACGAAATGAAATGGAATGATAATTTTATTCTTTTGTTTTAGTAAATTATTATACATATATTTACGAACCCAAATTTGGGAAATATATTTTTGAGGTGGACATCAGTTGATAGCAATTACATCTAGAGATTTTGTGTAATTTTATATTTAGAAAAACTGTTATATACAAATTATATTATGTGGAAAGATTGCTTCGTTTCTCAAGAACCAGTGTATTTTGTGCAATGATTATTTCAAGATTTTTGGATAAACTCATTTACCTACATAATATGATTTTTATCCTCCGGACTAATCCTATTCAACTAGTTACTGATGATTAAATATATTTTCTTCTTTGATTAGGGTGGTCGTTTTATGGGGTTTTTTGAGTTTCCATATTTGGAATAATTAAATTTTTTTTATTTAAATCCCTGATAGTCGCTGTATTGGTTAATTTAATTGCCTCCTATTTTATTTCTTTGTATAATTGGTGATTCAAACTGTTTCAAACAATTCAGGGCATGTATTTAGGTTGAAACTAGACCAAACAAATTCTAAGGGAGAGTGGTTTTATTTCCTTCCGCTTGGGCAGAATTCATTCGGCCTGCTCCAAGTCCCCTAGCTACTTGAATTTCCGCTCCACCTCACCTCTTAGGTTCTCGACATCTTCATATCCCATGAAATCTTGCTCACTATCTTCTCCATCTGACAACGGCAACTACTCCTTCGAAAAACTTTTGGGATGTGTTCGGTGCCCTGGAATATCTGTCACCACATATCGAACGTTTGGTAGTTCTTATGCTCTAATTATATCTACAAAATAACTTCTCGGAATGTAATTGAACATGTGCTAGTTTAGGTTAGGTTAGGTAAGTTATGGTGATGATACGGCTAGCCATATCATGATTTTCAAAGAGTTTTTATGCGTAAGATATTGGGATCTGATCAATTATCTCTAGGTGGTGGTTCATTTGAAAAGTCATGTTTTATTTAATGTCGGAGTCTTTGCCATATCATTTGGTTTCACATAACGGTTCATTTTCAGCTCCAACTCCATTGGCTCAACTTCAATTCGGGTTATTCGTCTTGATTTTATCGTTTTCCACATGAGAACCATTCTCGAATACAATATATATTTCTGCCATAACCGCTCAAGTGTACTGTATTTAAAAAATCTTGTCCCAGTATTGATTCTTCCTCGATAGCTGTTTTAGGTGCTACTATAATTTGAAATGGAATGTGCTGAAGAGTTGTTGCAATACTTGAAACTTGTCCATATTTTCGACACTTGAAACATAGTAGCTGATTTTCTCTGTTGCGATCAGGATTTATTCATGGAGATGTTTTTCTATGTATTCAAGCCAAGTTGTTCCAAGGTGTTTGTTACTGTTGTATAGACTTTTTTAGACTTACCCATGCATATTTCTTTGTGACTGCTGTTTTAACCACGTCCTTATTTAGGGTTTTAAGAATGTCTATTGTATTACACATATGCTATTTTACGCCCTGAGAGTTGGTGTTCTTCACTTGTAACAATCCTGCAGTTTTCAACAAATCGTCCTCCGATATTATTATTCCAGCATCTCTGCACATACGCCCGTGCTCCACTCGTCTGCCAGCCATCAAAGTTTTGTATTTTTGTTATGATTGTTTCAGGCGCTGTCGTCCTTCTTCCTTCTCGTATGGTCTGCCTCAATGTGGTGTATATGTGGGTCTCTTTCACATGTCTCCACTTTCCTTGCATTCTCCCTCTCCTCTGATATTAGCATTAAGTGGCATTAAATTGTCTCCATATATAGAAATCCATACTCACACCTTGACTGAAACGATTAAGAGGTGCGGCACAAATTGGTTTATAAAACTCTTTTAGTAGCATAATTCCATAGTTCTAAACTGTACTCATATTTGGCTTCAGAAAAAAGGTTTTGAGTACGTTATTAGCAGCAGGTTATTGTTGTTGCACTACATATAAAATTTCACAAAACATGGCTACTTTATTTTCCAAAAATTCCATGAAATATCAACTCACCTTTGCGTAAACCTCTTGTAAATGCGCTCTTTGTAGATAAAGAGAATTTGATGCTGAAGCTGATTGTTCGTCGAAAAAACTCACAATTATATTTGAACATTTATATTTTATTTAAATAAAAGACATTGAAAAAATTATTTCTTAAAATTCGTTTTAACTTGTTACAAAGGCTTTTCTTCAAAGTAAATATTGTTTAATTATGTACATATGTGTTTCATTATTGTTTTTGGTTACGCGTCCGTTCGCTCTCGCTGATCGTTGTCGATTGCCTCTCTATTCACATTTACATTCCACCCCCGTGGATCCTCTAGGATTCACTACTTATCGTCAAAACGGCTAGTTTATTGGCAGGACGTCTCAGAAGGGCACTCGCTATTTTTACCTCCGCGATCCTAATATGTCCATCCTTAGCTGGGACTACTTTTGTTATTCGTCCCTTTTGCCATTGGCTACGAGGTTGACCAGGATCACAAATAATAACGAGGTCATTGACTTTGAGCGGTGGTGGCTTGTCATGCCACTTGGAATAGCGTAGGATTTGTGGTATATATTCAACAACCCATCTCTTCCACAGGCGATCTTTGAGGTTTTGGGCTATTCTCCACTGCTTCTGAAGCAGTTGAGGTCGACTGCATGTGGTGTTTGCGTTGAATTTACACATCCTAACAAGAAGTGGTTGGGTGTCAACGGCTCATCTTGTTCGTTGGACAATGGGATCTCCGTAAGTGGACGGGAATTGATTATACTTTCCGCTTCCAACGAATGGTGTTACACGGTCTCTTGGCAGTTGTCCCATTATAGGCGGTTTTGGAATGGCTCTGTCAATTTTACATCTGAGGCATTTCTTCTGGGCCTCTTTTAATATTGTTTTTATACGAGGCATCCAAAACGTTTAACAAATTTGATTGATGATAACGACGACATTTTGATGGTGATACTTCCGGTGAAAACTCTGATAGGTGGAAGTATGATAGGTCTTCGTGCGCATTGCGCCTCGTCTAACCGACCTTGAACTCTCAGCAAACTTTCTTCATCCAAATACGGTGTTAGAGCATAAATCGAACTTGACCTAGGGATAGGTTTTCCCTCTTCTAAGGTACCGATTTCAAGATGATACTCTTCACTTTGGATAGTGCGGCAGATAAAACGTTCTGCGGCCACCATGTCGGCAGCTGTCAAAAGACCTTGTGGCTTATAAATTTTAGCTGCAAGCATTTTGGCGAATCGTACAACCCATGCGCATACTCCCTTCAACTTGAAATAAGAAAAAAATTTAGTAAATGGTATCATAGGTCTACTTGCCTGGCAAAAAAAGAATGTTTTTGTGTTGATTTCTTCTTTAACAGCTGATTTTTGGGTTTTCAAGCTGAAATGCTGGCCAGTGTTGTTCATCGGTTTTCAGGAAATCCCCTCCTTTTAGCCATTGGCTTTCACTTTGGAATTTTGGTGGGAAAGTAGGTCTATTAGCTTTGTCTGCTGAGTTATCGGATACCCAGCGCCATTGATTCGGATCGGTGTTGGTTATGATTTCCGAAATTCGGTGGCCTACAAAGGGTTTGTATCTTCGTTCACTTGAATGGATCCAATAAAGCTTAGTTCGAGAATCACTCCAGAAAATTGTTTTGTTCAGATTTGTTTCGTGACCCAAAACAATGGCTTTACTAAGACGTAAACCAAGTATGGCCGCTTGTAGCTATAATCTAGGAATTGAGATCAATTTTTTGGGAGCAGTTCTAGTTTTTCCTGCTACAAAGCTCAGGAAGATCTAGTTGTCTATGGAGATGCGAAAATAACCAACAGCTGCAAAGACGGTTTGGCTTGTATCAACGAATATGTGGAGCTCAATGCTTGTTGAAAGTCGAAGATGCGGCCAATGACATCGTGGTATTTCAAAGCTCTTTACATGTTGAAACTCGTTCCACCATGCGGTCCATTTAACATGCAACTCAGCAGGTATGGCATCATCCCAGTCAATATTCACCTTCCAACAATCTTGAACCAACATTTTTGAAAGAATCAAAAAATCTGCTAAAAATCCAAAGGGGTCGAATATTGCCATCACAATTCCAAGAAGTTCCCTCTTAGTTGGTGAACGACGACATTCTAAAACTTTTTGTGGAATGCGATGGAATTTGGTTTCAAAAGTGAAGGAATCTGTTGTTACATCCAGAACATCCCAAGAATTTTCTCCGATGTGGCTTGTCGTTCCATGCTGATTTTGTTAGATTCGGTACTTAACTCACCATTCATTGTTGTTTGTAGCTGCGATGAGTTCGAAACAACGTTTCTTAGATGGAATCCTGCTTCGGCATTGATATTGGTGACCTGTTTACAAATTCGTTCTGCTTATTCTTCAGTCTGAAAGCTGCACACGAAATCGTCAACGTAATGCTTGCCAAAAACAGCAGCAACAGCTTGTGGATACATGTCTTCAATTTGTTCAGCGTTAATATTCTTTATCCATTCAGCACAGCACGGAGAACAAACTGCTCCGAAGATCATTGACACCGTAGCGTATTGTTGTACTAGCTTTTTGGGATCACCATGCCTCTATAGAAAACGTTGCGCGTGTTGATCATCAGGAACAATGTGAACTTGGAAAAATATTTCTCGTATATCAGCTGCGACTCCGATGTTATCTTGGCGAAGCTTGAATAGTATCCCGATAAGTGGCTTTGCCTGTTCTGGGCCCTTGGACAAAGCAGAATTCAGTGAAATACCCTTTGAAGTGAATGTGGCATCAAACATAATCCGAACTTTGTTTGGTTTATGTGGACTTTGTACGGCGAAATGAAGCAAATACCATATTGGATGTTCCACATTGCTGATCTCCTTATTGGAAAGTTTCCTGGGATATCCACTGTCAACATATTTATTTATTTCATGGCGATACCTGTCGGCAAATTCAGACTCTCGGCTCATTTTCTTCTCTATGCTGACCAAACGTTTCAGTGCCATCGAAAAACTGTTAGGGAGTGTAGGCAAAAACTCCCAATGCAACCCGATTTCATAATGTTTGCCGACTTTTTGTGTTGTCCTTTCCATTATTTCTCGGACTTTCATGTTTTCTGTTGGCTCTGGAATGGCACATGATTCGTTTTAACCAAAATTTTAGGTTGATATATAATCCTCGACTATTTTATGTAAGTCACTATCCTTGTTTTCACGGATGTGAAGAAACAAAGGACTTGGTCTGGTGGTTGCTGGGCTGTAGGCAACCCAGCCTAGCTTGGTTTTGTCGGCGATCGCTTGGGTATGTCCAGATTCCACAATAGTTGTTGAAGCACTTAAATGGACATACCCTAATCCAAGCAACATTACTGGTCTGGCTTCGGCATATTCTTGAAGTGACAAGAATTCGAGGTGGTAATAGTCGGACTTTCTAAATGATTGTGCAGGTAAGTTAAGGTTCTTAATCGTTCTTATATTTTTGAGGCTGAAACTCTGCACTTGTCCTAGGCCTTCTATTTCCAGGCTTATCCTTTTGGAATCTTCAGTAGTTACTTTTTGCCCGTACCATTGTAATTTAAACGGATCCTGTTGACCTTTCAATCCGAGCTTCAACGCAACTTCTTCTTCCATTAGGAATATAGCTGGGCCTTCGTCGAACATAATAAATGTATCCACTTTACTTGCTGGGCCATACAGACTTAATGGTAAAATTTTAAACAGCTGGCGGTTGAAATCTGGTGTATCAAAATTCAGTATTGGTTGAACGTGTGTTCGAGACTCAGACTGTGGCCTCTCGTCATAAAGGTAAAGATGATGGTATCGTTTGCACCCAGATATACCACTCACTTTTTTGCTGAGACAAATCATTGAGCTATGGCCTTTGTTTAAACAGGAAAAGCAAAGTTGGTTAGCTTTAACTTTGCTCCAACGATCTTCCACAAAGTTCTTTCTTAAATTTTTCACAACTGGCTAGCTTATGATTTTCTTCACAGTGGCAGCATTGGAATTGTTTGATTGCAGTTTCATTGGCATGCAATACTCTGCGCTGTGTGACCTGGGAAGTGATTCTGGAAGTAGGCCGAATTCCATAACGCATATCTAGCGCAAAATATGCTAAGCTAAATGTTCCCAAATGCAAACATAACAATCCCTGCTAAGAAGACTGTCCCAAAATGCACGAGATTCTTTTTTCTTGTGCAAATGCAAAGGTATTTGTGTAAATGTTAAAATTATTTTGCGCAATTCACTTGCATTTGCCTTGTCTGTGTTTTTAATCTGCTTTGCATGTGTTTTAATTTGCAAATCTTGCGTTTAGGAATTTGGCCGTACTTTGGGATGGTGGCGGTGGTATTTTCCCAATTATTCTTTCCAGAGTGCTAAGCCAAGCGTATGGCTGTATATCCAAGCTATGTTTGATCCAATCGTATTGCTTACTTGTGGGCAACTTTCCAACAAGTTCATCTAACAGATTTGGATCTGAAAGTTGTCTCTTGCACTTTGAGGCTCTTAGGAACGAAACTACGTTCCTTACTTTTGTCGAAAATGTTAAAATTTGGTCAATTTTATTTTCTGCTATCATCGGGATTGCTTTTGCTTTCATTTTGTTCAATTGGAACCTGACCATATGTTCTGGTCTTCCAAAGGTGAACTGTAGTTCATCTATAATTTTCGGAACCTCACTTGGGTGTATGAGCATTGATATCACTGCTTCTCTGGCCGCACCTACTAAGGCTATTTGAAGTCGCATTAAATTTTGCCTGTTTTGACACAACCGATGCCTTTAACATCGGTTGTATCTTCAAAACTCGCAAAAAACAAAGGCCATTCTTCGGGGTTTCCAGAGAACGTTGGCAGCAACAGAAGATGGCGGCAATGAGGTACTTGTCTCTTTTCCGTAATGGCATTAACAGAACGTCGTTTTGTGGTAGTGAAATACTTTTCTCTTTTTTTAATATTGTTTTGGCAATAACAAAGGTTGTAGATAGTTATGTATCTATCTGTTTCGATCTATTTTCACTGGATACAAGTTTTTGTATGAGCTCGGACACGAATTTTAATAATGAAAAACAAATATTTTTGCACATTTATATTTTATTTAAATAAAAGATATTAAAATCAATAGAAAAGAGAAATAACATTACTAAATTAGTTCTTAAAATTCGTTTTAACTTGTTACAAAGGCTTTTTCATCAAAGTAAAAATTATTAAATTATGTAAATATGTGTTTCATTATTGTTTTTGGTTGCGCGCCCGTTCGCTCTCGCTAATCGTTGTCGACTGCCTCTCTCTTCACATTTACAGTATCCTCAACAAAACGAGAGAAAGTGGATTGCAAACTATGACATCAAAAATATTTTCACATGTGATGTGGGCAACGTGTTCATGTGTCTCCACTCCACTATTCTGGGTTCTTTGCGCTCTGCTCTTGACTTTTTCAACTGATTTAACATCTGTATTTTTACAACTTTCAAGACACAGCTGCCTGCAGTTAGAGATTAGCTTATGATTTTAATTGAAGGGAATAAAATAACATCTCTACAATCAAGCACTATTTAACAATTTAACACAGCAGTCATAATTTGTTCAGCCTTCAGGATTTAGTGACCTCTATTCACTGCACCCAGGATTTAATATTTAGGAAACCTTAGGAATGTAATTCGTTGTGTCATCCCTGGTTTTATAGAACTGTTCCTTTCACTTCGAATTTTTGTGATTTTCTGTGCATTTCTGCGAATTTTAGTCCAAAGTTCTGTCAAAGTTCATATAAATATTTTTTTTTGACAGAAGTTTGGACGTAGAGTCAGAAATTCCAAGTAAAGGATCCTATTGTGTTGCTGTTATGGCACAATTTTTTTTATTAGTGAAGGAGGCCTTCCACATTCGTGTCAAATCGCTTTTCGAGAAGAATTTATTTTCCAATAGTCTTGTGTCAGACAAAAAAAAAACTAACGTACTACTTAATTTATAAACATTTATAAGTGATAAAATAAACAGCGCGAAACAAAATGAAGATAATAATAATACATTATTTAGGTTATGTCTACTATAATTGTATGTTATAACGGTAAACACATTAATTTTTAAAATTTCCACTTCCATTTCATTTCGTTTAAACAATTAAAAATATGCCAACAGTTTGGAGTAATAGAGAAAAAGAGGTTGTAAAAAAAATGTTGATAAATAAAAAGGAAAGGAAGCCTTTTCAAACCAATATTAGAATACCTATAATTTTGTAGTTTCTTTTTTTATAAAGTTTTAAACCTTAGCAAAGGGCTTCCAAAATTTTGTCTAGAGGTTTTCTTCTTAAAATACAACTTTTATTATAAATTTTTGAAATCAACAAAGGTTATACTTAAAGCTTTTTCCAGTTACAAGAATTTAAATAAAAAAAAGCAAATAAGAACTAATTGTCAATTTAAATGAATTTATTTTAAAGGAAAATACAAACTAACATAGGGCATAATACCATTTTAAAAGAATAAACAATTACAGAAGACATATCGGCTAGAGTCTATTTTCAAATAAAAACTTAAATCTTCTTTTGAATTTAAAATTTCATTTTTTAAATGTTTACTATTGTGATCTGTATACAGAAAGAAATTGCATTCCAACTCAAATATTATATTTATTATAGTTATGGTGCCAAAGAAATACATACCTTTATCTCATCTATGTTTGTTTTTAATTTAATTTGCTACAATATATTTCGAAAAACTATACTAATTATTTAACTATTTTATAAGATTTTTTCTACTATTCTATGGTGATTAAGATTTTCTGTTTTAAAATATGTTATCTTTGTGTGATAATTTTAAGTCATAAATATCCCAAAAATGTAACTCGCAACAATTTCACAAGTAGCTTTTAAGTACCGATAAAACTCGATCGATTTTGATAAAACGAAAAAGCCAATTTTTTCAATATTATGTATCTACATACTTAGGCATTTTTTTCAAATTTAAGATACCAGAAAAAAGATACGAAAGCAAAAAAGGAGACCAACCCAAAAAAAATAATATACAAACAACCTTGTGCTTACAAGTATCTGAACTCATCTGCTTTAGACTGGTTTACAGGTTCTGCCCGAACTTGGGTGCCAAAATTTCTGAGGCAAAATATGACTACGACTGTTTCTCCTGTTTTCCCCTTGCGTGCGAATACAGCAACATTTAATAATTCTTAGGTCCTTTGTTCCATTATACACCAAACGGTTGCAAAACAGAATATTTTCTGATTTTGGAATATTGGTTTTTAAACTGTAGTGATCACTCATCATTGAATCATTGATATCTTCTAGTAGTAGCAGTACGTAGTAGTGGAAACTTTAATGATTGATTTTGAGATGTTTAGAAAGCAAAATCATTCATTAATTTGATAGATGATTAAAACTCAAGACTAAATTAATATTCAAAATTAAATTAATAGTCAAAAAAAAATTTCAAATAGGCCCAACTTTCCACAAAAATTGGCTTTTGATTTTTCAATGATCATTGGTAAGGTAGTTCAATCATTGGAATAAGAAAAGTCTTTTTATGTGGATAGTTGGACCTATTTGAACTATTTTTTTGGCTAAATATATTAACTAAGTCCTAAGGTTTATTTGTCCATCAAAATAATAACTGATTTTGCCTGCTAAACATCTCAAAATCAATCATTAAAATTTTCAATGATGAGTTTCAATGATAGCTATAACTGGCGCCTAATAAAACAAAAAAAATAGTACCATCATGAAACTTGGTGAAAACGTTTCATGTATTATGAGAATGAAAATCAAAAGAGTCTATAAAAATATTTCACATGGAAGGGGTTTTTTTTTTGAGTGGGAGAGGGGGAATTGTAGTGTATCAAACAGAAAAATTAACTTTGGTGCAACCTATGCATATGACACTTGTTTTTAAGGTAGTTTTGAGTGCTGAATCAAATGACACTAAAACCTAGTCGATACGGCATCCGTGAAAAAAGTTATTGTAATTTTAATGTAGAGATGACTTTATTTTCAGTATAAACGTAAAATATTACCGGAAACCAGTAGAAAATACTGGTTCGTCGATGAAACCTGGCATCAATAGGACTTATTAATGAAATCCCTAAGTAATGCGTTCATTAATCACATAAAAGTTACCGGTGCATTTTTAAGGCCAAATGGCATACGTATAAATTCGTATAAGCCATGAGGTGTTTTAAATGCTGTCTTTTTCCGGTCTTCTTCCCTTACTTTGATCTGGTGATAGCCTTTCGCTAAATCCATTGTAGAGAAATACTGGGCTTTACCCAATTTATCTAGAATGGCATCTATTTTCGGAATTCGATATTTGTCATCCTCCGTTATGTCATTCAATGTACGATAATCTATCACAATTCGATATTTCTGTTTTCCCGAACTGTCTTACTTTTTTGGAATTACTGTAAGAGGACTAGTAGGTATATTTTGAGTAGCTTTTTCGTATTATACCTTGATTTTCCATCTCAGTTATTTGTTTTCTAACCTCTTCTTCATATTTTTGTGGATACCTATATATTTTTGAATTTATTTGTCTATCAGTGGTTGTGTTAGTTTCATGTTCTATAACATGTGTATGTGTTAATACATCTCCTTCTTTGAAAAATAAATGGTTAAACTTTTGTTAAAGTTTTGTTCAACGCAAATCTATCTTCTTCATTTAAATGTTCTATTTCTACTTGGTCGGTATTAAATATGACTTCCAGAACTTTCATCCTATTAAATAGATTCTCCTGAAATTTAATATTTTGTTCATTTATAACCACATTATTGTTTTCCATATCAATGTTTGCATTATTTGTCTATCTTAATATTTCAGTTCCTATAATAAATTGATATTTCCTATCAGTAATAAAATTATGAACTTTCCATTTTATTAATGCGTTTTTAGATAACATAAATTCTTTTGGTATTCACTTCTGCACTAAAACTATCTTTTTTTTATTTATTGTCGAATATGTTACTCGAGGAATTTGTATTTGTTTAAAATCCCTAATACTATGTTCCCACGAAATCTGATTTCGTTGAAATCTAGGGTTTTCATTGAGATTTCGTTGAAATTTTTATTAAATCTTGTTCCATCACCTTGAAATATCAAAAGTTTTCAACCGAAATCTCGGATTTCATTTTGGTGGGAATATAGTATTACAATTGAACTAATTAAACTTACATTAAGTGCTCCAGTATCTACTAAAGCTAGATATTCTTTATTGTCAATAAGTCAATAGTAATTTTTATTATGGGAGATCTATATTCCTCTTAGATTGATACAAGAATTTCCTACCTCGATATTATCTGTATCCGGTGAATTTTTTGCTTTCAGTAATTGGCTGTTTTCAATTTGTTTATTTTGATGATTATTATTAACAGATATGTGATCTACATCCATTGGCACTACTGTACTTTGATTTTGATTACCATAGTAATTTCCTGATTGTGTTAGTCTTAGTATTCCCTCGTCTATCCTCTTGCTCTGAGGTAAGAAATAAGTCTCCTTGGCATACTTCTGATTACATTATCAATGTTTTGCTGGGGTATTTGCTCCCAAGCTTCAAGTAAATCACTTTTTAGCTCCTCTATGTTTGATGGACTCGGATTTTTCTCCTTTAATTGTCTACCAAGCATGTCCCAGACATGCTCGATGGGATCCAAATCAGGAGAGCAGGCTGGCCAGTCTAAGGTGTTCAGGTGGGCCTCTCGAAGATACTCCGAAAATCTATTCGCAGTGTGGGGACGAGCGTTATCCTGTATTAAGATGAAATTTTCGCCGATATTTGGTACAAATGGCACAAGAACTTTCTGCAAAATATCCCTCACATACCGCTCTGCTGTCAAAGACCCATTCTCAACCACATGTAACTCCGTGCGGGCTCCCAAACATATGCCACCCCAAGCCATTATGGGAACCTCCACCATAAGCAACTCGAAGAATGATGTTGCATTGTGCATACCGCTCATTTCATCTTCTGTAAACTTTGCCCCGCCTGTCGTCCAGCTTAAGGCAAAATCTGGACTCATCAGTGAAGAGCACTCGTTGCCAGACGTCCTCAGACCAGTTTATATGGTTACGTGCGAAGGCAACACGCGGTAGTCTATGGCACCTGGTGAGAAGGGGAGCTTTTACTGGCCTACATGGAATAATCCAGAATCCTTGGGTCGTCTTATAACAGTTTTGGTCGACATTCTTACATTTCGCACTTCCAGAAGTCTGTTCCTAGCCTCAATTGACGTCGCGGACCTGTTTCTGAGGACATAGGGCACAATAAATCTGTCGGCTCTTTGCGTCGTGACCTTTTTCCTGCCTTGTCCGGGATTCATTTCGAAATATAAGACACATTTAACGTTGAGGCCACTTCATGGTACGAAAAGCCATTTCCGATCAAACACACGGCCTGGGCTACTTGATGTCAAATCTGACAGCTAAAGATCACTATACTTACCATGGGAACAATTGCTTTCATAAAAAATGCAAACAAAATATCCCGTTAGTCTATATTTGACCTTGAGAGAGAGAACATGCACCGTTCCTCTAATTTTGTCCGGCAGTGTAGTTTTTATTAAAATTGTTTGTCACTGTCTTTTTTAAATGTGTGTTTCTATTTTCAAATACCCTGAACTCATTTTTATGCAATTATCTTCAAAATCAACAGAATGTAATTCATACACAATATCATAAGAATTATTCATTTTTTTAATGGCATAAGCTAAGTGCCTTGAGTCATTCTTTTTACAGTATTGATTAACATTGATTCGACTCCTGACAAATATACATATTTTGTTGACTGATAAAATATTCTCAGTTCATCAGCTTTATTTTAAAAAAATTTAATTTTTTCCAGTAACTCACTTACCGACTTTACTTTCATTTTAGAAATTTTTTCGAAAATTTCTTCCGGAACTATGTCTGGTATGAAACGTTGTCTTAATGCTTTTTTTTATTAACTCCCACTTCTCTATGTCCGTGATGTTTAAAACTGCTTCCTTGGCTTCTCTTTGGATCTTCTCTATATATATAGTTGCAACTGCCAATTTTTTTGATGAATTATCTTCGCTAATTCTTCCCAAATAATAATCCGCACTTTTAATAAATGCTGTCACCGATTTGTTTGTTCCGTTAAATGGTGTTAAGTGTTTTATTTCGTTAAACATTCTCTCCTTTAAGTGTTTAACGCTGTTTGCGTTTCATTTAATGCACTTATTATGCTTTCTATTTTTACAAATTACACAAACTTTTTGTTTTTTGATATTTAAGTTAATTATACTTGTTTCAATTATTGTTTTCAATTATAAATTACATCAATTTGTATATGTTCTATATTTATATAGGTAACTATATGTATTTCTTCTTATGTATTTCTTTTTTTTCAATAAGAGCGCTACAAAAGTTTTTTTAAATAAATTAAAAACGGTTTTGGATATCAATGAAATTCTTTATTCCTGTGAAAGTACGTTCGATGCCATTATGTATTGAACTCGATTTCTTTTGCATGGCCACCACGGGCACGCTTGCAGAAGTCCAGACGCTGAACCCAATTTTCGACGGTTTTCAAGCATAAATCGGCTGATACTGCTGCAATTTCACGTTCGATATTCGTACGAAGTTCACCAATCGTCGCTGGCTTGTTGGCATAAACCATAGACTTGACGTAGCCCCACAGGAAATAGTCTAACGGCGTCAAATCGCACGACCGAGGCGGCCAAGCGACTGGACCATTTCGTGAGATAACACGTTCTCCAAACTTGGTTTCCAATAAATTGATTGTGACATTCGCTGTGTGGCTTGTGGCGCCGCCGTCCTGTTGGAACCACATGTCCTCCAAGTCCATATCATCCAATTGGGGCCAAAAATATTCGGTTATCATTGAACGGTAGCGATCCCCATTCACAGTAACGTGCCGGTCTTGATCATCACGGAAGAAGTACGGCCCAATGACGCCGCTGCGCCGGCCCATAAACCACACCAAACCGTAATTTTTTCGGGATGCAATGATGACTCATGGAGGAGGTGTGGATTGCTGCCTGACCAATACCGCATATTTTGTTTATTGACGAAGCCATTCAGCCAGAAATGAGCCTCATCGCTGAAGATGATTTTTCGATGAAAATCCGAATCATTTTCAAGTTGTTGCTCAGCCCAATTCACGAACATACGACGCTTTTGGTGGTCAAGCGGCTTCAGTTCTTGCGTCAATTTAATCTTGTAAGGATGTAGGCCAAGTACATCTCCTTCTTTGAAAAATAAATGGTTAAACTTTTGTAAAAGTTTATTCAACGCAAATCTAATCTTCTTCATTTAAATGTTCTATTTCTACTTGGTCGGTATTAAATATGACTTCCAGAACTTTAATATCATTTCTCCTGAAATTTAATATTTTGTTCATTTATAACCACATTATTGTTTTCCATATCAATGTGTGCATTATTTGTCTATCTTAATATTTCAGTTCCTATAATAAATTGATATTTCCTATCAGTAATAAAATTATAAACTTTCCATTTTATTAATGCGTTTTTAGGTAGCATAAATTCTTTTCACTTCTGCACTAAAACTATCTTTTTTATTTATTGTCGAATATGTTACTCGAGGAATTTGTATTTGTTTGAAATCCCTTACACTTGAACTAATTTAACTTACATTAAGTGCTCCAGTATCAACTAAAGCTAGATATTCTTTATTGTCAATAAGTCAATAGAAATTTTTATAATGGGAGATCTATATTCCTCTTCAGATTGATACAAACATTTCCTACCTCGATATTATCTGTATCCGGTAAA
The DNA here is from genome assembly GCA_963921185.1 of Dasysyrphus tricinctus. Taxonomy (NCBI): domain Eukaryota; kingdom Metazoa; phylum Arthropoda; class Insecta; order Diptera; family Syrphidae; genus Dasysyrphus; species Dasysyrphus tricinctus. Next base: position 128,143,439 of record OY992532.1, read on the forward strand.
TTTTCTGCTTTCAGTAATTGCGGCTGTTTTGAATTTGTTTATTTTGATGATTATTATTAACAGATACGTGATCTACATCCATTGGCACTACTGTACCTTGATTTTGATTACTATAGTAATTTCCTGATTGTATTCTACACTGCCGGACAAAATTAGAGGAACGCATGAAAAAAGTGAAAAATCTTGATTTATTTTCATTTCATCTTTATTTTTTTGATGAGGATTTATAACTTGATCAATTTAGAGTTATTTGAAATAAAAAAAAATCTGCTACTTGTTTTCCTTAAGAAAAACACAAAAACCTAAAAAAAGGGAAATTCTGCAAAAAAATTATTTTCATTGATTTACAAAACTTGAAGTATACCTTTGAAGTTTATTGAAAGTGGGGATGTGTTAGTACTTAGTATTCCCTCGTCTATCTTCTTGCTCTGAGGACAGAAATAAGTCTCCTTGGCATACTTCTGATTACATTATCAATGTTTTGCTGGGGTATTTGCTCCCAAGCTTCAAGTAAAGCACTTTTTAGCTCCTCTATGTTTGATGGACTCGGATTTTTCTCCTTTAATTGTCTACCAAGCATGTCCCAGACATGCTCGATGGGATTCAAATCAGGAGAGCAGGCTGGCCAGTCTAAGGTGTTCCGGTGGGCCTCTCGAAGATACTCCGAAAATCTATTCGCAGTGTGGGGACGAGCGTTATCCTGCATTAAGATGAAATTTTCAACGATATTTGGTACAAATAGCACAACAACTTCTTGCAAAATATCCCTCACATACTATCAAAGACCCATTCTCAACCACATGTAACTCCGTGTGGGCTCCCAAACATATGCCACCCCAAGCCATTATGGAACCTCCACCATAAGCAACTCGAGGAATGATGTTGCATTGTGCATACCGCTCATTTGATCTTCTGTTAACTTTGCCCCGCCTGTCGTCCGGCTTGAGGCAAAATCTGGACTCATCAGTGAAGAGCACTCGTTGCCAGACGTGGTGAGAAGGGGAGCTCTTACTGGCCTGCACGGTTTTAATCCAGAATCCTTGAGTCGTCTTCTAACAGTTTTTGTCGAAATTCTTACATTTCGCACTTCCAGAAGTCTGTTCCTAGCCTCAATTGACGTCGCGGACCTGTTTCTGAGGACATAGGTCACAATAAATCTGTCGTCTCTTTGCGTCGTGACCTTACTTTCACACAAACTCTTGTGAAGTTAACACTAGCGCATGCGCTTGAAATCTCTCTGAGCATTATAAAATCTATCTCTGAGCATTGGGAAATGTGAAGACTCGATAGAGCTACAGCAAATCGACTATAGAGCTCAATACTAAGCCTCTCTCAAATAAAATACATTTACTCAATATTAGGGTGTTCCACAATAAAATATATTAGCCATGACTTCAACGGGAAAAATTAAACCAAAACTAGAAAATAAATGTATTCCTTTCACTTTCTGGTGAATACCGAGTATGCACCACAAATATCAAATTAGATGCTAAATTCACATTTTTTTTTTTTAATCAATTAAACAGTTTAATAAAATTTTTTTTTTTAAATAATATTAAATCTATGGCTGAGTCGCAAAAGCACTTGCTTACGTGCTAAGAAATCATAATGCACTTCAATGTTGAATAGAATTTCAATAAACAAGAATTTTTTTTCCAGAAATTAGAATTAGCCAATGACTGTCAATTTCCGAACACCCTACTTTTTAAGTACTGAACGCAAAACTCTCATTTTGTGGAAATTAACGGGTGATTTTTTAAGAGGTTTAGAACTTTAAAAAAAAAAAACACAAAAAATTCGAAAAAATGAATGAAATATTTATTTGAATCGATAGTTTGAACCTTGCAATTTAATGTTTAAAGATAATTTCATGCAAATGTTGACCGCGGCTGCGTCTCAGGTAGCCCATCCGCTGAGTCCAATTTTGGCATACTCTTTCACACATATCGGCCGGTATCTCACGAATGAATGCATGGATGTTGGCTTCCAGTGCGTCAATCGAAGCGGGCTTGTCCCTATAGACATTAGCCTTGACATACCCCCCAAAAAATAATCTAATGGTGTCAAATCGCACGATCTAGGCGGCCAATTGACCGGCCCGAAACGTGAAATTAACTGTTCACCAAACTCGCCTCGCAATTGCGCCATTGTTTCGCGTGCTGTGTGGCATGTGGCACCGTCTTGTTGAAACCACATATCATGCAAGTCAAGAACTTCCATTTCGGGCAAAAAAAAGTTTGTTATCATCGCTCGGTAGCGTTCACCATTGACATAGCCTATTGAATAGACGGGAAAATGAGGGGTATAAAGGAACAATTACGTGCAAGGGTTTTTATTATTGAATATGTTTGTTTGGCCCATAAGCATGCTTAAAACCGAAAATGCTACTAAATTCACCCATGCGTTTCTGAGAGAATGGTCACACTGGCCACTTTTGAGTATTTTTGGTATAACTCGAAAACTAAGCCGAATTTGACAATTTTACATATAATACTTTTTGTTCAAAATTAAATTTTCTATTGGAATGGATTTTTCAAAAAAATTTACGAAAAAATTTAAGCAGGAAAAGTTAACTAAAACCAACCTACAAAAATCAAAAAATCAAGGATATCTAAATTTGTTTCTAAATTGTGCATAACTTTTTTTGAAGCAAAGGTAGGGTCAATACATGCAGAGAAAAAATAAAGTAGAGACTTAAAGCCTTAATATGGCATGTTCAAAAATTAATATTTGTTCAAAATTGACAGAGATATTCCCGTTCAAACCTTATCATTTCTTATAATTTTTCGCAGTTTTGGCCCGAAAGTCCCTTTTTCGGTGCAATATGGCAAATTTCACTTTCGTAAAAATGTTCAAAATAAAAATTTCGATATAATATGACATTAGAACTATAGAGAATTTATAAAAAGGATAAAAGTTCGCAATTTCGTTTTCGGCTGTTTTTTAATGCTTTCAGACCTACAGACCGAACGGCTGGTCCGATTAACATAAGATTTGAGACAAGTTGCTAGGAACGTTAGCTTTGTCATAAAGTACCAAAAAATAGGCTTTCGGGCAAAAACTGAAAAATGATAAGAAATGGTAAAGTTTGAATGGATATATCTCTGTCAATTTTCAAATAATATGGCCTTTTTAACATGTCATATTAAAGCCCTTAAACTCCAATTTACTTTGTTTATGCATGTCTAGAGCGTATCTTTGCTCCGAAAAAATTTATGCGCAATTTAGAAAAAAAATTTAAAAATCTTTGATTTTTCGATTTTTTGTATGTTGGTTTTTGTTTACTTTTGCTGCTTAAATTTTTTTAAGAAATTTTCCAAACTATCCATTTCGATAGAAAATTTAATTTTGAACAAAAAGTATTATAAGTTAAATTGTCAAATTCGGCTTAGTTTTCGAGTTATACCAAAAATACTCAAAAGTGGCCAGTGTGACCATTCTCTCAGAAACGCATGGGTGAATTTAGTAGCATTTTCGGTTTTAAGCATGCTTATGGGCCAAACAAACATATTCAATAATAAAAACCCTTGCACGTAATTGTTCCTTTTTAAAAGGTCTATTCAATAGGCTAACAGGGAACGGCGCCGAATCGACATTTCGCGGTCTTCTGTCACACTAGCTGATACGGCCGCAATATTTTCTTCACTACGCACAGTACGTAAACGTGTTGGTGGTTTAATGTCCAACAAAGTAAATTTGGTGCGAAATTTGGTCACAATCTTCCGAATAGACTGCTCAGAAGGTCGAGAATGCCGACCATAAAATGGAAGCAGCGCGCGATGAACATTTCGAACCGAGCACGAATTTTGATAGTAAAATTCAATAATTTGCAAGCGTTGTTCATTTGTAAGACGATCCATGGTTAAATTGCAAACCAAACTGAAGCTGTTTGACAGTGACACAAGGTACTAAACACACGTCAGCTGTCAAAACCAGTGTTGCCAAAACCAAACCAGCTAAAAAATCACCCGTTAGCTCTAGAAGAGCTCGGTTGAAGACAAACTATGTTCATAATAAGAGCTATGGCGACGGAAAAAAAATCGTTGAATAATTTTTCTTTATTTATTTAAACGAATGCAAAATCTTTCCTTTCAACAAAAACACAATCAAATATTGTAATGAAAACAAAAATATTTAATTTCATGATTTATTTTATTTATTTATCAATTTTTTACATTGTTTAGGTAAACTTTTTTAAATATTTCACAGCGTAAAATAAATAATTTCGAAGGCGCGTTGTTATTTTTCGAGGTACCTTCAGTACAATTGTGATAAAACTAAACGCGCACTAAAAAATCACTTACATGGCACTCACAAATATTAATTTTATTTCTCACTACGACATTTTCTCTGCGAATATTTAATTAATTTCCACGACATCACATGACCTTTTCGATTGCTACTATCACACACATGAAATACATCTCCCTAATATTATTTTAATTTATCATTTGTATTATCTAAACTAATACAAACAAAGTGCTGTCAAAAATGTTGCTTTAAAGATATCTGAATCATGAACCAAAGAGCTTCAAAGCCATACTAGCCACTGACAAAGAGCTGGCTTCGAGCAAAAATTAGCTCTCAAACTCAATGAATTCGCTGTAAGCATGCTTTACACTTGCTTTAGAAGCGCATCTGGAGCTTCTTTTGAAATCAAAGAGCTTTAAGATTTGCTCTAAAAACGCTGTTAAAGCATTTGAAGAGCTAAAATTGTTACTTGGGTCCTGTTGGAACCACATGTCCTCCAAGTCCATATCATCCAATTGGGGCCAAAAATATTCGGTTATCATTGAACGTAGCGATCCCCATTCACAGTAACGTGCTGGTCTTGATCATCATGGAAGAAGTACGGCCCAATGTAGCCGCCGCGTCGGCCCATAAACCACACCAAACCGTAATTTTTTCGGGATGCAATGATGACTCATGGAGTACGTGTGGATTGCTTCCTGACGAATACCGCATATTTTGTTTATTGACGAAGCCATTCAGCCAGAAATGATCCTCATCGCTAAAGATGATTTTTCGATGAAAATCCGAATCATAAATTGCGTTTGCTGTCCCTGTCGCTCTACTTTTGTAGCGCCCCTGTTGAAAATCCTTTTATATATTTTTTTTTTTTCAATTAATGAATATGGATTTTTCACACCAGGTTCTTGTCGGATATAATTTTATTTTATATCCTACCACGACTGCGCCAGTTAAATTTGTTTAAGAAATCAAATTTATTCTTTGTTAATAATAAAAAGACGTAGTTCAAATCTTTTGCTTTATAAAATCTTTATTAATTCAAATCAATGTTAATAGGTACTATGACCTGTTCAAATCGAGAGTTGGAAAAGACTCCCGTATAATATTTCTCTAAATTCAAGAAGCCAGATCTACTTGGGTGGTTGACATCCACACAAAAACGAATGATCATTCTTGGAGAAGACTCCGTATCTAAGAGTAAACAAAAATCGTAATTTTGAATGATGGAAGTCAAACAAAATGCTTAATTCGCATTTTAATTAATTTAGTGTTGAAAGAAGTTCTTTATTTATTAATCGATTATGAATTATATGACTCGCGAATTAATTTATGTAACACATAATTTTGATAAAAAAAACTTTATTTAGTTTATTCAAACTTAATCTAATTACATAAATGGTTACAATGTCTTAAGGTTCTAAATTGACTTAAAAAATATGTGTTGTGAACTTATTCACTGACTTAAATGAAGTGTCCTTTGCTTTGGTCTGATATTCCTATTTAAACTGTTTGACAAATAAAAACATCTGTTATCCAAGGATGTGTTCTTACTAATTGATATTTAATAGTTTGGCTTGTCTGGACTCTGGTATTTTTCCATTGATGACTTTGGGTATTAATACTTTATTGTCCTTGTATATTGTATTGTTCTAATTGATATTTGATCGTTTAGCTTGTCTGGTATTTTTCCATTGGTGTATATTATATTTTGGAATATGAGTCACTTTCTAGGGTGTTGGTTCAGTTTGATGATCTTAGCGATTCTGGATTCTATTTCTATACGTTGAACGTGATGTGGTATTAACTCGCGCTGTCCCATATGAGTCAATAGGATTAATTTTTGCATCCAAACAGTTACGAAACTGAAAGTTTCATGTGCGCGACTAGTCTAAGACATTTTTAACACATCTTACTAAATATGTGCAATAGTTAGAGACATGACCAAATCGTTGGCATCTATAGCATTGGATAGCCCCTGAACCTCTAACCGAATCCTACCTTATGACTCAGGAGAGTTTTTATAGATTTGATTTTTATAACACTCCCTATCCTCCAAAACGCATAAAAATATGTCTAGCGGGAGGTTGTTCTCCTTTGACCATTTAGTCTCAAATCTTTTAACAGTTACTTTAATAGAATGATCTTTAGAAGAGATACCTAGTTGTATATTATCCGGGTGGAATTTGCTCGAAATCCCCTCGAGAACTACGTTAAATTTTTTAAACTCCTTTGGAGTAAACGAATGACCATCTACATTTGTACTTTTAAGCAAATTAAGAATCAAACTATGCAACTCTACATCTCTTACCTTTATTCTTAGACCTGATCGTCTACCATCAATTTTGTAGTCCTTTGGGTCGACTTTCGCATTCGACATTAAGTCAGATATGCTTTTCGATGAAAAGCCTTTAGTAAAAAAGGTTGCGATAGGGATACCTTGCTGGTTGTTGATTGTTGTACTGAGATTGATTCTGCTACCGTTGGCTCTAGGCTCTAGCTTCTATGCCATTGCTGCCACCAGGCTTAGATACTGCGTCAGGTTCGTCATCCATCTCCAAAAGGTGGTAATAATTATTATTGTTTAAAGGTGGTCCTTTTGCAGCCGCAACTCTTTTATTTGCAGGAGTTTGCATATTATTTGTTTGCCGATTTTTACCAGCAACGATGTTGATGAATTTGTTGCGATCGTTGGTTAACAATTCTTGAACAGCCGTTACAGTTTCGTCGCTAAACTCTCTATTTGCCTGCGTTGTATATGTATTGTTGGCGGTGCCAATAATAACATTATTGTACATTGCACTGTTCACATCAGGCACACTATTATTGTCTTTTTCTTGCACGTTAGGAACTAATGTATCTGTTTCCATACTTGAAAAACTTTTATTTGTATTAGTTTGAGGGATGATGTCACTCTCATACCAATCAACTTCAACCTGGATTTCAATATTTTCTTTTTCTTCTCTATTAAAATAGAAATAGAATAGTTCCATTTTGGTATGTCCGAAGGTTTATTTTAGGTTAGGTTTTTGCTTTTCATAGCGTAAGATTTAATTGTCTTTTTATTTAATTTCTGTTTCATTGAATCCATTTATATCTTCTTACGTATATCTTCCGGTTTGACATTCTCGCATTCTCATTCTCAGGACTTTGTGTTCAAGTTCACTTGTTTCTTCTTCATTTGCATTTGTTGGTGCTGGTTGTTCGGGGTTGTGCAGGGACGGATCCGAATTGAAAACTTATAATGTTATTGATAAGATAAAGTTGGTTTTGTTCAAAACTTTAAGTTAAATTTTTTTCGGGCTCTCTTTTCGCTATGTCAAAATCGGAATGTTTTATTGGTATCATTAACCCTATCTATCCATGATTGTCTATGCAAAATGCACAAAAATCAACATTGTCTAGTGCATTTATAAACGGAGGTTACAGTCTGTATCAACTTCCTTCGAATGCAAAAAAATACAAAAAATGGTAATCGTACACACTGTTTCGTAACCCTTTTATGGACTTTTCACAAATGCACATACGTGCTTTGTACACGTAAATGATATGTGAATATTTTAGTAGCGAGACATTTTTTTTATTTATTACTTATAAGCTTTCAATGAATAGCACTTTTATTTGCTTGCTTGTTATGTTTATTGACACATCACACATTTATTTATTTTATATTTATTTTAAAAACACACATTTAATAATATTCAACGATTTCCATGCAATGAAAAAAATTAAATCCATAAAACACAATGTGCAGTTATAATTATTATTATAGAATTTAAACCGCAGTTACTGTTGATGTATTTGAATTAAAAAGTAGCAAAAAAAAATGTTAAAGTAACTTTAAAATAAAATAAAGAAGAAAAACAATATTAAACGAAATATTTGTAGAATATTAAAAATGATTTACATACTTGAATATTGAACATTGTTGCAACAAAGAAATACAAATAAAATTAGTAAAAATTAAAAATCCTATTGAGAATAAAATAATTATATATTACCTACTAGAAAACAAAGAATAATGGTACCAATATTAACTAAAAAAAAAACTTAACTAATTTTGTAAATACAAGATGTTATATACACATATTTAAAAATGTTCAAATGGAAGTAAACGATTTATGTTTTGACAGTGAAAACAAATCCAACCAAATTACCAACCATTTGTTTTTTTTAATTATTAAAATTAAAATTAATTTTTTTACAAAAAAACGTATTACAGTGAATAAATGACTTAAATATTTAAATTGTATTTTTAAATAGAAGTAACAATATTATGACACAAATAACACATGTTCATTGCGAACATTTCAAATACTAATAAGTATTTTCTTTAGTTTTATTTAATTGGTCCCTTTTCCGTACGAATATGGGACATTTACTGATATTGAAGAAATCTATACATTCATATACATTATACATTATATAAATATATACATTATTGACTAAACAAAAAGAAATATATATATATATATTCTCTATGGAATAGCTTTATGTTGAATATAAAATAAATTAAATATATTATATTGAAATAAATTATTAAAATTTCCTGAAAAAAACGGTAGTTTTAATTTTTGTATAAGATTTCTTGTTATGGCAGCTGATTGGCATCATCAGTTATTCCCTTGGATTCACAGTGTTTCGGTGATATCCTCGGGCAACTTATTTCCGTTGGAATGCGGTATTTTCAAACCTAATTAAATTATAAATTGCCTTAAATGAAAACTTGTTTTGAATTTTAACACACCTGCACAGGCCCGACAGATCATGTTCAGCCCAAGTGGGTAGCTAAGTATACTAAACAATGTTGTAACGACTTTCACATTTGAACTATAATGACTCTCGAATGAACTATAACGACTCTTGAATGAACTATAACGACTGTCGAATGCTGAAGCGCCATCTTCCGGATTATAAGTGATACAAACCAACCTACGGATAGCTTTCGTGAGCTTTAGAACTTTTGTGTCAAATGTCAAAATAAAAATTTAGAAAGAGATATTATGGGAAATTTCCCCTACCGAAAACTCTAGAACCAGATTCCAGAACATTCAAGCAATATCCAGAGCAAGTCAAATAAGTATAAAAGGCACATGTTTAATCGCGAATGAATAAAGTTGGTTGTTATAAAAGTGAAAAGTTAAGTTGGTGAATTAATTTCAATGCATATAGTTGAGTTATGAATTCATCAAGTCTTGTAACCCCGATTGGGGCATAGGGCGCCTAAAAATCGTTGCCATCCTTCACGGTCTGCAGCTAGATATTTTAACTGTGGCCACGTCTTTCTCTGGGAGTCTACTTCTGCTAGAACTGTTGATTTCCATGTTGTTATTGGCCTTTCAACCCGCCGTGCACCCTGAGGATTCCATTCAAAGGACTGCTTTGCAATTTCATCGTTTAGTTTCGCAAGCATGGATTTGACATTAGATTCGTAGAATCTCAACTTAGTGCGTAAGGAGATTTGACTGGATTTCCAAATTTGGGACGGAGAACCGAAGGCTGCGCGAGCTTTATTTATTCTACTTTGAACGTTCCACCATTTGCAGAAACAATACTTCCAAGGTAATTAAATTGTTCAACCTCTTCAACAGGCGTCTCCTGTATAAAAATACACCGATGTGTGGAGCGGCCTGTGAGCATTATTTTTGTCTTTTTGCTATTTATTTTAAGACCACTCGACTCTCCTCTTACCTTCAGAGCTTGACACATCCCGTTCAGCCCACTGATGTTATTTGCCAAGAGACATATGTATATCATCGGTCTTTCAAACGGTCTCCATTGAATGCCTTGCCTCTCTGCTGTACTGCTGTTCCAACGCTGGCCGTCAAAACGTCGTCAATCGCCAGTAGAAATAGAATTGGCGAAAGAGTCGTATAGCTGTCAATTGTGTGAAACAAAACGTCTTGCGTTGTTATAGGACTCTCTGATAATGGCAACAATTTTTGGGGGTATTCCCCTACCAAGAAGTGATCTCCATATACATACATTTACGGTTGACTCGGTCAAAGGCCTTCTCAAAATCCATGAACATAAGGTAAAGCGGTGATTGAAACTCCGCAGACTGCTCAAGAACGATACGCAGAGTGTTGATATGATCGACACAAGACCGCCCACTGCGGAAACCAGCTTCATGCCTCTTGAGAGTAGACTCGATTCTAACCTCTATCCGCTCCAGAATGATGGTTGCCATTAGTTTTGGAAAAACGGACAAAACTGTAATACCTCGCCAATTGTTGCAATTCTTAAGATCACCTTTCTTTGGCAACTTAACAATCACACCATCCTTCCAGTCGCTGGGATAGATTTCGTTTTACCACACAGCTTGTATCAACGGGGGGTGTAGAATACTAGCGGTTCTGACAGGGTCAGCTTTCAGGAATTCAGCTGGTATTCCGTCAAGTCCAGCTGCTTTGTTGTTTTTGAGAAGATTTATCGAAGATTGAATTTCCAGTACTGTAGAGGTTCGATGTCAATACCCCTATATGATCTACGCATCTCTGCTCAACAGAATCCTCATTAAGCAAGGCACAAAAGTGATCCTTCCACCTGCGTAGCTGATCCTCGATTGATACCAAAAGTGTACCATGCACATCCATTAAAGGATGATTGGTGTTGCTTTTCTTCCCGACAACTTTCTTGGTTATTTGGTACAATTCCCTTATATCTCCTCTTCTTGCTGCGTTTTCTGCATTTTCTGCGAGACCGTCTAACCTCACCCTCTTGTCACGTCTCACTCAGCGAAAGACCATCTTATGTGCTAAGCGATACTCTCTTCGCAATTCAGCCTTTCGTTGAGCATCTGCTTCGGCATTTATTTGCATCTTCAACGATTTGCGAAGCTCGATTTTATCCCAGATGTCTTGGGATATCCAAGAATCTCTAACTCTCGTCTGCTACAATTTCGGATCCAGCCTCCATAAAAACACTTTTTATATCACCCCACATCTCATCAAATGTTGAATGTTGAATTCCGTTCAATGACGAAGCTCTGTCGTTTAAGTTGGTGACATAGTTACGACATATGTTGGGATCACTTAAAGCATTTGTATTGAACTTCGAATTCCTTGCTGCACCCTGTGATTTCGTTGTACAGTGACAGTTCGTAGCTTGAGACTCATGAGAACCAAATGGTGGTCGCTTCCCATGTCGGCATTTCTAATGCTTCGAACATCGCACATTGACTTCCTCCATCGCTGCTGAATCATGATGTGGTCAATTTGGTTTTCAGTTTGACCATCCGGATGTACCCAGGTGATTTTGTTGCAAGTCTTATGTTTAAACACAGTTCCACCCAGTACAAGACGATTAGCTAGCGCTACAAAAATCGACCAGCAAATCGCCATTTACATACCGTGCCCCAAGCCGTTTTTCCCCATCACGCGTTCCAGACCGTAGTTGCCTGATCCGACTTGGGTATTGAGATCTCCCATGACAATTATGATGTCAGCTCTCGGAGCACCTCTGTAAACTGAGTTAAGATGAGTGTAGAAAGCGGTTTTGTCTTCTTCGGTCGCTTCATTTGTGGGGGCGTAGCACTGAATTATTGTGATTTAAAGAATTTCTGTCAATTCTTGCAGAAATGGGCGCCCAGGATATAAGACTACGCCTCGCTTCTTCGTTCAACATAATTCCGACACCATGCAGCCTTTGGCCACCCTCTCATTCATCCTCCCCGGAATACAACATTCTCGTTTGCCCAGAGTTAGCTATGTATTCGGCTCTTCCTGTCCACCTAGTTTCGCTGATGCCCCAGGATACTGATCTTAAGGTGAAGCATTTCACGCTCAACCTGCTCGTATCTACCTTAGCCGTACAAGGATCGAACGTACCATGCTCCGATTTTCGTACGTATGCGGTAGCCAAAATTATCATTTGCTCTTCTTGAAAGACTTCTTCTATTTGTTAACGATTCATTTATTGTAATGGCGTCTTGATTGACGCTGGAACACGAAAGATGCCACACCCCCAAATCCGATGTGCGGTTTACAGCAGCCGAAGCTGCAGAAAGATTCTCCATAAAATGGTTACCTCTTGGGGACTCATTTCCATTTGTTGTCACATTTCATTTTTCATTTGAGTTGTGAATAGTTAATTGTTTTGTAGTAACCCTGAGGCCACACGAGCAAGTACTTGCAAGCAAGTTGGCTACATACACTGCCTGTCAATTCGTAATTTGCATTCCACTTGCCTCCCACTTGCTTTCCACTTGCATTCCACTTGCTTGTCTCCCAACTTGCTTCTCAACTTGCTTCACTACTGGCTTCAAAACTTGCATGCCCGTTGATAAGCAAATTGCTTGGGTTTGTTTGTGTTAGTTAACAAATGTGTATGTATTGCAACTTGCTTGCAAGTACTTGCTCGTGTGGCCTCGGGGTAAGAAAAGTAGTGTTTTATTCTGTGAAAAAAATAAGTTGATGTTTTAAATAAAGTAAATAAGTTTTTATTAACTTATTATTTATTATGTACATGAAGTTCTCTCATATCAGTCATTCTTGCTCAAAGATATATGAGACTGTAATTTTTACCAAATTAAGTTAGAAACTCCAATTTTTCACCAAAAATCAAAATCCATAAAAGTAATTATCCCTCAAAGTTCAAACTTCTAAGCCAAACCCTTAAAAAGAAAACGACCTCAAAAATTTAAAATAACCGTTTTGTAACAAATGGGCTACGTTCAAACATAGTTTTTAGTTTGTATGCACATCTGTGGTACCTTTTCAACGGTATATAATTCATACAGTTCCGTTGAGTATTTACGGAGAAATGTGTACTGTACGTTTTTCTTATCCTGAAGCCACACGAACAAGGATGCCACTTTGCTGCAATTGCAGTAGATCTACTCACGGTTGCCGCTGTGCGACTTAAGTCGCATTTTGACCCCTTTTATTGCCTCTTGCGACCATGAGATGACTTTTTAAAAAACTAGTTCTTCTTACCCTTTTTAATATATCTTGCGACTTTTCTGACATCATCACTAGAAATTTGTATGGACAAGTTTAATTTCTTTGCTTTTTTCTTAGAAAAAAATTTCAATTTTCCATTTATATGAAGAAAACATATTGTCGGTTCAAAGGTAAAACTCACTAAGTGTAGAAAAAATTTTTCAAGAAAATGAGAATGAAATGCATTTTTTTAATCCAGAAAGTCTCACTTTGCACATGGTATCATCATGGAAACGTATTTATTTACGCGGTATTCCATCGATGGTGGCGCTAGTGAGCACCCATGTTGTGAAACATGTTTCACATTTTGATTTTGATACCAGTACCTACGTTCTGTAACTCTCGCATCGATAAAATCAGTCGAGAAACATTGAAAAATGGAACAAAACTCATGCATTTTGTTTCAGTTTTCATCGTTTCTCGACCAGTTTTTTCGATGCGAGAGTTACAGAACGTAGGCACTGAATAACCTACATTAAATTGGATAATATGGCAAGAGTACGATAACTTAGGCGCCAAGAAATAATAACGGTTTTTTGTAGAACAGTTCAATACAAGCATTTTTTTTTATGGGAGGGGGGGGGGTCTATCTCACCCCGTTTGGGTGGGAGGGGCAATTTCATAAAAACAGTACCAAAAATGTAAAAAAAATATTAAAAAATAACGGTAATACTTACAACAAAGTAGCGAGGATCACCTCGCAGTCTTTATGTGGTATCACAATGGGCCTATTCTGGCCTAAGTGTGTCAGCAGTTTTCCTGGCAGCCACCTTAACCTAACCTAAGTGAAATCTATGTATGGTTTTTGAAAAAATGAATTTTAAACTCAAAATTTGCGAGAAAAAAAGCATAAAAAAAGGTTTAAAGTGTAATTTATTAAAACTGTAAAATTATATATAATTTTTTTTTTCTGAAATTCGTTGCTCTAACTAATTCTTAATCAAAAACTGAAAACTAGATGATTCTATGTCTTCTAGTTTGTGAAAAAATCGATAATTACTATAACTACTTTTGTATGGGATGTTTGTTTTTTGCTTGCTTACGTATTACGGCTGGCGTATAAACAGTGAGGTATGTATGGGGAGGCATGCTGCCCCCCTGCAACCCCCCTGCTTGGGCACATTATAGGATTTGGGGTAGGTGCGAGGTTGGGTGTATGCAAAGTTTCTTTTGCATTTTAAGAATCTGGATTAAGCAAATATATACAAAGCAGTTGAAATGTTCAAAGTATGCATACCCACTTAGATCATAAAAAAAACGAGCAAACATTCGAGTTTTGTACGGTAGTAGTTTTAGTAATTTTCAATTTTCTCAAAAACTAGAAGACATAGAATCATCTAGTTTTCAGTTTTTGATTAAGAATTAATTAGAGCAACGAATTTCAGAAGAAAAAAGTGATATATAATCTTACAGTTTTGAGAAATTACACTTTAAACCTATTTTGTATGCTTTTTTTTCGCAAATTTTGAGATAAAATTCATTTTTTTCAAAAACCATGCATAGATTTAAAAATTAGCAAATAGAACGGAGCATTGGCTTTAAAAAAAAGTATAAAACTTACCTGTAAGTATTACCGTTATTTTTGTATAATTTTTTTATTCTTTAAGTACTTTTTTTATGAAAATGCCCCTACTGACCAAACGGGGGGAGATAGCCCCCCCCTCCCATAGAAAAAAATTCTTGTATTGAACTGTTCTACTAAAAACCGTTATAATTTCTTGGCGCCTAAGTTATCGTACTCTCCCCGATAATATTGATTTTATTTTGTATTTGTGTGTTACATAAAAATCAGTGACCTCGCCTCGCCACGCCACTAGATATTTTGCAGGCTATTCCCTTTTTAAATCAATAAAGAAAATTAATAAAATTTGTGAAAACTCTGTTCAAGAAATGTCGAAAGATAAACACAATTTTGAACTAACAAAAATATTAATTAAACATAAGGAGAACGAAAACTCAAGTGAAAACACAGTTTCATTATGGCCATCTAAAATTTTTTTCAAGTGTGCCGCCTTCATGAACAAATATTTTCAACCTATTTTCATAAAACATCTTTTGCATCTAAGGTGAAAGAAAACATATTATAAAAGAATGCATAACTGAAACAAATGGTAATGGATACTTTCCAAGCTGGTTCAATCTATCTGATAAATGTTATGAACATAAAATTGATATAATTGATTTGCTAAGAGTGGTTTTGCTCTGGACAAATTGCAAATGGTATTTTGATAAGCAAAAAGATTATAAGAATAGAAACCCTAAGAGAAAAATTAAAAAATTGTTAAATTTGATGAATGCTTAGACCTAAAACAAACAATAAA
Source organism: Dasysyrphus tricinctus (assembly GCA_963921185.1). NCBI lineage: Eukaryota > Metazoa > Arthropoda > Insecta > Diptera > Syrphidae > Dasysyrphus > Dasysyrphus tricinctus. Next base: position 128,158,950 of record OY992532.1, read on the forward strand.
ATTTATTAACGATTAAGATGGTGGTTGGGAGGGTGGGGTCAATATACTGCCACGTCCGCGCTCGTAACCCCTGGAAACTATTTAAGCAAAGGTAATAAATGAATATAATAAGTTCATAAGTAAGCAGGACTATATCGATTATTTTATATCTTTAAATTAAGCTTCCACCTAATAATTTTGTTAAATTTTGTTATTAAATTCATTATTTACCTTCACTTAAAGGTTTAGAGCAGTATCTAATAATATGCAAGAATCCTCAAAGGAGTAACGGGAACCATAAATTTATTACGAACTTATTCACGGTTGCCGCTGTGCGACATTAGTCGCATTTTGACCCATTTTTTTTAGCCTCATGCGATCATGAGACGACTTTTAAAAAAATGTCTCTTTTTGTACCCTTTTTTAAAACTCTTGCGACTTTTTTGACCCCTTCTCCAGATACTTGCATGGATTTGGTGAAAAAGTTGGAGGTCTATCAAACTGAAATATTTGTTTTGCAATAACTTAATCACATGTTTTATGGGTACATTTTAACGCTGAATCTATTTTAAATTCAAATTAAATAAAATTAAACTCTTTTGGCAAGTTTCATGAGTGTAAGAGTTTTTTCGTGGGTGTTATGGTAATAATTCTACGCTTGCCCCTACCCTTAAAAAAAAACGCCTTGCCAACTCAGATATTTTTAGGGAATTTTTCGATACTTGGTTCTATTGATTATAGAAATCTTTATCCCAAGTTCCATTTACAAGGGTAGGTACCATTGTTTTTAACTGTTGTATGTACTTAAAAAAAATCATCATTACATAAAAAGGACCTTAACTTTTTTTTTGGGTAGTTGATCATTTGGATTTAGTCTCATTAAATTCAGCGATAAAATTTACCCTTAAAAATGTAGAATAATATTATTAAGTTGCTGCAAAAATAAAGGTATTTCAGTTTGAAAGACTTCCAACTTTTTCACCTCTTCAAATGCATCTACAGAAAAAGCCAATGTGGGGATTTTGGATAGATACCTATGTTATAGAGGGTGTAATTCTGCGTCGATACCGATTTAAGTATTTCATGAATTAATTATTTCAACCTCTGCACCTATTTTTCCTGGGCTATACATACCCATTCAATTTACGAATTTACCTCAATCAAAACATCACCCAGATTTATGAATAATGAATTGAATCAAGGCAAAAGCTATTCGATCTTCCATCAAATCAAGAAGAAAATTACTGCAGAAGTAGTGCGTAAATATACAATAGGCGTGTTTTTTTATCATCGGGATCTGGATCTGGATCTTCTTTTAATACGTGTTACAAAAACAATTTCAGAAAATTTCCCATTATTTAGTTTTTGTATTACGTGTTAAACTTAATCCAGATCCAGATCCCGATGATAATAAAACACGCCTAATATCAATATTCTCTATTAAAAATAATTCATATAATTCAAAAAAACCTCTTCTCTTTTTTCAAATTAATTTTTTTCCCAATATTTTCAAAAAGTCAATTTCAATATTTTTCGGATAAAATCTCATGAAGCACGAAGCAAAATATGTATACAATGAAGCGTACATAATGTATATGTAAAACAAACCATCTTCCAAACGCATGTACCTATGTAAATAAAGTACGAAGTAGCAAATTTGACCTGCGGCAGTCAGTAGCACATATTGAGTAACGATCATGAAAACAAAAACAATGACCACATAGTTCCTAAAAAGAGAGAACAGAGAAGCAAAATGTTTTTTTTTTTCCTTTTATTTTTTCTCAGAGCTCTTGAAGAAATACGAGAAATAAGAAAACAAAAACAAAATTGTGCCTTTTTTCTGTGTATAGCTCTCCCATATGTGTTAGAGAAGTAGAGAAAATAATTTAGAAAGTTGTCCCTTCTCTAAGAAGTTGAACTTTTGAGAAAGCTCTTTTTTTGCACGAATTTCGTTCTCATAGACATTTTTTCCCATATAGATGCTACATCTGTATAGTTTATTATCTGTGATTTATGTATATGAGTCCACTCAATGGGAAATATACTTTTTCAATTAAAGTCCTAATATCTTCGGTCAAAAGGTAAAACTCAGGAAGTACACAAAAATATACTAAAGAAAGTGAGAATGAAATTCATTTTTTAATCCAAGAGGTCTCATTTTGCTAGGTATTTACTAACACATTGAAATATATGCCCAGGAACTGTATTTCAAAATTTGCGGAACGTGACTTCAGCTTCAAAAAATTCTTTTCAACCTAATTTCAAAAGTATATTTTGATAAATTGTGAGTAGTTTTACCTAGTAACCGACGATATTGTTTCTTTTTATCTGATCTTCACTTAAACCTTGTATCTTTCTTATTGGTGTTTGCTAAAATTTAGGCATCAAAATATCGACTAAATCTAATTGCACTCAAAACTGAACATTGCTTTTTTTCCCACCACTCAAATAATTTTATAACATTTTTTGTGATTTTTGGATTTGGTCATTTATAAAGTGGAATATTTTAAAATTGGCGATTTTTTGGCGATTTATATTTTACCTTTGGCGATTCCGCTTTCTTAAACCTGACAACCCTGATCAAAATGTGAAACATGTTTCAAAACATGGGTGCTCACTAGCGCCACCATCGATGGAATACCGCGTAAATAAAAACGACTCCATGATAATACTATAAAGTTTATACAAAGATATTTTGAAACTTAATTACTGGACAGTTACTACGTTTATATGCAGAAAATAGAAAAATCTAATTGGATTTTCAAGGTATAGGTACCTAGCAAGATTTGACTTAATTTCACAGACCGTGTGCGACGCCGATGAACGAAGCTGATTTCAAATCATATATTATATCGTCGGCTCAAAGGTAAAACTCACTAACTAACATATAACACTTTTGGAGGAAATTTAATTGAAACATACTTTGCAAAGCTGAAAAGTCACGTTCCGAAAATTTTTAAATAAAGTTCCCGGGCATACCTTTAAATGTCCCTATAATAATCGTGCAAAGTGAGACTTTCTGGATTAAAAAAATGCATTTCATTAGCCCTGTTTTTTAGTGCATTTTTATCTTCGCTTAGAAAAAAGTTGCATGTTAATTACAACAACAAACTGGTATAATTCTGTATTGTTGTTGTATTTAACATGCTACTTTTTTCTAAGCAAAGATAAAAATGCACAAAAAAACAGGGCTATTCTCACTTTCTTTAGTATATTTTTGTGTACTTCCTGAGTTAATATAATGGCATATTTTTTGTACATATAGCATACTAGGTGATTCGCGTAAAATCTGCCAAGGGCATGTACTTACATGTAATTTAACCGGCTTGGACAGGCGGCAATTTTATAAAAATAAAATGCACGACTGGGTCGCACGTACTTGCTCTTATGTTCAAGACACTGTGGGCTTAAGAAAATTGTATGTAAAAACATAGAAATTATGAGAGAAAAATGTAGAGAAGCATGAAATACGACTTTTAAATTGGATAAAACAACTCTTTTGACAGTTTGATGTGGAAAAAAAGAATGCCATCTTAATTCTTGATTGAATATGATTGTATGGGAAAACAAAATTTAAAATCGTTGGAGCGGTTTTTACAAAAATTAATTTTTTATATATAAAATTCTAAGAACATTTTTAAGAACAAATCTTGGTATGCAAATCTAAAGTTTATATTTATGTGTATATAAAAACAAAATTTGAAAGAAAATTGTCAACCCGTTTTTGAGATATCGAATTTTCAAAAAAAAATTTTGAAACTTTTTTTAAAAATCCAAAAACTTTTTTTTTAAATTTTGATATGCAATATTATTTGATCTTATCTGCATTTTGTACATAAAAAAATTCATCTAAATCCGTTTAGCCGATAACGATAAAATTCAAAATAAAAAAAAACGTTCTATGACAGGTACTACTAATAGTTGCTATGTGTAAAATTTTATAATTTTTGATGGTAGATCGTACTAATTTTAGTATATGAAAAAGTTTAATCAAAATCGTAGGAGCCGTTTTTAAGCAAAAAAATATTTTCCTCTGCGGTTTCTTAACTTTTGTATGGAAGGTACCGTTATTTTTTCATAAATGTAAAAGTTTTTCTAAAAATATTTTATTAAGTACTAAAAAAGTCTTAATTACCGAGTTTCAAGGAAATCGATTATGTCGTTTTCGAAATATTTGATTTTCCAACAAAAATTTTGAAACATTTTTTAAAAATCCAAAGAATATTTTTTCAAAAATTTTGGTACACAAAACTATTCATATTTTTTGGAAGCTTCTATGTTAAAAAAATAATTGAAATCGGTCGTACCGTTTTGAAGAAAATCAAAAATCAAAAAAATGGTTCTTTGGGAGGTACCATTAATAACCATTTCTGAAAAATGGTATTCCACCAAAAGAAAGCCTTTACTAAAAAAAATTAATTGAATTTTTTTTAAGAAAAGTTGTCGAGCCGTTTTTAAGAAAAATACGATTATGTAAAATTGATAAAAAAAATTGTATGGCAGGTACCGTTATTTTTGATTCTAAAAAAAAAATGAAAAAAATATGTCGGCATAATCACCAAAAACCACTATGTACCAATTTTGAAGAAAATCGATCGAGCCGTTTAGGCTGTAGAGTGTAGACGAACAGACAGACAGACAAACAGACAGACAGAATTCTGTCACCCACTTTTTTGGTATTCTCTATCATCGTAATATCATGTTTGATTGTTATCTCAAATTTTTTTTTTTGCACGAATCCAAAACTTGCCTTATAGTACCTATAATCGCAAGTAAAAATACTTAAAATGGAAAAACATACATAATGTATATTAAAAAACAACTTTTTTCACAATTTTAAGTTTGAAAACAATTTTTGTCGAAGCTGTTTACGAAAAGAACTTTATTTAAAAATAAACCATGAGAATGGACTTCTGGTTTTCCAAAAAGCTACAAAATAATAGGTATACTTTTTCCATTCTAAGTACCTAGGTACCTAACTATTTTGTTTTTATAAGACTGCCCCTTCTGTCCAAGCGGGGGGAAATAAAACCCCCTCCCGTAGGATTTTTTTCTTGTATACTTTTAACCAATAGTGAGTGTCATAAGTGATTAAACACAAATTATTTCTGGAGTTACATGAAATTTAAACAAACAAATAGGTACATAAATAAAAATTGCATCCCAATACCTAGTTAAAAAAAAAAGTTTTATTCAATAGCAAAAGATCAAAACAAAACTATTCATAATAAAACTACCTAATGCATTTTTTCCTAACAAAAACTTTATATACTCTTCATTTTACGCGATGATGGTTTAAATTCCATGAATCGTTATCGTAAGACTGTTATCATAATGTTATAATAAAATTTGGGAAAACTGATAAAACTCCTACTAGCTACCTAAGGTAAATACAAAAAATTAAAATATCGCAACATGTCCTTAAATAATTCCTTCATAGATGTGGTGAAAAGTTGCAACATTGCTACAAAGATTAAAAATTTCAAGTCAAATACCCAAGATTTGATAAACAAAATTAAAATAATAAACGAAAATATAATCTACATGCCTACCTACATTATGTATGTACGTATAAATCTATAAATAAACATATAACTTGTACCTCAAGCTCACATACAAACACAATCGAGTAATAGAAAGCAATTTGTTTTATTTGTATTTCCGTTCATTTATTCTTGTCGTTAGTATGGCACAAGCAACTGATTCATTTGTCTCCCTTGCTCCCCTTATTGTTGCGAGAATCAATGTAATATAACCCTCTCTTACGACTTTTTCATTTTGCTTTTACATTTTTCTTCTATTTCAACTCTCAAATATCAAATACATTTCCATATTAGCGCCGCCTGGTGAAGGCTTATGAAAATAAAAAAAATTGGCTGATGATAGTACTATAGATGTTTACTTTGAATCGATCTTACCGCGGGTGGGGGATCGAAGCAAAGAGTGAGAACACGCCTTTTGGTTTTAAAAACTTATTCTGATTTATTGTCTGAAACTTATGTCTATTTATACTAGAATTAATGCTTACTTTTACTTTATTTTAACTCCAATACATACATTGCTTATAACTATTTTGAAACCTAGTTTATTACAACATTATTGCTTATAATTAATAATTAAGGTTGACCTATTAAACGATTAAGTTATGAATATGCGGAAAGTAAATCAAAACATAAATAATAAACAGAAATACAATTATTGATGACACTGCGCTTTAATGCAACACATTATACAGTTAAGGTATATTATTGTGAGTCAGCATACTGCGCCTGCTTTTGCTGCCGTGGGAATTTGGTGTTTGTTGTCGTTCACTGTTGATAGGTACTTTCAACAATAGATTTTATATACAAAGGTAATATGCAATAACTAGTAACAAAAGTGAGATGAAACTAGAACCAGTAGAACAAGCTTACCTTTGGTGTATAAAGGGTGTATACAGGGTATCCCGTACCTGAGTGGAACTATTTTGGGGTCTGATTCTTGGGGTTATTGTAAGAAAAAAATTATATGGGGGGAAAGTTGTATCTCCCCTCCCTGAGGTAGGGGGGGGGGGGGGCAGTTTCTGAAACATTGACTTTAAATGAAAAAAAAAAACATTTAAAATCAACGAAAACACATCTAATAATGTGCTATAGTTTTCTTGAAACTTAATACTTCATTCTTGCATTTGGGTTTTAAATCAAGTTGTTTAAGCGAATAGTTTTTGAAAAATTAAATTTCAAAGTCAAAATTTAAAAAAAAATGTGATTTTTTGTTCTTAAGTCGATATTTTTCAAAATTGTACGTAATTAAGTGCATTTTTTGTGTTCAATATTCAATGCCCTCAAATTTTCTTAGTTTTTGAGAAATTAAGAAAAAACAAAAGGTACTTTTACCAAAAAAGCCAGAAAAAAGGGTTAAATTATGGATAATTCATGAATAAATTCATTTTTTCGGGCTATTTTAGTACCTTAAGTTTTTTCTTAATTTCTCAAAAAACTAAGAAAATTTGGTTTTCGGTAATGGACTACAAAATAATGAAAGCATTAAATATTGAACACAAAAAATGCACTTAATTACGTACAATTTTGAAAAATATCACATTTTTTTTTTTAGTTTTGACTTTGAAATTTAATTTTTCAAAAACTTTTCGCTTAAACAACTTTATTTAAAAACCAAATGCAAGAATAAAATATTGGCTTTCAAAAACACTATAGCATATTATTAGATGTGTTTTCGTTGATTTTAAATGTTTTTTTTTTGCATTTACAGTCAATGTTTCTGAAACTGCCCCCCCTACCTCAGGGAGGGGAGATACAACTTTCCCCCTATACAATTTTTTTCTTAGAATCGCTTGGTCTAGCGATTGAAAGCTGTGCCCTAAAACCAACCCATTTGCTCAAATTTCCTTGAGCGATCTACCGCTTAAAATCACTTGCTCACGCGTGTTAAAAAAAAACAAGCAAATTAAATAGGTACTTCAAGTATAAATTATATCGAAAACTAAAAACTAGAAGAAATATCATGTAATTGTTTTTTTGTTGATTCAAAACATAAAGAACAGTCCTTTGATACACAAGGAGTAGATCATAGATCTAGAAAATCTTTCAGAGCAGAGAAACAGGTAACGAACAAAGAAACAGAACAAAATGAGGCTCTGAACCTTTTTTAAGACTTTACCCAAATAATGAGAGATTTTTCGTTTTTAATATTGCTGTCGGTATACATTTCAGTAGGGTTCAAAAATTCTTGGTGAATCTTACATTTTAATTTGAAAAGCACAATAATTCAAAGATATTTTTTAACTCTAGTTTATTATGTCAATGTTAAAACAAAATTTTGTTTCTTAATAATCAATAGCATTTTTATAAAAAAAAATATCAACCTCTTTCACACACTGCTTTGCGGGTTTTGCGGGTCATAATTCTCCAGCCGGACACTTGCGGGACAAAAGTCGTTTTGCGGGACAGTCCCGCGCCTGGCGGGACGTCTGGCATCCCTACATACTGGTCACCTACAACATTAACCAAAAGTACAAAATACATTATGATTAGATACAACAATTATTCTCTTAGTAGGTATTCTCAAAGTTACTTTAACAATTCAATTTGATTATAAATATTTTTTGGCATTAATATGACGAGTTTTGGTTCTCATCAGCTCATGTATTTACATTACAAAACAAATGTAACAAAAAGCACTAGCACACACAATTTAATTTTTTTGGATTTTTATCCACTGGAACTGTTGGCTGTTGATTGTAGATATTTTTTTTCTGGCAAGCAGCTACCCGGCACAGGATATCTTGATGTTCATTGTTGTTTCTCTTGAATATTGATGCACTGAAATATTTATGTAGGTAGGTAGGTATTTTCTGAAAGTAGGTAGACAAAAATTACTAGCAAAGAAAAAAATAGAATGCAAAGATATTATCTACAATAAAAACAAAATACCTACTTATCTATTTTATTGATGTTTCTTGATTTTCCTTTTTACTTGTTTAAGTTCTTGCAGTTGCAGCTCCATAAATTTATTTGCTCCTGGTTTCAATTTTTCATCTTTAAAGAATTAAATTTTTCACTTTTCCGCACGATTTGTTTTTTCTGCGTTGGTTTCATTTGACGGTTGAATTCGATTGCGGTAAAAAATTGTATTTCTATTCTTCCACTTTCTTTGGTCATGCGCGATGGCAGTGGAAAAACTACTTCACTCGCTTACTCCATTTATTATTACGAGAATAATATATGACTTTCTCGTTCTTACGATTATAGGTCTGTTTGGTTACTGAAATTTCGTACGAATTCGTACGACGTCGCACTACATTTCACAAATTCCTGTTTGTTAACTCCAAAGTGTAGCAACGAGAGAGCAAAATGAGAGAGCAAGAAATTTCCCCTCCATGAAAAATCTTGCAAATTTCTGCTACACAAATTTTTGTGTGCAGAAAGTAAACAACTGTCAAATCCACGTCTGTGTGTATTTTTGTTTGTGTTTGTCTTAAGATTTGTCTGTAGTGTTTGATAGTGTGTGTCACGTTTGAAGTTTCGTACACAAAAGTGATACAAAATTGGTTTTTCGCGTTTGTTAACTTTGTAGCAATTTTTCCCCTCTATGAAAGAATTTTCCCCTTCCTTCAATAATTTGACAGTTGTTGAACTTCGTGCTACAAAAGTAACGGGAGTTTGGATTTGGTCTTGAAAGAGGAAGGTTGTGCTCAGCACAACCTCCCACAGTTTTAATAAAACAGCAACTGAAAATTATTTTAAATAATATAAACCCGTTACCCGTTTACCGATAAAACGGACTCCCGGCTCCCGTTTACCATTTACCGATAAAATGGTCCATCCCAAAGCAACTGAGCAGTTAGTTCCTGCACAAGCAACCTCTTCAGCCGATCCAACTCCAGCAAGAGGCCAACGTTTTACGTTTACCGAGAAAACGGACGAAGCAGATCCTGTCTACTTAACAACCGCTCCAGCTGCAACAATCAACAGTGTCCTATTCTTATCTGTGCAATCGTATATTTTATATAATAACTTTATCTAACTACTTCATTTTAATTTCTCAGTGTCTGCCAATAACTGTTTCAATATTTATACGTAATCGTCAGAAAAATAATTTGTTGTATGTTAAAATCACACGTGCATTAAGCACTATGCGTTTCTATTTAAAATCATATCGAGCGCTCTCGCTCTAAAAAGAACATTTCTTTCATGTGTCTTCTACACAATCAATTGCTTATGAGCGCACTCGCTCAAACTCGATATAATAGTATATACATGTATATTATGTATATTCTCTGGTATAATTGTATTTTATTAGTTTTAAGTTATTTGTAGGAGCTTGTATATATGTATATAACCGTTGCATCCATAAGCCAACACATAACCGAAATATATATTTCCCTTGAGCAGGCAAATAAAACATTAAATTGACAGCCACGAGGCAACCTTTGTAACTCGATAAAGCAGGCAATACTCTATAGCCGCAGTATACATAGCTTTGCTAAGAAATTTATTATTGAATTGTAAACAGTGTAATTTATCTAAAGTCTCAATAAAATTCAATTCAATTCAATTCTACAAAAGTAACCAAACAAACCTTATAATAAATGTTCATACCTCGAAATAAAAAAATATTCCCCATTGAATGGGGAATATTTTTTTATTTCGAGGTATGAACCAGTGATGAAAATTGACTTTTGTCGATTGTACTGAAAACTGAAAAAAATTGTTCTGAAAAAGACCAAATAGTACTGAACTTTTTTAAATTATAAAACAACGCAAACAATTAAAATAAATATTTTATTAAAACAAAAAGACATAAATTAAATATAACTATGCATTTCATGGGTATAATTTTATTCTAAAATAAGTCTTATGGACGGATAGTAACTTTGGCACAAGTCTTTTCTTTGTATTTACATTCATATGTTTTTCTTACTCTAAAATTTCTTCATCTGCAAGTGGTTTACTAGGTATATGTCTATTCAATAGACTTTTTTGAATAATATAGCTGTGACAGCATTCATTTTTAATAAGGTTTTTAGTTTCTATTAGTGCAGAATACGTGTCCACCTGCATTCGGTTTTGTTTTAATAATATTTTGAAAAGAAAAAATTCTTTCGACGTCTGCGGAAGAATGAGGAATAGAAAAAGCACCCTGGACAATTCGGTTTATATTTGAAAACATGAACTCGTTGCATTCACTTTTCACAAGGCCAATTTCAGTCCAGATCTCAGAAATAGAAGCATTTCTAAATTTTTTTAAGTACTGGAACTCAGCTAGAGCTCGATATTTTTTATTAATGACTTCAATGTTTTTTTGTTCGCCAGGAATAAATCTATTGAATTTACTTGGCCATCTAATATTGAAGTTTGTGAAAAATGTTGCAACGAGTTCAAAAAAATGTCTTCAAAATTAAATCTTTTTTTCACATCTTCGAGGAAAGCTATATAGAACATCCGTGCATAACTTTTAAATCTATAAATATCGCTTTCAGTTAAATTTTTAGAAGTGTAAAAAATTCACTTTTGGTCCCGCAATAGATTTCCTCGACGGGAAGTTGGTTTTCTAGTAAGTTTATTGACAATATGGGTCTTTCATTAAAAGCTTCTTTACGTGAAGATGTGGTGAAGTCTGATTGAACATATTTGGTTGATTTTAGAGATTTATGAAAGTTGACCTTTTCAAAAATTAAAAATAGTACAAATAGTACTGAAAATTGGAAAGTGGTACTTGCGTACTCGGGAAAGTTCAATAGTACCGAATTCAGTACAATAGTAAGCCTTTTTGCAACTGTGGTATGAACATTTATTATAATCGTAAGAACGAGAAAGTCATATTTTATTCACGTAATAATAAATGGAGTAAGCGAGTGAAGTAGTTTTTCCACTGCCACCGCGCATGACCAAAGAAAGTGGAAGAATAGAAATACGATTTTTTACCGCAATCGAATTCAGCCGTCAAATGAAACCAACGCAGAAGAAAAAAAAACAAATCGTGCGGAAAAGTGAAAAATTTAATTCTTTAAAGATGAAAAATTAAAACCAGGAGCAAATAAATTTATGGAGCTGCAACTGCAAGAACTTAAACAAGTAAAAACGAAAATCAAGAAACATCAATAAAATAGATAAGTAGGTATTTTGTTTTTATTGTAGATAATATCTTTGCATTCTATTTTTTTCTTTGCTAGTAATTTTTTCTACCTACTTTCAGAAAATACCTACCTACCTACATAAATATTTCAGTGCATCAATATTCAAGAGAAACAACAATGAACATCAAGATATCCTGTGCCGGGTAGCTGCTTGCCAGAAAAAAATATCTACAATCAACAGCCAACAGTTCCAGTGGATAAAAATCCAAAAAAATTAAATTGTGTGTGCTAGTGCTTTTTGTTACTATTTGTTTTGTAATGTAAATGCATGAGCTGATGAGAACCAAAACTCGTCATATTAATGCCAAAAAAAATTTATAATCAAGTTGAATTGTTAAAGTAACTTTGAGAATACCTACTAAGAGAATAATTGTTGTATCTAATCATAATGTATTTTGTACTTTTGGTTAATGTTGTAGGTGACCAGTATGTAGGGATGCCAGACGTCCCGCAAAACGACTTTTGTCCCGCAAGTGTCCGGCTGGAGAATTATGTCCCGCAAAACCCGCAAAGCAGTGTGTGAAAGAGGTTGATATTTTTTTTTATAAAAATGCTATTGATTATTAAGAAACAAAATTTTGTTTAAACATTGACATAATAAACTAGAGTTAAAAAATATCTTTGAATTATTGTGCTTTTCAAATTAAAATGTAAGATTCACCAAGAATTTTTGAACCCTACTGAAATGTATACCGACAGCAATATTAAAAACGAAAAATCTCTCATTATTTGGGTAAAGTCTTAAAAAAGGTTCAGAGCCTCATTTTGTTCTGTTTTTTTGTTCGTTACCTGTTTCTCTGCTCTGAAAGATTTTCTAGATCTATGATCTACTCCTTGTGTATCAAAGGACTGTTTTTTATGTTTTGAATCAACAAAAAACAATTACATGATATTTCTTCTAGTTTTTAGTTTTCGATATAATTTATACTTGAAGTACCTATTTAATTTGCTTGTTTTTTTTTAACACGCGTGAGCAAGTGATTTTAAGCGGTAGATCGCTCAAGGAAATTTGAGCAAATGGGTTGGTTTTAGGGCACAGCTTTCAATCGCTAGACCAAGCGATTGATTGATGACAATGTATCACAAAACTGTGTACAGGGTGTCCCGCACCTGAGTGAAAGTATTTTAGGATGTGATTCTTGGGGTTATTCTAAGAAAAAAATTGTATAGGGGGAAAGTTGTATCTCCCCTCCCTGAGGTAGGGGGGAGGCAGTTTCAGAAACATTGACTGTAAATGCAAAAAAAAAACATTTAAAATCAACGAAAACACATCTAATAATATGCTATAGTTTTTTTGAAAGCTAATATTTTATTCTTGCATTTGGTTTTTAAATGAAGTTGTTTAAGCGAAAAGTTTTTGAAAAATTAAATTTCAAAGTCAAAACTAAAAAAAAAAATGTGATATTTTTCAAAATTTTACGTAATTAAGTGCATTTTTTGTGTTCAATATTTAATGCTTTCATTATTTTGTAGTCCATTACCGAAAACCAAATTTTCTTAGTTTTTTGAGAAATTAAGAAAAAAAAATAGCCCGAAAAAATGAATTTATTCATGAATTATCCATAACTTAACCCTTTTTTCTGGCTTTTTTGGTAAAAGTACCTTTTGTTTTTTCTTAATTTCTCAAAAACTAAGAAAATTTGAGGGTATTGAATATTGAACACAAAAAATGCACTTAAATACGTACAATTTTGAAAAATATCGACTTAAGAACAAAAAATCACATTTTTTTTTAAATTTTGACTTTGAAATTTAATTTTTCAAAAACTATTCGCTTAAACAACTTGATTTAAAACCCAAATGCAAGAATGAAGTATTAAGTTTCAAGAAAACTATAGCACATTATTAGATGTGTTTTCGTTGATTTTAAATGTTTTTTTTTCATTTAAAGTCAATGTTTCAGAAACTGCCCCCCCCCTACCTCAGGGAGGGGAGATACAGCTTTCCCCCCATATAATTTTTTTCTTACAATAACCCCGAGAATCAGACCCCAAAATAGTTCCACTCAGGTACGGGATACCCTGTATACACCCTTTATACACCTTAGGTAAGCTTGTTCTACTGGTTCTAGTTTCATCTCACTTTTGTTACTAGTTATTGCATATTACATCAAAAATCTCTTGAAGTCTTATTCATCGCTCAACTTGAACGCAATAATGTCCTAAAAAACATAAAATTAATTTTCTGCACAACTAAAAGGTGGGTTAGTTTTCAGAATCTGTCCCGCAAAGAAATTTTTCAAATCTGGCATCCCTAACAGTATGACAAACAACAAGAGCAGGAGTAGGTACTCGAAATAAGTTAGCATTGGCGTAGGAAGGAATTTTTTCTTAGGTGGGCAACCAGTCCAAACCAAATCATTAAACAATTTTTCGGTGCAAATGATTCCTCAATAACTATGTATTTATTTGGGCTTGAGCATTTAATTAATCAGAAGAGATCTAATGAATGAAGCCGACAACCACGTCAACATTAAAGCAAATTAACAGTCATTAGAAGTTCTACCAAACTCAACTCTGCAACAATGTCTTACAATGCATCTATATTAAAAATGATTGGTTTTGGATAAAATAAGTTCTTATTTCTTAACCAAGTTCTTATCCGCCGCACTGCCGATAAACTTCTTTCAAATTTGGTGCAACTAACCGGAAGCGGTAATGGGGTCTTTTGCAGTTTGTTTATATACATTTGAAAATTTCCAATATGTTTTTTTTTTTAATTGTCAAGGTTTATTTCATAGCTCTTTAATTAGAACAATTTTTTTCATAATCTAGACTTCGGCACTTAGTGCTATATTGAATTAATTTTAAAGCATCTTTAAAGTTATTGATAAAATTTGTCTGCAGTACTCATATATAATTTGACGAAGGCGACTAATGAATGGGTCAATAGAATATTTTCATACCGCCTTTTGAAGTTGACATAACATGTTATCCATCACCTTAGTCGAAAAAAGATTTATACGGTCGTACTTATAAGCTTTGATAGACGTCGTACTCCAAAGGGTTCTTTAAAAACTTTGTTCACCCTTGTCCTAAAGTTATCTTACATGGACAACGGCATCGGGTTTCTAATATTTGACGAACTTTGCATTTTATTTAATTAAACAGAGCATATTTCCAACTATTAAGAACTTTTAGAAACTGTCTAACTACTCAACCGTCAAATAAATTTAAATTCAGAGTATAAACATTATTCAATTTGATTTTTCTTTAAAACAGAGCTTGTCTTTTGAATCATTTATTGAAAAGAAAAATAGTTTTTTCCACTCAAACTTTGATCGCATTTTGAAAAGAAACTTCAAAATATGAATTTAAATACTAGACCATTAAAAACAAATCAAAGCTGCATTAAAAAAAAAATAAAAATTGATTAAAAAATCTACCTGGGTACAAATTATAATATTTAGTATCCAACAATCTTCGGTTTCGATATGCGATGCCAAATCAAGTGTATTGCTTTCGCCACAGCTGTTGCTGGAAAGTAAATTTATTTTTCCTGACGTCTCCTTTTTGGTACTCGTATAGGTTTTAACGGAATCTCATAATTTTGTGATTTTTTTTCTATTTCAAACCAAATTTTAAAATCATTCCTTAATGTTTCAAAAGTATGGACTATACTGTCTGTAGAGTGTAGTAACTGGCACAGAAAAAGTGTATTTTGATCCAAATGTCACCCTTACTTCAAAAGATCTCGTGACACTGTAGTAGTTTGTTTTGTGAGATTTCGGAATCTCTCAAGGTCCCGGTACGGTTTTAAACTGAACCAGTATGATATAAGAATATGAACAGTTTGTTTTAATATTTTTTTAGCATATTTCAATCAGGATTAAAACCTCATGTTTGAAGGCTTTAAAGTAAAAGGCTGGCTGCTTAACGCTTTTTAAACAACAACGCCTGATAGCGTAAACACATCCACATTTGTAGATATTAGTAGTTATGACCACTAAAACGACTTAATCACTTGGTGGGCTATGATGCTCGAAAAAATATGAATAAGCAAAAGGCAACGTTCCAAAGTACCACTCGTATTGGCCCTTTTTTGACGAAAACAAAACGAAGAACATTCGATTACACGCAACGGAATCAAGTGCGATTTATAGCTTGTCTATATTCAGTAAGCAGTATGCACTTTGCTTATACATGCATACATTCATTTTTTTTAAATATTATGCAGATTGAAATAGTTATATATACATGGGATATTACGGAAAAAGTACTTATTGATGATGTTATATGACCATTTTTGTATATAAAATATTCTTGTGGTCCTTTAGATTTCTTATTGCACTCTGCTTTCCTATTTTTGCATTGGTAAGATTCCAGAATACTAAGTAAAACTTTATTGAAGTGTTAAAACAAAAATGCATTTTTTCGTTTTTGAGGTACATACACCACAATGAAAAAATTTCTGCACGGTGATTGTAGGACAAAAGCACATCCAAAAATTACAAAACCATTTTTGGCCGCTCACGCCCATGTTTCATACAAATTTGCCCATATTCCTTTGTCAGATGTAGCGATTTATCGCCAAACAGACGATTTAAAATTTCATTTCGATTTTCATCGATTTGGCGACGTACACAAAACAGGCAATATTTTTAGCGTTTGGTGATTTTATTTATTTGCATTCAAATCTTTATATTTTTTCCAAGTTTTTACTTGAACTTAACATTCGTTTTATAATTTAATATTTTGCTAGATGGAGCCATATCGTAGTACTAAATCTGAACGCACTCCAAATATCTTACATTTGGTGATTCCGCTTTTTAAACCTCAAAACCTACTCATCTTCAAGGTTCAAGCTAACTCGGTTTGGAATAATTTATACCCGTTCAACTAGGTTTGAGCGTGTTGAGGCTTCCCGGACAGTAAAGCAATGTGCAAACACAAACAAAATTAAGGTGGGCAAAACTGCTTTTATTTTATTTACACTTCAGATTCTTTGTTGTAGTGAGCTTAGAGCAAGCTACATTCTACAATCAGAGGCTCATCATGAGTGCATGTGTTAGTGGTTAGTAAAATTAAGCAAACTAACACAAGCACATGCATAACTACAAAATTAGAACAAATACAAAATTAGATATAATATAAAAAAACATTTAAACTAAACATACAAAGTTAAAACAATTAATACATTAACGAGAGTGGAGCACTGGTTCGAAATAATGTTTTTAATCCTATTTTACTCATGTTAAAATCAACAGATGAGGCGTTCAAGTAAAAAAGTTTGCACATGCGATTGAGTGGCTCGTGTGTGCCATAGTTTGTTCTGTGAAAAGGAACGTGAAAAAGTTCAAATCTTCGCAGGTGGTGGGATCCTCCTCGGTAATTAATTCCTACATGGGCTAGCAAGTCAGGCGCATCAGTTTCACCATTGATAAGTTGATGAAAAAATACCAAATCATTATTGACACGCCTTTGAGATAAAGTTTGAAGTTGCAGAAGCTGAATTCTGTGTTCATAGGGTGGAAGGTTATACGGATCAGCCCAGGGTAGACCTTTCAAGGCAAAACGAATGAATCTATGTTGTATTGCTTCAATACGACTTTTATGAATTTCGTAGAAGGGTGCCCATACTTGAGAGGCGTACTCAAGATGGGGTCGTACATAACAATTGTATAAGGAAAGGGTAACATACGGATCGTTAAATTCTTTTGCCCAGCGTTTTATAAATCCAAGCATGGAACTTGCCTTATTTACAATATAATTAATATGTTCTATGAAACATAGATCAGTACTAAAGTGAACACCCAGATCTTTGAATCTAAAAACACGACAGAGTGTGTGTTGTGAAATGGAATAATCAAAAGCACTCACTACTCGTTTTTTAGAGAAAGTTATAGTTTGACATTTAACTGGGTTAAGAGAAAGACCGTTCTTCCCACACCAAACATTAAAATTGTCAAGATCAGCCTGCAAGAGAATGTGGTCAGGACTAGAATGTATTGTTTTAAAAATTTTCATATCATCAGCATAAATAAGAATATCGCTAAAGTGTATACATGAAGCAACATCATTTATAGCAAGAATGAAAAGTAACGGGCCCAGATGGCTCCCTTGGGGGACACCCGAGTGAGCATTGAATGAGTTTGAAAGGATGTTTCTAAATTTTACTTGGTAAGATCTATTCTCAAGGTATGATTTTATCCATGCTATACAAGAAATCGGAAAACCAAAAGCTTTGAGTTTGAATATAATAATGTTGTGACTAAGCTGGTCAAATGCTTTAGAAAAATCAGTGTATATACAATCAACTTCATTCCCGTTTTCTAATGCAAGCGAACATGTATGCAAAAACGTAAGAAGATTTGTAACCGTTGATTTTTTTCTCACAAAACCATGCTGTTGATCACATATTATATTTTTAGTATGAAATGCTAAGCTGTCGCAAACAACTTGTTCGAATAGTTTTGGAATGCAAGAGAGCTTTGCTATTGGCCTATAATTTTTTATGTCAGTTTTTTCGCCCTTTTTAAAGATTGGTGTAAGAAACGATTTCTTCCATAAATAGGGAAAACTGCCTGTCCTTAAAGAAAATTCAAACAAAAATTGAAGGGGTTGAACTAGTATATGTTTACACTTTTTCAATACTATAGGCGGAATTCCATCTGGACCAGATGAGTAATCATCATTTAATGATGAGAGAAGGTCTAAAACAGTACTCGGGGGTACTGGGATATTATTACAGCTAGTTTGGGCATATGTATGTAAATTTCTAAAATAATGTTCGTCAACATCTAAAGGCTTGTCAATAAAAGAATTTCGAAAATTATTCGCAAAAGCGTTACAAATATCAACGGTATCCTTCAGCGAACAATTTTCATAAATGAAATTAGCCGGATAACCATCTGAGTTTTTTTTCGAATTAACAAACCTCCAAAATGTCTTTGGGTCATCTTTTAGAGAACTACCCATTTCGTTAACATGGTGAGTGTATAGATTTTTTGAAAGAGTTTTAAATTCTTCAAAAAGGGTAATGTATGAGTTGTGGTCTACTGGCGAGAGAGTTTTTAAATATACTTTCCATGCTTTGTTTCTTTTATTTCGGAGTGCTCTTAGCTCTTTCGTATACCATGAATGGCAAAAGTTTCTATTTTTTGATACTTTTAAAGGGATAGTATTGTTAATGCAGTTGTTAAGGATAGAATAAAATTCAAAAACTGCTTCGTCAATATTGCCAGACACTGATATATTCTCAATACCAGACTTAGCAATTTCATCTGAGAGCAACTGAAAGTTTGCCTTTCTGAAGTCAAAACTATATGAACAATCATAAGGGTTACTGTTTTCAGTAAGGTGATTACTCAAGTCAAAAAAAATATCCAAAGGAGGATGATAGTTATCTATGTTAGTAATTCCGGAACTAGATTCTAGAACCAGAGTACTAATAGCGTCCGAAGAAAATACCAAATCGAGAATTCGATTTTTAGAGTTTTTAATACAGCTTATTTGCTGTAAGTCAGTTGAAATGATTCTATCAAGAAGCAGTAACTCATTTTGAGAAGAAGTTTAGGAAGCTTCTTGATACAATTCGTCATCAGAGGGAACCCACTCTATGTGAGGTAAGTTAAAATCACCAAGAAGTATTATGTTGCTGTTGGAGCAAGACAAGTCAATAACAAAGTCTAAGGCCTTAGAGAGTTCAACATAAACTGCCTCCGAACTTTTTGGAGGAATATATGCATTTAAAATAAACAAATGCTTGGACTGCAATGTTAATTTTAAACAAATCAGTTCAATAGACAGATTGAAAGGGAACGAAACAGAAGAAGATGTAAATTTATTTCGAACTGCAATTAAAACACCGCCTCCCACTTCTTTTGGTTTATCAACATGACGATCTTTTCTATAAACTAAGAACTCTTGATTAAAAAGTTCCGTGTCCAAGAAACTAGAATTTAACCAGGTTTCTGTCAAAACAAAGATGTCATGTGAGAGTGCTTGGGAGTTCATGTATATATCAGTGGTTTTGCTACGAAGCCCTCTTACATTTTGGTAGAAGAGGGTGATCCTGTTAAGTTTTTTGGAGATGAGATTTTTGGTGCATTTCGCGTCTGTCTATTTTTTCTTGAATTAGTGAACTCTTTAATAAGAGCTTCAGAGGGCCAATTATTAATATCGCAAATTGAATTTTATGTGACGACCAACTGTAACTGTAGGCAAAATTTTAATTTTCGTGTCTGAAATTTCATTCACAGTTCTTCAATCTTGATTCTTGGGTGGGTTGTAGAACCAGAAAAGTTTAAATGTCGATTTTTCTAAGGTGGGCAGTTCATTTTTTAAGGTGGGCACTGCCCACCTCCGCTCCCCCCTTCCTAAGCCTATGGTGGGTAGGTAAAATATTTTAACCATCATCTCATTGCATTGTAATGGGATCGATTGGTTGTCGCTCTTGCATCGTTGTTTGGTTTCTATATTGTGTGTCAAAAGTGAATAAGTTTTTCGGGTTGTTTAATACGATCAAAAGCAAATATATTTTTCAGAATGGTTAAAGAAAAAATCAAAAATTCTTTTGTGTTCATTAAAATTTAAAAAAAAAAAATCAATTTTATATCCAACAAGATACACATTAATCGCTTCGTAGCATCGATTGACTGTTGGCAATTGAAATCCAAGTTCTTTGGTAGGTATTTGGATTTCTTAAATTGATTATTGTGCACTTCTACGTGAATAATTATTATGAAATTATACCTATTTGCTTTTAATCCATTTAAGTGAACGAATCTTTTTATTAAACCCGCGGCAAAATACTTTCAACTTCAGAGAAAATTTTAACCTTCCTTTTGTGTGTGCAAGTGAACATCTTGTTAAAATTGCAAAATTGTATTTTGCATAGAAAAATCGATTTATAACGATTTTGGAAAACTAGACAAACCACTGGCTGAACAAAGGTTGTAGGTATGCCATTGAAACTACCTACCCAAAATGAGTTTCATATAACAACATTTTCTGAGTTTGATATAACTCCGTATTGATGTTGTATTTTTAACATGCTACTTTTTTCCAAGCGAACATAAAAATGCACTAAAAAACTTTGCTGGTTTTTGTAATGCACTTTCCTTCATCAATTTGGTTTACATAAATCTTTCCCTATAGATAAATATGACAAAAACTTTCTGATTTTTTCAAATTACATATATTTCTTAATAATAGAATATGAAGAAAATTTGAAAAGAAATATTTGGCATATAATATGATGGTGGGTGAAAACGTCTTGGCATGAAAGGCATGAAAAATGCAAAATAGAATAAAAAATAAAAAAAAAACACTTTACGTCCAAGACTGATTTCAAGATTGTTTTCACAATGTGAAATTTCATCAATTTTGTATAGGTATGTAAATCTTTCCCTACAAACAAATATGACCGATACTTTGATTTTAAAGTGAAATAGAGTTGGTTTGATCCCAAAAAGTTTTAATTGATTATGTCATAAAAAACAGGGCAATAAGGAAGTAAGACGTTCATGGGATTTTATTGCAAAAATCATCAAAGGGGTCATTGAAGTGGAGTGCTATTAAATTGGAGGGTGCATTTTTTAGAGGGGGGGGGGGTGCAAAAGCACCCTTATTGGTTTTTTGCATATAACTCGAAAACGAAGCAAAAATTCGAGATAGTTCTCAAAACCTTTTTTGTAGTTTGAAAAAAGATTAAAAAAAATTTTAGTTAGCTAAATTTAAAAAAAATCATTGCAAAAAATGCAAAAGAAACTTTGCATACACCCAACCTCGAACCCACCCCAAATCCTACAATGAGCTCAAGCATCAGGGGGGTTGCAGGGGGGCAATTTCAATTCAATTTCAAATCTGGCTTATAACTAACATGATACTATGATAAATTAACATTTGTTGGCACATAGGGGCCTAACGTTATACAATGTCTTAAGTTTAACAAATAATGGATATATATAAATTACATGTCATAAAATTAAAATTAAAAGTCGGCTAACTTAATCGTCCTCAGGGTGTTCATTCCGGTGCCGTGAAATAACGCCGAGCGAAATAAAGCCGAATGCCGAAATTCGGCTTTATTTCGCTTTACTAAAGTGAAATAACGCCGAATTTTATCGTTTGGCCTTATTACGCTTTGAAAAGTGAAATAAGGCCGATTCGGTGTTATTTCACTTTTCAAAAGGATTGACATATTTGATTAGTTAAAAAATTCAAAAGTTCCAGATTCTTTTAATGCAAAAGAAACTTTACATACACCAACCTCGCACCCACCCCAAATCCTATAATGAGCCCAAGCAGGGGGGTTGCAGGGGGGCAGCATGCCCCCCCAAACATACCTCACTGTTTATTCACGAATTTTAAAATTTCACAAACCTAATAAATCCTCTCCTTTATTTGGTTTGTAAAATTTTAAAATTGGCGAATAAACAGTGAGGTATGCAACCCCCCTGCTTGGGCTCGCTATAGGATTTGGGGTGGTAGTGAGGTTGGGTGTATGCAAAGTTTCTTTTGTATTTTTATAGAATTTGGATTAATGAAACTTAGAAATAAAATCGAATGTTGAATTTGTTTGGTTTGGCTTTATTTCTCAGTTAACATTCGGCTTTATTTCACTTTGCCACAGCGAAATAAAGCCGAACGCTAAAATTCGACGTTATTTCACTTTAGTAAAGCGAAATAAAGCCGAATTTCGACATTCGGCTTTATTTCGCTCGGTGTTATTTCACGGCACCGTTCATTCCCGGTTGTCAATGGTGTTTTTGGTGTAGGTTGGGGGAAGTGTTGGTGTTTAGCCACGGTAGAAGGCTGACCTAATGTCAGCGTAGAACGAGACTGCTTCCTCGTTGTCCATGATTATGTTGTCATCAAGAGTTTCCATTACACTGAGGTACCTTGGCTCCGGATGTCGTTGTTCAGTGGTCATCCTTCTCATTAGCTGATTCGGGTGGTCGATGATGTTCCGTACTAGTCTCTTCGCTGAAAGGACTAGGTATTTGTCCAGCGGGACTATGTTGGCTCCAGAATAGAGATGTTCGTTCCTGTAGTGTTTCCGCCGCTGCCGGTCAAAGTACAGTCCGGTGCAAATTCTGAGAATCTTCCTTTCGAATACTTGAAGCTCCTTCATGGCTGTCTTCGAGATTGAAAACCAGACTGGGAAGGAGGAGCTGATGACAGGTCGTAAGAGCTGCTTGTAGATCAGTAACTTCGTTGGTTGGCTTAGTCCTTTTTTTTTCTTCATCAATGGATGTAGACGGTAAAAGGCCCAGCTGGCTTTTTTGAGTACATTTCTTGAGTGCGGGTTGAACCTTAGCAACTCATTGAACTGGACTCCCAGGTACTTCACATTCTTTTTGGCAGCTATGGTGGACCCGTCAGGGAGTCTCAAGACCAGATTTCTGCAGTTGGCTGCAGTGCGAATCCCTCTACCAGTTGAAGGCCTCCTGAAGCAGACAAGCTCCGACTTGGAAGTGTTGATTCGGATGCCCCATTTCGTGTAGAAATTGAAGAGTCTGTTGATGTGGGCCTCTACTTGCCGGACAGCGATAAACGGTGACATTGATGATGCATAGGTGAGCGAGTCGTCAGCATATAGCAGGTTCTCGCATCCAATTGGGGCAGGTTGGTCGGAAGTCATCAGGCAGTATAGAAAAGGGCCAAGTTTTGAACCTTGGGCGACTCCGGCTCTGATACTCTTCATGTTTGACTTACAGTTGTCTAGTTGTACGAAAAATTTCCTGAAAGAAAGAAAAGAAGAAAGAATTTTTATTAGTGGCGGTGGTACCTGTAATAGATGAAGTTAATGTATTAGGGCTTCTATCCAAACGCTATCAAATGCTTTCTCGACATCCAGAAAGCATCCGACGGTGACACGATTACTGTTGAGGGAGGTGGTGATATCGTATTGGAACTTCAACAGCGGATGCAGCGTTGAGTGCTTTTCTCGAAAGCCAAACTGCATGTCAGGGATGATTGAGTTTTCATTGCAGAATTTCTTCAGCCTCCGGAGGATTACTTCTTCCAGTAATTTGCTGATATTGTTGAGAAGTGATATTGGCCTGTAGTTGGATATTAGGTTGGAAGCACCTTTCTTCGGGATTGCCACAATCTTCGCTGTTTTCCACGTCTGGGGGAAGTAGCAGTTGTTGATGCAGTTGTTAAGGATGATTGTGAGGAAGATCATTACTGCTTGTGGAAACCTTTTCAGGATGTAATTGGAAACGCCATCTGGTCCAGCTGATTTTTTTGGCTTTGAATTGCCGGGTTGCAGGGGGGCAGCATGCCCCCCTATACACACCTCGCTGTTTATTCGCGTTTATTAGTCATTCAAGGTACTCTTGCTCAAGAGAACTCAATTAATGCATAGTATTATACGAAAAATCAACTTTTATCTTTAAACGCGATTTGCGGCTAAACTAAGCGTCCTAGAGGCATCAAAGTTTACATCTTTAAACTTGATTTGGGGCTAACGGCTAAGCTAAGCGTCCTAGCGCCTTATAAAATGCATATTCGTGATCTTGGAATGTGCCCGTTCCCAAAAATCAAAAATCAAAAAATCAAAAAATCAAAAATCAAAATTCAATTTTTCTTCGAATTATGTATGAATGATATTATTTTTTTGCAAATTTGCAAATTGCATAGGCTGCTGGTTGTATAAACCACCATTCTTGCAGTGCAAATTTTCGTATTGGCAAAGGTATTGTCTACCAATATAGAACAAAGTATGACTTTACTTAAGAAACGAAAGACTGGAAGGCCAGAAAATAAATATTTGAAAAAAGCATTTATTCGAGTATGTTCCTATCTTGAAGCCTGATTCACAATGCGACGGGAAAACGAGACGAGAGCGTGACGTGATTCGCTGTCATCTTTTTCTAGTTATAAAATCGTTTCCCAATTCACAATGCGGCGAGATTCATTACAACGAAAACTCTTTTGTTAAAAATAAAAAATAATAAAAATTATCCAAAAAAGCTTTAAAGACAACAGATTAGGAATTATTTGATCTTTTAATTTCAAGTTATCGTATTTTTTCTTTAAAAAAATACTTCCATTATGTAAATAACTTGTCAAAAAATAAAATCGTCGTCTCGTCGCGTCTTTTTTTCAATTTTTCGAATTCTTGGCGTGACGTGACGACGAGAAACGCTTCATTGTGTATATCCTCATATACTTTCATTGTTTAAAATTCGTTTGACAGCAACGACGGGATCTCGTCACGCTCACGTCTCGTTTCCTCGTCGCATTGTGAATCAGGCCTGAAGAAAACGAAGATAAAGAGGTAAAAGTTATTGATCTGATTTCAAAAATGAAATATTTTTTTAGAAGAATCGAGTTACTCTGCTTATTCAAGCAAGTATATGAAAGAAAAATTGTTTAAACACTTTGGTGATCCTCTGTTTCTATATGAACAACAAGGAAAGCGTGACATTGTTGTACTTAGAGAATCTGTTAAATTCATCTTAAGTTTATCTTGAAAAATAAGAGGACCATTTGGTTTTTTGTGTTTGACTAAAAATTGACCAAAGCATTGAATATTAAAGACAAAAATAGTACTTAATCACATAAAATTTGTAAAAAAAATCATTTTGAACGATTTATTTTTTATTAGGTATGTTTTCAAAGTTTTGAGTTTGAAGATTAATTTTCAAAAACTATTCACGTAAAAACTTAATTTAAAAAACATTAAGGAATGGATTTTGACTTTACAAAAAATTAAAGCATAATATTGTACGTAATGCCATTGGGTTTTAATATGGTTTTAAAAATTTAGGTAAAATTTTGTATCACTAAGCTTGTTTAGGTCTTTGCTTATATCTTGAAAAGTAAAAGTCCCAGAACCATTTAGTCTTATTCGTTTGACTAAAAACTGACTAAAGCATTGAATTTTAAAGACGAATATAGTACTTAATAACATACAATTTTGAAGAAAAAAATCTGTTTGAACAATTTGTTTTTAATTGTTTTCAAAATTTTGAGTTTGAAGGTTAATTTTTCAAAAACTATGTACCTACTTAATTTAAAAATGAAATTAACGAATGTATTTCTGGCCTTACAAAAACCTATAGCATGATATTTTAAGTGTTGTCATTGTTGATTTAATATGTTTTTTTCTAATTTAAGCATTGTATATAAATCTAATAGTAGTATTACTTGAGGAAAAAGATACTAGCGCTACAGACGACTGAAGCATGAAGTGTATTATTCCCTCATCATAGCTTCACACCCAACTCACAGCAGATGAAAAATAAAAAAATACATTATTTCCTCACTACATGAGAGAAGGCAATTATCTTCCTTCTCCTCACGTCACAGCAGTCCCAATATACGAGAGTGAGAAGGGAACAAAAACAAACTGCCGAAAAAAAAAGAATGAATTGGTATGTATGTATGTATGTACATACATACATACATAGGTACAGACATTGAGGAGAAGAGGAGACAAAAAAAGAGGATCAAAACAAGTTCTTATCGTTACATAAAGGTTCAATACACATTGCATATTTTCTAAACAGAAACAAATTCTTTTGTTCTCGATGACTGTCCTTTGCCAAGAAAAGGCACACAAAATGCTTTCCGTGTCGGGAGCCTTTAAAATAGATTTGAATGAAAATTAGAAACTGATGTCTATTTGCGTAGGTATTCGTTCTTATTTTCTTGTATGTAGGTGGAAACAGGTTTTTTATTTTTGTATCGTTTTCTAAGTGGTTTTTTGATGTGGAGCGTCGAGTTTCTCAAATTTAATTCAAAGCAATATGAGGCCGTGAGTGCAAAAGTGGTGTAACCCATTTTTTGGCATTGTTGATATATTTGCCTCGTATTTATACATTTATGCATCAAAAGTCATCAAAGGTAAAATTTTAATTTCCAAAGGCTTTCCAAAAATGTGACGTATACTATTTGAATCTCAATAAAAAGATTATTAAAAATCGATTCAAAACGAAAAACATGATCAAAAAAAAAGTGGGTTAAACCGCTTTTGCACTCACAGCCTCATATATGATTGTATGAAAATAAAACTTAAAATCGTTGGAGCGGTTTAAAAAAAAATTAATTTTTATATATCAAATTCTTACAACATTTTAAAGGAAAAATGTTGACATGCAAATCTTAAGTATTTATTTATGTATATATAAAAATTAAATTTCAAAAAAAAAAAAATTTTAACTCGTTTTCAAGATATCAAATTTTCAAAACAATAATTTGAAACTTTTTTAGAAGTCCAGAAATTAGTTTTTTGAAAATTTTGATGTGCAATATTATTTGAACTTATTTGAAATATGTATATGGGTGATTCTCTGCCAACTATGATTCTTTTTTTAGAATATTTTCAAAAATTAAAACTTCTTGGAAACAATTTTTGTTTTGTGTTTGTGGCTTCATTTAGTCAGAGTATCATATCAGTAAAAGCATTTTGCTACAACTTTTAAAGAAATAAAAAATATAGTGAAATGTACTAAAACTAGTATAGACGATAAATGAAACTCTTTTTCTTTTTTTCTTTTTAGTTCTCCCTCTTTTTGACCATATTTTTGTTGAGATTCTTGATTGTCTAATATACGTTTTGTACTCTTGACATTTCTACTTCCCTTTTTTTTTTTAAAAAATTATCTCTTTTTCGTTTTTGAAGTCTGTTTTTCTGAATCGCAACCCTTTTCCTTGTGCTGGGTTACTACTTAGTTTTTATTGTACGGAATGATTTTTGTTTGGCTCGTCCGCTACCGTTCTTACAAAGAAAATTGGTAGAAAAAAGTATTATTGCAAGAAATAAGTTAATTATATTTAATTAAAGTTCAAAAAGAATTGAAATGCCACGGTACTGACATCCACAGTACTGACATTTAGACAGTTTATGTGACCTAACTTCTCTATGCTAACGAGAAAAATAATTTCCAGGACAATTTTAACTTATGCCGTTAAAAGGAACATAAAATTGTGATAACCAGCCAAAAACATGTTATTACATGCTTTAAAAATACTACCACGGTACTGACAAATAAATTTGTGACATACTTTCATCCCATGAAAACATATCACTCTTAAAGTACAACAACGTTCAAAAATTAAAATGACTGTTGTTAACTATACATAACTAGTTTATCTTTTATAAAACCACAATACATACGTGTTAAAGCTAAAACAAAATGGCGGTTGAGCGGGAAATCTTTTTAATTCAAAAATAGAACCAAAACCTCGGACAACATTCATTCGTGATTATTTTATTCAGCAATAAGTATTTTGACTTAATTTTTGCATTATTTTGTCAAGCAAGTATTGCACTCAAACTTTTCTTCGGACAACATTTCAATTCAATGAAGTATTTCATTAGAAAGTAGCAAATTGGGTCATGATATCGAATGTAGATTGTAGTAAATAGCCATTTACACAATTTAAACCAAAAATATATACGAACATTTTACATTAAATAACAAAAAAAGCACTGGACACAAAGAATCACAGTTGAGACGGAATCACCCATATATAAAAATTAATCTAAATCCGTTCTGCTGATAATACGAAAATTCAAAATATAAAAAACCATTGTATGAGAGGTACTACTAATAGTTGCTAAGATTAAAATTTTATAATTTTTGATAGTTTAAGCATACGGAAAAAGTTTAATTAAAATCGTAGGAGTCATTTTTGAGAAAAAAATATTTTCGTTAACCGTTTTTTAACTTTTGTATGTAGGGTACCGTTGTTTTTTCATAAAAGTAAAATGTTTTCTTAAAATATTTTGGAAAGTATTAAAAAAACTCTTGAGTATCAAGTTTCAAAAATATCGATGATGTCGTTTTGGAAATATTTGATTAAAAAAAAAAAAACGGAAACATTTTTTTAAATCAAAAAAAAATTTGAAAATTTTGGCATACAATACTGTTTTATTTTTTGGAAGCTTCTGTATTAAAAAAAAAATATTGAAATCATAGTCATACAGTTTTGACAAAAATGTTCAATTAGAATGAAGTTCAACTTTGGATGCTCTGCCAGTCAATTTTAGTCGTGTTGATAGAAGCTTAAGAGACTAGAAATTGTAAAATTCTTTACGAAGCCTATAAATTATATAAATAAAATAAAATAAAATAAAATAAAATAAAATAAAATAAAATAAAATAAAATAATATAAAATAAAATAAAATGAAATTAAATTAAATTAAATTAAATAAAACACTTTGAAGATTGGTTCGAAAGTTCTATCGATAATCTTTGAACCGTTGTAAATAAAATTGGAATAAAGTGTGGGAAGTTCAAAATTTACAAGTAAAATAGTTTTTTGTCTTAGATTTGTGTCTACAAAAAAAAATATACATAGGAATACTTAATTTATTTTTTTTTCTTAACTTTCATAATGCAACGTTTGTATTGATATTTTGGAGCTCCCTCTTATTTTAACTTGATCGTTTAAGACGAGAAACACAGTAGTAGCTACCTACCTAATTAACTATAAAAAACTATAACAATCTTGCAAGAAAAAAAATAGTGGCCACGAAGATTTAAATTTGTAAATATTAAATAACTCTAAACCCCGACAATTTTAAGATGAAATAAATTCTTGGTTCATGTTTTCAACGAAAAATAACTGTCCACCCACTTCCATAGCTAAAAATTATAGATCTTAATTGACATCACATTTCTGCAAAGAAATCACTCAGAACTCCAATTAGGCAGGCAGATACCTAACTCCTTTTAGAGTGCATGAAAAATAGCTTGAAATATTGAAAATAAATTAATTGAAAAACTTCTGGTACAAGAAAACCAAACTCAAACTACCTTCGAATGAGTTTCTCTATCTCAATTTTTTTAAGTATACTTTTTCTTACTTCAAAATAAACTACCAGAGTTCAGACAAGAGAGACCAAACAAATCGAACCCGAAACCACAAACAAGTTTTTTTTTCTTACATTTTTTGTGTGCTCTGCTCATACTTAAGGGCCCTACACACGATCAATGTTCATTGACAATAATTATTGAAGACATTTTCTGTCAAAAAATATTGATGCAAAACTGCCTCCACACGTATCAATGAAAATTGGCAATAATTTTACGTAAAACTGTTTGAATTGGCTGGAAGAGGGCTGCTTTGGGTGTATCAGCAAATAAAAAAGAAGGAATAACAAAATTGGGTAGTAGAGAAGATGTTGCTAAATAAAAGTTTCTTTCGAAAATCGCGAGAATTAAGCGGAAAATCTACATTTTATTTTTATTTTGTATTATTTTTGCCACCGACTTCACAAGTTAAATGTCAACATAGCCAGGTTAGGTTAGGTAGAAGGGCTGACAGTTGATCTCGTTACCGTCACACTTAGATCTATGTAGATCCGTTGTGATACCCTAGGAAATTGTATTCCACTTAATGTAAAAACCTATGTGTTCTGTTAGCAGTCAAGCCATTTAGAGGCGTTGATGAAATTCAGAAGGCTATTAGCCGAAGTTCCAGAAAGTTCCTCTAGGTCATTATAGAAATAATTTCCTAGGTGTTTCTTTCTTAAATGACAGAGTGCTGGGCAGTGGCAAAGGAAGTGTGAGGTATCCTCATGTGCTTCTTCGTCACTGCATCCTCTGCAAAGGTCATCAGTACTGAGCCTCATTTTCTTTTTATGGTATCTCAGTAGGTTGTGTCCGGTGATTATGCTGACAAGGGAACGGAGATGTTTCTTGTTCATTTGCATAATTTTGTCTGTTCTCTGCTTATTGAAATTTGGCCATAACTTTCTAGTTGTGGCGCATGTTTCAAGCAGATTCCATCTTTCATTGGTTTTTTCTAATATTTTGTTACCAATTTCCAACATAGCCAACAAGTGACATTTACATTGAAGAAAATCAAATCGATTTTGCTTCTCATCAATGTCGTCAATGTTCATTGACAATGACATTGAAGAGCATACGAACGATCAATACTCAGCGAAAAATGACTTTTTCACTGAATATTGACAATAAACATTGATCGTGTGTAGAGCTCTTTAGTTTTTTTTACATTGACTTATAAAAAAAAAACTTATCGTAGCCGCAAGTAGATATACCCACATGCTACATGCTACAATGTTCCTATCCTATTCCTCTCCCTTATTCCTAAACACAAGAAAATCGAAGAAGTAACCAGTTTTTCTTGTTTTTGTCTGTCGTTTGTTGTTGTTTGGAACCAGTTTTACTTGTTTTTATCTGCCATTTGTTATGGGCTCTTGTGCTGTTTGCTCAGTTGTTTTTTTGCCTCAGTAAGGGAATTTTTAATTTCCCTTTCTGTGAGAAGCGATCATACGACATCTGGTTTGTGAAGGAGTCGAGAAAAAATTTCGTCTGATGATAATACTATTAGATTCATATACAATGATAATACGTAAACATTTTGTATGCCGATTTTATAATTTACCTGTAGTTATATATTCTTTGATGGATCGTTAATTGAGTTCCAGGAAACGGGGTCATAAGATGGTATTTCAGCCCGAACGCCTCATCTCCAACCAAAACGTATGGCATAGGTGAAAGAGTTTCGGGCAAAGGCACATCAGCCGGAACAAATAGCTTGCGAGGGTTGTTGTGCCAAGCATTACCAAAACGACATGTTGAAAACACCGTCGGGTCAGCATTCGAACCATGTGCTCCTATACTGACCATTACAAACTTATAGTCTGCATCCACCACTGCCATGAGAACCGTTGAGAAACATTTTTTGTAATTAAAGTTGAAACTACCAGACTTCCGAGGAGCAAACATCCGGACATGCTTTCCATCAACGGCTCCTAGGCAGTTAGGAAAATTCCATCTCTCGAAAAAATTTTGAGAAATTTTTTTCCAGTCTTCTGGACTTTTAAAAGGTGGCATCACAAGTTTTTGCAAATGTTTACTAATTGCTAGAATCGTTTCCATAATGCAATTTCTAACTGTTGTCCCATTAAGAACCTGAAAGACAAATCTGCGAAGCTTGCTCCAGTAGCTAGGAATCTGAAATTTCATTCGACATGATGTAGTTGAAACGGATATCAATTATTTGTTCTTACCGTAATGTTACAACTAATTTTTCTTTTGCGCTTATTATATCACGGCGGTAAAGGCAAAATTTTACCCTTATGTCATTCTTGACTTTGGACAAAATAAATTCAAAGTCTTCCTTACTCATTCGAAAGTATTCGTAGAATTTAATTGGAAAACTTTCGAGTCGATGAATGAGTGTAAAAAACTCGCCATGCTGCCTCCGGGCTTGGAATAAAAGATGAACCTGAAATCTTCTTTTTTGTCTTCGTTGAGCTTTAAGAATAATTGCTATTGCTAAATATGTTAATTTTTTCTTTACACGCGACATTATAGTTTATTTTTAGCTATGTAGATATTTCCAAGGAATAAACAACACAGTTTTACTTTGATTGTCTTTAAATAAATCGAAAACAAAATCAGAAATGTCAATCGCATATGAAAAATGTCAAAATATTTCTGACACATTTTTTCTGATTGCTATAAACAACCATCAGAAAAAAAAAATCAATTTCATACTGTTTCAAGTTTTTCGGGTGGGTTTTTCTGATCGGCGCCTAAGGTTTGTAGATTCCAAGATATTTAACGAGTCCCGCAATTTATCATAATCAAGTTGCCAGTGACTACAATTTAAGTAAACTGGTATGATGTTGATTTTTAGCTCGAAAACGAATACGCTTTCAATTCTCTCCAGTTTAATCTGGATTCCATCTAACTGCCTACGATATCCTAAAAGCTCACCACCACTTCCTCTTCCAAAAAAATGTGTTTTCACAGCAGGGATATATTCTAATTTATAATTAGTAAACATATTTTTAAACCCATTTTCTTCATTATATAAAAGGTGTGTTTACAACAAAACAAAAACATCGAATTGATTTATATAGTTAAAAAAATCTACATATAAAGTCTTATTTTTAAGCCCTGCAACATTGTAACTTAAAATTTTCAAACTTGATGTTTGGTAGACGGGGACAGATCAATTATAAGTAGCACCGTGTAAACTCCCACTCGCTCGATCATCTGCAATTTGAACAGCACCAGTGTCTGATTCTATTGCGTTTGCACCCTGTTGTTTTTGACAAGACGAAATGACAGTTCCTCTTGACATTGATGTTTCATTATTATCTTTCTTTATCAAATCTTTAATTAAGTTTAGTAAACATGTTGGAATTTCGCCATAAAGCAGGTTCAAACAAATCAATCCATCCTCCATGCCACATTTCAGCCCTTCGGCAATATCCCAAGTGAATACTTTTCCAGATACCAGCAGTCTATCATCCCTCAAATTGATTTTCATCGTTGGGTTTATCTCACGGAGCACCTTCATAACAGCCACCAATGTGCCCCTTCTATGACGAACATTGCGAGGAAGATCTTTGTGGATGATAATATTTGTTCCCTTGAGATTTTTGGAGTTTCGAAGGACGTTGAAAGCTGTTTTTCGGAACCTGGTTTTAAGAGCTATAATAGCATTGCGGGCATCTTCACCATTCAATCTGTAAACAGACTCAATGTCATCTTCGATTCTTTGACTGCCCAAAAGGCCGGCGCAAACAGATTTAGCCTCTTCGACTGGATCGACGTTAGGTTCTGTTGGAATATGAACTATCAAATTCTCTTCCGTGCTTTTTTGTACCAGTTTGTCTATCTGTGCCTCGATGAACTTATTTCGCTCCTGTAAATTAAATACTTTTGCAGATACTTAATCGTGCTTGCATTTTAAATCATTCAGTTCTGAATACAGCAAATAAAAATCGGTTTTGGTGACTAGTTCATTCACAAGTTTCTTATTGTTATCTTCCAATATTTCTTTCCTATTCCTATTGCAGCCATAGTTTTTAACTCACTTTTTTCAACAGTATGACGTTTTTTGTTAGGAGATGGATTGGGTGAAGTTTTATCGCGCTGTCTTTTGTTCATAAGTATGTGAGGTTATTTGGTGGCCGATATTTTTGGCATAAATTAATAGTATTATTTAATAAGACTTACTCAAACTATAAGATTTTTTGAAAGAGGTAGACTTAAATGAACTGTTTTAACACCAAATTTTTTATTTACTTTATTATTATTTATTTAAAAATGTTAAAAATACAGAGCTAATCAAAAGACAAACCACTTTGACAGATTTCAAAATGTCAATCTTCAATTTGCATGTATCTTGCAAATATTTTGAAAATTTTATATATAAACAAAATTTCTATTTGTTCTTGCTAATTCATATACCTACAAACGTTGTTCTGCCATATAAATTATCAAATAAATCGAACGTAATCTTTTGGACCTGATTTCAAATGCAGCTGTACCGAGCCGGTAACTTCAAATACGACAATAGTGGACATAACTTATTGGCCGTTTAGGATAGATTCCTGGCTCCTGAGGTGTTCGCCGATGTGAAATCAAAGCCCAAGCAGCCACCAGTTTTCGACATTTGAATGTCATTTTCCATTGCGGCCTGGTACAGGGAACATCGAAAACAACCTATTGACGTGAAGTGTCGCATTACTTAGACTTTTCATTTTGCATTTGTTATGTATCACCCGGCAAACGTTGCTCTGACACATAAATTATCAAATAAATCAAACGTAGACAAGGTCAAACTTTAACGTTTTTGCTCTATATCCACGTGAAATCTATTCTCAACAGCGAATAATTTGTGCCCACAGTCCTCGTAATTAAGGTAATTGGAAAAGAACTATGCGACACACAAAAAGAACACACTTTCAGTTTCAAATTAAGTATTTCACTTTTAATTTGTTTGATAATTACAGCGGAACAACGTTTGCCAGGTCGTCTAGTATTGTCATAAAAATTCGCAAATTAATTTGATATTCAATTTGTGCCAACAGATGATTTCAATTTTGCAGCTTTGTGCGCACGTTCAATCGCATCGAAAAAATCGGTTGAGAATCGATGAAAATTGGAATAAAATACATGAGTTTTGTTACATTTCTCAACGTTTCTCGACCAATTTTATTTACAGAACGTAGGCACAGATTTCTTCTCCCGAGCACACATCGAACACAGTACAAATAAACTTGGCTGAAAAAAGTGTCATATAAAACACTATACAAACATACTAAAATCGATAGTGGAAAATACTTTACGACTTATTCTCATACCTACCAAATATAAAAACAAAATTTCATAAAAATCGGTCGAGTCGTTTCGGATAAGTTCGACCACAAATACCGTGACATGAGATTTTCAAATAAAGGGTGTTTTTTAGAGGTATATTACTTTGAAATGGAATAAAACAAAGAAGATGCTGAAGAAAAGTCAGTAATCATGGCGGCTCTATAGCGGTCACCATTGACGTTCTGGACAGCACCGTTTTTATTGTTTATTTATTTTATATTTATTATTTGGATGGGCCAAAATTAGCTCTAAATGAAGAACAAAAAATTCCCTAATTTTTCAGATTTTTATTTTCATCCCCTATAGTCGCTGTAGGGGTAAATTAAATTTCCCCTTTTTTTTGGAAACTCTCTTACATTCTGCCGAAAAATTCAGGGCATGTAGGTGAGAAATAGACAAGAAAAAAAATCTACTGGAGGGGGGTAATATCTCCCAGCGCTTGGAAGGGAGGGGCAATTTAATAAAATAATTACATAAAATAGAAAAAAATTAATTAAAAAAACAACGGCAACACTTGCAGTAATGCTTTGTAGCTTTTTGGAAAGCTAGAAGCCCATTTTAATAGTTGATTATTAAATAAAGTTCTTTGAATAAACAATTTCAGCAAAATCTGTTTTCAAACCTAAAATAAAAAAAAAAATATTTTTTTTTTCAAAATATTGAGTTTGAGACAATTATTTGCCAAAGCTGTTCATCAAAAAACCTTAATTTAAAAACAAGCCGTAAGAATGGACTTCTGGCTTTCCAAAAAGCTACAAAACATTACTGTCAATATTGCCGTAGTTTTTTAATTATTTTTTTTCTATTTTATGCAAATATTTTATTAAATTGCCCCTCCCGTCCAAGCGGGGCGAGATATCAACCCCTCCTGTAGGATTTTTTTCTTGTATAGTTCCCAGCTACATGCTCTAAATTTTGTTGGCAGATATTACGCGAAATTTAATTTACCCCTACAGCGACTATAGGGTATAAAAATAAAAATCTGAAAAAATTTGTGAATTTTTTTTCCTTCATTTAGAGACGATTTGGACCAATCCGGGATGACCATTTTTTAACGACCACCCTAATTTACATATGTCACACACAATTTGTTTCATTCAGCCTCATTCCAAATCCCATCGTAATCTGAATTCGGAAACTTTAACAAATCCCGAAAAAATTACCAGGAATCCCTTCGTGATGGCAATTTGTAAAAGATTTTCCACTACGAATTTTTTGATAGATATTTTCTGGATTCGTTACAAGTATCCAACAACAATGGATAAGGCTGAATAAATTTTAACAGGTACCGGTCTCTATTGAAATACCTACACTTTAAAAATTACTATAGTCAGGCCATGGTAGAATCTTTCTATCAATGTCAAATGCTTTGTTCTAACAACATTCTTACTGAAATTTGCAGGTACCTTACTCTCTTTGATAATTAAGATTTACTGCCTCCGATTGGGCCATTCTGCCCCACTGTCACCCCTCCTGCTGGCGACGCTAATGCACAGAGATCAAAAATAAACTATGCTATTATGCCTGCCTTAAGTCAAAGTTACGATACGGTACGAGTAGGTAAGGTACCTACTCCTGTTCCTAAGATAAAGCAATTTTTTTTCAAATAGTCTCTTGGCCAGGCAGTAAACAAGATCATAAAATTTGATGAATTGCACACTTGAGTGGGATGCATTGAACTAAAATGTGTTAAGCAAGAGAAGTTATATCCTTAATCGTAGATACCAGAAGAATGAATTTTATTTATAGCATTTTAATGGATGATGGCAGTAGATATTAATTTAATAGCTACTGAAGCAGATTTTCAATCAATAAATTTTCCACGATAAATGGCAATCATTCGTTGTCTAGTAAGCAAAGGGAACTAGACCGTGTTAAAACAATTTATGTTGTAGGAAAATATTATATTTTATTTTTATTGAAGACTTTTGTTATGAACCAATTAAAAATGCTAAATATGTAGATATGCACCTACATATGTATTTTTTCTCATGGATTATACCAGTATCGACGAACCTTTGATATTTTAAATAAATTATAGGGCTCTCGGAAATCATCCCTGATAGGTATTCATGGAAAAGATAGAATGACAAATCTCCATATACGTGAATTGAGCTGTTTTTCAGAGAGAAACAAACTCGAACATTTCTGGTGAAATTTCATGAATTTTAAACTATTTTACTTTAAGAAAACAAAAAATTCCAGAAGAAAAAAAGGCCACAAAAAACCTGCATTATTGTTTGTTATTAAATGGGATTTCGTATGAAAACCATATAAATGCAGAACAAGCTGTAAAGAATACCTACATAGTACATCAATCAGCATTGGAATTATTGGAATCAAACAACAACTTGAATGTGCTACCACTAGTGATTTGAAAATACCAGATAAACATCATAAAGGGTGTTTTTTTTAAAAGAGTAATAGAACTTTAAGTTAGAAACACTGTTTTATATTAGGTTAGGAGGGGCGTGCACAGCACAGAGGCCGTTGCATACGAGGGGGCCTAATGGTCCATTGTGATCCCCTTACAAAAATAAAGCAGAAATGCTAATAAACTATTGGTTCACATAGACTGGTTCGTTTGCGAACCAGCCTGTACTTTCTATGAATTTTCTCATGTTTTCCATTGAGACCTGAGCTAGATCGTCCAGAGTTTCATCTCTGGAATTTCTCAAATCATTTCAGTTTTCACAGAGTTTTATCATTTTATCACTTCACAAACACGTGCAAGGTGATTCCCGAACTCGTTATGAAAAACAGCTGTCAAAGTGAGTACTAAAAAGTACTAACATGAAAAGTGCTACCACTTGCTCATAGAAAAAGATGATTGTGACGTCATAGAAAGACCAAGATGGTGACTCGGGTGTATCAAATGAGCACAAATTGTTTCTGTTTATCATTTTTCTTTTCACAGGTTTTCACAGAATGAAATGATTACGATAAACGAATCATCATATGAAAACATTTTGCCATTATTGTTTTCATTTTTTCACACTTCGAGAAACGCATTTGGCGTGAAAGCGTTATTATAATTATCATTTCACAGTTTCACAGATCGAGAATTGACCCCCAGGTCTCCAACAAACCTGTTTCCAAAATAACGGATGCAATTTGTTTGGAGGTTTGGACAGTCACAGAGAAGATGTTAAATGGTTTCGATTTCTTCGACATCTTAGCAGCTTCTATAGAAATCTGGTGCGAACGCCCCCATTCTGGTGGCCATTGTGCCAATGGTGCAATGACCCGTTAGTACCCCTATCAAGATTCTAATATTCTTTTTACTTAGCGATAAAATATACTGAGTCTTTTTTTCATTAATTCTAGGCCATAAACTTCTAGAGATATCGCAGTCGTTCCTGGACATTCAGGAGTTTTTGATTTGCTCTTTCGTTATTAGGTCTATTTTTCTTTTAATCACGCCGATCGGGATGTCTGGTCCCATATCTAATTGGCTACTATTGTTCCTATTTGATGTTGACCCTTTCCTTGCTAGTTCATCTGCTATATCATTCCCTTTTATATTGCTATGTCCAGGAACCCAGCAGAGTTTGACTTGGTTAGAGTCACAAATATTGTTTAGTATGCCTCGGCATTTTGCTACTGCCTTGGATCTTATAGTCTCACTGGCTATGGCTTTTGATAGCACCTTGGCTGTCCCCGAAAAATGTGATCTCCGACGAGCTCATTTTTTTCTTGTGTACCATTTCTGCTGCTTTTTCAATAGCGTAACTCTCAGCCTGAAAGACACTACACTCATCTGGGAGGTTATACGATTCTCTAATATTAAGAGCTTCGCAGAACACCCTAGCTCCTGATCCTTCTTTTATTTTTGACCCGTTAGTATAGAAAAGGATACCCTGTTCACTAATTAGTGATTTGGGTTCCCATCCATGTCTTTCGGATATTAAAACAGGAACATCAAGTCCGGCCAATGTGTCATACCTTTGCAAGATAGACCCCTGACCATAGGAGCTGTGCTTCCAAGAGCCCAGTTTTTTGAGTCGAACATCGAACTGGCCTTTTGGCTGCTGTGTATCTTATGTACTCGTCTAGTGCCGGAAGATTTAACATAATTTCCAACTCCAATGCTTGTGGCGTAGACCTCTGAGCCCCCGTTATTCCTATACAAGCTAGTCTCTGTACCTTGTTCAGGTTCTTGAGATAGCTAACTTTTTCAACAGCCTTCCACCAAACCATAGAACCGTAGGTTAGTATGGGACGAACAATCGCCATGTACATCCACTGCGGCCTCATACCCCACCGTGTACCGAAGGTTTTCTTGCATGTGTAGAAAGCGCAGAGTGCTTTTTTCATTCTTTCCTCTGTGTTCCGTTTCCATGTTAGCTTCGATCGAATCAAGGATTACTCTAAGATATTTAGCTTCTCTGGAAAGTTTCAAAGGAATGTCATTAAGCTTGGGAGGAGTATAGTCCTCTAATTTCTTATTATTCATGAACAAAACTAGCTCAGTTTTTGAAGGGTTAACCCCGAGACTGTTTTGTGCTGCCCACAAAGATAGTTCTTTAAATGCGGATTCCATAATATCTTTGATGGTGGTACAATATTTACCCAGTATCAAAACTTCTATGTCGTCTGCATAGGCCACAATTTTAATGCCCTGATTCCCAAATCTTGCAAGAATTTTGTTAACAACAAGGACTCAAAGGAGAGGTGAAGTTACAAGAGGTACTTGTGGAGTACCTCTTGTAACTGTTTTCTCAACAATCGTATCTCCAAGTTACGAGCCTATGATTCTACCATTGGGCATGGTAAATTCAGTCCACAATGGCAGACTCAACTCCAACCTCTTCCAGAGCAGATTAAATGAACTCCGTTTTTATGTTGTTAAACGCTCCTTTAATGTCCAAAAATGCTGCCAGGGTGTGTTCTTTGTGCTCGAGACTTTTCTCAATTTGTGAAACGACTTCGTGCAACGCAGTCCCCACCGACTTACCTTTAAGGTAAGCGTGCTGGTAGTTGCACTTACTTACTTACTTACTTAACGTGGCGCTACAGTCCGGGGTGGACCAGGGCCTCAACCAACAAGCTTCTTCCAGCCGGCTCGGTTTCTAGCTAGCTGCCTCCAGTTTCGCACCCCAAGTTGGTTGAGGTCCTCTTCCACTTGCGTGCGCCACCTTTTACGCTGTCCACCTCTACTGCGTTGTCCCACGGGGTTGGATTCAAAGACTTTCCGGGCCGGAGCATTGGTGTCCATTCACTCTAGATGACCCAGCCATCTCAGTCGTTGGCTTTTCACTTTTGTGGCTAGGTCGGTGTCGCTGTACAGCCCATACAGTTCGTTGTTGTATCTTCTTCTCCATTCCCCATCTATGCAGACGGGACCAAAAATCACCCGGAGAATTTTCCTCTCAAAACAGCCTAACGCGTTCTCATCCACTGTTAGCAGTGTCCATGCCTCTGCACCATACACCAGGACCGGGATGATAAGCGTCTTATACAGGGACAGTTTAGTTGCTCGAGAGAGGGCTTTGCTTCTCAATTGCCTTCTTAGCCCAAAGAAACAGCGATTGGCAAGAGTAATTCTTCGTTTGATCTCAGCGCTGGTGTCGTTCACTGAGTTTATAGCGGATCCTAGGTAGACAAAGTCTCTGACTACCTCAAAATTATAGCTGTCTATAGTGACGTTCTGTCCGAGACGTCGGTGTTGGGTGTCCTTTCTTGTGGACAGCATATATTTCGTTTTGCTTTCATTCACCGTTAAACCCATCTTCTTGGCTTCCTTCTCAATGCTCACAAAAGCACCACTGACATCACGCTTTGTTCGTCCTATTATGTCAATGTCATCAGCGTAAGCGAGTAATTGGACGGACTTTTGAAAGATTGTGCCTCTGGTGTTGACGTGAGAGTTTTGCACTATTCTTTCAAGAACGATGTTGAAGAAGTCGCATGACAGCGCGTCGCCTTGCCTAAAATCTTTTTTGATATCAAAGGTGTCGGTGAGGTCTTTGTCGACCTTGATGGAGCAGCGTGCATTCTCCATCGTCATCCTGCACAAACGGACGAGTTTGGCAGGGATGCCAAAACTAGACATTGCTCTATATAGCTCGTCTCTATAGATGCTGTCATACGCGGCCTTGAAATCGATAGAAAGGTGGTGGGTATCGATTTGAAACTCCTGGGTTTTCTCCAAGATCTGCCGTAGTGCGAATATTTGGTCGATGGTGGACTTCCCTGGCCTTAAGCCACACTGATATGGACCTATCAGGGAGAAGATCTTGTAGGCGATATTAAGAAGGCTGATGCCTCTGTAGTTGGTGCAGTCCAGAGGATCGCCTTTCTTGAGGATCGGGCAAACAATGCTGATGTTCCATTCATCGGGCATGCTTTCCTCCGACCATATTTTACAGATGAGCTGGTGCATACTCCTAACCAATTCATCGCCAGCCGCTTTGAATAGTTCAGCCGCAAGGCCATCAGCTCCAGCAGCTTTATTGGACTTAAGTTTAGATATGGCTATCCTCACTTCGTCAAGATCAGGTGGACGGAATTGTTGGCCTACGTTGTCCAGGTTGAATGGTGCAATCTGCATGGTGGCGGAATACGGTTCTTCATTGCCGTTATACAATTTGCAGAAATGATTTTCCATATCCTCAGCACCGACTGCGATTCTACTATGATGTTCCCCTGATCGTACTTGCAGGCTTCGGTCCGGGCCTTGTAACCCTGGGAGGTTCTCTTTACCTTTTGGTAAAACTTCCGAACTTCATTCCTGCAATGGCATCCCTCTATTTCCTCGATCGCACGCTTCTCATGCTCTTTCTTTTTCCTTCTTAGAAGCTTGTGTTCCTCTCTCCTCTTCTGCTCGTAGAGCTCAAGAGCAGTTCTAGTCCTTCTATGCAGCGCCGCTTTGTATGCCTGTTGTTTGGCTGCATGTACTTGTCGGCATTCTTCGTCGAACCAGGGGTTTCGCTGTGGTGGTCGAGCAAAGTCCAGCACGTCAGAGGCGGCATCTCTGATGGCTTCCTGGCAATTCTTCCACTGGTTCTCGATGCTTGCAGTTGGTGGTATAGGACTATTTAAGAGGGTGCGAGAGACTCGATCGGAAAAGGACCTGGTGATTTCTTGCGACTGTAGCCGTCCGACGTTAAATTTCCTTACAGTATTTCCCTGCTTTGGCTTTGGTCTGGATATCCGTAGCATTACCTTGGCTACAACGAGGTAGTGGTCCGAGTCAACGTTGGCTCCTCGGAACGTTCCGACATCCTTGATACTAGAGGAGTGCCTTGCATCGATCGCAATGTGGTCAATCTGGTTAGCGGTTGATTGACCAGGAATTTGCCATGTCCCCATGTGTATATCGAGATGCGTGAACTGCGTACTAGCTACCAAAATGTTTCGCCCCGCAGCAAAGTCGATTAGCCTGAGTCCGTTATCGGAGGTAGTGTCGTGCTGGCTATATCTTCCGATTGTGCTACCGAAGATGTCTTCTTTTCCTAGCTTGGCATTAAAATCACCCAAGGCAATTTTAATGTCATAGCTAGGGCTCGTTCACATAGTAAGAACTCAAGACTTCTTTCCTAAGTCTGCCTCTAATAAGGAATCCACACACGAAAAGACTATGCCTTTGTTGTCGGTAACAGTCCCTGTAGTATCTACATCGCAGTCTATCACTTTTCTTTTGCCCAGTCCATCACATCATACTTCTTGGATGGCGGTGATGTCTGCTTTGTAGCAGTCTAGGGCCTCCGCTAAATGTTCGGCTGCACGTGGTCTATAGAGAGACAGAACATTCCACGTGCAGATCCGAAGTTCGTTGTCCTTATTTTGTTTGCTAGGTTCGTCAACAGTAAATCCGTCCGTATCCGAGGCTTGTTGTTGCTTCGCAACTAAAAAAGCTTTACGT
Source organism: Dasysyrphus tricinctus (assembly GCA_963921185.1). Taxonomy (NCBI): domain Eukaryota; kingdom Metazoa; phylum Arthropoda; class Insecta; order Diptera; family Syrphidae; genus Dasysyrphus; species Dasysyrphus tricinctus. The sequence continues at coordinate 128,201,488 of OY992532.1, forward strand.
GGCCGGGAAGTCACCCCGACGGCACGACCCCCAACCTGGAGGACCAGACCCTTACAATATAACTCCAAGGACGGGGAGCCGGATTAACCGCTCCTTATAGGCCTGAGCTCCGAATATGTCGTAGTAGCCCGTATAAGGGGTTCACTAAGTAGTTCAACCTAACTGGAACTGTAGACACCACCGTTGATTCTATCTGGAGAATTCTTCCGCTGCCGCCTGGATGAAGGAGAAGTGCCTTAGTGGGAACACTCCTCCCCCCCTCTCTCGTTTGCTGCCCCCTAAAACCGTCCACAGGGATTGGAACCCCATATTCAGTTAAAGGTACTAGGCACCCGATGTTCACCGCGGGGAGGTGAGAGTAGGAGTTGATAGACAGAGGTTCGCTTTGAAACAAAGCTTGTGGACGCTTGTGTCCTCTTGAATGCACATGTCTACCCTTTGAACATCATTATTACTCATAAGAGTGAGATCAAGAATTTCTTCCCTGTTGTTCCGAAATGTTGGGTGATTACATTATTACATAACATGAGGTAGAACAGAGAATGTATTCAAAAATTGACTCACCCCTTTTGTTTGATGTCCTTACCGCCCTATTGAGTGTGGTGTGCGTTGGCGTCACAGCCCATCACCAAATGTGTCCCTCGTGTTGTAGTGTAACCCACAAGGTCGCGGACCATTTTTGATGGTGGGTCTTCTTCCTCGTACGGCATGTACGTTGATGCTAAGACGAAGTTGCCTTCCTTGGTCTCAACGCTGATTGACACGTTGTCTCTGTTGCTGTACCTTGATAAAAAGAAGGCATTATTTGAATTTTTCACTAGAATACTTCTTATTTCACCTTTTGATTTGGAGTGGAACAGGTTGTAATTTTTTGACCTCAATCGTTGAACCTGGTTATGAATTAATGGTTCTTGGATTAAGGCCACATCCACGGTCTCTTGAGAAATGAAGAGCATTAGGTCGTGCGTTTATACGGGTATAAAACAGTGGCTTGGCGTCCATACAACACAATTCCTTCGGTTTCCCCTTTTGATATGTCTATCAAATAACATCGAATTACTACAACTCACATTAAAAATTTTTCAATCTAAGGCTAGGACCGCACTTGCGAATTCAATCCGTGGATTATTCATTCACAATAAATAGAACACATGAGTTTAAATGAGAATGAAAGCTCATGCTACCAAGAAATCGCAACGGTTAAAAATCGAAAATTTGTTCCATTTTACTGGCGATGCGATTTTCGATTTTTAGTTATAGTGTGAAAAAGTCATATACGCACTTGTGATTTTCAATCGTGCGATTTGTATAGCCACAAGAAATGAGACAAATGGTTTTAAATGTGAATGCTCACATATGCGACTTTAAACTCGCAGCGATAAAATAAAAATGAAACCAGTTCTATTTTTTGAGCGTTTTTCTGCCGCAAAATTAAATGAAATTTAATGCAGCATGCACTTGCGACACGTTGTATTTGTTTGCGATTATATAATCACGCAACAGATAACCGCAAGTGAGTGCATGAAAATAGCTTCGTTTTAGGCTAGGACCACACTTTCGATTTTCAGTTGGTGCGATTAAAAAATCGGTATAGCAAGAGATTATGGCCATGCACTCACTTGCGATTATCTATCGTGTGATACTTTAATCGCAAAAAATACATCATACATCTTTTATTTTGAGTGCACGCACATGCGTTAAGACTAGCAACGATTAAAATTACAAATTTTGTTGACAAATCTCCTAGGAGCGATCTTGTAATTTTCTGTCATTACGATTAAAAATAGCTATTTCCATGCACTAAGGCTAGGAATGCACTTGCGATTTTCTGTCGTGCGATTATTTAGTTCTCAAAAAATAGAGCACATGAGTTTAAATGTGAATGAACGCACATGACACAAAGAAATCATATCGGAATGCGATCAAGTTTTTTAGTCGCGACGACAGAAAATCGCAAGTGCGGTCCTAGCCTTATTTGGGGTCATCTGTCCCACGATTATAAAATCACAAATACAACGTGTCGCAAGTGCATGCATTTCCATTTAATATCATTTGATCTATTTAATTTTTGCGACTGAAAAACGCTCAAAAAATAGATTGGGTCCATTTTTTTAATCGCTGCGATTTTATAGTTGCATATGTGCATTCTCATTTAAAGCCATGTGTCTCATTTTTTTTAATCCTAAAATGTAATCCTATGACTAAGAATCACTAGTGCTTGCATGATTTTAGCCGCACTATTTTAAATCGCAAGTTTGAGCACAAACATCTAGAATAGTCGGAAAAAAGTATTTTGACAAAAAAAATCGCATTTTTCTTAATATCTTTCCTTTTATTGATAGAAAAAAATCTGAACAAAATATATTATGGTGGTATCAAGATGAGCTTCCAAAAAAATATAAAAAAGTTAGATTCATAATTATATTTTTGAAAATAAAAATTGTGTTTCAAAAACGTATAGGGAAAAAAGTATTTTGACAAAATTAAAAAGGCTTATATTTAACGGTTCAGTTTTTAGTACAGGCAGTGAGGATTGCTTTTAGTATGGTTTTGGATGCCGAACTCAAATCCGTCATCCGTTTGTGGCTATCAGCTCGGGTTTTCAAGAAATTGCCGTTAGGAAATTCCCAAAAAATAGAAATATTTATTTATCAACAAAAAAAAAAATTGAAACTATCTGAAAGTACCAATCTTCTAAAAAATGTTAACCGGTCATAATACTTTTTTCCCCATACGTTTTTGAAACACAATTTTTACTTTCAAAATCTTACTTTTTTATGTTTTTTTGAAGCTTCCCGCCTGGAAGAATAGCAAGTTTTTGTCAAGTTTAAACGAGGCACTGGCTTCGGTAGGGAAAATCTAGACAAGGAAAACTTGTCAAATACTCGCGAGGCCCCCGCTTGTAAAAACTTGTTGGAAAGGTCTTGTTATCCCATCACAAATACCCCATATATGACAACTACAAAAAAACAAATATTTTATACCCATCATACAATGGTAAGACAAATTAAAGTATATACTTTTTCATTTTCAACATTGCACAACTGTATTGCGAAATAGCTCAGTAGTTAAGGTATAGGACTGGCAATCAAAAGATCGCAGGATTGAATCCCAGTAAAGACAATTATTTTTTTTTTGTCTCTCGAGGAAAAAGGGTACTTCACTGGCGAGGCCCTAGAGAATTTCTAGAGTTTCTCTTGCTGGGCACTTGCTAGTATCTATGTAAAACTTTCTAGCCCCTCGCCAAAAACTAGATTGTTTTTCCAGCCGGGTTATCTTGACACCATTATAATATATATTTTTTTCAGATTTTTTCTATCAATAAAAAGCAAGATACATATTAAGAAACATTCGATTTTTTTTGTCAAAATACTTTTTTCGACAGTTGTAAGTGCATTTATTTAATTTTTACTTTTGTGAATGATCTCAGTAGTGCGAAGAAAAGAGACAACAGACAAATGAAAAATAAACAAACGTAAAGCAAATAGAGAGGAGTATATACAACCTAAAACTTCTGTCACTAAGGTCCTGTTTGTTGTTGTTCAAATGCGGCTAAATTAAAGGTAGAACTATAATGGTCGGAAAGCCACTGAAGCTAATGTCAAAAACCAACGAAAAGTAGCCTTCCGTAGCGTAGCTTTCTCTTTTTGACATTCCTATTTCACCAAATGTCAGTTTTACTTAAGTGAACAAAGTTGAACGAAACTTGACGAAACGCTCCACTCTGCAATTATAGCCGCGCCATATGCTTTCCGTGTACTCGCTTGTTTTCTTACGACCACTTTAAGTGCCCCTCCGAGCATTATAGTTCTAGCTTAACTCTGGGTTTATGATTCACAATGGATGAGAAAATGAGAAGAGAGCTTGGCGATGACGATGACGAAAGTCGCTGTCATCTTTATCTACATAGTTTTAAAATAGTTGAAAAATATTATTATTTCTATATTATTTCAGCAAAGTAGAAGTATGTTGGTAAAATATAAAATTATTGCCAAAACCTGGGAACTCATTCCGTGCATACATGATCCACCCCTGACTACGGCCTTGCTCAGAGTTATGATAAGGAAAAAAAACCACCGGTTCTCAAGTTGAGAAACAATTAAATATTAAAATCTATTTACAGACCAATAAAGCTGCCAAACTTTTTCACTATTTTCCAAGCGGATTTATTGCTAGTAGCTGATGAAGTTGCAATACATCTTGCCTCATATATAGATAGCCAGGTGGTAATTAAAGCTATTTCCTCATAATCACCATAAAGTGAAAACTTGTGGATCGTTGCCGGTATGAGCTAAGAGTACTAAGTGCAATAAACACAGTTACCCAAAGATGGGTCCCAGAACATCGTGATATATGTGTGTATGTGAACGAAATGGCAGACGAGCTGGCCAAAAAAGGTTCATCTCTTGATCCGAGCCAAACCGAATCCTCGGTACTTGTGCCACTGGAGTAAGGAAAAAGTAAAATTGACCAGAGTTTCCTTGAAACCGCACAGACGTTAGATGGTCAATACTTGACACATATCGTGTTTCAATGAATCTATGGCCTAATATTTTTAAGAAATAATTGAGTACTTACCTACTTAAGCTTAGTAGTCAATTATCTCTCTTACGAGAAGTTGAGGAGTCCTTAAAAGCCACAACTCTATTGGAACCCACTACCCACATGAGCAGAATATAGGCATTAGTCATCGGACTAATGTGTGTCAAGATGAATAGGCGAAGAAGGTATTATTTCAATTTCTCTGTGAGTACCCCAGCCTATCCAGAACCAGAAATGCATACCTTTTGGAGATTAATTTTTCGAAGAACTAGGGGAAATCCTGAAATTTATTCAAAATTCAAGATGGTTCAGGGAGGCTTCTCATCCCCAAACATCCCGTTTATTCCCTTTTTTCCCTTCTAATACCTTTCCACCATCCGATCCTGGGGAGCGCAATGGATCCAATAAAATCCGAGGGAGATGAAGCGGTTTGCCTTATTATCAGACCATCTAACCTAACCTAACCTATAGCTAGAGAATATCGACTGCAACAGATGCTTGGAACGGAAGGAATTATTTTAAAACTAACGCACGTACATAAAATTGCCCTTCCAATTCCAATATACAACAAAGGTACCTAAGAAGTTGGTGGTTCTTTTGAGTAGTCCCTCCCCTTTTTACTTGCGATTATAGGTACTATAATCTATAAGGCAAGTTTTGAATTCTCGCAAAAAAAAAAAATTTTGAGATAACAATCAAACATGATATTACGATGATAGAGAACACCAAAAAAGTGGGTGGCACAATTCTGTCTGTCTGTCTGTCTGTCTGTCTGTTCGTCTACAGCCTAAACGGCTCGATCGATTTTCTTCAAACTTTTTACATAGTGGTTTTTGGTGATTCTGCCAACACGTTTTTTCAATTTTTTTTTTAGAACCAAAAATAACGGTGCCTGCCATACATTTTTTTTTGGCAAATTTACATAATCGTATTTTTCTCAAAAACGGCTCGACAACTTTTCTTAAAAGAAATTCTATAAATTTATTTTAGTAAAGGCTTTCTTTGGGTGGAAAACCATTTTTCAAAAATGGTAATTAATGGTACCTACCAAGGAACCATTTTTTTAATTTTTAATTTTCTTCAAAATGGTATGACCGATTTCAATTATTTTTTTTATACAGAAGCTTCCAAAAAATGTTAATAGTTTTGTGTACCAACCTTTTTTGGAAAAATATTTTTTGGATTTTTAAAAAAATATTTCAAATTTTTTTTTGGAAAATCAAATATTTCGTAAACGGCATCATAGATTTTTAGTACTCTCTAAAATATTTTTGAAAAAAATTTACATTTATGAAAAAATAACGGTACCTTCCATACAAAAGTGAAAAAACCGCAAAGATACTGTGTATCTTTTTAAATAACCCAAATTTTCACACCAAAATTGATGGATGATGAACAGGATTATGAAAACTTTGCACCTTTCGAGATGGATCATTGAAATAGCTCGTAGTTGTTTTGTTTATGTTAAATATTTTCAATTTGATGAGACATTCACCTTTACCGTTAAATAATTTTGTGCAATACCAATTATTATAATGAAGATATCACAGCTTAAGAGTTAACTGGCACTTAAGGCGTTGCCGATGTATCCTTCCTGTAGGCATCTTACTGCAATACCAATATTATAATGGAATTATCTTAACTGGGAAACATATCTTCATCCCTATTTCCGTTTCATTCACTATTTCCGAATACCTTCCTACTCAACGCAGATGCCAAAGCAGTCACGGATCCAGGATTTTGTCCAGGGGGGGGAGGCAATTTTCATGAACTTTTACCTACCTTTACTAAAATATATAACATTTTGAACATACTTGAATGAACAACAACCTGTGCTTTTTCACTAGTGCCACCTCGATCTTCAGTCTTCTTGAGTGGTATTTAGCTTGGTATGCTTATATTAATTTTACTCTTTTGCTGTCATCTGGGAGCGAACCATGAAAATACCAAGCGTTTCAGAGGCCGATGAAGTACACACCGGGCCACCAAAGCCACATGATTAGCTCAATGCCAATGCCAGTTTCGTTGTTTACCAATTGCAATGGAACATTTTATTTATTTTTTTTGTTGCAATACATATAAATTTTCTACTTCACACCATATACTTAGTTGTTGTTCTTTCTTGAGCCAGGGGGCAATTGCAACCATTGCTCTCCCCCTGTATCTGTATATGGACCTGAGCCAGAGTTTGCGTTAAAAGTAGCAAACAAGAACTACCAAATATGCATATACACAATACACATGCATGCAAAATAGTTACATACATTATGTATGTAAAATGTAACTACGTTGCTATTAAATTTGATTCCGACAATTTAAAAGCCTTCTTGTGTGTACTTTATTTTCCTTTATCAAACCATCGAGGATTTAACTTAACCCTACTCCAGAAAACTGAAATAAAAACAATGCCCGGAAATGCAACAGAAACAAAAGGAATGGGAAATGAAGCAACAACCACCAAGGAAGTTATGGTGGTTTCTAATTATGAATACACAAATGCAATAGCCGTCACAACGCATTATATTGTTCAAGGTTTCGTATATGGTAGCAACAAACTGCAAAAGTGGTTAGAGTTGAAAATTTAAGACCCAAAACAACCCATCACCCAAACATTGCCCACAAAACTCATTTCCATGGTTTGCTTGCAATGAAGTCTGAAAGATGGTGTTGCGGTGAGAGTTTTGAATTATTTTACTCTTCGCGCACAGGCACACTATACTGCAAAGTGCATTCCTGAAGGACTTAAAGGATTAAACAAAACCAACCCAATAAAGGTGTGTACAGTGCGTGTTGCAGTTGTTATGAATTTACATTTAAAATAACTTTTTTTATAATTTTTGAAAAAAAAAAAAAAAATACACAGGGCAAAAGTAGCTGTTATGAAAGGATATTCTGTTTTGGTTTAAAGGGGTGGTGGATGTCAGGTGCGGATTAAAAATGTTCATATCCCAATATGTATTGAACCAAAAAACTGCTGGGCAAATAAAATTGTACCTTAAGTTTAGGTTAGGTTAGGTTGAAGTCTTGAAGTGGCTGCCAGTCATAAAAACTGACATAAATATTTGAAATATTTTGTATAAACAGTCGCACAGCACAGTGGCCTGTTTGTTGAATTTTGGCAACAAAAATCATTTCCCACGCCAATTCGTGAAACATACAAATTAATGAAATTTTGCACCTTTAATGAATTGGGGATGCTAAATTCATAGGTCTTGCCTTTTTTCTACTTTAAAAAGGGGCTTCATAATTAAGGTCAGTATATGGTCCCGAATTTCAAAATTCAAAAAAAGTATACCTCCTCCCGAAGTCAGAAACTGAGTCCAGTTTATGTTTGAAATGCCCTTAAATATGTGCTTGAATTTATACTTTTATACAAAAACTACTCCAATACTGATTTGTACAACATTTAAAGAAGAAAGTCCAAAATGTTGAGAATTGTTCCCAAAGGATAAAAAATAATTTCAGTGCTTTTTTTTAATTTTTTGTATTGGAAATTATTTTTAGACCTAATCCGATCGAATCTGAAAGAACCAATCAAATTTTAGGCCAACTACTCAAAAACTCAATAGTAATAAGTTTTGATATCTTTTATGGTTGCAATATTTAAATCTGACATCAGACTAAGAATTCTGATAGCCGACAGTTAGGAACATTTTTTTTTAAAACTAGCACCAAAATTAGTTCACTTGGGAACATTTCTTAACATTTTGGACTATCTTCTTTCAATTTTGTACAAATCAGTAATATAGTAATTTTTATATAAAAGTATTACGCTACATGAATTTTTCAACGAAAATCCACTGTAAACTATATCCAACAAGATTAGAATTCCTTATCATTAAACTGGAAGTTTTTTTGTCCGGGCCAGGCATAGTTTCTGTATAAGAAGGTTTTATAATACAAATTCTATATACTACTGAAATAAATCAGCCAAGTAGAAGACTTAGCATTAAGGATAATTGGACTTGTTGAATTATTGATTCAAAATAGCTTTTTATGGCCTTTAGTCCTACAAATTGGCGTTTTGTTCGGCTTACTCACTTGAACTCATCAGTGACATAGTGAGGGCTTTGTCATACGTAATTTGTGTTAAGTTCAGTTCAACTTACATGAATTTTTCAACCTGCGTATGACAAAGCCCTCACTATGTCACTGATGAGTTCAAGTGAGTAAGCCGAACGAAACGCCAATTTGTAGGACTAAAGGCCATAAAAAGCTATTTTGAATTAAAAGTATTACATTTAAGGAAATTTCAAACATAAACTTGATTCAGTTCCCGACTTCGACAGTACTTTTTTTTTATAATCTTGAACCATGTTTGGGACCATGTTCTGACCAGGCTGTCGTTTCACTTTTTCAGAAAGCAGTACTTCGAGGAAAAAAATAGCAGTACACAGCAGTACGGCAGTCAAATATATACAAACATAATTGTAAATGCATTTAATTTTGTTTAATGCAAATATTGTTCATTAAAAATTATCACATACTCGCCTATTACCTATTTAACTCTATAGCGCACTTCAATGGTGGTATTGAAAAGATTTTATTACAAAAAAAGCTCTTGTTACGTTCGTGCACGTTGTAGCCTAACGCATAAAGTACAAAAAATATTGCTGATCGATTAATGCAATTTTAGTAAATTGTTTACTAGATTTTCTACTCCATAAAGTTACTGCATGATTTACTCTTAATCTATTTGTTGTATAAAAAAAAGCATGATAATTTTGCTTTTATATTTCATTCCAAAAAGTTGATAGTTTTCGTCAAATTAGCAAAAAACGTAAAAGTCTAAATTTCCTGGGCCATTAATATAATTTAACATTGCTTGACAGATGGTTGAAAAACTACATTTTGACCCGTGTGAAATATTTCGTTCCAAATGGCATCAAAAAGTCCATGAACTTCCTTTTTTCGGATCAAAAAAGAAAATCTGAAAAATTCCAGAATTTAGAATTTTTTACTTGCGATATACAGGCAATGCCTATAGGCAAACTTTGTACTCGTAAAAAATGTAACTCGAGATTTTATTCAATACATCTACAACATATACATTGTGAGCGTATTCTTTACAATTGTATTTGTTTTATTTATAAAAGTCAACATTAGACAAAAAGGACTAAAACAGCAGTACGGAGTTTCAAAAAGCAGTACAATTGCAGTACCTCGACAGCCCTGGTTCTGATCTTAATATTGTGAAGCCCCTGTTTGAAGTTGAAAAAAAAAATCATTAAGTGTGCACAATTTCATTATTCTTATTAAGAATTCGTGTGGAAAATGATTTTTGTCACCGAAATTCAACAAATTGCCCGGCACGACCGGCACACTCTGGTTCAGGGGCGGATAAAAATCGATTGTCAAATATTTTGATTAATGACTTTGCAGTTTGATTAAGTAATAGTTGAAGCATTAGGTACAGGATTTTTTTTATTAAATAAGTTTTTAAATTTGAAGTTTTGGATTCCAAAGTTGATTAATGCAATGTCAGTGATTTTGAAACAAAAAATGAGCATACTTCCAAGACGATTTTTTTTAGTTAAATGAATCTTTTGACTTTTTCTGTTATTTTTCCTATATTAAGATATTAACAAATTGTAACAACACACTTATTAAAATTACTAAATTTGCCTTTGACTATACAATTAAATTTCAATAACAACAGTCAGTTGACTTTTTGAACTATGCAATAATTCTTGTTTGAAAGACTGAACTCAGATCACCTTTGACGATACTTTTTATTTTTGTTCACAAAATAATATTTTATTAAAAATCAAAGCCTATTTATTGTAAAGCGGGCCATTCACGTTGAGACAGTCGCAAAGACTGTCGATCGGACTGTCGCAACGACCGTCGAAGGTACGCACACGGTTTGTCTCAAAAACTGCCATTCACTATACGACCATTTCGGTCGTGTGGTAAAGTTCGTTGAAATTTTCAACGGACTTCCGACCTGTCGTTAGTCGCACGGTCCGATGTACAACAAGGACATTCATGGTAGAACCATGTCGTATACGACTGAAGTCCGTCGGAGTCGGACTGTCCTTAAGACAGTTTTAACGTGAATGTCCCGCCTAAAATATTAAACTCATTTTCGGCACTGTAAAAGGAGAACCAAAATAAAGCGGGCCATTCACGTTAAGACTGTCACACAGGCTGTAGATCGGACTGTTGCAACGACTGTCGAAAGTACGCACACACGTTGCGAACCAGTTTTACGAACAGTGCGTCAAAAAATTCTTTCAATTTGTTTTTTATTTATTTCGTCTCCTAGAAACAAAATAAAAACTATGAAGATTATTCGTAGACTGAGTAGTTCGGTCGCAAGGACAGTCTCAAAAAATGCCATTCACTATACGACCATTCGGTCGTGTCGCAAGGTTCGTTGAAATTTTCAACGGACTTCCAACCTGTCGTTAGTCGCACGGTCCGATGTACAACAAGGACACTCACGGTAGAACCTGTCGCATACGACTGAAATTTGTCGAACAGTCCTTACGACAGTTTTAACGTGAATGGCCCGCTTAAGAATTAAATCACTTTAAGTTTGACCAGGAAACTGGTAAGTAATACTTAAGAGGTGTTCTCATATCGCTTTTTATTACTTTCCAACTTTTCTAAGGCTTCGGACACGCAATGAGCGACGAGCGATTGGGCCACTGAGCGACGAGTCGCTGAGCGACGAATCTGAGCAATGGGTGGCCATGTACTGAACGACGCACGTCGCTGAGCAATTAGTTGGGAAAATGCCATCGTGAAGTGCGGTTCGTCGTAGCTTATTAGTTGAAAGTCACGTTCATATTTATAGATCTATAATAAGATCGAGAATACGTAGATTTGGTGTACACCCCATAAATCGTGCAAGGGCAAATTATGGTGAATTTCACCATTTATATCAAAATCTTCGCAGATTTCCAGATCGATTTTGGCAATATTGTCGTATGTCGGTACCATCTTTTGATTTGCTGCTGGATAAAATTCTACCAAAATTAACAAAACAAAAGAAAACAGTTAGTCCAGAACAACGGCTGGTTTTATGTTTAAGGTTATTTTTTTTATCTTTAATTTTATTCTTAAGTTTTGCACTGGACGGCTTTGGACAGCTGAAATTAAACTTTCTGTGTTTATTTTGTCTATCTTATTACTTGATTGCTCAGCGATCGACTGAAAAATTAAAACAGATTTGATTGCTGAGTGACCACCAGGGCTGTCGTTTCACTTTGTCAGAAAGTAGTACTTCGAGGAAAAAAATAGCAGTACACAGCAGTACGGCAGTCAAATATATATCATTTACAAACATAATAATTGTGAATGCATTTAATTTTGTTTAAATGCATATATTGTTCATTAAAAATTATCACATACGCGCCCGTTACCAATTTAACTCTAGCGCACTGCAATGGTGGTATTAAAAAGTTTTCATTACATAAAAAACTCTTTTATGTTTGTGCACGTTTTACTCAAAATCTGTTGCTTCTAGGAAAAAAGTTAATATTTTTGGGTAGAATTTTATAAGCTACATATAATATTTATTGTAATTATTTGTTTTCCCTTTCCCTTCCTTAATAGACTAAATTTGACCCGCTGTAACTTCATTAGTACATAGGTACCTAAAGGTTTAGATAATTTTACTGCCTAAAAGTTCATTTTCGTCATTTTGTTGTAAAATGAAATTCCATAAGGTTATTAAATAAATTGAAACCACTCCTTTTTCCAGATGGTGGCTTTACTTAGCCTGGACACCACAATAGCTTGGTTTATAGTGAGAAAACGTAGCCAAACGCATATAGTAGGAATTAATTACCTAGGAGGATCCCACCACCTGCGAAGGTTTGAACTTTTTCACGTTCCTTTTCACAGAACAAACTATGGCACACACGAGCCACTCAATCGCATGTGCAAACTTTTTAACTTGAACGCCTCATCTGTTGATTTTAACATGAGTAAAATAGGATTAAAAACATTATTTCGAACCAGTGCTCCACTCTCGTTAATGTAATAATTGTTTTAACTTTGTATGTTTAGTTTAAATGTTTTTTATATTATATCTAATTTTGTACTTTTTCTAATTTTGTAGTTATACAGTGGTGGCCATAGAATTAGAAACAACAATTCTAAACGCACTTTATCAACCATAATATTTTTTGTAAGCACCAGCGTGCGTGGCTTGTGTCGTTGGTCTTTGACAGGTGACATGTTTGTTCTTAATATGAGTTTCCTTGAACGCGAACAGTTTATAAAACACCGTTATTTTAGAAAATTCATTTATAGTCGACATTTTTACTGGACACGAAATTAGAAACGACAAAAGAATTGGTAGATTTAAAAATAAAGAAAATTATTATCAATGTGAGTTGATTGTTTTCAGTTTTTTTTGATTATTTTTATAATATTAATATTAATTAATTAAAAATACAGCGACGAAAATGGGCAAAAATAAGTCTTGTAGTCCAGTGCAGTGCTATCAAAACGAAAACGAGTCAATTAATTCCATAGCAAAAAGATTTAGTTGCTCGAAAAAGATGGTATTTGATGCTATTCTAGTCAATAAAAGGACTGGCAGCTTTAAAAACCCAAAAAGAAAACCAAAAGATCGAAAATCCACGCCAAAAGAGGACAGATTGATATGCCGAATTAGCAAAGCTGATCCTTTTTTGACTTCTGCAAAAATAAATGAGGTTGTTTCGCTCCAATTGGGTCGAGAGCTATCAGCTAGAACCATAAGGCGCCGACTTCTAGAACATGGGCCACGTGGATGAATTGCCAGGAAAAAACCTCATGTTTCCAAAAAGAATTTGAAGAGGCGTTTGATGTTTGCTAAGCTTCACGCAAATAAAGCCATGGGATTCTGGAAAAACATACTTTGGAGTGATGAATCCAAATTTAACTTGTTCGGGTCAGATGGTAAAGTGTATGTTAGACGCCCTCAGAAGAAGGAATTGGATCCTAAATATACTTTAAAGACCGTTAAGCATGGAGGAGGAAACATAATGGTTTGGGTGCGTTCTCGTGGCATGGAGTTGGCCCAATAGTAAGAATAAATGGTCGAATGGACCAACATATTTATAAAGGCATTTTGGAAAATGTCATGGAGCCTTATTCATCTGCACACATGCCCATTAGTTATGTTTTCCAGCACGATAACGATCCAAAGCATACATCACGGATTGTTAAGCAGTGGTTTTTTGATACAAAAACTAATGTTTTGGATTGGCCCGCCCAAAGTCCAGACTTGAATCCTATCGAGAACTTGTTGGCAGACGTGGAGAGAAGGCTAAAGTCCAAGAACCCAAAAAATTCAGAGGAACTTTTTGGAAATATAAAGGAGGTCTGGGAGAGTATACCCCCATCAAGATGCCGCGCCTTGGTAGAAAGTATGCAGGCAGGATTAGCTGCAGTGACAAAAAATAAGGGATTCCCTACAAAATATTAATTTTTCATCAAACATTTTTTATGAAATACCAATTTTTTCTTTGCGTTTTTAATTGTATGGCCATAGGTGCGATTTGGGTTAAATAAATAATATAAATTTTCTACTGTTAGTGTCACGCTTTTATTTTTTATAAAATATTCAGAAGTGTACTATATGTCATGGTCTATTAAAAGAACCACTAACCAACCTCAAAAAATTTCCTAAAAAAAAGTTATGCAATTTAACATTGTTACAAAATTCTTGTTTCTAATTCTATGGCCACCACTGTACATGTGCTTGTGTTAGTTTACTTAATTTTAATGACCACTAACACATGCACTCATGATGAGCCTCTGATTGTAGAATGCAGCTTGCTCTAAGCTCACTACAACAAAGAATCTGAAGTGTAAAATAGTACAAAAAATATTGTTGATCGATTAATGTTATTTTAATAAATTTTGTGACTGAATTTGCTACTCCATAAAAATCCTGCATGATTTACTTTTAATCTATTGGTTGTATGAAGAAAAAGCATGGTAATTTTTTTTTATAGAATTGAATAAGCTACAATTTTACTTTGATATTTCATTCCAAAAAGTTGATAGTTTTCGTGAAATTAGCAAAAAACTGAATTTTACGCTCTTTTACTTCTCCAAAAATTGTTTCTTCAGCCAAAATTTAGGGTGGTGTTGGTAATTTCTCAGGAAGTCAAAACAAAAATTCAGCTTTGTAGGAGTTTTGTGGAAGAACATAAAAGTCTAAATTTCCTGGGCTAGACTTCCATTAATATAATTTAACATTGCTTGACAGATGGGTGAAAAACTACATTTTGACGTGTGTGGAATATTTCATTTCTAATGACATCAAAATGTCCATAAATTTCCTTTTTTCGGATCATAAAAGAAAATCTAAAAAGTTCCAGAACTTCGAATTTTTTACTTGCGATATACAGGCAATGCCTAAACGACAAACTATGCCATCGTAAAAAAATGTAACGCGAGATTTTGTTCAATAAATCTACGACTTTTTTAATTTATTTATTTTAAAGCTTTTTGGATAGGATTATGATTTGCAAATCAAATTTTCAAAAAAGCAGTACTTTGGTCGTATTAGCAGTACGGCAGTACGGAGTTTCAAAAAGCAGTACAAATACTTCAATTGCAGTACTTCGACAGCCCTGGTGACCACCTCCATACGATTTCATGTGTTTTAATTTTTTTGCGTCGCTTAGTGACTTGTCGCTCAGTTGCTCAGTTGCTCGTCGCTAATTGCGTGGCCGGAGCCTTAAGGGTCTCATTGTTAATGTCTTTTTTCCTTCAGCAATTACTGCGGACTTAGGACCGCATAATTTCAAGGGGAAAATCCTTAGCATTGCAACTCCTATAAAAGTTTTGTTGTTAGTAGTTTTTAAAATATTTCAATAAACTATTTTTTGTACGATACATAATTCCGTTGTCTTGAATTTTTTTATTTGGAAGATCCCAAAAAACAATTTTGCTCTACCGAACTAATAGTCCAGTTGCCGACCGTAAGATTACCTATCTCATCGCGGCCACGCGAAAATTGAATGTCAACCGATAGCTTAACATTTACAAAACTGCTGGTCGGACAAGCTTTATCTGGTCGCAATGCACTTTTCAGGTGGCATTTTACGCTTAATGTACCAATAATAAATAGGGTTAAATTTTAAGGGCCGATGTTGAATATGAACCACACCTACACGTCAAGTTTTTTTCTGCATTTCATTTGACATTTCTCAATTTCAGACTAACTCAATTTGAACCATTTGACCATTTCAAGCGTCGTCAATGGTCAGAATGGTGGCACGAAATGGCAACAGTTGATGATCAATTTTCGAAGAAAATCATTTTCAGTGATGAGGCACATTTTCACCTCAGTGGATTCGTCAGTAAGCAGAATTGCCGCATTCGGGCGAATGATAATCCAAGAGTGATTGTCGAAAAACCGGTTTATGGGCTGGCGGCATCATCGGGCCGAATTTTTTCCAAAATGAGGCCGTTCAGGCAGTTACTGTGAATGGTGTTCGCTATCATGAGTTGATAACGAACTTTTTATGACCCGAATTGGAAGATATGGATGTGGATGATATGTGGTTTCAACAGTACGGTGCCACTTGCCACACAGCTAACGAAACAATGGCTCTTTTGCGCAACAAATTCAATGGCCGTGTTATCTCAAGTGGTGGCGATGTCAATTGGCCGCCAAGATCATGTGATTTGACACCGTTGGACTTCTTTCATTGAGGTTATTTGAAAGAAAAGGTGTACGCCGATAAGCCAGCAACAATTCAAGAGCTAAAAGATGAGATAATTCGGCACATTAACGGCATAGAACCTCAACTATGCCTCAGCGTCATCGAAAATTTGGACAATCGGATGGAGGTGTGCCGCCGAGGTCACGGCGGGCATTTGGCCAATAGTCTTAACCTGTTATTAGGGCAATTCATTTGTTTTCATAATAATTAGTCAAAAAACTATTTTTTTTACTAAAAACACCTCCAAAAGTGGGCGGGGAAAAAGTTTTGTATGCTAGAAGTATTCTCATGAAACACGATTTTGTAGGTAGACATTTGGTCGATAGGTTCGCTGTGATCGCCTTACCGAGATCCCTTAACAAAAATTAGTATTACATTTGGACGTATAGATGGCCACGAGCTTTTTTTCTTCATGAGAATACTATAGAATTTATATACAATGATATTACATTATCTAAAACTTTTCTAAGGAACACACTGCGGTGCACTGTTGTCCAAAATGTTTTTTCTTTGAAAAAAGTCATAACTTTTGAAGGCATAACGCTAGAATTTTAAGCAAAATTTTCTACAAAAATTGAGCTAATGGAAAAAGGGATTAAAGTTCAAGTTTAAAGAATTCAAAGTTATTTCGGATTTTGTGGGGCGTTATAGTACATCTCATATTAATTTTATAAGGTTTATTTCATGTGAAAGAGCACAGGAAATAAGTAAGCGAACCAAAAAACTAAAAAAATGACATCAAATTTAATACAAATTAAATGTTTATATGCAAAATGAATATAAAATTATTATACATAATGTACAATGAACGTTCTTTTTTACAATTATTGATTTTAGTTCTCAAAAAGAAAAAAATTGATCCAAAGCTGCTGCGTTACATAATTGCATTCTAAGAAAAAAGACTATCTTGGAATGTAGACTACAAAGTATAACGTTTACTACAAAGTATGCATTTCAGTCAACAAAACATACATCGGATCCAATGGCCAATCTTTGGAGCCACCAACACCTAATCAAAAGGACCGAGTGTGACTATATATAATAGTCAGTTGATTATGCAGCAAATACTCACTGAACCTGCTCCTATGAAAGGTAACATTATTATTAGCGTTTTAATATTTATTCTTTTCTACGCATCTATCATAAATGGTGAAAATGGTGGATGCAGAGGCCCGTTTACTTGTCAAATGTCCATATTAGTTGTTATTATTTTTTTTTTTTTTTTTTTTTAAGGGGATCACAATGGACCAATAGGCCCCCGTGTACGCAACAGCCTTTGCGCTGTGCACGCCCCTCCTAACCTAACCTAACCTAGTTGTTATTTGAAGGGCTCTCGATCATCCAATTTAATTAAATTTCCAATTTTGATAACCTACGCAATATATTTTATACCTTAGATTTGTGTACTATGGCGTATACTTACTTTTTTTTATAACGGACGCCGATTTTAATTTTTACGAGTTTTGATTGTTAGTTAAGCACTGAGAGTGCGTTAATCTACCATAATTGAAACTACGAGCGCGAATAATAATTACATTGAACGCATTTTATTCCTTTTACTACACCTTTCAAATGGAATAAAAGAATGCATTCCAAATGTTCCGGAATTAATAAAGAAACAATAAAATAGTTTAACTGGAATATTTCGTTAAATAAAGAATTGCAAATACCCATTCCAAATATTTGGAATGCTCAGAATGAATAAAGAAACACACTCTCAATCCCACGTAAATCTTCTTCAAATATTTTGTGCGATAGAAACACCACATATAACTTTATTTAATCTTAATTGTGATAAACCTTTGGCGGTTACATAGCATAAAGGCACTCCATGCGTCTGCCACTGAGTGGGGCTATTTTCGCTCCAAGATTTTTCAAATTGGACCCCATCCCTCCCAGAAAATCTGGCAACACTGAAAACAAGTGGAAAGAAATATTAAATTATGGATTAATTTTGCCAATTTTTGTAAAGTGACAACGAAAAAACCTACATATGTAAGTAGAAAAGTAGATACATAATTTTAGTAGTATAAGCTACCAAAAAAGGGAACAGGTTTATTCGCAACCCTGATCAAGGATCAATTTTCTGAGTGTAGTGTGGGTTTTCCAACATTTAAATACTCAAAGTGAGGCCTCTGCGGACTATTTTCGGCCCTTACAGCTCAAAGTTCACTATTGGGTTCCGAACAACTAAGTGCCCAGCCCCGGATCTACGATTTTTCTGAACAGGGGCAAAACTTGATTTTGGCGCCCTTGCCTTTTTTGATAAAAATGAAAAAAAAAAGAACCACATATCTGCTTGGTTGGAGTTTTTGTCACTGGGAGAGTAAAACTTTTAAATGGATGTGCATAGCCCATACCTATTCAGCAACTTAGTACTATAGATAAGAAAATTAACAATGCTTAAGCAAAGACGATACCCAACCAAGCTTCGTAGAATGATAGAATATGATTTGCTCTGTCGTGAACAATTCAATAGAATTTTATTAATTTATTTTATTTTTGTTCTATCACGAATCTTATTTTTTGGTTCCTAATAAAATTCGTTTTCATTCGAATCAAATCTACAAGGATCTGTAAAATATGGTTCGTTCCCAAATTTATCATGGGAAAACAATTGAAGATCGATTCCCTGAACCGAAGAAAGAAAAATGTAAATTTACGACAATTTCGAAAAGCCAAAGTTAAGCAAAATATAGTATCGAAGCACAAAGTTCCGAAAAAAGTTTTTAAATCCTCGGGACTTCGTTGTTCCTTGAGCGATTTCAATGAAATTGACAGAAGTGATAGCTGAGGCAGAGTTATAGCAGAATAAAATATTTTCAAAATAGGATGTTTCTAAAATATGTCAACGTTTTGCAACTTTGTTCTTTCTTAAGAGATTGCAATGAAATTTACTCAGGTGAAAGCTGATACAGAATTGTAACAAAAACAAATATTTCGCAACAGGATTTTTCAAAAAATGTCAACATATTATAACTTCGTTGTTCCTTGAACGATTTCAATGCAATTGACACACACAATTTCAAACCTTAAAAGTACGAGAGCTAAGCAACGTCAAAACACAAGTAATTTTATGTTGGCTGGTTCTTCGATACGCGTGAGAGCAGTCTCTGGCTGGTGGGAATTTTTGTGTTATCCGCCATTTTAAAAAAGGGGATTGAAAAAGATATACCAATTTTCTCGCAGAGGAACATTTTTTATTTGATTTTGTAAATTAAAATATCTTTTCAATTTTTTGTATACAAAAATTATCGACATCATGAAAAATTGTTGTCGAAAATTGTAAAAATGGTTTTCAGCGTTTATCTCACTTTTTGTTCATCTGAACGAAAACATTTTTACTAAACAGTTTTTTTTAGAGCACCTGAAGATTTTCTGCATTTTTTGTGGGTATTTAGATTTTTTGTGAATTAAAAAAGATCTAAAATACAGTGTATTAAAGTTGTCAGTATCCAGCAAATAATTCGTTAGGAAAGACTAGGATTTGTATGGCGTGGTGCGACGCTTTTAGAGAGACACACTTCAAATGTTTTATTATTGAAGAAGGCGAATCTATCTCCTACAGTTAAGGGAGGAGGAGACATTTTGAAAAAATACACTTACATACAATGCAAAAAACTATTTTTAAAAAACTTTAAACAATATATTATAGCTCGTTTCTTTTTTTTAATTATTTTAAATGGAGAAATAATAATAGAAAAACTGCTAAAGGTTGACGGAGAAATACAATTTGATATTCCATTGCCGCATCTCAATTTATTTAATTTCATTAAGCGTCGCAATTCTCAAATTTTAATCAGTAATCATTAATTACTTACCAAATTTCTGTCATGATTTGGAATTGTTTCGATACTACTCTACTTAAGATATTTGATATTAAACTTCATGAACTTAAGACTTGGCATATATGTTAGATCTCATTACTTTTTTTGGCTGACTTTTTACGCACAGGATTCTTGTACACATAAGAACTTGGCTCCATTTTTAACATTTATGTTTTTGTTGTGATTTCACTCCTTTTTGCAAAGATTTATTTTGCCAGGTGAAAGTCAAGCCCTACCGCTCTTCAAAGTTTCATAATTCTAAGAAAACCGAAAGTGCTCCATACAAATAATAGCAATTCTGATAAAGTGGGTGGATGGCACCCCCCTCCCCCTGAATGGACAATTCCAAATTTTCGATTTTTTTCCTTTCTAAGTACTTCAAGTCCTACCGACCTACCAATTTTCATCGTTCTACAACAATCGGAAGTGCTCCATATAATTATAAGAATTTTTAAGAATGTGGGTGGATGCCACGCCCCCTGAATGTAAAATTCCAATTTTTCAATTTTTTCTTTCTAAGTACTTTAAGTCTTACCGACCTAACAATGTTCATCGTTCTACAACAATCGGAAGTGCTTCATATAGTTAATACTAATTTTTAAGAATGTGGGTCGATGCTACGCCCCCTGAACTAAAACTCCCAATTTTTCGATTTTTTTCTTCTAAGTACTTCAAGGCATACCGACCTACCAATTTTCATCGTTCTACAACAATCGGAAGTGCTTCATATAATTTATAAGAATTTTTAAGAATGTGGGTGGATACCACGCCCCCTGAACTAAAACTTCCAATTTTTCGATTTTTTTCTTCTAAGTACTTCAAGGCCTACCGACCTACCAATTTTCATCGTTCTACAACAATCGGAAGTGCTCCATATAATTTATAAGAATTTTTAAGAATGTGGGTGGATACCACGCCCCCTGAACTTAAACTTCCAATTTTTCGATTTTTTTCTTCTAAATACTTCAAGGCCTACCGACCTACCAATTTTTATCGTTCTACAACAATCGGAAGTGCTCCATATAATTTATAAGAATTTTTAAGAATGTGGGTGGATACCACGCCCCCTGAATACAAAATTCCAATATTTCAATTTTTTTCTTTCTAAGTACCTTAAGCCCTACCGACCTACCAATTTTCATCGTTCTACAACAATCGGTAGTGCTCCATATAATTTATAAGAATTTTTAAGAATGTGGGTGGATGCCACGCCCCCTGTATGGAAAATTCCAATTTTTCAATTTTTTTCTTTCTAAGTACCTCAAACCCTACCAACCAAAATCCAGATCTGCAAAATTGATTTCTGATACAACAAAATTGTATTGATTTAATTTTCAAAATCTGTGTTTTTACGGTTCTGAATGGGAAAAAAATCAATAATTTTGTTACCAAAAGAAAAGCACATAAGAAAATTGGAATTTAATTCTCAATTTATCTCAAGTTTGTGCGGCCCCCAAGTTTGACGCCCTTTGCAACTGTCGTTGTTCCCTAAAATGTTAATGCGCTATTGGTTGGTGTTGTGGTCATGAGTATTTTAGTCAGGTTTTGTGAGGAGGACCCGCTGCCATTTACAGTAATTATCCAGCCAGAATTAATTGTGAACGCGATGAGAAATTACACTCTCGAGCGTGTGAGGTCATAACTGCATTTAAAAACAAACGATATGGCGATGCCGAATGACTAGTCACGGGTGGAGGTTGTGGGTTTGTCAGCATCGTCCTTGAAAGCAGTATAGCAGTAGCAAGAACAGGATATGGATTATAATTGGATATGCATATGAGATGGGCGTGTTGAGCGCAAGAAATATTATTTTCGATTCGAGATCTTTAATAAGTGCCCTGGGAAGAATTAATCACGTTCGTGCAACTTATCTTTGCGTATTGTGGGTATAATGTGTTGGTACATGATAGAATTTTACATCACTGGTTGCTGGTCATGAAAAATTATGTTTATTTTTATTTTGTTATTAATTTGAAGGGCATACACCATATTGCACACACAAAGTAAGTGTGGTATATGTGGGTGGAATTATTTAAATACTCATACCCGAAAGGACTCCAGACTACATAAAAATAAAAATTATACAAAACTTTCGGCAAAGTTAAATTTATTTATTCTCATATAGAAAAAGTAACCAGCAAAAGTAACCTGTAAAAGTAACCAGTACAATTAACAAGAAAAAGTTACCAATAAGAGTTACCAATAAAAGTTATTAATAAATGACACTAATAAGAGTAACAAACAAAAGTTGCCAGTAAAAGTAACCAACAAAAAATAAAATAAAACTAAGCAACAAAGTAATCAATAAAAGTAATTTGTAAAAGTAACCGATAAAAGTAACTAGTAAAATTTGCCAATAAAGGGACAAAAAAAAAAACAATTAATACTGGCTATTTTTATTGATTAATTGTATTGGTTACTTTTATCGGTAACTTTTATTGGTTACTTTTATTGGCTACATTTACTAATTATGTACTTTTATTGGCTACTTAAACTGGTTACATTATAATTGATTACTTTTGCTGGTTACTGATTTATTTGATTACTTTAGCTTCATTTGTAGTTTTAGTTTTCTGGCCACGAATGCACGTACCCCAAAAAGTCACGGTAGCCACTTTAACGAGGACATATTCCAAATATTTCAATCCCTGTAGACGGAAATATATACCACGTGCAGCCGACCATTTAGCAGAGACCTTAAACGTCTACAAAGCTGACATCACCACCATCCAAGAAGTACGATGTGATGGACTGGGCAAAATAAAGGTGATAGACTGCGTTGTAGATATACTACGGGGACTGTTACCGACAACAAAGGCAGATTCTTTTTGGGTGTGGATTACTTATTAGAGGCAGACTTAGGATTTATATGAACGAGCCCCAGCTATGACATTAAAATTGTCTTGGGTGATTTTAATGCCAAGCTAGGAAAAGAAAACGTCTTTGGTGGCATGACACCATCTCCGATAACGGACTCTGGCTAACTGACTTTGCTGCAGGGCGAAACGTTGTGGTAGCTAGTACGCAGTTCCCGCATCTCGATATACACGAGGGGACATGGTGAATTCCTGGTCAATCAACCACCAACCAGATTGACCACATTGCGATCGACGCAAGGCACTCCTCCAGTATCAAGGATGTCCGAACGTTCCGAGGAGCTAACGTTGTCTCGGACCACTGCCTCGTTGTAGCCAAGGTAATGCTACGGATATCCAGACCAAAGCCAAAATAGGGAAATACTGTAAGGAAGTTTAACGTCGGAAGGCTACAGTCGCAAGAAATTGCTAGGTCCTTTTCCGAACGAGTCTCTCGCACCCTCTTAAATAGTCCTATGCCACCAACTGCAAGTATCGAGAACCAGTGGAAGAATTGCCAGGAAGCCATCAGAGATGCCACCTCTGACGTGCTGGGCCTTGCACAACCAACCACCACAGAAAAACCCCTGGTTTAACGAAGAATGCCGACAAGCACATGCAGCCAAACAACAGGCATACAAAGCGGCACTGCATAGAAGGACCAGAGCTGCTCGCGAGCTCTACGAGCAGAAGAAGAGAGGAACACGAGCTTCTAAGAAGGAAAAAGAAATAGCATGAGAAGCATGCAATCGAGGAAATAGAGGGATGCCATTGCAGGAAGTTCAGAAGTTCTATCAAAAGGTAAAGAG
The DNA here is from genome assembly GCA_963921185.1 of Dasysyrphus tricinctus. Lineage (NCBI taxonomy): Eukaryota > Metazoa > Arthropoda > Insecta > Diptera > Syrphidae > Dasysyrphus > Dasysyrphus tricinctus. The sequence goes on from OY992532.1 coordinate 128,225,202, forward strand.
AACCCCCAGGGTTACAAGGCCCGGACCAAAGCCTGCAAGGATGATCAGGGGAACATCGTAGTAGAATCGCAGTTGGTGCTGAGGATATGGAAAAATCATTTCTGCAAAACCGAATTCCGCTACCATGCAGATTGCACCATTCAACCTGGACGACGCAGGTCAACAATTCCGTCCATCCGATCTCGACGAAGTAAAGAAAGCTTTATCTAAACTTAAGTCCAATAAAGCTGCTGGAGCTGATGGCCTTGCGGCTGAGCTATTCAAAGTGGCTGGCAATGAATTGGTTAGGAGTATGCACCAGCTCATCTGTAAAATATGATCGGAGGAAATCATGCCCGATGAATGGAACCTCAGAATTGTTTTCCCGATCCTCACGAATTCGATCCTCTGGACTGCACCAACTACAGAGGCATCAGTCTTCTTAATATCGCCTACAAGATCTTCTCTGCCGTGCTTTGTGAACGCCTGAAGCCATTCGTCAACAACCTGATAGGTCCATATCAGTGTGGCCTTAGGCCCGGGAAGTCCACCATCGACCAAATATTCGCACTACGGCAGATCTTGGAGAAAACCCAGGAGTTTCAAATTGATACCCACCACCTTTTTATCGATTTCAAGGCCGCGTATGACAGCATCTATAGAGACGAGCTGTATAGAGCAATGTCTAGTTTTGGCATCCCTGCCAAACTCGTCCGTTTGTGCAGGTTGACGATGGAGAATGCACGCTGCTCCATCAAGATCGGCAAAGACCTCTCCGATACCTTTGATGTCAAAAAAGGTTTTAGGCAACGCGACGCTCTGTCATGCGACTTCTTCAACATAGTTCTTGAAAGAATAGTGCGAAACTCTCACGTCAACCTAGAGGCACAATCTTTCAAAAGTCCGTCCAATTACTCGCTTACGCTGACGACATTGGCATGATCGGACAAACAAAGCGTGATGTTGGTGGTGCTTTTGTGAGCATTGAGAAGGAAAGCCAAGAAGATGGGTCTAACGGTGAATGAAAACAAAACGAAATATATGCTGTCAACAAGAAAGGACACCCAACACCGACGTCTAGGACAGAACTTCACTATAGACAGCTATAATTTTGAGGTATTCAGAGACTTTGTCTACCTAGGATCCGTTATAAACTCAGTGAACGATACCACTGCTGAGATCAAACGAAGAATTACTCTTGCCAATTGCTGTTAATTGGGGCTAAGAAGGCAATTGAGAAGCAAAGCCCTGTCTCGAGCAACTAAACCGTCCCTGTATAAGACGCCTATCGGTCCTGATGTATTTAGCAGAGGCATTGACACTGTTAACGGTGGATGAGAATGCATTAGGCTGTTTTGAGAGGAAAATTCTCCGGGTGATTTTTGGTCCCGTCTGCATAGATGGGGAATGGGGAAGAAAATACAAGAACGAACTGTATGCGGGCTGTACAGTGACACCGACCTAGCCACAAAAGTGAAAAGTCAACGACTAAGATGGCTGGGTGGGAGAGGTGGATAGCGTAAAAGGTGGCGGGAAGAGGACCTCAACCAACTTAGCGTGCGAAACTGGGGACAGCTAGCTACAAAACCGAGCCGGCTGAAAGAAACTTGTTGGTTGAGGCCCTGGTCCAACCCGGACTATAGTGCCACCTTAAGTAAGTATGGAGAGTCAACATATGTGAACAGTGGACATTTGAGGGAATAAACCGATTCATAGAGAAATATGAGTCATTTAAAGCTTTGGAGAAAACTACTGATAAATCATTTCGCGATGGACATAAATATTAAAAACTGAGCTTTAAGTTTACCCTCAATATAGGAAATAAATGTACTGTATGCCTTTACGGAAGACTTTAAAGAATTGTCCTCACTGAAGATAAAAGACTTGAACATTTATACTTTCTGTATCGTATTCTTCATTTAACTCCTCCAATTGTAAACAAGTGGACTACTGGTTCCTAAAGAGAGTTTATGGTGCACATCATCGGTCATCAGTGACCGAAGGATCACGCAGTTTGTGCAAACATACGACATAACACAACGATATCCAACATTCTTTTATTCAAATCGAAGGAATACACATGTACATAATGTCTTTTATTTCATCACGGTAACCCTCATTAGAGTCTTCATGCCATGCGAAAGTCCTATCCAAACATGTTACTGGACAATTACCTAAGGGTTCATATGCGTGTTTGAACCAACCACAAAATTGCCAAGCTAGGCATATTGTTATCGAACTCAAAGTACTGAAGATAATCCCCAAATGGGTATGCCGTGTCCAAAAATTCCTCAACTCTAATTAACCTTCAACCACCCACTCGCTATGATATCAAAACGACTGGCGGCGGCGGCGCAGCGCACGACTGACGGTCAGCGCTAGTTGGGTCACAGAGTGAGGTTGCAGTTAACCCCAATTTACCATCTTATTTCTGTCATGAAAAAGTTCATCTCATTTTAGCATCATCATTCATCTCGACTCAGCAGGAAATGGTAGACCCCTTCATTCCTTCTGATAGCAGTTACACATTAATTATGGAGTATTATTGAGAATTTTAAGTCACTAGGCCCTTTTTATATTTAGGTATTCTATAAGTAATTACGCCAAAAAATGTATTAATTTTTTTCATAAGAATATTCTATAAAATCTCTATGCACAGGCGAGCTGTTTTGGTTGCTTAATTCAATACGTGCTCATAGATTTGTGTGCCATGCTTTACTTTGGGAAACATCCACAAACGCCCTCAAGGCTTAACTCATTTAGGTATCTGGTATCTTATCAATTTAAACTCCTACTTTTAAAGACAAATTCTTTCCATAAAACATATTTACCATCACCATACGCATTAGTCTACCCCATTAACCTAACTCCAAAAATACTGTCAAGTAAGGAGATTCCTTTCTCAGTCGCTCCCAGTCTCCACTTGGTTCTGTATCCTACCTTGTCATTGTAAAATTCATAAATTCAAAGTGTCGGTATCTTCTTTTAAATTCTTCACCAGACAAAAAGCTCTGCTTAGTTAACTATTAAAATTCCAGTACCAATAGACAAAGTTTTATTTTTGATCAAATTAAAATCTTCTCTTGGTGTCTCATAACAACAAGTTTATTTTTTGTTCATTCAATATTACAATTCCAATCTTTTCAACTCGATTTAAAAAAAAACTTTGCCACTAATTATAAAGGCATTGCATGCAAAATGAAGCTTAAATACCACCCCTTTCCTATAAGAGTTAACGAGACTTGAATATCACGGTATTTTCAATATTAGGTACAGTGATGCTTTTCCAAAATGGATAAGATCATAATTGCATCAATGCAAGCAGCAAACAGCTATGAGAAGGTAGGGTGAGATGGTAACTTGAACTATGGTAATATTGTTCAAAGAAAAACAAAAAAAAAGCATCAATAACAATCGACTTTTATGAAATTGAAAAAGTTTGTCCCATCCGCTGATGGTTTAAGCAGCACCGATGGTTATAGGTTTTGTATATTTTTTACGCCGAAAAAAAAATGCACTTCGAAGATGCATAGTAGTTTTGCAAGCTTGTTAGCATTGTCTGTCGAAGTAATTAGCAAAAACTTAAATAGAGTATCGAAAGAATTTGATGCCCTCAGAAGAAGAATAGTTCAACAAAAATTGTATGATAACACTTCATCAAACATAAATCAGGGATAGGAATAATTATTTTAATTGAATTATTAAATTTAATGTTGTCAAGAGAGATGAATTTTGATTTAAAAAAATTCTCATGTTAAAGCTAAGACCATTTGATTTACATAATCTATGATGCTTTCTTAAAAGTTCAAATTGATATATGTATGTACATACATATGCCTTGGGGAGAAAAGAGGATAGGTTTGTAGGCCTAAAATCTTTCGGTTCGGTGTGGGTGGCCTTGCCAGCTTTCGGAAAGAAGATGACATTATTGGAAAGATTCAGGAAAATAATATGTTCTTGTATCTTAAAAGGAAACAACTTATCTTGAACGAGTTAGAAACATTTTTTTTTTTTTTTTTTTTCCGTGGGTAGGTGCAAAACCTGCATCAGGCTCTATGAGGACCGGAAAACGCGTGCTCATAGAAGTGTGAGATTCTTACTACACTAAAACCACCTCCACTTCCCGATTGCAACTAAGTTGAAACTTATCTAGCAATTTATTTTTAACGAAGTTAAGTAACGTGTCGCAGGTAACTTTCCGGTGAAAGTTTTTGCTTGTTCCGCGATTTTAAAGCGGTTTTGTGTTCACCGCACCAAGTCGGAAGGTTTTGTTCTTTGCAGACGGCGTACTAAATTCGACTCGTCAAGAATGTCAATAATCGTTGGATTAGCGTGATCTAATAGCCGATTTCTATGTTTTCGCGCGAAACTGTCAATTTCGTCTCGAACCGTAGGAATCCCGAGATCCCTGTGAAGATCTTCGTTTCTTATATACCATGGCGCATTTACAAATGACCTAAGCAATTTATTTTCAAACGTTTGTAAGATATTTAAATTTGTATCGCAGGTACAACCCCAGAGTTGTATACCATAAGTCCAGACAGGTTTAAGTACCTGCCTGTATAAAATCAACTTATTATCAATACTAAGCTTGGAATATTTACCGAGTAGCCAGTTCATATCTCTTAATTTACTTTTTAATTCTTCGCATTTCTTTTTTACGTGCGGCTTCCATTTTAATTTCGCGTCTAGAGTCATTCCCAGATATTTTGCCTCATTCGCAAATGGTACACGACCGGTATTAAGAAAGACGGGCAATCTATTTATTTTTTTATACGTAAAGTCCACGTGGACTGACTTTTGTTCATTGAGCGCTATTCGCCATGTTTTTGTCCACTCATTAACATTATTAAGAGCATTTTGTAATTTAATCGTAGCTTCGTTAATCGTTTTGCCTACTGCTAGTATTGCAGTATCATCAGCAAACGTTGCTACGATAGTGTCTTCTGTTTGAGGTATATCACGTGTAAAGAGAAGGTACAGAATTGGACCTAAAACACTACCTTGTGGTACCCCAGCCACTATTTCTTTGAAATTAGAATATTCATTTCCGTGTCTTACACGAAAAAGTCTGTTTTCTAGATATTCGTTTAGAATTTTATAAAGTCCTTCAGGCAGAACTTGTCTTAATTTGAATTTGAGGCCTTCGTGCCACACCTTGTCAAACACTTGCGACACATCCAAAAAGACCGTCGAACAGATTTTCTTTTCTTCAAGAGCTCTCTCAATTACGTCGGTTATCCTATGCACTTGATCAATGGTCGAATGCTTTCTTCTAAATCCGAACTGATGTTCAGGTATTAATTGTTTTTCTTCTATTATCGGCTGCAGGCGAAGGAGTAGTATTCTTTCAAAAACTTTTGATATTACAGGAAGAAGCGAAATCGGTCTGTAAGACTTCTTTTCATGAGATGGTTTGCCAGGTTTCAAAACCATTATTACTTCCGCAACTTTCCATTGGCTCGGAAGATATTCTAACCTAAGGGCGGCATTTATTATATAAAGAAGGTTGATCAAAACTTTACGAGGAAGCATTTTTAGAATTTCTGCCGTGATTAAGTCATAACCTGGAGCTTTATTGGACTTAAGCTTCTTTATTTCTCTTTTTAACTCGGCAAGTGTAGCATTTCTAATTATGTAGCTGTCATTTGATGTTAAATTCATATTTATATTTTCGTTGAGTACTTGTCCATCGAAAGGCTTAAATGTTTTCTCCAGGTAATCGGCGAATACCATAGCTTTTTCTTTGTCACTTTTAGCCCATTCATTTTGGCCTTTCTTAATAGGAAGCTTTGGTCTTTTTGTTACTTTTATAGCTCTCCAAAGTGAGTAATTGGAATCTTTTCCTGCTGTCAGATTTTCGAGGTAATTTTCAACTTCACCGTTTTTGAAATCTAATATTCTCGTTTTAAGCAAATTACACAATCGATTTAAATTAGCTTTGTGTTGAGGAGCACGGGTTCGCTGCCATTTCTTGCGTGCTTTTCTTTTCTCTTTCACTAAATCTTTTATATCTTGCGGATATTTTATATCTTTGTGGCGCGGCATTTCCCTTTGGTAAGGTGTGTTATTCCATGCGGCCTTTTGTATCATATCAACAAAGGTATCTACTGCGTCTTCAAGTTCGAGAGACGTTTGTAATGATATTCTTAATTCAACGCTGTCCTCGATATCTTTCTTAAATCCATCCCAGTTGGTTTTACCGTTTGTTAACCTGGGTGGTTTTTCAATTTTTATAAGACTTTCGCTCGTATTGAGTATGACGGCAGAATGATCCGAGAAAAGATCAAAGCTCTCTGTAATTTCAACATAGTTAGAGGGTATTCCTTTTACCATAAATAAATCGATTAGGTCAGGTATTTTTGACGGATCAGTTGGCCAGTAAGTTGGATTTCCAGTTGAATGAAAATCGCAATTATTTCCCATTCCTGCCTTATATAGCATTCGACCTTTTTGAGATATGCATCTTGAGGCCCAGAAGGTGTGTTTTGCATTAAAGTCACCACCAACAATGAAGTTTGGACTTAGTGACTTTATCAGTGTCGTAAATTCACTCTTATCAATTTTGCAACGCGGAGGGCAATATATTGAAGAGACATTGAGAAAAATATTTTTAGTTCTAACCTGAACACTACTCAATTGCATTGATTCCACCTCTATTTTCAAGCCTATTGAGTGTTCAATGCACTCTTTTATATATAACGATGATCCACCTCTTGCTTTGTTTGACGGATGAACAGCGTGGTAGTCATGAAACCCGTGGATTTTAAGATTTGATTAATTTTTTGCATGCGTTTCTGATATCAAACATATGTCGATATCATTTTCCTGCATAAACATCTCTAATTCTCCTAGTTTATGCCATAATCCGTTGGCATTCCATGTAAGAATTTTAAGTTTTTCCATCATATATTTTTTGAAAGAGGTTTGGGTCGAAAACAATTTTCGAGCTTACTTAACCTATCAAAGATAAGTTTATTTGTTTCTCATTGTTCTTCAAGTTTCGAAAGAATTATTGAAAAGACTTTCGAAACCGGATCTGTTTCAGTATCATTATTAGCGGGTATATTTTTGGCCGCTATTTGGGCATATGTTTCTGTATTACCTTGCTTTGATGTTTTGTCCGAAAGTTTTGACACTGTTTTCTTTTCCTGATTTAAAGAGTTAGAAACATGAAAGAAAATTTTATTAAACAGAAACAATATTATTGATATAACATTATAGTCAAACGTAAATAAAATATTAGATTCTTACAAACAAGTATATTCTTTAATACTTCCAACAACCCCACTAGAATCTATATTTCATTAAACCTATTGACTTAGTGATATACGTAGATTTCTCAGCTGGTAACCCCTTTGTCAAAATATCGGCAATCATTTCTGAAGTCTTCAAATATGTTATCTTGATAAGATGTTCATTGATAACGTTGCGGATAAAATGATGCCTCACATCTATATGTTTTGTCCTGGCATGGTATACATTTGTGGAAGATAGGCATATAGCGCTTTGATTGTCACAAAACAAAACTATATTTTCCTTTTCGTTTAATAAAAGTTCATTTTGAAGACCATTTAGCCACAACGCTTCTTGTATTTCCATGCTCATCGCCATATATTCAGCTTCAGTTGTCGATAAATATACTGTGGGCTGCTTACGAGAGCACCAGGAAATCGCTCCACCTTGCATTTTGAATACGTATCCTGTGACTGATTTTTGGTCATCAACATCTCCAGCGAAGTCGGCATCACAGTAACCAGTTATTATTTTTGTATTTTTTTCTTCCCTTGAGTAGCACAGCTTTCAATTTGAGGTACATTTAAGGTAACGAGAATCCTCTTAGCTGCTACCCAATGAACTTTACCAGGATTTTGGTTAAAACGACTCAAATAATTATCTGCATAGCTTATGTCCGGTCGTGAAACCTGTGCAGCAAATAATAGACTGCCAATCAACTCTTGATAGGGTAAGTTTGACATCTCTTCACGCTCGGAGTCCGACTGCGGTGATATCATTTTCGTCAATTTTTGATTATTGTCAATTGGTGTTAAGCACACGTTGCTGTTGGTTAATCCTAATTTACAACCATATTAAGAATGTATTTCTCTTGGTCAATCCAGATTAGACCTTTAGTTTTATCTCTTTTTAATTTGAGTCCCAGAAAAGAGTTCGCGGGACCCATATCTTTCATATGAAACTGGTTTAGTAGATTTAATTTTAAGCGATGTTTCAGTTGAGGATGATTGTCGAGTATAGGTAAATCATCCACATACACTGCAACAATTATTACCTTGCCATCATCATGTTAAAAATAGATGCATGGATCTAGTTCTGACTGCTTCATTCCAAAATCTTTCAAAATACCATCATAGGCGCCCGCAGGATTTTGTCCAGGGGGGGGGGGCAGACACCAAACCAATTTTGAGATACATATCGAATTTTCGAAAAAATGGGTATTCAAAAAAATTTTTTTTTTTAATTTTAATATGCAATATAATTTGAGCTTTTTGGAAGTTTTTATAAATAATTTCATTTAAATCCTTCAACCAATAATGAAAAAATCCAAGCGTAAAATTATTTTATATTTAATAGTAGACCGCACTTATTTAACCACACAGGCATTTTTTGGAAGTTTTTGTATAAAAAGCAAGGTTCATCAATAAAATGTCATTCGTTCACTCGTGAACAAATCAAAAGGGAATGTTATTTTTGATTCGATTAAAACAAAATTCATTTTCACGATCGAACCAAAAATGTTAGGACATGGATGGATAAAATATGGTTTGTTTCGAATTTATTATGCGAGAGTTATTGAAGATCCATTCACGAATATTTAAAATAAGAAATAAAAATGTAATTTTACAAAAGGAAAAAGGACAGTTTCAAAAAAAAAGTTTCGAAATCCTTTGACCTTGATAGATTTCAATGAAATTGCCACATGTCATGGTGATGATGGGGCCATTTTTTGAAACACCGTTTTTGAAAATATTCATTTCTGTTATAATTCTGTCTTAGTTATCCTGTCAGCTTTATTGAAATCACTCAACGAACAACGAAGTTGATATCGTCGTCGTTCTATCAAAACTCCCTAAGTCCATTTCTCTCGAAACAAGAACCCTCTCTTCAATACGATATATTTATTAGCATCTAAACATGTTAGTTCTGTTAAAGGTCTCTAATCTAATGTTGGTCTATTTATAAATTAAAAAATTCCCAAAATCAAACATTTTCATATTCTGGTTAGACCAATCCATAAAAAGTACCGATGTCTCAAAATAAATGAAAATGGGCTTAGGGAGTTCTGACTGAACGACGACGATATTTTTAAAGCACCCTATTTTGAAAATATTTTTTCTTTTTTAATTCTGTATAAGCCATCACCTGTGTCAATTTAATTGAAATCTTTCAACACAACACAACAACGAAGATATAGTAGGTACTTTTCCATTTTCTTGAGAAAAAATGGGTATTCATACATCTGTCAAAACTTGTATGGAAAATTTGACAGATTTACGCAGTTTACAACTTTACTACGTTTATTAATAACCTCAATATCCTACTCATACTCATCCATATTTGCGTTTGCCTACAACATTTACGCGGAGGCCACACGGGCAAGTACTGGCAAGCCAGTTGGCTACATACACTGCTTGTCAAATTCGTAATTTGCATTCCACTTGCCTCCTGGCTTCAAAAATTCCATGCCAGTTGATAAGCAAGTTGATTGGGTTTGTATGTGTTAGTAAACACATGAGTATGTATGAGTACTTGCCTGTGTGGCCTCGGGGTAGAAAAACTAAAATGAATGCTGAAGTAAATATATATTTTTTTTAAGTGTAAGCCGACCATAAAAAAAAATAATAAATTCTCCGGGACTATAGGCCCCTTTCACACGAGGAAACTGAGTTGCTAGCAACTTTCAGTTCCAGGGTGAGAAGCAGAGAATATCAAATAGGTAAAGAAGCCAATCCTTCGCACGTTTCACCCTCCAAAACCCATTTGTGTACATTGTTGTATTTGTAATTTCATTTCGTGTCAAAGAATAGATGTGAATTGCACTAACAGCCGTTTTCTTTTGGAAGTGGCAAAGTACTTGTGAGTAGATGAAAACCCTAATCTAGTACTACCAACTGCACATGCTCTAATGTGCGAGTAGATACATTTTACATGGGAAAGCAGTTTGATGTGTTCCATTGAAAAAAGCTATAGCAAAGTAGTTCGCGCCCTCCAAAGGAAAACGCCTAACAACAAAACCTGTGCTCAATGATGTGCTGAATGACGAGTTGATTCCATGTGTGCGTTTTGTCCTGCTTTTCATTAATACTTTGCAAATCTAATACACCAGCTGTTGGCTTCTGTTTGTAGGCAATTCAAATTGACAGCTGAGGATTGGCTTCTTTATTTGATATTTTTTGGTGAGAAGGGCAGGAGAAAAGATGGGTGAACAAAATCTCCCCGGTCGAGTATTTGAAGATATTTTCTTGACATTTCCTTTCACACCTAGGTTAGTTGAGTACAACCAATAGGCTTTCAAAGGAAATTTCAAAAAATTTCTACTAACTTACTACTTACATTTGCTGTCAAAAACCATAGGAGCAAAAAACCGAATTTAGGGAAACTTGGTAAACATTTTACATTACCAAACAGGCATAATATATACAGGGTGTCCTGTAAATAATGGATAACCTTGCAACTGGTTGTAGCAGGCCTTATGACCTTTCCAGAAAAAAATAAAAAAAAATATTTTCCCTGTGGTTACTATGTTATGATGTTTTTTCCAAAAGTTGTTAACAAGTACTACTTTCCTCGAATACGTGAACGCTACGACCATGGATGAACAATTTTTACTATTTTTATATTTTTGTAATATTCTAGAATAACTGTTGTAATAGATGGGTGGTAAAATTTAACAGTAGTTATTGCATTTTTTTTATTACATTTTTTTAAAATACTTTTTTCAGTACAAAAATGTATTTTCGAAAAAGTTTGACCACCTCTAATAAATTAAAATTGTATGAGAACATGAGTGGCCAATTGCTTAAAAAAGTTGTCTATTTAATGCACTTTTCAAAATGGTATAACACATGCTTGTGTATTAACGAAATAACCAAGAAAATTTGTCAATCATCTAATAAAGCTGCTTTTAACATTTTGGCAAAATGTCTATCAAAATGCTACAATAACCTCCAAATTTGGGTTGGACAAAGATTTTCTCTTTGTATGTGTAAGGGGGTTCAGTGCAAGTATAAAACTCGATTTTAGGTGTTGAAAGCCAAACCATTTGGCCACCATATTGGAAAACGAGTTCTAAAATGTTTTCCATGGCAACTTAAATTTTATTAATCTAAGAAAAAAAAACTTTGGTACAAATTTGTAACAAATTCAATTCTCTTCAATTTATGTTAACATACTTTTTACCCTAAAGTTATAAATAAAAAAGTTATAATCAAAATTTAAACATTGAAAAAATTCATATGTTTTTGATTATAACTTTTTTATTTATAACTTTAGGGTAAAAAGTATGTTAACATAAATTGAAGAGAATTGGATTTGCTACAAGATTAGACCAAAGTTTTTTTTCTAAGACTAATAAAATTTAAGTTTCCATGGAAAACTTTGCAGAACTCGTTTTTCAATATGGTGGTCAAATGGTGGGTCTTTCAACACCTAAAATAGAGTTTTATACTTGCACTGAACCCCTTAACACATCAAAAGAGAAAATTTTTATCCAACCCAAATTTGGAGGTTGTTGTAACGTTTTGATAGACAATTTGCCAAAATGTTAAAAGCTGCTTTATAAGATGTTTGACAAATTTTCTTGGTTATTTCATTAATACACAAGCATGTGTTATACCATTTTGAAAAGTGCATTAAATAGACAACTTTTTTAAGCAATTGGCCACTCATGTTCTCATACAATTTTAATTTATTAGAGGTGGTCAAACTTTTTCGAAAATACATTTTTGTACTGAAAAAAGTATTTTAAAAAAATGTAATAAAAAAAATGCAATAACTACTGTTAAATTTTACCACCCATCTATTACAACAGTTATTCTAGAATATTACAAAAATATAAAAATAGTAAAAATTGTTCATCCATGGTCGTAGCGTTCACGTATTCGAGGAAAGTAGTACTTGTTAACAACTTTTGGAAAAAACATCATAACATAGTAACCACAGGGAAAATATTTTTTTTTATTTTTTTCTGGAAAGGTCATAAGGCCTGCTACAACCAGTTGCAAGGTTATCCATTATTTACAGGACACCCTGTATATCTCTGCCTTGTTCATTTCTTAAAGAAACGGGGTTTCATTTTTACTTGCGATATAGGTACTATATAAGGCAAGTTTTGGATTCGTGCAAAACAAACATTTTGAGATAACAATAAAACATGATATGATAAAGAACACTAAAAAAGTGGGTGGCACAATTCTGTCTGTCTGTTCGTCTACAGCCTAAACGGCTGGATCGATTTTCTTCATACTTGGTACATTGTGGTTTTTGGTGATTATGCCCATATGTACGTTTTTTTCATTTTTCTTTTTAAGAACCAAAAATAACGGTACCTGCCGTACAATTTTTTTTAGCAATTTAACATAATCGTATTTTTCTCTAAAACGGCTCGACAAAATTTCTTAAAAAAAAATCAATTCATTTATTTTAGTAAAGGTGGTTGGGTGGAAAATCATTTTTCAAAAATGGCTATTAATGGTACCTCACAAAGAAAAATTTTTAATTTTTGATTATCGTCAAAACGATTTCAATTTTTTTTTTTTATACAAAAGCTTCCAAAAAATATAAATAGTTTTTGAAAAAATATTTTTTGGATTTTTAAAAAATGTTTCAAAATTTGTTTTTGGAAAATAAAATATCTCGAAAACAACATAATCGATTTTTTTGAAACTCGATATGAGGCCGTGAATGCAAAAGTGGTGTAACCCACTTTTTGGCATTTTTGATATGTTTGTGTCGTATTTTTACATTTATGCATCACAAGTCATCAAAGCTAAAATTTTAATTTCTAAAATATTTAAGCTTTCCAAAAATGTGACGCATACTCCTTAAATCGCAGTTAAAATTGTATTAAAAATCGATTCAAAACGAAAAATATGATAAAAAAAAGTGGGTTACACCACTTTTGCACTCACAGCCTCATATTTAAGAGCTTTTTAGTACTTTCTAAAATATTTTTATAAAAAATTTTACATTTATGAAAAAATAACGGTACCTTCCATACAAAAGTTAAAAAACCGCAATGGAAAATATTTTTTTGCTCAATCGACTCCTACGATTTTTATTAAACTTTTTTCATATACTATGTACGATCTACTATCAAAAGTTACAAAGTATTGCACTTACCAACTATTGTGCCTGTCATAGAACGTATTTTTTTATTTTGAATTTTCTCGTTATCGGCTAAACGGATTTAGATGAATTTTTTAATATACAAATTTCAGATAAGATTAAATAATATTGCATATCAATATTTTCAAAAAAAAAGTTTTTGGATTTTTAAAAAAAGTCTCAATTTTTTTTTTTAAATTCGATATTTCAAAAACGGGTTGACAATTTTTTTTTAAATTAAATTTTGGTTTTACATACACATAAATATATACTTTAGATTTGCATACCAAAACTTGCTCTTGAAGATGTTTTAAGAATTTTATATGTACATATGTGTAAAAAATTAATTTTTTAAAAAACCGCTCCAACGATTTTAGATTTTTTTTTTCCCATAGAATCATATTCAATCAAGAATTAAGATGACATTCTTTCTTTTCACCTCAAACTGTCAAAAGAGTTGCTTAAGCCAATTTAAATGTCGTTTTTCATGCGTCTACATTTTTCTCTCATAATTTTCATGTTTTTATATACAATTTTCTTAAACCAGAAGTGTCTTAAACATAAGAGCAAGTACATGCGTGTGATCCAGTTGCCCCCCCCCCCCTCCGGGCGCCTATGAACACCATTAAGTTTGAGGTTCCATATTCGGGAAGATTGCTTCAATCCGTAAATAGATTTTCTTAAACGAAGTACCCTCTCGCATTCTTGAATTCCTCAGGTTGTTTGATGTAGATTTCACCACTCAAATCCCCTTGCAATAAAGCAGTAACCGCATCCATCTGTTCTATTTCTAAATTTTTTCGAGCAGCTAGAGCCAGTAAAAATCTGATGGATTCATACCTAACGACAGGTGAAAATGTTTCTATGCCGTGTCGTTGGTTACAACCTTTTGCCACAAGTCGAGCCTTGTAGCGAATGATTTTCCCAGTGGCATCCATTTTTTTCTTAAAGACCCATTTCGTATTCAACGTCTTTTTTCCAGGTGGTAAGTCGACTTTTTCCCATGTTTCATTTGCCAGCAAAGAAGCATATATTCATTATTGATGGCTTCTTGCCAGTGCTCTGCATCTTTTCTTGAAATAGCCTCTTCGTAAGTAACGGGATCACTTAAATCATTACCATTAGCCATGAAAGTAATGTAGTCAAACAAATTTTTGGGTTTCTTTATTCTTTCCGATTTTCTTAAAGTTTCAGCTGTATCTTTTTCTTCAGAATCAGACTTACAATCATCGAACTCTTCAACTTCATTCTCTTCATCTTGAGTTAGTTCACTTGGATCAGTAACTACAACATCTGCGTTCTCTTCATCAACCAAAACACTAGTAGGACTGTCTTCGATAACCCCCAATGAACTCTCCTGGCATGATAAGAAAAAATTAGTCGCATTACTGTTCGTAAATACTTGTCCGAATGGTTGGGTTTCCAAACATATGACATCACAGCTTTTGATCAATTTCTTTTTTTTTGGATCATACACCCGGTAAGCCTTTGAATTCTCACAGTATCCAAGTGTTACACATCTGATTGATTTGACATCAAGCTTCTTCCTCTTTTGCCTAGGGACATGCACCATTGCTATTGAACCGAACACTCGTAGATCAGAAACATCCGGTTTCTTGCCTGACCAGATCTCTTCAGGTGTTTTGAAATCTTCTAACACTCTACTCGGTGTTCGGTTGAGCAAATACGCCGCATACAACATCGCCTCTGCCCAAAAATTTTTCTCAACACAAGCATCCATGATCATACACCGGACTTTTTCGATAAGAGTACGATTCATCCTCTCAGCCTTCCCATTCTGCTGAGGCGTATAGGGAACTGTAGTTTGGTGTATTATCCCACATTTGCTAAGATATCTGAGGAAAACATGGTTACAATACTCGCTACCGTTGTCTGATCTGAGTTGCTTTATTTTCTTGTTCGTTTGATTCTCAACTAACGTCTTGAATTCAATGAACTTTTCCAGTACATCTGATTTCGATCTCAAAACGTAAACGAAGACTTTGTGCGAAAAATCATCCAAAAACTTCAGAACGTAAAAGGCGCCTCCAAGTGACTTCTGCTCCATTGGGCCAGAAATATCAGAGTGTATTAATTCCAATATTTCGCTTGATTTGGACTCTGATTGGGGAAAAGATTTTCTTGAGTGCTTCTCTTCGATACATTTAAGACATTTTTCATTTTGCATATTTACAAATTCAACCCCAGTCACGGATCCTTTCATCATCTCCATCATAGCTTTATGACTTGCGTGTCCCAATCTCCGATGCCAAATCTCGTACGATACCTTTTTATCAGCAAGCATGTTAATCGCATTTGTCATTTGCCTAGGAACGTCCAATTTAAAAAGTTTACCGTTCACTCGATTACCACATGCTATTAAAATGTTCTTATGCTATGTTCCCACCAAAATGAAATCCGAGATTTCGGTTGAAAACTTTTGATATTTCAAGTTGATGGAACAAGATTTCATGGAAATTTCAACGAAATCTCAATGAAAACTCTAGATTTCATCGAAATCTTAATGAAATCCCGCTCCACCAAGTCGAGAATTCCAAATTTTTCAGCTGAAATCTCAGATTTCGTTTTGGTGGGAACATAGTATTATCTGAAATTGTGCATTTATCAGCTTTGAATTCAACGACGAGACCATATTTTGTCATTTGACTGACAGACAATAGATTCGCCCACAATTTTGGAATAAATAACACATCTTTAACGGTAACAGTTCTTGGCTTGCCTTCAACAAAAATCTTCAAATCAATATCTCCTTAAGCTTCCACATCCAGATTGTAATTGTCAGCAACAGTCACCTCTTCCTTATTTACCAAGGTTAGATTTTTCATCCAATCTTTTCTGTTAGTCATATGTTCTGAAGCTCCCGACTCGATAAACCATTCATTTGAATTTGTTGAACTCGCACTTGCAATGAGCGATGTAAAAAGCACCTGCCTTCCCTGACCTTCAATTGATTTGCGTTTGTTGGGACAATTTTTTGCATAATGTCCTTTTTGTTTGCATTCAAAACATTTGAAATCAGCTACCCGTCTTTGATTACCTTTACGATAGGGTCCTTTACCAAAATGTTTTCCAAACAAAGCAATTGTGTCACCACCAGATTCACAGCAATCGTCCTTGATGTCTTGTTTTTATAGAATCTGCCGTAATTTTGATACCCGAACTTTCTAGCCCCATGATCATTGGTTTGTATTCCTCACCAAGACCAGCCAACAATTACGAACCTATCCATTCATCGGATACTGGCATCCCAATTGAATTTAATTTATGCGCGGTCGTTATAACTTTGTTTACATATGTATGATTTCACTGAATCGCAGGACTTTAAGTTGGTATTCAATAACGACTTCAGTAAACCAACACGTCGAGTAAGACCATTATCAGCAAATGCCGCTTCTAAACGATCCCAAACGTCTTTCGCTGTTTCTGCCGTTCAAACATGAACATAATTAATCGGTTCGATTAATAAAATTATCTTGGACTTTGCTTTGGAAATTTTCATTGCATCTTTTTCCGTTCCTTGCACACTCTGCCACAGATTTTCGTGCACCTAAAAATTTTCAACTGCGAATTTCCAGTCCTCATAATTTTCCCGTCCTTTTAATTTTTCAATTGCTGGAATTGACGACATAATCTTGAAATGATTATTTTTCCTTTAAATTTGTATCTTGCTGAGCGATCCTGGGCCCATAGCCTATTGGAAAAATTCAGGAAAATAATATGTTCTTGTATCTTAAAATGAAACAACTTATCTTGAACGAGTTAGAAACAGGAATGAAAATTTAATTAAACAGAAACAATATTATTGATATAACATTATAGTCAAACATAAATAAAATATTAGATTCTTACAAACAAGTATATTCTTTAATACTTCCAACAGACATTGACTTCTCTCCAACAATAAGGAACATATGTGATGTTAAGACAACCCTTCCACTAGAATTGGAACAATTAAGTCTTTACAGTTTTGGAGCATAATTGGAACTATTCCATCAGGCCCTGCAGACTTGTATGCTGAGAAGGAGTCTTTTATTTACGATTTGGTTACCTATGTTAGAGATTACACTTAATTTGGGGCCTCTGTCCGCAGGAGTTGTATCAGTGGTTAATCCCGGGAAGTGAGTGCTCAAAAATGACTCTAAAGTCTCGGAGGAGTCAAAACAAAAATTGCGAAAAATAAATCACAATTTGATCCAAATAATCCTCAATTTGTAAATTAGCAAAAAGGATTTGTGATCATTACTTTTATTTCGTATACAAGAAAGATCAATCTTGCTCTACCCTTCATTTTGCAGGTATACGCAATAATAACTCCATAATAACCGCTTTAAAACAAGGAGTCATAACATTTGATCAAATCTAACGGTTTTTTAAGTCAGGGAAATGATACTTGTATCAGGGGAATGACAAAAATTTATATTTACTCCGTTGATTAGATGGATATTTAATTTTGCGAAAGGTTTCAAGAGTGAAAAGAAAAAAGAGAACAAATACTAACATGAAAAATAGCATCCACGACTATGTTGCACAAACTTGCTCTCATAATTCAAGGATTTTGCGAGACAAAACATTTTATAGTAATAATCGTGTTTTTTTATAATATTTTGACCGAGAAAATGTGAACAAATTCAAAACTACTAAAAATACTGTAAATATGTTTAAATGTAATATTATTTATTTTTCTAGAGTTAACAAAACGCAATCAATCATTATAATGAAAACTTGAAAGTCAGGGGAATGACACAAAAAATGATGTTAGGGGAATGACTCCGAAGGGTGTTTTATGAGAATTAAATGGAGGTTATAAGAAAATGAGATGCTTTATATTAATTTCCATGTAGGCCCTTGTAAAAGACACAGACGAGTAAAACTTTTTAATTTTTATACCACACGGTTTAGTAAAAAACACGCGTTAGAGGAATGACAATTTCGCTTGACGAAAAACAAAATCATTGCCTTAACTTGAAATAAAAAAGACAACAAAGCTTTTTTGAAACCCTTACTTCAATTTTCATAAAGAACAATTCTATACCGTTAAACAACAAAAAAATCAGTTTTCTATTTTGAGCCTATATATATATTTTTTTTTAATTTCCATTGGTGGGATAAAAATGATCAATTTATGGGGGACACTTACTTAATAGCTTCTATTTAAAAAAATAAAGCAACTAAAAATCATTTAACTATTCTTTAGTTAGGATGCATATATTATTAAAAAGACTGCATCATTAGATTTTTTGTATCGTTTTTAGTTTCGTTGCTAAAATTCAGACAGTGTGGTCAGTGGGCCTGGGGACACGTCAGGGGAATGACATTTTGGGTGTTTAAATGGAGATAGCGTGTATAATATTTTTTTAACTTTATTTTTTCTAGAGCGAATATTAGAACCCGTTTGTTTCAAGCCATCCAATTAACAAACTTATAATAAAATTTTGTACCTCGGTTCAAAAATGAAGGAGACTGAAATATTAATATTTTGAAATATTGACCCTTATATGAAATAAATACTTTAGGCTTGACTACTGGGATTTGAGCTCGCAACCCTCCAGTTACGGAGCGAGCATGCAACGACTGGGCCAATTTGCATTACAGATCGTTGGTGTGGTGTCACATATTAATGATTAGATACATGCCATGTTGTGGTGCTTTATCTCTTCGAGAAGTAAATTGCGACAAGACAGTCGTGATTTAGGTATTTTTTGTTTGTGATTTTCAATTATCCTCATGGAGTTGCAAATTGCGACAAAAAACGTAAATCAGTGATTGTGCGATGTTAATTAATAGATATCTATCGCAAATCAATATTTGTAAATGCTGTTTGTGAAATTATGCTTTTGGAGAGTAAATTGCGACAAAAAAAATTATATTTTGCTATGAAAAGTACAAGCTTGAATCATGGATTTTAATTGAAAATCACGAAGACATAACTTTTGTAAATGGCTACATTTTGAATGTTAAATTAACAGTGTTTGTATTAATTTGGGATCAAAATGCCTTGATTAACGAATAAAACATGATTCGTAAATTGCAACTGAAAATTTTTCAATTGGTGATTTTTCAATTCTTTCCGTGTATATATGAAAAAGAAGCGGGTGGATTCAATTCGAAGAACATAAAATGGAATTGTGGAATCTTTAGTTTGACCAGAAAGAACAATCGGTAGAACTGAGCTATTGTAAGGCCGAGCAATTGACCGAGACCCTCATCAGTTTCAAAGCTAACATAACAGCTCTCCAAGAGATGTGATAGGATGGGCCAGGACAGACGAAAACGGAAAAATGCAGCTTTCATTACGGGAACTGCTACCTCGATGGAGAAGCGCGCTTGTTTGAATGGGGGTTTTTCTGTGAGGAGAAAACTTAAGCAAATAGTTTTGAGCTTTTGCAAAATAGTTCGTTCCAGGTATTTAAAGTAAAAGGAAAGTTAAGCGCAAGAGGTATTTTCAAAACAAATAATCCACCCCGAAAAAGAAGTATAGTCAGGTATACCTACGGACTACCTAAGAAGACTTCCCAAAACAGTTTAATCAAGTGGTAATATAAGTACTCATACGTTTTTATTAAAATAGTATGTGATCATTAATGTGCGTAAGGAAATTAATCAGTGCAAAGTGATTATCCGTGATAAAGTAAGCCCGAAAGCCAGCAGAAGTAGAACCGCCGGAGCTACAATCGAGGCTTTAGTACTTCGTGTGAAAAATCACCTGGGTTCTGAATACGCGCGGAAAATTTGCGGTCAATTCCAAGAAGTCACAAACAAGATCATTGATGAACCAAATGAAAACATCATAAACCCGAAGATGAACGAAGACCATTCACCATCGGTGAAGGCAGGGAAACGCTTCTTCTCTGAAAAGGGATATACTACACCTATTCAGCCATTGAGGTCAAGGACGAACTTCAGATTGAAAGAATACCAGCAGTCAAAATTACTCTCTTCAGGTCACAACTAGCACTTTGGTGGTTGAGGTCAGCATATCGCGTAATGTGAGCAACATCTACACAAAAAATCTGATCTTTTTACAGAAAGTCTACTGGGGAAAGACTCAAAAGCACGAGAAAAAAAGTAGTTTAGTGCAAGAGCTGCGAAAGATTTGGTCATGTAGTGGTCAACTGCGGGATGAAACTAGTGTGTGTGTAGTGTAATGAAGACCACAACCCAATAGAATTCAAATGGAAAGAAGATAATCCAGGAGCCTATTGCGTAAACTGTAAGGATTTTGGTCACCCAGGAAACTACCTTGGATGTAAGGTCCTTTTGTGAAGAAGAAAGATAAGAAATGGAATTGCAGAAGAAAGCTTTGCAAGATTTCAGTCTGCACCTCAACTCAGCCAAAATGGGAAATACCAGACACCAACAGCAGCACTTCCACAAAGTTAAAAAACACGAAAGATAAACAGACCAGCAAACCTCTTGTAAGCTTTATTTGGATGAAGAAATAAAGGAACACTTTGGGACCGATCTCGCATCAGCAATACAGAAAGCTCACTCCACAGTGCCCAGCAATTATGCTTCCCTGCTAAGAAAAATATGACCACCTTTATTTAAGATGTATGCAGCGTATAATGCGCATAGTAGTACCTCGTGGCAAAATGGTAAATGCGCTGAACTGTCTTGTCGAAGGTCTAGGTTCGATTCCCAGCCGTGTTGCCACCTAAAACCAGAGATGTTTTATTCGAGGTACTGCCTCTTACGAGGAAATCACAAATTCTCCAAACGTATACTTGTCATGAATAAGTGCTTCTCATCTAGCCGTTTGGACTCGGCAAAAAATTGTAGCTCCCCTCCATTCCTGCCAACAACACGCACTCAGGAATGGTTAAGAGCTGTAAGTCACTAGGCCCTGGTTCTTCACGAGCTGTTTTGCCACCAAATTTATTTATAATGCGCTTAAACCGATTAATGCTAGTTTCCTACAGTGATAATTCACTGTACTACGTTTATAAAAAGGATGGCATCCCATCTCTTTCTGAAGAAGCCCTCATCATTGAAACCAACGCCACCGAGCGAAATAACATAGATTTTAAAGAATACAACACTTCCGGAACAGAAAGATATCAGTGGAGGAGAGGCAGAACGCTCTTTGTTAAGAAGAACATTAAAGCCTTTCAAGCCTCAAGTCGTGATACTAAGATCGACTGCCCAGCATCTTCCAAAAATTTTGAAGAAAATTTCATGCCAAACCTTCCCAGCGATCCTTTATTCTTTGAGGAAGAAGTAGTTGAGTTAATCAAAAAGTAGTTGAGTTAATCACTAGTGGATGACCTAAGAAATACATCCGGACGAGATAAGATTTCCAGCTACACCATAAGGAAGTTTCCTCAAGTCATGGTACTGTTTCTCACGATCCTGTTCAACAACTGCGTCAACAATTTTTATTTTCCGAAGGGATGAAAGACAGCAAAAATAGTACCGATAACGAAGAAAGTGGTATCGTTTCCGGATGTTGTCCCATATCCCTTCCTAAAAACACTGGCAAAATCCTTGAAGAACTTATTCTTCGGTGACTGAAGGCGTTCTAAACCACTAACAAAATCACTCCGGACATACCATTTAGATTTCGGGAGAAACACTCTTCTTTACATCTGCTCTTCATTCCAGAACAACGTTGTTAGAACCCTCAGTAACTGTCAAGTTGTTTTCGTATTATTATTATTATTATTATTAAAAGCTTTTATTATTGCCATTTAGTATTTACATTTTAAGTTATAAAGATAAAATTAAATTTACATAAGTTAATAAAACATATTATTTGTATTCTTATTCTGTAATAAACAGCAGTTTTAATCGGCGTAAGCCTCCCCCAAAGACGTCCATAGATCCCTGTTTTTGGCATCGTTGTACCACTGTGGATTAAATTGGTTCAAATCGTCTTCCCATCTTTTTTTCGGTCGGCCATTAGGTCTTTTCCCATCTGGTATCCATTTAGTTGCTGCTTTTGTCCATCTTTGGTCTTGAATCCTAGAGATGTGACCTGCCCAACTCCATTTTAACTGCTTGTATTATTTGTGTTAAGCTCCAATATTGTTTCCAACTGTTTGCAATCCTTCTGTCTATTTCTTTCTCTTCTTGGTTTTTAAATGATTTCAATTGTCCCAAATAAATATATTCGTTTACATATTCGATAGTCTCATTGTTAAGGAATATTGGGTTCATGGTATGATTTGTCAAAACTTTTGTTTTTGCCAAGTTGATATTGAGTCCATGTTTTTTGCTTTCTGTAGACAATTCATTAATCATTATTTGGATATTATTTGCATTATCCGAGATGAGCACGATGTCATCCGCAAATCTTAGATTATTCAAAAATTGACCTTGTATTTTTATTCCTTTTTTATTTTTCCAATCCAGTTTTTGGAAAATTTCTTCTAATACCGCCGCGAATAAGGGTGGTGAGATAGGGTCCCCTTGGCGTACTCCTCGCTGGATTTGGAATTCCCGTCCTGTTTTTCGTATGCTTCCTGAAAATAGAAAAAGCATTTCACTGCATCTGGATACAGGGGCTAATTCATAAGCTAACCATTATTAATTTTCAAGATAAACTAATTAAAATAATTTAACGTTTTCTAATTCTGGGTCGCTCTTCGTCCAGATTGAAAAAAGCCAGTCTACAACCAAAGACATTAGAGAAGGAGTTACTCATAAGGATCAAAACTGGGGCCGTATATCTACAACATCTTCATGTCGGACTAACCTCAACCCAACAATGCTATGAATTTAAACTATGAAGACGATTCGCTAACATACGCCAAATCTATATCAGCAGTTATTGCAGCCGAAAGAGAAGAAGAGCACGTGAGACTTCATTGAAGTCAACTCAACCAAATCTGAGTTGGCTTCCTTCAAAATATCAGTTGGACATCGATGCACACCGCCAGCTAGAAGCTGTCACAGCATTACCATCAATCTGCCTGACGGACAAAAGTTTGAACAAGCATATATTGAGTCCGGATCCGGACACTTTTCGAATTAAAAGGAGTACGAAAGCAAGTTTTTTTCTCTTTCACACTCATTTAATCTAAAAATCTGAAACGGTTATTACAACCATCATCATCATAATATTATTGCCTTCCTCTAAAATCAAATTGGGGTGTGGACCCAACGTTGGGAAACACTGCAATATGGTGTGTCTTTAGTCATTGTCCTTTCATCTCGTCAGTTTTTTTTGTACCCAGATGCGTTAAAATGTTTCACTTCAAAAGTGCTTTCAATTATTTTAATTCAACTTTTTTGCACTAAAAAATAAATAAATCCACTTTTTTCTAATTGTTACTAAGTCCATTGGAAATTAATTCAGAATTAAGAGCTTCCCAACAGAACTACCTCCCAAATTCATAAACTGTAAATCTCACTGCAATATTAATGTTAAGTGCTTGTTGATTTATTGAATAGTGCTAGTGTAAGTGCACCGAAAAATGTTATCGAAATACATATAGTTTGAAAATAACACCGAAAAATAAAGTATCACATGACACCACACAATTTCCAATCAAATAATTTGATTTATATTGCAATTTCATAATCTCTGCAATGAACAGTTAAAATGTTGAAAAACAAATCAATTTTATAAGCTCTTTTGAATTGTCTTTTTGTTCAAGGGGGCGTATGAGTACCTTTTTTTTTTGTTCTATCAGTGTTTAGTTTCAATTTTTTTCCACAAATCAGCTGTGAACTTATAACACGCATAGCAGTTTTCAGATCACTTCCATTTCGTTATATAATAGGTAAATTGAATAAAACCAATTTCTGAACATACAATTTTACACAATTATTTTGAACCATAACCTACAAAAGTTTAAAGTTCAATTGGTCTACACAAGTCACGAGATTAAGGTGGCTATATATTGGAGCTTATGAGTATTGGATTTGCATGTTAACATCTCATCATTATTACCCACTAGGGGATGTATCGTGGTTTCAGGAACAAAAAGCTTCAAAGATGACGTTGTTTTGTGTGGTATCGTTATGGCCGACACCATTATTATCTGGAGGATGGTTGTTTTTAATGCATGTCAGTTAAGGCCTTGCTGGTGCTGTTCTCTAAACGATACGAAAAAAAACTTTAGACTGTAATTTAATAATGGTTGCAGAATCAGTGGATAAATAATCAACCGCTTCATGGACAAACTTTTGCTAATGTATAAAAAGAGACAAGAGAGTAGTGGACAAACTGGTCATTAGCGAGAATATTGTACATAGCTTAATGTAAATTGATTGTAATTCACAAGCTTAAACCAGCATATAATGACAGACATTTTAATGATGATATTTGCATCAATGTAATCTGATGAAGGTACAATCATTAAAAAGAATTCAACGCAAATATTTAAATTAATGAGTTCATGTAAAGTTCATAAAAGAAAGTAAAAACTCCATTTCATTCAAATTTACAAAGACAAAATAAAATAAATAAATAATACAAAGCTCAGGGTCTTGTAAGCAAAAAAGGTTAACCCTAATCTGCTCTAAGAGATTTGCGATTATAGATCTAGATTAAATCAGCTTTGATTTTCCAAGGATAGTTATCTGACAAAAATTGAACAATTTGTATTTTATAAATCTCTTTGGAGCGTATTCATAGTAATTTTAAAGCTGTTGCTAAGTAGACAGTGATTTCAATAGACTTTCTGGAGATTATTCTTCTCTATATTCGTTCTTTTGGTTTGGTATGTCAATTTTTGAAGTTAATTATCTGATAAAATAGTTCAAAGCACTTGTTTATTATTACTATAGGAGCTATATAGAAATACATATATATATATTGCACCATTTCTTTACCATTTGTGTTTTGTGTTATGGGTATCTCATGGTGAACGAGGATTCACTCGTTTGAATTCGCTTTTATCTTCTTGTTTCAAACCGTCAGAAATTTAAGTTCCTAAATTATTTTGGTTGTTGTTTTGGTGCTATAATTTATACTTGTGCGAGTAAAGCGAATTTATTGTTGAAATTTCTGACGATTCGAAATTAGGCAATAGAAGCCTCATTAAAGGAGAATGCCAAGTAAAAACCCAGCATTGATTGAAATAATAAAATGTACGACTGCTTGGAACTTAAGAACTTCTTTTCCACTCCAAGTCTTGACATGGTCTTTGTGAAAACTTCCGACTCAAAGTTTCGACCCTGGTCCGAATGCAGCATTTGCGGCACACCATATCTGCAAAATATCGATTCGATTAGTCCGTCTAATACCAACCCGCTTGTCTGATTAGGCAGCGCAAAACACTCTGGCCATTTTGAGAAGTAATCCATGAACACCACTTTGTACCGATTCCCTCGACGTGAGCACGGAAGTGGTCCAAGAACATCGATTGCCACTCTTTCGAACGGGGCGCCCACAATGGATGGCTGCAATGGTCCTCGAGCTCTTCGAACAGGACCTTTCCTAGAGCAGCACGTCTCACAAGATTGGCACCATTTTCTGACATCTCCGGTTCGACCTGTCCAATAAAATCGTTCCTTTATTTTATTTAATGTCTTACCTAAATGACCACCGCTTGGGGTATTATGTAAAGCTGATAAGATTTCTGGGATAACCAATCGTGGTATGATAGGTAGGTGGGTTTTTTCGTCATTGTTTGAAGTCCACGTTCTGCACAAAACCCCTCCAACTATCTGTAGGGAATCAAATTGTGACCAATAAGTTTTTACCACTGAGCTCTCACCTTTCATTCGATAGCACCCAACAAAGGACTTTCTTGAGATCACTATCGGCTTCTTGCTTTGCGCGAAGATTTTCTGGAACCACTGAAGTTAGTAGAACTTTTAGCCTACGGTAGTCGACGCAAAAACGTGTTGAGCCATCCTTCTTCTTGACGAGGACAATCGGAGCGGCCCACGGCATGGATGAAGGTTCGACCACTCCTCTTTTTACCATGTCCTCAATGAGCTGTGTTGTTTCTACTCTTTTTGCCAGAGGCACCCTTCTCGATGGCATTTTGATTGGTTTGGAATTGTTTGTGTTAATCGTGTGTTGCACCAAATGAGTTCGACCAAAATCTAATGGACCTGTGGAGAAGACAACGCTATATTTTTTTATCAATGAAATAAACTGGTTCTTCTCTTCTGCAGAAAGCTCAGCGTCATCGAAATCAATCTTTGTCGAAACGTCTACCTTTTCTATGGTCGTGGCCTCACAAACCTCAGCTGCCACCACCCGTCCGAGTGGCATTCCTCGTTGCAATATCTTACTGGAATTGTTGGCCTTGTAGTGTCAACTATACAGCGCCCCAGCAAAACTCCATTCGGAAGTTCGGAAACCTCACAAGGCTCAACAATGGCAACCGCTGAGTCTCTGAATGCTGAAATTGGTATAGACACCACTGTTTCTGAATTCGGTTATAGAAATTCTTCTTCCCATATGCTAAGTAAGACGACATTCGATGTTGAGGGCATCTCTAAAGCACACCTCTTTCCTCCTACTTCAAGATACATATCTGCCAGATCCAGGTGGCATCGGTGGGAAGTCAAGAAGTCTAAGCCCAAGATAGGAAGCACGTTGTGATCTAGAATGAAAAATTCATGACGAAATTGTTTGCCGTTCAGTACCAGCTCCAGCTCAGCTTTACCCAAAGCTCGTATTTTATCACCTGTTACCCCTTTGATGGGAAGCGAGTGGTCTAGTATCGGTATGTCATTTGGCAACAAACACTTTGGGAAAATCGAAACATTTGCCCCTGAATCAACTACAAACCTGTGTGTTTTTCGATAAAAAAACATCTGATTGACAGGCTCTCTGTATTCATGATTAGCGGCTTAACATCGTCGGTCTTTACAAACTGATTACTAGATGCGGATTGGGAAGGTGACTTACTTTTTTTTGATTTATTAAGATGTTTTGTGTTGTAATTCTCTGATGATGATTGAGATGGCAAAACCTCATTGTTTGGGACGTAGTTGAAAGGCCTATTAGGCATCCGTCCCGAGACGTCAAAGGCCATTAGTTTTTTGAATCTGTTGGGATGGAGTCGGCTAGCATAACACCACGACTTCGCCGAGCGTTTCTGGCGCTGAGCTCGTGAGCCATATTAACAGCATCAGACAAACATTGTGGTCGAGCCACCGTGATTAAGCTTTGAAGATTTTCGTCTTTGAGTCCATCGACGAACTGACTTACCAAAATTTGCTGCACTTAATCTGGGGGGCATTGAGGTAATAAGGCCGATGCCGCGAGACGTTGAAGCCCTAGAGCAAACTCGGAGACCCCTTCCTTGTTTCCTTGGATCCTGTTGCGGAATTGCGTGAAACTAGGACGATGATCACTCTTGAAACGTTGTCTTAACAGATCAACCAGTACTGAATAAGATGGGCTGCTGTTGGTAGGTAGAGCGCTGAGCACGGAGAGTGCGTCACCACGCAAATGCATTGCCAGCGCGTTGGCCTTGTCCTCCGCCGACCACCTTCCACATTTCTCAGCTATTTCAAATTGTCAATGATAGTCCGCCCATGAACCTGAGCCATCGTACGGTTGCAATTTGCAAGGCAATGCTGCTTTTGGTTGCATCGAGTGGAGTTGTTCCATCATTGTCGGACGGCCTGGTTCCGGAATTTTCGGAGATGTCACTTCCATAGTCACTTGTTCCAAGTTGGTGGTACGCACTTGCGTAGGAGTGTCTGCCTTGTTGTTCTCCCCGTCTATTGGCGATGACTGCATTCGTTTTTGAGCCGCTTCTGAAAAAGATAACGCATTTACCGAACGCGCTAGATCTCTGACTCGTTCCTCCACTTCCCGGTCCCTTGACTTGAGCTCTTGCTGCCACTCTTCTAGCTTCGTCTCCCAAAACTTACTGGCCGAACAGAATGGTGTTGCTGTAGTTGTCGCGTGTAGCACTGTCAAAGTAGAAAGATACAAAAATAGTATACAGTGCCACAATGAGAAGCTGTAAATGTAGCAAGGAATGTATGGTGTAGCAGAAGTTAAAATAAATTCAACTCTTGCTACCAGCAGCTACATTCATTCTGTTCAAGGGGTTAGTTTGGTCCGCAAATTGGACCTTTAATAAACAGCTTAAGGCTGTGGAATTATCTTTTTTACTTGACGATGGCATCGTTGTAATGATTTCTTGTGGAATTCTTCCGGTTACGTAAGAGAACTGTTACCCCACACCTGACACCAGTGTTGCACTCACAGAAGTTGCTGTTCCAAGAAAAAAAAGAGAAAAGAAAACCCAAAGTCTTTTAGTAGGTATATGAGATACTTCTAAGTTTATTTAAATTGTTATTGGTTCCCGAGAGGTAAAATTGAAACTGATCATGTGACCTCCAGTACAGTCTACTTGTATACTCGGGCCATCGATTTTGGTTTTGTCTATGTTTCGTTGTTGTTCTTCGTTTCGTAGCTGTCGTTCGTTTCGTTGGTGTTCTTCGTGTTGTTGCTCGTTGTTTTTGGTGGCTCCATTCAATAGTGAAATGGAATTCCGCAACAATATGCATTATAGAATAAATATGTATGCATAAAATATAAAAAAATACATATATATAAAAAGCGTTTAAGTCGTTTTTAAATTGTATAAACAACTAGTAAAATAGCTTTGCGCTCAAAACGAAGTATGTTATTTTTTTTTTTTTTTTTTTTTTTTTTTTCACTTCAGAATTCTGTATTGTAATGAGCTTAAAGCAAGCTGCATTCTACAATCAGAGGCTCATCATGAGTGCATGTGTTAGTGGTTAGTAGATTAAGCAGAGCTAACACAAGCACATAAATAAATAAAAATATACAAAATTAAACAAATTACAAAATTAGACACATAATATAAAACATATACATAAATAAGTTAAGGTATAATCAAGACATAGGAAATTCACGAGAGTGGAACACTGGTTCGCAACAGTGTTTTTAACCCTACTTTACTTATGTTAAAATCAACTGAGGCAGCGTTCAAATTAAAAAGTTTGCACATACGATTAAGAGGTTCGTGAGTACCATAATTAGTTCTATGAAAAGGAACGTGAAACAGTTCAAATCTTCGAAGGTGGTGGGATCCCCCACGGTAGTTTATACCTATACAGGCTAATAAGTCAGGAGCATCAATTTCGCCACTGATAAGTTGGTGAAAAAATATTAAATCATTATTAACACGCCTTTGACATAAAGTTTGAAGTTGCAGAAGCATGATTCTATGTTCATAAGGTGGGAGGTTATACGGATCAGCCCAAGGAAGACCTTTCAAGGCAAAACGAATGAAGTTATGTTGTATTGAGTCAATACGGCTTTTATGAATTTCGTAAAAGGGAGTCCATACTTGGCAGGCGTACTCAAGATGGGGTCTTACATAGCAATTGTATAAAGAGAGAGTAACATACGGGTCTTTAAATTCCTTTGCCCAGCGTTTTATAAATCCAAGCATGGAACTCGCCTTATTTACAATATAATTAATATGTACTATGAAATCTAGATCAGAACTAAAGTGAACACCCAGGTCTTTGAAACTAAAAACACGACAGAGTGTGTGCTGTGAAATGGAATAGTCAAAAGCACTCACTACTCGTTTTTTTGAGAAAGTAATAGTTTGACATTTTACTGGGTTAAGAGAAAGACCATTTTTCCCACACCAAACGCTAAAATTGTTAATATCAGCCTGCAGGAGAATATGGTCATGATTTGATTGTATTGTTTTAAAAATTTTCATATCGTCAGCATATATAAGAATATTACTACATCGGATACATGAAGTAACATCATTTATAGCGAGAATGAACAAAAACGGGCCCAGATGGCTTCCCTGAGGTACACCCGAGTGAGCACTAAATGGGTTTGAAAGACAATTTCTGAATTTTACCTGGTAAGATCTTTTTTCAAGGTATGACTTAATCCATGATGTAACAAAAGTTGGAAATACAATAATTTCATGACTAAGTTGATCGAATGCTTTTGAAAAGTCAGTGTATATGCAATCAACTTCATTCCCGTTTTCTAATGCATTAGAACATTTATGCAGAAAGGTAAGGAGATTTGTTACCGTTGATTTTCTTCTCACAAATCCATGCTGTTGATCGCATATAATACTCTTAGTATGAAATGCTAGGCTCTCACATACAACTTGCTCAAAAAGCTTTGGAATACAAGAGAGCTTTGCTATGGGCCTATAGTTCATTATATCAGTTTTGTCACCCTTTTTAAAGATTGGTGTTAGAAACGATTTCTTCCATAAATTGGGAAATACTCCTGTCCTCAAAGAACACTCGAACAACAATTGAAGGGGTTGAACTAGTATAAATTTACACTTTTTCAATAGTATAGGCGGAATTCCATCTGGACCAGATGAATAATCATCATTTAATGATGAGAGAAAGTCCAAAACAGTACTCGGTGGCACTGGGATATTGTTGCAACTTGTTTACACTTTCCATGCTTTGTTTCTTTTATTTCGGAGTGTTCTTAGCTCTTTCGTATACCATGAGTGGCAAAAGTTTCTATTTTTAGATAATTTTAAAGGGATAGTATTATTAATGCAGTTATTCAGGATGGAATAAAAACTAAAAACTGCTTCGTCAATATCGCCAGATACTGATATATTCTCAATACCAGACCTGGCTATTTCATCTGAGAGCAATTGAAAGTTTGCCTTTCTGTAGTCAAAAGTATATGAGCAGTCATAAGGGTTACTGTTTTCAGTAAGGTGATTGCTCAGGTCAAAAAAAATATCTAAAGGAGGATGATAGTTATCTATATTAGTTATTCCGGAACTAGATTCTAGAACCAGAGTACTATTAGCGTCTGAAGAAAATACCAAATCGAGAATTCGATTTTTAGAGTTTTTAATACAGCTTATTTGCTGTAAGTCAGTTGAAATTATTCTATCAAGAAGCAGTAACTCATTGTGAGAAGAAGTTAAAGAAGCTTCTTGATAGGATTCGTCATCAGAGGGAACCCACTCTATGTGGGGTAAATTAAAATCACCAAGAAGTAATATGTTGCTGTTGGAGCAAGACAAGTCAATAACAAAATCTAAGGCCTTAGAAAGTTCCACATAAACTGCGTCCGAACTTTTTGGAGGAATATATGCATTTAATATATAAAACTGTTTGTTTTGCATTGTTAATTTTATGCAGATTAATTCAATTGAGAGATTAAAAGGGAAAGATAAAGACGAAGACGTAAATTTATTTCTAACTGCAATTAAAACACCACCTCCCACTTCTTTTGGCTTATCAACATGACGATCTTTTCTATATACTAAAAACTCTTGATTGAAAAGTTCCGTGTCCAAAAAACTTGAATTCAGCCAAGTTTCAGTCAAAACAAAGATGTCATGTGAAAAAGCTTGGGAGTTCATATAAATATCAGCAGTTTTGCTGCGAAGCCCTCTTACATTTTGGTAGAAGAGGGTAATCCTGCTTAGTTTTTTGATTCATTTTTGGGTAAATTTCGGGTGGATCTATTTTTCTTTACAGAAAATTCTTTAATAAGAGCTTCTGGAGGCCAATTACTCATATTGCAAATAGAATCAAAATAAGAAGCATGTGCTACTATTTTGAAAGAAGAAACGAAACTATTTATTTTGCTGATTTTTGTGCACTTAATAGAATTATTTGTAGGGATACAATTATTAGCTAATAAGTGGGAAACAATATCATCCGCAGCAATATCTGGTTCAAGGCGAGAAATAAATATGGACCTAGGTTTTGAAACAGCTTTGATTGGCCTAGGATCAGTTATTATACTGGCAATTGTAGCACAATCTGCATCAGAGATTGTTTCTACGACCATCATTGAACTTTGATTTATAACCTCAGCCGGAGGAGCTAATTCTAAATCAAGATGGGGACTAATAGTTATGTTTGTTCGTTTAGAAGGTGGACCAGAGTTTTTAACAACAACTGTATTATCACGTCCCCTTTTGTTATTCTTTTTGGCAACTGATTCGTTATCAGTACGTTCAGTTGAACAGGATTGCGCAGGCAAATCATCTTTCGTGGGTGGAATCAAAAGAGGAAGAGGGTCCTGTAATAGATCATCAGTAGATGTACCTCCTCCATTCCTGCCAACAAACACGCACACAGGAATGGTTGTGAGTTGTAAGTCACTAGGCCCTGGTTCTCCTTGAGCTGTTGCGCCACCCAATTTATTATTTATTTTAGATGTACCGACATCTACCGGGTCATTTGGGAGTTTTAATGAGCTAAAGCCAGAGACTGCGTCTTTAAAATTACTAAGCAGTTCTTCGAACCCCTTTGAAAGTTTCATAATGTCCGCTTTAAAATTAGACATTTTGAAAGCCAGCTGAGACAAGGAAAGCTTACGGCAATCGGTGCAATACCAATACGCAAATTTAGAATTGGTAATCTTTTCGATAAACGCATTAGTTGAACCGATGCATTTTGCGTGGTAAAGATTCCCACAAGGTCCAAAACAGGCAAACAGGGGGGAAGAACTTGAGCTCTCCGTACAATTTTTTGCAGAGCAAGTCATTTTCAAAAATGAAAATTAAGCGTTGTAATAGATATTTAATAAGAATTAAAAAAAAAGAGCTCTTTTTTTTTGTGTTAATAATTGTAAATTAAATTAGAAAAAAAAGAAGAAAAAAAAAAATAAAGAAAATATACTTGAAGAAATAGGAATATGTGCAAAAAACAACTTAAAATCGTTGGAGCGGTTTTCTTAAAAAATAGTTTTTATATATAAAATTTTAGTTATATTTTTAAAACAATACTTTTAGACCAAGATCCCAGGGCCGCCAGACATACTTCATTTTATCATAGCTGAATTTTTTTCTGTGAATTCACACTAGGGTAGGTATGAACGAATGGATAATACGAACCTTGAACCCGGGTGCGTTTCGGAGGTAATTAGTGCTAAAAGTGCATACAATTGATGCAAAATTACGTTATTTTATCAAAGCTGGTTTTTTGATATGTTTTAAAGAAAGTTATGATTAACTTATTTTGAAACTTACCAGACACCTACATGGGTGCACAATGTCAGCCAGACACCATTAAAGGTGCCAAAAAAAATCGTGAAATTTCATTATAATATCAAAGCCGAATTGTATATATGTTCTTCGGCAAACTGTAACAATACATTTCCTAAGCTGCAAGACACCTACAGAGGGACCAAATGTCAGCCAGACACCTTTGACGTTTTCAAACAAATATTTTAGTTTACGTTTTAGTGTCAAAGCAAACGTTTCATGCACTTCAGAAAACTATTTCACAATATTTCTCAAGCGACCAGGCACCTGCAATGGGGCTTTGGATTCACTGGACACCCCAAAGTTGTCAAAATTATCGTATATTTTACGTTATTATATCAAAGTTTAGTTTTATATTGCATAATATGTTCCTTGGGCAGCTTGGGAAATATATTGTAACAGTTTCCCGAAGAACATATATTAAATTCAGCTTTGATATTATAATGAAATTTCACGATTTTTGTTGGCACCTTTAATGGTGTCTGGCTGACATTGTGCACCCATGTAGGTGTCTGGTAAGTTTCAAAATAAGTTAATCATAACTTTCTTTAAAACATATAAAAAAACCAGCTTTGATAAAATAACGTAATTTTGCATCAATTTTATGCACTTTTAGCACTTAATACCTCCGAAACGAACCCGGGTTCAAGGTTCGTACTATCCATTCGTTCATACCTACCCTAGTGTGCATTCACAGAACAAAATTCAGCTATGATAAAATGAAGTATGTCTGGCGGTCCTGGGATCTTACTCTATTTGAGATGCCAGTCTTGAGTATTTATAAATATACATTTACGAAACTACATTTCAAAAAAAATCATCAACCCGTTTAGAAAAAAATAAAATATTTCTTAAAAAATTCAAAATTTACATTACAAATTATCGAAATTTTAAAAGAGCTTTTGTATAAAAATTTATTGAAATAAGTTGAACCATAAAAAAGAAAATAGAAAATCAAAAAAACCGTTAGGTATATAGGAGGTACCGTTATTAACAGTTTTTGGAAATATTTGTTCATACCAAAAAATATACACCATAAAATAACACACTGATTGTTTTGATCAAAATCGTTGGAGCCGTTTTTGCAGTAAATAAGCTTTTTATTAACAGTTGTATGGCAGGTACCGTTTTTGGAGATGAAAAAAATTTCAATTTTTCCTCTGGAGAGTTCCAAAAAGACCTAATGTTCAAAATTTGAAGAAAATCGCTTCAGTGGCTTAGGCTGTAGGCTACTTACTTACTTACTTAAGGTGGCGCTACAGTCCGGGGTGGACCAGGGCCTCAACCAACAAGCTTCTTCCAGCCGGCTCCGTTTCTAGCTAGCTGTCTCCAGTTTCGCACGCCAAGTTGGTTGAGGTCCTCTTCCACTTGCGTGCGCCACCTTTTACGCTGTCCACCTCTACTGCGTTGTCCCACGGGGTTGGATTCAAAGACTTTCTGGGCCGGAGCATTGGTGTCCATTCGCTCTAGATGACCCAGCCATCTCAGTCGTTGGCTTTTCACTTTTGTGGCTAGGTCGGTGTCGCTGTACAGCCCATACAGTTCGTTGTTGTATCTTCTTCTCCATTCCCCATCTATGCAGACGGGACCAAAAATCACCCGGAGAATTTTCCTCTCAAAACAGCCTAACGCGTTCTCATCCACTGTTAGCAGTGTCCATGCCTCTGCACCATACATCAGGACCGGGATGATAAGCGTCTTATACAGGGGCAGTTTAGTTGCTCGAGAGAGGGCTTTGCTTCTCAATTGCCTTCTTAGCCCAAAGAAACAGCGATTGGCAAGAGTAATTCTTCGTTTGACCTCAGCGCTGGTGTCGTTCGCTGAGTTTATAGCGGATCCTAGGTAGACAAAGTCTCTGACTACCTCAAAATTATAGCTGTCTATAGTGACGTTCTGTCCGAGACGTCGGTGTTGGGTGTCCTTTCTTGTGGACAGCATATATTTTGTTTTGCTTTCATTCACCGTTAAACCCATCTTCTTGGCTTCCTTCTCAATGCTCACAAAAGCACCACTGACATCACGCTTTGTTCGTCCGATTATGTCAATGTCGTCAGCGTAAGCGAGTAATTGGACGGACTTTTGAAAGATTGTGCCTCTGGTGTTGACGTGAGAGTTTTGCACTATTCTTTCAAGAACGATGTTGAAGAAGTCGCATGACAGCGCGTCGCCTTGCCTAAAACCTTTTTTGACATCAAAGGTGCCGGTGAGGTCTTTGCCGACCTTGATGGAGCAGCGTGCATTCTCCATCGTCATCCTGCACAAACGGACGAGTTTGGCAGGGATGCCAAAACTAGACATTGCTCTATATAGCTCGTCTCTATAGATGCTGTCATACGCGGCCTTGAAATCGATAAAAAGGTGGTGGGTATCGATTTGGAACTCCTGGGTTTTCTCCAAGATCTGCCGTAGTGCGAATATTTGGTCGATGGTGGACTTCCCTGGCCTAAAGCCACACTGATATGGACCTATCAGGTTGTTGACGAATGGCTTCAGGCGTTCACAAAGTACGGCAGAGAAGATCTTGTAGGCGATATTAAGAAGACTGATGCCTCTGTAGTTGGTGCAGTCCAGAGGATCGCCTTTCTTGAGGATCGGGCAAACAATACTGAGGTTCCATTTATCGGGCATGCTTTCTTCCGACCATATTTTACAGATGAGCTGGTGCATACTCCTAACCAATTCATCGCCAGCCGCTTTGAATAGCTCAGCCGCAAGGCCATCAGCTCCAGCAGCTTTATTGGACTTAAGTTTAGATATGGCTATCCTCACTTCGTCAAGATCGGGTGGACGGAATTGTTGGCCTACGTCGTCCAGGTTGAATGGTGCAATTTGCATGGTAGCGGAATTCGGTTCGTCATCGCCGTTATACAATTTGCAGAAATGTATTTTTCCATATCCTCAGCACCGACTGCGTTTCCACCACGATGTTCCCCTGATCGTCTTTGCAGGCTTCGGTTCGGGGTTTGTAACCTTGGGAGGTTCT
The DNA here is from genome assembly GCA_963921185.1 of Dasysyrphus tricinctus. Taxonomy (NCBI): domain Eukaryota; kingdom Metazoa; phylum Arthropoda; class Insecta; order Diptera; family Syrphidae; genus Dasysyrphus; species Dasysyrphus tricinctus. The sequence continues at coordinate 128,261,439 of OY992532.1, forward strand.
TTTTACTTTTTGGTAAAACTTCCGAACTTCATTCCTGCAGTGGCATCCCTCTAATTCCTCGATCGCGCGCTTCTCATGCTCTTTCTTTTTCTTTCTGAGAAGCTTGTGTTCCTCTTTCCTCTTCTGCTCGTAGAGCTCGCGAGCAGCTCTGGTCCTTCTATGCAGCGCCGCTTTGTATGCCTGTTGTTTGGCTGCATATACTTGCCGGCATTCCTCGTCGAACCAGGGGTTTCGCTGTGGTGGTCGTGCGAAGCTCAGCACGTCAGAGGCGGCATCTCTGATGGCTTCCTGGCAGTTTTTCCACTGGTTCTCGATGTTTGCAGTTGGCGGCAAAGGACTAGTTAAGAGGGCGTGAGAGACTCGATCGGAAAAGGACCTGGCGATTTCTTGCGACTGTAGCCGTCCGACGTTGAACTTCCTGACAGTATTTCCCTGTTTTGGCTTTGGTCTGGATATCCGTAGCATTACCTTTGCTACAACGAGGTAGTGGTCCGAGTCAACGTTGGCTCCTCGGAACGTTCGGACATCCTTGATACTGGAGGAGTGCCTTGCGTCGATCGCAATGTGGTCAATTTGGTTGGCGGTTGATTGACCAGGAATTCGCCATGTCCCCTTATGAATATCGAGATGCGGGAACTGCGTACTAGCTACCACAACGTTACGCCCTGCAGCAAAGTCGATTAGCCTGAGTCCGTTATCGGAGGTGGTGTCGTGCAGGCTGTATCTTCCGATTGTGCCACCAAAGACGTCTTCTCTTCCTAGTTTGGCATTAAAATCACCCAAGACAATTTTAATGTCATAGCTAGGGCATTGCTCATATGTCTTGTCCAGGAGCTCGTAGAACTCGTCCTTGGTGTCGTCATCTTTCTCCTCTGTGGGGGCATGCGCGCATATCAGGCTGATGTTGGCGAATTTAGCCTTGATGCGAATTGTCGTGAGGCGCTCGTTCACATAATTGAAACTCAAGACCTCTTGCCTCAGTCTGCCTCTAACAACAAATCCACATCCAAAAAGACGCTGCCCTTGTGGTCGATAACAGTCACCGTAGTATACATCGCAGTCTTTCAGTTTTCTTTTGCCCGGCCCATCCCATCGCACTTCTTGGATGGCGGTGATGTCTGCTTTGTAGCAGTCTAGGGCCTCCGCTAAATGTTCGGCTGCACGTGGTCTATAGAGAGACAGAACATTCCACGTGCAGATCCGAAGTTCGTTGTCCTTATTTCGTTTGCTAGGTTCGTCAACAGTAAATCCGTCCGTATCCGAGGCTTGTTGATGCTTCGCAACTAAAATAGCTTTACGTGGCCGGGAAGTCACCCCGACGGCACGACCCCCAACCTGGAGGACCAGACCCTATATATATAACTCCAAGGGCGGGGAGCCGGATTAACCGCTCCTTATAGGCCTGAGCTCCGAATATGTCGTAGTAGCCCGTATAAGGTGTTCACTAAGTAGTTCAGCCTAACTGGAACTGTAGACGCCACCGTTGATTCCATCTTGAGAATTCTTCCGCTGCCGCCTGGATGAAGGAGAAGTGCCTTAGTGGGAACACTCCTCCCCCCCTCTCTCGTTTGCTGCCCCCTAAAACCGTCCACAGGGATTGGAACCCCATCTTCAGTTAAAGGTACTAGGCACCCGATGTTCACCGCGGGGAGGTGAGAGTAGGAGTTGATAGACAGAGGTTCGCTTTGAAACAAAGCTTGTGGACGCTTGTGTCCTCTTGAATGCACATGTCTACCCTTAGAACATCTAGGCTGTAGGCTAAGTTACAGGCAGACAGACAGACAGAATTGTGCCACCCACTTTTTTGGTGTTCTCTTTCATCGTTATATCATGTTTGATTGTTATCTCAACATTTTTCTTTTGCACGAATCCAAAACTTGCCCTATATCGCATGTAAAAATATATATTGGTCGAAAGGTAATCCATTGCAGTTAACAAAAATTGATATTACTTTCTTTGAAAGTTATCCCCGAGACTCGCTATGATGATTTAAAATATAATTTTGGAAGTTCAAAATTTTATGAATAGTAAAAAGTATGGCTATGCCTGGTAAGGTATGGAATAAAATAAATGTCGATTTTAGATAATCAACATCAATTTTAAATATACAAATCATACATATTCCGATATTAATAATATAAAATGCTACTTTAAAATGGCTTTTAAAAACTTTCTTAACATATTCCAGCCGTACCCGCTCAAAATTTGAAGTATTTTTACCAAAAAAAATTTTTGTGGCTTGTAACGAAGTTACACCTTTTACTGCCCGGACCACGGGATACAGAAATACAAAACGCCGAGATTCCACTATACTTACTCCATCAAATGAATTGAGCAACAATCATTGCATACTCTGCGGCGCCCACGCAAATTTGCAAAAGAGGACACCCACTGGAGGTTGTCGGCACACGTCAGCAAATAAATTTCGCTTGTTGACGTCAGCAAATAAATTTCGTTTATCGTGTTTATAGTTAACATTTACTCCTAGATCGAGAATCAAGAAGTAGAGGTGACAAATTCATCAAAAATCAGATTCTTCTTGCCATAGTGTCATAGTACCAATCAAGTGTACTAGGTAAAGGAACATATCTCAAACATTAGTGTAAAAACTAATACGAAGCACACTGCTGGCTATTATTTATACCAGGTAGTAGCTTCACAACCTTTTGGCTTAAGCCGTTAAAGCCCCCTTCCGTTTTCCCCTCCATTATCATTAGTTAAGACTAGGGACTCCATCCCAACCTTCGCTGTCTTAACATCCTTACCTCCTCCGACAAGCTAAGACTAGGGACTCTATCCCAACCTTCGCCGTCTTAGTTTTTACTCCTTCGCCGTCAACGTTAAGACTAGGGACTCCATCCCAACCTTCGCTGTCTTAACTCTCCGAGAAGCTCAGACTAGGGACTCTATCCCAACCATCGCTGTCTAAGACTTCTATTTTCCGCCGTTTTCGTTAAGACTAGGGACTCCATCCCAACCTTCGCTGTCTTAACTCTCTGAGAAGCTTAGACTAGGGACTCTATCCCAACCTTCGCTGTCTAAGACTTCTATTTTCCGCCGTTTTCGTTAAGACTAGGGACTCTATCCCAACCTTCGCTGTCTTAGCATATATTCTTCACCGCCATAGTTAAGACTAGGGACTCTATCCCAACCTTCGCTGTCTTAACCACCGACCGTATTTTCGCTGCAGACTAGGGACTCTATCCCAACCGTCGCCGTCGCCGTCTCAGCAATCCGCCGTTGCTAAAGACTAGGGACTCCATCCCAAACTTCGCTGTCTTTAGCTACGTAAAGGGTAAGGGATTTACTCCCGCAATTTAAAGTATATGAAATAACTTGTTAGTTTATTATAAGGTCAGGAATATTGTAAAAATATATGAAATAATTTGTTAAGTTATCAGTAAATAAACGATAATTGTATTTTGGAACTTGGAGTTCTGAACTCTCTACAAACCGAGTTTTCGCTTTCTACGGTTAAACCCTGGACTCCGCTGACCTACCTCAGCTGAAAACAAAAAAGCATCACAGGTTTTAATATTAGACATAGGTACATAGCTATACTTATAAAATGAATAGGATCTTCTTCTGGTCTTAAGTTGTATAACGTGCAAAACTTACAACTCCCGTTGTAAGGTCTACCATTTAAGTTGATAAGTTCACATCTTGCATTGAAAATGAGAAAAATTTTCTCGTAGCTTAAGGCATCGAACAGAGATGAATTTTTTTAAAGTGACATGAAGTTTACTTTATTCGAAAGATAATCTTCTCGCATTATAATTTAAATATGATTTCTGTCATATGACCAGGGATGGGTCAAAAATATAGTAACAGGTATTCAGTAACAGGTATTGGAAAATAACACTAACAATCTGTTACCGAAAATCGCAAATACCTGTTACTGAAAAAAATTTGTTTAATAATGCAATTTTTAATTTATTGGCGGCATAAAAATTCAAATACATTTTAACTAAAATTCAAAATTTTTGAAATTTTTTCCTTGCTTAAGAATTCCAAGGAATAACAGGATGAGAATAGCATACTCATAATATATATTTAAATGCATTATTATTTTCATACTGAATTTGCTTAACTGTAAATCTGCTTAATAGTGATTTCAATGTTATCGTGTAAACTCGAAATCTCACTGCAATAACAAATAGTCGTTTTAATTTTGTAGCTGATTTTGTATAACTGTTGTTCTGCTTAATAGTGATTTCAATGATATCGTGTAAGCTCGAGATCTCACTGCAATAGCAAATAGTCGTCTTAGTTTTGTTGCTGATTTTCCTTAACTGTTATTCTGCTTAAAAGTGATTTCAATGATATCGTGTAAGCTCAAAATCTCACTACAATAACAAAAAGTCGTCTTAGTTTTGATGCTGATTTTGCTTAACTGTTGTCTGCTTAATGGTGATTTCAATGATATCGAGTAAACTCGAAATCTCACTGCAATAACAAAAAGTCGTCTTAGTTATGTTGCTGATTTTGCTTAACTGTTATTCTGTTTAATGGTGATTTCAATGATATCGTGTAAACTCGAAATCTCACTGCAATAGCAAAAAGTCGTCTTAGTTTTGTTGCTGATTTTGCTTAACTGTTATTCTACTTAAAAGTGATTTCAATGATGTCGTGTAAATCCGAAATCTCACTGCAATAACAAATAGTCGTCTTAGCTTTGTTGCTGATTTTCTCTAACTGTTATTCTGCTTAATAGTGATTTCAATGATATCGTGTAAACTCGAAATCTTACTGCAATTGCAATTAGTAATCTTAATTTTGTTGCTGATTTTGCTTAACTGTTATTCTGCTTAATGGTGATTTCAATGATATCGTGTAAACTCAAAATCTCACTGCAATAGCAAATAGTCGTCTTAATTTTGTTGCTGATTTTGCTTAACTGTTATTTTGCTTAAAAGTGATTTCAATGATATCGTGTAAACTCGAAATCTTACTGCAATTGCAAATAGTCGTCTTAATTTTGTTGCTTATTTTGCTTAACTGTTATTTTGCTTAAAAGTGATTTCAATGATATCGTGTAAACTCGAAATCTTACTGCAATTGCAAATAGTCGTCTTAATTTTGTTGCTGATTTTGCTTAACTGTCATTGAAATCACCATTAAGCAGAATAACAGTTTAGCAAAATCAACAACAAAACTAAGACGACTATTTGTTATTGCAGTGAGATTTCGGGCTTACACGATATCATTTAAATCAATTTTAAGCAGAATAACTGCCAAACAAAATCAGCAACAAAATTAAGACGACTGTTTGCAATTGCAGTAAGATTTCGAGTTTACACGATATCATTGAAATCACTTTTAAGCAGAATAACAGTAAAAGAATATCAGCAACAAAATTAAGACGACTTTTTGCTATTGCAGTGAGATTTCGAGTTTACACGATATCATTGAAATCACCATTAAGCAGAATAACAGTTAAGCAAAATCAGCAACAAAATTAAGATGACTATTTGCAATTGCAGTAAGATTTCGAGTTTACACGATATCATTGAAATCACTTTTAAGCAGAATAACAGTTAAGCAACATCAGCAACAAAACTAAGACGACTATTTGCTATTGCAGTGAAATTTCAAGTTTACACGATATCATTGAAATCACTTTTAAGCAGAATAACAGCTAAGCAAAATCAGCCACAAAACTAAGACGACTATTTAATATTGCAGTGGGATTTCGAGTTAACACGATATCATTGAAATCACTATTAAGCAAAATAACAGTTAAGCAAAATAAGCAACAAAATTAAGACGACTATTTGCAATTGCAGTGAGATTTCGAGTTAACACGATATCATTGAAATCACTATTAAGCAGAATAACAATTAAAGCCTAGTATGCAGATCGAGCAAAGACAAATTTTATCTCTACATTTTTTTCTCGAGACAAATTCTGAAGGCGTAGAGATAAAATCAAAAGTCAAATGAGAACAGTAGCGTAGTTATAAATTTGAAAATTATAAAATTTCCTTAAATTAACATAAATTTGAAACTTTTTCATGTACAGAAATCATATTCCTTCAAAGCATTTACAGAGCAAGAAAAATTGAACGCATACGCTTGATGGGGAACAATATAATGTGGATGGATGAAAAAACCTTTAAAAGATCTGAAATTTTCAGCTTTTACTCTCTGGAAAAAGTCGATTTTAGGGCAATTTGGTTACATTTGGATCAAAATACACTTTCTCCGTCAAAATATAGTTTGTCTCCCAAATAAATATATTGAAGGATTGTCTCCTGTCAAAATATATTGAAGGATTGCCACGATGTGAATGGATTAAAAAACCACTAAGAATTCTGAAATTTTTGAAGGTTTTTTACTTCTCCGGGAAAAAGTGGATAGTACTTTGTTCCCACCGAAACGAAATCCGAGATTTCAGATGAAAAATATCGAGATTTAATGTTGGTGGAGCAGAATTTCATGGAGATTTCGTTGAAATCCAGAGTTTTAATTGAGATTTCGTTGAAATTTTTATGACATTTTATTCAAGTGGTTCAAAATATCAAAAGTTTTCAACTGAAATCTCGGATTTCATTTTGGTGGGAACATAGCATAAGGGCACTTTTTTGACATTTGGATCAAATTAACTTTTTCCGACAAAATATTTTGTTCTTCATCTTTCAAGCCATCAACTGTCAAATTCCATTGATGTCGATGGATTAAAAAAACCATGTCAAAATCAGAAATGTCCACATTTTTCCACTGCTCCCAAGATCCAATTAAAATAGTCAACTCGTTTTGAAAATCAATTTAAATTTTTTATTGAAACAAATACTTTCTGTATCTGAAATGTGGCTTTTTGTACCCTTTCTCACTAGCTACGCCACTGACTGATTTAAAACAGCTGTTCAATTAATTCTATTCTCATTCCATGTCATCATTTTCTGTACACATTTTATATTTATTTCAGTTTTGCGTCCTCACAACGTCTTATAAATGGAAAGAATGAAACAGGGAGATGATTTTAGTTTATAAAAAGCGAAATATATATAATAAAACGTCACAATTTGTCCGGAAAAATAATGCTTCGAGCATTCTTTTTCCTCGCAAAATTAAGTGGGGACTTTTTTTTACCTTTTCTCGTACAGCGGTTTCAACTGTCAAATTTTGCGCTGGAGCTGCGTACCGCTTGGAAAAAAAACCGAGATAAAATTTGTCCTGGGAAAAATTTTATATGGGAGAAAATTTTTGTCTCGATCTGCGTACTAGGCTTAAGCTAAATCAGCAACAAAACTAAGACGACTTTTTGTTATTGCAGTGAGATTTCGAGTTTTCACAATATCATTGAAATCACTATTAAGCAGAATAACAGTTAAGCAAAATCAGCAACAAAATTAAGACGACTATTTGCAATTGCAGTGAGATTTCGAGTTTACACGATATCATTGAAATCACTTTTAAGCAGAATAACAGTTAAGCAACAAAACTAAGACGACTATTTGTTATGGCAGTGAGATTTCGAGTGTTCACAATATCATTGAAATCACTATTAAGCAGAATAACAGTTAAGCACAATCAGCAACAAAACTAAGACGACTATTTGCTATTGCAGTGAGATTTCGAGCTTACACGATATCATTGAAATCACTATTAAGCAGAATAAAAGTTAAGCAAAATCAGCAACAAATTAAAACGACTATTTGCAATTTCAGTGAGATTTCGAGTTTACACGATATCATTAAAATCACTATTAAGCAGAATAACAGTTAAGCAAAATCAGCAACAAAATTAAGACGACTATTTGCAATTGCAGTAAGATTTCGAGTTTACACGATATCATTGAAATCACCATTAAGCAGAATAACAGTTAGAGAAAATCAGCAACAAAACTTAGACAACTATTTGTTATTGCAGTGAGATTTCGAGTTTTTACAATATCATTGAAATCACTATTAAGCAGAATAATAGTTAAGCAAAATCAGCAACAAATTAAGATGATTATTTGCAATTTCAGTAAGATTTCGAGTTTACACGATATCGTTGAAATCACCATTAAGCAGAATAACAGTTAAGCAAAATCAGCAACAAAATTAAGACGACTATTTGCAATTGCAGTAAGACTTCGAGTTTACACGATATCATTGAAATCACCATTAAGCAGAATAACAGTTAAGCAAAATCAGCAAAGAAACTAAGACGACTATTTGTTATTGCAGTGAGATTTCGAGTGTTCACAATATCATTGAAATCACTATTAAGCAGAATAACAGTTAAGCAAAATCAGCAACAAAATTAAGACGACTTTTTGCAATTGCAGTAAGACTTCGAGCTTACACGATATCATTGAAATCACCATTAAGCAGAATAACAGTTAAGCAAAATCAGCAACAAATTAAGATGACTATTTGCAATTTCAGTGAGATTTCGAGTTTACACGATATCATTAAAATCACTATTAAGCAGAATAACAGTTAAGCAAAATCAGCAACAAAATTAAGACGACTATTTGCAATTGCAGTAAGATTTCGAGTTTACACGATATCATTGAAATCACCATTAAGCAGAATAACAGTTAGGGAAAATCATCAACAAAACTTAGACGACTATTTGTTATTGCAGTGAGATTTCGAGTGTTCACAATATCATTGAAATCACTATTAAGCAGAAAAACAGTTAAGGAAAATCAGCAACAAAACTAAGACGACTATTTGTTATTGCAGTGAGATTTCGAGTTTACACGATATCATTGAAATCACCATTAAGCACAATAACAGTTAAGCAAAATCAGCAACAAAATTAAGACGACTATTTGCAATTGCAGTAAGACTTCGAGTTTACACGATATCATTGAAATCACCATTAAGCAGAATAACAGTTAGGGAAAATCATCAACAAAACTTAGACGACTATTTGTTATTGCAGTGAGATTTCGAGTGTTCACAATATCATTGAAATCACTATTAAGCAGAAAAACAGTTAAGGAAAATCAGCAACAAAACTAAGACGACTATTTGTTATTGCAGTGAGATTTCGAGTTTACACGATATCATTGAAATCACCATTAAGCACAATAACAGTTAAGCAAAATCAGCAACAAAATTAAGACGACTATTTGCAATTGCAGTAAGACTTCGAGTTTACACGATATCATTGAAATCACCATTAAGCAGAATAACAGTTAAGCAAAATCAGCAAAGAAACTAAGACGACTATTTGTTATTGCAGTGAGATTTCGAGTGCTCACAATATCATTGAAATCACTATTAAGCAGAATAACAGTTAAGCAAAATCAGCAACAAAATTAAGACGACTTTTTGCAATTGCAGTAAGACTTCGAGTTTACACGATATCATTGAAATCACCATTAAGCAGAATAACAGTTAGGGAAAATCAGCAACAAAACTAAGACGACTATTTGTTATGGCAGTGAGATTTCGAGTTTTCACAATATCATTGAAATCACTATTTAGCAGAATAACAGTTTCATTTATGAGTTTAATTAGAACTTTAACGTCCATTTTCCTATATTTCAACGACTTTTTTTCCTTAACTGTTATTTCAGTAACAGGTATTTGTAACTGTTATTGAAAAGTAGCAATAACATCAGTAACAGATATTGCAAACTAGCAGTTTGGCCCATCCCTACATATGACCGCCACGGCTGGCTCGGACGTAGTCTAATCTGGAGATCCAATTTTCGATAACTTTTTCCAACATTTGTGGCTGTATATCGACAATAACGCGGTGAATGTTGTCCTTCAAGTGGTCAATCGTTTTGGGCTTATCGGCGTAGACTAGAAAAAAGTCAAGTATCGGCGTTAAATTGCACGATCTTGGAGGTCAATTCACGGGTCCATAACGTGAAACAACTATGCGGTTACCAAACTTTTCCTTCAACTAATCAATTGTTACACGAGCTGTGTGACATAGTGCGCCGTCTTGTTGAAACCACAGGTCCTGCACATCATGGTTGTTCAATTGATAAGTGAAAAAGCCAGTAATCATGGCTCTATAGCAGTCACCATTGACTGTAACGTTCTGGCCAGCATCGTTTTTAAAGAAGTACGGACCAATTATTCCACCAACCCATAAAAGTGAGCTTAACAAAATTCACTTATGAAAATTGGGATCAACAGCAATGATTTTCAAAAAAAATTTGCACAATTTGGAAGCGTTGTTCAGGAATCAGTTTATTCATGTTGAAATGCGAGATCAAACTTAAAATAAATCACTTGGCAGCTGACAAAATGTCCGCCAGTTAAAATAGTGTGGCCAACTTAAAGTTCTTTATCTCCAAAAAAAAACACCTTATATGAAACATTTTATAAATACAAAATTGGGTGGCGCAACAGCTCGAGGAGAACCAGGGCCTAGTGACTTACAACTCACAACCATTCCTGTGTGTGTGTTTGTTGGGCAGTTTTTTGCCGAGTCCGAACTGCTAAATGAGAAGCACTTTTTCATGCCAAGTATACTCTTGGAGGATTTGTCAGTTCCTCGCAAGAGGCAGTACCTCGAATAAAACATTTCTGTTTTTAGGTGGCACGGCTGGGAATCGAACCCACACCTTCGGCATGACAGTCCTACGCACTAACCATCAAGCCACGAGGTACTACTTAATATGAAACATTTATATTAAACCTTAACGAAGGCTAAGTATATTGTAAATGAAATGTATACCGAAAGTTAGTCGCAACTCATAATCGAGGGCTGAACCGAAAAGTTCGCATGGAAAGGTTTAATAAAAAGTGTTTTTTTTCTTTGTACTTTCCACTATAATCATTGCGTTTTATTTCAATGTCAAAAAATTAGGTTTTGTATCGATGGAGATGGTCGAAGGCATCTGAGCAAACGATACGGTTCATCTTGGTTTTGATTTATAATATTAGTTTAGCTAAAACACTGCTATTGTCAAGTTAATGTAGCGGTTTCGTTTGCACAAAATCTTTTCTATCAACGTCCTTCAATTTTCTTGCAAATGTATTTGACGTTTATGAACACTCCGGCTTCTCAATATTTTTGTTGCCAACTCGATGTTTTTACTGCAAAATTGTACCACACATGATGTTTTTGAAAATGTGACTAAGGCAAACACGCATTATCGAACACAATGAATATGCAGTAAAACTTGTATTTGCCTTTTTGAATACAAGACTTTTGCAGCTTGCGTTTGAGTTTGATGACGATCTCGAAAACGGCCTTTTACTGGCAAGGTTAGATTAGGTTGTCCCAGCTAAAGAAGAGGCTTTAAATTTCACTCGAACTCGAACGTCATGTGTCTGAATAGGAACATACCACTGGGTCATAATGTTTTCCGAACATAATTGTGGAGTTACGCAGATCTAGAGGGAACTCAAAAACTCTGAAAAACACTGTAAAGACACCATGCTATAGCTACAAACTGCAAAACTTCATTTCATATAGTTCAAAGTACCCCCTGTTTTAGAACTGTGGCAGTTATGAAAGAGTTAATTACTTTCTTCAAATTTCAAACTCATCAACTCGCATTGATTTGTGGGACCAGGCGTGTAGAGCGGTATGAAGTGTACTCAAATTTTCTGTAGACCTCATCAAGATTTTGGAAATTCACGAAAATTACCCCACCCTGCACGAAATCCTGGATCCGCGCCTGTGCGGATCTATCAAAATTTGTAAAAATGGAGCATCCTTAGGTCCATATATGCTTGTCAAATGAAATGTCTATATTTTGTTGTTCTATTTATGTACGTGTTATTCGAGGAGCTCTCGATATATTTAAATTAATCACTTGTTACTTTTGAAAACCTGCACAATATGTACATGTACATATCGTCGCCTGATTGCAAGAACTAGGTAACTCAATTTTATGTTTAAATAATATATCGGCAAAAACGGTATTATTTTTAACAGTTTTAAAGACTTTTTGTCTAATATTTTTCTATCACAAGCAAATATAGGATATTTGTGAAGTTTCAGGATCATATAAATTAAACTTTTCATCGTTCTCCAGTAGCTATATTTCTATAAAGGCTGCTTTCTCCAAAATTTATGAAAATGAGTTACCTAGTTCTTGCAATCAGGTGACGATATATTACCTAGGATTTGTGTACTGTGGCGAATACTAACTGTTTTTAACGGACACCGATTCGAATTTTTATAATTTTTGGTTTTTATTAAAACTTGGTGTGACATAAGGGATGATAACGAGCATTGTTCACTAGAACAAAGACAGCATCATGTTGTGTGCAGTTTTGTTAGTGACCTAGAGGAGGATAATGTCTTGGATAGAGGCATTCGAGATGCCGCAAAGTGTGGCGAATTTATGAACATGGTGGACAAAAATCTGTATTACAAAAAATATGGCTTTTGTGTGTAAAATTGGTCTTGAAAACACAAAAGAAAGTGTAATTCAATCAGCATAGAGAATTTAAGTGCCATATGATAAATTCCAAGATGACTATTAAGCTTAAAACAGAAGAAAGAAGGTTGATCTTAAAAAATGTAAAATAGATTGTTTTAGTTAAATAAAATTAAATTTTCCAGATTAATTTTTATGTTAGATATTTTAATGTTTTTGATATTAACATTATGTGTTTTGTACTTTTATTAAATGATTTAAGTAAATACAATGCCAATTTGAGTCCCAAGCTTGAAGCTTTTAAAATTTAAATTAAACTGACCTATAAGATCGTTCATGTTGGACTCCTTAACTTGAACAAGTTGCTTACATTATTTCATACAAACATTTGATTGGTCTGCAATAGACCGTCGAAGAACAACGGGGACTTTTCCATAGCTCAATACCAGTATTATCCTCGACCAATTTCAAAAGTGGTAATGCCATCAGAAAAAGGAATTCGTCTGTGTTTTCAGAATCAGTTGCTTATACTGACTATACCCAGAACTTCCGTCAAAGCCCTACTTGCAGATTAAAGTAGCAGTCGTTGAGTCGTGGCATGTTGTATTTCCATAATGTCTGAAATACTTTCTCCAGTCTTATATAAAAGTTCTTGGTGGTCAACAGATGCAGTTGTTTCTGTTGCTTCCCTCTGCCTAGGAAGCATTTGTTTTTAAAGCTTTCTCAGTTTGTATAAGCTGGAAAAACAGTCTTTATGCAACGCATTAACAACTGATCGTTGAACATTATACTTTTTTCTGAGAGATCCAGGTCTAAATACAATGCTAAAGCCTCTTGTGGAGTTATAACTTTTTTTTCCAGCAAGATCAACTCATTCGCCAGAATAACGTCCAGATAGTTCTGCTGCAAGCTTAAGCTCTTCACTGGAGTTTGAGAGCAAAAGAACCTCAACTCTACGTTTTTTGGTCTTGTGAGAAGCAACTTCAAATGGTTTTTGAGGTCTTCCGCGACTAGATCCCGGTGTATGATTTAAAGCATTATTGGTCATAAAATCTTCAATACTGGCGGGAAGAATAAAATCACTTTTTAACGACACTTCATGCCGTTTGAAAAGTAGAGCGCGGTTTCGTGAGCATTGTTTCCACCGATTATCAAGATTTAATTAAAAAAAAATTACTTTTTGGCTTAAATCACTTTTTATTGAACTAGAAAAATTCGTTATTTTTAATTCATTTAATATAAAACTGGTTGTTATTTTTTCAATTCTAGAGCTTTTAATAATAAAGTTAAATATTTTGTCACAAGAAAAAATATTGATAACAGCAGTAATTTTTCCACACGAGATCAATTATCGCACAACAAAATCTTATTCTGAACTGGAACTGAAGCTATAAGATTACCTCGACTGCTGATAACAATGCCGCAAATCGACCAACAAGAAGAGAACAAACCAATAAAAGTAACAAATTAGAGTTATTTAAGATATTCTTGTTGGGCTCCTTAGCATTTTAGCTTTAAATCACACATTCACTTTTTTGATTTTTGTCCACTGGTCAACGCACTGTGTGCCGTGTTGAATTTGGAAGAATTCGGTTATGTTTCGCATTTTTCACCATCTAAGAAACGTAACAAAAGTTAAGCACTGAGAGTGCTACGACTATGGACAGATTGACGTTTTAAACGTGAGTTTGAATTTTTTGGAAACACATGTATTTGAACAAAACAGCGATTAATGCCATGAGTGAAAACCGCAGTAGCCGTTTTTAACGCGTATCAGCAGCCCTAAGCAGACAGCTCTTACTTACATACTGTGAACTCATCAACTGCTTACTGAACTCACCACGGATGTATCATTTGACGTTCAAACGTCGTGTTAAGCTGCTAGTGTTTGATTTTTCCCTTCCCGCTGTGACGGCATCCTTGGTGTTGACATACTTCAAGTTACAAAAGGAATTTTGGACTTTTCCTCTCGAAAAATGATTGTTGGTGGAAGACAAATTCCTCTGACATGTGAGAGTGATGCTGAAGTCCAAACTCTGGCTGGTGTAGCAACGTCGAAAGATTCTGCACGAGTGGCATGTTTGCGAGCTGTTTGTGACTTTGTTATTCCTCCTCGATCAGAAGCCATGATCTCTACAGCAGTTACCCTGAATAATCTCTCAGAAGGTGTCGTTTCTCCAATGGGAATTCAACTGCCAAAGGGACTTTTGATTGGCAAATCTGTAAACAAAAACTGTGATGGATTTGTGTTCGTTCGTGTCATTAACGTGGCGGACCATTCTGTAGTTTTAACTGGCGACACTCCAGTGGCACTTTTTGAGGAAGCTGAATGTTTAGATTTGATGTCTTCAAATGATATACAGTTGCCAGAATGTCTATCAGATCTTTTTATTCGGTCGCTGGAACATCTTGAGCCGACACAACAGCTTGCAGCTAAAGACCTTCTTTGGGAGTTTAGAGACATCTTTTCAACGGGCCTAGATGATTTGGGAAGAACAAAAGTTGTACAACACCGGATCGATGTAGGATCATCCAAACCAATTAAGCAACCCCCGCGTCGACTTCCTCTGGCCAAACAGGAATAATCCAGACAGATCATTGATGACATGCTACGACGAGGTGTCATTGAAGCTAGTTCCAGTCCGTGGGCATCTCCAATAGTCATGGTGAAAAAAAAGGACGGATCAACGAGGTTCTGTGTGGACTATCGTCATTTAAACTCTGCTACCATTAAAGATTCATTTCCCTTGCCAAGGATAGACGACACGTTGGACTCGGTATCAGGTTCCGTATGGTTCAGCACCCTTGATTGCCAATCAGGATACTGGCAGGTAGAAGTGCACCCTGGCGACCGAGAGAAAACTGCTTTTGTGACAAGAGATGGTCTGTGGCAGTTTGCAGTGATGAGCTTTGGCTTGGCAAATGCTCCAGCCACTTTCGAGCGGCTCATGTCCAACGTGCTAAGAGGATTACCATTAGAAGTTTGCCTTCCGTATTTGGATGACATCCTCGTTCACGGTAAGACTTTCGAACAAATGCTTTTAAATTTGCGTTCCGTTTTCAGCCGTTTGAGAGATTCTGGCCTAAAATTGAATTCTTCAAAGTGCAATCTTTTTCGGAACCAAGTCAAATTCTTGGGTCATGTGCTGAGCAGTAAAGCTCTATCTCCAGATCCAGCCAAGATTGAAGTGGTTCGTAGTTGGCCTACTCCAGCGAATTTGTCAGAGCTACGAAGCTTCGTTGGACTTTGTACCTACTACCGACAGTTTGTACCTGAATTCGCCACAATTGCCCGCCCCCTTCATCGACTTACAGAGAAAAACATTCCTTTTATTTGGACTGAGCAGTGTGTAATCGCTTTTAATAAATTGAAAGAGGCTTTAATTTCCTTTCCTGTATTGGGTCATCTTCAAGTAGAAGGAGGTCTTATACTTGATACCGATGCATGTGATCATGGTTTGGGAGCCGTTCTCTCTCAGCAACAGGGTGAAACGGAAAGAGTTATTGCGTATTTCAGTCGGGCTTTGAACAAGTCCGAACGTAATTACTGTACAATCCGTAAGGAACTTCTAGCTTTGGTGAAAGCTATCGAGCACTTCCATGTTTATCTGTACGGCCGAGAATTTTTAGTTCGAACTGACCATGCCGCATTAAATTGGTTGTTGTCTTTTAAGAACCTCGAAGGTCAACTTGGGCGTTGGATGGAACGCTTACAGCAGTATAACTTTCGAGTGCAACATCGAGCCGGAAGAAAACATCTTAATGCCGATGCACTTTCTAGACGACCATGTGTAGATGACGTTTGCAATCATTGCGATGGCAAGGAAAAACGATTGGACTCAGCAGATAACCTTTCAGTTCACGCGATTCGGATGGTTGCAAGTGATGTTGACCTCGAAAAACTTAAGCATGCACAAGAAACAGACTCCATCCTTACTCAGGTAATAGATTGGATAAAAATTGGGAGTCGCCCTATCTGGAGTGAGATTTCAAGTGAGTGTAGTGAGCTTAAAGTTTATTGGGCACCATTCGTTAGCCTTAAACTACAGAACGGTATTTTGTCTAAGAAGTGGGTGCCAACAAAGAGACAACAACCGGATCGCTTTCTTCCGATTATTCCTCGATCTTTATTCAAGGAAATAATAAAGTTATACCATTGAATAATTACAAATAGAAGGGGACACCGGACATTGCTCAAACGACAGTCGCACCAATCGAATCCAGTGGCCGCTCATGAAGCTATAATTTCCTTTTCACACAATAATTGGTTTTCTTCTCGGCTAAGTGAGTCTCAAATAAATCCTTTTGTATTTTCTTAGAGATATAGATACATACGAGTAGATATGTACATAGATACAGCGAAGAAAGGATACATATTTTTGTTCTTCAATTTGTGCTTTGATTTTCTTTTGTGAATGAACGCACATGTAGGTACACATAGGTGCATTTTGAATATATTGGTGTTTGGTGTCCGTCTCACCGCCATACAGCAACAAAAAGACAAAACGGTTTCTCTTTTATTTAATTTTAATTTTATTCCATTATCAGCAGGTGAGTTTTAATTTCTCACTCCCAGTGGTGTTAAAAATTAAACTTATTTACAGTTATTATCCTGACATCCAATTAAAATTAAAAGAGCCAAACTTTTTCCTACATAGATAATCTAATCATCCAAGCAAATTTTTGCCTACAAATAAAAGGTCTGTTTTTTTTTTTAATAAAACGATATTATAAATCAATCATTTAAATGAAAAAAAAGGAAAACGTGAGTATTTTTTAAGAAAAAATCTACATATTATGCAGGCACATATAAATATCATTTAAAAGATATCATTAAAGATTTTTTTTTTCAAAATTTTTCATTATAAATGCAACTTAACATGTGAAATGTGAAGATAGCAATATTTGTGAGTTTGACGATTCAGATGACGAGGCATCCTTAGACAATGAAGTTGAACAAAATACACCGTCAAATATTTCAGAAATGTCTACAACATAATTTGCTGGATACATCGCAAAGTCTGTCCTCAAAAAAACCGGTTGTGAAATATGTAAATTCAACATAGTCATAGACAATATGAAAAGACCACAAATGGAGGCTTGATAATTCCTTCAAAATCATTTGTCAAGCTCATAGATATTATTGTAAAATGTTTCAAAGAAAATTTTGATCAGTTTTGTTTCCAACAAACTGTTCTACAATCTTTTTTAAATATATGCGATGCCCAAGTTTATTACCCCTGTACATCCACTGATCATAAGCAAATTTTATTAAATCATACTTTAAAGGTATTAATAAGAGCTAAAATTAAAATTATAAATGCCAGGCTAAAGTGTAAAGAAACTAGATATATTGAGACATATTTGAAGTACAGCTATTCGAATTTGAGGACCTCTTCTTTTCTGTAATATACAGGGTGTCCCGGACCTGAGTGGATTTATTTTAGGATGTGGTTCTTGGGGTTATTCTAAAAATTGTATGGGGGGCGGGGGGGGGGGGGGGGCAAGTTGTATCTCTCCTCCCTGAGGCAGGGACTTCAAATGCAAAAAAAAGTCAAAATTTAAAAAAAAATGTGATTTTTTGATCTTAACTCGATATTTTTCAAAATTTTACGTACTTAAGTTTGTGTTCAATATTCAATGTCCTCATTATTTTTTAGTCCATTACCGAAAAGTTAATGTAATTATCTTTCTTAGTTTATGAGAAATTAAGAAAAAACAAAAGGTATTTTTACCAAAAAAGGCCGAAAAAGGGTTAAATTATGGATAATTCATGAATGAATTCATTTTTTCGGGTTTTTTTGGTAAAAGTACCTTTTGTTTTTTCTTAATTTCTCAAAAACTAAGAAAGATTTTTGCATTTGGTTTTCGGTAATGGACTAAATAAATGATGAGGGCATTGAATATTGAACACAAAAAAGCACTTTATTACGTAAAATTTTGAAAAATATCGACTTAAGAAAAAAAATCACTTTTTTTTTTTTTAATTTTGACTTTGAAATTTAATTTTTCGAAACCTATTCGCTTAAACAACTTGATTTGAAATCCAAATGCAAGAATGGAGTATTATCTTTAAAAAAAAAACTATAGCACATTATTAGATGTGTTTTCGTTGACTTTTAATGTTTTTTTGCCTGCCTCAGGGAGGGAGGATACAACTTTCCCCCCAAACATTTTTTTTCTTAGAATAACTCCAAAAACCACATCCTAAAATACTTCCACTCAGGTCCGGGACACCCTGTATATTATCTATACTAAGATTTAAATAATTTCTTGTATTTGTTGTTTGAATTAAGCTTAACAACAAACTACCGCTCACTTTCAAAAAGTATTCTTTATTTTTTTTATTATGTGTAGACTAAACTTTTAAATCTATAAAATAATTTAAAAACTCCTTTTGTTTTTAATTAATTAAATAAATACAATTCTAATGTTCGGACTCAGACGTCAAACTTCAACCATTCAAACAAATTTAAGGCAAAAGAAATGTTTGTTTTTAGTTTTGTATTCATGGTACTAAGTTGTGGTATAAGATGAAACACGAAGCATTTTTTTTATTTTTGAAGGTTGTCAAAGTGAGAAAATCTCCGAACTTTTTGTTCGGAACTTTAGTTAGGTGACTTGTGTATTCAGCTTTAAGTCACCTTGTTTTTGTTGTAATATTTAGTTTTACCTGAGATATGTGATCTTCAAGCTTCATTGATTAATATTTTTTATCACCAATATCCCAACTTATAATGATCATTTTAGACTTTGTTGAGACTATTTGTTTTTGTGGCTTTTCACCGTTATTTTAGAAAAAAGTTCAAACGACTTTTTGTGATCTCTTCGTAGGTATGTATATCTTTTGCTTCCTTCCAAATATTTATTGCATGGTTAATATAAGTATGCAGATTTGAAGAGTAACATATTCTTAACATTTTTGAAAATAACAAATTGTGTTTTTACTAAACATTTGTGACAAATGTTTAGTAAAAACACAATTTGTTATTTTCAAAAATGTGATTTGTGTAATCACCATCGAAATAAAAACAAAAATAACGAATTCTTTTCAACTATTTACAATTTTGTATTGGTCACGCACTACTTGGACAAGAAAAAAGACTTAAAGTTTTTTTTTTTATATTTTTCAATATAAAAATGTTCAGCAATGTTAAGAATATGTTAATCTACAAATTTGCATACTAATATTTACCATGCAATTAATATTTGCAAAGAAGCAACAGATATACATATATGTACCTACGAAGGGATCACAAAAAGTCGTTTTTTTTTTTATTATTAGGTGTGATTTTGGTGATCAAAACAAAGTTTTTCGATTAAAAGTCAGATATCGCAGGCAGAACAAAATTTTACAACAACGGCAACAACAAAAAGGTTAGTAACTTTTAGTTGAATAAAGTCATAACCGATAGATTTGATTGACTTATAAAAGTTCCGAGAAAATTACAACCTTTAAAAATAAAAAAAAAGCTTTCTGTCTCATCTCACACATACAACAAAAACCACTGACAAAAAATTCAAAATCTTGTTCCTAGAATTTTTCTTAACTAGTGTACATACATGCGATTTTTTAATTTAAATTAAATTATGGCCAAATTTTAATCAGAATATCTACCTCTCAAAAGTCCACTTAAAGTGTATCCTTCTATTTAAAAGAAAAACATAAGATTTTTATCGCTTAGTTACTAAAAAAAGGGAGTTACATACCTACATACCTTCAAATGTGTTCTACACCCTGTTTCACGGTTTTAGTTTTAAATTTCAAACATTTTTCATTTGGGTACAGTAAAAACAAAACTTTAATTAAAAAAAACTACATCTTTACTATCACTGGTTGCTTTAGTTTCTTTTTTGATTTATTAAGTACATAATAGGCGTGTTTTTTTTATCATCGGGATCTGGATCTGGATCTTCTTTTAACACGTGTTACAAAAACAATTTTAGAAAATTTCCCACTATTTTGTTTTTGTATTACGTGTAAAACTTAATCCAGATCCAGATCCCGATGATAATAAAACACGCCTAATAATACTTATAATTTTTATTTTTCTAATCTTAAAAATAACAATGTATGTACATATGTACCTACATTTATACCAAAATCGTTGAAAAAACAATAAATGAGAACAAATTATAAACCATTATTTAATTATTTTTATGTGACAGATGGCAGGTACCTACCTATGTAATAAATAGGTACGAATTGAAAATTGAGTACCTACTTGATAATCTATATTAATTGATAAGGATCCGTAAAAATCGACGAAAAATTTAAAAGAAGATGGAACAGGTACCTTCCTGCATATACCTATAAAACGACCCATTCACAGCACATAAGTGTGCACACACTCCGCCACACATATACCACCGATCAACCCACCACACCAAAAATCAAAGAGTGCACACTTGTGTTGTGTGTATGTACCACTTGAGACTAATGTTTTCAAATAAAAAAAAAAAAAAAAAATATTATTCCTTGCCTATGGATCTCAAGATATAAAAAACAAAACAAAGCCATCATCGTTAACATCACAAATTGCAACAAAACACTAACAACAAATTTCATTTACTGGACAACACACACACAACCCAGAAAAGAAAATATAATTTTTATCTCTACCCCATATTTTGATTAACCTTGAGTCCTCAAATGGCATTGAAAAAAATACCTCAAAAGCAAAACTAAAACGGCTGTTCAATTCGTTGTTGTTGTTCATTTTCATGCTCTGTGAAAAAAAACATTTCTTCCCTTTCTTCTTCGGCAATTAAGGAAATTTCCCAAAAGGAACAAACTTTTAAGGAACAAATTTATTAAAGGGGTGTTGTATTTGATAGAGCGATTGCAGCGACAGCCTGCCAAACCAGGCCACCTAGTGGACGTTTTGCCCGGTGTCCCTTCTATTTGTAGTTATTCAATGGTTATACCATGAGTAAGCCGAACGAAACGCCAATTTATAGGACTAAAGGCCATAAAAAGCTATTTTGAATCAATAATTCAACAAGTCCAATCCTTAATGCTAAGTCTTCTACTTGGCTGATTTATTTCAGTAGTATATAGAATTTGTATTATAAAACCTTCTTATAGTTATACCATGACACCGTATCAGGAGGACATTTTGGGTCCAACAAGACGTTTTCAAAACTAAGATCCCGATTTTACTGGGTAGGTGCAAGAAAAGATGTAGAACGTTACTGCTTTGGAGTGTGATATTTGTGCTGCAAAGCGTGGCCCTCAAAGAAGAACGCAAGGGAATCTACAAGTCTATTTGACCGGTGAACCTTTTCAAAGAGTAGCCATTGAAATTCTAGGACCTTTGCCTTCGACAAAAACAGGAAATAGGTATGTGCTGGTCTTGATGGACTATTTCTCTAAATGGCTCGAAGTCTTTCCGCTCGTTGACCAAACAACAGATTCTGTGGCCAAAACCTTGGTTTATGAAGTCTTTTGTCGTTATGGTGTCCCCATAGAACTACACTCGGATCAAGGACGTAACTTCGAGTCCGAGGTTTTTAAAAGTGTGATGGAAATTATGGGTATACGCAAAACCAGAACAACACCGCTTCACCCTCAGTCGGATGGTCTTGTAGAGCGAATGAATCGGACAATACTTCACTACCTTGCCAAATTCGTCAACGATAAGCAGGATGACTGGGATGATTACCTCACCCTCTTTGCAATGGCTTATCGATCGGCAACTCAGGAATCTATCAAGGAAACACCATTTGCAATGAGTTATGGACGTGTAATGCGGCTACCTTAAGACTTATTCCTTGAAACATCACCGGATTCTGATCCCAGGACATACCGAGGATTTGCGCAACAGTTACAAAACCAACTCCGAGAGATTCATGACCGAGCAAGAGTTGAACTTCGACGTTCAGCGCAAAAAATGAAGAGTAGGTATGACTTAAAAGCTAACCTTTCCTAAATTTGAGGTTGGAAGCTTTGTGTGGTTCCACAACCCTCAGAGAAGAGTTCGAGTTTGCCCAAAACTTCAATCGGATTGGGATGGACCATTTTGGGTTATGGAAATCATATCTGATGTGACTATAAAAATCCAGAAGACACCGCGTTCGAAGTTTAAAGTTGTGCACATTGACCGAGTCACCAGCTACCGAGGTACTAACCTTAACGCTTGGCCTTCCGACAGTCAATCCAAGAGGCTCCAGTCCAAGAAGGGGGGAGTGTTACGCATTTATGAACTCATCAGCTGCTTACTGAACTCACCACGGATGTATCATTTGACGTTTGCCACCATCGACAACCATCTTTAGAGACAGACAGATAAGGACAGATTATTCTGTGACAGACCGAGTGTGAATAAAGTCCAGGGCAACCCTGGTCTTAAAGTGTCAAGAAGGTTAAAATTTGAGCTCTCGAGTTTCTATACTAATTTAAAATATTTAAAAGAAAGTACAGTGAAAGTGATTTATTTCAAAGCGTGCAAAAAGTTTTCTTTTATCTATTACACCCAAAAAACTCCGCAGAGTAAGTCATAGATATAAGGAAAACTAAGACAAAAAATTGCACTTGCAAACAAAGAAATTAACATCAAGTAGCACCCATACACAAACACACATACATTTATATATTTATGCGTAAGCGAAAGGTAGGTGAAACTTCACCCGAAACACAACAACCGACGCAAAAAAATCTTTGCACAATGGGTGTGGGCGAAATGGCTATTGAGGAATTTGAGAAATTGTTTGACCGAAAAACATCTAACCTCGCAACGAAGGCAGATCTTATAGATTTACAGAACAACATCAAAGAACAGAAAACCCAAATAGATGCACTCCAAACCCAATTGATGGCCACCCAAACCCAACTGCAGCAAACGCAAGAAGCCCTGTATAAAACGCAGCTTAGGTGTGGTACGTGGGAAAGAGAGGTGCAACTCCTTGCAAAAAAAGCATGTGAAAACAACATTATTGTGCACATACCAACGACCTCTAATGCTGACCCGATTGTGCGTGCGAAAGAAATTTGTGCAGATTTGCTACAAAAAACCGCAAATAGTAACAATGAAGTTGTTAAAGATGTGAAACGTTTGAGATCTGCAAACGAAGGTGTTGCAAATATACTGGTCCAGGTAAAAAGCACTGAGGATGTCAAAACAATAATGACCAAAGTAGGCAAACTAAGGAACACTGGATCTCTATTCATAGAGATTTCCCTAAGGCAGTACGGGATCGTCGCAGGAGAATATTTAACTTGAAGAAGAATACACTAGCGAAAAACCCAAACTTAAAAATCCTTCTTAAAGGAGAGCATATCCAAATAGAAGATAAAACATTCTTTTACGATGAAAATGAAATACTTGTTTGGAAAGATGGAGATGGCGATGCAGAAGAAATTCTCAATCAGCTGGTATTGGCAGCGGCAAGAACGTCAAATACTTTAATGACAAGCGATAGGAGAAGCTCTCAAGTGATGGCAGCGACATCTACATACCCATCTGCGTACTTAAGTGATCTCCCATCGGGGACCCGAACCCAACCATCAATGAATTCCTAATAGTGTTGCCGTCTGCCCAAGTAGTAAGGTAGTTAAAACAAATAATAAGTTAAATTTTAGTATTTTATCATATAATGTAGCTGGATTAAAAAATAAAAGTAAATATTTAGATTTTATTGAATATGTTAAAAAATATGAAATATTTTTTTTATATGAAACTTTCTTAATGGAAAAATGTGAAAATTTTGAAAATAAATGTAATGAATACGAATTGTTATGGAGTGCTGCAATCCGAACACACACAGCAGGAAGAGCAAGTGGGGGTACAGTTTTCGGGATAAAAAAACAATTTTCGTCAAGAACAAATTGCCGCTTTACAAGGAGAGAAAATAGAAATTTTGTTAGCATAGAAATCGAAGGAACACCTATGGAGATTTTTCCAATTTATATAAACTGTTGCAACTGGCAAATGGAGTACAACGAACTTACCGATTTTCTACTCAGTGTTGGGTGTCAAAATATGCTTCTAGTTGGAGACTTTAATGCTCGAGTAGGAAAAGAGCAACTAGCCCCTATCATGAAAGGAGAATTTCAGTGTTTTTCCAACGTTACTAGGGAATCTAAGGATGAAATTACCGATGCCAAGGGCAAACAACTTATTGAAGCATGTGATTCTTTCAACTTGTGCTTGCTAAATGGTCGATCATCAAGCGATATGAATGGGGAATTTACGTTTGTAAAGGGAAATGGATGCTCCGTTATCGATTATGCACTAATTAATGGCATGTGGCACGAACTGATACAGGATATGGAGGTGGCAAGTCAGCTTTATTCAGATCACATGCCTCTTTCTATCCAATGTGTAACAAAAGCAAATGCGCCTCCTACGAAAAATCTATCGCTACTGCCAAAACTTATTTGGAAAAACAATTGGATAAATGAGTACCACCGACAACTGAATGAATGCGTCACAATGCTGGAAATAGAATGGGACAATGCTTTTTTTTACCCAAGTTTTCTGACAAGCATGATTAAAAATATAGCACAAGAAAAGACTTACAACAATAAACTTGTGAAAAAACAACCTTGGTTTGATGAAGAATGTTCTAAAGCTAGGAAGAAGTCACTTG
The DNA here is from genome assembly GCA_963921185.1 of Dasysyrphus tricinctus. NCBI lineage: Eukaryota > Metazoa > Arthropoda > Insecta > Diptera > Syrphidae > Dasysyrphus > Dasysyrphus tricinctus. The sequence goes on from OY992532.1 coordinate 128,286,324, forward strand.
GATCCCTCAATCTTTTTAGAGAACTAAACACGGAATTAGCGAAACAAATTTATATTGAAGCAAATAGTCATTATAAAGCAATATGTGAGCAAAAGAAGACTTTATATTTTAATGGAATGGCAAGTGAAATAGCGGATATTACCAGCAGCAAAGAGTTTTGGACAGTTGTGAAAAAACTCAACGGAAACGTATTCAAAGTAGGCAGCCTTGTTGAAGTAAATACACTAAAAAACCATTTTCAAAGAATGCTTAACCCAGAGGAACCACAAACTCTTTATATGTATGCAATGCCGCAAGTATTTGATGATATTTTAGATCCACAATTCGGCATGGAAGAGCTTTTTGTAGTGCTAAGAAAAGCCAAACAAAATAAAGCACCAGGAGAAGATCGAGTCCCCTACGAGTTCTATCAAAACGCTCCAAACAATTTCCTTGAAAAAACCCTTAGAACCCTTAATTATATATACAAAGAGGCAAAAGTACCAGAAGAGTTTCAAAGGTCTATTATATTCCCAATATTCAAGAAAGGTGACCCCAATAACGTAGCGAACTATAGAGGAATCTCATTTATGAACACTATAGCAAACATTTTTACTGGACTTTTAAATACACGACTAACGAAATGGGTTAATGAAAATAGAAAGTTAAGCCAATTCCAGGCGGGATTTAGAGAAGGTTATTCTACTGTGGATCAAATCTTTAATCTAACTAGTATAGCGCAAAGCTACTTAAACCGGGGAAAAAAATTATATGCATTTTTTATCGATTTTCGTGCGGCGTTCGATACGATCAATAGAAACTGTCTATTTTACAAGCTTTCTAAAATCGGTGTATCAACAAAGTTTTTGAATATCCTCATCAATCTATACAGTGCCAATAAATCAGCGATATGGAATGGAGATAAGTTGTCGGATTGGTTTGGGATAGAAATTGGTGTAAGACAGGGATGCTTGCTTAGCCCATTAATATTTTCACTATTCCTGGACGACATCTCAGAGAGCCTTCCTGCAGGAATTTTAGTCGAAGGTATCAGAATCACCACCTTGCTTTTTGCTGACGACCTTGTCATCCTATCAGAATCACATAGCTCTCTACAACTTATGATAAATAAACTAGAAAACTTCTGCGAGTACAATTGTCTACACATCAACACAGCGAAGTCAAAAGTACTCGTATTCAAGAAAGGGAATGGGCGTTTAGCCCGATACGAAAAATGGAAATATGGTGGAGAAGATCTGGAAGTCGTCAAATCGTATAAGTACTTGGGAGTCACAATTAATCATGACCTTTCTATGAAAAAACACTTTCAAATGAAGCTAACAGAGTCGAAAAAGGCCATAAATTCAACGTGGAAAAATCTGATTTCGAATCCAAGGGTTGGAATACCTTCAAAAATAAAAATCTTTGAAGCAGTTATGCGTTCCGTAATGTGCTATGGTGCCCAGGTTTGGGGAGGCAAATACTACGAAGACGTAGAGAAACTCTTGCGTTTCTTTTTGAAAAAACTTCTACGGCTACCGTCATCGACACCCAATTATATACTTCTAATTGAAAGCGGCATGTCACCCCTCTTCGTTTTCACACTTAAACTTTCCATGAACTATGTGACAAAAGTTATAAATGAGGAAGATGATTCACGCCTGACCAAGGTTCTCGTTATGAAGGCGCTCAGAGCGAAAACAATGTTCTTTAAGGACTGGGAAAATGTTGCATTGAAGTACAACGTCGTGCTGGATCTATGTGAAAACAATATTTCAGAGTGGGGAAACATCACACGAAAATTCGTACTGGATGTGGAACAGGCTATCAAAATGGAAAGCATATCGCAAGCAGAAAACTCAAGAACTCGTTTTTTGTATCGACAACTCGAGCACCAACAGATAAACTACCTGAACACTGGCCTTAGTACTACACAAATTTCAATGGTAATCCGAGTGCGAGGAGAACTACTTAAACTCAACTGTATGCCACACCGCGAAGATGTTCCACTACGTTGTTGTCTATGCAATACTGGAGAAAACGAAAACGTGATGCACTTTCTTGGTACCTGTCCCATCTTGAAAGAAATTAGACGTTATCACTGTGGAGTTGATTCTATGATGATGGAAGATATAAGGCACGTACTTAACGATAGCGAAAATTGGATTAAACTTGCTTCCTATTGCCATTCTGCTCTCAACTATAGAACAAGAATAATAGATGAAAATTTTTAATTATTTAATTCTCTTAATTATATGTACTGGTAAATCTATTCTCATTTTTCGTTATTTAAAATCTTGCATTTTGAAAAATTATTATTAAATTTGTTGTCATTTCTCGGCAGACGGCCAAGCCATGCTTAAATGTACTAAATTTTAAATAAAAATTGTAAATTTTACTAATGATTAAATAAAGTACCGAAATAATAAATAATAATAATAATAAAGTCATCTTCCACGTAAACCTCGTTGTTTCATTTTTCTAATCTTTCATTTATTCTGCCATCCTTTCATTGAGAACCCTAAAATCCGCGAATACGCAACAATACCTTAATAAAACTTACTTTCTTCCAAGTTTTGGTGAGGAAGAAGATATGAGCCGGCAAAGGGTCGCATATATTACGCATTACCCTTGAACAAATATTTTAGTTGGCATTAGCTAACAAAGACTGGGATAGTTCAATGCTCTAGCCATTATACCAAGAAATACTTCTAGCTATGATAAGGTGTTGAATCAAATGACCTTAAACTATTTTACTGTACGAAAGTTTCCCTTCTTTGTTTGAAATACTTTTCAGAATAAATTTAGGTACTCTCTAATTGAGATTAATGATTTTGTTTTGGTAGGAGTTTCAATTATGTATGTCTAGCCTAGTGCCTTTTATAAAATATAATTAATATTCAAAGCTCCTTTTCAATTTATGTTGTTTTTGTGAGGAACCTTATCACTGTCTTTTATTTGAATTAAAGTTTAATATCTTTAATAATGTCTGCTTTTCAGTAAAATAGAATCCCTAAAATGGTTATAAAATCTTGCATTCTCCTTTATAACAATTACATTAGATTCATGATCTTTATTGTTTCGTCGTTATAGCCGGTGGCAAGCTGCGGTATTGCTGATGCAAATTATCAAAAACAAAGCTTTTAAAATTTAATCTTAATTTTATTTGTTGAGTTGCAGTCAAATGTGTTATATTTAAAATGTACATCCAGCACAAAACAAAACTGACAGGCATTTAAGGCCGGCATTTACAAATATAAATGCTGGTAGATTGTATGCTATAACAACGCCACAATAAACCATTAAAACTTGTTTGTTTCTCTCGTGGTAGCACAAAACATTCTCCTGGGGGTAATAACCAAGGGATGTTAACATGCAAATCCAATACTCATAACCTCAACAAAAAAAGTTCGTTATATCCTTTTACAACCGAACGATTCACTCGTTAAAATATTTTTAGTTAAAATAATAAACAGACAGCAATTTATTTTTCCACGATTTAAAATATTCTAGATGGTTGCAAACCATTAAAATTTGGAAAAGAAACCCACATACATTTTGAAGGTTTTTAGATGCCGACAGTCAATTTTTAATGGTGATAACCACATCACGCAATTCATACAATACAAATGAGGCATAACGTCCTATAAGTCGTTGAGAAAAGCTATGGAAATCATAGTTTTGAGACTCGCTGAATCCTGGTCCGTTGGGACTTTAAAATTACTTGTGCTATTTCTTTTTAGACCGAAACATAAACAAAGTTTAGTTTTTATGAAAAGTAGTTGAATTTAAAGTAAGCTCTATTGTTTTGAATTATGTAAGTGGCCTTCAATAAAAATAAAGTATAGTAAGTTATTCTAGATGTTCTATATACTCATTGAAAGTAAATATATTGTAATAACTTTCCATATTTAAACTATAACGACTCCGAAATGCAAACAAACGGACACAATAAAGCTTACGGTCGCAGTGCAAACATACCCTTATTAGCTATAATTATAGCAACTCTCAAACGAAGGAAGCGCCATCTGCCGGATTATAGCAGATTTACCAGCTGTCAAATAAAAGCTTTTGGAAGGGAAATTATTGGGAAATTTCCCCTACGGAAAGCTCTAGAAGCAGAGACCAGAACGTTCTCCTTATTTCGAGAGATTGGAAAACAAGTATAAAAGGCACATGTTTGAACGGCAGCGACACAGTTTGTTTTTAATCGTGAATGAATAAAGTTGGTTGTAATAAAAGTGAAAAGTAAAGTTTGTGAATTAATTTCAGTGGTGAATAATAAATCGTTTGTTTGTAGTAAGAACAGTAAAGTGTTTTATTTTGCGAAATAAATAAGTGGACGTTTTGAATAAAGTAAATAAGTTTTATTAACGAACCTGAGAAAATATTACAATATGTATATAATACCACCTCATTGAAAGTCAGTAAGAAAAAATGGAAAATACCTAATGTCTGTAAGAACGCATAGGAGATTGGGACAAGTTATCCGCTATGAAATGTTAAGAAATTTATTCAACTAAAATGAAGATCAACTTTCAATTTCCTAGTCAATTTTAGTCAATATCTGTTTCCAAGTCAATTTCATATGGAGCGAGCCAGAGGGAGCGAAAAACAAAAGCAGGCCTCAGCTTTTTAACCAGGACGTCGCTGTATAGCCCGTAGAGTTCATCGATGAATCTTCTCCAGACTTTTTCGATACACAGGACCAAAAAGCACTCAAGTAAATTTCTTTCCGATTTTTTCAGAATCACTTCTTCTACCTCATATACAGCTGGAGAGAGATGATAAGGGTCTTATTGAAAATATCCTTACTTCTATGAAAGAGGGCTTTACTACTTACATGCCTTCTAAGCCCAAAGAAACTGATGGTTGGCAAGAGTAATTCTTTGTTAAATCTCTGCAGTAATGTCATTTTGCGAGGTAATAGTGGATCCCAGGTAGACAAAGTGTTTGACAACTTCGAAGTTATCAAAGGGCACGGTAGTGCCCAGCCAAGTTCGCGGCACTACACCCTTTTTACAGGAACAAACTCAGGCGATTATCAACCCCCCTCTAACTTCAGTAACAATAAAGTCAGAAACTTCTGCTGAGCTGATAAAACACAGGTGGCTCAGCGAACTCTTTAGTATTAGTAGTTCCCGAGATATAGGACTTCAAAAATCGCAAAAACCGTAACTGGACTGACTCACTGACTCACAGACAGATCATACAAATTATGAAGCACTTCCCGACATCGTAGAAACTTGAAATTTCGCAAAACGGTAGGCCTTGTGGTGCATAGAAAGGAAAAAATTGAAAATTTGCAATTTTCTGATCAGGAGGCGTGGCATCCACCCACTTTCTTAAAAATTCTTATTAATTATATGGAGCATTCTGATTGTTGTAGAGCGATAGAAATTGGTAGAAATTGAAGTATTTAGAAAGAAAAAATCGAAAATTTGGAATTTTCCTTTCAGGGGGCGTGGGATCCACCCACTTTCTCAAAAATTCATACTAACTATATGGAGCACTTCTGATAGATGTAGAACAATGGAAATTGGTGGAACGGCAGGGCTTGAAGTACTTAGAAAGAAAAAAATTGAAAAATTGGAATTTTCCATTCAGGGGCGTGGCATCCACCCACATTCTTAAAAATTCTAATAAATTACATGGAGCACTTCCGACTGTTTTAGAGCAAAAGAAATTGGTAGGTCGGTAGGGCTTGAAGTACTTTGAAAGAAAAAAATCGAAAATTTGGAATTTTCCATTCAGGGGGCGTGCCATCCACTCACTTTATCAAAAGTGCTATTATATATATGGAGCACTTTCGGTTGTCATAGAATTATGAAACTTTGTGGAGCGGTAGGGCTTGATGTTCACAAAAAGGGGTGAAATCACAACAAAAACATAAATGTTAGAAAAATAGCCAAGTTCTTATATGTACAGGAAACCTGTGCGTAAAAGGTCATCCAAAAAAGCAATTAGATCTTAAATATATGCCAAGTTTAAAGTTCATGAAGTTTAATATCTATCGTGATTGCTTTCGCGTTGATAGCATATAATTTCACTTTGTCTTCATTGAAAAGCAATTCTGTTTTCGTCGCCTCCGATCCAATACTGGCAAATGCACCAACCACAAATCTCTTAGTTCTGTCGAAAATGTCCATATCATCTGCAAATGCATGTAGTAGAAATGACTGTTGATAAATTCTACAATTGATGTTGGCTTGCGATTTACTTGTAATTATTTCAAGAACGAGAAAACCCAGGAGTTCCAAATCGATACCCACCACCTTTTTATCGATTTCAAGGCCGCGTATGACAGCATCTATAGAGACGAGCTATATAGAGTAATGTCTAGTTTTGGCATCCCTGCCAAACTCGTCCGTTTGTGCAGGATGACGATGGAGAATGCACGCTGCTCCATCAAGGTCGGCAAAGACCTCTCCGATACCTTTGATGTCAAAAAAGGTTTTAGGCAAGGCGACGCGCTGTCATGCGACTTCTTCAACATCGTTCTTGAAAGAATAGTGCAAAACTCTCACGTCAACACCAGAGGCACAATCTTTCAAAAGTCCGTCCAATTACTCGCTTACGCTGACGACATTGACATAATCGGACGAACAAAGCGTGATGTCAGTGGTGCTTTTGTGAGCATTGAGAAGGAAGCCAAGAAGATGGGTCTAACGGTGAATGAAAGCAAAACAAAATATATGCTGTCCACAAGAAAGGACACCCAACACCGACGTCTTGGACAGAACGTTACTATAGACAGCTATAATTTTGAGGTAGTCAGAGACTTTGTCTACCTAGGATCCGCTATAAACTCAGCGAACGACACCAGCGCTGAAATTAAACGAAGAATTACTCTTGCCAATCGCTGTTTCTTTGGGCTAAGAAGGCAATTGAGAAGCAAAGCCCTCTCTCGAGCAACTAAACTGTCCCTGTATAAGACGCTTATCATCCCGGTCCTGATGTATGGTGCAGAGGCATGGACACTGCTTACAGTGGATGAGAAGGCGTTAGGCTGTTTTGAGAGGAAAATTCTCCGGGTGATTTTTGGTCCCGTCTGCATAGATGGGGAATGGAGAAGAAGATACAACAACGAACTGTATGGGCTGTACAGCGAAACCAACCTAGCCACAAAAGTGAAAAGCCAACGACTGAGATGGCTGGGTCATCTAGAGCGAATGGACACCAATGCTCCGGCCCGGAAAGTCTTTGAATCCAACCCCGTGGAACAACGCAGTAGAGGTGGACAGCGTAAAAGGTGGCGCACGCAAGTGGAAGAGGACCTCAACCAACTTGGCGTGCGAAACTGGAGACAGCTAGCTAGAAACCGAGCCGACTGGAAGAAGCTTGTTGGTTGAGGCCCTGGTCCACCCCGGACTGTAGCGCCACCTTAAGTAAGTAAGTAAGTAAGTAAGTATTTCAAGAACGATTGTAAAATAGGTTACGTGATAATGCGTCACGTTCTCTTAGGCTAGGAACGCACTTGCGATTTTAATCGCACGATTATTTAGTCCCAAAAAATAGAACACATTAGCCACAACGTGAATGAACGCACATGCGACCAAGAAATTGTATTGAGCTGCGAACGTTTTTTTAGTCGCGGCCACAGAAAATCGCAAGTGTGCTTCCAGCTCTAGACCTTTCTCAATATTAAATGATTCAGCGGTGTAGCTGGTGTTCTTACCGAGTTCTACGGAGCAATGAGATTTCTCCATAATCATACTGCACAACCGGACGAGTTTGGCATGGATGCCGAGAAATTATATAAATAAATAAAAATAAATTGGGTGGCGCAAAAGCTCGTGCAGAACCAGGGCCTAGTGACTTACAACTCTCAACCATTTCTGTGGGCGTGTTGTTGGGAGGAATGGAGGGGATCTACAGTTTTTTGCCGAGTCCAAACGGCTTAATGAGAAGCACTTTTTCATGACAAGTATACTCTTGGAGGATTTGTCAGTTCCTCGCAAGAGGCAGTACCTCGGATAAAACATTTCTGTTTTTAGGTGGCATGACAGTCCTACGCACAAGCCATCATGCCATGAGATACTACGCCGAGAAATTATAAGGTTCTGTATAATTCGTCTGTATCCGCGCTATCATATCTGACTTTAAAATTGATAAAAAGATGGTGGCTATTGATCTGGAATCCCCACGTTTTTTCCAAAATCTTTCGGTTGACTTGCCTTGCCACACTAACTGATAGGGCCAATCAAATGGCTAACAAAGGTTCTTAGGCGATCACCCAATATAGCTCACAAGATTTTGTGCACGACGTTTAGTGGACTTATCCCTCTGTAATTGGAATAGATCAGAGCATCTCTTCTCTTATGGATGGGGCACACTATGCCAAGGCTCCATCCATAGGGCATACCGTCATCCGACCAAATTTTGCAGATGAGTTGGTGCACATCACGTCATCGAAACGTTCTGGCGATGTCTTGCAATTTTAGCTTTTCGACATCTCTTCACATCAACTGCTTGGTGTTGTAACGTCCTATAGATATTCGCATACGTACTTGATATACTACCAAGTAGTGGTCCGGTCTATGTGGTCTATGTTTCCCCTTCGGATCGCGATGTGATCAATTTGGTTCACAGTTTATTGATCACAAGACCGCCATGCCCTTTGTGGATATTGAGATATGGGAAACGAGTACTAGCTATGATGACATTTTGCTCCGGTGTGAAGTCCACTAAAATGGGTCCGCTATTGGAAGTTTCGTCGTGTAGGCTGTGTCCTCCGATCTTCAAATCAAAGATTCCTCTTTTTGCAAAACTGGCGTTGAAGTCTCCCAGAACAATTATGACGTCGCGTCGTACTTTGCTCACATGGTTCGTGTTCTCCAGGAGATCGTAGAATGCTTCTTTGATTGAGTCTTCTCTCATTTCTGTCGGGGTGTGGATGCACATCATCGTGATGTTCTTAAATTTGGCAGTGACCAGGTGCTCACTAGCACTTTGAGGGCCCAAGACTTCATGCCTAAGTCTTCCTGCAGATCCTAAGTTCGTTGTCCTTTGTTTCATTTGCTGGAGTCTTCAACACTTAAATCATTCATATTCGAGGCATGTTGTTGTTACGGAACCAGAAATGTTTGCATGGTAGGGAAGGTACTCCGACGTACAATCCTCATCCTAGAGAGCCAGACTCTTTATAGGCCTCAGCCAAGTATTTCGCCTGACTGGAACTGTGTAGGCCATCGTTAATTTCGTTATGAGAACTTATCCGCTACCGTCTTATCGTTCGAGTTCCTTGGTGGGAACACTTATTGATTTTATTCACAAACAAGATTAATTAATTTGAGAAAATATTTATGAAGAGTTAGCATTTGGACCACGATGGCGACCGAATCCGTGCACGAAGTTCACGAAACGTCTGCTGTACTGGATCCTTCTCTTTGCGCGACTAGTCTTCTCCTTCTTCTTTTCTTGTTTCTCTACTTTGGGAGTTTGTCTCTTGACTTTACCGGTACGAGCTAGATAACCGTGCACTTTACCTCCGAAAAGTGGAACAGTTACGAAGGATGACAAGCTGCTAACACAGGTATCATTTTCCAATGCATTTCCTTCACAGTTGAGGACAAACTCCTCTGTGTTTCCCTTCAATTGTGTCAATTGAGCCTTGATGGAGGCAATAGTATCATTTTGAGAAACCACCTCTAGGGTCTCAACGGTGTCCAAGCCACGTACAAAAAGCTGCATGTTGCTACTTTGTGGTAGCTTCTTGTCACTTGTCTCGGGGATCTATTGTCTGCAGGGTTATTAGTAGTACAAGGCTACTCCACTGTTCGACCCGTCGACCATTGGAGTCCCTTCTGAGAAACTAGTTAAAAGATCGCATAGCTCTATAGGTTTTCCCGTATCACCATAAGACCCACCGCCGCCGTGTCATGCTTACCCCGTGGTGTTTCCCAACTGACGAAGCCTATTACTTGAGACCCAGGAGTACTACCCACTGTAGCGCCAACTAAAGTTAAAAAGTATTCGGCAGTGTTCCTCACCTGCAAAAATTGTTTCCACAAGACTCGACTAACCAAAAGTAAGGTAAAATATAGAGATTCGTTCCTTAGAGGCATAAGAGGTTCAACAGAGGTATATGGAATAGTTTACCAATCTCAAAGTTATAATATCACACTTAGGGTAAGTGTACCAGTACCCGGCCAGTCACTAGTATCCGGCCACTTTCTATTAAATAGTTAATAATAAGAAAAAATAACATTGTTTACATGGGCAAATATATTGTGACGAAAATTCCAGGTACATATAACGTTTCGGTAAAGTTTGACAGATCTGTTAAAGACAGATCCATGTCAAAAAAAATGTTTAAGCTACGAAGTTCACGGAAAGTGCAAAAATTGCGTTTTACAGTTCGCGAGAGTTAGGAAACCCAATAAGAAAAAGAAGCAAGTTTCAGGGTTCTCCGTGAGTATACTAACTTGCTTTTTGTTTTTTTGTATCAATAATATAGTAAGTCATCATAAAATGTAAAAAAATATGAATTTCATGTTTTCAATAAGTAAAAATACGGTGGCCGGTTACTGAAACACTATTTTTATAAGATGTTCTAGTAACCGGCCAGGGTGGCCGGATACTAGATTTTTGCTTGAAATCAACTTTTGTATCTCTTTTACGCCTAAGTGAAGCAAAATACTTCTGACATCCTCTACTATCAATTAAAATGTATTTTACATGTAAAGTTTCAGTATCCGGCCACTGTTTTTGTTCAAAAGATTACTATGGCCGGTTTCTAGAACAAACGGCACCAGTATACGGCCATATAACTTATTGTATGTAAATACATACTTTTTGGTATAAAATGAGTCAAAAAACTGCTCCACAAGAACCAAAAGATCTTTCGCGAACTGGTTTCAGGTTTCCTAAAGGATGAAAGGCACGGCTGGGTCGCACGAACTTGCTATTATAATCAAGAGGCTGAGCGTTTAAAAAATTGTATATAAACACTAGAGTTGGGAAAGAATGGTTGATTTGATAGTAGTTACTTTTTGTAATTTATTTCTACCTTCTTTTCAATTACAGTTACACATAATTGAAATTGAAAAAAAAAATGATACATTTCCATTACTTGTAAATGTAACTGAATAAATTCACTAACAAATTAATAAATGAAAAAAATTAGTTACCAAATTAGTTGTAATTGAAAAAAGTAATGGGTTTTTGCAAGTAATTGAAAGAATATCACTGTTCTATGTAATTGCAATCAAGGTGATTGATTTTTTGGATTGTGATTCATTACGTACATAAAATGTAACTGATTTTTTGGATTGTGATTCATTACGTACGTTTTTATAAATTAAAAATCTCGTAAAATGTAATCGACAAACGAATAACATTTTTGTGTATGATTACTGCAAAAATTAATCATTACTGCTTTTTGATGATTACTTTGGTTTATAATTACATGTAATTAGTAATTGAATTTCTGAAATTACATTTTAAACTAATTGAAAAGTGTTTTAGATTTCAATTACCTACAAGTAATTCTAATTGAACTTTTTTATCATTATTTCCCAACTCTGATAATGACATGAGAATTAAAGAAAAAATTTTAAAAACATGAATACGACGTTGAAATTAGCTAAAACAACTCCTTTAATAGTTTGAGGTAGAAAAAAAAATTCCATCTGAGTTCTTGATCAAAAATGATTGAATTAAAAGAAATATTTAAATCGTTGAAGGGGTTTTAAAAAAAAAATATTTTTTTATATATCAAATTCTTAAAATCTTTTTTAAGAAAAATATTTGAATGCAAATCATAAGTATTAATTTATGTGTATATAAAAACTAAATTTCACTAAAGATTATCAACCTAGTTTTCAGATAGGTATTGAATTTTCAAACAAAAAAGGATTTTAGGTTTTATTATAACTTCAAAAACTTCTTTTTGAAAATTTTGATATGCAATGTTATTAGATCTTATTTGAAATTTGTATATAAAAAAATTAACCTGAATCCATTAATTTCAGGATAGTAAGAAAAATCAAAATAAGAAAAATACGAAAAGTTTTATAAAAATCGTAAAAACCCTTTTTGAGAAAAAAATATTTTCTTAAACGGTTTTTTTTGACAATTTTGTCGAAGTTACCGTTATTTTTTCTTAAAAGTAAAATTCTTTCCTTAAATATTCTTTAAAGTGTTAAAAAAAAACCTTAAATACTTAGGTAGTTTTCGAAATATGTAATTGATTTTCAAAAAATCTTGTGTAGTTTTTTGTGAACCCAAAAAACATTTTTTATGAAAATTTTGATATATTTATTATTGTAGAAAGAAATTATTGAAATCAGTTATACCCTTTTGGAGAAAATCAATGATAAAGAAAATGGTTCTTAATAACCATTTTTAAAAAGAATGGTTTCCCAGTCCAATGTAGCCTTTACTAAGATTAATTTATTGATATTTTTAAAATAAGTTGTGGTGACGGTTTTGAGAAAAAATACATGTCAAACTGCTGGCAGGTACTGTTATTTTTGGTTCCAAAAAAAAAAAGTGGATGGAATGATCGAAAAACGTGAAAAATAGAATTATTAGACCATCTCTCCTCTGTTTCCCTACCATCGTAATAACAAAATTTGATCAAAATCTCGAGTTCGATTTTTTTACGAATGCAAAACTTGCCACATTTAGTACCTAATCGCAGGGTAAAAAGGACATGGCCGGGTATTAGATCAAAGTGGCCGGGTACTGAAATTTGGTGGCCGGGTACTGGTGAAAATTCACTTTTTAGAAGAATAATTCGATATTAAAAAATATATTGTAGGAACTGTAAGTTAAAATTTTTTATTCAATACTAAACATAATCCATAACTGCTCAAAACAAATTACATTAGCGTATGTAATCAGCTGAATTAGTTATGAAGCTTCAAAGTAGAAAAATGTGTTAGGTGGCCGGTTACTGGTACACTTACCCTACATCAATTTAAAGGTTCCTACTTCCTTCCAAGTGTATTTTCCTCGGTTTGTCCTTTTGAGTCCTCTGCATTATAAGGCTAACCAAACTCCCTTGATTGCTTGGTAATTATACAAACAAATAAAGGTCTCACTTATCAACGAAGGATTCTTCTTCTTGAGATCATGAAAATTAAATAAGCTTTAATATTACCCACCATTATTTATAAATCCCTCAACGCAAATTTGTTTTTCCCACATGGGTTTTAACTTTCAAATGTTATGAGTCGCTAACCACTGTTAAAGTTAGAAGAAATTAATTGATGTATCTCTTACAGGAAATTGAATGCCCTACTTTTGTAGCCGCTTATAAATTGATCCATGTACGAATCACAACTCGAACAGTTCATACTCAAATACCACCCTTGTTGCTGTTCAGACAATCTCTCATAGAAATCAGTCTTTGTCGGCTTTGGTTCACTCAACTCTGAACTGTAATCTGGATTCTGGAAATATGATAGCTAGCGTTTTTATATCACAAATAAAGTTTTATGCGAATTGTGCAGACAGTCCTTGGCCTTAGAAAATATATTTTTATGATTTTCTTTATAACCGACTTTGTAACAGTGCTGATATGAAGGAAAACAAAAAATCTAATTTACTGTCCCAATATTATGTTTGACAACAAAGGAATGCTCCAAAAAAAGTTGTTAATCCATGCATTAGCAAATTATTCAGATTTTCCATTGATTCATTTTTTTGTCAACTTTTCTTTAATTTCTTGTATGTCACTCATCTAAACACATTAGGGGGAAATTTATTAAAAAAGTTAACGCATATGCGATAAGATATGATAAATACATGTCACCAAAGCTGCTAATGATATAAGCAGATGGATGTTCTTTAAAGCCTTAAGATTGATAGGCGAATTATATTGTGTGAACACCGGAAACAGCTTGTGTGTCTACAGAGACATTTTATTTGTGAAAGGATTTACTTAGGAAAATTTCGAAACTAATTTTATGTAAAAAGTTAGCTGAGTTGAAAGAACCTAAGCCCTTTGGGATTACCGACTTTTTGGAACTTAAGTACTTACTCTTTTCAGCAATTAACATGGATATAGAGATATAGGGAAAGGAATTACTGTTTCATATAAATTTGAAAGTTTCTCTCCAAGATGTCTTGCGTATATTAGAAAAATGTTTGAACAAAAAGCATCACTTGCTGTGGTATTTTTGTTTTACCAACAAAGACTTCTGAAAGAAAAGCATCTTAGACTCACAAGTAAAGTTTGGCATAAGGATTACATTTTTTTTTTTTTTTTTGAAGAAGAAGAATTTCGAATTAGATGACTTTTAATTTAAAAGTTTTGCGGCAACAAATTGTATCATTACAGGAGTTGACGAAAAGACGAAATGTGTTATATTTTTAATGAAAATGTAGTCAATAAACCGATTATAATAATAATGATGGAATAAGGATTTAAAACAGGGACTTTGCATTTAAATAAGATATTTATCAAGAGAATTATTTTTTTGAATTATTCGTAACAGGAACTGGAGAAAATTCATAATAAATGAAACGAAATAATTTTCAAACTAATTATAAAAACAAATTCAAATGCTTGATTGTGTCGAACATACTCGTACCTGCTCTTATAGGTAGGTATAGGTAGAAATGGTGGCAAGAGCGTAACACTCGCTCTTTGCCCAATTAGCACTGGATTGCGCCGTTTTGATACCATAACTCGTTTGACCTGTGTATGAATGAATGAATGAATTAGTTTAAGGGTGTAAGTGCACTGCGACCTTAAGATCTATTGTGCCCCCTTACTAGAGCTTGATGAGGTTACTCATTCTACAGCTCATCCTCCAAATTGATTTCTTTAAGAAACTTGAGTATTTGGAGTACTTTTAGAGAGGATAGTTCTTTCTCCTCTATCTGGTGATTTCCCAGATGCCTTTGTCTTTGATGCAGAAGTGCATCACATCTACCCAATATGTGGTTCGGGGTTTCATCGTGCTCATTGCAAAATCTGCATATGGCACTGTTTTCCAGGCCAAGAATTCGGAGGGGTCTCCTTAACTTGCAGTGGCCTGTGAGGAATCCCGTTATTATTCTAAGTCTGTTTCTATTTAAGCTGATGCAGGATTGGAATCGTGCTTGGTTGTAATCCCCAAGTAGAATTTTGGCCTGCCTCAGCTTAGGGAGCTCTTTCCAGGTTTTTGATCTTTTCTCCCTCTCTGTTGTTTTGATTTTGTTTTTAATCACGTTTTCTCCTAATCCGCAATAAGGCTCTGGCCCCATTATGGGTGACATTGCTCCTTTTTTTTTGCTAAGGAGTCTGCCTCTTCATTGCCCTGTATGCCAACGTGCCCAGGTACCCAGTGAAGAGTAACATAGTTATTCTTGCCCAATTCATTTAGCCTGCCCACACACTCCCATACCAGCTTACAGCTAATGCTATACGAGCTTAGTGCTCTGAGTGCGGCCTGGCTATCTGACATGATTACAATATTTTGGTTTTTATATTTTCTTTCGAGATTTCTTTCTGCACATTTCCCTATGGCATTAACTTCTGCCTGAAAAATGCTGGTGGACTGTCCCATCGGTATGAAAAGTTTGGTTCTAGGCCCAAAAATTCCAGCCCCAGTCCCCTCAGACGTTCTTGATCCATCAGTATACCATTTGATGGTATTTGCTTTAAGAGTGTAGTTTACGTCTTCGTCTACCCACTCTTTTTTGCTACTTAGCTCCGTATGAAAGTTCTTAACGAAGTTGTACTTTTTAATCATGCCATCTCTTGGAATGTCAAGAAGGTTTGATTCTGTGGACGTGCAAATCGAGTGTTTTTCCCTAAGACCAATGATTTTCCCCGTCCCAGTTCCCTCCCTTGCAAATCTCATGATGGCTCCCTTAGCAGCACTATCTATGGCCACGTGTAGTGGGGTCAAGTCCAGAATGACTTCCATAGCTGCTGTAGGGCAAGTTCTCATTGCTCCGGTGATGCAAATGCATGCGAGCCTTTGTACCTTATCTAGTGATTTCCTAGCTGTACTAAGTTCGGTTCTTTTGTGCCATGCGACCGCCCCATAGGTAATGATGGGTCTTACCATCATGGTGTACATCCATCTCAGGATATTTGGCTTACAGCCCCATGATTTACCTGCAAGTCTCTTGCATATCATGAGAGATTTTGTGGCTTTTCCGACAGTTGTCTCGACATGTTTGTTCCAGAGAAGTTTGCTATCTAGTGTAATACCTAGATATTTAACCTCTTTCTGGATGTCGATTTCTTCACCAGCCAACCGGATAGGTTTGACCTGTGTATGAAAGCAGATTAAAGCGTTCCTTGCTTTGAAATAGGACGGCTGTGAAGTATGGTTGGGAACATGGGGGGGGAACATGATGCAGAACGCAACCGACTTTCGTCTCAGATCCATTTCGTGGCGTTAAGAAAAGAGATCAAGTCTTTGATCTTCATTTCGGAAAGTTCGTTTAGGTCGTCAAAAAAAGCCATTCCAAACGGTTGTGCTCTCATTCTGGCTAGAGTTGGACATTTACAGAGAAAATGAAGGACTGTTTCCTTTTCTTGCTGGTCTCCACAAGTGAGTATTGTTAAGGAATACCCAGCCTCGCCGCATGTTCTCCAATTGACCAGTGTCCAGTGCAGGCTACTACGACCCTGGCTATGTCCCGCGTAGATCTCCATATTAGATCAATTGTTCGGAAGGCGGGCCAGATCGTTCTGGATATTTTTCAGTTGGTCAAACTACTCCATCTACGATTGGATTCCCTAAGGAAAATTGACAATATATTGCCCTTCACAGCTCCAAAGGGAATGTTGACTCTTTCATTTCCCTCAATGCCACTGTGACCAGGAACCCAGATAAGAGTGGCCTTGAGGTTAATATTTAGACTTGCAGGCTCATCTCGGTATTGTTGGACCAATTTAGAGGATGATGTAGCCGAATCAATGGCTTTAACAGCCGCCTGGCTGTCTGAAAGGATGGCTGTATTACGATTTTGGTTTGGATCTGCTTTAAGTACCTTGCATGCCTCCCTAATTGCCAGTATTTCAGCTTGAAGTACACTAGCAAAATTCGGTAGCCGAAATGACTTAGAGATGTTGAGAGACTCAGAGAAGACTCCAGAGCCAACACCGCACTCCATCTTTGAGCCATCAGTATAGAGAGATGTGTCGAAGTTTCTCGTCACGGCATCATTATCCCAGTCCCCTCTAGATGGAAATAAGACTTTAAAATCTTTACTGAGGCTCATTGTAAGAGCGCGGTAGTCAGTGGGATTCGAAAATATATCAGTGGGAATCAAATTTGTGATATTGATGTGACCATAAGGTTAAGCAACCTAAAAATTTGATTCTTTAAGTCTTAAGGCACTGCAAGATACTAGATATTTTATGTGTAGATCAAGTGGTAGAAGGTGCAGAAAAACGCTCAAGGCATCCGTTGGGCAAGATCGAAGAACCCCTGTGGTACCAACACTAGCTGTTCTTTGAACCTTTTTGAGTTTGTCGATGTTATATCCCTTGTTAAGTGCGGGCCACCAGACAATCGAACCATATGTTAGAATCGGCCGAACCCACTGCAGTATACGTCCATAAGACCATCTTTGATCGAAGGCCCCACTTTTTACCAAAGGTTTTACTACAGGCATAGAAAACTATGCAGGCCTTCCTGACCTGTTCTTCAATGTTTATTTTCCAGTTTAACTTAGGGTCTAGGATGACACCTAGATATTTTGCACTGGTTGATAGTGAGAGTATTTGGCCGTTAAGTTGGGATGGAGTGAAGGGTTGTATCTTAGTTTTGGTAGTAAAAAGCATCAGTTCAGTTTTGCTCTGGTTGACTCCTAGACCACAACTCGTAGCCCAGTTGCTAACTTTTCTCAAAGCCATCTCTGTGATTTCGCTTATCACAGGAGTAAACTTCCCTGACACTAATAATACAAAGTCGTCCGCATTCGCAACCGCCTTCATACCACATCTCTCCAGTTTAACAAGGATTTTGTTCATGACCAAAAGCCATAGAAGTGGTGACAGAACACCGCCCTGGGGTGTTCCTCTACTGACTTGTTTTGTCGAGTTTGCATTACCTAACGTGCCATGAATCTTTCTATCCTTGAGCATGGATATTATCCATTCTCTGATGTAGTCCTCTACACCAAAGTTAACTAGTGCCTCAAGAATAGATTCGGTAAGCACGTTGTTGAAAGCCCCATCTACATCTAAGAAGGTAGCGAGGGAGTATTCTTTGAAGTTGATGGTTTTCTCAATTACGCGTACGCACTACCTAATGAAGGGCCGTCTCCGTCGACTTACCTTTGAGATATGCATGTTGAGAGTTTACAAGAGGACATTCCACAAGTATGTCTCTAATATGTGTGTCTAGAGTTTTAAGTACAAAAGAGGTTAGGTTAATTGGACGAAAATCCTTCGCGGATTCGTACCCTCGCCTGCCTACTTTTGGAATAAAAACCACTTTTACATGTCTCCAAGACTCTGGCACATGGTAGAGAAAGAGGCATCCTTTAAAAATCATCTCTTGCCGTGGGATTACCACATCTTGTAGCTGTTGGAGCATGATTGGCAGAATTCCATCTCGGCCTGGAGATTTATACGGGAAGAAAGTATTAATAGCCCAGGCTATCCTTTCTTTTGTTATAACGGTATTGATATGCTCTACACGAGCTAAAGGTAAATTATAAGTTCTATGCGTTTTGGGGTTGCTATTCTTGCAGCCCGGAAAGTATGTCGTCATCAGAAGTTCTAAGGACTCCGTCGGAGAAACTGTCCAAGATCCATCAGGCTTTTTCAAGAACGAAGGATTACAATGCTACTTACAAAGAAGTTTGTTAAGCCTTGCGGAATCTTTTAAGCTCTCAATAGAATGGCAGTATTCTCTTCAACCTAGTTTCTTCGCTGATACGAGAGCACGCTTGTAAACTTTCAAACAGTCCTTATAAGGCTGGGTAAAACTTGTGTCTGTGGCAGATATTGAAGATCTTCCTAGTCATTTTTCTCAGACTTGACAGGTCTTCATTCCACCATGGAGGAAGGGTTTTACGGCAACAGTTAAGTTGTTTTCAATAATAAAATCAAAAAGAGACTCGTTCATTAATCACCGAACTACCCCAGAGAGTATGTCGTGCGTTAGCATCACATCCAATCAGGAGGTTGGTCCCTTTCGTGTTGACCTCGGATGAAAGCGTGCGCCACTCTTCCGGCGGTGACAGCCTGTCATGCGCCGAGTACGCTGAGGCCACCAGTAAGCCGTCTGCATTTTTACCGTCCAATCTGAGGACTGTCAGATCGGAGGTGCTAAGGTTAGGACACAAAAAAGCTTTTAAGTGTTTTTTAGCTAAAATACAAGTTCTAGGCTTGCCTTGGTTTGCGGTTTTGTAGAACAGATCATACTGGCTGTCCTTGAGACTTCTCACTCTACGGCCGTTAACCCACGATTCTTTTATGATGCCGACGTCGATGTTCTCCTCACTCAGGAAAACCCTCAGATTATCTGATGCACATTTCGAGTGCTTCAGATTAATCTGAATGACCCTCAACATCGTGTTTTTAATTGTGATTGCATTATGCACAGTCAGGGCCCGGCGGCTCGCTGGGGACCTCAACTCCATCAATGACATCGTCGAACTCGACACTTACATCAACTTTGTCGGGGTCTGTTCCCTGACTGGGCAGAATTTTGACTTTGGCAAACCTGATGCCGAAGCGGAGTTTGGAAGTCAGCCTTCTCAAGTTCCCCTACACTTTCTTCGCTAGTCTTCAGAAGATAAGAAGCGCTGTTCTTCTGTGGTTTCTAAGTCTTGATAGCTGCCCGGTCTCGCATCGGAATGAACGGATTTAGCCTCTGAAGACCGCGGATCAGCTCCTGTCCGCTTGGCTTGATACTCATGAGGGGCAACCTGCTCTTATAGCACAATATATTTTTAATTTTAATGATTTATCATAAATAAAATAGCATAGTTAAGTAATTTAATAAATTGTAGAATTTCTTAGTGGGCTTTAGGTCAATAAAGAGATGTTAAATTAGCTTAGTTAGCGACGTTTCGAGCATGATTATGCTCATCATCAGGCCTTTATTCACAAAAATAAATAAATAAATACATAAATAAATTATTACACATTTTTAAATGTGGTGTCAAAGTTACTCACAAGAACAATTAAGAAAGTTAACTATTATAATCTAGTATAAATTTACATTCTTATACACTTGATATGAAGGAACTAAAAAAAAAAAAAGAAAACAAAATTTATTATTAATTTACTTAGATTGAGATCTTTTTTGAATTTAAATTACTGGCAATAACAACTGGCATTTGAACTTAACACTTTGAAAACGATCACCTATACTTTATCTTACTTTTAACGCTTGGTCTTTTTATAAGCTGGCTGTAAATGTTGCTAAGACCCTCACAGTCAGAACGTCGGTTGATGGCATTTTTGCTGTCAATAATGTGCAACATTTCTAACAACATTCTTTTTGAATAATGTTGCTCCGTTTGCAGAACTTTGGCATTCTCCAAATCTGGTTTGTGGTCTTCTTGTAAACAATGGAGAGCAAGAGCAGTTTTTTGTGCAGCCCCATTATTCAAATCAGATTTGTGTCCAGAGAGACGATTTTTTAATTTTTGTTTTGAAGTGCCTATGTACACTGCAGAGCATGCCGCTTCTTTCCCTCCCAAGCAATTTATCTTGTATACAATATCAGCCTTCTCTAGCGCCTCTACTTTGCCTTTGGTATTGCTAAAGATTTGGTTTCTCAGAGAATTAACCGGTTTGAATGCAATCCTAGTTTTTGTTTTTTCTCTGATAGGTGCGGTGTTGATGCGACTGGAGAGGTGAGGAATGAACAACATACTCTTATATATCAACATTTGTTTCTCTTCATCAATTTTGTTTTGTGTTTGTGTTCGCAATTGCGGGTGGTTTTTGATGAGCTTTTCAATCACTGCAGGGGGGAAAGAATTGGAGAACAGGGTGTCTCGAATGATGTTTTTATTTTTATGATGAAAAGAAACGTCACTTGTATCAAGAACACGGTTAACAAAATTCTGAGCCGTGTTAATTATTATTTGTCTGGGTTGTTTCGAGTGAAAATTTATAAGTCGTCCCGATGAACTGGGTTTCTTATACCAATCAAATAATAGTTTTTTATCACATCTTATAACTTTTACATCCAGATATGGAAGCTCCCCATCTTTCTCAATCTCGACCGTAAATTTTATTTTGTGATTGTAACTATTTAGTGCATTAAGCGTTTTTTCAATCTCATCTGATTTGATCACAACGAAGAGGTCATCAACATATTTTGTAATTATTTTCGGTTTATGATCAAGCTTTGCCAAAACATCATCTAGGAGAGTTTCCATAACTAGGTCTGCCAAAATAGGTGATGCTGGGCTACCCATTGGAACACCTTGTTTTTGTTGGTAGATAATTCCATCGGACTCTAAGTAATTATTATCGATCACGCAAAACCTTAGGATGTCTATGAATTTTGATTTTTTAATGGATGTAAATTCCTTAATATTATTCCATTTCTTCTTGATAACCTCTAGAATCAAACCGATAGGTATACTAGTAAATAGAGATACCACATCGAATGACACCAAGACTTCGTCATTATCCAATTGAAGATTTGAAACTCTACCAATGAAATCTTTGCCATTTTTGACGTTATATTGCGAATTCTGTGTAAGCTTTTGTAGAATTTTTACCATAAACTTCGAAAGTTCATAGCAGGGTACATGTTTTGAGGCGCAAATGGGTCTTAAAGGAACAGTTTCTTTGTGGATTTTAGGCAGGCCGTAGATTTTTGGGGCGCTCGCTGTATATGTTGTCATACGTTGTTTTTCATATTGTGATATGTGATTATGCAGAAATAAATCCTTAACAAAGTCGTTGTTCTTACTTTGTAACGTATTAGTGGGATTGTTCCTAAGAATTCTGTATATGTTTCTGTCCGTCATCAATTGCTGCATTTTGGCGACGTAAGCTGTCTTGTACATTGCCACAGTAACATTCCCTTTATCAGCTGGGACTATGTATACATCTTTATGTTGTCTCAGAAATCTCTTCGTTTCATTAAAAACTTTGTTCAAATATTTATCAAACGATTTAATATTTGTTGACCTTAAATGGCTTTGTAAAATTTCAGTAAAATTTGATCTAGCTACTTCCTGGTCACCCTGTTCTAAAGTCTTAATAAGTTCTTCTCCATCTGCAATTATTTTGAAAAGAGGTAAATCTCCTTTCATTACTGGCAGAGCAAACTTGGGACCCAGCGACAATAGCCACTTAACATCTGATGGAAACACAACGGATGTGCTGTTTACAAACCATTTCTCATTAAAATCTATACCCATTTTGAATTTCAAATTTTCTTTTAAGCGTTCTAATTTCTTTTTGTGTGTTGTTTTAATTTTTTCATTGGTGGTATTGTGCTTATCTTCCTGAGTGTTGAAAAATGTACAATACTCCCTTTGAGTTAGTTTGTTAGTTATTAAATTTTCCAGTTTTGCAATTTTATTGGATGTATATCTCTTTTGCGTTTGTTTAAGGGAGATAACAATATTTAAAAGTTTTGAGTGAAAGTTATCTATGTGTGCAAGAAGCTTACTCTCCAGTTGTTTCTCTTTTTCGTTTTCCGAAAATTGAAATATTGTGTGAATGTTTTTCGTTGAATCGGCGATAAAATTAGGAAGCAAACCAAATTCTCTGCATTTCAAAAGAAATATCAAAGAATTATTGTTTTTTGTATAAGAAAGTGTCAATTTGCTATATTCCTTAAGTATTCTGCAAGTTTCAATGCCATAAAGGTTATTTATGTGATTGTAAAAATCCATTTTTGGTACGGCGTGCCCTCCGTTGCATTAATAAATAATGATTTAAGTGACCTTTGTATACTTTAATAAATTGTAGAATTTCTTAGTGGGCTTTAGGTCAATAAAGAGATGTTAAATTAGCTTAGTTAGCGACGTTTCGAGCATGATTATGCTCATCATCAGGCCTTTATTCACAAAAATAAATAAATAAATACATAAATAAATTATTACACATTTTTAAATGTGGTGTCAAAGTTACTCACAAGAACAATTAAGAAAGTTAACTATTATAATATTATTTATACTAGATTATAATAGTTAACTTTCTTAATTGTTCTTGTGAGTAACTTTGACACCACATTTAAAAATGTGTAATAATTTATTTATGTATTTATTTATTTATTTTTGTGAATAAAGGCCTGATGATGAGCATAATCATGCTCGAAACGTCGCTAACTAAGCTAATTTAACATCTCTTTATTGACCTAAAGCCCACTAAGAAATTCTACAATTTATTAAAGTATACAAAGGTCACTTAAATCATTATTTATTAATGCAACGGAGGGCACGCCGTACCAAAAATGGATTTTTACAATCACATAAATAACCTTTATGGCATTGAAACTTGCAGAATACTTAAGGAATATAGCAAATTGACACTTTCTTATACAAAAAACAATAATTCTTTGATATTTCTTTTGAAATGCAGAGAATTTGGTTTGCTTCCTAATTTTATCGCCGATTCAACGAAAAACATTCACACAATATTTCAATTTTCGGAAAACGAAAAAGAGAAACAACTGGAGAGTAAGCTTCTTGCACACATAGATAACTTTCACTCAAAACTTTTAAATATTGTTATCTCCCTTAAACAAACGCAAAAGAGATATACATCCAATAAAATTGCAAAACTGGAAAATTTAATAACTAACAAACTAACTCAAAGGGAGTATTGTACATTTTTCAACACTCAGGAAGATAAGCACAATACCACCAATGAAAAAATTAAAACAACACACAAAAAGAAATTAGAACGCTTAAAAGAAAATTTGAAATTCAAAATGGGTATAGATTTTAATGAGAAATGGTTTGTAAACAGCACATCCGTTGTGTTTCCATCAGATGTTAAGTGGCTATTGTCGCTGGGTCCCAAGTTTGCTCTGCCAGTAATGAAAGGAGATTTACCTCTTTTCAAAATAATTGCAGATGGAGAAGAACTTATTAAGACTTTAGAACAGGGTGACCAGGAAGTAGCTAGATCAAATTTTACTGAAATTTTACAAAGCCATTTAAGGTCAACAAATATTAAATCGTTTGATAAATATTTGAACAAAGTTTTTAATGAAACGAAGAGATTTCTGAGACAACATAAAGATGTATACATAGTCCCAGCTGATAAAGGGAATGTTACTGTGGCAATGTACAAGACAGCTTACGTCGCCAAAATGCAGCAATTGATGACGGACAGAAACATATACAGAATTCTTAGGAACAATCCCACTAATACGTTACAAAGTAAGAACAACGACTTTGTTAAGGATTTATTTCTGCATAATCACATATCACAATATGAAAAACAACGTATGACAACATATACAGCGAGCGCCCCAAAAATCTACGGCCTGCCTAAAATCCACAAAGAAACTGTTCCTTTAAGACCCATTTGCGCCTCAAAACATGTACCCTGCTATGAACTTTCGAAGTTTATGGTAAAAATTCTACAAAAGCTTACACAGAATTCGCAATATAACGTCAAAAATGGCAAAGATTTCATTGGTAGAGTTTCAAATCTTCAATTGGATAATGACGAAGTCTTGGTGTCATTCGATGTGGTATCTCTATTTACTAGTATACCTATCGGTTTGATTCTAGAGGTTATCAAGAAGAAATGGAATAATATTAAGGAATTTACATCCATTAAAAAATCAAAATTCATAGACATCCTAAGGTTTTGCGTGATCGATAATAATTACTTAGAGTCCGATGGAATTATCTACCAACAAAAACAAGGTGTTCCAATGGGTAGCCCAGCATCACCTATTTTGGCAGACCTAGTTATGGAAACTCTCCTAGATGATGTTTTGGCAAAGCTTGATCATAAACCGAAAATAATTACAAAATATGTTGATGACCTCTTCGTTGTGATCAAATCAGATGAGATTGAAAAAACGCTTAATGCACTAAATAGTTACAATCACAAAATAAAATTTACGGTCGAGATTGAGAAAGATGGGGAGCTTCCATATCTGGATGTAAAAGTTATAAGATGTGATAAAAAACTATTATTTGATTGGTATAAGAAACCCAGTTCATCGGGACGACTTATAAATTTTCACTCGAAACAACCCAGACAAATAATAATTAACACGGCTCAGAATTTTGTTAACCGTGTTCTTGATACAAGTGACGTTTCTTTTCATCATAAAAATAAAAACATCATTCGAGACACCCTGTTCTCCAATTCTTTCCCCCCTGCAGTGATTGAAAAGCTCATCAAAAACCACCCGCAATTGCGAACACAAACACAAAACAAAATTGATGAAGAGAAACAAATGTTGATATATAAGAGTATGTTGTTCATTCCTCACCTCTCCAGTCGCATCAACACCGCACCTATCAGAGAAAAAACAAAAACTAGGATTGCATTCAAACCGGTTAATTCTCTGAGAAACCAAATCTTTAGCAATACCAAAGGCAAAGTAGAGGCGCTAGAGAAGGCTGATATTGTATACAAGATAAATTGCTTGGGAGGGAAAGAAGCGGCATGCTCTGCAGTGTACATAGGCACTTCAAAACAAAAATTAAAAAATCGTCTCTCTGGACACAAATCTGATTTGAATAATGGGGCTGCACAAAAAACTGCTCTTGCTCTCCATTGTTTACAAGAAGACCACAAACCAGATTTGGAGAATGCCAAAGTTCTGCAAACGGAGCAACATTATTCAAAAAGAATGTTGTTAGAAATGTTGCACATTATTGACAGCAAAAATGCCATCAACCGACGTTCTGACTGTGAGGGTCTTAGCAACATTTACAGCCAGCTTATAAAAAGACCAAGCGTTAAAAGTAAGATAAAGTATAGGTGATCGTTTTCAAAGTGTTAAGTTCAAATGCCAGTTGTTATTGCCAGTAATTTAAATTCAAAAAAGATCTCAATCTAAGTAAATTAATAATAAATTTTGTTTTCTTTTTTTTTTAGTTCCTTCATATCAAGTGTATAAGAATGTAAATTTATACTAGATTATAATAGTTAACTTTCTTAATTGTTCTTGTGAGTAACTTTGACACCACATTTAAAAATGTGTAATAATTTATTTATGTATTTATTTATTTATTTTTGTGAATAAAGGCCTGATGATGAGCATAATCATGCTCGAAACGTCGCTAACTAAGCTAATTTAACATCTCTTTATTGACCTAAAGCCCACTAAGAAATTCTACAATTTATTAAAGTATACAAAGGTCACTTAAATCATTATTTATAGTTAAGTAATGTTATTAGAGTTAAATCTAAACAAAGATGCTATGAGTAATTTATATTGCCAAACAAAACGTGTGTACAGTTTTGAGCTCAAAAACAGAAAATCAAATGATTTCTTGGATAATTATCAACCTATAAAGGAGATAGGAAGTGTAACGGTATAGACAACAACTAGTGTTGTTAACCCATTCACCCTGCAGATACAGGTTCAGCAAAACGGATGAAAGGGCGTCCAGAAGGCGAGAACCAGGTCAGGCATGCTTGCATGTATGCTTAACTTGTCGGGTGTGGGGTGGGTTCTTTTGGCCTGCCTGTCTGGACTACCGTACTAACAAATCATGCCTGGTTCAAAAAATTAATAAAAAAAAAGAAAATGCAAAATAAAAATATTCTAGGACAGTTAAATATAAAAGAAACAAACGGACAAAACGGACAAGTTAAAATAAGCTACGTTAAATGTGAATGGATCTAAAAATGCTTGGAAGCAAACAAAGAATTCCTAAACTGATTCACCTACTAACCCTTTCAATACATGGGCACCTTCGGTGCTAATGGTACCCTTGAGCATCCCTCTCCATCACCAAACTCATCACTGAGATGACGCCTTGGCTGTCGCGTGCTCAGATGTGTACGACAGCCGCTAAACCAAGACCCTAAGCCTCACCTGCGGAAGCTCACCCGTCAAGGACCCTCATATCCCATTCCCCATCAGTCACTCTACAGAAAATTTAATATCCCATGTTCAATAACAGTGATTCAATTTTCAATGCTCAAAACCCCTTTTTGTTCATTGATTTAATATTTAGACAAATATTTTTTATTGCATAAAAATTATATCTAGGTAGCTTAGTAGTATTAATAATAAGTAGGTAACAGTATGAATAAGTCTTAAAAAGTGTGTTTTATTTTTAAGTATGTAAGCTAGAATTTAAAATAAAAAAAAGAATGTGAACTATATAAAATACTAACGTGGCAACATCTATCTGCCCTAGAAAATTTTCAAGTTCACGGTCAAAGGTGAACAAACTCAGATTTGAATTCTTAGCAATAGACAATAATAATAAATAAATATAATAACCAAATACTTAAAAAGAAAATCACATACCTGTATCCTCCTACTTGTGCGCACATGTATTGGGATCCAGCGTAGAATGAAACTTAAGAAAATTAAAATCACAACAAAAAAACAAACTGAGCAATTTACCAGAGAACAGGGAACGAGTAACAAACACAAAAAAAAAAATTATAACATACACGCACAAATAAAATTATAACTATTTATATAAATTCTAAAACATAATAAAATACACAACTAAAGAATTGGGAAACACAAAACGAAAAAAAGGAGTTAGAAAACTACCTACCTATTTAGAAAAAAAATAGATGTTTCGAAGGCCTTCGACACGGTTGACCATACCAACCTTTGTAACAAGCTTTTGACGCTATTTGGTTTCTCAATGTCTGCAGTTAAACTCATGTCATCTTATTTGAAGTCCAGAACACAAGCTATCTCGTTAGGTGATGAAATTTCCAGCTTTTTATCTAACAGCAGAGGGGTTCCACAAGGTTCCATACTTGGACCTCTATTGTTTTCATTATATGTTAATGAAATTCCCTCTTTAGTATCCTCTTCCATACAAATGTACATATGCCGATGATGTCCAATTGTATAAGAGTTGCCCCCTTGGGTTGCTAGAGGACTGCGCAAATACAATAAATACTGATTTAGATAAGATCTCCACTTGGTCTGAGAAGAATGGGCTTTTTCTTAACCCACTAAAAACAAAATGCATAGTCATTAGTAAAAAACCATTAGACCTTTCCTATTTCCCTGAAATCTCCCTTCAAGGTTCAAAAATTGTATATGTCGAAACCACAAGAAATCTAGGAATGGTTTTTAATAGGACACTGACTTGGAATAATCATATCAATGCAGCTGTTGGGAAAGTCTATGGAACACTTCGCCAGCTCTGGATGTCTCACCAATTTACCCCTCAAAGAACACGTATGATGTTAGCAAAAACACTTATTATTCCTAATCTTAACTATGGTTGTGAAATTTTTGGAAACTGCGATTCTATTAGCAGGAGGAAACTTAACATCGCTTTCAACAATATCGCACGTTACGTATTTAACGTAAGACGTTTCGATCGGATTTCACATTTCTCCAAACTTCTTTATAATATGTCGTATGATCATCTTATTCGTTACAGATCTCTTATCCTGCTCTCTAATATAATTCAAACTAATCAGCCTAGTTACTTATTTAACAAAATACGCTATAGTACCTCAATGAGATCTCGTCAACTTATCCAACCTCGTTTCTCTTGCCTTACATCTGAGCGGCAGTTTTTTGTTTACTCTATTCGCTTATGGAATTCTTTACCAAGGCATGTTTGTGGTTTCGGTGGCACTGATAGGTTTAGGTTGGAGCTTAGGTCCTTTTTCACTCAAAACATTGGCTAATTTATGCTACAGCATCTTTTTTTTATGTTATTTTTCTTTTCTTTTTCTTTTTCTCTTTTTTATTTTTTTCTCTTGTCTATTTGTACTATTTTTCCTTATTATAAATGGAGAGGTGTGTATTTAAAAATATTTATTGATTTTTTTGTAATTTTAAACTCGATTTTTGTTTTTTCCTTTTTCTTTTTTATTCAATTTCGAAAACACTCTTTTATTTAATTTAATTGTTAAAAATTTAAATTGTTAAATGCATCTTTAAGCTTCACTATCTATAAGATTGTACTTCTTAATGTGAATGCCTTCAAATAAATAAATAAATGTAAATGTAAATGTAGTTACTTGATTTGCATGAAATATAATTTGTTTGTTGATATGTAGGTTAGGTAATATGTAAATCATCTATAGCAGTGTTTTTCAAACTTTTTGAGTGCGCGACCCCTTTGTTAGTAAAAACATTCTGGCGACCCCCACATTCATAATAATACTTTGTTAGTTATTTGAAAAGTGACATGAATCGAGCCCATCAAAATCTTTGTCAAACAGAGCTCAGATGGTTGTGAAGAGGTAATTTTTAGATTTAGAGCCCACAGCTTGTTTTGGGTGTGATTGATAACAAAAAAAAAAGTATAGGCATCGAAAGCTTCATTAAAGGCTATTCAAAAAATCGAAGTCTTGTTGTCCAGAACCGGGCCCTTAGTGGATAAAGCAGTGAATCGAAAAAAAAAATATGAATGCAACCTCGAGGGTAATCGTGTAAGCCGAAATTAATTTCATCCCTCCCTAGATAAGCTCCTCGGATCCCATATCACGGAATCTGAGATCATTTGAGTATATGCTTCACCCTGTCAGACTGTTAAAAAAAAAGTTTTTCACTTAGAATTTTAAATTTTTTAAACGGTCTGGAAGGGCGAACTAAACACTTAGATGGTCTCGGATTCCGTGATATGTGATCCGTGGAGCTTATCTAGGGAAGGGTGAAAACCAGCTTCAGCTAACACGATTACCCTCGAAACTGCATTCAAACTTAATTTTTTGCTATCACTTACACCCGAAATCTGCTGTGGGCTCTCAGTCTAGTTGACATATGAGTTCTGGAATTAAAAGCTGACTTATTGATGTTTTTACATGATTATAAAACGGGATGATCAAATCATTTTTCTCTCCCCACTCAGCTTTTAAAATTATCATTCCTCGCTAATCTTTTTGCCCACTTAAACATCTTGATACAATTCCAAGTGAGACAAGAATTGAATATATCCTTCCATCTGGCCGATTTTCCATCGGTAAAGATGATAGAAAATCTTATGTATTTAGCTGCAGATGGTATGCTCTGAATTCAATGTAAAAACCATTGATAATTTCTGGATCAAGAGAAGAGGAAAATATCTAGAGCTGGAAAAAGAGGCTTTAACATAGTTAGTGCCATTCACCACTTCATACCTATGTTGTATATGTCATCTTACGTTATCTTCCCTCAATAGGAAAATGCTTTAATTGTTAACACCTCAAAGATACAACCAAGTTTTGAAAATTTAATAAAATTAAACCTTTAGTACCTTGTACCTAATGGCTTGCGACCGCGACCCCCCTAATTATTCTTGGCGACCCCCTAGGGGGTCGCGACCCACAGTTTGAAAAACACGGATCTATAGGAATAGTGAAAATTAAATTAAAGTTAAATTAAAGCATATCAACATTTTTTATCTTATAACACAAAATTAATCACTAAACAATATAACAGGACACCGCACAGCAAAATAGGAACACAGGAACATGAATCATTAGTTTTTCTTTAAATTTTTGTATAGGTAGGTAGGTAGGTATTTATTTGAAATCATCACTAGCTTAATCACTGGCAAACATCGACAGAATATGGGAACTTGCAGATAATAATTTTTTTCTTTTTCCGGTTTGGGGTGGCATACAAATTTAACACACAGGCATTATTTTGAGATCAGGCAACATTTTTGATTGCGATAAACTTTTGGTTATTTTTAAGATTTCTTTTACACACAGAAGTAGGTTTGTAAATTGATAGGACAAGTTAGATCTGCATAAAACATGAACAGTGTAATTAGGTATTGCCGTTGAATTGAATTTGAATCCTTTTTGTTTTTGATATTAGGAAATTGGCTGCGTCTTCGTATCTAATTTATTTCATTAGTTTTAGATAGGTATTTGGTTATTTAATCCCCAAATATACACTAGTCAACGAAATTAAAGGAACACATTTTTTTTTCAATTTTTGTTAGCATTATTTGAAGAGCTGTATCTTTCTGACGAGTAGTCGTATTGAGTTGAAATAAAAAGTATTTTACAGCTTTATGTCTTTTGTTTCGAGATTTGTTTACAAACAAATTTTTTTCAAATACCGTTATTGCGTTATTGCAAAAAATGAGGCGAGATAACAAAATAATTTTTTTTTTTTATTTTTTTTGAAGGTCCTCATTTCTATGGATAAATTTTGTTGAGCTAATTAAATGTTATGATCAGATACCTTGTTTATTCAGCTTCAATACAGTTTTTTTGTTGTTGTCGTACGATTTTTGTTGACATGGTTTATCTGACTTTGAATGAAAAAAGATACTTTTAGCCTTGATTACCAATATCTCAGCAAATAATGACGTTATAAAAAATTCAAAGACAGTTTTGAAAATTTGAGAAAGCGTTTTACAAGATTTTTTAAGATTTTGTAGAAATTGTTTTTTTTACCCTTCACCGTTAGTTTAAAAAAAGTACTAAAAACCGACGGTTTGTGGTCTTTTCGTAAATCTTTTTTTTTCTTTGCAAATATTGATTGCATGGCTTGCATTGGTATGCAAATTTATAGACTTTTAAATCATCAATATTCTTGTAAATTTTCAAATTGATTCATCGAACCGTTTTTCCTCACCAAAACTTCAAAGTCTCATAAACCAGGTAAAGGAACAAATTGTGTTGTTCCTAAACAATG
Source organism: Dasysyrphus tricinctus (assembly GCA_963921185.1). NCBI lineage: Eukaryota > Metazoa > Arthropoda > Insecta > Diptera > Syrphidae > Dasysyrphus > Dasysyrphus tricinctus. The sequence goes on from OY992532.1 coordinate 128,317,958, forward strand.
TGTAGTCGTCATCAAAATGACAAGAAAACCGCAATTCCAATGGATTTTTTTCACAGTTTGGCATTAGTTAGATAATTTTTTGAATTGAAATTAAATAAAAAGTACATTTTTCCAAAAAAAAAAAAAATTAAAATCAAGTTTTTTTGTTTGAAAAATTTTTGAAATTAAATTTTAGTTTTTTTTGTTTAATGTACTTTTTATTTAATTTCAATCTTTTTTTCATTCAAAGTCAGATAAATCATGTCAAAAAAAATCTTACGACAACAACAAAAAAACTGTATTGAAGCTGAATAAACAAGATATCTGATCATAACATTTAATTAATTTGTTGTCTCGTCTCATTTTTTGCAATAACGCAATAACGGTATTTGAAAAGAATTTGTTTGCAAACAAATCTCGAAACAAAAGACATAAAGCTGTAAAATGCTTTTTATTTCAACTCAATACGACTACTCGTCACAAAGATACAGCTCTTCAAAAAATGCTAACAAAAATTGAAAACAAATTTGTTCCTTTAATTTCGTTGACTAGTGTATTTGGTTTTTCCTTCTCAATGATTATTCAACACAAACACGAAGACAAAAAGAAAAAAGAAAAGATATATTATTCGACTTTTCAAATTGAAATCTAAACTGGAATAATCTAAAAATTTCCAATTTTCCTCCGTCAAACAAAAAAAAAAATAAAACTCAGCTACTCGATTTTATTCCTTGTTTCTCGCTATAAGTGATATTAAAGCTGAGTGTTTTGAGGAAAATATTATGTTTATCTTCTTTTTATGAAATTTTGATGATGGCGACCCTACAGAGCAAAAAGGACGACGTACAAGACAAGAATGTTCAAACTGATTTTCGGCGTATAATATTTCAGCTCATTATGTTCAATAACTAGAACTTATCAAACACTCTTCTTTGAAACGCACCTCTTACTTTCATTGGAAGAATGAAGATACATATAATAGTGGAGGAACGATAGCCCAAAATAGTGCATTTTTCAGGAACCCGGGGAACCTGCTCCGATTTTGATGATTTTTTTTTTTGAAATTAAGGAAATTGAAATTAGAAAAAAATCAAAATCAAAAAACAAAAAACAAAATCAAAAATCGACGCTCTCAACATAAAAATTTTAAAAAATTGAAAAACCAAATTTTTTTCAACAACAAAATAATTTTTCCTATATTTGCTTTGAGCAATTAATTTTACTTATAAAACACACTTCAAAAGTTTATAAAACATTTTAAATAATTTTACTAAATATAAAAGTCCAAAGCCCAGAACAGTCAAACACGCTTATAGTCACAAGGAGATGACAAACCATGCGCTTTCAGGCGGCAACTGCCCTGATACCAAATGATTTTTGCTATCAGGCGATTGTGATTATAAATAGGTCTTACTGTGTTTTTGTTGCTGCTTATACTTATTCAAAAAATATACACTCCGCTTCAACCGAATAGACACAGAATTTTGTAAAGTTGCTTTGTCCTTTGTCATTAATGTATCACTTGATTTTCCTTTTTGTTTGTTTGTGATGTTGGAAAAATCGTTTTTCCCCACAAATATCTGTAGGAAACTTTTTCCTGGGAATATTTAATACCTGTAAGTAGGTATACATACTTTCCGATAAAAAAAAATGTGTGCGTCACTTGGTTACTCCGTCAGAACCTTCCAAGTTGTAGTAATGAACTGCAAAAAAGGTATGAGAAATTGCGTCACTTTATTGAGAGCATTTAAATAATCTTTTGAAAAATTAACAAAAAGATCGAAATGTTAACTTTTTTCTGTTTTAAACATTTATTGATTATATTTCTTGTCACAAGATAATGAGCATACCCATTTTTGTTTTGTAATAAGATCTATAAGATGGTTTGGATAGAATTAAATCATATAGTTTTTTTTCTTTTATCAAGCGAAATCTTGCTCCAGACATCGCAGATAGCTTCGTTTAAGGAGTTCTTTTCTTCAAACTGTCTGCTAGCCTCATGAACTTTTCAATATAGCCATGCCCAGACGTTTTCGATGATGTTTAAGGTCGGCGAATAAGGTGGCCATGGCAAAAGTTTCACGTTTTGCGACTCAATCCAGCTTCTAGTTACCCTGGATATGTGGATAAAGGTCATGTCTTGGTACACAATTCAAGGTACAGGTCCAACAATATTTTTATCTTTGCAAATGCTCATTCCAACAAATATTTCTGTGGTGTTTAGGAGAAACATGATAACTCCATTTTGAAAATTGCTTCTTTACGTCCCATTTTGATTGACCTAAAATCTAAACGGGTAGATCCTCCTTCAAATTTGAAATATTTATGGACATAACCTTTGAAAAATTGTGTTTAAAATTTGAAGAAAATCAATCTACCCGTTCAGATTCTAGGTTGATGTAAAGTGGACGTATAGATGCAATTTTTAAAATGGAGCTATCATGTTTCTCCCAAACATCACAGATTTGTAATTACTTCTGTTAGTTGTGGAAGTTATTAACCCTAGTTCAATAATTTTAGAGAAGGTGATTTAATGGTATGCAGAACATTTTAGCTACTCAAACCTGAAAACTGGACACCAATAACTTATAAAAAATCCGAGAAAGAAATTTTTCCTAGATTTTCGTATATTTTTGGACCCATAAACTATTTTTTTTTTTTTTATAATAATAATATAATATATATATATATATATAATAATATAATAATAAAAACAGCAACAGTAGGTAGGTACTAGGGACGGCCGGCGGCACCCGAGATGCATTAGCGCATCGACTTATTTTGGAATAGAAGATATATATGCATAAACTTTTATCTTTTTTTAAGTTCGGAATAAAATAAGAATGGCTATCGGCGCATTTGCACCGCTTGCACATAGAGCTGGTCTGTCTGGCCCTGGAAGGTACTCACTAGTAGAATTAACCAAGAAAACCTTCTTTTATATTAACATTAAAATTTATAACTAATTTCAAAATTTGTTTCTATTAACTTGAATTTTTCGATGTGAAAATACTTTGCAAGAAAGTTGGAGAAAAAAAGCTTTGCTTTTTATTCCATCTGATTTATTTTTCCAACGTCACAAACAAACAAAAAGGAAAATCAAGTGATACATTAATGACAAAGGACAAAGCACCTTTGAAAAATGATGTGTCTATTCGGTTGAAGCGGAGTGTATATTTTTTGAATAAGTATAAGCAGCAACAAAAACACAGTAAGACCTATTTATAATCACAATCGCCTGATAGCAAAAATCATTTAGTATCAGGGCAGTTGCCAGCAGCAACAGGTAATAACGGGTGGGATCCCCTGGTAGGTTGCGATGCAAATGCTCATCATATACAGTGGGGCAGTACGGATACAAATGCAAGAGGTGAGTCACTTTTTGAATACATTATTAAGAAAAATATTTTGATATTAAATAGAGGAAATGAACCAACCTTCATTACCAAAAATAGAAAAGAGGTGCTTGATGTGACACTTTCCTCAAATTCTGATTCTATTGCAATCAGTAACTGGAAAGTCTCAAGTAATGTTACATTCTCGGACCATAGGATGATAACATTCCAGATAGAGCACAGAATAGAAGATCCAAAGCCCTATAGAAACCCTAGGAAAACAAACTGGGAAGCCTTTAATATAAGACTGGGCCTATCACTGGGCCATTTTGATAACTCGACTATATTAGACTGCGAGGACATGATTGAAAAACGTGTCAATGAACTTACGTCAGCTATTACTAACGCTTATGAAAGTTCTTGCCCCATAGTCCAAAGGAAAGGCAAGCTCAACCCAGTGTGGTGGTCCAAAGAGCTGGCTATCCTAAGGACAAACTCCAGGAGGCTTTATAACAGAGCTAAATATAGCAATGCATCTGCTGATTGGGATCTTTTCAAGTTCAGCAAAAGTGAATATAAAAGAAATACTATTTATGCAAAAAGAGCAGCCTGGCGTAAATTTTGTACAGACATTGAGTCTACAAATGACGCTGCAAGGCTCAGGAAAGTCATGTCAAAGGTCCACACTCCCCCGGGATTTCTTAAAAGACCGGATGATACCTGGACTGACTCCTGCTCCGAAACTCTTGAGTCACTTATGAGCACTCATTTCCCAGGGTGTATTTTTGATGTAGCCCCCATGGATAGAGGCCCTACCATAAGTGAGCTCTCCAATATAAGTAATCAAATAGTAGATAGTAGGAAGGTGGCCTGGGCCATAGATTCTTTCTCAGGATACAAGTCTGCAGGTCCCGATGGAATAATGCCAATTATGATCCAAAGCTCTAAGGACTTGATCGTACCGATTCTGGTGGAAATATTCAGGGGATGTTTAAATATCACCTATATTCCATCTAGTTGGAGAGAAGTGAACGTCATTTTCATTCCGAAAGCTGGCAAGCCCACCCACACCGAACCGAAAGATTTCAGACCAATTAGTCAATCCTCCTTTCTTCTAAAGACCTTAGAAAGGCTAATAGAAACGCACATTCGCCTAAAGCTAAATGATAGTGTTCTCTCTCAGGCCCAACATGCATATATGAAGGGCAAATCTGTTGAGACGGCGCTCCATGAAGTGGTCGGTACGATTGAGAAATCAATCCATCTCAAAGAATTCACCTTGGGTGCATTCCTTGACATAGAAGGGGCCTTTAACAATGTCGAAAATTACGCTATTCGACAAGCCCTAGACTCCATCAGCATCGATCCGATGCTATCAAACTGGATTGATTCCATGCTTCAAACTAGAATTGTAAATGCAGAAATGGGTGGTAGCAAGCTAAAAGTCAGGACGTGTAGGGGTACGCCACAGGGGGGGGTCCTCTCTCCCCTGCTCTGGCTTCTGGTCGTAAATAGGATCTTAGTTGAACTAGATCTAACCGGTATCAGAGTCGTAGCTTATGCTGATGACATCGTGTTAATGGTCTCAGGAAAATTCGTTCCCACACTGTGCGACCTCCTACAAACCACCCTTGACAAGCTCAGTAATTGGGCCAGTAGCTGCGGACTTAATGTCAACCCTCTTAAGACAGAACTGGTTTTGTTTACGAGGAAACGTAACATCCCAAGTATAAACCCTCCCACCATTAATGGGACACCGCTCCATATCACTGGCACGGCTAAATATCTTGGTTTAGTTATCGATCGAAAACTAAACTGGAAAGAAAACATCAAAGAAAGAGAAATAAAAGCTGCAATAGCTAGAATAGTAGTAGAATTTTTGGAAAGAGATGGGGACCCAGCCCCAAAATCATTCATTGGATGTACACAGCCATTACAAGACCTATTCTTACGTATGCATGTTTGGTTTGGTGGCCAGCCTTGGATAAGGCAACCAATCTTAAAACCATGACTAAAATTCAGAGACTGGCGTGTATTGGCACAACTAGTGCCATTAAAACTACACCAACCGCAGCCCTAGAAACATTCCTTTCACTAGCCCCACTAGATCTATTTACGAAAGAGTTGGCGGCCAAAAGTGCCTTACGACTCAAAGAGTGTAAGAATTGGAAACGGGGCCACTGTGGACACAGAACCATAATGAACTACACTGACATAGACATTCAAACGGACTACATTTCACCGTACATAGATTTTAACCCAGTTGTTCTAACAGATTTCCCAACAAGAGAACTCTGGAAGGAAAACCGGGTCTTAAACGAAAATCATGTTTCGGTTTTTACGGACGGTTCAAAAACGGAAGCTGGGGTAGGGTCAGGTATCTTCTCAGTAAACCCACCCTTAAACAAATCGATAAAGCTCCCAAACTTTTGCAGTGTTTTCCAAGCGGAAGTGCTAGCAGTTTGCAAGGCTGCAAAATATCTTTCCACATGTGGACTGATAAATAAAAACATTGACATCTTCATAGACAGCCAGGCGGCAATTAAGGCCATTTCATCAATTGTCACAAAGTCAAATCTGGTTGATCGTTGCCGTAGTGAGTTGAGATTGCTCGGTGAATCAAACTCAGTCACCCTTCGATGGGTCCCGGGACATAGTGACATTTATGGTAATGAAATGGCAGATGTACTGGCCAAAAACGGTTCATCGCTTGAACCGAGCCAATCTGTACCCTGGGTACTTAAGCCACTGGAAAAAACAGGAAAAAAATAGAATTCATCAAAGCTTCCTCAAGGCCGCTAACGACAGATGGTCAGGAATTGACACGTGTCGGGTTTCGAGGAATCTTTGGCCAGATATTTCCAAAGAAAAAACAAGGTATTTACTTAAGCTAAGCAGACCTCAACTGTCTCTCTTGGTTGGAATCCTAACGGGTCACAACTCAATGGGAACCCACATGGCCAGAATGGGCATCAGCTCATCTGATCTTTGTAGAGGGTGTCAGGACGAAGAGGTGGAGGAGGGCTCATTCCACTTCCTCTGTGAATGCCCCAGCCTAGCCAGAACTAGAAAATCAGCCCTCGGAGAATATTTTTTCGATGAACTGGGCGACGTCTCATTTTTGCCACTTAAAAGCATCCTAAAATTCATTCAGAATTCAGGATGGTTCAGGGAGGCACCCCCTTCCTATAACTCCCACTAACTCCCTCCCCTTACCCTTATTTACCTACATCTTACATATCCTGAGGAGCGCAATGGATCCATTGAGATCCGAGTGAGGTGATGTGGGCCACCACTTCTAACCTAACCTAACCTAGGGCAGTTGCCGCCTGAAAGCGCATGGTTTGTCATCTCCTTGTGACTATAAGCGGGTCTGACTGTTCTGGGCTTTGGACTTTTATATTCAGTAAAATTATTTAAAATGTTTTTATAAACTTGTGAAGTGTGTTTTATAAATAAAATTAGTTGTACAAAGCAAATACAGGAAAAAATATTTTGTTGTTGAAAAAAATTTGGTTTTTCAATTTTCAAAAAATTTCCTGTTGAGAGCGTCGATTTTTGAATTGTAAACTTTTTTCTAATTTCAATTTCCTAAATTTCAAAAAAAAAAATTATCAAAATCGGAGCTCCTCCACTATAAGTCCTGTTTAAATCGTGAAAAAGTAAAAGACAAATTTACTAAGGTCCAGTTTTTCAGTGCGAGGTTATCCTAGTCTCGGGGTTAAACTTGAGTAAAAAAATGAACTAATTTTCAATCAAAAAAGTTGAAGAAAAATGTCTTTGATTTTCGAAAATTTTAGGACGGCATTCTTTTTGTTGAAACCTCTACTTTAAGGCGGTGTAAAAAAAAAAACTATTATTATTGTGAAAAAAAACATACTCAAAAATGGCATTGAAAGTAAATAAATTGAAAATAATTCATAGTTGAAAAAATGAATAACAACGTGTTGAGTTCGAGTCCACGCGGAGTTTTTTTCCTTTTTTGTTTGTTCCTGTCCTTGCTTGGCTGGGTATTTGCCTATCTTTGTCATCTAATTAGTTAGTTTAGTTTAGCTTAGAGGGCTCCGTATTCGCAAAAATATTAAACCGAAACCATTGATGGATGCAGGGGTTCATAGAAATCATAACCCTCTCCCCTTTCCTGAAAAATACCCATAGTTTACTAGTTAACGAAGAAAATCCGTATTATTTTTCTCCGAAGAAATAGGAATAATTTTCTTTTGTGGATAAAGTTACAAGCAACAATTGCGGTTTTTGTTCAGTTTAATTTACTTTACAATAAATTATAAGTTTGTTTAAAAAAATATAGTCCAGTCAACGAAGGAAAAATAAATGCAATAAATCATGCTCTCGGGGTTATTATCTTATGTCATAGGAGTGACCCCCAGGTAAAACACACTAAAAGCCCTCTTCTCAGGGCCGCGAGCTTAGGGTAGGAGTTGAGTTGGGGTTAAAGGTAGTTTTTCGTGAATATTTTTAAAACTTAGCGTATTAGCGGAAAAGTTTATTTATACTACGAAATGAAAGACAATTAAATTTCCTAAAAAAAATGTTATTCATATTTTCGGTAAGAGCAGGGTTATGAAAGGTACGAGGCGTAGAAATGTCAAACATTTGAAAAACAATGTTACTGTCTTAATTGAAGGGTTGTAATTCTTAAAGGTCTAAGTGCCAATTTTATTATTAAGAGATATACAATAAAAACAGTAAAAAAAACTATTCAATTAAATAGTCCAGTAACCTTTTAGTTTCATAGAACTGAGACCATGCGTCAGTTCCGGTAGCTCTTAGTTTTTGCTGAGTTGTTTATGATGGTGGCCTCGAGCGCCAACCGCAATATTGGTAAAAATCCAAAAAACACGGTTTTCACGATTTTTAAACTTATTGGCCATTCTAACCATTACGTCTTAATTTCCTAATAAAACATTGCTCTAAGGGAGGCTTTTTAAAATATAGCAATAAAAATTTAAATCAACAAGTAGTACAGTGGACGTCCAGTATAACGAATGATATAATGTAAGAGTTCATTCTCTATATCGAGAGCGTTCGTTATATCGATCGCCTTTTCCATTAAAAAAATCGTAATAAGTGGATGATAAATTTATTTACATATTTATACGTCTTTTTTGATAGGTAGTGTTAAACTGACTTGTCTAATCGATGTTAATACGGCACGCGCGGCGCTGAAGAGAAAAACGTCATTTCCGAAAATGATGCGTTTTAATGAAGTGGGTTACCTCTGGGAAGACACAGTTCCCCATATGTAAAGAATTTTGCAATGTAAAACTTCCCATCTTGCCGCGACATTCCAAAATCTTCGGAATCACTAATTGAAATATTTTTTCTACATTAATGAAGCATTTGACTTGAAAGTTTATTCGATCCCTTTCCAGAAGCATAATATTTCATCAAAGAGTATAAATTCTTTCTGAGAAGTGGTGATGCCTGGATCCCTTGAGTTCGAACCCACTAGACGTTTTTCTTTTTTAGTTTAGAATAGAGCTATGGACATTTCTGGCATGTTCTGAACATCCTCTAAGCTAATCGTGTTCTGAACACTCTGAATAATTTTTGAAACATACCTGAACAGCTAGTTGTCACCATTTGACATTTCGGCTTTCAAATATGCTTGTGCTATGCATTTAACTCTGTCTGATAAGTTATTTTATTCCGAGCTAGTTTAGCGCACTCTGAACACGCTCAGGTCAGAACATGCTTAGAACGAAAAAAGAAACACTTAATCAAAGCTCTGAACGCTTTGAGTTAAAAAAAAACACAAATTTTTTGACATCACGGGTTCTGCTCCAAACTAAAATAGAAAAACGCATATTATATCACTGAGGACTGAGCAAGTTATCGCGATAATGGAGCTTTGTTAGGTGTTTCTATTTCAAATATACAACTGGAATTATGAAATAAAAGAAAAAAAAACTTTTATAAATCTACTAAAAATGTAGTGGATGAAGTACCCCTGAAATTTGCCCCCTAGTCCATCGGTTGTATCAACGGTGTTACATTGAGTGGCATAAACATATCTCATTTTAAACATTGTACATTTTATTTCAATTTATTTATGCGTTTGTTATATCGCAAATTCGCTATATCGGATATTCATTATATTGGACGTCCACTGTATACTAAAAAGTATAATAACAAAAACATGGTCCTTGACATATGCTGCATCAAAGCAATAGAGGAGTTGTTTTCTTCAGCTTCGTAAATTTCATAAGGTATAAAATGACTTTATTTAAAAAATAAAATAACCAGTTCATGCACCTGACTGACGTATATTGTTTTTTGATTCAGTATTATCTGAACAACTATCCCACAAATTTTGGAGCGGTATGAAATGACTTGAAAACAAAATTTTTTTTACAACTTCAAGACCCCATCACTCCTAGACCCACCGCGGGCGTGGCGACTGACTTGCATTTTTTTTATTGTTCGATTGTAATCTTATACATACAGTAAGAATCATTCGGGGTAAAATGACTACTAAAAAATAACGCTGCCTCCCGTACTATTATTGCTTGGGTTGGAATTTTCACTGCCAGGCAATATCAGTTATAATATGTGTGTAAAGAAATATCTTACTGCAAATGCAGTCAAATGCTGTTCAAATCCCCTACCCACCATAATATGAAATGTTAATTTACTATATTTTGTCATGGGCGTTCTCATATTCTACCCTTTAATTGCAAAAATCCAAAATCACGGGGAACCCCATTTTGCCTCAATTTATTGCCTCGACGATGGAAATCAATAATTATTGGCTCTCATCTTCTAAAACTTTATAATGTATACCCTACACTGAGGGAAAAATGAATGCACTCCGTACAGAACCATAAATGTAAATTGTATGTACCGATGTTTGCAAAGGATTGCCATCGAAGGTCTATTCACTAAGTAAAGTTAATGTGTAGATACTAGTTATAATTCAAGTTATGTATCGAATGAAACTAACAATCTAGAGCAGCGGTTCCCAAACTTTTTAAGCTGTGGAACCCTAAACAATGCCCAAATATATTTCGGAACCCCTTCCTGACAATAGCAAAAAATGAAAAACAACACATTTCAAAATCAATTTTTATTTAGTGTGAGGAATGAATCTGTTTCATTGTTTGATTTATAATTGTTTTTAAACTAACTTCTACGTCCGAAAGTCTTATTCGCATATCTGGCAGCGCCCAGTCTCGATCTGTATTTAGTTTTTGTGTAAGTATACGCTGAAAAGCCTACTTCACAGCGCAGCGGTACGTTGTAACAAAAGGTACCTAATTTAAGATAGCTTTCTTGGCAAGCTCAGGTAATTCATTCTTAAGCTAGAACTATAATGCTCGGAGGGGCACTTAAGTGGTCGGAAGAAAACAAGCGAATGCAAAGAAAGCATATGACGCGGCTATAATGGCGGAGTGGAAGGTTTCGTCAAGTTTCGTTCAACTTTTGTTACTTAAGTAAAACTGACATTTGGTGAAATAGGAATGCCAAAAAGAGATAGATGATAATAACACTATGGGTGCTGTCCCCTTCTGACGGTACGGAAAGCTACTTTTCGTTGGTTTTTGACATTAGCTTCAATGCCCTTCCGACTATTATAGTTCTATCTTTAATAAAAATCCAAAATTCGTTTAATGATACAGAATCAAATACAAATTTTGATGAAGAGGAACTCTGCAGATCTATCAGGGACTCGTATTCCTGTATACTCAGGGTCATAGGCGTGATAGTTTTAATTAGAAATGGATTTTGTACCCACTCGATGTCAGTATTTGTATCTGGAAAGTAATCCAGCATGGATCTTTCGAGACTAACCAAATGGAGAGCAATAACATTGCTAATATCTGCTCTGAGTTCAAGCATGTTTTCTTGCAAGAATTCATGTAAAACTGGAAGACACTCAATTTTTTTTTTTTACACATGAAATAGTCCAGTCATATTGTAATTTTACCATGCAAATTGTGGGGTAGTTTTGATTTGTTCGCACCTTTATGTTTTCAAGGGTCCTGAATCTGACCCTGAGGTTTGCCAACAAAATTTCATGACGCAACATGGAAAAAATGCAAATAATGATGCAAAAATGCATTTTTTTTTTAGTTTTTCACTTATGGCTCGAAAACTACCAACTATTCGAAAATTACATCAAGCTACCATTGAAAGCATACACAATTTCCAATTAACCCTATTCAAGGTTTTTTTCTGCGACAACCCATTTGGACTCAAGCGCTAGTCGAAAATTGATGTATTTTTACTGTTTTCGAAAATCCACTCGAAAGCGCTAAGAAATTACTTTGTGTGACAAAATTTGAATTTTTGTCTGTAACATGAACCAAGATATATTTTTCTGGTGTTCTTTGAGGCGCTGAGTTCGAATCTGGCCTTGAAATTGCTCTATCACGTCACGTTTTTGAGATATTCAAATCTAAAAATTAAAAATAAATGCATTTTGTATACAAAGTTGGGGAGGTAATTTTTTTCGAAAAAAATGTTTATGGTCATTCTGAAGTGTAAACATTTTGCTTCAAAATTCTATTTGAAACTTTCAATTACCTCCATTCGCCTTCGAGAAATCTATGGTTTTCATTCTACTACCTAATTCGAAAAATTCAGCCAATTTGTGCTCAAAAGGGCAAATTGTAGGATTTTTCACTTAGCCCTTGAATCCAAATGGGTTGCCGCAGAAAAAACTTTGGATAGAGATACATTGGAAATTTTATATACATTCAATGGTACTTTGATGTAATTTTGGAGTCATTCGTAAAAAACTCCCAAGAAATCTTTTTTGCATAATTTTTTGCGTTTTTTTCCATGTTGCGTCACGAAATTTTGTTGGCAAACCTCAGATTCGGATTTAGCACCCCCGAAAACATACAGGAAGGAAAATATCAAAACTACCCCACAATTTGGTCGCAAAGCTAGAAATTAATATTTTTTTCAAAGCTGCCAGTTTGTCTCTCGCAAAAATACTGTAATTGATTTTTCCTGTAAGGCTGTTACAGTTTCGTTGATCTTCTCGAAGATGTCTGCAAGATAAGCTAATTTTGTAATCCATTGCTCTTCATCATGCAATACATCAAAGAGGTTTGCAGTTGAGGACAATTTGTTGTCCAGTTTGAACACATTCAACTCATCACGAAGTTGAAATAACCTGGATAAAGCCTTCCATCTGGAAAACCATCGAATTTCAGTATGAAGAAGAAGCGATTCGTACTAACTGCCCATATCTTTACACACTAATTTAAACAATCTCGATTGGAGAGGACGACTCTTAACAAAATTTACTATTTTCACAGCTTCACAGAGAAATTTTTTTAAATCATTTGGCATTCTTTTCAAGTGCATAACGATGGATAATACAATGACTGCTGGTATTTCTAGGAGCAAAGTTTTTAATATTTGAAACAACCCCTCTAACCTTTCCCACCATTGCTGCGTATATCAATACATTTTCCCCAATTAATGATGTGTTTACTCATGAAACAGTTTATGACCTTGAAGTTCACACTTCCATTAAAAAATATAAGTTAAGCTTCAAAAAAAAAAAAAATTCAATTTTTTTTGTGGAAATTTGTAATTATTTTTCTTTTATTGTTTGTATTTTACTGTTTATACTTCAAAAAATTTGTGGAACCCTGAAAACTCTCCCACGGAACCCCAGGGTTCCGCGGAACACACTTTGGGAACCGCTGATCTAGAGTACCGATTTGTGTATTGGATAAAGACGTAATATACTCATTACAAAATTATGGACCAGCTAAAGTCAAATATGTTTCGATTTAATAAAATTTAAATTTAAAAATTAAGCTTATGTGCTGAGTATAAGCAATGTGTACTAAGTCCATCTCGATATCTATTCAATAGAGACGTTTAATACCCAACACATATCAAGTGCCAGCCATCTAAATAAAAAATTATTAACTACATTAAGTTATGTGCTGTGTAAATACGACGTGTACTGAGTCTATGTCTACATTTATAAAATGCAGACGGTATATAATCAGCGCATATCAAGCGCCAGCCATCCAACAATAAAAAACATTTGATACCTACATAAAGTTATATACTGAGTATTATGCAACGTGCACTGAGTCTATAGTGGCATTTATTCAATGCAAACAGTTAATACTCAAGCGCCAGCCATCCACCAGTAAAAAACATTTATTACATGAAGTTATGTACTGAGTAAATATGACGTATACTGAGTCTTTGTCGAGATTTATTCAATGCAGATGGTATTTACTCAGTTCATATCAAGCACCAGCCATCAAAGTATAGAAAACATTTATTACATAAAGTTATGTACTGAGTATATGAAACCTGCACAGAGTCTATGGTGACATTTGTTCAATACAGACGGTATATACTCAACACATATCAAGCGCAACCCATGCAACTGAAATCTGAAACTGTTATAGGTTACATTAAGTTATGTGTTGAGTAAATACGACGTGTGCCATTTCGACATTTATTCAATACAGACGGTATATACTCAATACCTACACATGTATCTATTGACTAGCTACAGTGCTGAGTCCACGCAACTTGTACTGACTCTATGTGTATATTGAGCACTTCAGCCATCCAAGCAATGAGTTTCAACTTATTCAGTTTTGGCACCAGTTTTTTGTGCCCCCAAGTGGCCTGGTGGATGCGTGCTATCTTCGTGTGTGAAAGGTTCCCAGTTCAAATCCGAGTAAGTATCACAAAGTATTTTTAAAATAAAATAAATATCTAGAAAATAAACTTTCAGAATAAGGTGAAACGTTACAGAGGATTCTTTTAAATGTATGGACTCATAACATAAATGTGTAGTGACATATGGACTCATTTCACAAATATGTGGAGTACATAGACATATGGACTCATTACATAAATATGAATTGAGTACATAGACTCGATACAAACATTATGTAGTGAGGAGAGGACATACACACATGGAGTACATAAACATATGGACTCATTACATAAATATGTACTCATTAGTCATTACATACAAATTGATCTGTCCTCACTACAAAGAATCTGTACTTATCACAGATAACCGATTTGTTTTTAGTAAATGCATACATAAAATATTTATATTTATTTATTGAGTGCATAGACACTGTACTAATCGCAGAAAACTAACAGTTTTTTCAAAAAATGCCTAAATAGATTTATTTACATTTATTTAATAAGTGCATATGAGCTATACTCAGTACATCATCATGCGACAACCTACACATAATTATTTACTGAGTCCATGGAAAGTTTATATTTACGCAATGATACCAAAAAATAGTGCACAGAATCTATTCTCACTACATAATCGTAAGCTGGCGTGGTACATATTCGTGTAATGAGTCAACAGAACTATTTAGTAGCTGCTTCACTGCTAATAGGTTTATGTTGTCAGTATATATTTCATTAGATAATGAGTACAGAAAAGTATGTGTGCAGAAAAATATAGGATGAGTAAATAAAATGATGTGCTGAGTGCATACATTTTTCCCTCAGTGTAGTATACAGATTGACGGATAGCGTTAGATTCTGGCTCATACATTTCTCTCCAAAGCCAGGTAAGACACTAGCTTGACATAAAATTTCTTCTCACTATTTCAAGTGAATCTATTGAAATAAATTGTGTTTTTCTCTTCGGAATTGATAAATCGTTTGTCCTCAATATTTCTCGTTTTCGATTTTTATTTTCAGAAAGTAAAATTGACATAAATCTCAAGAATAAAAATATGTCTTAATTTAGATCAAGAATTAATGTCCCAACAATATAATTTAACACGCTAAGTTTTGACACATAAAAGATGTACTTGTACAGCAAGAAACCAAAATTTTATTTCTTAGCTGAAGTGTCGAACCTCTCGGCTAAAATGCTTGGCTATATTTGAGCTTTGCTAAATTTTGGAGTCAATTTTGGTTTGGGAGTGAAGTTTTAGCTTGATCTAGCTAGTAACATTTTGTCCGCGATTCTCTTTTAACAATGGCAAATTAGACAAAAAATGGCAAAACTACGAAAAATTAGAACAAAACTGAATTTTGGTGGAGAGCTTTCTTTTGACGTCTTAAGCATTTCCTAAAATGTTTACCAACAATTTGGGCTTGGGGAAAATTTCTTAGATGGATTAAATTAGGTAAAATTCAGATTTTCTTAGTTTTTCTTAATTTCTCGAAAACATGTGAGGGTACAAATTGTAGCTTATGTTATTCTACAGAAAAGTTGGACTTTTGATTTTGTACTGTAAAAGAAAATATATCATTTTCTTGTAAATATGTACGTATCTCAACAACCGTACTGTTATGTACTAGCACTTCCCATGCAAAGCTATTCATATTCTGCATTCTTCTGCATCATATTCGTCTCTGGCTTTAAACAACAGCTACACATCGGGTGACCAACATTGTACATAGACACAGCTATGCGTGGACAGTTGCTTTTACAGCTGCTTATCCCCGTATGCATCACTTTTGATCTAGACATCGTGACGATTAGACGTTAATTATAAACTCTCTTATTTTAAGCATTATTTGAAAAATAAATTGAATTTTAATTATAAATACAGTCTTGCGTATTTATTACTGGCGCAGCCGGTAGTTGTATTTTTTTTTAAAGAATTACAACCTACAAAATAATAATAAAACAAAAATAAAATAAAAACGATCAGCTCATGTCAAACAACGATAAAAAACCAGTACCTGCAGTAACCGGAACAATGACGATGTCAAGCAGCCCTGTCACAGCATTCCTGGAGCAGTTCAACATCACTCAGCCGGAAAAATGGAGCTCATACTATCAGCGGTTCAAGCTATACCTACTCGCCAATGAGATACAGGGGGAGCCGCGACAACGAGCAGTTTTCCTGACAGTTTGTGGGTCACAACTGTACGACCTCCTGTGCTCATTGGCAGCTCCAACAGAGGTAAGCACCTTAAACCTTTCTGAGATTGAGTTGATACTTAAAAACCATTTTTCTCCAATCCCATCTGAAATCGCCGCATTTTACAAATTTTTCAAACGGGACCAACAACCTGATGAGTGTTTTGCATCATACGTGGCTGAGCTGCGAAGACTTGCAATAAATTGCAACTTTGCAAGCTCTCTTGACCGCATGCTCCGAGACCGAATCGTGTGTGGTCTTAGAGATGAGGCTTTACAAAGAAGTTTCCTGGCAGAAGACAAGCTCACATTGCTAAAAGTTATTGAGAAGGCATCAACAGCAGAAGCGGCTACCAAAAACCTGCATGAAATCCGTCACCCCGACGAATCAATACATTTCATCGGAAATCAAAAGTTAATGGGGCCACGGATTTCAACGTCATCATCCCAATGCAGTGGTTGCGGTGCTTCGCATAGCAGAGTCTCTTGTCCTTATCATGATGCTATTTGTTCGAATTGCGGTAAATCTGGACATTTACAACGTGTTTGTCGATCTAAAAAAGTCACATCGTCTAACAAACCAAGAAACAAAAGTCATCGTTCTAAAAATAAGTCAACAGTTAACCACATTCAGCCATTGACAGACTTGAAGAAACGTGTTCTAATAACCATCAACAACTGTGAGTGTAATTTTGAAGTGGACTCAGGCTCTAGTTATACCATCATTTCGTCATCCACGTGCGAGAAAATTTGGCCTGAGAAACAACCACAATTCCATAATTGCGACTTACGTTTGGTGGATTTTCAGCAGAATCACATTCCTCTTGTTGGGGTTACTGACGTCGACATTCTGTATAATGGCAAAATTATATCGGATCTCCCAATCGTAGTCGTGAATGGTAACAAATCCAGTGTTTTGGGTTGCAATTGGTTTGCACCACTGGGAATAAGCTTGCAAGGCGTTAACATGGTATCAGAAGATGTTCTTATTGAGGATATGGTTACCAGCTACAAGGATTTATTTTCTGACGAATTAGGGTGCTATACAGGCCCTCCCATTTCATTGGAAATCGACCAGAACGTTCTTCCTGTGAGATTGCCTCCTCGCCGAGTGCCTCTAGCATTACGAGCCAAGGTGGAAGCTGAGCTGAATCGCCTTGAAAAGGAAGGAGTATTGGTTGCAGTGGAATATTCTGACTGGGCCACACCTATTGTTCCTGTGGTGAAGAGCAATGGGTCCATACGAATCTGTGGGGACTATAAATCGACCCTGAACAAGGCAGTAAAACCACACTGTTTGCAGATTCCACACATCAGTACACTTCTTGCTTCAATTGAGGATGGTGTCGTTTTTGCCAAGTTGGATTTAAACCAAGCTTACACGCAACTTACAGTAGATGAAAAATCTTCAATCTACCAGACCATCGTCACCGAAAAAGGAGCATATCGTGTAAATAGACTACAGTTTGGGGTAAGTTCAGCTCCAGGAATTTTTCAAACATTCATCGAAAATACACTCCGGGGCATCGCAGGCGTACTACCATACTTCGATGACATCGTTATCACAGGTCGTGATACAAGGCAGTTAGCAGAACGACTTAATGAGGTTTTTTCCAGGTTCAGGAAGCTGGGACTGCGACTACGTCTTCCAAAATGTCGATTTGGACTTAAATCTGTCGATTTTTTGGGTTTTAAAATCGACTCACTGGGTATCCGTCCCAAGACAGACAAGGTTAAAGCAATCAAGGAGGCCTCAACACCAAGTGACAAGAAACAACTTCAAGCATTTCTTGGGATCTTAAATTTTTACCACTCTTTTCTTCCACAGAAAGCAACTATTGCGGAACCACTTCACCGCCTGCTCGACAAGAACCAGAAATGGGAGTGGACACAGCTTCACGAAACTTCATTCAATAATCTCAAAAGCCTCATTTCTTCAGACCGGATTCTTGTTCACTACAGTCATCAACTTCCAATTCGTATCGTTTGTGATGCTTCCCCGTACGGAGTAGGCATTGTTTTATGCCATTTGTATAACGATGGGTCAGAGAAACCGATTTCTTTCTACTCCAGAACACTTACCAAGGCAGAACGGAACTACTCCCAAATAGATAGGGAGAGTGTCGCAATCATCGCTGGAATCAAAAAATTCCATGAATTTTTATACGGCCGACGATTCACTATAATCACGGATCATCGACCCTTACTAGAAATATTCAACCCGAATAAGCAGACTCCAACCGTTTTATCAGCTCAGATGTTAAGAAGAAGAATATTTCTTAATGCTTACGATTATGACATTATTCACCGCAGTGGATCTAAAATGGGTAATGCTGACTTTCTTAGCCGTTTTCCATTACAGGACCAAGAGCAAGAAACAGTTGAAGTCGAAGAAGTCCTAATGCTCGAAACACTGGCAAACCCTGTTCTGACTCCACAAGAAATAGCCAAAATGATTTCGAAGGATTTAATCTACTCACGAGTTCTTAGCTGGGCGTTAAGGGGATGGCCTGAGAAGCAACCAACCGAGGAGAAATTAAAAGCGTTTTTTCACAAATGAAATGAAATATCCACTTTGAAAGGTTGCTTGCTTTGGGGAAACAGAACGATTATTCCAAAAGCAGGCCAGGAGGCGATACTTACTGCCCTTCATGCTGGACATCCGGGCATAGTGCGGATGAAGGCACTGGCACGCAGTTATGTATGGTGGCCCAATATTGGAGACGACTGTGAACGCACAGTAAAGATGTGTGAAGCCTGCCAAGTAACCCGACCTGAAGAACAACCTGCTAATACTTGTCCTTGGGAGGTGACAGAACATCCTTGGTCAAGACTTCACATCGACTTTGCCGGACCATTTCAGGGAAAGATATTCTTCCTAGTTGTTGACTCGCATTCAAAATGGCTGGAGGTTCACCACGTAAGAACAACATCATCTAAGTGCGCAATACAGGTTCTACGAATGCTGTTTGCAACGCACGGGCTTCCGGATAGCATCGTCTCGGACAACGGGACAGCTTTTACGTCAGAAGACTTCAAGCTATTTTGCAACAACAACCTCATTCGGCACATACGCATTGCTCCGTTTCATCCTTCTTCGAATGGGCAAGCCGAACGAATGGTTCAAACGGCAAAGAATTATTTAAAGAAGATGCCCGACAGTTCAGAGACCCAATTGAACCTATCACGTTTTCTCCTAAGTCAACATATTACTCCTTCAGCAACCACGGGACGTTCTCCTTCGGATCTTATGTACAATCGTCAAATCAAAACGTATTTTGACAAAATACATCCGAACGCTATCTCATTAACGATGAAAACATCAGAATCTGAGGGCGGTACAGAAGGCGTGATTAAGAAGCAGTTTCATATCAACGACTTGATATGGGCAAGAAATTACTCAAAGGGTCCCAAATGGATAGCGGGTTCGATCAAATCTAAGACGGGTCCTAAATCATATAGGATTCTTCTTGAAGGTGGACATATCGCGAAAAGACACGTTGATCAACTAAGGCAGCGCCAACGGTATACATATGAAGACTTCCCATCAGCTGATGAACAATCACAGGCGAACTCTCTAATTGAACCCACTTTACAAGAAGTTCCTCAATCACAACCAACAATCTCTCGAAGGTCTAGCCGAGCACGAAAAGAAGTAAGGTACTTTGAAAAGAAATAAATATTGCATCGAATAGGCGTTAAGGGGTGTTATGTACTAGCACTTCCCATGCAAAGCTATTCATATTCTGCATTCTTCTGCATCATATTCGTCTCTGGCTTTAAACAACAGCTACACATCGGGTGACCAACATTGTACATAGACACAGCTATGCGTGGACAGTTGCTTTTACAGCTGCTTATCCCCGTATGCATCACTTTTGATCTAGACATCGTGACGATTAGACGTTAATTATAAACTCTCTTATTTTAAGCATTATTTGAAGAATAAATTGAATTTTAATTATAAATACAGTCTTGCGTATTTATTACGTACGTTTTTTCAAAAATTATTGAAGTATATGTAAGCGTATATAATTCTACACAAAAAAGATTATGACACTTTTTTTTCGTAGGAGCCACAGATTTTGGGAAAAGTGTGCAGAAACGTTATAATAAGAGTATGTTTTTATTCTAATTTTTTCAACATCGTGCCTGGGTAGATAGGTAGATAATGAACGCCTTGGTGTACAGTACACATATTAAAGGTAATATTATTAGAGTTTTGATTTTTGTTTCTTCTGCGCATATATCAAAGTTTATGTCAAATGTCAGTAATTGTTGTTGTTTTTACGTGTATTTAAGTCCTCACGCTCTCAGCCACTTTTATTTCTGACAATTTCAATTTTAATTTGTTGTTGTTTTTACGTGTGTTTTTTTCCTCACGCTCACAGCCATTTTTTATTTTCGACTGACAACCTGCGCAGTATAATACCTTTGATTTGTGTACTGCAGCCTTTGTGCACGTTTTTCTCAAAATCTATTGCTGCTACGAAAAAGTGGAGACATATTTTTTTGTGTAGAATTGTATGTCCTTATAAATTTACTAGTTTTTGAAAAAAAAATACGTTTGCTGAGGTATTAACAAAAAACTGGTATTTGTCCCTTTTACAGTACGAAATCAAAAATCTTACATTGACACGCCATATCTTCAAGATTAGAAAACCTACAAATTGATGGCTGGTTTTTTAGATAATTTTATTTTCTAAGTGAGATTCTCACATGATTTTGTTGTAAACGGAAATTCAATCGAGCTGTGGAAAAAAAAACTAAATCCCTTTCTTCCCCTTACCCCTTACCTCGGGAACCTCAAAACGTGGATTTATAATGAGGAGAAGTTTGCCAAACACAAATAGTACAAAAAAGTTGCCCATCGATTAATGGATTTTTAATAAGTTTTTTTGACTTTTACTACACCATGATGTTCTTGCGTGATTTTCTCTGAATCTATTGATTGTATGAAACAAGTATGTTAGTGTTTTTGTGTACAATTACATAAGCTACAATATGTAACTTCACATCATAATTAGATTCTTGTTATACTGAACTTGGTTATTATTTAATATTATATCACCTTTTGTTCATGGTATAAAAATAACAAGGTATGCTTGACAGTTCAGGCAATTGATTCGTGACGTCGCGTCATTGCGAGTGAATGATCTTAATTGTTTGTTATTTATGGCAAAGAAGGTAAAAAGAAATTGTTTATGCTTTGAAGCTATTTGCTATTAAAACTCAAAGTAAAACAATAGATTATTTATGTTTTGAAGTTATGTTTTGTTAAATTTCAAGTAAAATAATAAATAATTAATTTTTTTAAGCTATGTGTTGGCGAACACTCGCTATGGCGTCACACAAAACAAAATATGGCGACCCTTCATCACATATATGTACAATATACCTTGTATTTTTACATCTTTTATAAATGAAGTAACAAGGCCAATTTCAGGTAAGTGCATTGATCATGTTTTCGGTCGTTTTTCGAAAATCTCTTTGGGAAATTGTTTTGGTATCAACTTTGATTTGGAAATAACTGACCACAGTATGACAGGTATCGTCATCAATGGTGTTTTTGGTACGAAACGTAACTGTTTCACACCTCCACAGACTGTGACTAATATAAGATATCCCTTACTTAATAATCAACTGCGTTTCGAGTTTTGGGAGGAGGTCTATGCTGAACAAAATGCTTCTCAAGCGTATGACTCATTTTTAAACATTTTAAAAGGTTATATAAGAAGCTCTAGTTTCACAGTCACTAAAAAGAAATCCCAGTTAAGATTAAAACCGTGGGTAAGCAATTATATTTTGAAAAAAATCAAAGTAAAAAATAAAATGCGCAAACTATGTTATAAGCATCCACTTAACTCAAACTTAAAAAAACGATTTAAGAAATTGAGTAAGAAAACTAATAATGAAATTTCGACCTTACGTGGCAACTTCTACTATTCAAAATTTCAAAACGCACAAGGAAACCCAAAAAAGGAATGGAGTATAATCAATAGTTTAGGAAATAGAATTATGCCTCATCAATTTAACCCCATTGTGCTGAATGAAGAAGGAGTCGACATTTCTGAGCCTGTAGTGGTAGCTAATACATTTAATGAATTCTTTGTTTCAGTTGGAGATGTATCTTTCCAACCAAACTGTAGGTCGTTTTGCAACAAATGTATAAGTTTTCAAGTGCATGAAAGTACGACGACTGCAAATAGCTTTTTTTTGAAGAAATAACTGGGTTAGAAGTCTTAAGTACGATCTACTCTCTAAAGAACTCGAATTCTTGCGGTAACGATGGCATTTCTAATGCACTACTTAAGAAAATTGCGCCAAATTTAGTTGATATCCTTGCATATTTATTCAATTTAAGTATTTTTAGTGGAACTTTTCCTGATCAACTGAAATGCGCAGACGTATTACCACTTTTTAAAAAGGGTGATCGTAAAGAAAAAAACAACTATAGGCCCATTTCCTTGCTATCTTCAATATCGAAGGTTTTTGAAAAAATTATAAAAAAACGAATGTGGGCGCATCTGGCAAAAACTAATTTTTTTAGTCCAGTTCAGTTTGGGTTTAGGGAAGGATGTTCCACTGAGGATGCTCTTTTATGTTTTTGCTCTTTTATTAACAAAGTTTTGGATGAAAGTAAGTTTTGCGCTGGTCTCTTTGTGGATATTACCAAAGCATTTGACACGGTTGTTCATGATATTCTTTTGGATAAACTTTATGATGCCGGTTTCCGTGGCTTTATATACAACTGGTTCGCTTCTTATTTAAAGAGCCGTAAACAAAGAGTAAAAATCGGAGATTTCTTAAGCTACCCCCAGGTGTTAAGCTTAGGTGTCCCCCAAGGGTCAGTCTTAGGACCGGTTCTATTTCTGATTTTCATTAATTCTCTGTTTTATCTACCGTTTTCAGGCAGAGTTACGGCTTTTGCAGATGATCTGGGAATAGCTTATGGCTCAACGAGCCCACTGAATCTGATAGCTGATTTAAACCATGATATGCACCTTTTGAGAATATGGTTTGCTTCACATAAGTTGATAGTAAGTGGAAAAACCAAATTAATGTTTTTCAAATTGGGTTCACTTGAACCACCAAATGTCGAAGTCAACTATCATTCATTTGACTGTCAGCGTTTCAGCTTAAATAGTTGTGTTTGTACTTCTGTGTCGGAAAAAACC
This sequence comes from Dasysyrphus tricinctus, assembly GCA_963921185.1. Taxonomy (NCBI): domain Eukaryota; kingdom Metazoa; phylum Arthropoda; class Insecta; order Diptera; family Syrphidae; genus Dasysyrphus; species Dasysyrphus tricinctus. Next base: position 128,341,315 of record OY992532.1, read on the forward strand.
TTTAATGAAAATGAGGCTTGCAAATCGAACTGTTTTCAAGTTGAAGTAGTCAGGAACTTTAAATATCTTGGTACTACAATTGATCAAAACATGAGCTGGATGCAACACATTTCTGGTCTGAAACAGTACTTGCGCTCTTCTATTAGGTGTTTATATCGGTTAAGAAAATGTTGTTCTAATAGAACACTGTTTATACTGTTTACTACGGAATCTTCCATTCAAAGCTGCAGTATGGGATTAGTGTTTGGGGAGGTGCCTACATGTCCAATCTTAGGCCAATCATCATCTTACAAAAGTGCGCCATAAGAAAAATTAGTAACGCTCATCGCCTTGTTCACTCTATGTCATTGTTTAGATCTTTGAGAATCCTTCCAGTTAGGCATTTATTTTATTTTAGAGTCTCTAAAATATTTTATATGCGAGGTGGCTACATGCAAAGTCCAATATTTGGTTCACGTAACTTGCGTAGCATTACCCGTCATGTTGTTGAAGTTCCAGCTTTTCGCACTACTCATTATAGAAACTCCTTCCCAGTTGTGTCCTGTAAGCTTTTTAATCATCTTCCTCATGATATAAGAGTTATAAGAACTCAAAATAAATTAAAAAAAAAAGTTAAATCATGGCTTCTTGATTTTGATCACGATGCGATAGAAAATTTGCTCACCTACATTGCATAAATAAGTTAAATTCTTATAATTATAATTATATTATGTACATTTTGTTGTTAATTTTTATAGAAAAAAAAAAAAAAAAAAAAAAAACAAATACTGTCACCCCACATTGATTAATTTTGTCTTTTTTTTAAAGTGACATCTAACACTATTTTTAGCTTTTATAAGCAAAATACAAAATGTCACTAGCTATTCTCAAATGTAAATAATAAAATTTTGTAGCTATGTATATATGTATATTTATTATGTAAAAGAGAATAATGAATAAATAAATAAATAAATAAATAAAAATTATACCATGCCTTTTGTTTTGCTTCTAAGATAGTTCAATTGAATTAAAACGCATTTGTTTAATTATTAATTTCATATATTTCGAGGTCTTAGTTGCCTCATCAAGATGATCTACTTATTAGGAAATGCTTAAGACGTTAACAAAAATCTCCACCAACATTCAGTTTTGTCGGATTTTTTCTAAGTGAAAGTCTAATTTTTCTGGGCTCTGGCTACCTTCATATTTCACAAAACTTCGAAGTATTTTATGCAAAATACCAGAGTAATGAGAACATTCTCGAAAGCTTGGAGCATGTTTAATATAAAACGGAAAAAAAAAGACAATCAATCACTTTGTTAATTTTACCTCTATACATCGGATGACATACACATGCTCTGGCGTACGTCATTGTCATATTATATATGTACACATAGGTACGTATGTATATATACTTCTACAAAGACATATACGTATATACATATATGCATACGTACATAAATTACTTCTATTTTCATTAACACAGTACCGGATAAGGCGAATTTTCTTCATTATCCAAGTGCATGAAAATGGTGTTTGTAAATCTCCTCTTTTAGTCACTTCATAAAAGGCAATCGTTTAACTCTGCTATCTCAGCCACCATATCGCCGCTGCCGCCGGGGATTTCAACGAAACTTTATAAATTAGAAAAGTTTTTCGTTTCAGGATCTTATTGCATGTATTAAATGCATACATCCAGGGCTGGATGCTGGGCACAACTCTGCAAGTAGAGGCCTCTGGAGAGATTAACTTCAAGTGCAACTTTTATTTTATATATATGTATATATAGTCTAGTCAAATGGTGTTCAAAAGGGACTTGAAGTGGAAAGTTCTGGTGTAATTATTTTTAGTGGCTCCCTTTATGTTTTTGGGGTCGCTGAACACGAATCTGAAGTTGTCCAACAAAATTTTTCACGGCAAATATGAGAATTCGTCAAAAAACGTCGAAAATTTCGACATTTTTTGTCTTTTTTCCTTATTGCTCAAAAACTATTTTGCTTTTGCAAAAAGCGCTTATGCAAAAATAAAGACAATAAGATTACCTACAATCTACGCTTATATCATTTCTTTGTACGACTTATGGTTTCTGCGGTGGTTGGATGTTGTAGGAACTGGGGGCCTCGAGCTGTATCTTTTCCTACACATCAAGTGCTTACAATACCTCCACGTTTGGTAGCCGCCGGATACTGGTCTTGGCTTTATGCCTTGACTTGCTAAACTTGTAATGCGAATGTTGACCAAGGAAAGACTTGCAACATTAAACCCATGGCCCTACAGATTGGAGGTAAGTGCGTTGGGCTAACGACCCGACCACAGTAAAAAAGCCAATTGTTATGAGAGAGACGCGAGAAGCCTCGGATAACGACCCCCCTCAAATGGCAACCAGACCCGGAATGAAAATGGACTATGACCTACGAGTATGCACCTGGAATGTAAGGACACTCTATACACCAGGTGCTACTCAAAAACTTGAATCTGTCCTCTCGCGGTACAAGGCAGATATTACCGCGATCCAGGAGATACGATGGATAGGATCAGGTATAACGAAAAGAAAAGATTGCGACATTTATTACAGCTGCCATCAAAGACTGCACATGTTAGGAAGCGGATTCGTCGTGGGAAATCGACTCAGATCGAAAGTCATCGATTTTAAGCCGATTAGCGATCGCCTGGCTGTGATCCGCATCAAAGCTACCTTTCAAAACATCAGCCTAATATGTGCACACGCCCCTACCGATGAAGCTGAGGAGTCTAACAAGGAGGAGTTTTACGACCTCCTGGATGGAGCCTACGGAGCCTGTCCGGAGTACGATGTCAAAGTCGTGCTCGGAGACTTCAATGCTAAAGTCGGAAAGGAAAACATCTTTGGCGGATTAGTTGGAAAGCACAGCCTCCACGAAACGACAACAGATAACGGCTTCCGACTAATCGACTTTGCTGCAGCTCGTAATACGGTGATAAGTAGCACTAGGTTCCCCAGGCGAAGGATACACACAGCAACCTGGCGATCTCCAGATGGTCGAACCGCCAACCAAATCGACCACGTGCTAATTGGCGCAAGGTATGCATCGAACATCTTGGACGTGCGAACTTTCCGAGGCGCAAACGTGGACTCTGACCACTTTCTTGTTGTGACAAAGTTCAGAGCCCGACTGTCCAACGAAAAGAAAACGAAGACCGCCCAAAGGAAGAAATTCAACATTGCATGCCTTAGCACATCTGAGAAAGCCAAAGACTACAGTGAGCAATTGACCGGGAAACTCTCTGCCGTAAACCCAGCCACAAGCGTCAACAACCAGTGGAACCAATATCGCGACATCATTAAGGAGACAGCCGAGACTACCATAGGCTATCAACCACCCAGAAAAAAGAACCCGTGGTATGACGATGAATGCGCGGTATTGAAGCAGGAGACGGAAAATGCACGAATGCAAATGCTGCAACGGAAAACAAGAGCAGCAAGAGAGGAGTACCGTGAAAAGAGAAGGAAAGAGAAAAAAACCCTGCGTAGAAAGAAAAGAGCATCCGCAGCCTCTCAGCTCAAGTATCTCGAAGAGTCTAGCACCGCCACCAACACCCGCCGGTTCTACAAAACAGCCAAGCAACTGGCATCTGGTTATAGGACTGGCACGCAAGCTCTTCGAAACAGCGAAGGAAACCTAGTCACCGAAGCACAGGGAATTGTAGACGTGTTTAAGCAGCATTTCCAGCAGCTGCTTAATGGGCATTATGTAGAGGAGGCAATAGAGGAACAAAGAAGCATAAGACCAGTCAATGAAGATCCAGTCCCAGCGCCCAGTACTGAAGAGGTTAAGAAAGCCATCCACAAGCTTAAGAACAACAAATCCGCCGGCTCGGATGGCCTACCTGCGGAACTCTTTAAGTATGGAGGAGATGTCCTGGTAGGGTGCATGCACCAGCTCATCAACCAAGTTTGGGAGGAGGAAAGTATGCTCGACGACTGGTCAAATAGCTCCATATGCCCAATCTACAAAAAAGGTGATCCTATGTCCTGCAAGAACTACAGTGGCATATCCCTGCTTAATGTTGCCTACAAGATCCTATCCAACGTACTATGTGAGCGTCTAAAACCTTTCTGCAACACTATGATCGGCACGTACCAGTGTGGCTTCAGGCCAGGCAGATCAACGATAGACCAAATCTTCACATTGAGGCAAATCCTGGAAAAGAACAACGAATTTCAAGTCGAGACCCACCACCTATTCATCGACTTTAAAGCCGCATATGATAGCATAAGTCGCCAAGAGCTTCTATTGGCGATGTCGGAACTCGGGATCCCGAAAAAACTGATCCAGCTATGCCGCATGACGTTACAAAATACGCGGTGCAACGTGCAAATGGGTAACAGCTCATCCGAGTTATTCCAGACGTGTACAGGGTTCAGACAAGGAGATGCGCTATCATGTGATTTCTTCAACTTAGTCCTAGAGCAGATAGTGCGCAAGAGTGGTGTTAACATGGAAGGCACTATCTTCAACAGGTCTTCTCAACTGCTTGGCTATGCGGACGACATCGACATCATCGGCCGCTCCAAAAGAGCTGTACTTGAAGCATTCACAGCTATTGATGAACAGGCGAAACGCGTTGGTCTTGAAGTGAATGAGGACAAAACAAAGTATATGCTATCAACAAACAAAGCCTCATCTGTCCATCGCCTAGGACAAAACGTCGCTGTTGGTAGCAGTAATTTCGAGGTAGTCAAGGAGTTCACCTACCTCGGAACAAACATCAATTCCACGAACGACACCTTAGTGGAAATCCGACGAAGAATTACCCTAGCGAACCGCTGCTACTTCGGTTTGGCCAAACAAATGGGTTCAAAACTCCTTTCCCGAAAGACAAAGTGCACGCTATACAAAACACTAATTTTACCAGTTCTACTCTACGGCGCCGAGTGCTGGACGATAAGTAAAAAAGGGGAATTGATACTGGGCACTTTCGAGAGAAAAATTCTTCGGCGGATATTTGGTCCTATATGCGAAGAGGGCGATTGGAGGAGAAGATTCAATCGTGAACTGTACGACTTGTACCAAGATGTGGATGTAGTCCAAAGAGCCAAAACACGTCGACTACACTGGCTCAGCCACATTGAGCGAATGGACAACAACGCTCCAGCCAAGAAAATCTTCGAATCCCAGCCCCCAGGTTCGAGACGACCAGGAAGACCGAACCTCCGCTATAGGGACCAGGCGGTCACAGACGCAAGAGCGCTGGGTCTCGACGACTGGAGGGAGCGTGCGAGGGACCGCAACCGATGGAAGACCGCAATATCTCAGGCAGAGACCCTTCATGGATCGGGAGCCGGATAAGTAAGTAAGTAAGTATGGTTTCTGCGGAAACAGTCGTTGAAAAACAGCCAAAAATCCGTCATTTTTAAAAAAAATCCATAAACGATTTTTTTGTATTGTTTTCTTCATTACATGAAAAGTAGGCCATGAGTTATTATGATATTTGCTTTTTCTAATTGTAGTTGTCTAAAAGTATTATATAAACAGTCAAAATGTCCATTCAAAAGTGTTTTATTTGTGACAAAGATTGGAGTATGGTGCAGTGAAGATGATCTTATGGACGTATACTGCAGTGGTAAGGCCGATTCTAACATATGGTTCGATTGTCTGGTGGCCCGCACTTAACAAGGCATATAACATCGACAAACTCAAAAAGGTTCAAAGAACAGCTAGTTTTGGTACCACATGTCTGGCCCATCGGATGCCTTAAGCGTTTTCTGCACCTCCTACCACTTGATCTCCACATTAAATATCTAGTATCCTGCAGTGCCTTAAGACTTAAAGGATCAAATTCTTGAGTTGCTAAACCTTATGGTCACAGCAATATCACAAATTTGATTCCCACTGATATATTTTCGACTCCCACTGACTACTGTGCTCCTACAATGAGCCTCAGTAAAGATTTTAAAGTCTTATTCCCATCCAGAGGGGACTGGGATGATGACGCCGTGATGAGAGACTTAGACACAATTATCTATACTGATGGCTCAAAGATGGAGTACGGTGTTGGTTCAGGAGTCTTCTCTGAGTCTTACAACATCTCTAAGTCATTTCGGCTACTGAATTTTGCTAGTGTATTTCATGCTGAAATACTGACAATTAGGGAGGCATGCAAGATACCAAACCAAAATATTAATACAGCCATCCTTACAGACAGTCAGGCGTCTGTGAAAGCCATTGATTTGGCTACTGATGAGCTCGCAAGTCTAAATATTAGCCTCAAGGTCACTCTTATCTGGTTTCCTGGTCAAAGTGGCATTGAGGGAAATGAACGGGCAGATGAACTAGCCAGGCAAGGATCAGCCCTTCACATCTCACTTGCGGAAAGAGTCAACATTCCCCTTGGAGTTGTGAAGGGCAATATATTGTCAATTTTCCTTAGGGAATCCAATCTTAGGTGGAGCAGTTTAACCAACTGCAAAATATCCAGAACAACCTGGCCCGCCTTTAATAAATCCCGAATAAATATCTCATGTGTAGACCCAAGCGGGACATAGCCAGGGTCGTAGCAACCTGCACTGGACACTGGTCAATTGGAGAACATGCGGCGAGGCTGGGGGTGCCGTGACATAAGGCCAAGTGACATAAGGCCAAATTTGAATATTTGGCCTTATGTCACATAACAAAAGTGACATAAAGCCAAATTTTAAGAGTTGGCCTAGTGTCGCTTTTACAAAGTGACATAAGGCCAATTTGGCCTTGTGTCACCTTTAATACTAGCGTACCTGTTTTTTTTTCATTTTTCATTGAATAATTTCATTAAATCCAGTTTCTTTAAATGCATAAGAAACTTTGCATACACCAAAATTTGCACCCACCCCAAATCCTATCATGAGCCCAAGCAGGGGGGTTGCAGGGGGGCAGCATGCCCCCCCATGCATACCTCACTGTTTATTTGAAAGTTTTTATATTTCACAAACCAAATAAAGGAGAGGTTTTATAAGGTATGTGAAATTTAAAAATTCGTAATAAACAGTGAGGTGTATGGGGGGGCATGCTGCCCCCCTGCAACCCCCCTGCTTGAGCTCACTATAGGATTTGGGGTGGGTGCGAGGTTGGGTGTATGCAAAGTATCTTTTCCAAAATTTACTGTTTTTATTACAAAACATTTTACGTTTGGCCTTAAGTCACAAACAAATTTGGCGTTATGTCACTTTGTAAAAGCGACATAAGGCCAACTCTTAAAACTTGGCATTAAGTCGCTTTTGGAAAGTGACTTAAGGCCAAACTTTTAAATTTGGCCTTATGTCACGGCACCGAGGCTGGGTACTCCTTACAATACTCACTGTCACAGCTGTGGAGACCAGCAAGAAAAGGAAACAGTCCTTCATTTTCTCCGTAAATGTTCAGGTCTAGCCAGAATGAGAGGCACAATCGTTTGGAATGGCTTTTTTTGAGGACCTAAACGAACTTTCCGAAATGAAGATCAAAGACTTGATCTCTTTTCTAAACGCCACGAAATGGATCTGAGACGAAAATCGGTTGCGTTCTGCATCATGTTCCCCCCCAGATCCAAAGACCGTGAGTAATAGGAACCCGGGTTTCTGCGGGGCTTCATGATGCTCAATGGCAATGATGATCACACGGTCGGATCGATCGCGCTTCGTTGCTATTTTACAACCTACGGAGCTCGGCATAATGTTGCAAGCTCGGGCGAGATGCGATCCAATTGAGTGAGTGTCCTATGACCCAACTCCTGTCTTTTGTACTCACTCACAAGGTACCTCAACCATACTTCACAGCCGTCCTATTTCAAAGCAAGGAACGCTTTTCTGGTTTCTTGGGGAAGATGATCTCCAACCCGCACTGGAGGAAATCTCACATCCAACCCACGAACGGGACACCTGAGGAATAAGCCCCTCAGAGAATAAACCCGCAAATCCTCACTTTAGACTGCTGTATGTTAGTTAATTATGGTATTAAAACGGCGCAATCCAGTGCTAATTGGGCAAAGAGCGAGTGTTACGCTCTTGTCACCATTTCTACCTACCATTTACCATCTATATAGCTTTTTTGGCAGGTTGTATGCACTTTCACTGATTTCTTACCTGCCAAAGAAGCTCCCTTTCCGTCTTTTCTCTTCTTGCTGGCTTGAAGGAGCGTTTCAATTGCTTTTTCATTCACCACTTTCACTGCACTATACTCCAATCTTTGTCACAAATAAAACACTTTTGAATGGACATTTTGACTGTTTGGTGGAAAATGCAAATAACATAATAACTCATGACCTACTTTTCATGTAATGAAGAAAACAATACAAAAAAAAAATCGTTTATGGAATTTTTTAAAAATGACGGATTTTTGGCTGTTTTTCAACGACTGTTTCCGCAGAAACCATAAGTCGTACATAAAAATGATATAAGCGTAGATTGTAGGTAATTTTATTGTCTTTATTTTTGCATAAGCGCTTTTTGCAAAAGAAAAATAATTTTTGAGCAATAAGGAAAAAAGACAAAAAATGTCGAAATTTTAGACGTTTTTTGACGAATTCTCATATTTGCCGTGAAAAATTTTGTTGGACAACTTCAGATTCGTGTTCAGCGACCCCAAAAACATAAAGGGAGCCACTAAAAATAATTACACCAGAACTTTCCACTTCAAACTACCATTTGACCTGACTATATAGTGTATATACTATATAAGAAGGTTTTTATAATACAAATTCTATATACTACTGAAATAAATCAGCCAAGTAGAAGACTTAGCATTAAGGATTGGACTTGTTGAATTATTGATTCAAAATAGCTTTTTTATGGCCTTTAGTCCTACAAATTGGCGTTTCGTTCGGCTTACTCACTTGAACTCATCAGTGACATAGTGAAGGCTTTGTCAGACGCAATTTGTATTAAGTTCAGTTCAACTTACATTTTTGTATGATTTTTTTCTACGTGGCCTGCTATGCAAATACTTGTTTTTCTTCATCGGCACCCAGATAAAAGCATAATAATCATCAGAAAAAAAGAAAAAAATGTTTTTACCCATTTTAGTCCAAAAATATTTGGGTTGATTTTATTGAATAAAAAAAAATGAAAAATAATATAAAAAAATAACACTTTGAATGAAATTCACTTTGGTAGAAATTCATGTATTTACATTTGATGCTTGCTAAAGCATTCTAGGCATAATGAAGGATTTCCATCACATGTACTACAGAAGGTTGTTACCTTCTTCGACTTCTTTACTGCGGCGTTTCTGCCTTCATTTTTGGTGATGTTGCTGTAGCAATCTGCACACCGCTTCCTTATTTTTCTGTTGCGAGCATCCTTGATATCAGTTTCTTTCAAAACATGTTTTGTTCTGGATGTTGAAGTTGATGCATGACTTTCAGAGGCAGGGTTACATAAAGCTTCGCAAATCGACTTCCGGAACTCCAAAATCGAGTAAATTTTGTTTTCTTTGTAGAGAACCAAAGCGTTTACAACTGATGTTGACAACAGGAACTCAAACGCTATTTTGTGGTACCATCTAACGGTTTTGCGCAAAGGTGTGAAATAGCAAGCCATTTGATCGGATATATCAATACCTTGCTTGGCATGATTATATTCAACGATCATTTGTAATTTTTTAATTTCTTCACATTGCCTTGACCGTTTTCCAGTTGGAACTTCCTCCAAGCTATGTTTGGTGCTAAGCATTAGAACGTCGCGCTTGTCTTTCCATTTAGCAACTACAATACCTGAGTTTTCAAGCCCTTTTATTTCATGTCTTCTAAGCTTGGCAGTAGTAACATCCCTTGGATTCCCTTGTCTGTTGCTCCTTAGGGTTCCAATAATATGCGTCTGACGACGAAGGAGTTCTTTGGATAAGGAAATAGAAGTATAAAAATTATCCGTAGCTATAGTTCTTCCTTTGTCTAGATAATTTTCGGCCAAGTCTAAGACAATTTGTGTTGAATGTGACGTAGTTTGGGTAGGTCTTCCTCTTTGGTTGGTTGCGTCAGTTTTACCTGCATAAACAGAGCTTGTGTAAGTGTACCCGGCTGGATCACAAAGCTTATATACTTTCACACCGTACTTGTGAGATTTGCCTGGGTTGTATTGTCGGAATTGCAGCCTACCACGCCAAGGGATCATTGATTCATCAACTGCCAATATTTCGCTTGGGGTTCTGGCGTTGACGAAGTTTCGTTCCAGCAGTTCCAAAAGCCGACTTACTTTTCCCAATCGGTTACCACATTATTGCTGAGTTATCGGCGAAGTGAATGAATTTCAAAATTAACTGGAATCTATTCCGCGAAATCACTTGGGACACGAATGAATTTTTGAAGAACTTGTCAGTACTCCAATAGTGGGCAATTGATGGGTATTTCACAATTCCCATATACATCACGACCCCAAGAAATTTTTTGATTTCCTCCATGTTGGTATCTACCCATTCCCTTGCGCGCGAAGTGCGAGTTATCGTGTTGCTCCGCAAAAATTGGTTGGCATTGGCATTTGTTTCACTTACAATGAGTTGGTAGACCTCCTCGGTAACCATGAGGCTGAAAACTTCAAAAGGCGTCGCAGATGCTTGTGGTTGAACATTTATGACGTCATTCCGTTCAAAAGCGAAAGTTTTTAGGGATTGCCTAGTAACTGTGCTCCACTCGGTTGGTATGCTTGGCATCACCACTTCTTCCTCAACTTCCATATCTTCTTTAAAAGACGATTCCAAGTTTTCGAGAGAATCCGAATCGCTGGAATTTCCTTCTGATGGCAAGTATTCATCTGAATCCGAAGCCACAAAATCCAACTCATCATTATCAGAATCCTCAACTCGGTTGCGATTTCCATAAAACCTGCTTGGATTCATCGCAAAATTGTTGTTTTTAAAATAACTGTTACACTGCAATCAAAATCTGTGAATGATAAAAACAACTTGTTTACCAAAAGCCTCACAGAATAAAAACTATACACGAAAATAACTGTGACCGCCGGCGGGTCACGTGGCACCCGATGCATTTTCGTTTCTTCAGGTGCCGTGTGACCTGCCGGTTGTCACACCCATAAAACACAAAAAGTGACAAAACACAAAATAAAAAACACAGAACTATTTATAAACACTGAACATACACTTTTATTCAATAAAACACTATTGGCACCCGGGTGAAAAAACAAAAGTTATATGGGCGGCAGCGAACGTTATATATATTTATATTATATTATATTATATTATATATATTTATAATATATTATAGATATATTTTTGTAATTTTTATTTCGTGCTGGTGTGAAAGTGTCAAAGCAAATAACCGTTTTTTTGTATCCGGTTGTTGGGCTTTAGAAAAAACACCGGTTTTAACCGAGATAAAAAATCTCCGAAAAAACGGGTTAACCGAAATAAAATAACCGGTTTCGGTTTTAACCGACCGGTTTTTCCCGTCCATAGTTGGTTAGGTTCGTTACGATTGCTTGTGGAGTTGCTCATGTGCGCGCTCATCGGTCAACTTGTCACTAAACTATATTGTTGCGGTAGCAGTTGCATGTGCGCGACTAGCCGAAGTCTTATTTGTTTGATATTCACAAACAAATTAATTTTTAAAAATTCAATTTTTTCAAGGTAAGGAATGATTTTTGTGCCAAATCATTATAATAAAATTCGTAAATAGGCAGGTCAGGTATAGTTAATTGCGGTTATGGTAGTTATAATTTTTCCCGCCAAAAAAGGGACTAGAGATATTTTCCCACCATAAATCCCACTATGAATATTTTCCCACCATTTTTCCTACCAAAGGGATTTTTTCCAACCATTTTGGTTGGAAAAACCGCCAATTAACTGAATCCATCTGCCACACTCATCGAGTCGCACAAGCAGAACCAACACTAATACTAACATTACAATTAGCAGAAGTGATTTTGGCTGTTCATATTCCTAAATGTACCGATGTACCGTTTGCACGTTAACACGTTCAAACCTAATATTAAGTTCTTGTCTCTTGTACTTGTGATATGAAAAATTATTGATTCAAAATAGCTTTTTATGGCCTTTAGTCCTACAAATTGGCGTTTCGTCCGGCTTACTCACTTGGACTTATCAGTGACACAGTGAGGGCCTTTGTCATACGTAATTTGTATTAAGTTCAGTTCAACTTACATGGATTTTTAAACAAAAAACCACTCTTACTATATCCAGCAAGAGTAGAATTCCTAATCATGAACTTAATAAAATAATACAAATAACGTATGTGCGTGAAGTTAGAACCGCTATTTTCATATTTTCGCAAAAAAAGGTTGTGTTGAAATGTTCTAAACTTGTGCTGTAATTTGCCGTATTAAAAAAAAATCCTGCTAAAGATATAGTTTTAAGAAGGTACCAAAAAAAGCTTTGCTGTATTGTGCTCAACTTGTGCTGCAAGTTTGCACATTTTACGAATGAATTTTTTTGGAAATTTTGACATTACTTTAAAAAGAAAATTGTGCTGCTTTGTGCTCAGACTATGCTACTAGGCGCCAAGGAAGCACAAAAAAATCACATAATTGCCACTATTATGGCAAAAAATTAATTTTGCGAAGCGCTGTAGCGTCAAGTCCGTCAAGTTAGCATCACCATTTTCAATTTTCAAAAAAAGAAAATTGTGCTGTATTGTGGTCAACTTGTGCCGTAAATATAAGAAAACAATCGCAACTTTGCAGATTTTACGAATGAAGTTTTTTTTTTTGAAATATTACAATTTCTTAAAAATTAAAGTTGTGCTCAGTTTCTGCTGCCATGCACCGAAGAGATAAACAAAAAATTTGCATATTTGCAGTTTTTTTCGGCCAAAAACAATTCTGCGAAGCCTGTTAGCACTACCATTTTCAATTAAAAAAAAAGTTGTTCTTCTCAGCTTGTGTCACCTTGTGCTGTCTTGTGGCGTAAACATTAAAAAAAAATGCAAATTTGCAAACATTATATAAGAAGTTTTTTTTTGAAATTTTGCAATTTCTTAAAACTGAAAATTGTGCTCAGTTTGTGCTGCCCGCCTTGCACCGAAAAGATAACAATTCATATGATTGCAACAGTATTGTTTAATTGCACTGTATTGTGCTCAACTTGTGCTGCTTGTGCCATAAACATTAAAAAATTGAGCTGTTTTGTGCTGTCAGCATTTAAAAAAATTGCAAATCTGCAAATTTTCAAAATAAATGAAGAAGTAAAATTTGCAAATTTGCGATTTTGAAAAATGAAGGCTGTGCTGTTTTGTGCTCAGTTTGTGCTGCCATATGCCGAAGAGATAAAAAAGCCGCATATTTGAAGTTAATACCGCCATTTTCTGTGCTTACAAGTTAAGCACAATACAAACAACTTTTTTTTGAAAATCGAAAATGGCGGTGCTAACTCCACGCTTCAGCCATTCGCAAAGTTTAATTGTGGCTATTAAAATTAGAGTTATTCGAATTCTTTTTTATCTCTTTGGCGCTTAGCAACACAATCTGAGCACAAAACAGCACCACTTGTTTTTAAAGAAATGTCGGAGTTTCAAAAACATTTCATTCGTATTTGCAAATTTGCGACAGTGCAGACCAACTTTTTTTTTGAAAAGTGCTAACTTCTTGTTAAAAATGGGTCCCCTCTAAAAGCGATTTTGCTTTTTTGAAAATCGAAAATGGTGGTGCTGACTTCACCTTCGCAAAATTGTTTCCTTGGCAGCAAAAACTGAGCGCTAAACAGCGCATTTATTATTTTAGCCTAACTGCAAAATTTCAAAAATTTCGCATCTTTAAAATTTTAAAATTTACGATTTTTTTTTTTTAAATACTTACAGCAAAAGGCAGTGCTAGTAAAGCACAATACCACACATTTTTGTTTGAAAATCGATAATGGCGGTGCTAACCACAAGCTTCACGAGAACTGTTTTTTCACAGTGAAGTTTTTAAGAAAAATGTAAAACTTCAAAAAAAAAAATATATAAAGGAAAGTAGGGACAACATAGTTGCTAATAAGAATTGCATAAAATGCCAAAAGTCGTAAGTCAATCAAAAAATCGTTCAAGTCTAAAGTTGATGATCTTGAGACGAACATGATTTTTAAGCTATTTAAAAGCAAATCATTTTTGCGCTTATTTAGGTACCTACCATTCCTAAGTTTCAGCACACCTACAGAATTCATCAGCAATATTTGAAAAGTCCTAAGCAATCTGATTTTTTTAACTGCATCAAATCATTCTTCAAATAAATCCTGTGTTCAAAAATTAGAAATGATTCTTTTCGAGAATACCAAACAAATGCGGCCGTGCATTTATCACACTTCCTTAATGTTGGTATGGTGCTATTTCAGTGACGAATGACATCTTTTGGAAGCAACAGAGAGGGTTATACTTATTTATAAAATTGTAGAAGACATTTTACAGTGGGTATAAATTTTAACGTGAGTCCCATAAGTTACACTCTTGCTGACGTATTCCAGCAAGTAAGTACCTATATTTTTATTATATTTTTCTCAACATACATAGCATAGCTGCAGCAACTGACACTCAAAAGTTATATAACATTCTGTTTATGTTTATTCAATCGTAAAAGTAATATCTCCGATGACGCCATTAAATGCCTCTAGCTTTAGTCCAGTCAAAATAGGCATTTGACCTAGCCAAAATTCCGATAAGGCTGAAAATTGGTATAGATCTTCCTTTTGATATAACAAATCAGTTGCGAAAAGTCCTTGTCAATCCCACACGAGCATACAAAGTTATTGAAGGTCAAGTGTCGACAAAAATGGTTTTTCACCTATAATTTTCAAACGGTAAATGCTATTGAAAAGAAGTATGAGTAAATTTTATAGATCAGGTAATTTTCTACAAAAAGTATTAAAACACATTTTTTCGTAAGACAGATGGTTTAGGATATAGAGCTGTTTGAAAATTGGTAAATTGACGAAAATATCGGTTTTTCGGGTATATCTCCTTAACGGTAAATAATTTTGGAAAGTGTTTCAAGTAACGTTTGTAGCCCATTTGACACTTTACAAGAAAATATTAAGAAAAAATCCAAAAATGTACCGTTAAAAAGATATAATTATTTTAAGAATTTGGTCAAACCCCAAAAATAACGGTTTTCTGATTATTACTCATAAATGACAAAGTTGCTCAAAATTAATGTAAGCCCAATTTGTAGACGTTAAAATATTCTGCCTCAAAGATTGTTACACTTTTTCCTTATGACTAATCGGTTACAAGATATTGCGATTTCAAAATGGCCAAATGTCGAAAATATAGAATTTTCACGTATAATTCTTAAACGGTAAGGGCTATCATAAAGTACTATATGCAGAGTATGTACATAATGTGGTGTTCTACAAGCAAAAAAAAATTTTTTTCCTAAAATGTATTAATCAATAGATATGGTTATTTTATGAATTTGGTCAAAATTCAAAAATAACGGTTTTTTAATTTTTACTTTTAAATGGCTAGGTCATTCAAAAAAATTTTAGATTGAGTTTGTAAAGATTGAAATGTACGACCTAATAAAAAGTAAAATTTTGTCTCATACGAGTGATTGGTCAGAAAATATTACGATTTAAAAAGGGCCAAATGTCGAAAATATAGGATTTTCATCTATAACTCCTAAACGGTGAATGTTATCAAAAAGTAATTCGAGCTAAGTTAGTAGATAATGTGATACTCTACAAGAAACAAAAAAATTTTTTTTTCTAAAACATACAATTTAAACGATATAATTATTTTAAGTTTTTATAAAAAGTTAATAACACTGATTTTTTCCCTTTTACTCGAAAATGACGAAGTTGTCTAAAATCAATATATGCTCAGTTTGAAGACTATAAAATTGCCTACAAAATTAATTCTACCCAAGCAATAATGCACAAGGTATTGAATTTTAAAAAAATTAAATGAAATGATATAGTGTATATCATGCAGAAAATGATTATTTTTAATTTTTTAAAATTCAATACCTTGTGCATTATTGCTTGGGTAGAATTAATTTTGTAGGCAATTTTATAGTCTTCAAACTGAGCATATATTGATTTTAGACAACTTCGTCATTTTCGAGTAAAAGGGAAAAAATCAGTGTTATTAACTTTTTATAAAAACTTAAAATAATTATATCGTTTAAATTGTATGTTTTAGAAAAAAAAAATTTTTTTGTTTCTTGTAGAGTATCACATTATCTACTAACTTAGCTCGAATTACTTTTTGATAACATTCACCGTTTAGGAGTTATAGATGAAAATCCTATATTTTCGACATTTGGCCCTTTTTAAATCGTAATATTTTCTGACCAATCACTCGTATGAGACAAAATTTTACTTTTTATTAGGTCGTACATTTCAATCTTTACAAACTCAATCTAAATTTTTTTTGAATGACCTAGCCATTTAAAAGTAAAAATTAAAAAACCGTTATTTTTGAATTTTGACCAAATTCATAAAATAACCATATCTATTGATTAATACATTTTAGGAAAAAAAATTTTTTTTGCTTGTAGAACACCACATTATGTACATACTCTGCATATAGTACTCTATGATAGCCCTTACCGTTTAAGAATTATACGTGAAAATTCTATATTTTCGACATTTGGCCATTTTGAAATCGCAATATCTTGTAACCGATTAGTCATAAGGAAAAAGTGTAACAATCTTTGAGGCAGAATATTTTAACGTCTACAAATTGGGCTTACATTAATTTTGAGCAACTTTGTCATTTATGAGTAATAATCAGAAAACCGTTATTTTTGGGGTTTGACCAAATTCTTAAAATAATTATATCTTTTTAACGGTACATTTTTGGATTTTTTCTTAATATTTTCTTGTAAAGTGTCAAATGGGCTACAAACGTTACTTGAAACACTTTCCAAAATTATTTACCGTTAAGGAGATATACCTGAAAAACCGATATTTTCGTCAATTTACCAATTTTCAAACAGCTCTATTTCCTAAACCATCTGTCTTACGAAAAAATGTGTTTTAATACTTTTTGTAGAAAATTACCTGATCTATAAAATTTACTCATACTACTTTTCAATAGCATTTACCGTTTGAAAATTATAGGTGAAAAACCATTTTTTTCGACACTTGACCTTCAATAACTTTTTATGCTCGTGTGGGATTGACAAGGACTTTTCGCAACTGATTTGTTATATCAAAAGGAAGATCTATACCAATTTTCAGCCTTATCGGAATTTTGGCTAGGTTTGCACATTTTTATGTCTGTTTTGACTGGACTACTTCATGTTTTTGCAAATCATAAAACTTCTTTCTAACTAAGGGTGCTGGCACTCGGGAACCAAATTCAGAAATTTAATTGTCTTAAGTCTTAATAAATTCTTTTTAATTTAAAGCTCCAATGGCAAATAATTCATTTTTACAAATTCAATCAGTTAAATAGGACCAATTACGAAGTGAGCTAAATGACTTGAAGAAACAGCCTAAAAGACTTGGAGTTACCTCATTCAAATTTTTGTACCAGTTGAAACTTCAATATTATGATGGTGCGAAAAGCCTTGCAGCCTATGTGTCCACTACGGGGATGTTTTCATCCGGAAAACCATTTCAATAGAAATTATTTCATGAGATGTGTTAAATTTGTCATACTTCCTCCCTCTATATAAAATGTCAAATCAAATTGTTGGCTTATAAATCTATTACTGTGAAAAAGAAAGAAACCGAATGTACAATAACCAACTTGTGTACGGCAATACAAGTAGGTAATTCGATTTCCAGAAAACGTCCCACCCTTATCTCTCTCCCAGACAAAAGATAGGCAAATAAATAAATTAGTGGCGCGTGACATACAATTTTCTGCCGAATCAGAAGGGCTAAAGCGAAAAGCCCTTAATCATGACGAAGGATATACTTGGATGATTTGTCACTTTTCGACAAAAAAAAAATGTTTTAAGTGGACATTGCTAGATTGAAACACAGATCTTTGGCGTAATAGTCCTACGCACTAGTTATCTACGCCAAGGGATTCTTTCTTTATAACCAACCAGACTAACATCTGGCGTTGTTGGCTTTCAGCCAAAAGTGTTGAGGAAGTTCTTTTGCAACAAATTTCATACACTAACCGTCAAAAGTTTAAGTTCAGTAGATGAAATATGTAACATATTTACATTAGGGTGGTCCTTATATTGGGTTTTTTTGAAATTCTAACTTGGATAGGTCTCAAATGACTCTAAATAGAACCAAAAAATTTCTAATTTTTTTTTCAGATAATTTTCAAACGTAAAAAAATATTAGTTTTGTTTTTATTTTTAAGTTTGAAAATTATTTTTTCAAAAACTATTTACAATAAAAACTTGTTTTCAAAAACATATTAAAGACTGGATTCATGGCTTTAAAAAAAGCTATAACATGCCATTGTAAGTGGTCCCGTTGTTTTTTAATAATTTTTTTCTATTTTGGGTCAAATTTTTAGAAAATTACCCCTCCTGCCAGAACGGGTGGAAATAGACCTAATCTATAAGTTATGAGTTTTTTTTGGCGTGTTATAAGAGTCAACCTAACTTCATTATTTGTACCTTAAAGTGAAAAAAGGGAGACCAGGGGTGTGAGATAAAAATCTGAAAAAATTAGGGAAATTGTTTTGCAATGTTTTGAATCGAATGAGGGCTATCCAAACGAATGTCCAATTTAAGGACCACCCTAATGTACATACATATACACGGGGTTGGATGGGCAAAGCTCAGAAAGAATCGTCCATATATAAACAAAATATAAATGTCATATTGTATTTGGGTTTTAATAAGAGTAAAAAAGCCAATAAGGTAATCAAATTGATTTTAGAATAGTTTTTTCGCTCTGTGTAGGTCAAATTTATCAAAATTTATTATTCTCCCTCCCTCTCCTTGCACGAAGGGGGTGGAAAAAAGTAATTTTGGAAACAAAATTTAAAAAGCTCAGAAAAGTTAGAAAAATATTTTTATTAAACGTTTTCACCAACTTTCATCAACGTACCAGTTTTGGAAGGGGTTTCATGGTAGTAGTTCAAAATTTTTCTAATTTATTGAAAGAAACACCCTTTCGCTACAAATATTTTTGTAGACTCCTTTGCATCTTGTTGCTTATGGCAAATGAAATACGTGGACCAAGTTTCATGTCAATGTTGTTGGAATTTGGTAAGATTTTACTTGTTTCACTAAAAATTCAATCATCATTTATGAAAATGACTATAACTTATTTTAAGGTGGTTGTATCGAGTTCATTCTGATTTAGTAAGATTGGGCATTAAAAAATACCCTTAAGACATGTGTCTTATGCTTTATACCAAGATATATATTTAAGTTTGTTAATCTTTCATATCCCCCCTCCCCAGCCCCCGAGCGGAAAGTTCTAAATTTTTGAATTTTATCCTGTGAGTGCCCCATATACATAATTTATGAGAATTTTTGAGAAAGTGGGCGGATGCCACGCCCTCTTAATGAAAAGTTTTAAATTACAAATTTTTCTCTTTGTACGCACTGCAAACCCTACTGCTGTACCGATTTTCATCGCTCTAAAACAGTCGAAAGTGCTCCATATAATTAACATATATGAATTATTGAGAAAGTGGATGAATGCCCCCTGAATGGAAAATTACAGAGTTTTTCCTACGTAGGCCCAACAAGACCTATCGTTGTGTCGGGAATTGCTCCATAATAATTTTTATGATCTGTCAGTGAGTCAGTCAGTTACGGTTTAAGCGATTTTTGAAGTCCTACATATCAGAACTACTAATTCTATAAAGAAATTAAATTTAGTGAGCCGACTGTGTTTGACTAGTTCAGCAAATACTGAAAATTTGAAGTTTCTGACTTTGCTGGTACTGAAGTGAGAGGGGGGTTTGAGTTTGTACCTGTAAAAAGTGTGTAGTGCCACGAACTTGGCTGGGCACTACCGTGCCCTTTGATTTCGTCGTATTTCATGCTTTTAAATATTTTTCTCTCATATTTTCATGTTTTTATTTACAATTTTTTTTAAGCCCTCAGCGTCTTGATCTTAAGAGCAAGTATGTAAGTGCGGCTCAGTCATGCATTTATTTTTTCTGGTTTCAACTCAATCTACGTACACTAGGGTGGTCGTTAAAAAAAAGTCATCCCGGATGGGCCCAAATCGACTCTAAATGAAGAAAAAAAAAATTCCTTAATTTTTTCAGATTTTTATTTTCATCCCCTATAGTCGCTGTAGGGGTAAATTAAATTTCCCCTATTTTCTTGCATACTAGAAAATTCGCGTAAGATCTGCCAAAAAAAGTCAGAGAATGTGGGTGGGAACTAGATAAGAAAAAAATCCTATCGGAAGAGGGTAATATCTCCCCCCGCTTGGACCGGAGGGACATTTTAATAAAAAAAATTGCATAAAATAGAAAAAAAATTATTAAAAACAATGCCAATACTTACAGTAATGTTTTGTAGCTTTTTGGAAAGGCAGAAGTCCATTCTTACGGCTTGTTTCTAAATTAAATTTTGTTGATGAACACTTTTGGCAAAAAATTGTTTCAAACTCACCATTTTGAAGAAAAAGTTATTATTGTTTTTTTTTAAATTATAGGTTTGAAAACAGATTTTGCTGAAATTGTTTATTCAAAGAACTTTATTTAATAATCAACTATTTAAATGAACTTCTGGCTTTCCAAAAAGCTGCAAAACATCACTGCAAGTGTTGCCGTTGTTTTTTAATTATGTTTTTTTCTATTTTATACAATTATACTATTAAATTTCCCCTCCCGGCCACCCGGCCAAGCGGTGCGAGATATTACCCCCCTCCAGTAGGATTTTTTTTCTTGTCTATTAATAGACATTAGATTAATAGAAATTTCTCACCTACATGCTTTTATTTTTTCGGCAGATTATACGCGAATTTCCAAAAAAAAAGGGGAAATTTAATTTATCCCTACAGCGACTATAGGGGATGAAAATAAAAATCTGAAAAAATTAGGGAGTTTTTTTTCTTCATTTAGAGCTGATTTAGGTCCATCCAAATATTAAAACTAAAAAAAAAAACACCATAACGACCACCCTAATGTACACATACTCTAGCGTTTTGATCGATCTTATGTAAAGCACTCTGTTAAGCAAAGCAATCTATGAAATTAAGAACACAATGAGTTGGCTTAAATTTCGATTTTATAACACAGCTTTATCCGAATGGCAGTGGCAACACGTGCAGTATAAATACATTCAAAGTAAGATAGTTAATTTAACGAAAATTATCTCTTAACCAATCTGTATTAACCAAATAGGCCACCCAATTATGTCACACCTCAATGAGTGGGGCATCTCAGATTTGTGACAAAAATTGAAAAGCAGGTTGAAAGGATCTTGGAAATTGTGATGTCACAAAAGTCATTAATGTAGAATTTCACTGACTAAAGCCTTTTTAGCTGATTTATTAAGTCAAAACTATTTCCTGTATCACATTGCACTGCACATGCAAACTATAACTATGCCAGTTCGATAATTATAAAAATTCGAAATAATAGAGGTTTTTGCTTTAGACGTTATGCAAGTGATTAGAAATTTAAAACATTGGTGTGCTAGTTCCTAGTTCTTCTTAAGCTTATCAAATTCATTACGAATGTGGTTCAATAGCCTATGATGAATAGACCTTTTAAAAAGGAACAATTACGTGCAAGGGTTTTTAGTATTGAATATGTTTGTTTGGCCCTTAAGCATGCTTAAAACCAAAAATGCTACTAAATTCACCCATGCGTTTCTGATAGAATGGTCACTTTTGCCACTTTTCACTATTTTTGGTATAACTCGGAAACTAAGCCAAATTTAAGAAGTTTATATTTAAAATGTTTTATTCAAAATTAATTTTTTTTATCTAAATGGATAGTTAAAAAAATCTCATAAAAAAATTAAAGCAGGAAAATTTAACAAAAACCAACATAAAAGTAAAATGCACGACTGGGTCGCACGTATGTACGATCTTATGTTCAAGACAGTGTGCGTTTAAGAAAATTGTTTCTAAAAACATGGAAATTATGAGAGAAAAATGTAGAGAAGCATGAAATACGACATTTAAATTGGCTAAAACAACTCTTTTGACAGTTTGAGGTGGAAAAAAAGAATGCGTTCATAATTCTTAAGATTGAGTGAGTTTTGATCACGACGGTTCACAGTGGTTTCGCCCATACGACAAAAATGAAAAAATAAAAGTGTTTATTTTTTTTGTTTCTCGACTTTTTACAGTAGATTATGGTTTAATATTTACCGTTGCAAACATTGCGTCTCAAATGTCACGTGTTATCAGTTTCGTTTTCGCATTCAAAAAGAGCTAATTTTTTGGTCTAAACAAACAATCAAATTTGTGCGTAAAATTGATTTATTTGAAAGTGATTTTTTTTCTAGATAAAAGTAACATTTTCGAAATTTTTGTTTAATGGGATTAAAGAAGCAAGGTGTTTAAAGTATTTTATTTTTTATTTAGTGATATTTTGATTTTTATTTCAAAAGTTGTATTGGTAAAACCCAGTAGACATTAAAGTTGATTTTTTAAATTTTTCTTTGAAGTAAAAGTAAGGTTTTAACATAGTTCGCAATGTAACATAAATTTAAAAATTTGTCTGAAGTATCGAGAAAGCTCCCAGCTTTTTGAAAAACATTACCTTGGCACCCACAATCACCCACTAACAGATTTATTCAGGTTTTACTACTGGTGTTTACCGTTTCTGATTTTTTTAATTTTCCCATTTTAAATGTTCCTTAGGTTCAATGTACGTTTTTTTATTGTCTTAGAAGAATGTTTACGATATTTGGGCTGCTAAAACTGGCAATTCATTTGAAAAAAATGCCACGATGGAAAATTTTAACTTAAGCCACTTGAAATCGCGCATGTGACCGTTTAGCTATTCTATTAAGGGAGTGCAGATACCTCAAACAAAATTTTTGTTTTTGGTACTACCTACACCTACATAAATTCTATATTTATGCATATAAAGTTATACTATGGGTATTCATGCAAAAGCGTAAAGTCGTCGTAAACGTTGTAAAGTTTTAAGCTTCGTAGATCTGTCAAATTTTTCATACAAATTGTGACAGAACTACGAAGTTTAAAACTTTACCACGTTTACGATGACTTTACGCTGTTGCATGAATACCCTTACTATGTTTTTATTTTTGTTGCAAAATATAATTATCTAATTAACGAAACAGTCGAAATTGTCAACATTTTATTTCAAACGTTAAAGAGTTTTGACGCTTCGTCCTTGAAACAAAAACAACAATGCATTGACCCACAAATGAACTAAAAAAAAGATATGGGCGTGTCAGTGGTGAATATTCTTTGTAATCATTTCTCATGCTGTCATTTATCATGCCTCAAAATCGCATCAAAATCGGTTGAATTGTTTGGATTTTATTGCTTTAGACTGTTCCTTAATATGAAAAAGATGTTTAAAAACACCCAAAAGGTGGGCATGGCAAACATGTTTGTGAAGACGAATTTCTTAAAAGAGCATTTTCTAAAAAATATCTCAAAACTTAATATAAGTATAAGCCAGTTTGGGTGACTATAAGACTTTATTCAAAAAGTAGGCGTGGTAGGAGGTGGAAATTTATTGTGATGATTTTTTTGATAATTCTTTGTCTTAGCTGAAAATGTCATCAAAATCGGTTGAGTGGTTCAGATTTTATTGAATTTTGATGCCTTCTCCATACAACCGAAACCACTGTGCGGTTGCGCGAATTAGTACTCCACTTATTTAATTAATTTAAAGTTGTTATTAGGCATTGGCAACAATAAATTTTAGTGAAAAGTGAAATTTAACGATCATTTTATAAAGCTAGTAAATTATTTTCAACAAAAACTGCTTGAAACGTTAAGAAAAACTAAAATAAAAATAAAATTTAGTGATTGAACTTGAGTGGAAAAAGCTAACCAAGAACAAAGAAAAAAACAAAGAGAAAAGAAAACTTTAATACATAATGAGCTTGCTTATATGCAAGTTGTGCAACAAGCACGTACAGAAAGAAAAAGACGGCATTCTGTGCAGTGGTGTGTGTAATGGAGTTTTCCATCTCTCTTGTGTTAATATTACCGAATATGATAAACGCTTAACACTAGAAAAGGAATGTATACTCTTTCATTGCATTGAGTGTCAAAAATTTACAAAAGAATTATTAAAGAGTTTAAACGATATCCAGACTCTTCTAATAAAAAACAGTGAAGCGGTAAACAATATTGAAAAGAAAATTAATGATGTAAATCCGTGTTCATCAAGTTTTATTCCACAAAAAAAAGATAATGTATCCTTTGCAAATGTTTTGGTAAATGAACCGCCAATTATTATTGCCCCTAAGAATACACAAAACAGTGATGCCACAAAAAAAGCGATTAAAGGGAATATTGATCCTCAATCTCTAGCTTTAAAAGTTCAAAGTGTAACAAATCGCAAAGATGGAGCAATAGCAATTAAGTGTGCAGATACCAATTCAAGAGAAAAGATTGAACGTGAAGTGTCGACCAAAATGGGGGATGATTATAGCGTAATGACACCTAAACTGAATGATCCTAATGTAATAATTTGTGGATTAAATGAAGAATGGGTAGCTGATGATTTATGTGAAGCAATAAAATCACAAAATGATATTATTGAAAACTTCAATTGTGTCCGCATTTATAAATGTCCACGTAATAAAAGATTTAATGCAATTTTAAAGGTTAATGGTGATTTATATAAAAAGTTTTTAAATTTACAAGTGATTAATATTGGATGGGATCAGTGTTCAGTGTATGATTATACATGGGTAAAAAGATGCTATAAATGTTGGGGCTATAACCATGAAGCCAAAACTTCTAAAAATGATGCAGCCTGTCCTCGTTGTGGTGAATCCCATGAAGAGCGAAAATGTGAAAAATCTATGAAGTGTATTAATTGTGTACAGTATAATGCGAATTTAAAACTCAATCTTGATTTTGATCATGATAGCCGAAGTAATCAATGCCCGGTATTCAAAAAGAAAGTTCAAATTCAAAAGAACAAAATTAAATATTAGCAATCAACTGAAATTACTATTGTGTACTTTAATATACAAAGTTTAATAGCAAATTTCAATGAACTTGAACAAATTGTTATAAATATGAAGTTTGATATAATTGTGTTAAGTGAAACGTGCTTGACTGAAAATATTTCGGATAATGAAATTAATATTGAAAATTACAATTTAATAAGATGTGACAGTTTATCGAGACACACAGGTGGAATTGCTATTTATGTTAATGAAAATCTGCAGTTTGAACAATTATATACACTAACAGTGAACATGAATATATGGTGTCTTTCTATTAAAATACGATGTGGGTTATTTTATTTTGTACTATCTGGTTTATATAGATCTCCATCGTCATCCATAAGACAATTTTGTGATCATTTTAGTGAGTTGATGGATTGTTTGGTTCAAGACAATAATAATGTTATCTTGATTGGTGATTTCAATATTGACTGGTTCGATGAAAGTAATATTTATAGACGCGATTGTTATAAAATAATTCTTGAAAATGGATGTACCCAGATGATAAATGAACCAACAAGAATAACGAGTACTTCTAGAACTTTAATAGATTATGTTGTTTCAAATTGTTCTCAGTTGATAACTAAAGTTAATGGTGATTTTGATATTGCAGATCATGAATCCATTTGCATAAAACTTCCCCTTAGTGAAAAATCATATTCCGAACCAAAACTTAAGAAAGTACAGATTTTAAGATATTCCAAGGCTAACTTACTATTAGCATTTGATCAAAGTCGTATAAATTTGTATGCTGTTGCTGATGTTAACCAATTCGTTTAAAATCAGTTTAAAATCACAAAAAACATAAGAAAAAATGAAAACCCATGGTTTAATCAGCACTTACATTCGCTTAAAAATCAAAAACGTGTTGCCAAAAGAAAAGCTATATTTACAAATAGTCTTGACGATTGGTGCAATTTCAGAAATATTCGAAATACTTATACCAAAGAACTTGACTGTGCGAAAAATAACCATGTAAAAAGAACTCTATCAAACTGTTCTAATCAGAAAGATATGTGGAGAACACTTAAGACATTAGTATTACATGAAATAAAAAATGAAATAAAAAAAGTTGAATTTGGTGGTGATGTTATCACAGATGACAGGGAATTAGCAAACCGGTTTAATACATTCTTCATTAATAGTGTAAAAACAATAAACAGTGCAATTGACAATGTCCCTTTTATAAACCAAATAGACTATGTTGTTCAAAATCCTTTCCAATTTAATTTAATAACAATGCTTGAGTTAAATAAAACAATTAAAGAGCTAAATAATAAAAAAGACAGTGATCTTCTATCTCCGAAATTTCTACTTGATGCTTTTGATGCAGTTGGTCCTGCATTGCTAAAAATAATCAATACATCGTTAAGAGACGGTCGGTTTCCATCCACATGGAAAACTTCAATTGTGACACCTATTGAAAAAATAAAAAAAACTGTAAAGTGTGAAGAATTTAGGCCCATTAACTCATTGCCTGTCTACGAAAAAGTTCTTGAAAAAATTGTGTACAAACAACTCTCAAAGTATCTGTCTGATAACAAAATAATTATTGAAAATCAATCTGGGTTCCGTCAATCACATTCTTGTGGATCTGCAGTAAATATGGTACTGATAAGTTGGAAAGAATCTATCTCAAAAGGTAAGAAAGTTGTAACCGTTTTTCTTGACCTTAAGCGAGCTTTTGAGACAATCGATCCTTATATTTTGCTGGAGAAATTGTGCAAGTACGGAATCAATGATGTCGCTCTTGATTGGTTTCGTAGTTTTTTATTGGGGCGTTCTCAAAAAACCAAAATCAATAATGTCTTATCTGATCCTGAACCTATTGATCTGGGAGTCCCACAAGAATCAATACTTGGGCCATTACTTTTTAACTGCTACATCAACGACATGAACAAAATTATTAAGAATTGTGAGCTTGCTTTGTTTGCAGACGATTCCCTATTATTTGTTGAAGCGGAAACAACCGAGGAATGTGAAAGACTATTAAAAGAAGACCTTGATACTTTAAATGTGTGGCTCAAGGCTAATAAACTTAAACTAAATGTAACAAAAACTAAGTGTATGGTCTTAAATGATAATGTTAATGTTAACGTAACTATAGATCAAGAAATTGTAGAACAAGTATTACAAATAAAGTATTTTGGTGTAATTATTGACTATAAATTAAGTTTTGAACAACATGTGCAATATATTACAAAAAAAAATTTCAAAAAAAGTAGGTTTCCTTCGAAGGATTAGAAATAAAGTGGACACTATAACTGCTATAAATATTTATAATGTAATTATCAAACCGCATTTTGAGTTCTGTTCTACTGTATTGTATGTAATTAATCAAAGTTCTATGAGCAATTTACAAAAACTTCAAAATAAAGCAATGCGTGCAATACTCAGATGTAGTAAATATACTTCAATTGTAATTATGTTAAATACTTTAATGTGGTTGTCTGTTAAACAGCGTATTTATTTCAATGTTTTACTTTTTGTGTTCAAAATCAAAAATAATTTATTACCAACATACTTGTCAAAATATATTCGTTACGTCAGAGATGTTCAACCATATTTGTTAAGAAATAGAGAGGATTTTAGACTGCAAACGTTTAGAGATGCAAGATCTCAAAATAGTTTGATATATAAAGGATTTAAACTTTTCAATGATTTGCCAAATAATGTTAAACAATTAACTAATAAGTTCGAATTTAAAAAAGAAATAATAAGTTTTGTTAAACAATCTATTTAAATGCCAATGCCATTGTAAATAACATATATTTTATATACCTATTTATCACATATATTTATTGTAATTAGTAATAGCAAATTTAGCTAAATAAATTGAGAGAGTTCTCTCTCTAACTAACTAAAAAAAAAATTAATTCTTGAATATGATTATATAGGAAAAAAAGAATTAAAATCGTTGGAGCGGTTCCTTAAAAAATTATTTTTTTATATATAAAATTCTTAAAGCACTTTTAAGAACAAATTTTGGTATGGAAATCTAAGGTATATATTTATGTGTATAAAAAAACAAAATTTGAAAAAAAATTGTCAACCCGTTTTTGAGATACCGAATTTTCAAAATAAAATTTTGAAACTTTTTTTAAAAATCCAAAAACTTCTTTTTGAAAATTTTGATATGCAATATTATTTAATCTTATATGAAAATTGTATATAAAAAATTCATCTTAATTTGCTAAGCCGATAACGAGAAAATTCAAAATAAAAAAATACGTTCTATGACAGGTTTTTTTTTATTAATAGTTGCTTTGTGTAAAATTTTATAATTTTTAGTAGTAGATCGTACTAATTTTAGTTTACAAAAAAAGTTTAATCAAAATCGTAGCAGTAGCAAACAAATATTTTCCTTTGCGGTTTTTTAACTTTTGTATGGAAGGTACCGTTATTTTTTCATAAATGTAAAAGTTTTTCTAAAAATATTTTAGAAACTACTAAAAACTCTTAAATATCGAGTTTCAAAAAATCGATCATGTCGTTTTCGAAATATTTGATTTTCCAAAAAAAAAATTTGAAAGAAAGAAGAAAATCGTTTTGAAGAAAATCAAAAATTAAAAAAAGGGATTGGCTTCTTCGTACGTTTCACCCTCCAAAACCCATTTGTTAACGTTGTTGTATTTTTAATTTCATTTCGTGTCGAAGAATAGATGTGAATAGCAACAACAATAAGACCTGTGCTGAATGATGTGCTGAATGAGGAGTTGATTCTATGTGTGCGTTTTGTCACTGTTTTTTACTTCCTTTGCAAATCTAATAGGTACATCAGCTGTTCGCTTCAGCTTGTAGGCAAATCAAATTGACAGCTGGGGATGGATTGGCTTCTTTATTTGATGTTCTCTGATTAATACACTGAAGTAAAAACCTTCCTACTCAGGATCGATGGATGAATTGAAAAAAGTATGGGAAGACTTAGAAAAAAGCGTCGACTACCGAATTTCTTAGGAAGTTTTACTTGATTACTCAAAGTTGCTTGACCAATTTTGCAACAAGTTTTTTTCTAAAGAAAATGAAAATTTTAAAAACAAAATAGGTATCTGTTGAAAAGTGGGCCAGTTTTTTTTAGTTTGTCTACAAATCTAGAGTTTTATTCAGAGCTCTTAAAATGTGCCAATCCTTTTTTTTTCCCCGCGCAAAATATGAACGTGGAATGTATTTTCTCGTTGATGAGTTTGCAATGGCTAAAAGATCGAAATCGTTTAAGAGCAGGATTCTCATAGTTGCCTATAACTTAAATTTTAGCTGTCAAAAGTTTTACGAGACCTTTTTATATGAAAATAAGTATCTTAATGAAATTCGAAGTTCCCAAATATATGACACTTCGGATTCGGATGAGGAAGGAAATTAATGTCTACTTTGCCTACATTTTACTAAAATTCTGCGGTAATTTGAAATCAATTAGGTGTTTATGTATTTTAGTTTTATTAGTTTGATAGGCAAAAAAGTGTTTATAAAATACGAACATATACTGATTTATATCACAGATATGTTTTCTTTAAAAAGATGTTAAAATAAACTACCTATAAGTATTAAAACTTGTGTACAGTACTTATATAAATATATTATATTTATAAAATAAATTTAAAGTAAACTTTTGGTCATATTTATCAATTATTTTGATGATGGTGTGGTGACAGAGGGGGGATTAACAGTAGAAGTTTGGAGTTTCGAAAATGTCCTCTTTTTTTCAAACGCGTTATGGGCACCCTAGCTCAAGACATACTTTCAAGCAAAGTAAAGTAGAGCTTTGAGGCCTTAATATGATATGTTAAAAAACCATATTGTTTGAAAACTGACAGAGATATAGCCATTCAAACCTTACCATTTCTTATAATTGTTCGCAATTTTTGTCCGAAAGCATATTTTTTGGTACTTTGGTAATTTAACATTCCTAGCACTTATTACCAAATCTTATATTAATCGGACCAGTCTGTAGGTCTGAAAGTATTTAAAAACCGCCGAAAAACAAAATTGCGAACTTACGTACTTTTTTAATATTCTCTATAGTCGTAGCTCGTACGTAATGTCATATTATATCAAAATCTTGATTTCGAACATTTTAGGTTTTACCGAATGTGAAACTTGTTATATTCTTCCGAAAAAGGGGCTTTCAGGCCGAAATTGTGAAAAATTATAAGAAATAGTTAAGTTTGAATGGGCATATCTCTGTAAATTTTAAACAAAAATTACTTTCACTTGAATAACATGCCATATTGAAAACATTGGCTTAACCCTTACTTAGCTTCAAAAAAAGTTATGCACAATTTATTAAAAAATTTATAAATCTTTAATTTTTTCATTTTTTCTTAGGCTGGTTTTTGTTTACTTTTCTTGCTTAAATTTTTATAAATTTTTTTGAACTATCCATTTCAATAGAAAATTTAATTTTGGACAAAAAGTTTTAAATGTAAAATTGTCAAATTCTGCCTAGTTTCCGAGTTATATGTACCAAAAATAATGAAAAGTGGTGTTACCATTCTCTCAGAAACGCATGGGTCAATTTAGTAGCATTTTCGTTTTTAAGCATGCTTAACAAACATATACAATCATACAAGCCCGTGCACGTCAGTTTTCCTTTATACCCCTCATTTTCCGGTCTACTTATTCAACAGGCTATTAATTCATTCGCTCCACTAAAACCGAAGGACATTATTTAATAATTTTCTTCAAATTCTAAATTATAGAAAGCCTGAGCACTGGCATTTGTTTTCTTTGTGTCTGAATTTAAGGAAATTCCCCTGGATAAATAGAATTTAAAGTACGTTCATGCTGTGAATTTCTATATGAGTCGGTAAACGTCGATCAAAATTTGCGTCTCAGAAGGGTACAAGAGAATCTTACTGATGAGCCCAACTTTTGTACCTGTGCGAAACGCAATACATGGAGTAGAGCTGACTTAGGCGCCAGTTATAGCTATCACTGAAACTCATCATTGAAAATTTTAATGACTGATTTTGAGAGGTTTAGAAAGCAAATTAATATTTCTAGTCAAAAAAATATTTCAAATAGGCCCAACTTTCCACAAAAAAAGACTTTTAATTTTTCAATGATCATTGGTAAGGTAGTTCAATCATTGAATTAAGAAAAGTCTTTTTATGTGGAAACTTGGGCCTATTTGAAATTTTTTTGGCTAGAAATATTAATTAAGTCTTATGCTTTATTTGTCCATCAAAATAATAAATGATTTTACTTCTTAAAAGTCCCAAAATCAATCATTAAAATTTTCAATGATGAATCTCAATGATAGCTATAACTGGCGCCTTTAACTTCTATTTTGAAGTTAAAGAGGTTGGAATTTTTTTTTCAATTTTCGACACTAAACTTTCATCAGGGATCAACAGGTCAAAAACTAGACAAAACAAAACTTTCGGCATTTCAACTCTTAAGCCTAGCAGAGCACGCAGATTGCGCTAACATTCGCTCCCATTCAAAATTCTCTCCGAAATATAGCTAAGCTTAAATTTAACCAAAGTATTTTAGTCCAGCGGCTCATAAAATGAAAATCGGAAATGAGAAATATTCGAGGAAAAAAGATTTTTCAAAACCAAAGCCATTTTGATTGATTAGATTTACTTAAAATATTGAATACAAAAATCTTTGAAGTGGTGGTAGACCGTAAGATTACCTATCTCATCGCGGCCACGCAAAACTTGGATGCCAACTGATAGCTTTAATCCAAACATTTACAAAACTACTGTTCGGACAAGCTTTACCTGGTCACCGTCACAGTGGTAAGAAAATGCACTTTTCAGGTTGCATTTTCCGTTATATGTACCTAAAGGCTCGGTGAAATAACTCCCCAATGAAATAACTCCAGAAAAAAAAAATGAAAAAACTCCCCAAAATTGGTATGGAATTGGGAAGTTTTTTCATAAATGAAAGAAATCCCATGCCACTGGGCCACCGGCCCCTTCCCCCCAGCTGTATATATACAAGGAACCTATATTTTTAACTTAACAACTTTATTTCTTACGTTCAATAAAAAAATTCATAACAAATCTTTGTGGACTTATTTCGTTTTAGGTTTGGGGACTTATTCCATTCGTTTTTCGGGATTTATTTCATCTTCAAACTTGAGGACTTATTTCAAAATGAAAGAATTCCCCAATTTGGGGAGTTATTTCATTTTCACTTTGGGAAGTTATTTCATTTGGGGGTTATTTCACGGAGCCGTACCTAAAATTTAAGCAACTGCTATAAATGGGGTATCTAAAGCAGGGGCGGACTGGGCCACCGGGCAACCGGGATTTTGCCCGGTGGGCCCCCAAGAAAGCAAAAAGTTCATAAAAGTTCCTGCGTTCCTTTTCTGTTTTTTTTTTTTTTAAGTAAAACTTTCTAAGAAAATTGGACTCACACTAGATTAAGAGCTTTGTTGTTCAAAATAAGTATTTAGAGGCCTCCAGAACTTTGTTGGTGGCCTCTATAGATCTTTGGAGGCCCCCAGAACTCGGTTGGTGGCCTCTACGGATCTCTGGAGGCCCCCAAAACTTGGTTGGTGGCCGTAACGGATTTTTGGAGGCCCCAGAACTCAGTTGGTGCCCTCTACGGATCCTTGGAGGCCTCCTGAACTCAGTTGGTGGCCTCTACGGATCTTTGGAGGCCTACAGAGCTCTGTTGGTGGCCTCTACAGATCATTGGAGGCCCCCAGAACTCCATTGGTGGCCTCGACGGATCTTTGGATGCCTCCAGAACTATGCTGGTGGCCTCTGCGGATCTTTGGAGGCCCTCAGATCTTGGTTCATAGCCTCAACGGATGTCTGGAGGCCTCCAGAACTCTGTTGGTGGCCTCTACAGATCTTTGGAGGCACCCACAACTCCACTGGTGGCCTCGACGGATCTTTGGAGGCCTCCAAAACTATATTGGTGGCCTCTGCGGATCTTTGGAGGCCCTCAGATCTTGGTTCATAGCCTCAACGGATCTCTGGAGGCCTCCAGAACTCTGTTGGTGGCCTCTACAGATCTTTGGAGGCACCCACAACTCCACTGGTGGCCTCGACGGATCTTTGGAGGCCTCCAGAACTATATTGGTGGCCTCTGCGAATCTTTGGAGGCCCCCATATTTGGTTCATAGCCTCAACGGATCTCTGGAGGCCTCCATAACTCTGTTGGTGGCCTCTACAGATCTTTGGAGCCCCCCACAACTCCATTGGTGGCCTCGACGGATCTTTGGAGGCCTCCAGAACTATGCTGGTGGCCTCTGCGGATCTTTGGTGGCCCCCAGATCTTGGTTCATAGCCTCAACGGATCTCTGGAGGCCTCCAGAACTCTGTTGGTGGCCTCTACAGATCTTTGGAGGCACCCACAACTCCACTGGTGGCCTCGACGGATCTTTGGAGGCCTCCAAAACTATATTGGTGGCCTCTGCGGATCTTTGGAGGCCCTCAGATCTTGGTTCATAGCCTCAACGGATCTCTGGAGGCATCCAGAACTCTGTTGGTGGTATCTACAGATTTTTGGAGGCCCCCACAACTCTGTTGGTGGCCTATACCGATCTTTGGAGGCCCCCAGATCTCGTTTGGTGGCCTCTACGGTTATCTGGAGGCCTCCAGACCTTGGTTGGTGTCCTCTGCAGATCTCTGGAGGCCCCCAGAAATCGGTTGGTGGCCTCTAAATCTTTGGAAACCCCTACAACTTGGTTGGTGGCCTCTAAGGATATTTGGAGACCCCAAGAACTTGGTTGGTGGTCTCTTCGGATCTCTGGAGGCCCCAAGAACTCGGTTGGGGAACTTTATGAATCTTTGGATTCCTCCAAAACTCGTCTGATGGCCTCTACGGATCTGTAATTATTCAAAAGTTGATAGAAATATTTTACAATTTCAAAAAACTAAATATGCAAAATAAAAATAAAAAAAATTGACTCTCAATGATGAGTACTTTAAAATGTCTGAAAGTTAGTTGTATAACCTGAATTCAAAAGATGAGAATGAATAGCGGTATTTTATCTGATCCGGATCAGATCATGATAAATAAAACAAACAGGATCATAGCGACAGAAGTGTTATATACCCGTCCCTTTTTGCCGTTTACGTTTGTTTATTTTTCATGCATCTGTTGCCTCTTTTCTTTGCGCTACTGAGATAATTCACAATAGCAATTTTTGGATCATTGAAATAGATCTACATAGATAAAAAGCAGGACCCCATTTTGTTTTTTCAATTGCGTGCTAAAAATTGATCCAGATCAGATCATGTGGGTAGTAAAATGCGGCTAATGATGAGGCAGAGGACGAAAGTCAAGAAACAGAGAGAAACAAGAAAAAACAAGAACACTGTGGAGATTGTGCAAAATGCTGCTTCAATGTCTTGCGACGATATTATTTGAATCAAGTTTTTTTTAATTGGAAAGTTTTTGAGAAATTTAATTTTAAAGTAAATATTTTTGAAAGAGTTGATTGTTGATTGTTATTTCAAAACTTTTTATAGCATCACTTTTCATTTTTATATTCTTTTTCTTAGTTTTTGAGAAAATAAAAAAAGATAACAGAAGGTACTTTTTTCCATCTCTTGTTTGTTTTGTTAAGTTTATAATAGGCAAAGGAGTACGATATATTATTTAATCGTGTCTTGGGAAAAGGAAACTTTCGTTATTTTTAATTTCTCAAAAACTAAGAAAAAAATAATAATACTTTTGTTGGTTCATGATTCACGAGATATTTGATAAAACGTGATTTCCAAAATAGCAGCTGATGCTCGCCAACTTGAATTAACATTAGGGGGACTTCCCTGAACATTTTCGAACAAAAATAAATCAAGTATTTGCTTGCATTATGAACCTACTGTTTTTGCTCTGGTTATTGGACTAGCATAGGGCCAGTTTATTCACAGTGGGTTAAGTCTGCAACTAGGTTATCACTGATTCTGTTTAATCCATAGTTATGAATCTGTGATCATCATTGAAAGTTTGTTCACTCAATTTTCAGTTTGATCATGGTTTTTCCAATAATCATCTTCCCATTTTGAGTTTATCTGTCAAATCAATTGTTAGACGTAATCTGTCACTCACCATAAACAAACATCAACTTTGTTGTGAGGTTTTATTTTTTACATTTCCACCTAACGCTTATCTGAGATTTAATACGATTTACCTCAAATCTTCTTTAAATCTCAAAGATTTACCATACAAATATATTTCGTAAATCTTGAAAATTAGAAATTAATCTTGTTAAATCTTCCTAGGACAAATACTTTTACAAATCAAACTAACCTATTCTTGCGTGGTGCTGAAGGATTCATTCATGGCTGAATTCAGTTCTTCACACAGGAAACATTCTATCTCACTTCCTCTTCATAAGAAAAATTGGAACACCATTTGCTTTTTAAATCTGCTGTCAAAGTAAATTTTTCTTAAATCTTTTTGTGCGTTGGAAATACCAAATAGATTTATTAAATCTGAACTGGGATAAACGTTTGGTGGAAAAATAGCATTAGAAAGAAAAATTTTTTGTGAAAAAGAACACGGACAATAAGAAGTGTAGGTAGTGCTGGCATTTTGTGATACCTAGTGATGGAACTTTTTCCAGGTTGTGGTTTTTCTATAAATTTTAACCAAGGCCTTTGCAAAAAAGAGCTTCGTCTTAACCAATAATGAGCAAAAGAAATTTCAGGAAATTTTTGATTAAATTATACTTACCAAACAGAATCAGCGAATAAGTGATTTCTCAAATAAAGTGCTCAAATTATGGATTTTCTTTTGAAAATTTTTCTGAACAAACGCATTCAATGATAATAAACTAGAATAATGATTGATTAAAGTTGACAGGGTGTGAACATAAATGTACATGCCCTAAGATTGGGATTGTTCAATAATTGAAAATTAGCAAATGGATTACTAAAATATTTGAAGAAATAGTTCTAAAAGTACCTTATTTTATTTAAATTTTTGAAACTGCCGAGATGGTGATCAAAGGCACAGAAGTTTCTTTTCATTAAATATCAAAAATTTCAATCAGAAAAATCGTGCTACAGTGAAAAACTGTTAAATTAAAGCTAAATAATTTATTTGATTCACTAGAGAAAAGAATGAAGTAAATTCGACTCTTTAATTTATTTTTTGAAAATATTTAATGAGTTTCATTTCTTTTGATTGCAAAATAACTGTTGCTTAAAAAAATAATTTCTAAGAAATTTAAAAAAAAATAGAAATAGGTTTCTATGAATGCTTTTTGTTTCATATCTCCCTTAATTCCCACAATTTGTTCGACCATAATTTTGTTTTGACTAAGCTGAAGTCACATGTGACATGGGTGCACCCACTTAAGGTCGTTAAACTAATGTTATATCACAACAAAAACATAAATGTTACAAAAGGAGCCAAGTTCTTATGTGTACAAGAAACCTGTGCGTAAAAAGTCTGCCAAAAAAAGTAATAAGATCTAAAATATATGCCAAGTTTTAAGTTGATGAAGTTTAATATCAAATATCTTAAGTAGAGTAATATCGAAACAATTCCAAATCATGACAGAAATTTGGTTATTAATGATTACTGATTAAAATTTGGTGGGTTCACTGGTCAAGTTTTCATACATTTTAAATTTGTGATTAAGTAAGTATTTAAGAGAAAACTTGCCAAGTAAATCCACCAAACTTTAATCAGTAATCATTAATTACCAAATTTCTGTCATGATTTGGAATTGTTTCGATATTACTCTACTTAAGATATTTGATATTAAACTTCATCAACTTAAAACTTGGCATATATTTTAGATCTTATTACTTTTTTTGGCAGACTTTTTACGCACAGGTTTCTTGTACACATAAGAACTTGGCTCCTTTTTTAACATTTATGTTTTTGTTGTGATTTCACTCCTTTTTGCAAAGATTTATTTTGCCAGGTGAAAGTCAAGCCCTACCGCTCTACAAAGTTTCATAATTCTACGACAACCGAAAGTGCTCCATACAAATAATAGCAATTCTGATAAAATTAGTGGATGAAACCCCCCCCCCCCCTGAATGGACAATTCTAAATTTTCGATTTTTTTCCTTTCTAAGTACTTCAAGTCCTACCGACCTACCAATTTTCATCGTTCTACAACAATCAGAAGTGCTCCATATAATTGTAAGCATTTTTAAGAATGTGGGTGGATGCCACGCCCCCTGAATGCAAAATTCCAATTTTTCAATTTTTTCTTTCTAAGTACCTTAAGTCCTACCGACCTACCAATTTTCATCGTTCTACAACAATCGGAAGTGCTCCATATAATTTATAAGAATTTTGAAGAATGTGGGTGTATACCACGCCCCCTGAATGAAAAATTCCAATTTTTCAATTTTTTTCCTTCTAAGTACCTTTAGCCCTACCGACCTACCAATTTTCATCGTTCTACAACAATCGGAAATATAATTTTTAAGAATTTTTTTTTTCCCCCTGTATGGAAAATTCCAATTTTTCAATTTTTTTCTTTCTAACTACCTCAAACCTTACCAACTTACCAATTTTCATTGTTCTACAACAATCGGAAAGGCTCCATATAATTTATAGAATATTTAAGAAAGTGGGTGGATGCCACGCCCCCTGAATAGAAAATTGCAGATTTTCGATTTTTTCCTTTATATGTACCACAAGGCCTACCGTTGTGCGAAATTTCAAGTTTCTACGATGTCGGGAAGTGCTCCATAATTTTGATGATCTGTCAGTGAGTCAGTCAGTCAGTGAGTCAGTGAGTCAGTGAGTCAGTGAGTCAGTGAGTCAGTGAGTCAGTGAGTCAGTGAGTCAGTGAGTCAGTCAGTTACGGTTTTTGCGATTTTTGAAGTCCTATATCTTGGGAACTACTAATGCTAAAGAGTTGAAATTTGGTGAGCCAGCTGTGTTTGATCAGTTCAGCAAATACTCCGAATTTGAAGTTTCTGACTTTATTGGTACTGAAGTTAGAGGGGGGTTGAAAATCGCCTGAGTTTGTTCCTGTAAAAAGGGTGTAGTGCCGCGAACTTGGCTGGGCACTACCGTGCCCTTTGATTACTGAGACCTACAAGAACATCTTTGCAATTTTGTATGCTTGTTTTGTTTGAATAAAAACTCAAATTAATTGATCTGTAAGGTGACGCAGCCATAAACTAAAAAAAGCTGTTTCCTTATACCTTATAAATATATCAATCAATATGTTAATTTAAAAAAAAAATAATAAATGTAAAAAAGTGACTTTCGATAAATGTCTGCAATATCAACTTTTTTTAACCATTTTGAGAGTGGGTATGGTTCGTTTCGTCTTTTTCATTTCATTTCTAGGTCGTTTCGCATTTTGTTGTTTCGAATTTCACTTATTCACTTTTGATTCACGCGAATTTTAACGCCTTTAGGTTCTTTACATGCACAAAAATCAAAAAGCCAAACAACGATGGCGAAGTAATTGAAAGTCGAACTGAACTAAATTTTCAATTTTCACAACCTGCCATACACCTTGCATTCACTAACATTTGTTGGAAATTATTACAAACATAATAATTTTAAACGGTCATGCCTTTTTTTGTCACGCATTTAGGTACCTAGTGATACAAATCTTTGAACTGCCTGTAGGTGCTATGTATTTTAAGGCTTATTTTTACTTAAAAATTTTACTTAAAAATAACTTTTAAAAAATTATGTAAATGTTTTAAAAAATTAATTTCTGATAAATAATTGAAACCAAGCAACTAATTCAAATTAAACGTATGCTATGTTTCCGCATCAATTTGTATAATTGCATGCTTATATGAAGTGCCTTTTTCATTCCTTTACCAGAATATACGTCTTTCTTGTCAAGAAAAGTCCTGATTCTGGAATCTTTACCAAATACTCTCTTTTATATCTGGAAATTGTTAACCTTTCCAATATTTTTCCAATTCCACACTCTACGTGTTTCTTTCATTACTATTTGAATTTATTCTTTAATTGTCAACCAAACAAGGTGACTCAGAATCAATCATAAACTAAGTAACTGATAACAAAATAATCGAACTGCAAAACAAAAGAAACATATAGAGACAAAATGCGAAACAATCTTTGACGAAATAACCTTAGCTTAAATAATCCAAGCGAAGCAAATAAAAAACAAAGCAACAAAATCGAAGCAATCGTGAGACGAAAGGATCCCAAAACTAAGTAATAAAAAAACAAACAAAGCTTTTGCGATGAACGGAAATTATTTCGACCAAAACGAAAAAACAGTGTGCGAAATGAAAACGATGAAACAATAGGCACCCTTTGAGAGTTATTGTATTCTGTGGCCCTTTTTCTAAAATTCCCGGTAGGCCCTTTGACCCCCAGTCCGCCCCTGATCTAAAGATAGCTAAGACTCTCCTCTACACGATACCAATGGTCGGACAGACTTTTTTTTGGCTGTTGCGACGATAATGACCATTTAAAAAAAAAGTCTTTCTTTTTAAAACTGCGTTTTACATTAGGGAAAACTGAGTAAAATCATTTCAAATGGCTAGACCACTTTTTTTCATTTTCATCCAAGGATGTAGAAAATCCTTAACTTTAGAAAAATGGGCGGACTCGTGGCAACAGTCAAAAAAGGTTTGTCCAACCATTGGAACATTCTTGCCTTTCATTTGATACAGTTGTTGCTTACATTTAAGGTACATTTTGAGGAAAATGCTACCTGAAAAGTGCATTTTCTAATCATTGCGACCCGATAAAGCTTGTCCGACCAGTAGTTTTGTAAATATTTGGAGTAAAGCTATCAGTTGACATCCAATTTTTGCGTGACCGCGATGAGATAGGTAATCTTACGATCAGCTCCCAGACTATTGAATCAAAATTTCTATTCAGAGAACAGCTGTCTTACGTGTGATTTGTGTACTAGGCTGTAAAGTAAAAATCCTACAAAAACATTCAGAGTAAAAAGAAAGATATTTGAATGATGTGTCTAAATAGGAGCCTCAAGCCTCTCAACAAGCAAATCCTAGATCAACTACTGTGGGTACCCACATATTTCGAATTCTCAATCATTGCAATGTTATGATTCAAATTTCGAAATTTTTTTGTGCACGAATCCAAAGCTTGGCCTAAAGAACCTACATAACTATCGTAAGTAAAAACGGTACCGGAAGTGACCTTATCCAGCCAAAAGTTCCCTGAAAAAGTTTGCCCAAACAGGGAAGTGTGATGGTGTAAATTTTTCCAAAAACACTATCGATTGGATATCTTTTATTTTCTGTTAAAGATGAGCAGCCCCGGATCTAGGGGCAAACCAGGGCCTGTGCCCCGGGCGGCAGCTTACAAGGGCGCCAAATCTATGTGTCTGAAAAAACTGAGAATTGCGACGCTTAATGAAATAAAATTAATTGAGATGCGGCAATGGAATATCAAATTGTATTTCTCCGTCAACCTTTAGCAGTTTTTCTATTATTATTTCTCCATTTAAAATAATTTAAAATTAAAAATTAAAAAAGAAACGACCTATAATACTTTCTTAAAAGTTTTTCTGATGTTTTTTAACAATAGTTTATTGCATTGTATGTAAGTGTATTTTTACAAAACTTTCCCTCCTCCCTAAAGTGTAGGAGATAGATCCCCCTTCTTCAATAATAAAACATTTGAACTGTGTTCCTCAACAAGCGTCGCACCAAGCTGTATAAATCCTAGTCTTGCCTAAAGAATTATTTGCTGGATACTGAAAACTTTATTACACTGTATTTTTGATCTTTTTTAATTCACAAAAAATCTAAATAAACACAAATGAAGGAAATCAGGTGCTCGATAATTTTTGGAAACAAAAAATTGAAAAGATATTTTAACTTACAAAATGAAATAAAACATGTTACTTTCCGAGAAAATTGGATTCACCTTTTTCAATACCCTTTTTCAAAATGGCGGATAACACTAATTTCCAACCAGCCAGAGACTGCTCTCACGAGTATCGAAGAACCAGCTAATTTAAATTTACTTGTGTCTTGACGTTGCTTAGCTCTCATACTATTAAGGTTTGAAATTATGTGTGTCAATTTCATGGAGATCGTTCAAGGAACAACGAAGTTATAATATGTTAAAATTTTTTGAAAGATCCTGTTGTGAAATATTTTTTTTCGTTACAATTCAGGTATCACCTGAGTAAATTTCATGGTAATCTCTCAAGAAAGAACGAAGTTGCAAAATGTTGACATATTTTAGAAACATCCTATTTTGAAAATACTTTTTTCTGCTATAACTCTGTCTCAGCTATCACCTCTGTCAATTTCATTGAAATCGCTCAAGGAGGAACGAAGTCCCTTTTTTCGGAAATTTGTACTTCGATACTTCATCTTGCGAAACTTTGGGTTTTCGAAATTGTGTCCTGTCGTAAATCTACATTTTTCTTTCTTCGGTTCAGGGAATGAATCTTCAATAGTTCTCCCATGATAAATTCGGGAACGAACCATATTCTACAGATCCTTGCAGATTTGTTTCAAATGAAAACGAATTTTATTAGAAACCAAAAAATAAGATTCGTGATCGAATCAAAAACAAAATTCTTTTGAATTGTTCATGAGAGAACGAATCATATTTAATCGTTCTACGAACCTTGGTTGTGTATCGTCTTTGTTTAGGCATTGTTAATTTTCTTATCTATAGTAATAAGTTTGCTGAATAGGTATGGGCTACACATTCATCAAAAAGTTTTATTCTTCCAGTAACAAAATATCCAACCAAGCAGATATGTGTTTTTTTTTTTTCATTTTTATCAAAAGGGGCTAGGGCGCCAAAATCAAGTTTTGCCCCGGTTCGGAAAAATCGTAGATCCGGGGCTGAAGATGAGATCGGTCATCCAAGGGTCAGCTCCTAGACTATTAGTATCAGATAATAATTCCCTGCAAAAAATAAACTTAATTGCTATTTGGTAATTAAATTTTCGATTGCTAAACCCAATTGAAAATTATATTTATTTTTCTGAAGGGCAACTTCAAAAAGTGATTAGCAAACAGCCAGTGGCTCAGCGTTACGCCTATTGTACAACCGACGACACAATGGTCCTTTAATTTATTTGGTTTGCAGGGATAATGCAGCTCAATTTGCATTAAGTCAATTTACATATTATTCACTATTTAAAAAAACCGCTTTTTGTGTTAGCAGCTATCATCGGTTCACAATCGACTCAACCGATTTTATGGTGTTAAAATTAACTTGGTATCGATTGAATAAAATTCTTGTGTGGAACTCCTTTAATAAGTACAGGTAAACGTCTGAAAAGCGCAATCTACTCCTGCTGTCTGTCGCAACTCCATCTTATAACAAAATTAGTTCGACTCAAAAAAAATTATTGTTAGAAGAAATGAAGTAGATTTCTGAATTTCTGAACCAATTAATAAAGTCATACATCAAGGAATGAATTAAAGCGTAAATTAGATTTAAAATTAACAAATTAAAATTCACCAATCAAGCTATATACAGACACTGAAGCTTCAAGGCATTATAATGATGAAAACCACTGCTATAAAGGCATTCATATGATATTTTTGTCAATAAATTAAATTCAACCCTTTAATGTGATGAGGGGTGTTATTTGCACATGAGTGCTCCATTACTGGATCAAACATTTGCACTGGCTACGGATTTGATTAGATATTTCGTATGAGGACTCAGGCATGTGTGGTATATATTATTAGGCATGCGTGTACCTATCTATAGTAATGGGGATAAAATTTGTTGTTCTGTATTAGAATTTCTCAATTTATACCAGAGTTTCACCTTATTGACGTCCATTGAAGGTAAAAGCACACATACACCTAGAGTAACAGAATGATGGAAGGAATCGTATGGATATGGAGGGTTTATTAGTACAGTAATCCCCGTTTAATTGGTTTCCTTTCTTAAGACCTAACTGGAAACTATAATTGTATTAAGTTATATTTATATTATTATTAAATTATATGAATATTAAATCCTTTGATGTTTTCCTAATCGCTAACCCTTTTTCTTAGGGCTAATACTAATCACTGATAATGGGTGCAACATACATAGGAATACAAAAAAGAAGATCACGTGCGTTGGTCGGTTAAAACAGGCGAAAAAGCAAAGCCAATTGTTAAGACGTTTTTACTTGTGATATAAAGTGCGTCTGGCAATTCATCAATAACATTTGAGGGCATGATTTGTGGATATAAAAAAAAATCGTATGGAGAAAAACTCTATCTCCACTTCCTGAGGCAGGGGGGAGGGGGTGTCAATTTCAAAAAAATTGAATTTAAATGAAAAAAAAATTTTAAATCAACGAAGGTTTAAAGGTTAAAAACGTTTCTTAGTCACTCCCCCCACACGTTTTCTTTTAATTTCTTAGATCCAAAAATAACGGTACCTGCCATACATTTGTTTAACCCTTTCAACTTTGAATGCTGCTATTGTTATAACTTCAAATACTTTTTGTTGACCCGATAAAATTATTTATTTTTCATATATTTCCAATGAAAAAAGCTCCAAAAATACCCGTAGGGGGTCCTGGGTGGCCTGGGACATACATATGTGTCCCATACGTTCTTTTGAATGGGATATTTTTGCATATAGTCTTAGTGCACCCTTCTCACTTATAATAAATAAATTGGGTGGTGCAACAGCTCGTGGAAAGCAAGGCCCTGGTGACTTACAACTCTCAACCATTCCTGTGTGCGTGTTGTTGGCCAGGAATGTAGGGGACCTACAGTTTTTTGCCGAGTCCGAACGGCTAAATGAAAGAACTTTTTCATGACAAAAGGCGGGTTTGTCAGTTCCTCGCAAGAGGCAGTACCTCGGATAAAACATTTCTGTTTTTTTCTCGCTTATT
Organism: Dasysyrphus tricinctus; assembly: GCA_963921185.1. NCBI lineage: Eukaryota > Metazoa > Arthropoda > Insecta > Diptera > Syrphidae > Dasysyrphus > Dasysyrphus tricinctus. The sequence continues at coordinate 128,384,955 of OY992532.1, forward strand.
TGCACTGCAATTAGTGCCACGCCTCCTGGTAGGTCCCTCCACAAGTAGGTGGACTGCAGACATCCGTTTTCTCTTTCTGGGTACGCATCCATATCTAATTGACCGATGAATTTTCACACTAAGTTTTCCTTCGGTTATACATAAGGTCCTCTGCTATGTTCACAAGAAATCCTATCAAAGGTGTTTTTGATCGGGAAGGTTGTGAGTCATTGATGTGTGAATCCACCACACTCATCACCAGAAGTCTATAAAAACTTTTTTCCACCATTTTGTTGATTCCTGCTAAGCACCTACAATCCCGCTAGTTGGTCTGCCCGATCAACGCCACCCAATATTTCTCTATAGAATTCAATAAGTTCAGGGCATGGTATGGATATTTGTTCTCCGTTCTTTTGTTTTTAATTCGCTTGAACTTCATTTGGAGTATGGCAGTTGCTTGGAACGGATACCTCCTTAGTATCTTGTCATTTTGTGGAGCATTAGTCCTGTCCTGTACTGTATAAGTGAAAACGGAAGGAGTACGAGACCGTTAAGTCTATTACCAACACTTTTTTGGAGCGATGCAATGCGCAGCACTTATTAGCAAAACCTGAACGTGGAACTTGAAAAGATGAAAATAAGTAATTTAACGTGTGATATTGATGTGCTAACAGAAATCATCAAAAAAGCCGTCCCGAAACGTGGATCATCTGGTGTAAAAACCGTGTTCAAGCAAAAGTGGTTTGATCAGGAATGTTTGAAAGCCAGAATCAGATCTTTTAAATTTTTAAAGCTGTTAAGATTAAAAAGAGCTAATGTTTTCAAAGTTCTGTACAGCGAAGCTAACAAGTATTTTAAACAATTATGTGTTGAAAAGAAACAATTATATCAACAACTCAATATCAGCCGGATAAATAACACTCGCTCCTCTGCTAAGTTCTGGAAAGCAGTTAAATATATTAATGGACAAACCAACACAATAGCTGTGTCTTTAAATGCTCCTTTACTCAAAACACACTTCTACAACCTTCTAAACACCCCTCCAACCTCGCCTTCTCTTCAATATGCAGCCCCGTCATTTACTGATGAAAAATTAGACGCACCGTTTACGTTAGAAGAAGTCCTGGAAGCTGTCAAAAACTCCAAACTAAACAAGGCCCCGGGAAACGATCGAATTCCTTTTGAATTCTATTAGAATTCTTCGAGTGAGTTTATAAATGCTCTTACGATTGAATTCAATCGAATCTTCGAAGCCCCGGATGTCCCAGATAGTTTCAAAAAATCTATTATTTTCCCGCTTCATAAAAAAGGAGACTTCAAAAATCCAGCAAACTACAGAGGAATATCCTTCTTAAACACATCAGCCAAGATATTTTCAGCCTTAATATACAAAAGATTAACCGAGTGGGTTCATGAAAAAAATATACTTATTGAATTTCAAGCAGGATTTAGAAAAGGCTACTCCACAATCGACCAAATTTTTTCACTCATCAACATTGCTGACTCATATAAAAAGAAACAGAAAAAACTGTATGCTTTCTTCGTTGATTTCCGTGCGGCGTTTGATACGATATCACGAGAAGCACTTTTTTACAAACTCTACAAAATCGGACTATCAAGCAAAGTTATTAATTTACTCAAAGCTTTGTACGAGAACAATGTTGCATTTGTTTGGGATGGCGACTTAATCTCCGATGAATTTGAGACATCAATGGGTGTGAAACAAGGGTGTATACTTAGCGCACTACTATTCATATTATTCATCAATGATATAACTGATACAGTAAGAGGAGGTATAAGTTACTGTGGAATTCAAATTTCAGCATTGATGTATGCAGATGACATTGTTTTTCTATGCGAAACTGTTGAAGGTATGCAGTTGATGATGAATAGACTGAGCGAGTACTGTAGGTGTTGGAATTTAGCGGTAAACCTGGAGAAATAAAAAATGATGGTGTTTAGAAACGGAGGTGGGCGCTACTCTCGTTTAGAAAAATGGAAATTTAATGGTGAAGAAATCGAGATCGTGCGCAAATACAAATACCTTGGTGTTCTGATAACTGCTAACCTTAGCATGACCACGCATCTGGAAGAAAAACTATCGGATGCTAAACGAGCAATTTCTTCGGTATGGGGAAGTTGTATCAACAACAAATATGTGTCGCACAGCTCGAAAGAAAAGCTGTTTCATTTTACTGCAGCCTCGATTTTACTTTATGGAGCCCAGGTCTGGGGATATTGCTCATATGATACTATAGACAAATTCCGCCGTTACTTCTTAAAGAGAATATTCCAGTTACCGAAGAACACTCCAAACTACATGCTGTATCTGGAAACTGGCACACCACCTTTATTTGTGTATACTTTGGAAATGCACTTCAATTATATAATAAAAGTTATGGAAATGGAGGACGCAAGAATTCCGAAAATTATCTTGAAATGTATAATGAGAACAAGAGGAAGTATTGTGGAAGAGTGGCAGAAAATATCATCCGAATGTGGAGAAGGAATGGAAATAGTGGCAAGTGAGCAACCTATTTCACTTAGAAGAAAATTCAATGGGATATTGGAGAGCTTGGGTCGAACTTTGTACGACAGATACTCTGATGAAGCTGGATCTTCACTGTATCTATAGGTGTTATTACAGCAAACTGAACCACCATCTAAGGGACACAACCTACTTCCTTAATTCCTACTCAGTTCACAAAATCAGCACAATTTTTAAAATAAGAGGAGAGATATTGAATTTAAATTTTGTTCCCCACCGTTCTGACCTACCAATTCAATGCAACCTCTGCAATCTGAACACGAGAGAGGACATCTTTCATTTTATTGCAATTTGCCCAATTTTAAAGGAGTTTCGTGCTATGTTCTTTGGAAAATCTACTTTGGAGATAAATGAAGCATTCAGCATTTTAAACGGCGAACAAGGATGGGATGTTTTATACAAATACACCACGGCTGCACTTCGATATAGAAAATGCATAATGGAGGGAGATTTCTGAAACTTAAATTTCATTTTGTACTAAATGTATCTAAGGTCAACTTATATATATTAGGTATATTGTCAATCTGGTAGACGGCCATAGGCCAAACCAAAAAGACTTATATTATTATTATTATTGTATTATATTATTATTATATATAAACATTGTTAAAATAAAATGGAAATAAAAGTCACTTAAAACTAAAACTAACTAAACTAGTCCTGTACTGCTGGCCTTGAAAACAGATTCTCCTTTTTTTAATTTTTGGTTAATAACCGGTTAGCCTTTTCGGTAAGTCATGATAGTGCCAAGAGCAGCTTGATTCAGAGTCTCAAGTAAATGTACACTTGTAAAAAAGCGATCGAAACAAAGTTAACGTCTTTCTCCTTGATTGTCTCTGCCAGAGTATTGACAACACATTCCCCTAAAGTTCCTTCTAATACCTTTTCTTCTCGACCGATGTAAATGCTGAAATCATATGTATAACCACTCAAAGCGTCTTAGCGTGGCCACATTTTTATCCCACCTTTAGTAGACTTTAGTTGCATGCACTGTAGGGTGTTTCATTTTTCCAAAGATGCGATTTCCGGCTGACTTTGCTCACGCTCCGAGTGTCAGTACCTAATGGAAAAATATGTATGCCAAATTAAAAGAAGATTGGATAGTATTTAAAGGTTGCGCATTTTGATTACTTTTATCTAAAACTAGCGAATTTTCTAATATTGAAGTCCCTTGTACTCAAGGGTTTCTCATGCATTGTTTCATCTTGTGTAGGTTGTAGTGTGTCTATACGAACAATCTAAGCTGCAATGTGTAAATTCGTGATTCTCTTCAAACTTTACCTTCACTTCAAATTTCAAGCATTATACACAGTTTACCAATAATTGGGGCAGGTCGAATTTGAAATGGAATAAAACAAGCCGTGTGTGTGTGTTATTAACGAAATTCTTATTATTTTTGAAAGGCCTATACCTTTGCTATAATGCATGTGTAATATGGAATATGACATTGTTCAAAATTTCCGCCACTGGTTTGCACGGTGGCATGGATCCGAGGCGTCCAAATTTGAATGACTTTCCCGCATAGTTCCGGCTGAATTTTAACGGTGGCCTAAATTATTTTGACTTTGAGGGCATGAGTGGATTACGGCTCATTAGCATAAACTTGCACCTCCAGAAAACCCCACGAAAAAGTCTTGTGGGGTCAAATCGCACGATCTTGGTGGCCAAATTCACGTCACCTGCTCGAGATATAACCCTATTTTATAATTATCATTTATGCAGAATGTCTTTTGTTGACAAAATGCGCAACCTCTAAATATTCTCCAATCTTCTTGAAAGTTGGCAAAAATATCTTTTTCGGCAGAGAGACTTGGGACATGAGCAAAGTCAGGTCAAATTTTACATTTTATTTTGTGCCTTACAAAATGAAATACACTAATGTACTCTTTCAACGATGAACGACCTTTACCCTTTGTCATTGACTCATCGATGCTCTGAAATGAGCTGTTTTGTCTTGCTCTGAATGCGCTCATTGGTGCATTGAGCAATGTAGTTGAATAGACTTTGAGGGAAGATTTTTTTTGAAAATTTTCAGTGAGGTGTCAACACGGTTGAAGCCGTTATTTATGAATGAATCGCAGTGATGACTTACATTCAATCGAGGCTCAAAGGACGGTTCGGGATTCGACCATAAAGTGTTTCCTTGAATAGAACTAGTGTTTGGAAGATTTTCGTCGTCTTCACTGCTTTCCAAAGGCGTGTCATCTGCTTCTTCTGAATTAGATTCATCGCCTGATGGTTCAAAATCACTGCCATCACTGCCACTGAAATCTCTACCATCTTCGTCATCGGAAAAAGTTATTTCATTCACAGTAGCTTGACTTGACGCAGCTCTTCTTGCAATTTTATTTGGTACAGAATAATTTTTCAGAAAACATATTTATTAGAAAATGAGCTACAAAATAACTAACGGGATATTTATGACCCACATATATAGGGTGGCAAAATACTGGCGGAACATTAGCCCAGCTCACAATAATGAAAACAAAAATTGAAATATGCAAAAATTAAAAATATGCAAAACAACACAAAATTACTTTTTTTCAATTTTTATGCTCATATAACCGTAAATAATTTTCAATTTTAGTTTATTTCGCATAAATTCAGAAAAACCACCCAAAACTGTAACCATAAAAACGTGACTGGACCTGTCAATGTTTACACAGCTGCACCTCTAGTAGGAAAAACACTGTAAGAAATGGTAAATCTACGAATCGGGACTCATTTCGCCCAAATCAGAAGAGTATTTTAAATTTCAGAGCATTTTGAACTTTGAATGGGACACATGCATCCCAGCAGGGTCAAAAGGGTTTTAAAGCAATTTTATATTATTTTATTTCTCTCCAAAGCGGCTCCACAACTTTTCTTTAAAAAAAAATCAATAAAATAAATTTAAGTTAAGGCTGCCTTTGACTGGGAAACCATTTTTCAACAAAAAAACGGTTAGTAATGGTAGGTAACTCCCAAAGAACCCTCTCATCTCATTCATGTTCGATTTTCTTCAAAACGGTAGGTATAACCGATTTCAATAATTTTATTTTAACAGGAGCTTATAAAAAAAAATAAAAAGTATTTAGGTAGGTACCAACCCACATTTCCAAAAAATATTTTTTGGGTTTTAAAAAAGTGTTCCAATTTTTTCTTTAACAATTACAAAACTACATGGTTGAGTTTTTTTAAATCCGCTACCTAAGGTTTTCTCAACACTTTTTAGAATATTTTTAGATAAAATTTTACTTTTATGAAAAAAAAACGGTATTTTTCCAAACAAATGTTGAAAATACGTTAATAAAAACATTTTTCTTCTCGAAATTGACTTCAACGATTTTGATAAAACTTTTTGTATGCATTTACTAAAATTAGTGCATCTACTACCAAAAATTATAAAAATTCCACGTAGAAAATATTAATACTGTCTCTCATATAACAGTGTATTTTTATTTGGAATTTTCTCAATATCGGCAATTTATAGCTCTTTTTAAGGCCAGAAATCCGTTCATATGTTATGTTTTGTTTTCAAATTGCAGGACATGAAGATGTTGTCATATCTAATACATTGCATCGAAAAGGTTTGCGTATTAAGATATACCAGTACATACGTCCAGCCCTCGAAACTCGATTGCTAATAACACTTTCGTCTAGTTGGCAAAATTCTATAAAATTGTTCAAGAATCGAACACCAAAATGATTCGATTATTTCAATCAATCGATCTTTCAATCATTTCCATTTCACTGAATTTAACTCCGATTCAATTTTATTCATTTGGATTTCGCTGGAATTATATCACTCCAATTTGAACGAATTCCATTCAATACTGTATCGAATCCAATCTGATCAAAATTTAAAGGCAATAAAATTTGGATTGATTAAAAAAGCTCAAAAAAATATGAAATTTTCAGTTTTTTACTCCTCCGGAAAAGGGTGATTTTACATATGTCAATTGGTAGACATTTGGATCGTAGTACAGTTCTTATGTGAAAATATAGTTCGGCCCTTATCCATCAAGACATCAACTGTCAAATTTCATTGACGGATGGTTACGATGTCAATGGATTAAAAAACCTCTACAAAGTCACAAATTTTTGATGAATTTTTACTGCCCCAAAAAATGAATTTGAGGCAATTGGGTAACATTTGTATCAAAATATACGATTTATGTCAAAATATAGTTTGCCCCTTATAATTCAAGGCATTAACTGTCAAATTCCATTGACGGATGGCTACGATGTGGATGGATTAAAAACCCTATTAGTACAGTAAAATTTGAATTTTAAATGGAAAAAAATAGCGGTTTCTGGTTTCTGAAGAAGCGACTGCACAGATACAGACATACATAATTTAATAATATGGTCACATTAAAAATTGAAAAAATAGTTGAAGTAAAATCCGCCCACTACCACACCCACTTTTCATCTTTCTTTGTTTCTCGGAAATGGCTCCAACGATTTGCATGAAATTTTCAGAGTTTGTTCTTATGAACGAGAAAAAAGTTTAAAACAAAATTTTATTTAAGTCCACCCACTACCACGCCCACTTTTTTATATCTTGATTTCTCATAAACTGATTTGGATAAAACTTTGTTTAAAATGTCTAATTTTAATCCGCTGTAATAAAGAATTCACTTTAATTGTATTCTCTTTAAGATGTTCAGTTCCAACATGCAGAAATAAATTACTAACACCAATTATATTTTATTATCTTTTATTCAAAATTACTGAGTTACTCTTTTTCCTAGACACGTCTGAACTTCTCGTGGTTAATTTTCGAATGCCGTATCAAAATCTTTTTATTATACAACCCCACCTTTCAGCGCCAGTACTGTCGCCGTCTCTTTCTCTTCCCAGCTCCTCCTTCTATTTCGTTACAGTCTCGTCCATCCTGACTTCCTCGACGTCCTCGTCGAGATCAGCTTCCAGTCGTAACCACTTCTTCATTCTATCGGCAGCACAAACTGATGAATACGGCTTTTGTACTCTTTGGGCATATGGAATATCACATATTTTGTATCTGTCATGGGGCAGCACTGTCGATACTATATAAGGACCCTTATATTTTGGTTCAAGTTTCCTTGATGTCCCCGTAGCAGCAACTCCATCGTTCAGTATCATCACAAAGTCTCCTACCACATATTTTCTTGCTTCTTTATGTTTCAAATCATGTCGTTCTTTTTGTTTGGTTTGGCAACTGGCTATGGCCTCAGCTCCTTGGCTTCGTATTATTTCAAGGTTTCGTGGTTTCTGGTTTAGTTCTACCCCTTGTGATAGAACGTCAGCCCATGGATTTCTTGGAACATAACCCATTAACATTTGTTGTGATGTAGTTTTAATGGTCTCATTATAGGTATTGTTAATACCCCATTGCACAATTTTGACCTTTTGGTCCCATCGATCTTCGTCTTCAACCGTAGGAAGGAGCGCTTGTAGAATTGTTCGATTATAGCGCTCAACTTGACCATTAGCTCTAGGAGTTTTTGTTGCGTTCTGTACGTGCTGATTTCCATGGTCTGTTATATACTCCTTAAAAAGTTTCGAGGTGAACGCCGTTCCTCTATCGGTAACTATGCGCCGTGGGCTGCCGTAAGTGAAAGATATCTCTTGAAGGAAATTAAGGGCAGGTTTCGTTTGAGTGTTGGGCAAAGCTTTCATCAAGAGAAACTTTGTAAAAGCATCTACTAAAACCACAAGATCAGTATTTCCTTTTGTGGACTTAATAAACGGCCCCAGATGGTCAATGTGTACCGTATCAAACGGGATACTTTTCTTCTCGATACAATGTAACTCTCCTCGAGGTTGCATCTCATTTTTATTATAAGCACATTCAACACAGTTGTTTAAATACTTCTTTACGGCTTGCGTCATCCTCGGGAACCAATATCTCTCTCTCAAATGCTTCATAGTTTTATTTTCTGAAAAATGTCCAATTTTTCCATGGCTGCCTTGTATGACACGTTGTCTAACACCTTTTGGTATGTAAAGCCTGACCTCATTATCCACCAGTCTATATAGTCTACCATTCTGTACTTTGAAGTCCTTATGAATTTGTTTGTCGCTATCATTCACTGCTGGCTTTTTAAGTGTTTCAATTATTTCGTGCACTTCGTCATCCTGCAACTGGAGTGTGTATAACCAATCGTCATTGGTTATATTAATTTTCATTACATCCATATTAACAACGTCAGCTTCTTTTGCTTCTTCATATGGTTGCCTCGAGAGAGCATCTGCATGTGCCATTGCCTTACCTGGACGATGTACAACTTCGTAGTCATATTCCTGCATTTTTAGCCACCAACGTGCAATTCTCGGTATTATTTCCTTTTTTTTCATTGTAGTTTTCAGGGCTTCACAGTCGGTAACAATCAAGAAGTGTTTGCCAAGAAGATACTGGCGAAACCTTTCTGCAGATTCCACTACAGCCAACGCCTCCAACTCATAGCTATGATACATTATCTCTTCTTTTGTGGTCTTCCTGCTGTAATAAGCAACAGGCCGCAATGGTTTATCATCTCGTTGTAAAAGTACTCCAGCGATTCCCTGAGCGCTGGCGTCCGTGTGAAGTTCATGTTCTGCTAACGGATTGTATAGCGCAAGGACTGGCTTATTCACCAGACATTTCTTCAAATCTTCAAAAGCAGCTTCTTCTTTTGATGTCCATTGAAACTTGTTGTCTTTTCGCGTCAAATTCGTCAAAGGTAGAGCAATCAGAGAATAATTTTCGATAAATCTCCGAAAATAACTGGTCAAACCAATAAACTGACGAACACCAGGCCTTACAAAGTTTTCTACCGCTAACGTTTTTGCCCTGCCTGGCTGCACAGTACCATTTTTAATCTCGTGTCCGAGGTATTCTATTTCCTCTTTGAAGAATTCACACTTTTTCAAGTTGATAGTCAAATTAGCTTCTTTTAATATGCTTAAAAACATTTCTAACTTTGCCATTCCCTCATTAATCGAGTGTGTTGGTATTACTACATCATCCATATAACATACAACAGTATGTGGGCGCATCTTTTGGACAATATTATTCATGAGCTTCTGAAAAAGCGATGGAGCGTTAACCAACCCAAAGGGTACAACCAAAAACTCATATAATCCATCCGGGGTTATGAAAGCTGTGAAATGTCTGTGTTCTGGCTTGATTGGCATTTGATAGTAGCCGGAGGCTAAGTCGAGCACTATAAAGTATTTATAACCCACCAAGTCATTCAATTGTACGTCGATGAGAGGCATTGGGAACTTAATTTTTTTTGTTATCGAGTTCAGTTTGCGGTAGTCGACGCACATTCTTTCCTCGCCATTTTTCTTTTTGACAAGTATGACGGGGGACGCAAAATCAGACTGGGACTCTCTTATAACACCACTATCTAAAAGCTCGGCGACCAAAGACGTAAGAAGTTGTCTCTTAGCATATGGAACTTTATATGGATGATGAACGATTGGTTCCTGCTTAGTTAAATTTATTTCCAGCTCTACTAGATCGGTGCGCCCCAACTCTTGCTTGGTTAATGCAATACAACTTCTATAATTGTTCAAAAGATGAACCAGGGCTACAGAATCAATTTCGTTGTTAACTTGAAGATCATCTGTTGATATTTGTGTTTTTTCGGCAGTGCATACGACATTATTTTCCTGGGAACTATCATTAGTTGGTTTGCGTTCAATGATCAAAACATCACCCTGTTTATTCAAACCACAAACTGGATTGTTTAGCACGTCTTTTCCGATCAACACAGATTCTGATAACACATCATCATCAACAACCAAAGCGCATACTGGGAAAATAGCCTTATCAATTTGAATTTTGATTGCAACACTTCCTTTCGTTTGACAACTTCCCCCACCGAAACCATGTAAGGTTAAATCGCATTTATTTACTGGAGCTTCAATCGCCTTTGAAACTGATTCAGTTACTATCGAACGTTCACTTCCTGAATCGAGTAAAGCGATATACATCTTGCCATTGATTTGAACAGATTTGTGGTAACAATCATTGTACACCACGTTGATCTTCGATTTGGTTGCTGGTGGTTTCTCTTCCTTAGATGTGACACGCTTGTTATATTCGTTGGAAGAAATCCATGATCGTTTCCTTGGCTGTGTGCATTCCCGCGCAAAGTGTCCTGCTTGGTCACAATTATAGCAAATTACCTTATCTAAGTTTCGTTGTTCTCCGTCTCGGAGTTGTGACCTCATGTGACCGCCAACGTTAAAGTTTACTGAAGAATTGTATCGACTGTTGTAAGTAGGTCTTGCATTATTAGTCGTACCTTGTCGCAAATTACTCCTTATGCTGTCAAACCATTTAATTTTCTCCACTAACTCTGCTATATCTCTAATTGACCCAGCTGCTAAACTTGAACTCATCAAAGAGTCGTTAAGTCCTGTTAATATATATTGAATTATGGTTCTGTCAGAGAGTTGTATTTTTTTACCAAGCATATTCATTTGGAAACAATAATTCTCGATGGTCTCAGTTGGTTTACGTATCTTCTTTGATAGCTGCTGATGAATTTCTACCTCACTGTATTGGTGAGTGAAATTTGATCTTAGTCCATTGGCCAAGTCAGCCCAGCATGTAAATGCCCCTTCAACCGTGTCCCACCAGAATCGTGCAGGTCCTTGCATTTTCGATGCTGCCGCCATCAGGAGTGCTCTTTCATCCCATTCATATATTTTTGTCAGGGTCTCAGCTCGATTCAACCATGCATCGGCTGACATCGATGAAATATCACCTGGGAAAAATATTGGCAACACATCTGCAATCTCTCTTATGCTGCATTTTACTTTTGAGGTATGCGGTGTATTCACACTCGGTGATATGCTTTGTTCCAACATTTTTAATTTTTCGCCTAGTTCTTTTTCTTTTTTCAAGAAAGCCTTTTCTTGTACTATGAGATTTTTTTCTCTTCTAATGATGTCCCACTCTCGAGAACGTGCTTCTTCATCGGTCATTCTAGTATCAGAACAAGTAGACGAGCCAATCGTTAGATCAGCAGCGTTCCCATCCATATTCAGAGCAAGGTTGTGCAGATCCGCTGGTTCAATTGAATTTGAAGATGGAAGAACTTCAACTGGAACTGGATTCATTAGGTCTTTTTCAGATTGTAGTATTCTGTTTAGCAGAACCCTTTTTGTCCCGCTTGTGCAAAGGTTTCTGTTCTTGAGTTCTGCACGCAACTGTTTTGCTGTCATACTCTCCATGGTCTCTATAAAATAAATACATTTGATTGTGGATCAACAAAAAGATAATTTTATTTATTTTTGTTTATTCAGAAAGTCCAAATATTCTATTTCCGTCTACATAGTACATCTACATGCTATATCTCATAAGTAATAACTATACCCTCGTCTGCATCGAGAGCCCAATCCGAACCCGAACCGAATCGGGACCCAGGTCCGTGTAACCCTGGATCGGATTGAATCCGGATTACTCGATCTAGTCCAGTCTGGGAAGCCGGAGTGAATCGAAAAAGAATGTATGTATATAGGTACCTGGTTCGAAATCCCGATCCGGACCGAATCCAAACCCTCGATCCGCTCATGCAAACGTGGTATATAACAAACTCAGATCATAAGTACATATAATATAAAAAACAAAACAAAAAAAATCTTTTATCTGGAAGTATCTATCTACTTCCCCATGTACGCATCCATCGAAACGAAGATCTTCTTCTTCTGCTTCTTTCTTTCTCTAGTACATCACCCCTTTTTCGTAGACCGAAAACTGAGTGCCATCCCTCTCTTAAACTCAAACGAATTTTATCTGTCACCATTAGCATATCATACCTTTTCACTTTATCATTATCATTTCAGCCTTCCACCCCTTTTCCGTAGACCGAAAACTGAGTGCCATCTCTCTCTAAATCATGTTTATATATTCCCATCCAAACAAGAAAAGTATTACACTTACACAGTATGCAGTTTCTTTCTAACAGCTTTTCGCACACATATATATAAAACAGCTTTGTATTACATCTGCCCTGTCTGAGCGGTTTTACCAAAAAAAAAAAAAAAAAAAAACAGATTCCTGGAAATTATAGAGACGCCATTCCGTGGAACCGAAATCGCGCCCAATGCCAGTCAACCAAAAACATAATTTACTTATCGTTTTCATAAATATACCAAAACAAGAAAATACCTTCACTGTAAATGCGACATGAGGGAGAGAAAGAAGAAAAAAAAACTCAAACATATTACCGAAGAATATAAACGCTATTTCGTGAAACCGAAACGGCGTCCAATCCCAATAAATGTAACGTAGGGTAGATCATTTTTTTTTTCTTTTTTTTTTTATCTTCAAATTAACATTATTAACATCTAAGCACCAATCAAATGCAACTCTACACTTTGCTACTATGATCCGAATTAATTTTAATTATTAAATTTATCTACAAACACTTTTCACCTGGGTATATCGCACTTCTGATCTTTAAAATGTCTAATTTTAATCCGCTGTAATAAAGAATTCACTTTAATTGTATTCTCTTTAAGATGTTCAGTTCCAACATGCAGAAATAAATTACTAACACCAATTATATTTTATTATCTTTTATTCAAAATTACTGAGTTACTCTTTTTCCTAGACACGTCTGAACTTCTCGGTGGTTAATTTTCGAATGCCGTATCAAACTCTTTTTATTATACAACCCCACCTTTCAGCGCCAGTACTGTCGCCGTCTCTTTCTCTTCCCAGCTCCTCCTTCTATTTCGTTACATTTGAGAGTTTTTCATAGGTAGTCACGCTCCTCTTTCATGTATATATATTAATTTCTAGGAATTGTCCTAGAGAGTAACGATTAAGTTTGCAAATAAAAAATAAAGCCCAAATCAGGCCTTGAAGTCTTATACATATCAGATTGATGTAAATCATTTATTTGAGTTCTTTCATAGCGTAAGGGTTTTTTTTTTAAGTTTTGCTAAATGGGAAGTCATTGTTCATATTATATATTAATTAAAAAAGCACTTTTAGTAAGATCCGCCCACTAGCACTCCGACTTTTCTTCAATATTGTCTCTATAAGACGGCTATTTGAAGTGTGTAAAATTTTCAAATCCTGTTTTTTCTAGCGAGACTTAATATTATTCATCAGTGTTCATAGGGGGTTGGAAATTGAATTGTGTTAATTAAGTACATGACTCGTTTCCAAACCACCCTGGAGGTAGAGTTAACGGCACAGTGGTGCCCACTGTAGGCCTAATCAACATAATATCTTATTAATATTTTTATATTTTCTTCGTTTTTGAGAATGACCTGGTAGTTCATTCTCATTCTCAATCAATGGCCCAGCGTCACGTTTTTCAATTGAAATTTCATCGCCCAAACAATCGTCGTTTTCGTTTAGTAGAATCTCACAACTATTATCGCAGGTTTCCCCACTGTAATTCTTGCAAATTGGTGTACATTTGAGATCAGCTTTTTGGTAGCCACAAGCGTGCCCACAATTTTTTGTACCTTTTTATGCTATTAGTCTAAGACGGGGATTTAAATAAAACAACTTTTTTTAATTTTTTTCTCGTATATAAGAATTAACGCTCAGAATTTCATACAAATCGTAGGAGGCGTTTCCGTGAAATAAAGAAATGAGAAAAGTGGGTGTGACAGTGGGCGGATTTTACTAAAACCAATTTGACAAATTTTTCTCATCTATAAGAACAAACACTTAAAATTTCATGGAAATTCTTGGAGCAGTTTCTGAGAAAAAAGAAATAAGAAAAGTGGGCGTGGCAGTGGGCGGATTTTACTTTGACAATTTTCTCAATTTTTTGTTTGATTATATAAACAAATTATGAAAACTACATCCATATCAGTTGAGCCGTTTCTTCATAAACCATGATTGCAGAAAAGTGGGCGTGGCACCACCCCTGCAAGGGGTAGGAGGTCGCCAACTTAGATTTAACGAAACGACCTGCAAAATTTCAGCCTGCCGCAATTTTTTTCCATTTGGTCAGTAGAAAAATTTCTCTATTTAGCCTCTAAGAAATCTGAAATTCTTAATGAATTTTTACTGCTGCAGAAAAAGGCGATTTGAAGGCAAATGGGTGATATTTGGATCAACATATACTTTTTCTGTCAAAATATAGTTTTTTTTTCTATATTTCAAGCGATCAATTGACGGATGGCTACGATGCCGGTGGATTTAAAAGCCCTTTAAAATTCTGAAATTCTTAATGAATTATTAATGCTTCAGAAAAAGGTGATTTTAAGGCAATTGGGTGACATTTGGTTCCAAATATACTTTTTCTGTAAAAATATAGTTTGTCGCCTATATTTCAAGTCATCAACTGTCAAATACTATTGATGGATGGCTACGATGTCGAAGAATTAAAAAAAATCTCAAATTTTTGATGAATTTTTACTGCTCCCGAACAAGTTGATTATAAGGCAATTGGGTGACAGTTAGAGCTGGATGGAATTCTCGGCATTTTACTTAAAAGTGGATAAAAACTGTGTTACCAGTGGCGTATAGTAGACACGAAAAGTTTTCTTGTCAACGCGTTGACAGCTCGTAGCAAAAGTGACGTTTGCATAAAATTGGGGCTAAGCTGAACCAAGAGAAGTGACATTTGCATGCGATATATAAAGTCATTCACACAGGTAGAAAACAACTTCTTCGGGGTAATTTAAACGAAGAGAATCATCAGCGCCTAGCTTAAATGCGGAGAAAAACTATGTTACCGATGTGAATAACACAACAAACGTGTTAGTTATAATTTTAATAATTGATTTTGAGACATTTAGAAAGTAAAATCATTTATTATTTTGATGGGCAAATAAAGGTTAAGACTTAATTAATATTTCTAGCCAAATAAAAATTTTAAATAGGCCCAACTTTCCACACAAAAACAATTTTCTTATTTCAATGATTGAACTACCTTACCAATGATCATTAACAAATTAAAAATCACTTTTTGTAGAAAGTTGGGCATATTTGAAATTTCTTTTTGACTAGAAATATTAACTTAGTCTTGAGCTTTAATCGTCCATCAAAATAAGAAATGATTTTGCGCCTAAGTCAGGCGCCAGTTATAGCTATCATTGAAAGTCATCATTGAAAATTTTAATGACTGATTTTGAGAGGTTTAGAAAACAAAATCATTTATTTTTTTGATGGACAAATAGGGCTCAAGACCTAATTAATATTTCTAGTCAAGCAAAAATTTCAAATATGCCCAACTTTCCACAAAAAAAAGACTTTTAATTTTTCAATAATTATCATTGGTAAGGTAGTTCAATCATTGAAATAAGAAAAGTCTTTTTATGTGGAAAGTTGGGCCTATTTCAATTTTTTTTTTGGCTAGAAATATTAGTTAAGAACTACGCTTTATTTTTTCATCAAAATAATAAATGATTTGCTTCCTTAACTTCTCAAAATCAATCACTAAAATTTTCAATGATAGCTATAACTGGCGCCTTAAGCACCGTAAATTGATGAGCACCGACACTGTTTCTTTCATCCAATTTCCTTCGGGCTTGCAAAAAAAGAGCTATTATCGATCACGTATGAGAGTCCGCTGCCTTCCAGTCAGCCTGACAAAAATGTGTGACAACTTATAGCAAAAATTGACGTTTGCATACAAATGTTCGATAGCAAAATGAGTCAGGGTATTTGCATACGATTTTTGGACGTACTCAAACATTAAATAACAATAAAAGAATAATTGCATCGTTTTAAAGCAGTCTTGAGCGTCGAGAAGAACTGAGCTACCTTTCTGCAGCACTGAACGCTGCCATCGGACATTCCAATAATCTTTCTAGACAGTGCTCGAAAGTTGGTTGGTTGGTGGGTGACAAAATCAAAACGTCACCCACAAAACGAAACAAACTAAAAGTGAACAAAAAAGATAAGAATAATAACAAATAACAACAAATAAAACAAAAGAAAAATGTTAGGGAATCTTGAATATATGTAGAAAACAATAGTGACGTAAGTTTTAAAGTAAAAATGTCAAGATATCAAATAATTAAGTGCTATGAACAAATATTGGGTCTCGCTCTGGCTCTCGATCGCATTTATTGTGCAATTTTCTTTTATTGTTTTTTGTTTTTGTAGTGCAATTATCTAATAAATTTTTGCATTCTGCACTTCTATGCAAAAAATCTTTCAACCGATATATAATTTTTATGCTTTTGGCTTTTGTAGACCGCGGAAATTGTACCACAAAATTCGTGTTTGCCGTTTTATAAAATAATTTTTCTCTAGTGGTAAAAAATTCAGCTTAAAGCCTAGTACGCTGCTGATGCGAAACGAAATTTTTAGTTGGTCTCCAACAAGACAACGAAATGCTTACGAAACCACAGCGAAAAAATATTCATTGACAGTTACACCAATTCAAAAATTCAAAACAAATCCAACTGAAAAAACAGAACACACACAGCCACGCTGGAAGCATCCCAGCAAACATTTTTGTGAACGTTCATAGAACATTCAAGGAAAATGAAGAACATTATATTCGAGAAACACTCACTTCTGTGAATCAAATGTGAATATACTCAAATATTCCATCACTTTTACCTCATACGCGGGGAAGGGGATTTGTGTTGATTTTTTTTTTAAATAAAAAAATATCGAGATTCTTATTTCCTTCACATTATATGAATAAAAGTGAACGCGCACAAGCGATCCTCAAAAGAGGTATATCTTGGGTGCGTCCATTTTTATTCACATAAACTGAATGTCCCTTTCATTTTGTTTTGAAAAGCCATAACGGGACTGAAACTGAAACAAAAGTTATGTAAAGAGGAAATTTGTCACTTTCATTAAATTTTGCGTATTGTTATTTGTTATTGTACGGACGGAACTATATTCTTTGTGGCAGTGAACAAAAAAATAAAAAAAGATAAATTGAATAAATTAACTTTTGTTTTAACTTTTTCAATTGGAGTATCTTTTTTGTTTCCATTTTCATTCCGTACGGAATTAATTCGACCGAATATCAGAATAGCCGCGAATATTCCATTATACTTTACCGAAATTTATCATAAGTTTCATTCGATAAATCTAGGGAAATCAAACTGTTTATGCAGATAATTTTACCATTTTAAAATAGCATTTTGTATAACCACACTGAAATAATATTTCCATTCAGTTCTACGGTATACATTCCGATTATTAAAGAATCATTATAATGAATTAAATATAATTGAATTTATATTCACTAAACTGAATGAGGAAACCCCAATTTATATTCATATGAATGAATCAAATCTGTCTCATTTAAATGATTCAAAAAAGATTCATGAATTGTTCAGTGAAATGAATATATAAGCGTCCTATTTACATTCACTAAAGTGAAGAATTACTCTATTATTAATGAAACATAAAAACGATTCAAATTCGAGGTAATGCTACCCAGTAAATTTGATCCAAACCGGTTTATAAATGAGTTCATAAATGAGGGTTTCTTTCACTCCTGTGAATTATTAATAAATCATTTCTGAAGGGAAATGTTTGCTGGGATAAGGAAGCAACAAAAATACACACAAAAAAACACAAATGTCATTATTCCGCACACAATAAATGGCCTGGGTAATGAATTGTGTGCGAAAAAAGAGTGTAGACTTCTAGATTAATGTGAAATAAAGAACTTAACTCGAAATTTTGCTCCGTTTTCGAGTTATATGCCAAAAACCCTTCAATTTAATAGCACTCCGCGCCTTTATCATCTTCAATTACCCCTTTCATGATTTTTACAATAAAATCCCATGAGCGTCTTATGCCGGATTTACACGAATGGAAAGCTGCCAGTATAATGACAAAAAGAATGAAATTGTCCATTCTTTTGTTGTTGCTTTTGTCATTATACTGGCAGTTTTCCAATCGTGTAAATCCGGCATTAGTTCCTATTTATATGACATAGTCAATAGCCTATACTGGAGAGGACGCCTTTTAACGAAATTTAAAATTTCTACAGCTCACCAAAAGTCACAAGAAAATTTTTTCTTCGAAACTAATAAATTTTTTTTTTTCGGTTTTTCTTCAAGAAATTCGCGGAACCCTGAAGATTGTATCACGGGGTGGAACCCTGGGAACAGTTTATTTAAAGATGGGATTAATAAATGCTTGTCAGTTCTTTATTTCACATTAATCTAGGTACTTGTAATTTTGCTTGGCAAACTATTTTAACCGGGAATGACTGTTACAGAAAAAAGTATATTTAGCTGAATTCCAAAGATTGACATACGGATATAGCAATGAATGCATGCTAGCTTTGTCTTTATTGCTGTATAAGGAATCAGGCTTAGTGGCATAATATACACGTGTTGCGCGGCGAATGACATCAACAAGAGGCTCTTTAAGGCTATCAATAATATATGCGTAGGTGCTAACTTTGATGTGGAAACATTTCCACTGGGTAAATTTGGAAGATAAATAAGGCCAAGCATATAATATCTACTAACACCGAGAAAATAAAATGTTCAATAAAACACAAGGGTAAACAGATATAGACAAAAGACATTTGGACCATGACTTTTAGGACAACCAGTAGGTAGGTTAGGTTTATGTAGTTCATATGTGGATTGTATGTATAAGTCATTAATTAAAGTAACTTAAGTTGAACCAAGAATGCCAGCCCGGTACGAGTAAAATAATTAATAAATTGGCTAGTTTTCATGATGATTTGTTTAGCTTTAAATAAGGTAGGCATATAATTTCAGAGACTTTGGGCCTTGTGAATAAAAAAAAAAAGCTTAAGCTATTTTTGGAGCAAACCTTAGCTAGCTAGTCATAGCTATTACTAGTAGCTAAAGCTAGACAGTTCTAGCTTAAGCTTTGTTTCATGTGAATAAAAAAAAGATTACGCTAAATAGTTTTAGCTAGAAAATTCTTGCTTACATTTAATACATCTTTTAGTTTCTAGCTAGAGCTAAATTTTTTAATCACACAAGACCTAGCTTTGACTTAAAAATCCAAGTTTTAGCTTTAGCTTTTTTTTATTCACAAGACCCTTTGTCTACCTAGGATCTGCTAAAAACTTAGCGAACGATACCAGTGCTGAGATCAAACGAAGAATTACTCTTGCCAATCGCTGTTTCTTTGGGCAAGGAAATTGAGAAGCAAAGCCCTCTCTCGAGCAACTAAACTGTCCCTGTTTAAGACGCTTACCATCCCGGTCCTGATGTATGGTGCAGAGGCATGGGCACTGTTAACGGTGGATGAGAATGCGTTAGGCTGTTTTGGGAGGAAAATTCTGCAGGTGATTTTTGGTCCCGTCTGCATAGATGCGGAATCGAGAAGAAGATAATAACAACGAACTGTACGGGCTGTACAGCGAAACCGACCTAGCCCCAAAATGAAAAGCTCACGACTAAGATGGCTGGTTCACTTAGAGCGAATGAACACTAATGCTCCAGCCCGGAAAGTCTTTGAATCCAACCCCGTGGGACAACGCAGTAGAGGTGGACAGCGTAAAAGGTGGCGCATGCAAGTGGAAGATGACCTCCACCAGCTAGGCGTGCAAAACTGGAGACAGCTAGGTAGAAACCAAGCCGGGTGGAAGAAGCTTGTTGGTTGAGGCCCTGGTCCAACCCGGACTGTAGCACCACCTTAAGTAAGTAAGTAAGTATAGGCATAAGTAGGTTATAGGCATAATTTAACATTCCTTGTATCTAGTACTACTAAGTCTTATATTAACCGCCCTAGCTATTCAGTCTTAAGGTATGGAAGCATTTAAAACTGTCGGAAAACAAAATTGCGGGCTAATATACATTTTAATTATTCTGTATAATCCAAATCTTGTATTCGATCAAAATCTTGAGTTCGAATATTTATACGAATGTGTAATTTGATATGTAGTACCGAAGAAAAGGCCTTGAGGCCAAAACTTCGAAAAATTATTATAAATATTAAAGTTTGTATGGTCATAATTACCTACGCATACGCACACCCCTGTCAATTTTGAAAAAAAAAAATACATTTTTGAACACGCCATACTAAAGTTTTTACCCTCTTCTTTATTTTGTCTAAGCAGATCGCTCCAAAAAAAGGCAATTTATTAAAAATTATAGAAATTTTCTTTTTGGGTGTTTTTGTTTACTTTTGCTATACCTACATTTTTTATCAAATTGCTTAAACTATCAATTTCGATAGTAGATAAACATAATTCTGAACAAAAAGTTTTAATAGTTAAATTGTCAAATTCGGCCTACTTCCGAGTGTGACCATTCTTCCAGAAACGCATGGAAGAATTTAGTAGCATTTTCGGTTTCAAGCATGCTTTTAAAACCCAAGAAAACATATTCAGTAATAAAAACCCTTGAACGTAATATTGTTCCTTATTCAAAGGTAGGTATATTCAATAATCAATAGCCTAAGATTCAAATTTTTGAAAAGGGAGAAAATCTAAAAATTAATTTCTAATAATTTTCGACAAAAGTGTGACGCAAAACAAATGTAAGATTTGAATTTGCCGCATTTTGTATTGTTAAATTTGTGCAACCCTAAAGCTAGAAAGGAACCAGTAAAGGTAACCAGCTCATAGCCAGTAAAAGAAAACACTTAAAGTGACAGGAAGGTACAAGTAACCAATCTAGTAACCGTAATCAGTAAAAGAACTGTTATTTCTCCTCGTTACTTTTAGGTTAGGTTTGGTAAGGTTGATGGGTGACGGTGGATCTCGTTCCCGTCACACTTAGATCTATTTGTAGTACCCTGATGGATTGGACCAGACCTTAAAAAATATAGCTTATGAAATCCTATGGAGCATTGAGCCATTATGATACCATAAGAGATTATGTCCTGTGACAATCCCTACTAAAGGATTCAGGGATCTCTTTTTCAGGTTTATGATAATTTCGGTTTTTTTCTTATTGTAGCTAGGCCACAGATTCTTACCAACTATCTTCTTACCAATTGTCTTGTTTAGGCTTAGATCTAATGAACCTATCCTGGGCAGTTAATCTGCTTTTTCATTTCCTAGAATTCCACAGTATCCAGGGACCTAGAAGAGTCTGATTTTGTGCTGCGTGGCAAGAACCTTTAGCTCCTCGCGACAGCATGACACCAGCTTAGATTTTATTTCTGTTGCAGAGAACGCTTTAATATCGCTGCCTGGCTGTCAATATAAAAGGTAAAAGTCCGTGGTATCGCCATCATTATGAGATCTGTTCAGCAGCCTTAATCACTGCCAGAACCGAACCTCCGCCTGGAAGACACTGCTGTGATCAAGGAGTCTGTAAGGTTGGCCTAATTGAAGGATTCTGAGAAGAATCCCGTACCTACTCCCGTATTCATCTTCGATCCGTCAGATAAACCATCGGTTTATCTGATTGTTGTATATAAGCATCTCTTGTGGGGATGAAGACAGCAAAGAGAAAATGGTTTTTCAAAACTTGTACGCGGTGTTGTGGAGTTGTGGAGTGCTGGCAGACATACCCTTCCGTAAATTCGTTAATGATTTGCGCATGATCTACGGAGTTCCTTTTCCAGCTATCGGTCTGGCTAAGTCTTAAAGCACCGTAGAGGCTGCAGTTTCTTGTATGAATAGATTTAGGGGTTGAATATGGCTTCCATTCCCGCTGTGGGTGTGGACCTCATTGCCCTCGTTACTTTTACTAGTTACTTTTTCTTGTTACTTTAACTCTTTGGATGCTCAAAAAATTTATGTAAGTAAATAATTCTTAACCCTGAATATTTTTCAAGTAATTTCGGAGTATTTTTAATTTTTCGCTTTGTCCAACATTGGGCGCCATTTTTGAAAATAATGGCTGAACAATTACATAATAACTCGCCGAAATTTCATCTTTAGTATGTGGTATGTCAAAAATGTGCTGCAATCATAAAACATGGCTTTAAAAAAAAACTACAGGTTTCAGGCTGTTTTTTTACTTAACCTTTAAAAACCTTAAAAATAGTAAAATAGGTTTTTTGGTCATTTCTTAACGGTATTATTTCAAAAATAATATCGAATGGTAGTGTGCCAAGAAACACTCCAACCGTTAGCTAAAAAACCTGTATTATTACAGGGTGTATACCCAGGATTTTAACGGGTGGGGGTGGGGTGGGTTGATTCATTCACAAAATATAGTTTTGGTACAGGCCATAAAAAGCTATTTGGAATCAATAATTCAATAAGTCAAATCCTTAAAGCGAAGTCTTCTGCTTGGCTGATTTATTTCATCTGTAGGTATATTGAATTTGTATTGTAAGAAAACTTCTTATAGAAACTATGCTTGGCCCGAGCAAAAATTTTCCAGCTTATCTCTTATCTTGTTGGATATAGCTAACAGTGGTTTTTTGTCAAAAAAAATCCATGAAAATTAAACTGAACTAAATTCAATACGTATGACAAAGGCCATCACTATGTCACCGATGAGTCCAAGTGAGATTGCCGGACGAAACGCTAATTTATCGGACTAAAGGCCATTAAAAGCTGTTTTGGATTGTTCCTTATTATTTAAATAAGAATCATCTAGTTTTATGACAAAATCATGAAAGGTTTTTTGTTTGATGTTTTTGTAATATAACCTTTAAATCTGTATAAAATCTTTAATCTTTCATCTTCTTCTAGTTCTTACTCATTTTTTTTGTTGGCATTGAATTGTTCACCACTATTTTTACAACTAAATATTCATAGGAAAACAGTTTTAGAAATATTTGACCCCGACAAAATTTTAGCCCTTTGTGAAGCTAAGAATAAGAACCCTTAATATTACCTAACACCCTTATACTGAAATTCAACCTTCTCCTATAAATTTCCCGTTGAGATTTTCTAAATTTCCTGGACTTTTATGTTATTTGAACATCAAAGAGAATACCCTTTAATCCATTTAATAAAGCAAAAATCAACCCTTTGATAAAACGCAAATTTATACATATACAAGCGCATTTCTGACACAAATCATTGAATTTTTTTTCATATATAATATTTCTAGCAGCTCTGTATAGTATAAAGTGTAGTATAGATATTTCATTTTTATTTGATTTTATATCCCTTTTATATCCAATAAATATATTTTTTAAAATAAAACATAAGCTTTTAGTGCATTCAGATGAAATTGGTTTATCTTCACAAATGGTGACCTTGCTTCGCTTTATTTTAATAATATCAGATTCAAATCCAAATCCTGACAAAAAAAAAAAATAAATCAAAATAAATCTGAAACGTCTAGACGTTCACACTTACAAATCATTTTCATTATAAAGTGGAGAAAATTGCAAGATAAATGAAAATATGTAGGAGTAGGTATACTTAAAGGATTAAATTTGTTTGCATTTCTTACTATTCGGTTCTTACTTCTGCTGCTTTAAAGGGCAAGTTTTAGTTTCGTAAAAAAAAACCGAGTCTATAAATTGACGCGTTGAATATGATTGTTTCGGAAATACAGACAAATTGTAGGGTTCTTGCATTCATACAAATGTTATTATACCACTACTGGTATTATTGGGCTTAAAAGAAGTATAAATTCTATAAGGGTTGGCATTACATACTTTTCATTTTTTGTGGCCATATAAATAAGCAAGGCAAGGATGTTATCTACATATAATGCAGGGCATTCCACAGCCACCGCCACAGTAGACAAAACGTATGGTTTTCTCAGGTCATTTTAAGTCGAAAAACTTAAAGGTAATTTTATCGTTTTCATTTTGATTTGGAGTTGCGTATCAGTGATGCCAGACTTTCAAAGCAGGTTATCCCACGGTTATCAAAAAATTACGAAAATTCCCTCTGTTACGTACAACAGTTCTTATGATCTTAGGTTTCAGTTAACTTGCTCTATCTTTGCCAATCTACGTCAAATAATAAAATTCTTTTTATTTTTATTAAAATATACATTTCTAACCACTTAAACCCTGGATGTTGTAGGAGCTGGGGGCTTCAAGCTGTATCTTTTCATACACATCAAGTTTTACATTACCTCCAAGCTGGTAGCCGCAGGACACTGGTCTTAAGAGGTAAGTGCGTTGGGGTGACGGCCCGACCACAATAAAATTCCCATTGTTATGAGAGAGATGCGAGAAGCCTCGGATAACGACCCCTCTCAAATGGCAACCAGACCCGGAACGAAAATGGACGAGTATCGAGTATCCACCTGAAATGTAAGGACACTGTATTCGCCAGGTGGTACTCAAAAACTTGAATCTGTCCTCTCGCTGCGATCGCCTGGCTGTGATCCTCATCAAAGCTACCTTCCAGAACATTAGCGTAACATGTACAAACGGGCCTACTGATGAAGCTGATGAGTCCAACAAGGAGGAGTCTACCATCTACGGATCCTATCCGGAGTACGATGTCAAAATAGTACTCGGAGACTTCAATGGTAAAGTTGGCAGGCAAAACATCTCTGGAAGATTAGTTGGAAAGCACAGCCTTCACGGAACGACAATAGATAACGGCTTCAGACTAATCGATTTTGCTGCAGCTCGTAATACAGTGATAAGTAGCACAAGGTTCCCCAGGTGAAGGATACACACAGCAACCTGGCGATCTCCAGATGGTTGAACCGTACACCAAATCGAGCACGTGCTAAATGGCGCCAGGCACGCATCGAAAACTTTGGACGTGCGAATTTTCCGAGGTTCAAACGTGAACTCTGACCACTTTCTTGTTGTGACAAAGTTCAGAGCCCAACTGTCCAACAAAAAAAAAACGAAGACCGCCCAAACGAAGAAATTCAACATTGCATGCCTATGAACATCTGAGAAAGCCAGAGATTACAGTGAGTATTGAGTAATTGACCGGGAAACTCTCTGCTGCAGCCACAGCCACAAGCGCCAACAACCAGTGGAACTAGTATCTGATATAATTAAGGAGACAGCCAAGACCACCATAGGCTATCAACCACCCAGAAAAAACAACCCGTGGTATGATGATGAATGCGTGGCATTGAAGCAGGAGACGGAAAATGTACGAATGCAAATGCTGCAACGGAAAACTAGAGCAGCAAGAGAGGAGTACCGTGAAAAGAGAAGCAAAAAGAAAAACCCTGCGGAGAAAGAAAAGAGCTCAAGTATCTCGAAGAGTCTAGCACCGCCACCAACACCCGCCGCCGGTGTTACAAAACAGCCAAGCAACTGGTATCTGGTTATAGGACCGGCACTTAAGCTCTTCGAAACAGCTTAGTGAACCTAGTCACCGAGGTACGAGGAATTGTAGACGTGTTTTAGCAGCAATTCCCACAACTGTTTTATGGGAATTATGTAGAGGAAGCAACAGGAGAACAAAGAAGCATGAGACTAGTAAATGAAGATCCAGTCCCAGCGCCCAACAACAAATCCGCCAAAATGGATGGCCTACCTAAGGAGCTCTTCAAGTATGGGAGATATGTCCTGGTAGGGTGCATGAACCAGCTCATCAACCAAGTATGGGAAGAGGAAAGTATGCCCGACGACTGGTAAAATAGCTCCATATGCCCAATCTACAAAATAGGCGATCCTATGTCCTGCAAGAACCCTGCTTAATGTTGCCTATAAGATCCTAACCAACGAATTTTGTGAGCATCTAAAATCTTTGTGCAACGCACTATGATCGGCACGTAGCAGTGCGGTTTCAGGCTAGGCAGATCAACGATAGACCAAATCTTCAGATTGAGGCAAATCCTGTAAGAGACCCAGGAATTTCAAGTCGAGACCCACCATCTTTTCATCAACTTCAAAGCCGTAGCATAAGTCACCTAGAGCTTCTATTGGCGATGTCGGAACTCGGGATCTTGAAAAACCTGATCCAGCTATGTCGCATGACGTTAAAAAAATACGCGGTGCAATGTGCAAATGGGTAACAGCTCATCCGAGTTTTTCCAGACGTGTACAGGGTTCAGACAAGGAGATGCGCTATCATGTGATTTCTTCAACCTAGTCCTGGAGCAGAGTGTGCAAGAGTGGTGTTTTATGGAAGGCACTACCTTCAACAGGTCTTCTCAACTGCTTGGCTTTGTGGATGACATTGACATCATCGGCCGCTCCAAGTGAGCTGTACTTGAAGCATTCACAGCTATTGATGAACAGGCGAAACGCGTTGGTCTTGAAGTGAATGAGGACAAAACAAAGTATATGCTATCAAAAAATAAAGCCTCATCTGTCCATCACCTAGGACCTTTGAAAGACCTCTGTAAAAAATATATATAACAAAAAAAAATCCAATTTTTTGCCTCGATTATTACCATGGGAACTCCCATATGAAAATATTATAAGACTGAACGTCTTAATATTTAATTTTAAATTTTTGTTAATACATTTTTTGAATGAGATCTTTAAAAGTGATGATTTAAGAAAAAAAATCAGCAACACAAATTAGAATAGCTGCAGTAATTCGAGAGAAAAAAAAAACATAAAACGTGAAAAGAGGGAAAACCCCATACAAATTTGTATGGGAAAAGTATGGGCTTAGAGCCACGTGTAAATGGCCTCGGACAAAATTTTTGTTGACCAATTAGCTTTTTGATTTAGAGGGTGTCTGATATTTAAAAACGATTTTGGGAAATAACGGACACCCTACTGTTGGTAGCAGTAATTTTGAGGTAGTCAAGGAGTTCACCTACCTCGGAACACACATCAATTCCACGAACGGCACCTTAGTGGAAATCCGACGAAGAATTACCCTAGCGAACCGCTGCTACTTCGGTTTGGCCAAACAAATGGGTTCAAAGCTCCTTTCTCGAAAGACAAAGTGCACCCTATACAAAACGCTAATTTTACCAGTTCTACTCTACGGTGCCGAGTGCTGGACGATAAATAAAAAAGGGGAATTGATACTGGGCACTTTCGAGATAAAAATACTTCGGCGGATGTTTGGTCCTATATGCGAAGAGGGCGATTGAGGAGAATATTCAATCGTGAATTGTACGAGCAGTACCAAGATGTGGATGTAGTCTAAAGAGCCAAAACACGTCGACTACACTGGCTCGGCCACATCGAGCGAATGGATAACAACGCTCCAGCCAAAAAAATCTTCGAATCCCAGCCCCCAGGTTCGAGACGACCAGGAAGACCGAACCTCCGCTATAGGGACCAGGCGATTACAGACGTAAGAGCGCTTGGTCTTAATGACTGGAAGTAGCGTGGGAGGGACCGCAACCGATGAAAGACCGCAATATCTCAGGCAGAGGCCCTCCATTGATCGGGGGCCGGATAAGTAAGTAAGTAAGTAGAATCATGAAATAACATGCAACATTTCAAGAAACTCTGCGATGACATATGTATGTAGGTATTGAAAATTTGAAAAAAAAATTATCAACCAATGATGCACGATGATACAGAAAACAGTAGCGAGCATTGGAAGTGCTTGATCGAACAAAAACAGACTGGCTGACGATTTTCCTCAGAATAACCGTCAGTTTCCGTCGAATAACAACACTACTGTTCGCAATTGAAAATGGCCGAATTCTGGTAGATGTTGCAAGTGGCCTGAATTGTTGTGAATTCACATCGTCGAAGGAAAATTTTTTAAGCAAAACGTCCCCAAACATATCGGTCGCAGTTGATAGTGAATTTTATTGCTTTTCGCAAGGAAAAATGTACGTCGCGTTTCGGAGAGCCGTTAAAAAAATGTGCCTCCTATTTTCAATATTTATGTTTTTGGTTTGATTCTACTCCTTTCTGCAGATTTCTTCACTGGGAATGTGGGTGGATATCACGCCCCTTTAACACAAAATCTCTAACTTTCAATTTTCCAATATACTACAGCTCTGAAAAATGTCATAATTTTATGACAAGGATTCTATATGGGTAATTGATAGATTTTTAGAGATTGGGTGGATTCAACGCCTCCCGTTTTAGAAATATTAAGTATTCAATTGTTTGCTTTGTAGCGAAGTTTGAACAACAAGTCCTACCACTTTACCAAATTTCATTATTCTACAACAATCGGAAGTTCTCAATGTGTATAGTAACTCATAACACTTCTGAGAAAATATGGGTAGCTGTCACACCTCCTGAATGTAAAATCTTAATTTTTATATCTCTCCCATTGATTGCATTAAAAGTCCTATCATTTTCCCAAATTTCAAGGTTCTACTATATGCGGAAGTGTTCCATAAATGTATTTAATACAAATTTAGTGAAAATCGGTGAATTAGTACTCTAGTAGTAGAACTATCCTAGCAAATACAGTGAATTTAAATTTTCTATCTACGTATATTAATGTTGAAGTTAAGGCGGGAGAGGGGGTGAAGATCGCCTAAGCTAGGTCCTTTCAAAAGGGTGCACTGTCAGAACTTAGTAGCGGATCCAGGATTTGGCTGTGGGGGGGGCTTGGAGTTCCCTTGGACACATCTTTTGAAAAGTTCTTAATCATATACGAATGCCCTACCAACACAAATTCTCAGAAAGTAGGCTTGTCGGCAGCTGAATCAAAAAAGATTTTGTATAATGCAAAAATATATGTAGGTACTTAAAAGGAAAATTCTGCAAAATTTTATGATTGGAAATGTAGCATTTGGTAGTTAGTAAGCTTCAGCTGCTATTTTGAAAAGACGCTTTAACCAGTTTCTCCACAAAGACACATCATATTAGAAAGGTATTAGGATATGTGTATAGGAGCTTTAAATAAGTAGATAGGGACCTTTCTTTAATTTGAATATTTGTTGTAGGATTTATAAAACCTCATTGATTTAACTCGTGGTTTTCGCCTTGACGTTGGCGAGGGGGCTTACGTTATGACCCTCCAGCAATCCAGCTGCAGGGGCATACAACTAAGAAAAACCAAACAAAAAACAGGGATGTTTATCCAAAACAATAAATGAATGGTCATGCAAAGTCCAAAAAATAATGAAATCCGAGCGGGGATATACGCTCAAGTGTCGACAGAAGTCACGGCTGTCGGCGAGGGCTTGGCTTCGCAAGAAGCTAAGTCGCCAGTGACAAAAAATCTAGAAAACCCGACCAAACCCGTCTTAAATAGACAACCGAACGTGCACAACCTTGCAGCATCTCTTCTTCCTGCTCTAGATAGCTTAGCTATTGAAGGTAGGGAGACCTCGAACAGACCTCCCTCTATAGGAAGTCAAACCGAGGACGAGTTGTTGCAAGACTCGAGTCAAGAAGAGACCACGCTGAAGCCTACTGCACCCCTCAAAGCTTCGAGGCAACGCAGTAACTACAGATCCTCTAAAAGATTCGTGAGTGCTACTGAGAAAAAGGACCCAAATACTCTCAGTTCGAGAGACAAGGCCCTTTTGAAAAAGCATAGGAAATTGGTGAGGAATTATGAACGCCAGTCGGCAACGACCGCCACTGCACCCATTGTTTCCTCCCAACCTCTATTGAACGCCAAAAAGCCAGAAAGCGAAAAAGTAATTGCTGCCGCATCTAGGTCTATCCCTAAAAAGATAAACCGTGAACAGGCGGGCAATAACTCTACCGTTAGTACCGGCTCAAAGACGAAACTGGAGACCTCCAGCAAGAAACAGCAGGCCAACGCTTCATCGAACCTGAAAAGGAACGAGAAAGCACAGGTAGGCAACTCTTCTGGGACGAATCCAGGTTCATCTAAGAGGGCAAGATCGGAGGAGGCAACCAAGACTGAAGGTTATAAAAAGCTTAAAACCAACAGCTTTGACACCACCCCGATCGATCTACAGGTAGCCATAATAAGTCGAGACGACCCGGATGGGAAAATCACGGCAAAAAATTGGTTACTTGTAGAAAATGAAATCATCAAAGCCATGATGGTGACATCCGAGGATGATAGTTCTGAGGACTACACCTTTGATGGAGCTGGTTGGCGAAAGGGAGTAAAAGTGGTTTGCTGTGGGGACAAGAAATCCCTGGAGTTCCTCACTCACACAATCACCAATATTGGCGAACTGTGGGAGGGGGCATCTCTTGGGATTCTTCCCGTCACAGCTCTGCCACTTCGCCAGCAGGTTAATATATGGATCCCTCCTCCTGCCATGCATGAGGATGCATCCGTGATTAAACTGCTGGCGAAACAGAATAAGGAGCTGCCCATACTAGAATGGAAACTTCTTCATTCCAAGAAGAGTCTTAGAGGGGAAGGAAAGGACCTCTTGTTCGTTATTGACAAGAAATCTGACCTTCTTCTTAAAGGGAACGAAGACGTGTTGAGATATGGTCTCGGAACCGTAAAGGTAAGGAGGCATGTTAGCAAAGGGGAGTCAAAAGCTGCTGGTGGTGCAAATTAATTTGCATCACGCTAAAGCAGCGACGCACGACCTAATGCTCTACATGTCTCAGGAGGCCGTGGATGTGGCCTTAATCCAAGAACCATGGATTCGTAAGAATCAGGTACAAGGATTAAGGTCAAAAAACTATAATCTGTTCCACTCCACGTCAGAAGGTGAAATAAGAAGTTGTATTCTAGCGAAAAAGTTGATTAATGCTTTCTTTTTATCTAGGTACAGCAACAAGGACAACGTGGCAATCAGCGTTGAGTCCAGGGAAGGTAACTTCGTCCTGGCGTCAACGTACATGCCGTACGAAGAGGAAAACCCACCATCAAAAACAGTCCGCGATCTTGTGGGTCACACCGCAGCAAGAGGGACACCTTTGGTGTTGGGATGCGATGCTAACGCCCACCACACTCAATGGGGAGGTAAAGATGTTAACAAAAGGGGTGAGTCAATTTTTGAATACATTCTCTGTTCAAACCTTATGTTATGTAATAAGGGTAATCACCCAACATTTAGGAACAAAAACAGGGAAGAGATTCTAGATCTCACTCTTATGAGCAATAACGATAAAATTTCTGTAGGGAATTGGAGAGTCTCACCTGAGGAATCTTTCTCAGATCACTTCAGGATACTCTTTACTCTAGACAGGAATAATAATGAGATTAAGCCCTTTAGAAACCCAACTAGAACAAATTGGACAGAGTACACAAAATGGTTGAACGATCGTATCGACCCACCAGAGGAAGAAACGCTTTCGGCAACCTCAACCATAGATACTGTTGTTCAAAACCTTACTAGTGAAATGAGAACGGCCTTCGAAAGAACCTGCCCTATATCTCGTAACATTAAACCCACTAGCCCACCCTGGTGGAACAGTGAACTTAAGAAACGAAGAACAGGGGTCAGAAAACTTTTCAATAAGGCCAAACTGAGTAAATTAGATGTAGACTGGAATTCTTATAGAGCTGAACTTAACTCATACACCAAGGAGCTAAGACGGGCCAAAAAGGATTCATGGGCTAGACACTGTGAATCCATTGAGAACACAAGTGAGGCGGCGAGACTTCGAAAGGTCCTTGCCCATAACCCCACGATTCCAGGATATATTAAACATCCCGATGGATCGTGGTCGAACTCGAGCCAAGAAACACTTGAACTCTTTATGGAAACGCATTTTCCTGACTGTAAGAGCCCTGAGGACTCTGTTTATAAACAACCAGACTCCTTAGAAGCTCTACAATCAGCACCTGAATTGGATCAGGTTATCACAGAGCAGAAGATTATGTGGGCAATAAACTCGTTCAAACCCTTTAAATCAGCTGGACCAGACGAGATAATTCCGGCATTTCTTCAACATGCTCTACAGATAATCACCCCATGGCTTAGGGTAATCTTTAAAAGTTGTGTTAAACTTAGATACGTCCCTACCAGCTGGAGAAAAGTTAAAGTTGTGTTTATTCCAAAAGCTGGGAAACCGACACACTCGACAGCAAAAGATTACAGACCAATAAGTCTCTCTTCGTTCCTCCTCAAGACGTTGGAGAGAATTATTGATCTGCATGTTAGAGACCTTCTCAATCCAAACATTTTATGCAACTACCAACACGCTTACCTTAAGGGTAAGTCAGTGGAGACTGCGTTGCATGAGGTCGTTTCACAAATTGAGAAAAGTTTCGAGCACAAAGAACATACCCTGGCAGCATTTTTGGACATTGAGGGAGCGTTTAACAACGTAAAGACGGAGTCCATTAAATCTGCTCTGGAAGAGGTTGGAGTTGAGCCTGTCATTGTAGACTGGATTTATACCATGCTCAATGGCAGAATCATAAACTCGCGACTAGGAGATACTATTGTTGAGAAAACAGTTACAAGAGGCACGCCACAAGGAGGGGTAATCTCACCTCTCCTTTGGATCCTAGTTGTTAATAAAATTCTTACAAGATTTAGGAATCAGGGCATTAAAATTGTGGCCTATGCAGACGACATAGTAATTTTGATATCGGGTAAGTATCTTACCACCATCAAAGATATTATGGAATCCGCACTTAAAGAACTATCTTCTTGGGCAACACAAAACGGTCTCGGGGTTAACCCTACAAAAACCGAACTAGTTCTGTTCACGAATAAAAAGAAATTAGGAGATTTTACTCCTCCCAGACTTAATGACATTCCTCTGAAACTTTCCAAGGAAGCTAAATATCTTGGAGTTATCCTTGATTCCAAGCTAACATGGAAACGTAACACAGAGGAAAGAATGAAAAAAGCACTATGCGCTTTCTACACATGCAAAAAGACCTTTGGTACACGGTGGGGTATGCGACCGCAGGTTATCCAGTGGATGTACACGACGATTGTTCGCCCCATACTTACCTATGGATCTATAGTGTGGTGGAAAGCTGTTGAAAAAGTAAGCTATCTCAAAAACCTGAATAAGGTACAGAGACTAGCCTGTATAGGAATAACGGGGGCACAGAGGTCTACGCCACAGGCAGGTTTGGAAATTATTTTAAATCTTCCACCCCTAAACGAGTACACTAGATGCACAGCAGCCAAAAGCGCATTTCGACTCAAAGAACTGGGCTCTTGGAAGCACAGCACCTATGGTCATGGGTCTATCCTACAAAGGTATGACACAGTGGCTGCACTTGATGTGAAGACTGATTATATTCCTCCTGTAATGGATTTTAACAAACACTTCTCTATTTCAATACCCGAAAGACATGGATGGGAACCCAAATCACTAATTAGTGAACAGGGTATCCCCTTCTACACTGACGGGTCTAAAATGGAAGAAGGAACAGGTGCGGGGGTGTTCTGTGAAGCCCTTAATATAAGAGAGTCATATAAACTCCCAGATGAGTGTAGTGTCTTTCAGGCTGAGATTTACGCTATTCAAAAAGCGGCAGAATTGGTACACAAGAAAAAACTGATCTCGTCGGAGATCACATTTTTCGTGGACAGCCAAGCTGCGATCAAAGCAATAGCCAGTGAGACCATAAGATCCAAAACAGTGGTAAAATGTCGAGGCATACTGAACAAAATTTGTAACACTAACCAAGTCAAACTCTGCTGGGTTCCTGGACATAGCAATATAGAAGGGAATGATATAGCAGATGAACTAGCAAGGAAGGGGTCATTATCAAATAGGAACAGTAGTAACCAATTAGACATGGGACTAGACATCCCGATCGGCGTAGTTAAAATGAAAATGGACCTAGTAACGAAAGAGCGAATCAATAAATCCTGGATTACCAGGAACGATTGCGTTATCTCTAGAAGTCTATGGCCTAGAATTAATGAAAAGGAATCTCAGTATATTCTATCGCTGAGTAAAAAGAACATTAGAATCTTGATAGGTGTACTAACGGGTCACTGCGCCATTGGCACAATGGCCACCAGATTGGGTGTACTCGCACCCGACTGCTGTAGGAGCTGTCAGGATGTTGAAGAAGTAGAATCCATTAAACACCTGCTCTGTGACTGTCCGAACCTCCAAACAAGCCGCCTCCGTTACTTGGGAAACAGGTTTGTTGGAGAACTGGATGATCTAGCGCAGGTCTCAATGGCAAATATTAGGAAATTCATAGAGAGCACAGGCTGGTTCGTTAATGAGCCAGTCTATCTGAATCATTAGTTTAGGAGCATCTCTGCTTTCTTTTTGTAAGGGGATCACAATGGACCAACAGGCCCCCGTGTACGCAACAGCCTCTGTGCTGTGCACACCCCTCCTAACCTAACCTAACCTAACCTAACTTAAGAATGCCGTCTACCTCCGAAAAGCTATTGATAAACCTTTGTAGGATTCACAGTGCAATTTTTTTTTTCTGTTTTTGACACTAACGTAAGATCCGTATGAAAGTTAAATGCAAAACATTGAAACAAAAGAGCGTACGCAAGGGGGGCAGCTAGATGTGCTTCCCCCCCTCTAATCAGAATATATTTCATATATTATTCAATTTTTCTTCTTTTGATGAAAACATTTTAAATCAAGATTTCTGTAATAAGACTTTTTTTTAATGAGTTTGCTCCCACCTAATCAAAATCCGGCGTACGCCCTTGTATCTCACCTATCTATGTAATTGTTAAAATTTAACTCCTATAGAAGAAAATGCTATAGAAATGACAAAAAAGAAAGGTAATTAAGCTCCCTATAAAAAAGACAATTGAAGCGTTGAGAATGAGAAGGGGTTAAGTGACATTTTTGATGTTTTGAGTTATGAGCGTTTAAAGTTGTACGTTTATAACTTTTTTTCCGAAATCGAGAGAAGCTTATAAAAAAGCCATAAAAAAAGAAAAAAAATTTACAATTTTAGTAAATCACCCAATTTTATTTAAATTCATTAGAAGTTGGTGTTTTACAAACAATTCAGCACTTGACCCCTTTAAGCTAAAATGAGTTTAATTTATTTTTTTATGAAAAAGGGGTCAAGTGAAAGGTGGGCACTATTCTTGTATTGCATAAAGTGAACATGTCTGTTCGCGTAGCTCCCAAAACTACGAATTCCGCCCAAAGTTCTGTCAAAACTTGTATAAAAAAAATAAAATTTGAAGAAATTCGTAGTTCTGGGAAGTTAACGAACAGACATAACAATTGTGCACTTACCACCTTTATGCAAACAAAAAATATATTACTTGGTATTTTATCTTTCGGCTTCTATTGAATTAAGGGGCTAAGTGGGTGTTAAGTGATTTTAACCCCTTCTTGCCTAAAAAAACTTCAAAACAACGTGTAGTTAACCCCTTTGTCTGAAGCTAACTTTGTAAGTAATAACAATAGAGACACAAGAATTAGACCAAAATTTAAGTTGTCGCTTAACACCATTATTGGTAAAAAAAAAACAAAAAATCGAAGAATGTCACTTGACCCTTTCTCATTCTCAACGCTTAAATTGCAATTTTTTTTTACAAGGAGCTCTTCCAAGAAATTAGCTAAATCATGTTTTTCAATTCACTTTTTGTAAATTTGAGGAAAATAAATGTATTTGGATGTTCTGTATCTATTCCACTTTACTCCATGTGGATTGCGTTAAAAGTATTGGGTCCATATTCAAACAAAAGTGTATATTACACTTTTTAAAGAAAAGCTGATTTTTACATTTCGAAAACGAAGTAAATTGAACTCATTTCATATAATGAATATTGCTCGCGGAAAGAGCTCTCTAATCTTTCGTTAGAGCACAAAACAAATCAAAAGAGAAAGTAAGATCAAAAATCGTTGCGTCTAAAAGCAGTCTTTGAAATCATCAAAATATCCTCCGGCACACGAAAACAATCTGAAATAAAAACATAAGATTCAATTTCTAAAACAATATTTTGATGTTATCATGCAAGCTATCCGTATCAAAGTTATTCAGCCCGATTACATATAGCATCCGTCGAATGAACTGCGGAGCGAATCAGACTGAATTTTGACATTTTTACTATGATCCAAATCTCAAAATTGGGCCTGACTCATTCGTCAAATTCTGTAATCAGGGTGATTTTTTACACCGGAAACTTAAGCCTCAAAAGTTATCTGGGCTTAGCTAAGTCCGAAAAATATCAAGAGGAGTTAAAGAAAAAGCTTACGTTTTGTCAATACCCAATAAAATACCTAGGTAAAAATAATAGTATGAAAGTCAACCTCACTAGTTTCAATATAAGAGCTTGAAAAAAAAACACAGCATTTAGGAATGCATACTTACTAGCCCCAAAGTTGTTATTTGTTTAGTTCGATTCCTTAGGGGCTTAGAAAAAACAAAGGCTTACACACAAATTATTAAGCCCCAATGTCCATTTTTTCCCTGGACTTCGGAAAACAACAGCTTCCATGCAAACTTTTTAGCGCTTGCCTCTTACATTCGTCGGATTTCTTTACTGCCTGGAAAAAAACACAGCTATTCTGCAAATTTGTTAGCCCCAACAGTGTTATATTTTTCATCTGATTCCCTTGCACGCTTAGGAAAACGCTTCGTAAGGGCTTGGCCCCAAAACTCAACTTTTTGTCTTATACCTTTAAGGTTTGAAATAAATAGAGCTTACGTACGTATATTTAATTTTTTATATAATCGTCTTTTTTCATCCAATTTTCTTAGGGCTTCGAAAAGAAAACACAGTTTACATATAATATGGTTCAGCCCAACAACTCATTCAATTTTCCAACAGCTCACATGTACACTTTGTAGCCAAAATCTTAGTTTTGTTTGTCTAACTCTCTTTTGAATCAGCTGTGGGGGGGCTTCAGCCCTATAGCACCCGCCACTGGACACCACCATGCCCTTTGAAGATTATTGACAAATTTACTACATAAGGACTAAAAAGAGCAACCACGTGCAACACAGGGGTGCATTTAGTTGTTATCTTCTTTAATCTCAATAATTTTTTGAGATTTAATACCTAACCCCTATTGCTTTTGATATAACTAAAGAATCGGATCATTAAACCTCAAAAAGGCAATTCTTGTTTGTTCCAAAAATATTGAACAAATTGTATCCCATTTTGTCATAGAAAATTAAACTCTTCTTCTTTTCTTTGAAGTAAAATACTTTGTTGAATAAAATTTTTCAAGGTTTCCTTTCTTAAATACTCTGAAACGTGAAACTTTAACAGTGTTGTAATTAAAATTTTTATTTCGTCCTTTTTTATTTTTATGTCTGTAATAAAAATAAAACAATTAAGTTAATCGATTAAGAGCTCTTGAACAAAGTATGGAGGTATCTATACCTTCTATCTCTATCTCTTGAATTGAAATCGTTATTTGGTGTCTGATATTTGAAGTTAAGGAATTTGTTAAAACCACATGACGCATGAAACTTCGAACCACAACTCGTGATGATGAGGTTACGTTCAAGGAGCAACAAGCATTATATTAATTAATTCGGAGAAAATCATTTATTTCGACATAAAAATTAATTATTATAATTGTTCTTTCTGGCACAAAAACATTGAAATGCAATGGCTAGGCCATTAAGTTAAGAACAAAGATAAATATAACGATTAAGGCTAAAAATAGTACTATAAATCTAAAGAAGACACAGTGATAAAACTTAATAGGTGTGTTGTATTCTACCTATAATTATGCAAGTGGGGTTCTTATAATGGACTTATTTTAATTTATGTATAATTACACATATTTTGTATAGAAAAAATAAAATAAAAACAAATGCGACTAGAAATTCGTTTCAACTTAATTCAATTGCTGACAATTGCCATGATAATTTGTACTCAATTTCAATTGGTTGAAACGAAAATGAATTAAAAAACTCCCTCTTTTGTTATTTTCCAGTCCTTAGCCAATTTCCACAGTTTTATTAGTTTTATTGACTTTTAAAAATAACTGAATTTACATTTTCTTATTGGAAGCATTATACTAAAGTTTTACGATGGTTTGGCCGAAGGCTATCTACTTGACTGAAATTTAAATTATAATTTATACACAATAAGAAATACTCAATACATTGTATCGAATTGATTCTGTAAGTTCAATAATCTTTTATAGCCGAACTTTAAAAATTCTCTTGCACTATGCGGGCTTTGTTGGATATCTGCTTTCATTAAAGGTGTAACCATAAAGAAGGTCCCAACCTTCTTCTCCATTCAGAATAATGATTATTTCATCAAAATTACGGATTTCAACTCCAAAGAAGCGTTTTTATGAATTCTTTTAAACTTCCAGGAAATGAAAAACATTTTAACGTACTCTTGGATTGGAAAGATTGCACTACACAATATGTATGTTCAAAGGGTAGACATGTGCATTCAAGAGGACACAAGCGTCCACAAGCTTTTTTCAAAGCGAACCTCTGTATATCAACTCCTTTAACTGAAGATGGGGTTCCAATCCCTGTGGACGGTTTTAGGGGGTATCAAACGAGAGAAAGGGGGAGGAGTGTTCCCACTAAGGCAATTCTCCTTTATCTAGGCGGCAGCGGAAGAATTCTCAAGATGGAATCAACGGTGGCGTCTACAGTTCCAGTTAGGCCGCCGAACTACTCAGTGAACACCTTATACGGGCTACTTCGACATATTCGGAGCTCAGGCCTATAAGGAGCGGTTAATCCGGCTCCCCGCTCTTGGAGTTATATTGTAAGGGTCTGGTCCTCCAGGTTGGGGATCGTGCCGTCAGGGTGACTTCCCGGCCACGTAAAGCTATCTTAGTTGCGAAGCAACAACAAGCCTCGGATACGGACTTCGGATCTGCACGTGGAATGTTCTGTCTTTCTATAGGGCACCGTCTTTTTGGATGCGGATTTGTTGTTAGAGGCAGACTTAGGCAAGAAGTCTTGAGTTTCAACTATGTGAACGAACGCATCACGACAATTCGCATCAAGGCTAAATTCGCCAACATCAGCCTGATATGCGCGCATGCCCCCACAGAGGAGAAAGATGACGACACCAAGGACGAGTTCTACGAGCTCCTGGACAAGACATATGAGCAATGCCCTAGCTATGACCTTAAAATTGTCTTGGGCGATTTTAATGCCAAACTAGGAAGAGAAGACGTCTTTGGTGGCACAATCGGAACATACAGCCTGCACGAAACCACCTCCGATAACGGTCTCAGGTTAATCGATTTTGCTGCGGGGCGAAACGATGTGGTAGCTAGTACACATACACAGTTCCCGCATCTCGATATACATAAGGGGACATGGAGAATTCCTGGTCAATCAACCGCCAACCAGACTGACCACATTGCGATCGACGCAAGGCACTCCTCCAGTATCAAGGATGTCCGCACGTTCCGGGGAGCCAACGTTGACTCGGACCACTACCTCGTTGAAGCAAAGGTAATGCTACGGATATCCAGACCAAAGCCAAAGCAGGGAAATACTGTAAGGAAGTTTAACTTCGGACGGCTACAGGCGCAAGAAAACACCAGGTCCTTTTCCGATCGAGTCTCTCGCACCCTCCTAAATAGTCCTATGCCACCAACAGCAAGTATCGAGAACCAGTGGAAGAATTGCCAGGAAGCCATCAGAGATGCCGCCTCTGACGTGCTGGGCTTTGCACGACCACCACAGCGAAACCCCTGGTTCGACGAAGAATGCCGACAAGTACATGCAGCCAAACAACAGGCATACAAAGTGGCGCTGCATAGAAGGACCAGAGCTGCTCGCGAGCTCTACGAACAGAAGAGGAGAGAGGAACACAAGCTTCTAAGAAGGAAGAAGAAAGAGCATGAGAAGCGATCGAGGAAATAGAGGGATGCCATTGCAGAAATGAAGTTCGGAAGTTTTACCAAAATGCAAAGAGAACCTCCCAGGGTTACAAGCCCCGGACCGAAGCCTGCAAGGATGATCGTATATATATAGAGCAATGTCTCGTTTTGGCATCCCTGCCAAACTCGTCCGTTTGTGCAGGATGACGATTGAGAATGCACGCTGCTCCATCAAGGTCGAACAGACCTCATCGACACCTTTGATGTCAAAAAAAAGTTTAAGGCAAGGCCAGCGCTGTCATTCGACTTCTTCAACATCGTTCTTGAAAGAATAGTGCAAAACTCTCACGTCAACACTAGAGGCACAATTTTTCAAAAGTCCGTCCAACTACTCGCTTACGCTGACGACATTGACATAATTGGACGAACAAAGCGTGATGTCAGTGGTGCTTTTGTGAGTATTGAGACGGAAGCCAAGAAGATGGGTTTAACGGTGAATGAAAGCAAAACGAAATATATGCTGTCAACAAGAAAGGACACCTCACACCGACGACGTCTAGGACAGAACGTCACTATAGACAGCTATAATTTTGAGGTGGTCAGAGACTTTGTCTACCTAGGATCCGCTATAAACTCAGCGAACGATATCAGTGCTGAGATCAACTTGCCAATCGCTGTTTCTTTGGGCTAAGAAGGCAATTGAGAAGCAAAGCCTTCTCTTGAGCAACAAAACTGTCCCTGTATAAGACGCTTATCATTCCGGTCCTTATGTATGGTGCAAAGGCATGGACACTGCTAACGGTGGATGAGAACGCGTTCGGTTGTTTTGAAAAGAAAATTCTCCGGGTGATTTTTGGTCCTGTCTGCATAGATGGGGAATGGAGAAGAAGATACAACAACGAACTGTATGGACTGTACAGCGACACCAACCTAGCCACAAAAGTGAAAAGCCAACGACTAAGATGGTTGGATCACCTAGAGCGAATGGACAGCAATGCTCCGGCCCGGAATGTCTTTGAATCCAACCCCGTGGGACAACGCAGTAGAGGTGGACAGCGTAAAAGGTGGCGCACGCAAGTGGAAGAGGTCCTCAGCCAACTTGGCGTGCGAAACTGGAGACAGCTAGCTAGAAACCGAGCCGGCTGGAAGAAGCTTGTTGGTTAAGGCCCTGGTCCACCCCGGACTGTAGCGCCACCTTAAGTAAGTAAATAAGTACTACACAATATTGGTTGCTCTGATCGATGAGGAATGTGTGAGTTTGCCTCTAACTTTTAATATCAAGCTGATTTAAAAAAAGTTGTGAGCTAAGAAGTATAATGTATTGCTGTTTATGAAGTGGTTTAATATATCTGTTAAATAGGCTCTACATAGGGACGATTTAATTTAACAAAATATCTTAATTTATGGCTATTGACAGATTTACCCTATTTTAATGGAACTCCAATATGTTGCGATAGATGACTTCTAGGTGGCGCTCGCTGCGATTGTAGGTCAGATGAAAATGGACGATTTGAGACCGGAACTAACGACGTCAAAGAACTCGTAGGATCTGTCACCGAACACTATGCAATACAAAAGTCAGTTCAGCACCTCTTTTGGGAATCAGGCCTAGTGAAATTTTAGCCGCATTTTATTATCCACCTCAACGTCATCTGATCTGGATAAGATCATGATAAATAAAACAAACAGGATCTTTGTGACAGGAGTGTTATATACCCGTCTCTTTTTGATTTTCGTTTGTTTATTTTTCATACATCTGTTGCCTCTTTTCCTTGCACTACTAACCGTGTTAATTTGATCCGGATCAGATCATGTGGATAATAGAATGCAGCTTTTGCAAACAAATTGCTTAGCAATTAATAAACTTGCATTGTGTCGCCTTTCACAATTATTTTAACTTTTTGGTTGATTTCAAATATATTTCAGTATTGATAATACGGTGATACGGAAATTATTTTTATCTGTGACCTCTGCCGATGGAGTTCCATGAACCATGATGACAGTATCCCGTTGAGCATTGTTGATTTGAATGTCTCGGGAACTTTTGATTTGAACTTCTTCACCTTCGTTTTAGCGTCTGTTTAGCGGATTGAATATTGGTTTCCGACTTTCCGAGTCTAAAGAAAGGTGTACTACAATAGATTTGTCATTGGCTTTGCGTGGCAAGACTTAGAGTTGAGTTTCGAGAAGCTCACATCTTTCGGTCATCAATGTTAATTTCTGATTAAGTTGAGTGTTCGCTGTTTTTAAAAGTTAATTTTACTTGATAACGTCACAAAATCCTCTTTTGGCTAGATCTTTAAGTTTTTCGGGAAGAGCATCGTTAAGCTTGGTTTTTAAGTCGGCAACTAATAGTTTTCCTATTACCAAGCACAAATTTGTATGCATAAGTACCTACATGTTAAAAGAGAACCTCGACCCAGATGCGGAGATAATAAAACGCAGCAATTGGCTGCATCTCTGTAGAACGCTACGAAAAATATTTCTCGCCAGCAGTAGCTACGTAATTGTCCCATACCTACAATTTCTTCTAAAAATCTTTGAACCGACTCCGGTAATTTGGATTTTTTTTTGAGGATGAAATAAACTTAATTTTTCCGATACAAAAAGGTGCTGATTTGGATGTCGTGTCACATCCGGATGGAGGAATAAATGTTTTTACGGACTGCGTCACCATGATGCGTTAAATTATTCCGAGGAATACATACATTTTAAATACTGCAACACAAAAAAATAACTAGCACAGACTTATAACTACAGGACTCCAGCAAAATAATCTTTAATCTCCAGTGAATAATAATATAATTAATAAACAATTACTCTTGTATAACGAAATACTAATTAACAACCTATCAAAAGTTAATGATGGAACATCGAAAGCACTTTGTCTCAATTAATTTTCCTCACCCAAATAGAGCACCACAATTGACCATTAAAAGTGAATCGAACGCCTTTAATGTTATTGATGAGGTAAGAAATTCATTCACTAAAATATTTTTGTGCGGTCTTCCATTAAAGAATTTCACCTTTTTATTCTTAATAAATTGTTTGTGGTTTCATGTAATAATGTGTGGCTCTTGAGGTTTCAGCACATTGATGAGTTGAAAAATAAAAATATTCCCTAATTAAATGAAGTGTTGCGTACATAGCACTCAAATTCATAAATAATTCCATAAAACCTACTAAACTAATATTATGGCTATAATTAAAATACCATTTTAACCAGGATAATTTAATTACGTAATAAAGAGAAGGGTTATTGGAAAACCACCAATATATTATGTGTCATATATATTATACATATACATCTGAGCATGTTGACCACAGCTGCATTTAGCTTGAACTAGTTACCTCACAGTTTCAAAAATTAATTAGTGAAAAATTTAACCCGTGAATTTGCAATTTAAACTTTTTATATATTTTGGCCAGTGCCAGACTATCTAAGCCCTCTTTCAGGATGACTTTAGCAACGGTATTCCTATTTCATTGTTTTAATGATAATTTTTGTTTGATCTTTATATAATACATAATTTACATTGAATGATTTACATCCATTTCAGGACTCTTCTACTAGTGCCATTTAATTATTCATAACCTCCTCACTTTTAAAATCGTAATACCTTCAACTTAAAGAAGAAAAAAGGATTTAACTTTTTCATGACTTCTTAGAACTCTAAATTTTTTTTTAAATCCGTCAGACCCAAGCTTTGTGCCATTGCGACAAAATCCAGCACTGAAGTTACATTGTTTTTCAAACTCAAACTTCAATTAAAAACCACTGGAATTAAACCGCTGCAGTATCTGCTTAAATTATAAAAGTTTTTTGTTTGTGTCAACCACATGTGTTGACGGTTGGCAAAACAATTCAGTTCAGCAGGTTCATAGTTGCCAAATTAGTGCGAAAAGGATACATTATGATAAATTGGTGGCCACAACGAAAAACTGGTTGGAATTACACGTATTTAATCCCCCTCTCAGTCAAGAATAAAATTATTAAGACCCGTTTGCTGATACAAAACTTAAGCATTTATGTTCTACTTTTTCCTTTGCGTAAACTGTCATTTCGTCGTCGTTGTATTAACCAAAATTTGAAAATATTTGAATTTGGGAACATTCTAATTTAGAAATAGACCAAAATAAGATTAAGAGACCTTTTACAGAACCAAAATGTTTATCCTACTAATATTATAAATGTGAAAGTGAGTTTGTTTGTTTGTTTGTGACGCTTTCACGCCTAAACCGCTGAATCAATTATGATGAATTTTTATACAGAGATAGATGGGACTCTGTAAGCGTCAATAGGATACTTTTTTTAACCATGTGAAACAAAAAAAGAAAAAATATTTGGTACCAAAACAACTTCATTTTATATAAGAAAAAAATAAATCAATAAAGTTTGAAAACAAATCAATCAATTTTGAAATGTCATTTGAAAGATATGTACATAGTTTTATTTTATTAATTTGAGGTTCGTTACTTCTAATTATATTTTTGCGCATTCATATTTTCTTTACTTTTTACTTGCGATGTATGTAGGTACTATAGGGCAAGTTTTGGATTCGTGCAAAAAAAAATTTCGAGATAACAATCAAACATGACGATGATAGAGAACATGAAAAAAGTGGGTGGCAAAATTCCGTCTGTCTGTCTGTTTGTATGTCCGTACCTGAACCTATAGCCTA
Organism: Dasysyrphus tricinctus; assembly: GCA_963921185.1. Taxonomy (NCBI): domain Eukaryota; kingdom Metazoa; phylum Arthropoda; class Insecta; order Diptera; family Syrphidae; genus Dasysyrphus; species Dasysyrphus tricinctus. Next base: position 128,429,362 of record OY992532.1, read on the forward strand.
AAACACTGAAGCGATTTTTAACTTAAGGTTTTTTTGTAACTCTTCAGAGGGGAAATTGAAATTTTTTTTAAACTCAAAAAATAATAGACCACGAGCCGACAGCAAATTTTGGGAGTGGAGGTATAACCAAAATCGGAGTATGAGGGATTATAGGTACATGTATCGTGATCTGGAATATTAAAGTCTGGCAGGTTTTGTTTTCAGCCTTTGGTGGGGGTGAACGAACAAACATATCAAAATTGAAAATTCATTTCAAAAGTAAAATTTAAAAAACAAAAACATATTACAGTCGACTCTCGATTATCCGGAATTTGACTGAGGACCCGTTTAACCGGGAAATTTTTAGTTCGACAGTTTTACTGCATTATCTGACTTTCAAAATCTCGGACCATTAAGACCGCGAGCCCACAGCAAATTTTGGGTGTAAGTGATAGGATAAAAGAGATATGTACATATAGGCGTTGAGTGCATCAATAAATTCTATTCAAAATATCAAAGTCTTGCAGTCCACAGCGGGGGCCTTAACGATTTAGAAGTGCATACAAAAAATGAATGCATTCGTATTTGCCGAAATTGGTTTTCAACCCATAAGCACCTCGGATCACATATCACAGAATCCGAGACTTTTTGAGAGGACCGTTAGATTAAGCTTAAATCCTTTTACCCCACGAATTGGGTCACCCAAGTAAGGTACTATTATATAAGAAACATAATGAAAGGTTCTTCTCTTGGTGACCAAACTAGCCCGATCATCCTAGACAAAATTTGACTATATATCAAAGTTAAATGAAGTACAAAATGTTTTGATGCAGTTTTGTTCCAATGATAGATAATAATATAAAACCACAGTTTTACACCAAAATTTGTAATGGCGTCTAGGGTAAAATGGGGTAAAACTGAAAAAGGGCCAATTCTAAACGGGAGTTTCTAGAATTTTGTTTTGTTTTTTTGTCGATAGATGTTAAAAATATAAGAAAGTCATGCATATATTTTAAAATTCTAAAACATTTTTTGTAGGAGTTATGATTGTTTAAAAGTTGAAAGCAAGAAAATAGTTATTTATAAAATAATTCACCAAAAATCAGAAGTTCAACCGATTTTGATTAAATTTCTATTTTTAGAAAGATAATAAGAAAAAAAAATAACCATATTTAAGGATATTTTGATGCTCTTTTTCTACATTTTTTTTTTGATTTTTTTAAAAAACATGCTTTTTTTGTGTCAATTGTTGACACATTTTTGCCTATATCTTTCTAAGGGGGCGGTCTAAAAACTTCAAATTTTCACAGCACATACAAAATGTTTATTTAAATTTTTGAGCAAAATTTTGATTTTTCAAAATACCGTTAAACAGAGATATTTACATTTTACTGTTAGTTTAAAAAACACATCATATGTGTTTATACGTATACAGGGGGGGGGGGTATATGGACTAAAGCCCCCCCCCGCGCTATATGGACAAAAGGCCCCGGGGCTATATGGACCCAATTCCTTCCCCACAGGTGATTTAAAAAACTCAAAGGGAGGGGTCGGGGCTATATGGACTAAAGCCCCCCCCGCATCGAAGTTGATTCTTTAAAAAATTCATTGTATACGCTACTGCATTCCAGAGTTATGAGTTGTCTTCAAACTGTTAAATGCAAATACCTTAGTCTTGGAAAGACAAAATTTTCACGAAAAATCAACCGTTATAATCTTTTATTATTATTATTTTTGGTTATTACCCTTAAAAGACAGTAAAATAGGTGATATTTTTTCGATTTTCGACTCGATTTGTGAAGCTTGCATAGCATGTACAGTTATGTATTATATATTTGAGTAACAAAAAGATATTAAGCTTTTTAAACTCCAGACATATGATGTGTTTTTTAAACTAACTGTAAAATGTAAATATCTCTGTTTAACGGTATTTTGAAAAATCAAAATTTTGCTCAAAAATTTAAATCAACATTATGTATGTGCTGTGAAAATTTGAAGTTTTTAGACCGCCCCCTTAGAAAGATATAGGCAAAAATGTGTCAAAAATTGACACAAAAAAAGCATGTTTTTTTAAAAAAATCAAAAAAAATTGTAGAAAAGGAGCATCAAAATATCCTTAAATATGGTTATTTTTTTTTCTTATTATCTTTCTAAAAATAGAAATTTAATCAAAATCGGTTGAACTTCTGATTTTTGGTGAATTATAACGGGTGATTTTTTAAGAGGTTTAGAACTTTAAAAAAAAAAAAAAACACAAAAAATTCGAAAAAATGAATGAAATATTTATTTGAATCGATAGTTTGAACCTTGCAATTTAATGTTTAAAGATAATTTCATGCAAATGTTGACCGCGGCTGCGTCTCAGGTAGCCCATCCGCTGAGTCCAATTTTGGCATACTCTTTCACACATATCGGCCGGTATCTCACGAATGAATGCATGGATGTTGGCTTTCAGTGCGTCAATCGAAGCGGGCTTGTCCCTATAGACATTAGCCTTGACATACCCCCACAAAAAATAATCTAATGGTGTCAAATCGCACGATCTAGGCGGCCAATTGACCGGCCCGAAACGTGAAATTAACTGTTCACCAAACTCGCCTCGCAATTGCGCCATTGTTTCGCGTGCTGTGTGGCATGTGGCACCGTCTTGTTGAAACCACATACCATGCAAGTCAAGAACTTCCATTTCGGGCAAAAAAAAGTTTGTTATCATCGCTCGGTAGCGTTCACCATTGACAGTAACGCTGCGATTCGCATCATCTTTGAAGAAATATGGCCCAATAATGCGGTCTTCTGTCACACTAGCTGATACGGCCGCAATATTTTCTTCACTACGCACAGTACGTAAACGTGTTGGTGGTTTAATGTCCAACAAAGTAAATTTGGTGCGAAATTTGGTCACAATCTTCCGAATAGACTGCTCAGAAGGTCGAGAATGCCGACCATAAAATGGAAGCAGCGCGCGATGAACATTTCGAACCGAGCACGAATTTTGATAGTAAAATTCAATAATTTGCAAGCGTTGTTCATTTGCAAGACGATCCATGGTTAAATTGCAAACCAAACTGAAGCTGTTTGACAGTGACACAAGGTACTAAACACACGTCAGCTGTCAAAACCAGTGTTGCCAAAACCAAACCAGCTAAAAAATCACCCTTTATTATAAATAACTATTTTCTTGTTTTCAACTTTTAAACAATCATAACTCCTTCAAAAATTTTTTAAGAATTTTAAAATATATACATAACTTTCTTATATTTTTAACATCTATCGACAAAAAAACAAAACAAAATTCTAGAAACTCCCGTTTAGAATTGGCCCTTTTTCAGTTTTACCCCATTTTACCCTAGACGCCATTACAAATTTTGGTGTAAAACTGTGGTTTTATATTCTTATCTATCATTGGAACAAAACTGCATCAAAACATTTTGTACTTCATTTAACTTTGATTGAATTCCTAGATTTATCGGGCTAAACCCTAAGTTGAGCCTCGGAGTTGCGTAAGCGGGACGGACAGTGGTTCCAAAGAGGGAGTTAAAATCCTTTGAACTCTCGAAGCGGGCTACGTATGGTACTGTTTAACTAACCGGTGATTTTGTAAAATATTAAATTTAATCATGTCAATTTTGTTCTAATTAATAGTATGTACTTTAGGGGGCCGGTTTGCGGGTTTAAAGAATCTTCACTCTCTTTTTGGGTCCAACTATCGGAACTCCGCTCCGCTTAGCTTAGGTTAGAGTGTGCTCAATCGCTGAGAAAGCTTCTATGTATAGTGTATAGACAAAGGATAGTGCAAATGCCTTGGCGCAAATTCTAAAAATAATGGTAAATAATGTTGAATTTTGGTTTTTGTGTTATTTTTGTAAGGTGAGTTCATTTTAATTTTAAAATGTTATCTAAGCGCAAACGAAAAACGAATTAAAAACCATATGGCTTTTGTAGTCCCTTCAAAAGAATAAAAGACTGTATGGCATGGCTTTAAATATTATCCCGGGGCTTATAGCAGTGCACCGGGACTTTGATGCTCAAAATTGGTATTGGGAGATTTCGATAAGGAACGATTTTTCCATTGCTAAATTTTATTTAGTAAATGAACCAATTTGTGATAAAGAATATATTTTATAATAGAAAGTGGTTGCGGTGGCCCGGCGAAGCGGGCGGGTAACAGCTAGTATTTTAATAAATACTAGTACATCCAGCCCTCGAAACTCGAGTGCTAACAACACTATGGTATAGTTGGCGAAATTCTAGAAAATCGTTCAAGAATCGATCTCCAAAATGATTCGATTGTTTCTATCAATCGATCCTATTTGATCCAAATTCAAAAACAATAAAATTTGGATTGATTCAAAAATTTCAAAAAAATATGAAATTTTCAGTTTTACTGCTCCGGAAAAAGGTGATTTTATGTCAATTGGTTGACATTTGGATCGTAATACAGATTTTATGTGAAAATATAGTTCGGCCCTTATCCATCAAGATATCGACTATCAAATTTCATTGACGGATGGCTACGATGTCAATGGATTAAAAACCTCTGAAAAATCACAAGTTTTTGATGAATTTTTACTGCTCCAAAAAAGGTGATTTTAAGACAGTTGGGTGAAATTTGTATAAAAATATACTTTTTCTGTCAAAATATATTTTGTTCCTTGTATTTAAAGCCATCAATTGTCAAATTCCATTGATGGATGGCTACGATGTCGATAGATTAAAAAGCCTCTAAGAAATCTGAAAATCTTGATGAATTTTTAATGCTCCAGAAGAAGGTGATTTTAAGGCAATTATTGGGTGAAATTTGGATAGAAATATACTTTTTCTGTTAGTATATAGCTGTCCCCTATATTTCAAGCAATCAACTGTCAAATTTCATTGACGGATGGCTACGATGTCAATGGATTAAAAAACCTCTGAAATATTGTGATGCTTTTACTTTGCAGCTGAGGTAAGCTCGGCGGTGTCCAGGATTCTTCCCCAAGAATCAACGAAACTTGGGGTAAGGAGGATCTTATTTCCTAATAAAACGGCTTTAGTTTCTTAATTTAGTTATTCACAAAAAGATTATTTTATATAAAGTTTTTCAAAACTGGGAACTAACAAGTTATTTCATATAAATTATAATTTTAGATTCTTACAATAATTAAAATAGTACTTCATATATTTTACAATGTTTTTCTGGTCTTAAAAATAACTAGTACGGTATTTCATATAATATGTCCCTAGCACGAAACCTAGGGAACAAAACGGTCGGAAGCCACAAAGGAGAACCTTGTCCAGCTAGATCCTTGGAGAGGAACTCGAAGGAACAAAACGGTCAGGAATCCTTATGGGAAACCCTATGTCCTCAGCAAATAAGGAACAAAGCGGTCGGAACCCTCGTAGGAGAACCTTGCCCAATGGCTTCTAGAGGAGTAGCCCAAAGGAACAAAACGATTGTCTCTGGCGCACAACCCAGGGAAAGAAGCGGTCGGAACTCTCGAAGGAGAACCATGTCCAGTGAGCTTCTTGAAGAGGAACTCAGAGGAACAAAACGGGGTCGGGAGTCCGTATCAGAAACCCTATGTCCTCAGCAAATAAGGAACAAAGCGGTGGGAACCCTCTTAGGAGAACCTTGTCAAATGAGCTTCTAGAGGAGTAGCAAAAAGGAACAAAACAATTGTCCCTGGCACACAACCCAGGGAAAGAAACGGTCGGAACCCTCGAAGGAGAACATGATATGTATAAATTAACTAAGGCGGGTGTCATACGATGTATGCACGAAATGATAAGAGTACAAAATATGATATAATAATTATAATAATTTGGGTATTGAAGGAGTTGTAACGCTTCGATACAAAATCACAAATTTTTGATGAATTTTTACTGCTCCAAAAAAGGTGATTTTAAGACAGTTGGGTGACATTTGTATCAAAATATACTTTTTCTGTCAAAATATAGTTTGCTCCTTATATTTCAAGCCATCAATTGTCAAATTCCGGATGGCTACGATGTTGGTCGATTAAAAAGTCTCTAAGAAATCTGAAATTCTTGATGAATTTTAAATGCTCCAGAAAAAGGTGATTTTAAGGCCATTGGGGGATATTTGGATCGAAATATACTTTTTTTTTGTCAAAATATTTTTTGTTTCCTATATTTCAAGACATCAGCTGTCAAATTTTATTAAAAAATCTGAAATTCTTGATGAATTCTTACCACACTTCTCGGCACTTAGCTTAAAAGCGGATAAAAACTGTGTTACCGGCGGGTAGTAGATACTAAAATTTTACTTGTCAACGCGCTGACAGCTCGTAGCAAAAGTGACAATTGCATAAAATAGGGGCTAAGCTGAACCAAGAGAAGTGACATTTGCTTGCGATTTATCGATTACAAAGTCATTCACGCAGGTAGAGGACAACCTCTTCGGGCTAATTTAAACAAAGAGAATTATCAGCGCTTAACTTAAATGCGGAGAAAAACTGTGTTACCGATGTGAATAACACAACAAACGTTTTAGTTATAAGCGCATTGACAACTAATAGCTTTTTTGCATAAGCATGAATGAAATCTCAAAAAAAACACGGAGTTTCCACTCAAACTATCCATAACATGTATGTAATTCATTCCGGTAAGACAGTTTTTCTCCGTGCTTAAGGTGCCAGTTATAGCTATCATTGAAAATTTTAATGATAGATTTTGAGATGTTCAGAAAGTAAAATCAATTAATATTTTGATGGACAAATAAAGCTCAGGACTTAACAAATATTTCTAATCAAAAAAAAAATTTCAAATATGCCCAACATTCTTCAAAAAATGACTTTTAATTTTTTAATGATCATTGGTAAGGTAGTTCAATCATTGAAATAAGAAAAGTGTTTTTATGTTGAAAGTTAGGCCTTTTTGAATTTTTTTTTGGCTAGAAATATTAATTAAGTCCTAGCCTTTCTTTGTTCATCAAAATTATAAATGATTTTACTTCCTAAACTTCTCAAAATCAATCATTAAAAATTTTAATGATGAGTTTCAATGATAGCTATAACTGGCACCTAAGTTAAGCACCGAAAATTCTCCGTAAATTGATGAGCACCGACATCGTTTCTTTCAACCAATTCTCTTCGGCCTTGCAAAAAAACAGAGCTATTATCGATCACGTATGAGAGTCCGCTGACTGCCAGTCAGCCTGATAAGAAAGTGTACAATTTATAGCAAACATTGACGTTAGCATAACATTTTTCGATAACAAAATAAGCCAGGGTATTTGCATACGAATAACTGCTAAACGATGCAGTGCAAACGATGCATTCTTGAGCGTCGAGAAGAACTGAGGTACTTTTCTGGAGCACTGAACGCTGCCATCGGACATTGGAATAATCCTTCCAGCCTGCTGGAAAATTGGTTGGTTAGTGGGTGCACAAAATCAAAACGTCCCCTATTTGATTTCGTCCAGATAAGAGCAGACAAATGAACGATATTAATAATAACAAAGAAAAACAAATTAAACCAAGGCATAAAACAACCTTTTCAACAATATATAATTTATATGCCTTCGGCTTTTGTAGACCGCGTAAATCGTTATCGTACCTCAAAATATGATATCGTATTCACGTGATTTTTCTCGGTTTCGAAGGAAATGCAGTAAGGGAATTTATATAGAACGACGATGAAGCTCTTATGTTCAACTTAAATATTTAGAGTTTTACATCAGCAAGGGCCTTAATTATCTTTATATAAATAGCCTTAAATAAATTTTGTGGTACCATTTTCTCAAAAAGCATTTGACCGATTTGGATAAATTGTATGTGGTTAGAAAGCCATAGTCACGGGGGGTGTGCGAATCACAAAATAAAACACTGGGCCCATTTAAGCTAAGTACCATTTCATACTGGCGATCACTGTGCACATTCAAAAATTTAAATATAAAAAATAAAATAAATTGATTCTTAGAGTTGTGTCGAATTTCGACACGGGGCGGGGACGAGACTAGTTTTTATAAAATTTCCATTAAACATACTTGTTTATTTGAAGTGAGAAATACAGATTTATCAAAAGCTTTAAAGTTTTCCAATATATGGCCATAAACAACAAAATTTCAAAATTAGCTTAAGCAAAAAAATAAATTCACGCTATACTGTGTATTACATACATAATGTACGTTATGAGTAAACAAAACAATAATTAATATTTAGAAAAAAGTTAGGTTATTGCGAGATGATAAAAGAAGGATTTTGTGATTATAAAAAGCGAGATCTTGTAATTATTGGACTTCGTTATGCAAGATTTCGAAAGCGAGTAATTGATTTTTTAGATTTCGTATTCAACCTTATAAAAGCTACTTTGCTATTGCTTATTTACAAACGGTACACTGTGGCGTATGCGTACTTTTATTCAAAAGCAAACAAGAAAAACGATAGGGGTGGGTACTTTTTGTCTGCGATGTTTTGCTGAACTGATTTTCTGCATGGAATATGTTCAGGGGTTTCTCCCGACTATAAATACAAGTTTGTGGGACCGGCGGCGCTGCGGCGGCGAGTGCTAGCGTCAGCTGCCATCTTGGAAAACGCGTTTTAAAAATATAGATATGTATGTATTTGATAAAACGTTTTTTCCAAGATGGAAGCTGACGCTTGCACTCGTTGGTCCCTCCAACTTGGATATACATTCGTGAGACACCCCTGATTATATTTATTCAGTAATAAATTGCACTATGAACCTACTTTTTTTTTTTGCTCTGGCTCTTCGACTAATACCCAATTTTTACTTACGATATATATGTAGGTACAATAAGGCAATTTTTGAATTCGTGCAAAATTTTTTTTTGAAATAACAGTCAAACATGACATTACGACAATACAGAAAACAAACAAAGTGGGTGGCACAATTCTGTCTGTCTGTCTGTTTGTCTATAGCCTAAACAGCTCGATCGATTTTCTTCAAACATGGTACATAGTGGTTTTTGGTGATTATGTCCATATTTTTTTCATTTTTTTTAGAACCAAAAATAACCGTACCTGCCGCACAATTTTTATTTGCAATTTTACATAATCGTATATTTCTCAAAAATGGCTCTACAACTTTTCTTAAGAAATATTAATAAAATACTTTTAATAAAGGCTTGCTTTGGGTGGTAAATCATTTTTCAAAAAATGGTTATTAATGGTACCTTCCAAAGAACCATACTTTGAATTTCGATTTTATTCAAAACGGTATGACTGATTTCAATACTTTTTTTTATAAAGAGGCTTCCAAAAACTATAAATAGTTTTAATTTATTTTATTAATTTAACGGACTTACCGCGATAATTTAATTCAAAAAATTGAATTGAAATTGATAGCCCGACGTTTCGACAAGGTTCCACTTGTCGTGGTCATGGGTTAACTGATGGCTTGTGGGTGGTAGTTGTTGTTTCTTTTTTATTCTCTCCTGCGGAGATTGTACCGGTGTGTTGACTGTGTTGGAGATGGTAATTGTTGTTGCGAATCAATGTAAGCTTGTGAACAGGCAAAGCTTACAGCATCAGCTGGTACATTGTTTTGATTTTGTTTGTTGTTTTTGGTTACCTTTAATTTGTTGATCAACGGATCCCATGCACCAGATAAATTGAAACTTTGGTCTCGATTGAAATTCAATCAATTACAATCGCGATTATAAAAGTTTAAAGTCTAAAATTGTAAGCCTTTACGGAGAGGCAATTCACAAACAATTAAGATGGTTTGGAAAACTTCGTACCAAACGCGCGCGTCTATTAAGCTCAATTGTGTTCTTAAAGAGGTGCCGTGCGGAGAAGATTATACCCAAATGTGTTGAAATAAGCAAAAAGTTGCATATTAAAGGTTCTAATAAAATCATCACAAGAACCAGTGAAGTGTTATTAAAAAAGGTAATCTCAAATAATTATTGTGAGATCAACCATGTGAATAGTGAAATGTACAAATGTCATTTATCATTATCCAAGAGCATGAGTGCAGACGATTTTGATTTGTGTGATTCACTGATGTACAACCAAAGTGAGAAAATAGCGGAAATTTGTAGGGTTCGGCACATTAAAAAGTATGACTATCTTACAAAAAAGGTAAACAACAACAAAGAGAAGTGCGTTGTTCAAGCTGTTCAAACTGTGAAAAATTTCTCAAACAAGGAACTTGATGAAAGTACGATCTCGATACTATCGAAAGGTATGAATTTCGCACCAACACCATTGAATATTCCAACTGAATCTATAATAGGAAGTGTTGAAGAGTGCATTAGAAGAAATAAAATTGATAGGATAACATCTGAAACCATTAGACAGGATGTTTCAGTTTTAATTCGAAAAGCAAAACAAATAAAACCAAACATTACTCCAAAAGAAAGAAATTCCCTAAAAAAGCTGAGTGAAGACAAAGAGTTGATCGTTCTACCGGCAGATAAAGGAAATTGTACGGTAGTTCTAAATGCAAGAGATTATGACTCAAAAATTTTAGATCTACTTAATGATAGTTCAACTTACAAAGAGGTAAATTATGATCCAACTTTGAGAGTACTGAGAAAAGTAAGGCAAAAAACAACCGAGTACAGATCAATAACTAAAAAAACAAATATGGTACCCTCTTGTCCTCAGCCACCAAAATTATATGGCCTCCCAAAGGTGCATAAAGAAAATATACCATTGAGGCCAATTGTCAGTCAAATCGACTCTCCAACCTACGTTTTAGCAAAAGAATTGGCTACTCGACTTAAGCCATTGGTTAATAATTGTGCTTCGTCAGTCAAAAACTCCCAACATTTTATATCTTTGGTAAAAGATATATCTTTAAAAGATGATGAGGTTATGGTAAGCTTCGATGTTACATCATTATTCACGAACGTACCGATAGTAGAGTGTTTAGAGGTCATGCGAATGAAATTATCGACCTCTGAGGACGACCCCAAACTGTTAGAATTACTGGAGATGTGTCTTACTTCCGGATATTTCCTATACAATGAAAAATTTTATTTGCAAATTGATGGAGTAGCCATGGGATCACCAGTTGCACCATTGGAAGCCGACATATACATTTCGAAAGTACTCTCTACATTTGTACATTTGTAGTACTCTCTAAAATATTTTTAGAAAAAAAATTACATACATACAGGGTGTCCCGTAATGAGTGGATAATACTGCAATTGGTGATAGCAGGTCTTATGACTGCTCAGAAAAAAAATATAAGAAAAATATTTTTCTTGTGGTCTCCATGGTATAATTTATTTTCGAAAAATGTTAAAAAATTCAGGGTCTCCTAAAACACCTAATTACAACGGCCACCCATTAAAGATTCTTATTATTTTTGTATTTTTATAATATTTTTGAATAACCGTTCTAAATGATGGGTAGTAAATTTTAACACCAGCTGATTCATTTTTTGTGTTATAATTTTTTAAAATTATTTTTTTATTCAAAAATAATTCAATATTTTTTTTCACCAAAGTTTGAAAAATAATAAAGGGAAAAAAATGTATGAGAACATAAGTGGCAAATTTGATAAAAATTGGCCTGTTTAATGTACTTTCCAAAATGGTATAACACATGTTTTTGTCTACAACCATAACCAATAAAATTGGCATTTAATCTACTAAAGTAGTTTTTTAACATTTTATCAGATGAAATTAAGTTACTAAATTAAGTAAACACTACGACGACGAATGAATGACTCATATTGTTTTTTTAATTTTTATTGCATTTAAAAATAACCGTTCTTAAACAAAGGCAGTAACATTTAACACTAGTTGCTGGATTTTTTTTTTAATAATCATTTTAATTAATTTTTTAATAAAAAAATTATTAAATATTTATTTTCATCAAAGTTTGTAAGTTAATAAAAAAGACAAAAAACTGAAAACTTTCGTGGCAAATAATGTTAAAAAAATCTCCTTTTAATGTACTTTCCAAAATGGTAAATCACAAACTTCTATCTACAGCAATAACACATTAAATTGACTTTTAATCTACTAGAGAAGATTTTTAACACTTTCTCAAATTAAAATTGACTTGTAATAAAATAGGCATTAAAATGCATAAAAAAGTATTATATGCAAATATTGTCAATACATAACGTATAACGTTGTTATACTGGTTTCGTCAATTAAACGAATTTTTGAATTTGATTAAATTAATACTGATTAAGAATGTCATAAAATACGCCGCTGGAGTATGCAAATATGCAGTACCAATTCAAAATCAATTATTGGGCAGGTATCCTGAATGTACAAATTATAGGCCCTTTTGAATTACCAGGCAACTTAGATGGTGAAGCCTTTCTTAATTTCTTGGAAACTAATTTCCCAACTCTATTGCAAGAAGTGCCCGAGGAGCTTAGGAATTCAATGTGGCTTCAAAACGATGGATGTCCTGCTCATAATGCTGTAAATGTAAGGAGGTACTTGAATCGAAAGTATCCCAACATGAGCATAGGCCGTCTGGGCCCAATTTTGTGGCCACCACGTTCGCCAGACCTAAATCCTTTGGACTTTTTCTACTGGGGGTGCCTAAAAGAAATGGTTTATACTAAACCAATTACATCCATTAAGGAACTTCGTCGTCGTGTTCAAGACGCTGTGATGAAAATAAATGAGCGCCAATATGCTCGTTTTATTGAGAGGTCCTTCATTAGAAGATGCAGAGCCTGTATCACAGAGAATGGGGGACAGTTTGAACACTTGATATAAATTTATTCAAAAATACAAATAAATCATAGTTTTTAATACTGTTGTTTTCATTTATCGCATTTCCCATACCTAAATCAAAACCTTTTTGAAAGTGCATTCTATTATTTTAGTTAGTGAATTAAGCAGACATAATAGTGACTTTTCCTTACAACTCAATTTTTGTTGTCATCAAACATTGATGAAAATAAATATTTAATCATTTTTGTATTAAAAAATTAATTAAAAAAATTGTTAAAAAAAAATCCAGCAACTAGTGTTAAATGTTACTGCCTTTATTTAAGAACCGTTATTTTAAATGCAATAAAAATTAAAAAAACAATATGAGTTATTCATTCGTCGTCGTAGTGTTTACTTAACTTTGTAACTTAATTTCATCTGATAAAATGTTAAAAAACTACTTTAGTAGATTTAAATGCCAATTTTATTGGTTATGGTTGTAGACACAATCATGTGTTATACTATTTTGGAAAGTACATTAAACAGGCCAATTTTTATCAAATTTGCAACTTATGTTCTCATACATTTTTTCCCTTTATTATTTTTCAAACTTTGGTGAAAAAAAATATTGAATTATTTTTGAATAAAAAAATTATTTTAAAAAATTATAACACAAAAAATGCATCAGCTGGTGTTAAAATTTACTACCCATCATTTAGAACGGTTATTCAAAAATATTATAAAAATACAAAAATAATAAGAATCCTTTATGGGTGGCCGTTGTAACTAGGTATTTTAGGAGACCCTGAATTTTTTAACATTTTTCGAAAATAAATTATACCATGGAGACCACAAGAAAAATATTTTTTTAATATTTTTTTTCTGAGCAGTCAAAAGGCCTGCTATCACCAGTTGTAGTATTATCCACTCATTACGGGACACCCTGTATATGAAAAAATAACAATTCCTTCCATACAAAAGTTAAAAAACCGGAAAGGAAAATATTTTTTTTTCTCAAAAATGACTCCTATGATTTTGATTAAACTTTTTCCATCTACTAGAATTAATACGATCTACTACAAAAAATTATACAATTTTGTACTAAGCAACTATTAATAGTAGGTACCAGTCATACAACGTGTTTTTTTTATTTTGAATTTTCTCATTATCGCCTGATCGGACAGTTTCAGATAAGATTAAATAATATTGCATATCAAAATTTTCAAAAAAACGTTTTTGAATTTTTAAGAAAAGTTTCATTTTTTGTTTTTAGGTCGGTATCTCAAAACAGGTTGACAATTTTTTTTAAATTTTGTTTTTATTTGCACATAAATATATACTTTAAATTTGCAAAATCGCCCACTTTTGGGGGTGATTTTGAGAAAAAAATTGTTTTTTGGCTAATTTCTATGAAAACAAACCGAACTGCCTTTATAACACGTCAAGAACAAAAAATGATGCAAAATATTTGCCCCGACCACCTTTGAGGGGGTTTTTGACAAAATTTCTTGTTTTTTCATCGTTTTCTTTAAAAAATGTGAAAAAAGTTACATAAAATGAAATGTGTAGGAAGTGCCTTTCTTAAGAATTAGACCATACAAAGTTTTTTTTGCCACACCCACTGTTAAGAGGTGTATTGGAGAGAAGTAATACCTACCTATACTAAAACTACAAAAAATAGACACTCTATTTGGTAAAATAATTCAGGGCAAGGATTTGAAATCCCATGAAAAAAGTCATTCAAGAATCTTTTTTCGGTGATCTTAAGACATAAAAACGATGCTTTTGAAGGTTCGCAGGTATCAGCAGCTAATTTGTTTTGTATTCAATGCATCATGGTTCACCGTATAATAATATATTCTATAAGTCCGTCCTGAACCTGTGGAATTCTTTTCGTTTCATCTTAATACGACTCTTATTATAAAAAAAATATAGTGAGCTCTTCAAAAAAGCACTAAGAAAAGGAGAATGGGCAAAAATGTATGGGGATTGGTCCAAATTTCCACCACAAATGAGGCTCTAGCAGCTGAATAGATTGATTAGTATGGAGTAATTTGTACTATGGCACCAAAGAAATACACAATGGTAGTTTAAAATTACTGCCAAAAATAGAGTACATGTAAACTGTACTGAGAAAAAATCGTATTAGAACTAATTTGAATTAATATATTATCACAGTATTGCTTATTTTCGTATTCAATTTATACAAAAACGCGTGAATTCGATGGTTAAAGGAAGCGTAGATGCGTTAAATCATGGTCATATGAATAATAGAATAATAGACATTATTATGAACATGTGGGGAGCTAGATGCATTAAGGTATGGAGAAGTATATTTTTCAAAGCGCGTGCATAAGTGCACACTCATTTTTTTAATTTTTTTACTGTAAATCTTGACTCCTATTGTTTTTACTTGCGATTATAGGTACTATAAGGCAAGTTTTGGATTCGTGCAAAAAAAAAATTTTGAGATAACAATCAAACATGATATTACGATGATAGAGAACACCAAAAAAGTGGGTGGCAAAATTCTGTCTGTCTGTCTGTCTGTCTGTCTGTCTGTCTGTTCATCTACAGCCTAAACGGCTCGATCGATTTTCTTCAAACTTGGTACTTAGTGGTTTTTGGTGATTCTGCCGACACGTTTTTTTCATATTTTTTTTAGAACCAAAAATAACGGTACCTGCCATACATTTTTTTTAGGCAAATTTACATAATCGTATTTTTCTCAAAAACGGCTCAACAACTTTTCTTAAAAGAAATTCAATAAATTTATTTTAGTAAAGGCTTTCTTTTGGTGGAAAACCATTTTTCAAAAATGGTTATTAATGGTACCTCCCAAGGAACCATTTTTTTAATTTTTGATTTTCTTCAAAATGGTATGACCGATTTCAATTATTTTTTTTATACAGAAGCTTCCAGCAAATGTTAATAGTTTTGCACAATTTTTGAAAAAATATTTTTTGGATTTTTAAAAAATATTTCAAAATTTTTTTTGGAAAATCAAATATTTCGAAAACGGCATTATAGATTTTTTTGAAAATCGATATTTAAGACTTTTTTGGTACTCTCTAAAATATTATTAGAAAAAATTTTACATTTATGAAAAAATAACGGTACCTTCCATACAAAAGTGAAAAAACCGCAAAGGAAAATATTTTTTTGCTCGAAAACGACTCCTACGATTTTGATTAAACTTTATTCATATACTTAAATTAGTACGATCTACCATCAAAAATTATAAAATTTTACACATAGCAACTATTAGTAGTACCTGTCATAGAACGTATTTTTTTATTTTGAGTTTTCTCGTTATCAGCATAACGGATTTAAATAAATTTTTTTATATACAAATTTCAGATAAGATCAAATAATATTGCATATCAAAATTTTCAAAAACAAAGTTTTTGGATTTTTAAAAAATGTTTCAAATTTTTTTTTTGAAAATTCGATATCTCAAAAACGGGTTGACAATTTTTTTTCAAATTTTGTTTTTATATACACATAAATATATCGTTTAAATCTGCATACCAAAATTTGTTCTTAAAAATGTTTTAAGAATTTTATATATAAAAAATTAATTTAAAAAAAAACCGCTCCAACGATTTTAAAATTTTTTTCCCATACAATCATATTCCATCATGAATTAAGATGGCATACTTTTTTTTCACATCAAACTGTCAAAAGAGTTGTTTTAGCTAATTTAAGTGTCGTATTTCATGCTTCTCTACATTTTTCTCTCATAATTTCCATGTTTGTATGTACAATTTTCTTAAACTCGCAGTGTCTTGAACATAAGAGCAAGTACGTGCGACCCAGTCGCGCATTTTATTTTATTTCACGCCATGGTAAAAATTACTCATTATAAAGGGGACTATCCAACTACATAAGCTTTGTTCATGGTGGATATTTGGACTAATTTGCCCATTCTCCTTTGTTCCCTTAATTTTATTGATTAGTGTGATTCGACATAAAAAATACAAATAATGGAACTTACCATTTTCATTAAATTCATTGCTTCTCCCGATTCCTCCATGAAATATCCCTGTTGTTATAAGATTTCTTTTTCAAATCGCATAAACACTTTTTTTCGTTGAAGGAAAGACCAATTAGTTTTTCAATTTCCATCACCGAACTGGACCGCTGCAGAAAAAAATCAAAGTGATTTGAACAATCGATCGTTCTGACAAACTCGTGCGGCTTCGGACGAACAAAATATTTGCATTGTAACGGCTTCATAAGACCAAATAGTTTTGTTTGTTCTGTCGACCAAAATTTGTTGGTACTAATCAAACTCCTATAACCGCAATTTCCCCCTAGCTACGCTCTTGATTGAGATCACTGGTAAATGTAATGTCTTATTTTTGTGTATTTATCTTCTAAGCTACAAAATGAATACGAATAAATTGAATACATAGATAGCTATGGCTATCCTTTCCATTTTCACACAGTTTGCATATTAAAGCATCACTGAGTGTCTGGCTCAAACAATAACATCCATGACATGCAAAACTTAAATAATAATTAACTTTTCTAATAATTCCAATTTTCATCAATGAAACCTATATCCATACAAATTTGATTCGCAAACGCTGCTCTATACGAACAGGTGGAAACAAAAGAGTGCAAAACCTGGTTATGTTTCATAAGGACAGATTCATTAATGAATGCATTGCTTGTAAGCAGGTACACCGTACACGCAATATAGGTAAATATACATCTATCTTAATTTATATTGCTTTCATAGCAACGTTGGATATTGGAAATAATATTTTCACAAAATTGTGTGGGCTTATAAATTAGTTATTTTCGTTTTTGAAACCTAAAGTGAATTTATTTGCAAGGCCCCATGGCATATAGCCACTGGAAAATTTGTCGATTTTCAAAATTATGAAAAGTTGTTAGGTCCATACCATGTCGGTACGATGCAATGATGGATTATTATTTCAGTAAGTTTAAAGTGTGTTGAAGAGTAACACATAAAAGTTTGGTTAACCACATAAAAGAGACGTATGTATGTATTTTAAGTGTGTGGGTATAAATTTAATTATTTAAGGCTGAAAGTAGAGAGTAAAAATGGTATACGCATTGGATGAAGTGGTAAAAGTAACGTACTTTAATGTTTTAATATAGATTGGGCCTCAGAATAAAGGTTATCTACAGTCTGAGTCAAATGAATAAGGACACTTCATTGGGTCGCGTATTTTTTGGAAAATTTTCTTCCCACCTCATGCAAGCCTATGACGCATATAACTTTTAAACGGTAAATGCTACTGAAAACAACTTATTATAAAATTTGTTGATAATGAAACGGTCTTCAAAATATTTTAATTTATAATTAGAAAACATTTCCATGTTTTACTTGCGATATATTAAAGGTTTTTGATTGATTTTTGTATTTTTCAGCAATTTTTGAAAATATCTTACTTTACTTTAGATGGCGCTTACAGTCCAGGGTGGACTACGGCCTCAACCAACAAGCCCCTCCAGCCAGCTCGGTCCCTAGCTAGCTGCTTTCAGCTACGCACTCCAAGTTGGTTGAGGTCATTCTCCACTTGTGTGTACCACCAAAGGTGGGGTCTTCCTCTGCTGCGTAGACCATCAGGGGTAGATTCGAAGACTCGTCGGGCTGATGCATCGGTGTCCATACGCTCCACGTGTCCCAGCCATTTCAGCCGCTGCATTTTCAGCTTTGACCAGGTCGACATCGCTGAAAAGCCCGTACAGCTCGTTGTTAAATCTTCTCCTCCATACTCTATCAATACATACTGGACCGAAGATCACCTGAAGAATTTTCCTTTCAAAGCACCCAAGTAGATTCTCATCCTTTTTTGACAGGGTCCATGCTTCTGCCCCATACACCAGGACCGGGATGATGAGGGTCATATAAGGTCTCCTTGGTTCCTTGAGAGAGGGCTTTACCACTCAAATGCCTTATTAGCCCGAAGAAACAGCGTTTGGCAAGAGTAATTATTCGTTTGATCTCTGCACTGATGTCATTTTGCGATGTAATAGAGGAGCCCAGGTATACAAAGTCCTTGAAGACTTCGAAGTTGTACCTATCCATCGAAACGTTTCGCCCGAGTCGACGATGTTGAGATTCCTTTCTCGGTGATAGCATATACTTCGTCTTGTCCTCGTTAACAGCCAAGCCCATTTCGCTTCCGATTCCATACTTGAAAACGCGCCGGTAAAAGCTCGCTTCGTTCTCCCAAAGATGTCAATATCATCTGCATAAACAAGTTCTTGAACTGACTTTTGATAAATTGTACCTCTGGTGTTGACTTGCGAGTTGCGTACAATTGCTTGAAGTACGATGTTAAAGAGGTTGCATGAGAACGCATCGCCTTGCCTCAAACCTTTTCGACATCAAATTGTTCGGTGGTGTTCTTGCCGACTGCTATAATAAGAGATTGTGTGTATCGATTTGAAACCCCTGGGTTTTTTCCAGAATCTGTCGGAGTGTGATGAACATTTGATCGACGGTTGATTTTCCAGGCCTATAACCACACTGATAGTGGCCAATCAGATCGTTGACAAACGGTTCTACAGATACACAGTACAGATGACAGGATTTGGTATGCGACGTTGAGGAGACTTATACCTCTGTAGTAGGTACAGGTCAAAGCATCTCCTTTCTTATGGATGGGGCACACTATACTGAGGTTCCATTCATCGGGCATACTTTCATCCGACCAAATTTTGGAGATAATTTGGTGTATACTCACTACCAAGTCATCTCCCCCTGCTATGAATAGCTCAGCTGGCAGTCCATCTGCACCAGCAGCCTTGTACGCTTTAAGCTTGGCTATCGCTAACCGCACTTCATTTAGGTCGGGTGGACGGAAATGTTGACCATCATCGTCCAGGTTGAATGGATTGTTCTGTCTAACAGCTTAATTTTGGCCACCTTCACCGTTTAGCAGTCTAGAAAACTGTTGTTTCCAGATCCTCAGCGCGGACTGCGTACCTGCTACCAGCGGTCTTGCTTGGAGATTAAGAGAAACGTGGTCTGCAAAAGTCCTGGCGATCTCATGCGATTTTAGCTTCGCGACGTTAAATCTTTTCACAGCATCCGCTCGTTGTTGTGGCGTCATCGATATCCGCATACGTACTTGAGCTTCAACCATGTAATGGTCCAAGCCAATGTTGCCCCTCGGAACGTTTGGAAATCCAGGATACTGGAAGCATGCCTGGCGTCTATCGCAACATGATCAATCTGGTTGATGGAACGTTGATCGGGAGACCGCCAGGTACCTTTGTGTATATTAAGGTGTGGGAATCGAGGCTGGCTATGATCATGTTACGCCCCGCCGCAAACTCAATCAGTCTGTGTCCGTTACCGGAAGTGTTGACGTGCATGCTGTGTGCTCCGACTATCGAATCAAAGATGCCCTCCTTTTCAATTTTGGCGTTGAAGTCGCCAAGAATAATCTTGACGTCGTACTTGGGGCACCTATCATACGTATTCTCGAGGAGATCGTTTAGAAGTCTTCCTCGGTTGAGTCATCTTTGTCTTCCGTTGGGTAGTGGGCACAGATCAACACAACGTTTTTGAATTTTGCTTTGATGCGGATTGTGACCAGGTGCTACCTTATATTTCTAAAGCCCAAGACTTCTTCCCTAGGTCTTCCCATTAAAACAAAACCACAATCAAATGAAGCTGACCCTGCTCTTTGCAGCACTCGCCGAAGTAAATGTCACACGACTTCATCCTCCGTTTGCCCTCTCCATCCCATCGTGCAGATCTGAAATTCATTGTCCTTGTTTCGTTTGCTGGGGCCGTCAACATTAAAAACATCCATATCCGAGGCTTGTTGTTATTTCGGAACCATTGTTGTTCTCCGTGATAGAGAAGTTACCCCGACGCACAACCCCCAACCTGCAGGACCAGACCCTTAATATTCATCCAAGGGTGGGGAGCCGGATAAACCGCTCCTTATAGGCCTGAGCTGCTACAAATATGTCGTAGTAGCGCATATAAGGTGTTCTTACTTACTTACTTAAGGTGGCGCTACAGTCCGGGGTGGACCAGGGCCTCAACCAACAAGCTTCTTCCAGCCGGCTCGGTTTCTAGCTAGCTGTCTCCAGTTTCGCACGCCAAGTTGGTTGAGGTCCTCTTCCACTTGCGTGCGCCACCTTTTACGCTGTCCACCTCTACTGCGTTGTCCCACGGGGTTGGATTCAAAGACTTTCCGGGCCGGAGCATTGGTGTCCATTCGCTCTAGATGACCCAGCCATCTCAGTCGTTGGCTTTTCACTTTTGTGGCTAGGTCGGTGTCGCCGTACAGCCCATACAGTTCGTTGTTGTATCTTCTTCTCCATTCCCCATCTATGCAGACGGGACCAAAAATCACCCGGAGAATTTTCCTCTCAAAACAGCCTAACGCGTTCTCATTCACTGTTAGCAGTGTCCATGCCTCTGCACCATACATCAGGACCGGGATGATAAGCGTCTTATACAGGGACAGTTTAGTTGCTCGAGAGAGGGCTTTGCTTCTCAATTGCCTTCTTAGCCCAAGGAAACAGCGATTGGCAAGAGTAATTCTTCGCTGGTGTCGTTCGCTGAGTTTATAGCGGATCCTAGGTAGACAAAGTCTCTGACTACCTCAAAATTATAGCTGTCTATAGTGACGTTCTGTCCGAGACGTCGGTGTTGGTTGTCCTTTCTTGTGGACAGCATATATTTTGTTTTGCTTTCATTCACCGTTAAACCCATCTTCTTGGCTTCCTTCTCAATGCTCACAAAAGCACCACTGACATCACGCTTTGTTCGTCCGATTATGTCAATGTCGTCAGCGTAAGCGAGTAATTGGACGGACTTTTGAAAGATTGTGCCTCTGGTGTTGACGTGAGAGTTTTGCACTATTCTTTCAAGAACGATGTTGAAGAAGTCGCATGACAGCGCGTCGCCTTGCCTAAAACCTTTTTTGACATCAAAGGTGTCGGTGAGGTCTTTGCCGACCTTGATGGAGCAGCGTGCATTCTCCATCGTCATCCTGCACAAACGGACGAGTTTGGCAGGGATGCCAAAACTAGACATTGCTCTATATAGCTCGTCTCTATAGATGCTGTCATACGCGGCCTTGAAATCGATAAAAAGGTGGTGGGTATCGATTTGAAACTCCTGAGTTTTCTCCAAGATCTGCCGTAGTGCGAATATTTGGTCGATGGTGGACTTCCCTGGCCTAAAGCCACACTGATATGGACCTATTAGGTTGTTGACGAATGGCTTCAGGCGTTCACAAAGTACGGCAGAGAAGATCTTGTAGGCGATATTAAGAAGACTGATGCCTCTGTAGTTGGTGCAGTCCAGAGGATCGCCTTTCTTGAGGATCGGGCAAACAATACTGAGGTTCCATTCATCGGGCATGCTTTCTTCCGACCATATTTTACAGATGAGCTGGTGCATACTCCTAACCAATTCATCGCCAGCCGCTTTGAATAGCTCAGCCGCAAGGCCATCAGCTCCAGCAGCTTTATTGGACTTAAGCTTAGATATGGCTATCCTCACTTCGTCAAGATCGGGTGGACGGAATTGTTGGCCTACGTCGTCCAGGTTGAATGGTGCAATTTGCATGGTAGCGGAATTCGGTTCGTCATCGCCGTTATACAATTTGCAGAAATGATTTTTCCATATCCTCAGCACCGACTGCGTTTCCACCACGATGTTCCCCTGATCGTCCTTGCAGGCTTCGGTTCGGGGTTTGTAACCTTGGGAGGTTCTTTTTACTTTTTGGTAAAACTTCCGAACTTCATTCCTGCAGTGGCATCCCTCTAATTCCTCGATCGCGCGCTTCTCATGCTCTTTCTTTTTCTTTCTGAGAAGCTTGTGTTCCTCTTTCCTCTTCTGCTCGTAGAGCTCGCGAGCAGCTCTGGTCCTTCTATGCAGCGCCGCTTTGTATGCCTGTTGTTTGGGTGCATGTACTTGCCGGCATTCCTCGTCGAACCAGGGGTTTTTCTGTGGTGGTCGTGCGAAGCCCAGCACGTCAGAGGCGGCATCTCTGATGGCTTCCTGGCAGTTTTTCCACTGGCTCTCGATGTTTGCAGTTGGCGGCAAAGGACTAGTTAAGAGGGCGCGAGAGACTCGATCGGAAAAGGACCTGGCGATTTCTTGCGACTGTAGCCGTCCGACGTTGAACTTCCTGACAGTATTTCCCTGTTTTGGCTTTGGTCTGGATATCCGTAGCATTACCTTTGCTACAACGAGGTAGTGGTCCGAGTCAACGTTGGCTCCTCGGAACGTTCGGACATCCTTGATACTGGAGGAGTGCCTTGCGTCGATCGCAATGTGGTCAATTTGGTTGGCGGTTGATTGACCAGGAATTCGCCATGTCCCCTTATGAATATCGAGATGCGGGAACTGCGTACTAGCTACCACAACGTTTCGCCCCGCAGCAAAGTCGATTAGCCTGAGTCCGTTATCGGAGGTGGTGTCGTGCAGGCTGTATCTTCCGATTGTGCCACCAAAGACGTCTTCTCTTCCTAGTTTGGCATTAAAATCACCCAAGACAATTTTAATGTCATAGCTAGGGCATTGCTCATATGTCTTGTCCAGGAGCTCGTAGAACTCGTCCTTGGTGTCGTCATCTTTCTCCTCTGTGGGGGCATGCGCGCATATCAGGCTGATGTTGGCGAATTTAGCCTTGATGCGAATTGTCGTGAGGCGCTCGTTCACATAATTGAAACTCAAGACCTCTTGCCTCAGTCTGCCTCTAACAACAAATCCACATCCAAAAAGACGCTGCCCTTGTGGTCGGTAACAGTCACCGTAGTATACATCGCAGTCTTTCAGTTTTCTTTTGCCCGGCCCATCCCATCGCACTTCTTGGATGGCGGTGATGTCTGCTTTGTAGCAGTCTAGGGCCTCCGCTAAATGTTCGGCTGCACGTGGTCTATAGAGAGACAGAACATTCCACGTGCAGATCCGAAGTTCGTTGTCCTTATTTCGTTTGCTAGGTTCGTCAACAGTAAATCCGTCCGTATCCGAGGCTTGTTGATGCTTCGCAACTAAAATAGCTTTACGTGGCCGGGAAGTCACCCCGACGGCACGACCCCCCAACCTGGAGGACCAGACCCTATATATATAACTCCAAGGGCGGGGAGCCGGATTAACCGCTCCTTATAGGCCTGAGCTCCGAATATGTCGTAGTAGCCCGTATAAAGTGTTCACTAAGTAGTTCAGCCTAACTGGAACTGTAGACGCCACCGTTGATTCCATCTTGAGAATTCTTCCGCTGCCGCCTGGATGAAGGAGAAGTGCCTTAGTGGGAACACTCCTCCCCCCCTCTCTCGTTTGCTGCCCCCTAAAACCGTCCACAGGGATTGGAACCCCATCTTCAGTTAAAGGTACTAGGCACCCGATGTTCACCGCGGGGAGGTGAGAGTAGGAGTTGATAGACAGAGGTTCGCTTTGAAACAAAGCTTGTGGACGCTTGTGTCCTCTTGAATGCACATGTCTACCCTTTGAACATCATATATAAGGTGTTCACTAAGTATTTAAATCTTACTGGAACTGTAGACGCCATCGTTGATTCCATCTGGGTAGTTCCTCCGCTGCCGCCTGGATAAAAGAGAAGTGCCTTAGTGGGAACACTCCTCCCCCCCTCTCTCGTTTGCTGCCGCCTAAAACCGTCCACAGGTATTGGAACCCCATATTCAGTTAAAAGTACTAAGCACCCAATGTTCACTACTTGGAGGTGAGTGAAAGACAGAGGTTTGCTTTGAAAAAAAAGCTTGTGGGCACTTGTGTCCTCTTGAATGCACCGTGTCTACCCTTTGAAATTTATGAACAGTTTTTGTTGTAAATAAAACTTGTTCGTAAAGACATAAGGTGCAATAATAATAAATAAATAATATAATAAAATAATAAATTGGGTGGCGCAACAGCTCGTGGAGAACCAGGGCCTAGTGACTTACAACTCTCAACCATTCCTGCGTGCGTTTGTTGGCAGGAATGGAGGGGACCTACAGTTTTTTGCCGAGTCCGAACGGCCAAATGAGAACCACTTTTTCATGACAAGTATACTCTTGGAAAATTTGTCAGTTCCTCGCAAGAGGCAGTACCTCGAATAAAACATTTCTGTTTTTAGGTGGCACGGCTGGGAATCGAACCCACACCTTCGGCAGACAGTCCTACTCACTAACCATCATGCCACGAGGTACTGCATTATGAACAATATCCAAATATTGAAATTGTGAAATCTAGAGACCATATGTAAAACCTACAAAAAACTGCTGAACTCACTTCAAAACTTGTAAAATGCACAAAAAAACGCATTCAAATCTACAACCGTTTTATGTTCAAAAAACGTTTAGCTATGAATATGATACCGTTGTTCAATTAAATATCCTCGAAGTACCTAAAGAAAATTGTGAAATCTACAACCAAAATTATCAAAGAACAAAATTCTGTAAAACCTTTGATAAAACTTGTAAAATGTACAACACATGCATTCAATTTTGCATGACAAGTTTTGTTAAATTCATTTATTTAGAGAACAAAAATGCGTTGTTTATTTTTATTAAAATTTGGTAAAAATTAAATTATAACGGAAGGAATTACAAAAAATTTTTAGAAATTCCCCTTTTCAACTTTCAAAAAAATAAAAATATACTTTTTAGGTAGAAACTTTATATATACAAAAATCCATACTTAAAATATTTGAGCAGTATTTAAATTAAATAATAAGTTTGTGAAATGAACCATAATATTTGTCTTTTGTTTTAGGTATCTATTTTTTTATTTGGATTCCTCAACAATTAGAAGCTGGAATTTTTCCTCAAATACTCCTTTTAACTAACTCTTCAGCCCTACAATATTTCAATCAATTTTTCCAAAATTTAGGACGTTATCACAAAAATCCTAGACTATGAGGTATTCATGCTTAGGAAAAATGAGAAAGCATTGTATCCATTTTTTTTTGTTGGTATAAATTAAAGTGGATATTAACCTGACAATAAAGCAGAAGACCAAGCTTGTTTTAACCCCCCACCCCTCCAGAAGGCAGAGAAAAATACTTAAGTATTCGATACCACTATACATGTTCCTGTAAGTAAACTCTCCTACTCAGATTTTGGTTATGCATCGCACTCCTATAATAATTTGCTGTCGGCTTGAAGACTATTATTTTTCGAGACAAAGGGTTACATAACTGATGAGCCTCTAGAGAATTTCAATAGAAACCCTTAGTATTAGAAACCCTTCAATAGAAACCCTTAATTTTTCAGGCTGGGTTTTAACTTTTATAGTATTGCTTTGCTTTTTTTGAATGCCGTTGAAATCCACATTCATGAAAAGATGAAAAGAAAGTAAGAAACAAAGTGAGTATGCATTTCAAAAACTCATCGATATAAAAATCATCGGCATAGTAAGATGCAATCAGCAATTCAATTTTTATTTCAATTTATTAAAAAGCCCAGGGCAAAGTGATATTGGACAACATAATTGCAATGTTCTTCTAAAATCGAAACAGTCCTACTCTGGAAAGCAAAAGAATAACAAACCAAAGATAACAAAAGGATAATTACGAACAAAAGTTGCAGGCATCACGAGCAAATTCAGGTCACGAAGACGAAGAGTATACGAACTATGAACATTATTTAGAAAGCCAATGGCAAAGTATTCAACTCACAAAAGCGTTCGATATCATAAATGTTAGTTGGTCCCATAAACAAATTATGGCGATATTGTTATGCACTAAAGTACAAAGGCGAAACAATATAATTCAAGAATGTGCTGTTCGATCTGAAAAACTGTGTTGCCGTTATAAAAATCAGCCCCCGCAACCGTTATCGTCTTGCATTCAAAGCAATATTTCCATCATATAAAATTCCTAAAGAAAAACAATTAAATTTCTAGCATTCAAATTCAAACGGTCGCAGATTCCCGTACAATGCCATGTGCAATGACACGTTGAAAAACGTTTAGCACTAGGCGGCATTAAAATAAAAATAAATTTATTTTAATGCATAAGAGCATTAAAATAAATTAGAACTCGTCGAGAGGTCGAAATTCAACAGTTTCATACCTACGTGAATTAAATGGAACACCTTTTTCCCAAACTTGACATTTTGACATAATTAATTTATTAAAAGACGTAAACCTTAAAGCCTTGACCATTAAAACCTAAGTCATTTGCAAAGGCACCATTTCAATTTGTTTTGCGGAAGTTTAGCATAAAATAATAGGACCCTTACAGGTGGTTGGTCTCTAATTGTTAATCTTTAACCACCAAGCAACGCAGAAAGAAGACTATTAAGAATGATTTATTGAGATTTTTTTAAATAAAATTTTTCCACTCGCCATTTTATTTAAATGTATATTAACGAAAAACAAAATATGCACTTGCACTTTAAAGAGTAATTATTTGATAACGCAAAATACAAGTGAACGTCTCAATCATGGCACGCGCAAATGGTAGGATCAACTGCCACTTGTCCCAAGTAGGCTATTGATTATGTCCTAAAAAACAGGTCGAGAAGGAACTAAGACGTTAATGGGATTTTACTGTAACAATCTTCAAAGCACTCATTGAATATGAGAAAACCAAGGAGTGCTATTAAATGAAGTATGAAGGGTGCATTTTTTAGAGGGGGTGCAAAAGCACCCTTTTTGGTCTTTTGCATAGCTCGAAAACGAAGCAAAATTTCGAAATAATTCTGAAAACCTTTATTGTAGGTTTCTTCTAAAATAGAAGAATATTATTTTTAATTTTCTTCAAAATCATATCATGAATATAATTTACTATCAAAATGGATTATTGAAAAAAAAAAAAATTTAATTTTTAGTTAACTAAATTTAAAAAAAAAATCATTGCAAACAAATGTGAAAAATCACGTGTTTTGGTTTTTGGTTTAATTATTTGCTTATAACTTTTTTATCAGCAGAAATAGGTATAGACATTGTACTATATAAAAGAAAGATAATTAAATTTTCTTTAAAATGAATTATTCAAAAAACGGTTTGGATACAAATTGACCGAGAAATAGTCTTTCAAACTAAGCTGATTTTAAGTTTTTAAAGCTTTATAAATGGCATTTTTGGCTATTTTGATGGACTTGTTATATTATACGCTCAAACTGGGTGTATTAGTGAGTCATGACTAGTTAAGCTAAAAATAAAAGTCAAATTTAAAATTTGTATCGCAGTTTTAGGGTTACCATCTATTTTAAAATAATTGCCAAAATCAACACACTTGCTCTTACAAAGCCGGGTTTTGAGCACATGTTAGCGTATACCTTCTCCAACATGAAAAAAACAAAATGCACGACTGGGTCGCACGAACTTGATCGTATGTATATAAAATTTTTAAAACATTTTTAAGAACAAATCTTGGTATGCAAATCTAAAGTATATATTTATGTGTATATAAAAACAAAATTTGAAAAAAAATTGTCAACCCGTTTTTGAGATATCGAATTTTCAAAAAAAAAATTTTGAAACTTTTTTTAAAAATCTAAAAACTTTTTTTTTTAGTTTTGATATGCAATATTATTTGATTATTTGTACATACAAAAATTCATCTAAATCCGTTTAGCCGATTACGGGAAAATTCAAAATAAAAAAATACGTTCTATGACTGGTACTATTAATAGTTGCTAAGTGTAAAATTTTATAATTTTTGGTAGTAGATCGTACTAATTTTAGTATATGAAAAAGTTTAATCAAAATCGTAGGAGTCATTTTTAAGCAAAAAAATATTTTCCTTTGCGGTTTTTTAACTTTTGTATGGAAGGAACCGTTATTTTTTCATAAATGTAAAATTTTTTCTAAAAATATTTTAGAGAGTACTAAAAAAGTCTTAAATACCGAGTTTCTAACAAATCGATCGTGTCGTTTTCGAAATATTTGATTTTCCAAACAAAAATTTGAAACATTTTTAAAACTCCAAAAAATATTTTTTCAAAAATTTTGCCACACAAAACTATTTATATATTTTGGAAACTTCTGTGTAAAAAAAATAATTGAAATCGGTCGTACCGTTTTGAAGAAAATCAAAAATAAAAAAAATGGTTCCTTGGGAGGTACCATTAATAACCATTTCTGAAAAATGGTATTCCACCAATAGAAAGCCTTTACTAAAATAAATTTATTGAATTTTTTTAAAGAAAAGTTGTCGAGCCGTTTTAGAGAAAAATACGATTATGTAAAATTGCTAAAAAAAATTGTATGGCAGGTACCGTTATTTTTGATTCTAAAAAAAAAATGAAAAAAATGTGTGGGCATAATCACTGAAAACTACTATGTACCAAGTTTGAAGAAAATCGATCGAGCCGTTTAGGCTGTAGACGAATAGACAGAAAGACAGACAGACAGAATTGTGCCAACCACTTTTTTGGTGTTCTCTATCATCGTAATATCATGTTTGATTGTTATCTCAAAATTGTTTCTTGCACGAATCCAAAACTTGCCTTATAGTACCTATAATCGCAAGTTAAAAATAGTGCCAGACCAGTTTTACGGTTGAAAGTCCTTGCAAGACGAACTCAACATTTTCTAAGCAGGCATTAAAGAAGGAACTTAAAAAAAAAAAAAAAATGCACGACTGGGTCGTGATCAAGATGCTGAGGGTTCTTTTGTTTACACTACGCTTAGTATAAGCGACATCTTGCGACCAAAGAATTGCCAAACACAAATAAAGTGCTCATCAGGCTCATCACTTAGTGTAGTGTTAGTAGTTAGTAAGCAACAAACAACTTAAGACATACATTTTACAAAATAAAATAAAATTAAAAACAATAATTATAAAATAACAAATACAATGACATTGAAAAGATTAACAATAACAAACATTTAAGAGCGTGGTACACTGGTGTTCAATGAAGCTTTGAGTTTATTCTTACTAATATTAAAATAAAAAAAAAATTGAGTTCAAATTCAGAATGTTGCACATGCAGGTAAAAGGCTAATGCATTCCATAATTGGTACGGTGTTGAGATATATGCATTAGGTCTGGACTACGAGTGTTGTGACCTCCCCCCCACGGTAGTTAAGGCTTGTACAAGATAATAAATCAGGTGCATCAATAATGCCCTTTAAAAGTTGATGAATAAATACAATATCATCATTAATTCTCCTTTGTGCCAAAGTTTGAATCTGAAGAAGCTTAATCCGGTGTTCGTGAGGATGAAGATTATAAGGATCGGACCACGGTAGTCCTTTCAAGGCAAAACGTATAAAATGACGCTGCACTGCTTCTAGTCTATTCTCATGGACATCGTAAACAGGAGTCCATACCTGTGATGCGTATTCAAGATGAGGGCGAACAAGACTGTTGTAGAGAGCAAGGGTAACATAAGGATCCTGAAATTCCTTAGACGATCGTTTAACAAACCCTAACAGAGAGTTTGCCTTGTTGACGATTAAATTGATATGCTTGGTAAAATCAAGATTATAAGTAAAATGAACCCCTAGGTCTTTGAAACCATCAACACGACGCAGTGTGTGCTGCGATATTTCATAATCAAATGAACTAAGAACTTTTTTTTTAGAAAAAATCATCGCCTGACATTTAATAGGGTTGAGATTTAAACCGTTTTTATTACACCAAATAACAAAACTGTTTATATCTTCTTGCAAAAGTAAACGATCAGTCACAGAATTGACCTTTTTGAAAATTTTCATATCATCTGCAAAAATTTGAATTTCACTATATAACGTATACAGAGGGATACGTCGTTGATAGCTTAGATACAAAAAAGTGGGCCTAAATGACTACCCTGGGGAACTCCAGATTTGGCAAAGAAAGGGTTGGAGACAGAGCTCCTAAAAAAATTGTAAATAAAAACATGGAAATTAGGAGAGAAAAATGTTCAGAAGCATGAAATACGATACATATTTAAATTAGCTAAAACAACTCCTTAGAAAGTTTGAGGTGAAAAAAAGAATGCCATCGTAGACAAATAATTATTATATTTAAAATTCTAAAAACACTTTTGGGGAAAAATGTTGGTAAAATTAAATTAAAAAAAAAATTGTCAACCCATTTTTGAGATGCCGAGTTTTCAAAAAAATAATTGGAATCTTCTATAAAATCTTAAAAATTTCTTTCTTGAAAATTTTGATATGCAAAATTATTAAAACTTATTTGAAAGTATATAAGAAAATTAATCAAAATCCATTCGGCTGATAATGAGAAAATTCAAATTCCAAAAAAATATTCTATGAGAAGTACTACTAGTATTTAGTTACTAAGTGTACATTTTATAATTTTCTGTGGTAGATCATACTATTTTAAGCATATAGGCAAAAAGTTTAATGAAAATCGTAGGAGCCGTTTTAAAAAAAAATATTGTCCTTAACGGTTTTTTAACTTTCTTATAAAAGTAAATAAAAGTAAATATTTTCTTATAGATTTTCAAAAATTCTTAAAATATTTTTTCAAAAATTTTGGTACACAAAAAAGTATAAAAAATTTTGAAATCAGTTTTGTCGTTTTGAAGAAAATCGAAAATTAAGAAATGGTTCCTTGGGGGGTACCATTAATAACCTTTTTTGGAAAAATTGTTTTCCACCCAAAGGTAGCCTAGTAATTTATTGATTTTTGTTTAAGAAAAGTTTTAGAGACGTTATTGAGAAAAAAGCGATTATGTAAAATTGCTAACAAAAATTGTATGGCATGAACCGTTATTTTTGGTTTGAAAAAAAAAATGAAAAAAACGTGTAGGCAGTGTTCACGAACAGAATGAATATACATACACACACCCTAATATAAATACAATCCAAATTCAGAAACGCATACAATTCAATGTATACAAAATACAATCCAACTGCACATACCGAATCATTTCGCGTCAGTAAATAAATCTTTGACCTACCTCAAAATTAGAGCATTTTTATTATCATAAACACTACGCGAATACATTCAGTATGCAAAAGCAAAATAAACGACAAGAATTCCGGATACCCGAAACATGATGCCCAGCCAAAAGAAAATTCACCTTAAACTGCTACTGCAGGTGAACAAACTAAAGGTGCAATAGAGTGGCAATGGCAATGTGTTTCGCGTATACGAAACCGACCCTTTAAAAAATGCATCATGTTCAGGGTTTGTCGATATAGCAAAATTTATATTATTTTATTTTTATTTTATTAGTAAAATATTTATTGTTTATGTTGGCAATTATAGAGTATAAATATTCCCGATATTGGGACAATAAATTCATTCAATTATGAATCATCAAACCGAAGTGTTTTATTTAATATCAGCTGTCCCCCCACCCGAGGTAAGGTGGCTGGTAATAATCAAACACATCTTAAGTGAATTGGTACATTGTGGGGGACCCCGTATAACAGTTTAAAAACCCACCAAAATAAAAATTTATAAACACTTCATGTCACCCTGTGTATTCTGAATAAGTAATTCCATCACCCACCAGCTGATTGGTTCTGGTCAAACGATTGGCGGAAGTAAATGGCGATCGTCAAAATGACTACCCTGTTATCTGCGAACAATCC
Source organism: Dasysyrphus tricinctus (assembly GCA_963921185.1). Classification (NCBI taxonomy): domain Eukaryota; kingdom Metazoa; phylum Arthropoda; class Insecta; order Diptera; family Syrphidae; genus Dasysyrphus; species Dasysyrphus tricinctus. The sequence goes on from OY992532.1 coordinate 128,461,395, forward strand.
AATCGTTCTTTCTGGTCCGAGATCTCATCCAAAGAAGAAGTACTTAATTAAGCATCAAATCATAGTGGAACTATTTGTTCAACCCATATACTATTCATAGCCTATTGAATAGACCGGAAAATGAGGGATATAAAGGAACAATCACGTGCAAGGGTTTTTATTATTGATTATGTTTGTTTGGCCCATAAGCATGCTTAAAACCAAAAATGCTACTAAATTCACCCATGCGTTTCTGAGAGAATGGTCACACTGGCCACTTTTCAGTATTTTTGGTATAACTCGAAAACTAAGCGGAATTTGACAATTTTACATACAATACTTTTTGTTCAAAATTAATTTTTCTATTGGAATGGATAGTTCAAAAAATTTTACAAAAAAATTTAAGCAGGAAAAGTTAACAAAAACCAACTTAAAAAAAATCAAAAAATCAAGGATATCTAAATTTTTTAATAAATTGTGCATAACTTTTTTTGAAGCAAAGATAGGGTCAAGGCATGCACAGACAAAACAAAGTAGAGACTAAAGGCCTTAATATGGCATGTTCAAAAATTAATATTTGTTCAAAATTGACAGAGATAGTCCCATTCAAACCTTATCATTTCTTATAATTTTTCTCAGTTTTGGCCCGAAAGTCCCTTTTTCGGTACAATATGGCAAATTTCACTTTCGTGAAAATGTTCGAAATCAAAATTTTGATATAATATGACATTAGAACTATAGAAAATTTATAAAAGGGATGTAAAGTTCGCAATTTCGTTTTTCGGCTGTTTTTAAAAGCCCTCAGACCGAACGGCTGGTCCGATTAACATAAGATTTGGTTTTAGATGCTAGGAACGTTAAATTTGTCCTAAAGTACCAAATAATAGGCTTTCGGGCAAAAACTGCGGAAAATTATAAGGAATGGTAAGGTTTGAATGGCTATATCTCTGTCAATTTTTAAATAATATGTTTTTTTTAACATATCATATTAAAGCCGTAAGACTCCAGTTTACTTTGCTTATGAATGTCTTGAGCGTATCTTTGCTCCAAAAAAAGTTATGCGCAATTTAGAAAAAAAATTACAAATCTTTGATTTTTCGATTTTTTGTATGTTGGTTTTTGTTTACCTTTCCTGCTTAAATTTTTTTAAGAAATTTTCCAAACTATCCATTTCGATAGAAAATTTAATTTTGAAGAAAAAGTATTAAATGTAAAATTGTCAAATTCGGCTTAGTTTTCGAGTTATACCAAAAATACTGAAAAGTGGCCAGTGTGACCATTCTCTCAGAAACGCATGGGTGAATATAGTAGCATTTTCGGTTTTAAGCATGCCTATGAGCCAAGCAAACATATTCAATAATAAAAACCCTTGCACGTAATTGTTCCTTTTTAAAAGGTCTATTCAATAGGCTATCAATAATCCGTATACTATAACCAAGAAGTATACAATAAAAATTTTAATATAAAGTGTATCTAAAGTCATATACAGAGTTAAATTTATCAATCATTTACACTCGGTGTGAGAATAAAAGTAAAATTAAACCATTTGTATTAGGATTTCTAATTAAAAATCTCATACGAGTGAATCCAAAAAGTGGAACAGCCACACCTGTGCTGCAATCTACGTCGCCGTTCAGCAAAGAAAATTTGCTTTCGGATTTTAATCGGAAATGTAGAATCCATAAATTACACAAAAAAAAACTTATAGTGAGTATTATACATAGACCATAACCTCGTTCAGGTTTATAAAAAAAATATTGGTCTTATTTCTTTCAGAGTGTAGCATTTATACACATAGAATAACTTAGACGGCAAATTCTTAGTCGTAATAATTGCAGTTATCGCACCAAGTTTTACACCAAAGTGTGGTCGCCAAGATCGACGCACCGTGGTGCAAGACACCTGTGCACCTAATTGTCGACCCATCGGTAGGCCACGTGACCAGTCTTTCGATCTACCCACGTCAAACAGTCACACAAAGTGTACCTTTGTACAACATTCATCAGATCGAGTATCGATATCGTGCCCGAGGTGACGATTCCTTAGACCCTCATAACGCTCCAAAACGAGACACGATCACGTGGTCCTCCACCTAATCGTGAATGATCGAAAGACACATAAGTTTAATCAAAACCCAAAAAAAAAAACAAAATCAGAATCTGTTGCATGTGCCTTTCCCAAACACCAGCTGATTCTGCAAATCATCACCCAACCCAAACTTGCCCTAGCAAGCAACGATAAGGGAACTTTAAAAAAGTTCCCACGAAAAGCTCATCAGCTTCGCTGATCTCATCGTCATCTGCCGTGCGAGATCATAATCGGCATCGTCATTGTCCACCTACAAACAACCAGCCTAAAAATCTTCAAAACCCACCATATCTATCATCGACTAAATAACTAATATCATCATCCTAAGTCAAATTATCGGATTATATAAATAAATATATAATCTTGTTTTTTTATTAATTAACTTGCCTATAACGCTCAGCTGCTCACTTTAAATATAGAAAAAAGATAAGTATTTATTAATTTAAATTAATTTTGTGAGATCGTATGAAGTGCAAAAGAATTTGTTTTTTTTATCATCCAAGTGCATAGCCAAAAAGATCGAGCACCCTCTCTCATGATGCTGTGCACACCATCCATCAGAGGAGCGAGCCGTCTTCAATAACGTAACAACAATTATTATATCTACGATATTAAAACAAAAGCAAGGAACAAACAAAACAAGAACAATACTAATTCGGTGAGTCATAATTTTTCTTTTGAATTTGAACGATCGTTGGTTTATTCGAAGTGTAGATATAATTGTAAATTTTTTTTGAGAAAAGTATCCTAAGGATATTGTGAGAGATGCTATTTTGAATTATCTAAATAATACCAGTATTTGTTGAGAGTAAATAAACTAAATATTTTGAGGAAGTGAGCACAATCCATAAAGAGAATACAATAAATTAAATAAAAGAGAATGATCAAGCAAAGTAAAAGAATTTAAGGAGAGCGAATAAAATCAAATTTAATAAGTATACGCCAGAGTGTGCATGTGCTTGTACGTGAGTTTTAAATAAAAATAAAGGAGAAATGCACTCGATATTTGAGTAAAAATAAATATTAAAGAAAAAAAAACTATTGATGAATTGAGTAAAATAATAAATGGAAACAACGACAACAAAATAACTCAAACTCAAACATAAACACCATTTACACGAACGAATGCGTACAATGAACAAATTAAAACGAATTAAACAGATAATAAGGGTATTCATGAAACAGCGTAAAGTCGTCGTAAACGTGGTAAAGTTTAATACTTCGTAAATCTGTCAAACTTTCCATACAAATTGTGACAGAATTACGAAGTTTTAATCCTTACAACGTTTACGACGAGTTATCACAGGCAAAGAATCACAGACTAGTTTACATATACAGTTTTTATTTAAGCTTTAATTTTATTATTTAATAAAATATGTAATTGAATACTCTGTTATTTGAAATATGATTTTCTTTATTTCGGAATATTCTTCATGAGTGGGAATATTGATATATAATGAGTTTTTGAGATATTTTTGAGTGCTAAAGGGGAGTGCAATAATGATTCGCAATCGACGTAAAGTGAGTGTATTTCAAATAATTATACTCGACCTTTGAACAAGGGGCTTTCAGTTATAGATTTGTGCGAGGCGTTGGCCAAGGATGGTCACTGTATGCATTTTGTTTCAAACAGTTGACTGTGGGAGGGTTGCACAAAGGGAACCAAACAACATCTTGTGGTTTTCCCAAAGAGTCTGACTATAGAGATTGGTTAGATTGTTTATGTGTGGTTCTTTTTTATTTTAATAAATATAATGAAACTATAGGCATGTTAAAGTAACGAAAGTCCTGTAGCAGTGCAAGATCCCCATGACACCGACGAGCTAGTGACGCGCGTGAGCAAGCATGCCTGCCGCACTTTACTACTCAGGACAACCTTTCTACAACCCACTGAATCCAAAGGGGGTTCCTGTTCCTCTTGGTCTTTTGTGGGCTAGCAGAACATCGCTCATTGTAGTCAAGGGACAACTTCACGTTACAACATGAACCAACTTCACTATCAACAAAGTCACGGTATTGTACCCTGGCTATCTACTCGTTGAGGCAAAAGAGCCTCACCGTCAAACAGGCAGAATCACCAAAAACCCACTATGTACCAAGTTTGAAGAAAGTCGATCGAGCGACGGTTAAGGTTGTAGACGAACAGACAGACGACAAAATTGTGCCACCCACTGTTTTGGTCTTCTCTATCAGCGTAATGTCATGTTTGATTGTTATCTCGAATTATTTTTTTGCACGAATCCAAAACTTGCCTTATAGTACCTACATAATGTATGTATATCGGAAGTAAAAACCGTTGAATTCCCAATAGTTTCTGTCAAGTTGCTAGGTGGGAGAGTGCAAGTAATCAAATCCTCCAGCAAGTCGAAGCACCATGCGGTGGTAATTGCAATCGAAAAATTAATTTGTTACCGAAGTTTCGATGTCACCCACGATTTTTGGCACAAATGTTTGTGAGATATTCCCAACAAATGTGTAACATCTGAAAATCCAGGAACCTTACACAGTAACGCAAACCAAAATCTTAAATAAAGAAGTCTCACGTTTTCTCAATTATCTCAAAATTAAAAAAAAAACATTTTTAACAATTTCGCAAAAAAAATTTCCCAAACAAACCGAAGTCTCGAAAATTAAAGTCTCAAATATCAAAATATCGTTTTTCTCACGCAAGATTTCCAAAATGTTGATTAATAAGTGTATACTTTGCGATATTTTGCGAGATTTTAATCTTTGAGGTTTAAGCTTGTAAGATTATATTAGTGCGGTATTGTGGAGCGATTTTGTAATTGGAATATTTTGCTACGCTATAATTTAATTTTCAAGATTTCTTACCCAACCAGATAGGCCACTTTAGATCGTGATAAAAGATCTATTAGTTTCAGTAATCGGTTAGTGATGTACATATTTTGATTTAATAAATTTTTAAAGTTTTTTTAAAGGGCACTCAAGGTCATTTAAAAAAATTGTTGGTACCTCATTTATATGTTATTTTAGAAAACAAGTATAAAAGGTCGTAATTGGTCAGGCATTGATTTTTTCAATACATTTTTTGCAAAAAATCGTATACTTACCATCCCAAAGGCCACTCGATCATTATGAAAGGTCAACTAAGTCATATTGTGGCATGGATTTTCTTTTTTAGATTCCTAAAAGATTATTAAAAGATAATTTTTCGAAAATATGTTTCATCATTTAAACTAAGTATTTTCATTAATAAAAGTATGTATGTTTATTAGAAAACAATAAATATTTTTAACTTTGTTTGTTTCTAGTTGTTATAGAGTAAGATCCCAGGGCCGCCAGACATACGTCATTTTATCATAGCTGAATTTTTTTCTGTGAATGAACCCTATGGTAGGTAGTAACGATTGGATACTACGAACTTTGAACCCGGGTGCGTTTCGGGAGTATTGAGTGCTAAAAGTGCATAAAATGATGTGAAAAAATACGTTATTTTATCAGAGCTGACTTTTTTATATGTTTCAAAGAAAGTTATGATAAGCTTATTTTGACACTTGCCAGACACCTGCGTGGGGACCCAATGCCAGCCAGACACGTTTGAAGGTGTCAAAAAAGTCGTCAAATTTACGTTATAGTATCAGAGCTGAATTTTATATATGTTCTTTGGGCAACTGTTTCAAGATATTTCCCAAGCTGCCAGACACCTACATGGGGACCCAATGCCTGCCAGACACCTTTTAAGGTATCAACAAATCATTGAATCGCGTTATAGTATCAAAGCTAATTTTTCTATTTTTTTCTATAGACAACTGTTTTAAGATATTTCCCTGCCAAACACCCACAACAGTGGCACTTAATTTCAGCCAGACAGATACACATTTAAAAGTATCCAAGATATTCCCCAAGCTATTAGACACCTACACCTAAAAGTTTTCAAAATAATCGTGTTTCATACGGTTCAATATCAAAGTTATTTTGATCTAACAAGCAAAAATATGTTCCTTGAATAACATTATCTAACAAAACTTTTAGCCAAGAGTGCGAATGATATCCTTATCTAGGTTCCAAAGCTTCACTGGTGCTCAAATATACCTACCTATTAACATTTTTTTGCATTTAATAAAAAAAAAAAATTTGTTCTGCTACGACTAACTTGTTACCTAGCAACAATTAAAGAAATTACTTTGAAAATGCCCAAATTAGTAAATTAAAATAACCAAATGGGAAATTGGACCCAAAATAGGAAAAATTGCCAAAAACCACTGCAAATGTGTATAGAGATTTTTCCTTGATTTTTTTAATTTGAAATTCCGTTACAAATCCTGGTATCACAATAGATATCTGAAAACTATTTTTTTTAGTAAAATTGACTGTTAATATTAAAATATAAAAGATCTGAACGTGTTCTTATTTTTATTGGGAATTTTTTTTAGCATTTTTTTAAAAATTCCGTTACTCCTACTCCTAAAGGTACTACGCCCTATGTCTGCCTTTACTATTTTTAGATACAAAAAGTATGTAGTCTAACATATCAAAGAGGCAGATGTACTGCTATCACGTTTTCGAGGTCGATTTTTTCGACTTTTGTGACCCCGGTGCTCCCAGAGGTACTATGACTTTGGATTAGGAATGCCAATTCCATGCTCAGGGGGTCTAGTACTATGGCTCCACTTAATATGAATCGTTTTGAAATACCGTAAGTCTGCCCACCACTGGCTCTTTAACTAATATTATTTATTGATGCACTGCTTAATCGCAATGGCCCCAGTTGTGGACTGCAAGACTTTGATTTTTTGAATAGCTTTTAACGAAGCTTTCAACGCCTATACTTTTTTTTGCTATCACTCACACCCAAAATCTGCTGTGGGCTCTTAGTCTATATATTTAAGCACCAGTGAAGCTTTGGAACCTAGATAAGGATATCATTCGCACTCTTGGCTAAAAGTTTTGTTAGATAATGTTATTCAAGGAACATATTTTTGCTTGTTAGATCAAAATAACTTTGATATTGAAATGAAACACGATTATTTTGAAAACTTTTAGGTGTAGGTGTCTGATAGGTTGGGGAATATCTTGGATACTTTTAAATGTGTATCTGTCTCGCTGATAAAAGGTGCCACTGTTGTGGGTGTTTGGCAGGGAAATATCTTAAAACAGTTGTCTATAGAAAAAAATAGAAAAATTAGCTTTGATACTATAACGCGATTCAATGATTTGTTGATACCTTAAAAGGTGTCTGGCAGGCATTGGTTCCCCATATAGGTGTCTGGCAGCTTGGGAAATATCTTGAAACAGTTGCCCAAAGAACATATATAAAATTCAACTCTGATACTATAACGTAAATTTGACGACTTTTTTGACACCTTCAAACGTGTCTGGCTGGCATTGGGTCCCCACGCAGGTGTCTGGCAAGTGTCAAAATAAGCTTATCATAACTTTCTTTGAAACATATAAAAAAGTCAGCTCTGATAAAATAACGTAATTTTGCATCATTTTATGCACTTTTAGCACTCAATACCTCCGAAACGCACCCGGGTTCAAAGTTCGTAGTATCCATTCGTTACTACCTACCATAGGGTTCATTCACAGAAAAAAAATTCAGCTATGATAAAATGACGTATGTCTGGCGGCCCTGGGATCTTGGTCTATTAAGTTAAACATTTATATATAGTAATTTTACTATACATTTTTAAAGCCATAAAAAAGATTTTGTCTTAAGGTTTTTTTGTTATGAATACAAAATTATGGATTATGAATTACTCAAATCAAAAACGTCTGTTTTGTAAACAATTTTTCATATATTAAAGCAAAACACAAATTCTAAACGAATTTCTTTGTTTGCAAAAAAATGTCAGTTATAAAGCCTAGTTTACAGTTCCCGTGCGGCAATCTGTGCAAATATTTTCGCATGTCAACAATTATTGAGGTGAAACACAAAATTACTTTTTTGCATGACTGGTTTACAATTTCATGCAAAAAGGAACCATTGCTATCGTAGAACTATAAAACAACAGGGCAATTGTTTCGCGTGAGATAAAGTGTAGTGAATAAAAAATATTTACGCTTAAAAAAAATATATATATATTCACCTCATAGCATTATTTGCATGCAAATTGTTTTTGCATCTAAAATTTATTGTTTTCCATTGTTAGGCCTATTATTTATTAAGAAGGGGCTAATTAATGACTCAACGGATAGCTTAGGCGAAGGCAAACATTTTGCGCCTGAAATATTAAACAAAATTAAGCACAGAATAGGTGGAAAATTGTTTTGAAAAATTTGATTTTTCTTTTGCATGAGAATTGTAATTTTTAATTTTTTAAGTAAAATCTACTCCTATGAGAAATATCGGGGTTTTCAATAAGAGTGCTACAAAAGTTTTTTTTTTTAATAAAACAAAAACGGTTTTGGATATCAATGAAATTCTTTATTTCTGTGAAAGTATGTTCGATGCCATTATGTATGGAACTCGATTTCTTTTGCATGGCCACCACGGGCACGCTTGCAGAAGTCCAGACGCTGAACCCAATTTTCGACGGTTTTCAAGTATAAATCGGCCGATACTGCTGCAATTTCACGTTCGATATTCGTACGAAGTTCATCAATCGTCGCTGGCTTGTTGGCATAGACCATAGACTTGACGTAGCCCCACAGGAAATAGTATAACGGCGTCAAATCGCACGACCGAAATGGCCAAGCGACTGGACCATTTCGTGAGATAACACGTTCTCCAAACTTGGTTTCCAATAAATTGATTGTGACATTCGCTGTGTGGCTTGTGGCGCTGCGCCGTCCTGTTGGAACCACATGTCCTCCAAGTCCATATCATCCAATTGGGGCCAAAAATATTCGGTTATCATTGAACGGTAGCGATCCCCATTCACAGTTACGTGCCGGTCTTGATCATCATTTAAGAAGTACGGCCCAATGACGCCGCCGGCCGGCCCATAAACGACACCAAACTGTAATTTTTTCGGGATGCAATGATGACTCATGGAGTACGTGTGGATTGCTGCCTGACCAATACCGCATATTTTGTTTATTGACGAAGCCATTCAGCTAGAAATTATGACGACCATAAATTGGACGTAGCGCTCTTAACATTGAGGCCACTGACTCCGAATTTTGGTAGTAAATTTTAATAATTTTGACTCGTAGTTGGCTCGTATATCTTTTTATCATGAAATGGCAAACTTTAATGAAGAGAAATGTCAAAAGAACGGCAAGAAATATGGCGTCGCTTGCTGTCCCTGTTGCTCTACTTTTGTAGCGTCCCTGTTGAAAAACCCTTTAGATTCTTCCAATATAATGGCTTTCTCAATGTAGGTCTCAATTTGTCGGTGAACTGATATTAACTCCAACCCTTGACCCTCGTGGCTTCAAAGGATACTGTTTATACATCTTGCCAACAAAAATAAGGGAACAAGATGTTTTTTTTCAATTCGATTAGTGTTTTTTGAAGAGCTGTTTCTTTGTGATAATTGATCGCATTCAGATGAAACAAACGAACTATTAGCGGATACTTCGCGGAATCCGGGTCTGGGTGGATACCTAGCGTGTAGCTCGCAGATACCTAGTGGATTTTTTGTGAATACCTTGCGGCTCGACGATACTTCTCGGATTCCTGGCTCGTGGATACTTGGTTGATTCCTTGCGGATACCTAGCGGTAACCTCGTGGATACTTGGTGGATTACTCGCGGATACCTGTCGGATACCTGGTGAATACCTAGCAGATACCTGGCGGACACCTTGCGGATAGCTCGCGATTCCTGACGAATACCTGGTGGTATCTTGGCGGATACCTGGCAGATACCTCATAGTACCTGGCGGATACCACGAGGATACCTAGCGAATACCTCGTGGATACCTGGCGGATACTTCACAGATACCAGGTGCAGGTGGATACTTGGCGTATACCAGGCGAGACCTCGCGGATACCTGGAGAATACCTAGGTGATACCTCTTGGATACCTCGTGGATACCTCGCGGATAATTGGCGGATTCCTCACGTATACCTGGCAGATACGTTGTAGATACTCGGCAGATACTTCGTGGATAATATCTCGCGGATATAAGCACGTCAGCCTTCGGTTCTCTCTCCCAAATTTGGAACTCATGTCAAATCTCATTGCGCACAAAGTTGAGATTCTTCGAATCCAATGTCAAATCCGTGCTGTTATATGCTTGCGAAACCTGGAAAGTCACGACTACCATCTCAAAGAAATTGCAGGCTTTTGTGAACCGTTGTCTACGCCATATTCTAAAAATTCGCTGGCCACAAATTATATCAAACGAGGAATTGTGGCGCAGGACAAGCCAGGAGCGGCTGGACGTTGACATAAGAAAGCGTAAATGGCAATGGAGTGGTCACACACTGAGGAAACCAAACGATGAAATTGCAAAGCAGTCATTTGAATGGAATCCTCAGGGTGCACGGCGGGTTGGAAGACCAAGAACAACATGGAAATCAACAGTTCTAGCAGAAGCAGACTCCCAGAGAAAGACGTGGCCACAGTTAAAATATCTATCTGCAGACCGAGAAGGATGGAAACGATTTGTTGGCGCCCTATGCCCCAACCGGGGTTACAGGACTTGATGATGATGATGATAAGCACGTCAGAGATGGCATCTTTGATGGTTTCATGTGCAATTCTTCCACTGGTTCTCGATGCTTGAAATTAGCGGTATAGATTTATTTAAGAGAGTGTGAGACCGTCGCTCGGAAAATTACCTGGCGGTCTCTTACGATTATATCTATCTGATGTCGAATTTTCTCACATTATTTCCCCATTAAGGCTTTGGTTTGATTAACCGTAGTATTACCTTGGCTTCAATGAGGTTATGGTCGAGTCAACGTTGGCTCCTCTGAAATTTCGGTCCTCCTTGATATTTTGCGTCAATTGTGGTCAATCTGATTGAATATTTATTGACCAGTAGATCCCCATGTCTTTTTGTGGATATCGACATATGGGGTAAATGTTTGGCTGCATGTAGTCTATAGAGAGACAGAAAACGTACAGATCCGAAGTTCTTTGTCCTTTTTTTTATTTCTGCAAGGTCCGTCAACAGTAAATCCGCCCGTATTCGTTGTTGCTGCATCGAAAGTAAATACCTTTACGTGGTCGGGAAGTCACCCCACCTTTAGTATAACTCCGAGGGCGGGGAGTCGGATTAACCACACCTTATATTATAGGCCTTAGCTCAGAATATGTCGAATTAGCCCAAATAATGTGTTCCTAAAGTAAAGGGTGTTTTTTTAAGACGTGTGATTTTCAATCTGGCAATACTTTTTTCGGAGTTGGTCTTTTTGACAGCTGTCACTTGATGTATGCTTAGTTTGGTATGCCATTTTATAATGAATAAACTAACTCCTGAACAACGTTTGCAAATCGTGCAAATTTATTACCAAAATAATGGTTCGGGTCGCGCATTGCGCGCTGCGTCCGATATTCGGTCGACATACAGTGCGCAACGAAAACGCTATTGCTGCTATGGAGCAGAGTATCGAAGAAGACCCGCATGAGTCCATCCGCGATCGCGTCGAAAATTGGTGGTCGAAAATTGGGCCTCTCTGCTGGAATTTATTCGAGCCAGCCGCGGCAGCCACTTACCCGAAATCATTTTGAAAACATAATGGCATACCCTTATCTTTATAATAAAGCAAAATTTTTGGCCTTAAGATTAAATTATATGCGTTTTATTTCTTCTTGAATCCCACACGTCTAAAAAAATCACCCTTTAGTTCAGCCTAACTGGAACTATAGACGCCACCGTTGATTGCATCTGGGAAATTCTTCTGCTGACGCCATGATAAATAAAGGATAAGTGCCCTAGTGGGAGCACTCCCCGCCTCACTAGTTTGCTGACCTTAACAACCGTCCCCTGGGATTTAAACCCCATATCCATCAGTTGAGGTGCTAGAAAGAGCTAGATTCAACAAGAATCATGTTTTTTTTAATCTAAACAAACACATAATCGACAACAATATATTATGCAAAATAACAATCACATTGTTGTAAAGTATGGGTTTAAAAATTTGACAGTTGTCACTCCACACATTTTTCTATCACGCTCTGTCTAAGTAAATCCGTGGGTTTATAAATAAATATTAAATTCAAAAAAATTGCTTAAGAACCGAAAAAAACAATTTAAGAAAAACTAGAAAAAATTTCAATCGAAAACTATTTCTCCATTGAAAACCTCATCTAAAATACTTATCTGGGTTATTATTATGTTAATGAGAATGACTGTGTAGTGTAGTCTATCCACCAAATTGTTATCTTAAAAATAAAAAAAAAAGACTAAAACCGAAATTTGAAAGAACGTTATATAAATAGTTCAAACAATTTCTAAATTGAAAAGAACTCGTTAAAAAGCAATATTCCGTCTGCCATAAACATAAAAGAGTGCTGTTCTTTCACTTCAACTTATCTACGTCTAACAGCATAATAGATATAGAATGCACTTGGATGCTTGTTTTGAGTGCAATAGAAGAAGAAGAACCTTCGTACGTACATACGTAACGTATACCGAAGAAATAGCAAACATTATTATTTTCTTGTAATTTTTGAAAGGAATCGTTACAGCACATAGGAATATTTTGAAGGCTCTTTAAGAACTTTCATTGAGTGTTTGTTGGGAAAATAGTACTTCCATTTAAATCACTCTTTACATTATAAATGAAAGAAACATCGTCTAAGTATATTTTTGATGAGATCCTTTTATTTCAAGATAAATGATTGACAATAGAGGCTCTTAGCATGGTTATGAGTGTGTAACAATAGAAATTTGATGGAATGAGACTATGCCTTATTCTTTTTCAAATATTTACCGGAAAGTTCTTCAGGTTGAGAATTGATGAACAGAATTTTGAAAAACTAATACCGAAAGTTTTAGTTTCAAAGGGTGACGGTGTGAAAGGTTAACTTTACGGATGTAACCAAGGATGAGTTCTACACATAGATAAAAAGGATATCATGAGTGAAGAGTGATATTATGAAAGGAATCGAGGACTGTGACTTCTCTCTGGATTTAAGCTCCAATAGGCTATTGAAGTGAATTATAGGTATGTTCAAGGGTTTATGAATTTTTCAAGTTCACTTCAAGGTCACCTCAATTTGCAAGGCCTCTTCTCGGTTGTAAAAGGTCAGCTAGTTTCAGTAATTGGTCAGCCATAGATTTTTTCAATGAATTTTTAAAAAATTTCAACATCATAGCGATTTTAAGGCACCTCAAATTTATGGGAAAATTGTAAAAATTTATAAAAGGTCAGCTAGTTTTAGTAATTGGTCAGCTATACCTAGATTAATTTTTACTATTTTTAAAGTATTTTTTTTTTCAAGGTCACGAATCGTTCATGACATTTAGTGACGTTGAGAAAGTTTAAGCTTTAAGTTTTTTATTACAAGTAATCTAGGGCTGAATTATTTCTGGGATCACTTAACCTTTTCTGACCAATTAGTTGGCATTATTTTTTATCAAATTTCGCTCATATGAGGTGCCAAAGGTCCAGGGCCTGTATCAACAGTTTATTCGCACTATACCAAACCGATCGCAAGCCATTTCTTATGGGTTAAGTATAAGATTAGCGGCACTTTAAACTCTTGTTTTGAAAATCCAGTCCTCGACTAATGAAATTCCAATTAATGGAGACTCGACTGTAATATTAATTTTTTAGTTATTTTTTCAGAAAAAAATTTCATAAATTAATTTTTTGTATGTAAGACAGGCACTCAGATTGCATTTTCACACGTTGCTGGCAAACCGCAAGACCGATTTAGACCAAACTTCATTTAAACACCCACCGGTTCATACCAAACATTTTCCGAAAAGAATCATGCAAATCAGGTGAGTCATTTTCGAGTTTTTGCAGGACTAACGCAAAACGATTGATTTTCATAAATAAGAGAAGATGTATCCTACTAATATTATAAATTGTGAAAGTGAGTTTATTTGTCTGTTTGTTATGCTAGGTTTCCACTTGGCATTGAATTGACACAGCTTGACAGACTACGATTTGGTCTTTCAACAACACAATATTGCCAGTTCATTTACACTTCTGTCATTAATTGACATAAAATCCTTGGTCTTTTTAAAGACCAAGAAATTTTGACATACGCCTTTGTCAGTTCATTGACACCTATTTCCATTTGCTTTGTCTTTTATGAAACGACACTCATTGTCAATGAGCAAATTTTCACAGCTGTCAATCCTCTTGAATGAAAACTGTTTAAGTGCGAAGAATAAAAGTTTATTTTATGTTTCTGCTCAATAAAAATGCAAGTAATTTTGAATTGTTGTGTTAAAAATTAAAATATTTTGTTTAGGTTAAATTATGCTTATAAGTAAACAAATTGTTCTTGCCTCATTTGAGGTGCTTGTTGGCACAGAAATGGAGCTTCAGGAACAAGAGGAAAACAAAAAACGAAAAAAACCTGAATGCTGGGTACAAAATCTGTTTCTGGACATTTGTTTGTAAAGAACCGAGATATTTTAAAAGCTGATTTCAATTTTGTTTTTGCAATATAACTTCACTTTTGGGAACTCCCAGCGCCTTCGAAATAGATTTCCACGAATTGTTATGCTAGGTTTCCACTTGTCTTTGAATTGACACAGTTTGACAGATCACGATTTGGTCTTTGAACGACACAATTGCCAGTTCATTTCCACTCGTGTCATTAATTGACACAAAATCGTTGGTCTTTTCAAAGACCAAGAAATTTTGACATACGCTTTTGTCAGTTCATTGACACCTATTTCCATTTGCTTTGTCTTTCATGAAACGACACTCATTGTCAATGAGCAAATTTTCACAGCTGTCAGTTATCTTGAATGAAAATTGTTTAAGTGGGAAGAAGAAAAGCTTATTTTATGTTTCTGCTCAGTAGAAAGGTAGGTAATTTTGAATTGTTGTGTTAAAATAAAATTAAAATATTTTGTTTAGGTTAAATAATGCTTATAAAAAAACAAATTGCTCTTGCTTCATTTGAGGTGCTTGTTGGCAAAGAAATGGAGCTCCAGGAACAAGAGGAAAACAAAAAACAAAAAACTGATTGCTGCGTATACCTACAAAATCTGTTTCTGCACCTGTGTTGCAAGGAACCGAGATTTTTTTAAAAGAAGAATGCACATGACTAAAGCTGATTTCAATTTTGTTTTTGCAATACAACTTCACCTTTGGGAATTTCCAGAGCCTTCGAAATCGATTCCCACGAATTGTTATTCATATGTATATGTCTATTTTTATAGTACTTATTGCCTGAGTCCCAAATATTATCGAATTGCTGGACCTTTTGTATCAGAAAATGGTTAATTTCTGTTGTCGACTCCAGAGTTGATGTTCTGATTCATTTTCTTCTTTTTCAAGGACATAAGCATCCTCTAAAAAGGATGGATTGTTGCTCATATTTAGATCACTCCCCAATATCCCACGGAATTTCTCTAATCTTCTTAAATTGGAAATGCCAAAAATATTCCACTCAGCCATGCAGGTTCAAATTTGGTAGCCCAGTGGCCATGCCATTTTCGATGCCAATAAATTCCGAGAGAAGCTGCGAACACAATTCACGTTCCCAGTTTGCGACGAAGGGAAAAATTCCGTGGAAAATTTTATTCACGATAGCCCCCATTTTTTTTTCACTTCAATTTCACTTTTTGAAATCACATTCAAATTGGATTTTTATTAATTTTTACTAAAGCAGCTGTCAAATTTGTGTCTTTCATTGACAAAGAATCAAAACACGTTACCAAAAAATTTTCTTTGTAAGTTAAAGAAAAAGTGACATTTCGTTTGCCAATTGAGCCATTTCCACTTGTCTTTCAAATTTGTTGTCTTTCATTGACAAACAGTGTTTGTCAGTTCAAAGACCACAAATTTTGGAGTATTTCCACTTGCCATTTTGTGAAATGACGCTAAAATGCGTCTTTGGTCAGTTGGTAAATGACAAGTGGAAACCTAGCATTACGCTTTCACGCCTAAACCGCTGAATCAATAATATCATAAATTTTGATGATGATGATGATCCAGAGGAAATAGCAAATATGTTTGCTGAATAATTTCAGTGTGCTTTTGAAAATACTTGATACAAATAGTGTTTTTACCATTGACGAGTTTTCACACCTAGGTTCAATTGATTTCACAATTTCCGAGGGAACTATCCTTGAGTACATCGCAAAGCTAGATGAATGTTTTAGTCCCGGTCCTGATAGCTTACCTTCCTTTATGTTAAAAAAATGTGCAATATATGTGTCCTATCCGTTGTTTTGGCTTTTTAATCAATCAATCAATTTTTCTATTTTTCCTGCATTATGGAAAAATTCATTTCTTATTCCAACTCATAAGAAAGGTAAAAAAAAATATTGTTTCAAACTATAGGCCTATTGCTAAACTATCTGTCATACCTAAACTCTTTGAATCTATTATTTGTGATGTTTTGTCATTTCATTGTACCTCTGCTCTATGTGATAACCAACATGGTTCTGTCAAGAAAAAAATCAACGGTAACAAAGGACAATCGGCAAAACTGTATGGAAGCACAGTACACATATTAAAGGTAATATCTTCCGAGTTTTCATTTTCGTTCAAGTTCGCGCATGTGTCAAAATATCCGAGACCCCTGTCAGTTAATTGTGTGTGTACTGGGGCATGTTCAACACTTTCCAAATTTTACTTTTAGGTTTTCAGTTTTCTCAATTTTCCAAGTCTCTGATTGGCCAGAATTCAGAAATCTGAAAATTCAGTATTGAAATTGAGGCATTGAATGTACCCATTGTCAATTTGACAAGGTCTCTGAGAATTAATTTGTTTTTTTTGTTCAGTATCTGACAACCGATTTTTGACAACATGCGCAATATATTACCTTTAATATGTGTACTGTGGTATGGAAGGTGGTCTAGTAACCAATAAAAACGAGTCTTATGTCGTTGGAAAGGTATTTTTATGCACTACAATAGTCACTATGGCAGTTCATTTCAAATCACTGTGTGAAAAAGTTATTTACTAACTAAGGTTTTTTTTTGGTACATTTCAGTGTGGAACAAATTTATACAAACTGGTCTTACCAATATTAATAATATGTATGTCGTTGAAAAGGTATTTTTAAGAACAATAATAGTTTTCATAACAACTTATTTAAAACACGGTGTGGAAAAAGTTAGTCGCTGTTTTAGGAAATTTTGGTACAGATAAAATTTATGGAGCATGGGTAACAAGTAGCGAATAACTTTTTTCACACAGTGATTTGAAATAAGCTGCCTCATTAACTATTGTAGTACATACAATTTCCTTTCCAACGACATATGTCCCGTTATTGGTTGAACTTGCGTTCACACTTTTTTCCCATACTAAAAAGAAAGCATTTTTCACACTTAAATGAACCACAATAATTCGTTAGTTTTCGAATAACTTTTTTCACACAGTGATTTGAACTGAACTGCTATTAAAGGTATTGTAGGTAATGGAAATACCTTTCAAATGACATATACATATATTGTTGTTATTTGTTTGACGAGTTTTCATAAATTTTGCCCATACTAAATATATTTTATTCATACTAGAATGCACCAGAACACAATTCTATTTAGCGAAAAACTTTTTTCACACAGCGATTCGAACTATGCCCTCATAATAGCTATTGTAGTTCATAAAAATACCTTTCCAACGACATATGCCTCGTCGTTATTGGTCCTGTAGACAGTTTTGTCCTATTCTCCTTTGTTGCAGTTTGCAACATTTTGCATTGATGCATTTGAAAGGTATCAACAAGTAGACCAGTGTTTCCCAACCTTTTTTGTGCTATGCCCCACCAAAACTATTCCATAATTCATATGCCCCTCCGAAATTAAATTTATAAAATTTTTTACATTAAAAAAAATGAAATGTTCACTAAAAACTTGAATGATTAAAAATTAGGAAGAAATCACCAGAAACAAAAAAATCTTTCTTTTGAGTCCGGCGATAAACTTTCCAGATGTTTTCCAGATTTTAAGATAAAAATGAGAGACGTCAAAGTGAACACCGCGTTTCTCATTTTTATTGCACTCTGATCTCTGGAAAAGAAAGAGATGGCCAAGTGAGGCAGTGGTTTTTAATTTTTTTTTTAATTCCTGCCTCACCTAGGAGTGAGATAAAAAAGAGAGACGTCAAAATGAGTCGACTCACTTGACGCTGTTCTGAACACCACCCAATAAATCATCGGTTCTCTGTCAAAACCTCGGAAATCTTTTAATGCCATTTTAATGTTTTTCAGATAAAAACAAATCACTGAATTCAAATAATATCAATGTCTCGTATTTTGATTGTGTTATGGTTTCTTTTGGTTCTTTCAACCAGTTTTAAAACCTTTTTCGGTCAAAGAATTATTATTTTAATAATTTTATTACATTTTAAATTAGTTTTTTGTGTCTTCTAAGCAATTTTTCAGAACAGACTAACCAGGTTTGACACAGAAAGCCGACGGAAAATATATTTAACGGTTTCAGTCACTTCACATTTTTGGAGTCAATGACACCTGTCAAAATGAGTGTTGTAAATATCAATAAGCACACCCAAAAATCTTATCATTTTTTTTAATTTTTCCTTCAAGTTGCTTTTTAGATGCATCTACTTTTTCAAAAACATTGACTAAATAACTCACAAATAAGGCCTTACCATCGACTGTTTACAAATTTTCATTTTTGGTTTGTCGCTTAACAGAATCAAAAAGTTCCGCAAATCTTTTCAAACATTTTCAAGAGCCATCTTAGGCTAGGACCGCACTTGCGATTTTCAGTCGGTGCGATTAAAAAATCGGTCTCGCAACAAATAATTGCCATGCACTCACTTGCGACTATCTATCGCGCGATTTTTTAGTCGCAAGAAATAGAACATAAGGCTTTTAATATGAATGCACGCACATGCGTCTATTTAATTTTGCGACAGAAAAAACGCTCGAAAAAATAGATCTGGTTCCATTTTTGTAATCGCTGCGATTTTAAAGTCGCGTATGTGTGCACTCACATTTAAAACCATGTGTCTCATTTCTTGCGGCTAAATAATCGTACGATTAAAAATCACAAGTGCGTGTATAATTTTTTCTACTTGCGACTACGATTTTTTAGTCGCGCTATTTTAAATCGCAAGTGCGAGCAGAACCATTTAAGTCCGTTTGTTTCATTTCAACTTTCGACGATCGCATCGCCAGAAAAATGGAACAAATTTTCGACTTTTAATCGTAGCGATTTCTAGGTCGCATGTGCGTTCATTCTAATTCAAATACATGTGTTATATTTCTGGCGACTAAACAGTCGCGCGATTGAAATCGCAAGTGCGGTCCTAGCCTTACTTCAGTGTGAAGCACAGTTCACATATTAAAGGTAATATCATTAGCGTTTTCATATTTGTTCAGTTCTGCGCATTTATAAATAATATTTTATTATTTTGAGAATAAAAAATTGTTTTTTTAGTGTTATTTAAATTATTTGTTCGTGTTTGTTTTTGTTGTAATACGGCGGGCGGCATCACGCCAGTTTTTATTTTTGACAACCTGCGGAAGATAAGACCTTCTATTTGTGTACTGTGAGTGTGAAGCATAAGCCCCATCGTTTTCATTTTGTTCCTTACAAAGTAGCTGAGAAAAACATTCACAGTTTGGCACAAGCGAAAGTTTGCATAAGTCAAGATTAAGGCCCATTTGCTGATACGAAACTAAAATATTTAAGCATTACATAAGCACTTATAGGATAGTTTACGCAGAGGAAAAAGTAGAACTTAAGCTTTTGAGTAGAATAGAAATCCTTAAGATTCCTATCAGCAAACGGGTCTAAGTCCAGATTTTTTTAAATTAAATGAGTGCGAGAGTAAGATCTTTTTCTCCTTTTACTTATTTAATTAAGAAATCTAAGTCGTTTGAAGTTCATCAGAATATAAAATTGCCTCCCTTCAAAATTGAATTGCCCCCCTGTGGGGCGTGGGCCCCACGTTGGGAAACGCTGAAGTAGACTGTATTTTTACTGACTTTAGTAAGGCCTTCGACAAATTAAGTCATCAAATTCTCCTCCGTAAATTAAGAGCAATATTGGTCTTAATAATCGATTTGTTTCATGGATATCTTCATATCTCAAAGACTACAATCTGTGTTGTTTTTAAAGGTGAACGTTCTAAATGTTTTACAGTACCACAAGGCAGCCATCTTGGTCCGTTATTATTTTTGTTATTTATTAATTATCTTCCCTCCGTTTTAATAAATTCTATGTCTCTTATTTATGCTGATGACTTCAAAATATTTCGAAAAATTGACTCAACAATAGATTGCAAACTTTTACAAGACGATCTTCAAGGATTTAGGGAGTGGTGCAATAATAACAGCCTGTATTTAAACATTGATAAGTGTAAATCAATGTGTTTTACACGCATGAAAAATGTGCTTGTCTATAACTATGTGTTGAACTCGTCATCTTCGTGTAAGTTGTCTAGTTTTACTGATCTTGGAGTTGGTTGAGATTCTAAACTTACGTTTCGTGAACATTTTGATCTTATAATTAAAAAAGCTAACAAGGCACTTGGTTTTATAAAAAGATTTGCTCGTGAATTTTCTGATCCTTATGTTCTTAAATTACTTTATAAGACCAATTTACTATGCGGTTCATATCAATAAAATAGAGTGCGTCCAAAGAAGATTTATGAGATTTTGTCTACGTTTTCTTCCCTGATCGGATAGAATAACTGGATTGCCACCATGCTCTCATAGACTTCAACTAATTAATCTTCCATCACTTTTGAGTAGTAGAGAATATTTACAATTTTGTTTTATCGTGGGGATTATTAATGGATGGTCAGTCAGTGTAGTCTAAGAACACAATTTCCACTTAAAAATATTTTCAGTAGATCAAACTACGGTGCAAATAACCCACTAAATCTTTTAATTAATATTTTTAATAATAATAATAGTCTAATTAATTCCATTAATGACAATTTTAAATCAAACAATTTGAAGAATAGATTTTTCATACAATACTATTGTTAATGTTATATAGTTTTAAGTTTTATTTCCTTATGTATGTATCTACCGTTAGCATTTGACGAAATAAATAAATAAATACTCTGATGGAAGCGTCAATATAATACTTTTTTTTTAACCATATGAGACAAAAAAAGAAAAAAATATTTGGTACCAAAACAACATCATTTTATATGTGAAAAAAATTAATCAAATAAGTTTGAAAAAAATCAATCAATTTTGATATTTCCTTTGAGCGATAGTTGGTTTTTTATTATTTTGAGGTTTTCTCATAGCATTTGCATCACAAACGTTGGTTTAAATTAAAAAGCCCTGCAGTAAAATTTGCTCGATTAAAAAGAAATCCATTAATGCCGAATTAAGGAGGCTGTTCATACATTTTGATATCGAATGCAAAAGTCTGGAAGGATTTTTTTAACGCCCGTGTTCGGGACGAGGGGTTGAAAATAGTACTTTTAAAATTTTTGTGTCAGGGGTACAACCGCCCTTCAATTCATTTACTCAAAATGGGAAAATGTGTTCGGTAATTTTTTCTAAGTCCACGAGCTTTAATTTTATAATCCGAGTAAAAGAACTCAAGATATGAGCCTCTAAAGCAACACTTACCGGCATTATTTTTTTTGTTGGATTTTTTAAATCTCCAAATATTTCTTGATATGGTGCTTCTAGAATGGTTATATCTCAAGTTCTATTAATCAGAGAGTCAAAATTTAAGTCTATGGACTTAGGGAAAATGGCAGGGGATCATTTCCTGTTTTTTGAAAATGAATTGATGTGGTTGTATTGTAACCCTGTCACAAAAACTGGAAAATAGCTATTTTGAACAACCCGTCGCCAACACGGATTTCGAAAAAATCCTGCCATACTTTTGAGTTCGATATTAAGTTAGATGCATGCATCTACAGAGTTTCAAACTCATATATTGGTTAAGCGTTCACCCAAACAATTTGCTGCCAACTATTGGGCTAATAGTGGGATAGTCAGTTCGCAGCGAGGCTAAACCTATGACCCTGCAGTAAATATATTTGTTTTTGTAATAATTTTATCTCTACATGTGTTAACCTGAAATCAATAAATTAATAATTTTGTTCGTTAGTGATTTCTGTATCGATCGACATCCAGAATCGGTTGACAAAATAAACATTAGCGCGAGCGAATCCGCGGGTAAAGGCTAGTTTATAATAATTTTCATTTTGAGT
The DNA here is from genome assembly GCA_963921185.1 of Dasysyrphus tricinctus. NCBI lineage: Eukaryota > Metazoa > Arthropoda > Insecta > Diptera > Syrphidae > Dasysyrphus > Dasysyrphus tricinctus. The sequence continues at coordinate 128,483,618 of OY992532.1, forward strand.
CAGTTTCTAAAAATATTTATGTTCTCGATTCAAAAATTTCTAATCTCCATTATTTTTGTTTGCCAAGATTTTTTGCAATTTGTATGTGTGAGTCGATGCATTGTCTGCTTAGAAAAAAATGGAATTTCAATGCAATCATTTCATAATTGTTGTCTGACTGTTAAACATTGAAATAACCTTCAAGAGCTTAATGTGCTCGTATAAAAATGTTCACTTAGCAGCTTCTTAAAATGTATATACACACAAGGTTTCCTTTTTTCTTATATAAAGATTTCTTCATTGTTTGATTTATATTGTTATATTTATGACCAGCGGTTTTTGTTGATAAAGTTTTCTTGCAGAAATGTGAGCTTGCATGCTTATATGGCAATTATATAAATATAATTATAATGTACATAAACTTTACCTACCATACTCGTATACCTATGTATAATTAGACTATAAGAGACAAAGTTGAAAAAGAAAAACTAAAAAGTTTCTTTTTCGAAAACAGTAGATATATGTAGATAAACTTCAAGTAAGCTGAGAAAATTTATGGGGTTTATGCTACATTTGCCTAAATGTTCCTTCTTAATTGTTGCAGGTATAACTAGACTCATTGCGATTGCAACTAACGAGTAGAGTCAAAAGTTGTCCAAAAAGAGTTAAAGAAAGTTAACTTGTGCATGAACTAATAGAACTAATACGTCAGTTTAAACCATTAAGTCCCTTTTTCATTTAAGTAATTAAGGAATTTGCGGTCAACACCCACCTAATTCCATTCCCATGAGAAGCATTTTATATTTTTATGAAATCAGTGCGAAATTAAATATTTAGTATTATAGTTCTAAGCAGCGTTGCCATGTCAAGAAGGACTTGTGTAGCCCAATTTCAGAATTTTTGTAGCCCAAAACTGCTGCCTTAAATGTAGCCCAAAAACTAGTGCAATCTCATTTAAAAAATCTAGAATTGCTTATACATTCCAAGTTCTTCTTGTTTTTTGGAATTAATTCTAATAGACCGAGAGCCCACAGCAGTTTTGGAATTAATTCCGTGATATGGGATCCGCGGAGCTTATCTAGGGAGGGGTGAAAACCAATTTCGGCTAACACGATTATCCTCGAAGTTGCATTCGTATTTATTTTTCGATGCATTATTTCTCGCAAAGGCCACAGTTGTGGACTGCAAGACTTTGATTTTTTAAATAGCCTTTAATGAAGCTTTGGACGCCTATACTTAATTTTTTGCTATCAATCACACCCAAAATCTGCTGTGGGCTCTTAGTCTATAAGGGCAAATCCTTAAAATCTGGGCAAATTTAAATATATTGTTGGACTTATGTGATTAATTTTCTTAAAAGTAATAGAAGTAATATGAAATTGGGCTACTTTTTTTAATTTTTGTCGCCAACTCAGGAAAAAGATAGCCCAATTTATGAAAAATAGCCCAGTCTAACAACCCTGGTTCTAAGCTCAATTTCAATCTAATATACCTATGTAGGTACTAACTGGGAAGGTTCAGCTTCGCTTCGCCAATTCTCTTTCTGCTGGCGATGGACGACGTATTGACGGCCAGTGTTGGTACAGCTGAGCGACAGGGCATTCAATGGAGACCGTTCGAAAGGCTCAGTCATTTAGACTATGCCGATGACATATGTCTACTAGCAAATAACATCAGTGGGCTGAACGGGATGTGCCAAACACTGCAAGTGAAGGGAGAGTCGAGTGGTCTAAGAATTAACAGCAAAAAGACAAAAATAATGCTCACAGGCCGCTCCACACAGCAGCGTATTATTTTACAGGAGATGCCAGTTGAAGTAGTGGAACAATTTAACTACCTTGGCAGTATTGTTTCTGCAAACGGTGGTACGGATCTGGACGTTAAAAGTAGAATAAATAAAGCTCGTGCTGCCTTCGGTACTCTGTCCCCAATTTGGAAATCCAGTCAAATCTCCTTACGCACTAAGTTGAGATTCTTCGAATCCAATGTCAAATCCGTGCTGTTATATGCTTGTGAAACCTGGAAAGTCACGTCTACCATTTCGAAGAAATTGCAGGCTTTTGTGAATCGCTGTCTTCGCCACATCCTAAAGATTCGCTGGCCACAAATAATATCAAATGAGGAATTGTGGCGCAGGACAAGTCAAGAGCGGCTGGACGTCGACATAAGAAAGCGTAAATGGCGTTGGATTGGTCACACACTGAGGAAACCAAACGATGAAATTGCAAAGCAGTCCTTTGAATGGAATCCTCAGGGTGCACGGCGGGTTGGAAGACCAAGAACACCATGGAAATCAACTGTCTTAGTGGAAGCAGAATCCCAGAGAAAGACGTGACCACAGCTTAAGTACCTTGCAGCAGACCGTGAAGGATGGAGACGTTTTGTTGACGCCCTATGCCCCAGCCGGGGTTACAGGACACGATGATGATGATATAAAATTCTAAACCAAATTAAAATATAAAAAGTATACATACAAAATTAAACAAATTTATTGTTTAACTGGAGCTAACCAAACAGCACCCTATATTGGAAAATGCAGAGCCGGCGCTGGGAAAAGGAGAAACCAAAATGCCATCCCTTGTCTTGGATTACGTTGAATAAATGGAGCGATCCCGAACATCGTTAGGTATATCTTGAATAGGCGGAAGCTTATGTCCAAACCGAACGAAGCATTCATTTCATACGTCACCCATAATTCACTTAAGAAAACAAAAAATGCAAATAGGTAATTGTTTATTCAATGCTATTTTTTTCATAGAGTGATAGGCTTTTATGTTTTTACTTTGTGAAACCACTAAATGCCGATTCGTTTGTTTGCTTCCACCATTTTTGCATATATCCACTTCCGAAAGAGTGGTTGGTGTGCGCTCTCAAGTCCGACGGGAAAAGCTTTCGTAGCCCGAATATAAAACTCAATACCAGTTTTATCTTTTCAAGTAGAAAACCAAAATTAAGCTATAAGGTAGAACTAGAATATTCAAAACCGACTGAAAAGTAGCTTTCCGAAACGTCAGTTTCATAAGTCAACCACAATGCACTTAAGTGGTTGAAGGTGGAAAAAAACACATGTAAATAATTTTTTGTTCAATGTTTATTTTCTCATACTTATTCAAATTACAGAAAGACAGGCTTTTAATTATTACTTTGCGAAACCACTAAAATTTGATGTGATATAAAATAATTAGAGGAAAATTTAAGATTTTACTTCACTCATACCTAAAACTGAAAAAAAAAAGAGTTGGAAAACTATGCACCAAGCGCCAAACTCTTTTTAGTTTGCCTCCACCATTTTGATTTTGCATTCGCCCACTCGAGAAAGAGCGGTCGGTGAGCGCTCTTACTTCCGACGGCAAAAGTTAACGAAAACTAAACGAAAAGTTCCACTTCGCAATTATGTGCACGTCATATAAATTTCTTGCTTTCTCTCGGTTTTTTACGACCACCTAAGTTGGCTTCCGACTATTCTAGTTCTACCCAGTGATGCCAGATGAGATGCATAGAATCCCACCGGATTCCAAAAAACCCCACCATTTTTGTACTGGAAGGAAAAAAAAATTACCATAACTTTTTCTATTTCCTAAAAAAAAGAAGAAAGTTGGCTCTGCACTCTTGGCACTTCATATTCGCAAGAAAAGTATGTCATCTAATTGGTCAGTAACTGGTCAAAGAAGTCAACTTGTCCTAGAAATTTACCAGCCCAAAAACAATCGTAATCAAGACTTACAGTTTCACAAGGTCACGCACGATTTTTGCCACCTCATTTGTAGAATATTCGTAAAATATGTATACCGATCCAAGAGATAACTAGATCGTGATTAAATGTCAAATATTTTCAGTAATTGGTCAGCCATAGATTTTAATGAATTTTTAATTATTTTTTTATTTTTTCAAGGTCGTTATTTTTGGTATCTCATTCGTGTGATATTCACAAAAAAAATATTTTTTTATTTCTTACAGGTTCTGTTTTTTAAAAGTCAGGAAACATTTTTGTGCCAAATCGTTGCAGTAAAATTAGAAGGTAGTAAGGTATAGTAATTTGCGATAATGGTAATAATAATTTTACCCCCCCCCCCCCCCAAAACAAAAAGACTTGAAATATGTTCCCACCATAAATCCAACTATGAATATTTTTCCACCATTTTTCCCACCAAAGGGATGTTTTCCAACCATTTTGGTTGGAAAAACCACCAATCTGGGAACACTGGTTCTACCTTATATGTTTTCTCTTCCCTTTTTTGATCTATCGACATCGTGAAGTTAAGGTCGTGTTGAGTGGTCGCTATTTTATAACAATTTCAGAAAAAATCTTTCATTTAATGTCTTTAGTTTGTTGAAATAAACTCAACTTTAAAAATAAATATTTTGAAAACTGAGTAGCCAGACCACTTCTAAGTCGGCTGCATTAATTTGATTTCTAAGAACAATTTACTGTTCCTACTCTAGCTATAAGAAATTGATATGTAAAACAAATCTCAATCGACATCGTAGCCATCTTTCAATAGAATTTTACAGTTGTTGGCTTGACGGATGGGGGACAAACAATATTTTGACAAAAACGGTGTTTTCGATTGTAGTTCAAGTATCACCCAATTGCCCTTAAATCGTCTTATTCCGTAAAAACTCTACAAAACTTTGAATGGCATTATTGGCGAATGGAGTCACGGCACCTAGCAGTCAGCACGTGAACCCTATGTGGGGGATATATTTTTTTTCATTTTGACATTCAATGTATTTCCCATAAGAGATAACCAAAAAAAGGTCTTAAAAACATTACTTTTGCTAATTAATTTTCTATGAACACGTATTTATTTTATAGTTGCAATAGAAAAAGAATTTATGTGAGTTAGTTAATCAAGAAGAATATGCTATGCATCAAAACTTGTGTATAACTTCCTATATTTTGCAGATGAAAAATGTAAACAAACCTGTATTGTTGTTGTTGCTTTCCAAAATGGATTCATTTCGTAAGCAAAATTGGTGTCACGTGCGTAGTCAGGGAAGGGGTTTGATAGACAAGAGTCAATTATGAAGATTTTTATATTATATATTTTACTACTGTTTTCTAATAAGTAAAAGCTTACGTCACCGAAACTTTGCAGTAATGTTTTTATGAAGATGTAGGTATAAAGTATTTCTATATATTTATGTATTGCGTTTGTGAATTTGTATTCTGAGTACAAATATTTGTATACACTGTTTGTGCAACAGGTCAACTTTGCAGTAATGTTTTTATGAAGATGTAGGTATAAAGTATTTCTATATATTTATGTATTGCGTTTGTGAATTTGTATTCTGAGTACAAATATTTGTATACACTGTTTGTGCAACAGGTCAATACAATATATTTGGTGTTTAGAAACTAGCGAAGCTCATGGGGTCAATAACATAAAATAAATAAAATTTTGCGTTTAATTTTTTACAATTCTTATTTTCAAAATATGTACCCTCCAAAAACATCAGGAAATAATAACACTTCAATTGTGCCTGCGTCTTTTGTTAATGCCGCATTTACACGATTGGAGAACTGGCAATATAATGACAAAAACAATAACAGAAGAATGGACAAATTCATTATTTTTGTCATTATACCGGCAGCTTTTCACCAGTCGTGTAAATTCGGTATAACGAAGAAGCATTTAAAATATTTACATACATCCAAACCAAAAAATTCTGTACGTAGGTAAAAATACTTAAACATTTTTTTTTTGTAATTAAATTGGTAAATATATATGCAAGAAATTTGCAATCCAAACAAAAACATTACATGTATTTGAAAATCTTCATTTTCAATACAAACATAATTAACAAAAAAAAAAAAACTGTTCACGTTTTAAATAATCTTGGCTACGTCTCTGCGCTGCTTTTTTCTCAAACGAGTATTGGTGTTGTTGTTTCTCGTTGTAGAGGTAGTTTGTTTACATTTTTCATCTTAAATTTAAAGCATTTGAGGCGTCAGTTTTGATTTATTTTTTGCTAGATTTGTAAACTAACATGTTTTGTTATTCTATTGCAATCATAAAAGTTGTATCCGTTTATATAAAAGTTATTAGAAAATGTAACATGAATATGACTCTATTTTGCTTTTCTCTTATGGGAAATACATTGAACGTCAAATTGGAAAACATTTTATCCCCCAGATAGGGTTCATGTGCTGAAATGCAGGTGGTGTGGAAAGCAACTTACCAGGTGTCAATAGCCATCCCTTAATGCAATTTGATATACATATGTATGTATATGTATACCTATATATAGTAGTTTTCTTGACAAATGGGGGATGAATTATTATATATTGGCGGAAAGAGTGTATTGCGATCCAATTGTCACCCAATTGCACTAAATCACTTTTGTCCGGAGCAGTAACAAATTTTTGGGGGACCCCACAACGTCCGTATCGAGTGTCACCCATTGTTGCTAAGCCACTGGTACCCGTACTAACTATTGGACTCTGTGAAGAAACTAGCTGTAAGCAGTGGCGGATTCAGAGGGGGGCTATAGGGGCTGAAGCAGCCCTCCCTCCCCCACGACTGATTCCGAAGAGAGGTAGACAAGGAAAAAACAAATAGGGGCTACAAAATTTACATGTGAGCTGTGTTTTTAAAAGCCCTAAAGAAATTGAACGAATTGTTGGGGCTGAATAATATTGTATACATATAAGCTGTGTTCTTTTTTCAAAACCTCAAGGGAATTGTATGAAAAAAGACGATGAGATAAAAAAAATCAAATATATGTAGATACTATCTACATTATAAAATAAATAAATAATTAATTGGGTGGCGCAACAGCTCGTGGAGAACCAGGGCCTAGTGACTAACAACAACTCTCAACCATTCCTGTGTGCGTGCTGTTGGCAGGAATGGAGGGGACCTACATTTTTTTGCCGAGTCCAAACGGCTAAATGAGCAGCACTTATTCATGACAAGTATACTCTTAAAGAATTTGTCAGTTCCTCGCAAGAGGCAGTACCTCGGATAAAACATTTCTGTTTTTAGGTGGCACGGCTGGGAATCGAACCCACACCTTCGGCATGACAGTCCTACGCACTAACCATCAAGCCACGAGGTACTACTATCTGCATTAGACTGTGCCAAAAATATCGAAATTTTGATTTTTCATAATTGGTCTCAAAACTTAGAGACGGTAGAGGCTCCAAAAATATTAATCCTCCTAAATCTTGAGCTATTTATATTGATATTTAGAGGTGGTGCATCGCAATTTTCTGTTTTTAATACAAAATGTTTGGACAAAAACATGGGGTTGCGTTATCATGATAATATCTAAAAAAATTTCTAGTCCATGGAAAAGTTGCTTTATTAGATCGATGGAAAATTAAACTTAATAAGATTTATGGGAAAAGTATGGCTTAAGGGACAGGGGGTGGAATATCATCAAAACGGTGCGGTATACGAAAATGTTACTCAAGCACTTTTTTCTAGAACGTAAAATTTTCTATCGATCTAATATAGTAACTTTTCCATGGACTAGATTTTTTTTTAGATATAATCATGATAACGCAACAAGATGTTTTTGTCCTTGCATTTTGTATGAAAAACAGAAAATTTCGATGCGCCACCTCTAAATATCAATATAAATTGCTCAAATTTTAGGAGGATTGATATTTTTGGGGCCTCTACCGTCTCTAAATTTTGAGACCAGTCATATGAAAAATCAAAATTTTGATTTTTTTGGCACAGTCTTATCTACATACGTAGGCTCTGTAACTCTGTTTATTCCAAGCCCTAAAGGTATGAGACGGAAAATTGGAATTTGTGGCTAAAACTTTCCGAAGCTTTTTCCAAAAATTGCGTCTTAGAAGGGTACGATAGTCATCTAACTGATAAGCCCAACTATCGTACCTGGGCGAAACGCAATTATGGAGTTGAGCTCACTTGAACTTTTAATTTGAATTATAAATATTCAGTCACTCCACAGGAGAATTTCTTTTCAAATTTTCTTCATTTTCTATTGTTTTCCAAAACCTGCAAGAGAAATAAATGAAAAACATCAGACTGATAGGGCTAACAAATTTGCATAATATAGCTGTGTTTTTTCCAAGCATTAAGAAAATCCAAAGAAAATAAGTGGTTAAAGTTAAAAAAAATTGCATGAAAGCTGTTGTTTTCCCGAGTCCAGGGAAAAAAGAAAGGATGCCGAAATATTATGGGCACGTCATCAATTGAGAAAAGCGATTGCACCTTTCACTGGCTGCATTAGCTGTCTATCTAGAGTTTAGTTTTCGTCATTCGTCTTATATCTGTTTGAAAAAGCCGGCTTTTGATATCTTCGCAGTATTTTCGTTTACCTATGCGTGAAGGCCCTTACTTTTAGAATAAAAAGCAAGTTTGGGGCTAATAAGTATGAATAACTAAATGCTGTGTTTTTTTCAAGTCCTAAGAGTGAAACTAGCGAGGTTGACTTGCATGTGCATGCTATTATTGTTATCTAAATTTCCTTGGGTATCGACATTTATTAAAGATATTGAGTTTGACGAAATGAATGAATGTTACTTTTTTCCTAAACTCCTCTTGATATTTTTTGGGCTTGGTTGAGCCCAGATAAGTTTTGGTGCTTAACTTGAAAGCTCTGCTTACGGTGCAAAAGCTTACTTTAATATGGATAATTAGTTTGAATTATAACATCAAAATGGGTTTTAAGAAATTGTATATAATAAAAATTGGCAAGAAATATGAATTGAATTCACATTTAAATAGTTAATATTCGGGTTGCTGAACACGAATTTTTATGTTCGAAACACCAATCCACTTGGACTAAAGTCATTTTATGTGGTTAACAGAACACTTTTTTCCTCAAATTTACAAAAAGTTAGTTGATAAAACACGTTTTGACTAAAATCTTGGAACTACTACTTGTACAAAAAAGTTGCAACTTCGTCCATCACTTAACTTTCTTACGGATCTAAGGTTAGTGTCAAAAACAGAAAAAAAAAACGTTGGCACTTGATCTGCCTTATTTATTAGATTTTCTCAAACGGTTAATTGTTAGAAAGTTTCTCAAAAGTTTTTATTAGTTGGAAATATGCTTTATTTAAATAAATCAAATGTAAGGTCAATCAAATCTTAGACAACCAATTCCGTTGTCCAAGTTAAGAAATATGCGGACAACAGTTATCTACAATGTTTATCAATGACTTACCTACTTATTCAAATTTCCTGAAAGCATATCCTAACAACTTTTTTGTACGATGTGTTGTTGTGGAAAAGCTGGTTAAAGCACCTTTTTCAAAATAGCAGCTGAAGCACATTAATTGCAGATGCTTTATTTCCAATCTTAAAATCTTGCAGAATGTTCCTATGTACATAGTAGCGTTGCCAGACGTCCCGGTTTACCCGGGAAGTCCCGGATGTCAAGCATAAATTCAACTGTCCCACCAGGACAACTTTTTTCCCGGGTTGTGACCTAAATTCACCAACAAATTTTTGATAATTTCTTAAAAGATGTGTCTAAGGGAACTTAGAATGCAACGTTTCTATGTTATAATCAAATACAATTAAACAAATTGAAAACATTAATACCTTCCTAAACTATAAATATAGTATAAGTAGGTATATAAGTTTAAGCTCATATCAATATGTAGGGGAGGTCATCTCTTGCACACCCATAGACTGGAAAACCAATAAGTTGATGAAACAATCAATACACACAACGTTATGCAAACAAAAATATTCCACATTATTGTATGTGCCTAAGTACATATGCACACTATGTGTATGAGAAGGAAAACAAAACTGGTGAGATTTGTTTGATTGATAAGAAATATATTTTCTTTATGATTGTCTAGGACCAAAATAATTTGTAGACAAACAAAGACTTTTATTTACACATTTTATTGACAAAATTATTCAAATGTTTGTTTTTCTCTTTAAATCTCATAATCACATATCATATATCTAAAATCGGTATTATTAATTTTTAAATAATTCTTAAAAGCTAAAAATTAGAAGTTGCTTTATTAAAAAAACAGATTACCATTATTAACATGTAGGTATTGAAAAAATCAGTACTTCCTTTTTATTTCAAAACTATTCAAAGGCCATGTTTCGAATTAAAAAAAAATGTAGGTATGTATTACGTTACGCATATTGAAAAAAAGACTTTACGTTTGAAAGCTCGAACTCAAGTTGCCTATGTAGTCGAGAATTGGAATGTTCTCAATGAACTCTAAATGTCTAGTCTGACCACAGAATGAGAGAATAAGAGAACCATCTCACAGAGAATACCTTATGGAATGAATCTAAAAACTAGAACCCTTTTTACTTTTCCTTTTTCAGGACTAAAAGGTCTAGAAAAACCGACAAGCAGTCACCTTGAATTAGAGCACATAGTAAATGGGGCATATTCAGAGTTGTTGTTTAAGCCAATGGTTCCCAAACTTTTTGAGCTGTGGAACCCTTAACAATGCCCAAATTTATTTTGGAACCCCATCCTTATAATAGCAAAAAATTAAAAACAACACATTTCAAAATCAATTTTTTATATTTGTGTGAAGAATGAATCTGTTTCATTGTTTGATTTATAATAATTCACCCATATTCTGCAACTCGTATTTATGACTCGTATTCGACTACAGTCGTATGTTGTTATTCCAGGTGTCGTATAGTCGACTTCCCTCGTATGAGTGTTGAGAAACGCGCAACATCGCATACGACTTCTCATATTTTATCATATTCCAAGTCTCGTATTTATTTGAATTGAAGTCGTATTTGTGTCGTTTATTCGTCGTGTAAAATGTTGCTAACGAGATACATATTTTTGGATAAAAATAGACAAAAACAAATGTTTTTTATTTGTTCAATATAACTTATTCACCTTTTTACCAAATATAACAGTCATGGCATGATCCAGCGTATATCGCATCAACAATAATTGCACTTTAAATACTGCCTGAAGTAAAAAGATTTAAAAGCAGTCAAAACACTGCAGTATTCTTACTGCAACCAAACGACTTCAAGAGTGCATTCTTTTCAAAGAAATTTAAAAGACTTCAATGCATTCAAGAAGTCTTAAGAAAAACTTTCTTTTAAATTTTGGTGGCCTTAGCTCTTTGGGCTGCCGCATCCCTACCAGGTTGATGGCATTTGGCATGTAGCTAGCAGTTAGCACGGATACAAAGCGTTAGTGATCGAAATTAAGAGCGGTATAAGACACTATTTTTTCTTCGATATATTTTTTGTTGCATTTTGATGGTCTTAGCGACTACAGGTTAATTGCATGTAGTTTGCAGATATATAAATTTGTATGTTAACAATTTTTGATTGGTATAAAGTGTTTTAACTTCTCTAATTTTGAAAGTGCATGTTGAAAGTGCATTATAGTGGTAAAAGGGTGCCGCGGTATTGCACTAATACGAATGGTACGGCTTAACAATTTGGAGGGGTATGAACCCAGCTCTCTGAATTATACCAATATCGGGCAAATCCTTTGGATTTGATTTAGAATTTTCTTCTGGATGCTGCATAAACTAACAACGCTTTTGTTGTTATCTTCAAAGATAAAAAAAATCAATGGCACTCACGTCTTATAAGATATTTTCTTTTTTATTCACAAAAAGATAAATGAATTTGAGATATAATTTAAGAAAAGTTAGACCACGACGCAACGGTGACCGAATCCGTGCCCGTAGTTGGCGAAAAATATCTGCTGTACTGGATCCTCCTCTTTGGGCAACTTCTTCTTCTTTTCTTGCTTCTCTAGTTTATGGAAGTCTTTTTTTTTATCCTACCGGTGCGGGCAAAAGATCCATGCACTTTACCTCCGATAAGTGGAGCAGTGACGTCCAATATAAATAAAAAGCATGACAAGCTACTATGGCAGGCATCTTTTTCAAAAGAGTTTCCTTTATAAACTCCTCTGTGATGCTCTTCAATTGTATCATTTTGGGAAACCTCTAGGGTCTCAACGGTGGTGTACAAAAAGCTGCACGTTGGCTCCTTAATGATGGCAAATTCTTGTCTCTTGTATCAGGGATTTGCGAAAAAAGAGGAAACACAGCACAAATTATTTTATTTACTGACATTTTAATTTATTTGACAATTATCTACAAGCAACGATAGACTTTGTTTTTTAGAGCTTCTCGTATCCAACGTATACGACTTGAAGAATATCGATTTTGATACGAGACGAGTTGGAGTTCGACTATACGAGTACGAGACAAAATACGACTTTCAGAATATGGGTGATTGTTTTAAAATTAATTTTTATGTCCGAAAGTTGTATTCGCATAACTGGGGTAGCCTCGATCTGTATTTAGTTTTCGTAAATATACGCTGAAAGGCCTACTTCACAGCGGTACGTTGTTAAAAAAGGTTGCAAATTTAAATAGCTTTTTTGGCAAGCTCAGGGTATTCATTCTTAATAACAATCCAAAATTAGTTTAATGATACAGAATCAAATACAAATTCTGATGAATGGGAGCTCTGCAGATCTATCAGGGATTCGTATGCCTGTATATTCAGGGTCATACCCAACTAACAATTTTCCCTCGGTAAGGTCCAATTTTTGAATTTCATGAAGTTACTACCTTTAAAGTCCTGTATTGAGGTTGTACATGGAAGTTTTGATTCTTCAAGGGTGTATTTTTGTCAACAGCTTCATTGAAACCTATTAAAGCTTTACTTCCAAATTATCTACAAGCTTATTTGTGTGCAGCTTCCTTAATATTTAAATAAGGCTTCTTTAAACTCATTTGTAGAAGCACGGGAAATAAAAGCAAAGAAAAAGCTTTTTTTAAGAAGCTCCATCAAAGAGTTTGTTGAAGCCTGCTCACAAAAGCCTGAAACAAGCTGTTATTTTAGTTTGAGAAGCATTTATTTCGATGGGATGGTTTCAGCGAAATGATGTCAACTTATTTTGTTTCTATTAGTCCTGTGAAAAAAAGTCCGATACAAGCATAATTGGTTTGTTCTGACAGACGCATGCGCAGGAGGCAATGATTTCGATTAGTTTGTCTTAGCGGAGTTATTTCAAAGTGAATCATGAAAGCTGAGATACATCTGAGGTAACCATTATATCTTTTCTATAGTTCATCCGTTAAGAATTTCCACATTATTAATAACGAATATTTTGGTAATTTATCCTAAATATTATTTTAAGAAAGAAAGATTTGTAGCTATGTCCAATGGAAGAAAATATTTTCAATATTCTACGATCATTGACAAAGTAAAAAAGCTCAGATTATAAATTATAGCTTATATATATATATATATGTAGATGTAATTTTGACCAAACCAAACACTCAATGATCTCTTTTTATAAAATATTATGGGTATTCATGCAACAGCGTATAGTCGTCGTAAACGTTGTAAAGTTTGAATTTTTAAGCTATCAAGGCACTATACGAAATAGTCTAACAATTATTGTCAAAAAAATATTATGTCGTGAATGTCAACAGTTGAAAAAATGACTATGGCCATTTTGATGGCCCTTAAAGATGCAAAATAACAATTTTATTATGTTCTTGAAGGTTATAATGGATAGGACTCATTGTATGGAGAATTAAATTTTGTTAACAGATACGAGTATTTCGATTCGTTGTTTCTCAAATCTAAACATTTGCTATGAATGTTATTTGATAAGGCAAAAATTATACTCTCACTTTCATGTCTAGGAAATTAAATTTTGTATGAATTCTCTCATGTTCTCATTAATGAGAAATTAGGGAAAAGAATTTATATTATATACATATTTTAAGGCAATTTCCAAACATAAACAAAAGTAACAACTCACTTCAAAAAAATGAGAATGGTCACCTTATGTTAAATCTTGTTCATTAATCATGAGGAAGTCACAACGAAGTTCTTGGGAAGCTAATTTCGGTTTCAACTGGTTCCGATTTGATGCCCTCTTAATACATAACACTTTAGCACGATGCGTAAGGTACCTGACTCCCAATCAGCATATAAATATAAATAAATTGGGTGGCGCAACAGCTCGTGGAGAACCAGGGCCTAGTGACTTACAACTCACAACCATTCCTGTGTGCGTGTTTGTTGGCAGGAATGAAGGGGACCTACAGTTTTTTGCCGAGTCCGAACGGCTAAATGAGAAGCACTTTTTCATGACAAGTAATACTCTTGGAGGATTTGTCACTTCCTCGCAAGAGGCAGTACCTCGAATAAAACATTTCTGTTTTTAGGTGGCACGGCTGGGACTCGAACCCACGCCTTCGGCATGACAGTCCTACGCACTAACCATCATGCCACGAGGAACTACCTCCCAATCAGCATATCCATGGTTCAAATCCCAGAAAATCCATCAAGTAAGGAAAATGTTTTTTCATCACATAAATATAGGGGCTTATTGCGAGAGTCTATTCAGAATAGAATTAAAGTCGAATAGAATTAAAGTCTACTGTCGGTATTGCGAATCTCTATTTTAATAGATTTTTTTTCCTGATCGACTTTCTTCTGATAATAGGATAGTTTAAGAAAAAAATGGATAAATATAAGTAAGTAATAGTGGAGTAAAGTCTCAAAATGCAGTGAACTCTAGTCTTTAACTTTTTGACGAGCATGGTGGTTGGCGGCACAATCCAATAGCTCAAACCGAAGAAAATTCAGCCACGCAAAAAGAGGATACCAACCGATAGCTTTAGTCCACACATTTACAAAACTACTGGCCGAACAAGCTTTATCTGGTTGCAATGGTTAGAAAATGCACTTTTTAGATTGCATTTTTGGCTAAGTGTATCTATAATACAAGAAACTTCTATACATGTGGTATCAAATGAAAATAAAAGCTAAAACAGTCCTCTACGATACCAATGTCCGGACAGACTTTTATTGATTTTGCCACGAATCCGACCACCTTTGTAAAATTGGGAATTATCTTAATACTTTGATAAAAATGAACAACAAAAATGGTTAATGGTTCTTTCTTAACTTCATTTGATAAAAATCGCAATGTTAAAAAAGACATTTTTTTATAAAAACGGCCGGAGCTGTCGCAACTACCAAAAAGAGTCTGTCCGACCATTAGTATCGTATAGATAGAGAGCAGTCTTAGCTTTCATATAGTACCACATTAATAGAAGTTGCTTTTATAGGTACACTTAGCCGAAAATGCAACCTGAAAAGTGCATTTTCCAACCATTGCCACCAGATAAAGCTTTTCCGACCAGTAGTCTTGTAACCGTTAAGACATAAGATATCGATTAGCATCCTCTTTTTGTGTAGTTGCAATGAAATAATATGTAATCTTCTGGTCGCCTCCCACACTATTAGTACTACCTGCTTATCGCAAACAAAATTGCCAAAGATTCATTGAACCAAACTTATTTTCAAAAATTCGAAGGATATTAACGCAGATTTGACACTTCAATTGAAATTCCAGTTGAGAGCTTTATTATTTTTGTGTGTTTTGAAAGTCGATTCTATTTGAATATTCTACTGTGTAAGGCAATACCAGTTTAGATTTAAATAGAATAGAAAAAAGTCGAATAGACTTTTTTCGAATAGACTCTCGCAATAAGGCCCATAATTGTAAACTAAGTTTCAGATAAAACGCTTGCTTTGGACAAAAAATAAGAGAAAAACAGATAGCTAAATAAAAATTAATTTTTGATTTTATTTGCATAAGGCTTTCCAAACCTTTTATAAAGTTCCGTGAGTGTTTAAAGATGTGTTAATTGCGGGCTGCATCTGCTTTCACAAAACTTTTTGATGCAAATAATAGCCTGCACTAAGAACTTGTAAATTACTTTTCTGGGAAAGTAAAAGCCTGCCGCATTTGTAATGTTTGAATATTTTTGTTTGTATAAGGCTTTCTAGAAATATATTTGTTATCTCCAACCAACCTGTATGTGACTGTTTAAAAGCCTTTTAAGCTTCTCAAGTGGGCCAAATCCACTTTTCTAAGGACTTATAGAAGCAAATTTGCTGCATAGGAAAAAGCTTCGATAGACCCTTACAGAAGTTAAATTGTTAGTTGAGTAGGCTCGATGGTTTTCATTAGAAATGGATTTTGTACCCACTCGATGTCAGTTTTTGTATCTGGAAAGAAATCCAGCATGGATCTTTCGAGACTAACCAAATGGAGAGCAATAACGTTGCTCTGCTCCGAGTTCAAGTATGTTTTCTTGCAAGAAATCATGTTAAACTGGAAAACATTCAAAATTGTTCTTTTGTACACATGAGAGCCAGAAATTAACTTTTCTTTTCAAAGCTGCCAGTTTGTCTCTTGAAAAAATACTGTAATTGATTTTTCTGCAGAGCTGTAGCAGTTTCGTTGATCTTCTCGAAATGTGAAAATACAAAATAAGCTAATCTCGTAATCCATTGCTCATCATGCAATACATCAAAGAGGTTTGCAGTTGAAAACATATTTTTTCCAGTTTAAGCACATTCAACTCATCACGAAGTTGAAATAACCTGGATAAAGCTTTCCCTCTAAAAAGCCATCGGATTTTAGTATGAAGAAGAAGCGATTCGTACTGACTGCCCATATCTTTACACACTAATTTAAACAATCGCAATGGAGAGGACGACCAGTGTTCCCAGTACAAAATTCTAAATCCAGTCAAATTTGACTTGTTGACTGGATTTTTTTTCTTCCCAATCAATTAAAAAAAAAACAGTCAAACATAATGAATTTTTTTGTCAAGTCAAAAAAACAGTCAAATATGAAAATACCGAATTTTCATATCGAAAACAAAAATGTATTTTAGTAATTATTACCAACAAAAATAAACAATTGTGTTATAATTCATAGTACGAGTTATATAAATAAATACGTAAAATATTATTTTTCTGATTATAAATTTACGTAGGTAATTAAGCGATTTAAGTCTTCTTTCTGAACTGTACCAAATTTGTGATCCTTTGTTTATTTCTATATTTTGGCTTTTGTTTTGTTATTTATTCCAATTTTTTGTATTACATCGTCAGGAATTACAAAATTATTGCAACATTTTTTTCCCGCATTTGATCTCCTATAATGAAAATGGAATTTGTTAACCCATTTCCGCCTAACGTTGCGAAAACGCAACGTCGTACGTGTGGACGTATAGAACTTTACTGATGATAAATTTGAATGAGCTGATTTGTGATTTTGAAAGTTAATTTAATTATCTAATCGACCTGTTTTTGAATTTTTTTCTAAAAATTTGTTTTAATGGTTTTTTTGCACCTTCAAAATCGGAAATTTTCGAAATTTTTAGGTAAAATTTTTGAACCACTCAAAAATATCTTCAAAATTATAATTTTTCAAAATAAAGTCAACGGCATGTAAAGAAGGGTTCAAATTATATTCTAAAATAAAGTTGACGCAATTTATATTAGTTGCCTGCTTGACAGGTGAGGTGAAAGCACTGCGTTGCGTTTTCGCAACGTTCGTCTAATGTAGTAGCATTTGAACCCAAAAACAATATTTGCACTTCGTTGCGTTTTCAAATCAGAATAAACGGTTTTTTTCTCGGAATATTGTGTTTTTATGATTATATTGCACGAATTTTTGAAATAGTGTCAATTTTTGTTGCATCCTGTCAAACAAAAGGATGCGTTCTAATTCTGAGAAAAGAAAAAAACAATTCATTCAGTGCTATATTGGAAAAACCCTTTTTACCATCCACGCAACCTTATTCTTAGAAGTAATTAGACAGTAACTCCTGCTTATAGGAAACCTCAAAGCACAGGTCATTTTTCTAATGAGCATGGTCCCTATAAGAGAACTCTACTGTACTCAGGTACGGTACTGATGGGAGTGCAAGTGCATATTCCAATTCCCAGAAAAAAAATTAAACCAATTGATAAACGCGTGCTGTTTTGGAAAACCCCATCACGTACATAAGTTTTTTGCATTCGATTTATTTTTTACTTATAAGCTGTGAGTTGTGCGGTCAAGTTGTGTAGTTAAAAAATATATCTGTGTTAAAAAAAAGTGCAAAATTATGTATCGCAGAAAGTTTTTATCAGCTAGAGAACTCGAAGAGTTATTGATGAACCCGAGTTCTGACGAAGAAGACGAATTTAATTTGAATTTAGATGCAGCAGTTGAAACAAATGTTATAATTTTGCTTCCAAAAATTGATGCTGTAAGCGATAATGAGGAGATTGATGATAATGTGCAGCTTTTGGAAGATAGAAATGTTCCCAAATGAATTAGCGGGTGAAATTGAGATTGAATGTACATTCGACGATTTGAATTCTCCAAAAAAATACCACGAACCGGAAGTCAATGTTGTATCAAATGATACCCTACTACTATGGACGTCATTCCGCTAAAATGTTCATATTAGAGGAAAGCCCATTCATTTTGGATATAAGTATTGGAACTTGTGCTCACATGATGGTTACTTGTTCCAATTTATTCCGTATGGTGGAACAAGCAATGAGAAATCCTCTGAGTTCGGTTTGGGAGAAAATGTTGTACTGAGATTACTTTCGAAAATCGGTATACCAAGCCAACGCACGGTTACTTTCGACAACTTTTTTACGTCGCACAAACTTATCTATCGTCTTTCTAAATTGAATTACTTCGTAACTGGTAATTTTTATTTATTCTTAATTGTCGTAGTGAAATATCAACCGTTCTAATATTTATAGGCACAGTTCGTGAAAATAGAAGTGGTAAAGCAATGTTGACGGATCCAAAACAAATGAAGAAAAAAGTCGTGGTTCTATTGATTTTGCATTAGATAAGGAAAATGAAATTGCAGCTGTGCGTTGGAACGACAATTCCATTGTAACAATTTTATCAAATCATTTGATGGACCAACCAATCAAACGAGCAAAACGGTACGTCTGTGAAGTTAGCAGGGCAACTTTCACCCACGCAATTGGGCCCTTTTCAGGAATTTGCAGTTTTTTTGCATTTTTTTTGCATTTTTTTTGCATTTCTATTCCCGATTTTGCAGTTCGCCAAATAACGGTGTAATTTAGTGACCTGCTAACTTCACAGTGAAGTTAGCAGGTCACATGGCGTATCTCAGGAACCAAACGTGCTAGGAACTTGTAGTAAGGCTCCAAATTTGCAGTTTTTTTGCATTTCAAGAATAGGCTAGGTGAGAATTTTGAAGTCCTTTTTTTGAAAAAAATTTCATACTGACCTGCTAACTTCACAGTGAAGTTAGCAGGTCACATGTTGTATCTCACCAAGCATGCTAGGAACTTGCAATAAGGCTCCAAATTTGCAGTTTTTTTTGCATTTCAACGATAGGCTATGTTCAAAATTTGAAGTCCTCAATTTAAAAATTTCACAAGTTTGACTTCAATATGAAGCAAGTAGGTCACATCGTGTATCTCACGAACCAAGCATGCTAGGAACTTGCAGTAAGGCTCCAAATTTGCAGTTTTTTTGCATTTCAAGAATAGGCTAGGTCAGAATTTAGAAGTCCTTTTTTTTAAAAAAATTTCATACTGACCTGCTAACTTCACTGTGAAGTTAGCAGGTCACATGGTGTATCTCAGGAACCAAGCATGCTAGGAACTTGCAATAAGGCTCCAAATTTGCAGTTTTTTTGCATTTCAACGATAGGCTATGTTCAAAATTTGAAGTCCTCAATTTAAAAATTTCCGAAGTTTGACTTCAATATGAAGCAAGTAGGTCACATCGTGTATCTCACGAACCAAGCATGCTAGGAACTTGCAGTAAGGCTCCAAATTTGCAGTTTTTTTGCATTTCAAGAATAGAATAGGCTAGGTCAGAATTTTGAAGACCTTTTTTTTTTAAAAAAAAGTGAAGTTAGCAGGTCAGTATGAATTTTTTTTTAAAAAAAGGACTTCAAAATTCTGACCTAGCCTATTCTTGAAATGCAAAAAAACTGCAAATTTGGAGCCTTACTACAAGTTCCTAGCATGTTTGATTCCTGAGATACGCCATGTGACCTGCTAACTTCAATGTGAAGTTAGCAGGTCACTAAATTACACCGTTATTTGGCGAACTGCAAAATCGGGAATAGAACTGCAAAAAAAATGCAAAAAAACTGCAAATTCCTGTCAAGGTCCCAATTGCGTGGGTGAAAGTTGCCCTGCTAACTTCACAGACGTCAAAACGGTTTGATCGCAAAAAGAGGAAACACGTAAACATTCAAATGCCAAATGCAATTCGCGAATACGACATAACGATGGGAGGAGTTGATTTGTTCGACAACGCTACAAGCAACTATCGTATACGAATTCGAGGAAAAAAAGTGGTACTGGCCACTTTTATCAAACGCACTCGATGCAGCATTGGTAAATGCATGGAAGTTACACTGTATTTGCAAAAAAAAATGCTAAGGAAACAGCAATGACACAACTAGAATTTAGGACGCTTGTTGTAGAGTCCTTGTTGCGATCGGAGTCAAATGTTCAACATGTGCAAAGAAGGGATGGAAACCCAAATGAAGTGGTTCGTTTCGATGACATCAAGCATACAGTCACCAAAACAGAAAAGCGTCTTCGATGTCGCAAGTGCTCCAGCCCAGGCGCGGATCCAGGATTTCGTTCAGGGGGGGGCAATTTTCGTGAGTTTCCAAAATCTTGATAAAATCTTGAAAATTTGATAACACTTCATACCACTCTACACGTCTGGTCACACAAGGCAATGTGAGTTGATAAGTTTGAAACTTGAAGAAAGCAATTAACTCTTTCATAACTGCCACAGTGTCTCGAACAGCGGGTACTTTGAACTTTGTGAAATGAAGTTTTGCAATGTGTAGCTATAGCATGGTGTCTTTACAGTGTTTTTGAGTTCCCTCTAGATCTGCGTAACTCCACAATTATGCTCAGAAAACATAGTGGCACAGTAGTATGTCCCTATTCTGACACGTGACGTTCGAGTTCTAGTGAAATTTCCAGCCTCTTCTTAAGATGGGACAACCTAACCTAACTTTGCCAGAAAATGCCGTTTTTGAGAACGTCGCTAGCATCAAAAATTATTTTGTAGAAGATTCTCAAACGCAAACTGCAAGTCTTCTGTTCAAAAAGACAAATACAAGTTTTACTGCATAAGCATTGTGTTCGATAATGCAGTTTGCTAAAGTAACATGTTCGAAAACATCATGTGTGATGCAATTCTGCAGTAAAACAAAAATTCGAGTTGCAACAAAAATATTGAGAAGCCGAAGAACGTGTCCATAAACGTCAAATGCGTTTGCAAGAAAATTGAAGGACTTATAGATACTAAAGATTTTGTGCAAGAAAAATCATTGCATTAATTTGACAATAGCTGTATCTTAGCCAAACAAAAATTATAGATGAAAGCCGAGATGAACCGTATCAATTGCTATGATGCCTTCGTCCATCGATACAAAACCAAACTTTTCAAAATTGAAATAAAACACAATGATTATAGTAGAAAATACAAAGAAAAAACCACTCTTTATTAAACCTTTCCGTCCGACCTTTTCGGTTCAGCCTTCGATTGTGACTAACTTTCGTTATACATTTCATTACAATTTACTTTGCCTTCGTTAAGTTTTAATAAAAATGTTTAATATAAGCTCAATTCATCGTTTACAAAGTTGCAGTTCGATACAATAACAATATTCGTGTCGAAAAACTACGATCATTTGACAATCAAATTGACGTTGACTTGATGTTTTCAATAACGACCAAAAACAACTCTCCTTAAGTGCAAAAGTTCCATCCAACTTCTCTTGGGCAGTGACTCTGTAGTCATTTCCTGGTTTCTCTCCAATCTTTTTCGTTGGACTCGTACTCTTCGCCAGTTTAATAATATGGAACATGGAAGTCCCTTCAACACATCCATGAAAGTGACAAAATCCTCACGAATAGTTACATACAACAGAAACGTATTTTATGGCTAAAACAGATGTGCAGCACCGTCTGCAGGCATCGCTGCGTACAGCGCCAAACTCGAAACATATGTGCATACTCTTAAGGTGCGTAAACATTTCGGAGTAAAAAGACGGCGAGCAGCTCTGAAGAAGTTCTCGAGAGTAAAACTCAAAAGTGGACACAGACTCAGCCATGAAATAATCTCACCAGAGGGAAAGACAGATATCCGAGAGTCGCTCTCGAGATAACTCCCTCAAAGAAACGCACATTTAAATATTTATCATAAAAGGAACTCTATCACGGTTTTAGTATGAAATTTTTTGGTATTTCTCAATAACTTTTATTCACAAATGTAGTTTATTACTTTAACTTTGATAAGATGTCTTTATCCTGTAGATCCGAGCATTGGAAGCATAGTAAGAAATTTTTGAAGCTTATTAAATCGACGTAGGTAATTTAAAGATTTTTTTTTATTAAAATCAACTTTGAGGATGCAAATTTAGATAAGTGCCCCTACCGCCTCTCCCGTTACATTTATTTATTAAAAAAATCACTAACAAATTTGTAAAGGTGGGTTAGAGATGGAGCACTAAATAATTTGTAAATCATTATTTTTCGTATTGTGAGATTTTTCATTCACAGCATTTTGAAAAGTGAAAATCAAATCGATTTGGGATTCAACCTGCTCCCTAGTATGAAATAAATTGACTTTTCTCATAAAATATTATACAGTAATGTAACTTTATATTTATGTTTTAATTAAAGACCTTAACTTTGAAGATCGGACATCTAAAACCGAAGTTATAAGCTTTCCACTCAGTCGATTTGAGGGCTGTTTGTATAGAGCGGAACTTTTCTTAGCTGAACTTGGTCTACCATGGGCCAACGCACAACCACTCATTGCTGCAACGCTGCGCTGCCAAGAAAAAATGTTATCAATGTTTAACTAAATAACCCAGTTTTTTAATTACATTTTATTAAATTCATATTATATGCTTTGTTCGTTTTTGCCCAGGGGGGGGCAATTGCACCCATTGCCCCCCCCTTGTATCCGCGCCTGCTCCAGCCAAACCGTTTTTTCCTGCAAGAAATGTAATATCCCGCTTCATCCAAAATGCTTCGACGCATACCACACAAAAACCCATCTTTATAAGCATATCTTGATATAGTGTATACTTTCTTATAAACTTCTTCATTGTAACTTTTAATTTATACTTATTTATTACATTTTTCATAAAATTCTCAAATAAATTTCATTCATGTTCCATCTTAAAAAACTCAACTGGAACTGGTAGCCGTCTTAAATGGGTTTTAATGTTTATTTCATTCGGTTTCGTTGTATGGTTTTGACCAAAATCAGCTGACTGAAAATTGTCTGCACTTCTACATTAGAAATTGCCAATACTAATACAGAGATAGTGTATTTCACCAAATCTTGAATAGATTTTCTTCACTTGCAAAAGAATAGACTTCACAACAGAATGAGACTGTTTCCTTAATGTTTTTCCATCTTATAAGAAAAAGATTATTCCACTGGTTTAATGTTTTATCTGATAAAACCGATTCAACCTTTATCTCTTATAAAACCGGTTTCAAGGAGCTTCTGTTTTGAATTCATTACTCGTTTAAACTTGCTTAACCCTGAAGTTGAAGTGTATTTTGAAATTATTGATTTTTAAGTTCCAGTGCATATTGAATTAAATCCAGCCAAAAAAACAGTCAAAAAAATAGTTGACTGGATTTGTTTTTCCAGCATTTCCAGCTAACGGAGATAAAATCCAGTCAAATTTGACTGGAAACCAGACAAAATGTAACCTTTCCCACCATTGCTGCGGTTCCGTCGCTGCATATATCAATACATTTTCCCCAATTAATGAAACAGTTTCTGACCTTGAAGTTCACACTTCGATTAAAAATTATAAACTTAAAAAAATATTTTTTTTTGTGTGGAAATTTTCAATTTTTTTTTTCTTTATCGTTTGTATTTTACTGTTTATACTTCAGAAATTTGTGGAGCCCAGGGTTCCGCGGAACACACTTTGAGAATCGCTGGTTTAAGCTGTTGCTAGCTAAAACTGGGGCTTACCTGTTTAAGTTTCCATACGAAAAACTTTGTATTTGACTAGCAACAGCTTAAACAATATCTATGAAAATGAATATGAGTTAAGCAGGGTACCATAATTGATACATGTGAATGTGAACTCATTTGTTCTCATAAAGCAAAAAAAAAAAAAAAATGCATGGAATCATAGTCTGTCAAAACAAACATCCAAAGTAAGAAAACTATTCATTGAACAAACGGAATGGTATAACTACTTTGCAGAGATAAAAAGCGGTAGTAAGGAAAGATAAGCGATTACTGTAATGGCATTTGTCCGAAGCAAGGCTATATTAAAAGCTGTTGTGAGAGAGAAAAGGTATTAACATCGTAAGTATTTACTTCAAGTCCGTGATGGTGGGCTTACAGAAAATGAGGAGCAAACACCTATTTTATTCATATAAATGCGGAATTTTCAGGCAATTTTTCTATGTAAAGCGTGTTTAGGAAATTTGTTCAGTAGAAAGAATACCTCTCAGAGCCAACCAACTTTTCAGGTAAATACACCAATTAGGCGATAAGCACCTTTTAGCCTTCTAAGTGCCCGGATGTTGATGATATTTTACCAGCCATTTTAAAAAATACAGAAACAGGTATAAAATGCCTTTCCCTATTAGCATATTTCGAAGTTGAACCGTGCTTCGGCCGAAGTAGTTTTTAGTGCAAACATTTGGAAAAAAGATAAAAGTACAACTCATTTACAAATTCGTTTAGCACTAAATGCTTTTTCTTGAAGCCATTGGAAGAGGTAATTGATAAGTTCATAACATTATAATTTGTTATTAGAAGTACATACTCGTATTATAAAATATGCCTCTTAACCTTCACCAGCATGCTTAAAGTGAACGTAGATCATAGAAGCCATACCATGTATAAACTCACAATTATAAGCACCTTTAAGATGCTAGCACAACGAATATGAGAAACATGTCTATGAAGTTAGGAGGATACTTTTTAGGCTATTGATTATGCCATACAAAAAGGAACTAAGACGTTCATGGGACTTTATTGTAAAAATCATTGGAGGGCTTATTGAAGATAAGAAACCCGCGGAGTGCTATTGAATTAGAAGGTGCATTTCTTAGAGGGTGCAAAAGCAACCTTTTTGGTTTTTTGCATATAACTCGAAAACGAGGCAAAATTTTGAGTTAATTTTGAAAACTTTTTTGCATTAAAATGGATTTTTGAAAAAAAATTAAAAAAATTATAGTAAGCTAAATTAAATAAAAAGCATTGCTAGAAAATGTGAAAATCGCATTTTTTGTTTTTTTTTTTACTCATTAACTTATAACTTGTTTACCAGCAGAGATAGGTATAGGCTTTGCTTTATATAAAAGAAAGATAAAGATAATTAAATTTGCTTTAAAATTAATTATTCAAAAAACGGTTTGGATAAAAATCGACCGAGAAATAGTCATTCCAACTATAGGCTGATTTTAAGTTTTTAAAGCTTTATAAATGGCATTTTTGGCTATTTTAAGGGACTTGTTAGATTATGTGCTCAAACTCGTTTTATTAGTGAGTCATGATCAGTTCAATCAAAAATAAAAATGAAACTCCAAATTTTCCGCAGTTTAAGGGTTGCCATCTAGTTTTATCAAAATTTAAAATAGTTGCCAAAATCAACACACTTGCTCTTACAAAACCGGACTTTGAACACATGTTAGTGCATACCTTCTTGAAAATGAAAAAAGTATGGTGTCAGACCAGTTTTACGGTTGAAAGTCCTTGCCAGATGACCTCAACATTTTCAAAGTAGGTATTAAAGAAATAACTCTTTTTTTATTTTGGAATACCTAACTCGTATGGCACTATTTTGTCCATATAAAGAATGGCATAAGCTACAAAATACCCCGGTTTGTAAAAGATGATTTGTTAGTTTTGACAGTTATTTTAAATATTAGAAAACAAAAGGAAAAAAAAAAAAATCACCAACTTTATAACATTTAGGGCCGTCTGGCATTATGCATTTTCAATTGCCAAACTCGTCTGGCACTATTTTGTCTCTATTTAAGGAGAAATTAGCTGACATATATATTGAAAATCCAGCTATGTAAAACAAGGTTTGACAATAATTTGATATTAAAAAAAAGTAATTTCTTATAATACCTACTTTGAAAATGTTGAGCTCGTCTGGTCTTTTAACCGTAAAAATCGTCTGGCACTACTTTTTTTCATTTTCGAGTATGTTGTGGATGTTAATTTATTGAAAAAATTCTCGAGTTTCATTTTTTACGAGTGCATAGTTTGCCGTATAGGCATTGCCTTATATCGCAAGTTAAAAAAATCGAAATGCTGTAATTTTTCAGATTTTCTTTTATGATAAAAAAAAGAAGCTTTTGGACATTTTGATGCCATTTGGAACGAAATATTCCACACACTTCAGAATGGGTGCCGTGAAATAACGCCGAGCGAAATAAAAACCAAATGTCGAAATTCGGCTTAATTACGCCGAATTTTATCGTTCGGCTCTATTTCGCTTTGAAAAGTGAAATTAGGCCGGTTCGTCGTTATTTCAACGACGACGAGCGAATGCCAAATGGACGCCGAGAAGACGCTGACCGGATGCGTTGCGGACAAGGAGTGGATGCTTAGCGGATGCCTAGCGGACGCCGAGAGGATGCCTAGCAAAGGCCGAGCGGACGCTGAGCGGATGTCTAGCGGACGCTGAGTGGACGCTGAGCAGCCACCGAGTGGATGCCGAGCGGACGCTTAGCGGACAACAAGCGGACACCAAACGGATGCCGAATGGGAACCGAATGGACGCCGAGCGGAAGCAAAGCGGACGCCAAGCGGACACCGAGCGAACGCCAAGCAGATGCCTAGCGGAGGTCCGGAGGCCTAGCATCTTAATGAATATTGATTTCCTACAGTGTTTTGATTTGGAATACCCAAATATTTATTATTTTTGAACAAGTTCTAATGATTTTTTAAAATTTATAGTAGGTTTCTGTTATATTATTACTAGTTTTATACCTGTGCAAAAGCTGTAAGAATTATAATAACAAATGTATGTACATAATGCCGTTTAAGGAATGTTTGAAATACAACATGAAACCTAATCCACTTCAATAAAAGTACATATCCTCGGCTTTCTGTCAAAACCTCGTAAGTCTGTTTTAAAAAATTGGTTAGAAAACACAAAAAACCGATTTAAAAAGTAATAAAATGGAATTCTTAGATCGAAAAAGGTTTTAAAACTGGTTGATAGAACCAAAAGGAAGCATGATACAGTTCATCATCGTGTCCTGTAACCCCGGCTGGGCCATAGGGCGTCAACACTACGTCTCCATCCTTCACGGTCTGCTGCAAGGTACTTTAGCTGTGGCCACGTCTTTCTCTGGGATTCAGCTTCCCCTAACACAGTTTATTTCCATGTTGTTCTTGGTCTTTCAACCCGCCGTGCACCCTGAGGATTCCATTTAAAGGACTGCTTTGCAATTTCATCGTTTGGTTTCCTCAGTGTTTGACCAATCCAACGCCATTTACGCTTTCTTATGTCGAAGTCCAGCCGCTCTTGACTTGTCCTGCGCCACAATTCCGCATTTGATATTATTTGTGGCCAGCGAATCTTTAGGATGTGGCGAAGACAGCGATTTACAAAAGCCTGCAATTTCTTCGAAATAGTAGACGTGACTTTCCAGGTTTCACAAGCGTATAACAGCACGGATTTGACATTGGATTCGAAGAATCTCAACTTAGTGCGTAAGGAGATTTGACTGGATTTCCAATTTGGGGACAGCGTACCGAAGGCAGCACGAGCTTTATTCATTCTACTTTTAACGTCCAGATCCGTACCACCGTTTGCAGAAATAATACTGCCAAGGTAGTTGAACTGTTCCACTACTTCAACTGGCGTCTCCTGTAGAACAATACGCTGCTGTGTAGAGCGGCCTGTGAGCATTATTTTTGTCTTTTTGCTGTTTATTCTTAGAACACTCGACTCTCCCTTCACTTGCAGTGTTTGGCACATCCCGTTCAGCCCACTGATGTTATTTGCCAGTAGACATATGTCATCGGCAAAGTCTAAATGACTGAGCCTTTCGAACGGTCTCCATTGAATGCCCTGTCGCTCAGCTGTACCAACACTGGCCGTCAATACGTCGTCCATCGCCAGCAGGAAGAGAATTGGCGATAGAACATCCCCTTGTCTCACACCCTGTTGCACTACGAAGGAGTCGGATAGCAGCCCATTGTGCAAAACAAAACACCTTGCGTTGCTGTAGGACTCTTTTATAATGGCAACTATTTTTGGTGGAATTCGATTCTATCCTTTATTCGCTCGAGAATGATGGTTGCCATTAGTTTTGGGAAAACGGACAAAACGGTGATTCCACGCCAATTGTTGCAATTCTTTAAGTCACCTTTCTTTGGCAACTTAACAATCACACCATCCTTCCAATCCCTGGGATAGCATTCGTTTTCCCAAATGCTTTGTATCAACGGATGTAAAATACTAGCCGCTGTTACGGGATCGGCTTTCAGGAATTCAGCTGGTATTCCGTCCAGTCCAGCTGCCTTGTTGTTTTTGAGGAGATTTATTGATGTAAGGATTTCCGATTCTGACGGGGGTTCGATGTCAATAACCCTATAGGACCTGCGCATCTCGTTTAGTTGGGGCACTTCAGCACTCTGCTCAACTGAATCCTCATTTAGCAGGGCACAAAAATGGTCCTTCCATCTACGAAGCTGATCCTCAATTGATATCAAAAGTGTGCCATCCACATCCATTACAGGATGATTGGTGTTGCTTTTTTTCCCGATCACATCTTTGGCTATTTGGTACAATTCCCGGATATCTCCTCTTCTGGCAGCGATTTCCGCATTATCTGCGAGTCCATCTAACCTCACCCTCTTGTCACGTCTCACACAACGATAGACCATCTTATGTGCAATGCGGTACTCTCTTCGCAAGTCAGCCTTTTGTTGAATATCTGCTTCGGCATTTATTTGAATTTTCAACGATTTGCGAAGTTCGATCTTATCCCAGGTGTCTTGGGATATAAAAGAGTCTCTACGTCTCGTTCGCTTGGGTACAGTTTCGGATCCAGCCTCCATAAAAACACTTTTAATTTCACCCCACATCTCATCAATTGTTGAATGCTGGATTCCGTTTAATGACGCGGCTCTGTCGTTAAGGGTGGTGACATAGTTTCGACATATGTTGGGGTCATTTAAAGCACTAGTAATGAATTTTGAGCTCCTTGCTGCATCCTGCGCTGGTTTTTGTACGGCAGCGGTTCGTAGTTTGAGACTCATCATAACTAAATGGTGGTCGCTTCCCACATCGGCATTTCTAATACTCCGGATATCACACATAGACTTCCTCCATCGCTGCTGAATCATGATAATGATCAATTTGGTTTTCGGTTTGACCATCCGGATGCACCCAGGTAATTTTGCTGCACGTCTTATGCTTAAATACAGTCCGACCTATAACAAGACGATTCGCGTTACGAAAGTCGACAAGCAAGTCACCATTTTCATTCCGTGACCCCAAGCCATTTTTCCCATCACGCGGTGAGGTCTCCCATAACGACTATGATGTCGGCTCTCGGAACACTACTGTAAGCCGAGTAAAGATGAGTGTAGAACGCGGTTTTGTCTTCCTCTGTCGCTCCATTTGTGGGGGCGTAGCACTGAATTATTGTGACGTTACGAATTTTTGAACGAAACCTTGCTGTCATTAATCTCGCAGAAATGGGCGCCCAGGAGATCAAACTACGCCTCGCTTCTTCGTTCAACATAATTCCGACACCATGCAGTCTTTGGCCACCCTCTCTTTCATCTTCCCCGGAATACAGCATTCTCGTCTGTCCAGTGTCTGATCTGTATTCAGCTCTTCCTCTCCACTTAGTTTCGCTTATGCCCAGGATACTGATCTTTAGGCGAAGTATTTCACGCTCAACCTGCTCGTATCTACCATCGCTGTACAAGGATCGAACGTTCCATGCTCCGATTTTCGTACGTATGTGGTAGCCAAAAGTAACATTTGCGCTTCTTGAAAGATTTCTTCTATTTGTCAACGATTTATTTATTATTATGGCGTCTTGATTGACGCTCGTACATGAAAGATGCCGCACCCCCAAATCCGATGTGCGGTTTACTGCAACCGAAGCTGCAGAAGGATTTTCCATAAAAAGATTACCTCTTGGGGACTCATTTCCATTTGTTGTCATAGTTCATGTATCATATTTTCCGAGATATGATTAATAACATACATAAGCTCAGATTTGACAGGCACACCCGCCTTTTGTATGGTCAAACACATAACTGCTCGAGGCCTCCCACTATGAGAAAATAGACGCTTTTTGTAGCCGCCCAATATGGGTTACAGACGCTACCTGCTGCTGCCGTTGGCCTTTTACGAAAAAAAGCTCCTCCGCCACCAGATCATGCCGTTGACCGCTGCCTGCAGTTCATCCGTCTTAAGGGGGCTTTTAACCATCCCAAGGACAAGTTTGTGCCCTGACCAGCAAAGCTGGGTTGTCTGCTTATCCCGGCATCCATTCGGTCCCCCTGCACGTTAGCGTTACCCGCCCTCTACCTCGCGGAGGTGTGCATAGGGATTTTCCTATCATTGAGCCTAGGACCATATGGCATCCTAGCACTCTCAAGTACTTTTAGAGGGCAATACAGTTACGAGACATTAATATTTGAATTCAGTTATTTGTTTTGACTTACGAGGTTTTGACAGAAAGCCGACGATATTTATTTCCAACTCAACTTAGTTAACTTAGCTCCCCAGGACTTTTTTCATTGCACTGTTTAATCAAATAACTTCTGTTTTGTATATTGCTTCAAAATTACTTTAACTCTCTTGAAGGCTTTGGCTTTCTGAAAATAGAAGTAATTCAATATTAAGAATGCCAGTCCCAGGATTATTTTACTCACAAAAATTAAATACAAGTTAAACTCAATTGAATTCTCTTTGAAGAGTGAAATTAAATGCAAAATTCAACTGATTATTTTTTTGTAAATTGTAACCTATGCAATATGCCACTGATATAATTAACGTGCGTTTTGTTTCATTGTTGAATATTACTTCAAAAAGAATGAGATTTTGGCGGTCACAGTTTGAAAATTTCGTACAAAGTAAGGTTTTATTTAACTTCGTCAACTGTGAAGAGAGTAATAATTGAATGAAATTCTTGTTATGGGGTTATTTAAAGTCGAAGGTCCTTGCCAACATGCCCTTAACCATGCATTCAAGGAGTGATTCAATTGTTGCCCCAACGAAGCTCAGATAAATAAAGAAACTGACTGAACAATAGCAAGCTTGTGTGTGTTTATAAAAATGGTAGTCGCTGTTGCAAATTGTTAAGTAACGAAGCCTGCATTGCGATTGAGTTAATCTTTGGTCTGCAAAAATCAACTTTTTTTTCGACTTCAAGTAATTTTTGGCAATTATGACAGATTTGACTTTTCTGAATCCAAATCTGGTTTCAGAAAAATTCTATCACGTCCAGTTTTTTTAAATTGATTTTTGAAAAATATGATTGATTTGTAAAAAAGAACTCTCTTAAATTCGGTTGACCTGGTAAAAAAAAAAACTATTGTGCCTATTCTGCTCAAATTTGAAGGACTTACTCCACAAAATATTAGCTTTCACATGAAACCAGATTTGTCATCATCCATTAATGTTCACCCATATTTTAAACCGTTATTTAACAAAAAAAAAAAAAACAACAGAAATTTTGTTGTTTTATGATTTACGCTATAAAAACATATTTTTTTGGGAAATCTTTCAGGTCCTGTTATTAGTTTTTAAAAAAAGTTTGTATCGCTGAAGAAACTCAGCGTCAAATGTTTCCAAAAAACGGGTTTTTGACATGTTTGAGTCTATTCTTTCTTTATTCAAACACGTTAAATACTAACGCAACAATCTTAAAATATAAATTATAAATACTTAAATCTATTTTATAAATTTAATTGTAGTGAATGAACATATTCTTAAAATTGTGTGATTTGACGTTATCATTAATTGAATTAATTAGAATAAGTTGTTATTGAAGACATTAATTAAGAAATTGAGAGGACTATTGGCTCCATAGTTAGATCTACTGATAATAATATTACAAAGGGACAATTATTGCCTTCTTAAGCTAGGAAGGCTAAAACTAAAATTCAATCTACAAAGGACCGATGGGGCTGTATTTTTATAATCCCTATTATAATACAGAATTACAAGTACTCTCGATGATTTGATAGAGATGGAAGGGTTATTAGCTGGAGTCTTTGCGTGTATGGTGGCAAAACAAACCTACTAGACCAGGGAAGAAAACGTAAACAAAATCTCATAAATCTTCTTTGTACACACTCTATTCTGTTAACATGAACCGCGTAATATGGGGCCCATACAATGCAACCGTATTCCAGAATTGATCTAAAAAAAGAAACATACAGAATTTTTAGAAGATAAGGATCACGAAAGTTACGAGCAAACCTTTTAATGAAACCAAGCATCTTATCAGCTTTTTTTTATAATGTAGTTTTAATTGTCAGTGAATGAGAGTTCTGAGTCCAAAACCACCCCAAGGTCAACAAAACTTGACAGGCTGCATAAAAGTGACGTATTCAACAAATAATTAAATGTAAGCACGTTTTGTTTGCGTGTAAAACGCATGATTTTACTCTTGTCAATATTTAAGGACAGGCGATTAGTGTTGCACCATTCCCAGAACTTATGAAGATCATCCTGTAAAAGCTCACAGTCAGTTACTGAGTCAATTTTTCGAAATATTTTCACGTCATCGGCATAAGTTAAGGACATAGAGTTACGTAAAACAGAAGGAAGATCATTAATAAATAAAACAAACAATAACGGACCAAGATGACTCCCTTGAGGAACACCTGAATTTACTATAAACCATCTAGAAACGTTCATTTTTAAAAACAATACTATAATAATCTATTGCTGCGATACGAGGAAATCCATAAAATAAAGCGATCGTTTAGTCCAATGGTGCTTAGTTTCTTAAGTAATATTTCATGATTTAATTTGTCGAAAGCTTTACTGAAGTCAGTAAAAACACAATCAACCTGCTTATATTTTTCAAAAGTATCCAAGCAGAAAGTCATAAACTGTAGTAAATTAGTGACCGTCGATTTCTTCTTAACAAAACCATGCTGGTTTTCACATATAACAGAGGAGCAATGAAAAGACAGAACATCACAGATAATAGATTCGAACAATTTTGGAATGACAGAAAGCTTAACAATAGGCCTGTAGTTAGTTACTATTTTGTTTTAACCATTCTTGTGAATGGGAGTAAGAAATGCATTTTTCCAAAAAGCAGGAAACGTAGAACATTGACTTCATGAAAAGCACAAACAACGGGTATGACATAAATATTGCACATTTTTTCAGAATAAAAGAAGGTAAGCCATCAGGGCCGGGACTAAAACATTCATCTAACTTTTCGATATAGTCAAGAATAGTCGACTCGGATATTGCAAAATTAATTAGCGCAAAATTATAGACAGCTTATTTTAAGGGCCTTAGCGTGATACTACTATAGTTAACAATTGTTTAACTTTAATGCAGTTGTCTAACTTTTCCTGAATTATAGACACATGCTAGTTAGTATCACGCTAAGGCCATTTTCTAAACAAATTAAAGTTAAACTCGCCTTAATCAATGACAGTTCGTGCGACAGACGTCATTTGAGCTAGTGTGATACTAAAAAAATTACATAAAATCACACTTTAGTGATTTTTACTTTAATGCAAGTGCTTAAACATAAAGTTGGTTTGACATCGTTCATAATTTAAGAAAACGCCATTTTCACCTAGTGTTACACTAAAGTTGTTTAAGTATCGTGTTAACTTCACTATAATTTTGCGCCATTGAGTTCAGGTGTGAGAACTCGTCATTTGTAAAGCTAATATTTGGATCGTTTGTAGAAGCGTTTTCAAAGGCACTTTGAAAGAATTCGGCAAACATGTTAGATATTACCTCTGGAGAATGGCAAGTAGAGACATTATAGCTAATATCTGCTGGGTAACCGTCCGATTTTCTTTTACAGTTGACATAATTCCAGAAGTTACGTAGAATGGATTTTAGTCCGTTACATGTTTTTGCATGACGTACCTTTTCAATTTACTAACTTTTCATTTACTCTTACTTAAATATGACAGAATTACAAAGTTAGCTTAAAAATGTTTAACACATATCATAAACACTTATTTTTTATGTTCAAATATTTGTATTTGCTTTTTGCTTTGTAAACAGCCTGGCAGAATTGCCATTTCATAAACGACGGAACGGCTTTTATTTTGTTCCGGCGCGGTGCTTGTCTATGTCTATACAATGGCTGAAGGCACTTCCTTCACGTTATCATGCAGCCAGTTGAATGTTTTTTTATCTAAAACTTTTTCCAGTTTCAAAGTTTTTATTTGCTGGGGTTGGGGCTTATTCCTCCGACCAAAGGTAAAATATCGTTGTTGCTTCCGTACCTACATATATACAAAAGTTCGAATACAAAGTATTATACCATGTTTATTTCGTGGCCAAAAGATCTAAGATTCCATGTCATTACGTCCACTCAAATGAAAATTTACATTTTCCCTGAAGAGTTTGTCTTTTCCTTTGCAATACAAACGAATTGGCTTGTTTGTAAGAGAAATATACTTTTCTATAGATTTGCTTGAGGCCAAGGAAGAAGAGGGTATAAGTATACAGATATAACTTAAAGGAATCCGATACAACTACAACAAGTACATAAATAAATACCTCCATATTTGTAATGTTTTACTTTTGCACAAAAATTTTCTACACAATTAAAGTTCTTGCCTTTAATTTAAAATGAAATTTGTGAGCTTTTGATACAATGCCCTACCGTTCTAGTGGAACATTTTTATTTAACCTCAATAGTTTGACAAAAATGATAATCTAAATAATTTAATGAATTCCTAAGATAGCAAGGACAAAGACCTCAGCTGATGTAATTTTTTAACAAATTCAAGGTAGGTAGGTAAAAGTTGTAGGTGACAAAATTATAATGATTTTGTCATTATATATACACCTTACACTTAGGAAAAAAAATATACGACTGCGTCGCACGTACTTGCTCTTTATTCAACTATCAACTAGTCTTTTTTTTTATAATATACGCGCACTAAAGGGGTTTTGACTACCCTTAAATTGATTGAACACAGTGCGAGCGTTAGGAAAATAGGGAAGGATTTGAAAGGAGATACTGATGCACATTAGTTTTGAAGTTCTGAATATCAAAATGGAAGGGAAAAATAGAGCCGGGTAAAGCATTCCACATTCGTGTTGTTCGGCTGAAAAAAAGAATCTCTGTACTTTACTGTTCGTCCGAAATTGGGCTCAAGAGTAAACTGATGCGCATTCCTGGAAGTGCGAGTATTACGTTGGAATTGTTTTAGAGGAGGAATGCAACTGGCTATTTCACTAGAACACTGTTTATAAAAATAGCGATAGAATAAGGAGAGACATGAAATATTACGACGGTGTTCAAGAGATGCGAATGTTTCCGTTATATTACAGTCACCTATCATTTTAAGAGCTCTTTTTTGGATTCTATCTAAAAGGCTTAAATGAGTTATTGGAGCACCTGCCCAAATATGAGAATTATATTCAAGCTTCGGACGAATGAAGGCCTTGTAGATTATAGCCAGATCGGAAGGGGAACAAAATTTCTTGCATCTTCGAAGAAAACCTAAACAATTCGCAGCATTTTTGGCGACATTGAATATGTGTTCATTCCACAGAAATTGATCTGAGTTCTGAGATGCACATACCCAGAACTGAAAGCTGTTCAGTTTCATCGATGCAAGTACCACTCATGGATAGTGGCATTGGGGGTGTGTTCTGCTTTAGAGACAGCAAACAGCATTGTGTTTTTGAAGCATTAAATTCTTATTCCCCACTCAACAATGCTGTCAAGATCAGAATTTAATGAGCTTATCATACGCTGCCGTTCAAGTTTCACATCCGAAGGACAAGGATATGAATCAAGAAACGAATATGAAAAGCTGAGGGTGCTGTCATCAGCAAAACAGTTTAATGGATTAGAAGTTTCAGACAAGAGATCTTTTATGAAAATGAGAAAGAGAGTTGGAGACAAAACGGAGCCCTGGGGCACACCAGCATTTATTTTATGAATATCAGACTTGAAACCATCCAGCACAACTTGTATTGAACGGTCCGAAAGGTAATTTCTAATCCAACGAAGAAGAGATTCATCAAAACCAAATGCACGCATTTTCGATAAGAGAGCTTGATGCCAAACTCTATCAAACGCTTTTGAAATATCAAGTGCAACAATCTTTCTTTCTCCAAAACGATGTAAAGATTTGTTCCACTGCTCGGTGAGATATACCATCAGATCACCAGTGGACCTATGGCTACGAAAGCCGTACTGCCGGTCATTAAGAAGCTTCCGTTCTTCAAGATATTTCTAAAGCTGATAATTAATCAGCGTTTCCATGACCTTGGAAAGAAGGGACGTAAGTGCAATTGGACGATAATTAGAGGGAGAAGAAGATGCGCCTTTTTTAGGGACAGGCTGGACAAATGCTGTTTTCCATCCACTCGGAAAGAGACCAGTAGAGTAGGACAGATGGAAAAGCTTACGGAGTGGCTTTGCCAGCATTGAAGAACACCTCTTCAGAACAATTGGAGGGATACTATCCGGGCCAGCGGATTTGTGTACATCAAGATCTTTTAGAACTCTAGCTACTGTACGAGTGCGAAAGAAGATTTGTCCCATAAAATCATTACCGCTCTCAAGTAAAGGTGGAGTCATGACACTCTCTGGCAGCATCGAATTAACAGCAAACTGTGCTGCAAGCAAATTGGATTTATCTAGTGAGCTGACAACAGGAGTATCAATGAAGACGAGCGTTGGAACCGAAGACGAGGTAGAAGATGCTGAGGAAATCCAGCGAAACGTCGGGATAAAATTTATGTATTTGTTTTCATTTGCATAGAAATTTAAATTGACCAAAAAAGCCCAAATATTAAAAAGAAAAGAAATAGAATTACGTACGTTTTTTACAAATGACCAGAAATTTTTACTACCTTTGGGACATTGTAGTATTTTTTGCCTTAATTTCTGATCATGCAAAAATTTGGTTCTTCGAATATGAACGTTACAGGTCTTTCGAGCTTGTTTGAACTTATTCCGGTTTTCCTCAGAGGGGTTGGCTTTGTATCTTCGGAAACTTACCTAACCCTGATAACCTCTTTACAGCTCGAATAAAATTCCTCATACCGTGAAGAATTAAATTTGTAATCATATCTGCGCTGGAGTCAACGTCACTACCGAGGAAGCATACCCTGAGGCCACACGAGCGAGTAATCGCAAGCGAGTTACTAATACATCGAAACTTTTTCTACTCGCTAGTCAACTGGCTTTCCTTTTTCGAAGCCAGTTGAGAAGCGAGTAGAGTGGCGAGTGATTTGACAATTAATGTATGTACCCAACTCGCTAGCGAGTACTCGCTCGTGTGGCCTCCGAGATAGTGACCAGTTAAGACCGTCCCAATGGGCTTTCTCGTATTGCCCAACAGTTCTCATAGGCGTTATTCTTCTAACTGGATTGATTTGGCACGATAAATTGGCAGATATGACACAATGATCCGATGTGCCCAGAGGCGATAGTACACTAATAGTGTCAGGGTCAGAAGTAAGAAACAAGTCTAAAGTGTTGGCGGATTGGCCTGAAACGTCAGGGATACGAGTTGGCTCGTCAAAAAGCTGAGTTAGTTGGTTTAATTCTGCAAAGACCTCAACATACCTTCCTTCGGGTGTTGTCTGGCCAGAAAAGCGAAG
The DNA here is from genome assembly GCA_963921185.1 of Dasysyrphus tricinctus. Lineage (NCBI taxonomy): Eukaryota > Metazoa > Arthropoda > Insecta > Diptera > Syrphidae > Dasysyrphus > Dasysyrphus tricinctus. The sequence continues at coordinate 128,521,230 of OY992532.1, forward strand.
CCACGAAGAATTGTGTACATTGAAATCGCCTGCAATGACGATTTCAGTGTGAGGATAAGAGAATCAAATTCGTTAAAAGTTGAATTTCTGTCAAAATTTGGGCTCCGATAAATGAAGCAGGTATGAATGATGCGCTTATTCACCAAGAATTTTAGCCACACGAAGTTGAAATTTGTGTTTGAGCACAAACCTTATTGTGGTTGGAGTTGGTACGCAACATAATTTCTTATGTAGACGGCGAGACCATGATGGGAAAAGAATAATGGCACTAAGCTATACCCATATATATTAAATTCTGAAAAATCAGAATTTTCCCCTATCTGAGTTTTCACAGCTGGCCTGTTTTGTACATTATAAACGTACACGGCACAGAAATTTTTTTGAGATGAAAAAACAAGAATGCCATCTGATTTCTTGATAAAAATATGAATGCATAAAAAAAATTATTAGAGTGGTTTACAAAATTAATATTAATTTTTTTTTTAAATCGTTGCTGAATCATAATATGGTCAATTTGGTTTTCAGTTTGACCATCCGGGTGTACTCAGGTGATTTTGTTGCAAGTCTTTTGTTTAAACACAGTCCCACCCAGTACAAGACGATTAGTGTTACAAAAACCGACCAGCAAATCGCCATTTTCATTCCGTGACCCCAAGCCATTTTTCCTCATCCACGCATCGCCGTCGTTGTCGGATCTGACTTGGACATTGACCTAGAAAATTCAAACAGGCTTTTGAAAAAAAAAAAATATATTATGCCGCAGGACGACAACTCATCTTCACCAATACATAACGCTATTTTTTGTACCGAAAATATTGTCTCGAAAGAGAATATAAAAATGACTTCGGCTCTCAAATAATGGTATTTTTGATTGATATGAAAAAAGTCTACCCCTGCAATGCAGTCGAATGTGAGGGCATAAAATTAAAGGAATTTGATACACCAACCATTCAAAGTGAAAGTCTGGAGGATCTTATTCCACCGAAACAACATAGACTCCGTACCATCAACGACGAACTCAACGAAGTCGACAATAATGACGCTTCATCAGATGATGACTTCATTGACGAAACTAACATACATTTTTGATACTGTGACTGACTAACTGAATAACTGACAAACTGATTGGCTAGGACGTGGAATGCAATGTAAGTCTACCTGCTTGTGGTGCATTCTGGGTAACGCCAAATGACTTACAGTCATATTATTCACTTAATTGATCCGGTTTTAAAGATACAAGTTGGTTAAATGTGAGTATGGTCTCAAAAGTTTCACCCAAGCACATAATATTCAATCGTTAAACCATGCAATAAACCCGGCTCTGGACCTTTGGCACCTCATATGAGGGAAATTTGATAAGAAAAAATGCCATCTAATTGGTCAGTAATTGGTCCGAAAAGGTCAAGTGGTCCCAGAAAATGGTCAGCCCTAGATAACTTGTAATAAAGGTTTAAACTTTTTCTACGTCGCTCAAGGTCACGCGTGTTATGAATATGGTCAATGACACCACCAATAAGAATGACATCGACATCGTCAAACCTTGTTTAACGACAAAAACAAGCAGATTCTAAATAAATGTGAAAATGGGAACGGAAACGAATCAAATAACATTTCATTTCCTTTCCCATCAAACTGTTAACTATGTATATATTATTTGTAGGTGAAATTAATAAAGAAGGGCATTCATTGACTGACCAGCAAAAAGTAAAGTGTTTTTATTTTACCTTTCTTACTTTTAAAGCTGAATAGTTGTGCAATCAAAAACAAAATAAGTGCAAGAACTTAACTGGCGCAGTCGACGAACCTACACGAAAATAGTGGTCTTAAAAAGTGGATACGTAGTGTTGTAGTAAAAATTTAAAAACGACACGAAGAAACGAATCTTAAGAGACAGTGATTTTTTTTTTGAAACAATATAATAATTGTGAGCTAAAAATCAGCCACAAAAAATACATTAAAAGACAGTGTTTGGTTGTTTACCGTCCACAACCCCTCCACCACCCTGATAAAAAAAAAAGTGAAGTGAGAGTGAGAGTTTAAAAATAAATTGTGTTTGCCATCCACAACCCCACCTCCTACCATGAAATAATAAATAAATACATCATACAAAAAAAAAAACATTGAATAAAGTGTGATACAGTCAAAGACATTTACAATGACTCCGCAAGAAATCATACAACAACAGCAAAAAATGCAGGAATGCATTACGATGCTTACTCAGTTGGTAGTGCAAAGCACTAGAGCGGCAACCAGAGATGCAGAATACAATTCGAGACCAAGTACAAGTCAAAATTATAGGAATAATGTGTGGAAACCAAGGTCGAATAACTTTAGACAGCAGAGTAATAGCTATTCACAACAAATGCGACCTGCAACAAGTAGTCAAAGTAAAAAAAATAAAGAATCGGATCATATGTCTGTAGATGCGATGAGCGACGAAGTTAATGCTATACATGATACATTTTTTTATAAATTAGCCTCGGAAAATAAAGTTATGCTGACCTTGACATTACAAAAAAAGAAATACATATATAGCTTTGTTAGACACCGGGTCTACAATAAGCTTATTAAATGTAAATAATTGCCAAGAATTAGAGTATAGAATACTGAGTGAGGAACCAACAATAATAAAAACAATACAAGGTGAAGTAGATAAACCCAATAGGATTGTAGCTACGGTATGTCCAGATGAATTTAAGTGTCCGGTAAATGCAAGAATGAAATGGATTGCTATAGGAATGGATAAGTCATTTAATTTTATTTTAGGTATGGATTGGGTAAACAAAAATGTAAGGGAAATTAATGTAGAAAAAGAAGAAGTGATCATGAATAATGGGGTGAGCCTTCCATTCTTGACAAAAACTTTAGAAGAAGTAAATGTACTTGAAGTAAGCGAAGTGCAAGACATACCATTAGATCATTTAAATGAAATGGAACGAAGAGGAATAGAACCTTTAATTAGAGAATTTAACAGTCTATTGTATCGGGAAGGAGATATTTTAACTAGTACCGATACTATTGTCCATGAAATAAATACAACTACAGACGAACAAATTAATTCAAAGTTATATCGTTATCCAAAAATACATGAGGTTCAGACACTTCATAAGAGAACAGTTATAGAATTAAACCCATTAGAAAGCGAGAATTTTATAAAAGATATGCTAAGGAGATATATAAAGAGAGGGCAAATTGGAATTTACTCTGAAGTTAATGACTCAGATTACAATAAGATACAACTTATAATGATATCAATGTTTTCATCAGACAACAATATAAAATTCATACGATGTTCGAAAAGAGCCCAAGAAATAAAGACAGAGGCAGAATTACACAAGCAATTGTCACTTTACCATACTAAAGAGTCAATGCATAGTGGAATGAACGAATGTTACCATAGCCTTAAAGATAAAATATATTTTCCTAAGTTGAGAGATCATATTCATCTTATAATAAGTAATTGCAGTAAATGTAGAGAAATAAAATATGATAGGAAACCGATTAAAGCAAAATTTAAAATCACAGAAACCCCATTAGAAAAAAATGAAGTTATTCATCTTGACATATTTCATTTTAAAAAACATGCTTTTGTAACTACAATAGACAAACTAACTAAATTTGCAGCAGCTTATCAGATTACTGACCGTAACTGGAGAGCGAAAAAGACATTAATAATTGAGCAGTTTGCTAAATTCGGTAAACCAAAAAAAATTATAATGGACAATGAGTTTAGAGCAGAACAACTAATTGAAATCTTAGATGCCGAAGGCGTTGAAGTTCATCTTACGAAACCAAATAACCATACAGGTAATGCAGACATAGAGCGGCTTCACTCAACTTTATTAGAAATAATAACGGGAATAGAGGGAAGTGAGCTCTCAATTGAAATGAAGATTCAGATGGCTATAGGAAACTATAACGATCGTTATCACTCCACAATAAAATGTTCACCTAGACAGGCAAAAGATGAAGAAGATAGTCAAAATTTAGGAGCAAGAATAGAAAAGACAAAGGGAAATATAATTAACAAAAGGAATTTAAGTAGAGAAAATTACAATGAAAATAGAGATATAGGACATATTAGGAATTATAAGAGACTCAGACATAAAGATGAGCCTTATTATAGATTAAATCCTTTAAAGAATGTACATGTGTCCAATATTAAAAGACCTCTCAAAATTACAGATTTTAATCAACGTGATAATCTTATTAATAATAATACCAGCAGTACAGGGGCTACTACAGGTAACTCCGATTCATGAAGAGATAGGATACACTACCATCAAGGTCAAAGAAGTTGAAATCGTCAACCAGACCATAACCATCCTCCACTTAATAAATGTAAACGACATGGACAATCTACTTTCCCAGATCGAGAATAATATTAAGAATTTTGACATAAATAACAAGGAATTGTTAAAAACAGTTATAGACAATATCAGAGCCAAAATCAGGTCAATAGTTCCAAAAGAAACTAGACAGAAAAGAGGTCTAATCAATTTAGTAGGTACTGCAAACAAATGGCTTTTTGGTACCATGGATGACAATGATAGGCAAGAAATATTGGAACACTTGAAAACTAACGAAGAAAATAATCACAATGCTATTTTCAATTCGAACAAACAAATTTCGATTAATAGGCATTTTGATGATACTTTCAACATTCTCAGAAAAGCAATAGAGCAAGACAGAAATAAGACAACAGAATTCCTTAATTCAATTTCGGAACTTAATAACGACATGAAAAGACAATCACTGTACTTAGATCAAATGCTAAAGTTGAGATATTTAGAGAACAAAATAGATCAAATACAGGATAGTATAGCTTCCGCTAAAAATGATGTCTTTCATCCAAGTATTTTGACGTCAGAGGAAATTAAAATGTACAATATTGATTTTTATATGTTAAAATTAGTAAAAATTGGTGTATTAAAATATGTTAACCAATCATTAGTTATAGCAATTAAAATTCCTAAGAATTATATTAAAGTAGATCTTAAGCTAATTTTTCCTTTACCAAACTCGGAATTCTTTGAGATTGATGAAAAAGAAACATATTTTGTAACAATTAAAAACAAAAACTTTGAATTCCAAGAAAACAAACTGTTAAAAGAATTAAAAGTAAGTAAAAATTGTGTTTGGAAAAATGAATGTAGACTTAAATTTAATAATAAAACAATTATTAAAAATATCGATGATGATACAATAGTAATTTTGAATGCAGTTCAAGAAAAATTATTTCAAAACTGTGATGATCGAACTATAATATTAAGCAAAAATAATTTAATAAATTTTTATAACTGCAACATAGAAATTTGTCAAGAACGATTTAACAATCAAGTAACGAAAATTCAAGCTAAATATTTTTATCCAAGTAATAATGTAAATAAAACAATACCGAAAGCTGTAAACTTTGAAAATATTATGATAAAACATTTTGAAAACATTAAGGAATTCAAAGTCTGGCGGTGAAGGTGTTATGAATATGGTCAATGACACCACCAATAAGAATGACATCGACATCGTCAAACCTTGTTTAACGACAAAAACAAGCAGATTCTAAATAAATGTGAAAATGGGAACGGAAACGAATCAAATAACATTTCATTTCCTTTCCCATCAAACTGTTAACTATGTATATATTATTTGTAGGTGAAATTAATAAAGAAGGGCATTCATTGACTGACCAGCAAAAAGTAAAGTGTTTTTATTTTACCTTTCTTACTTTTAAAGCTGAATAGTTGTGCAATCAAAAACAAAATAAGTGCAAGAACTTAACTCGCGTGGTTTTTGGCACCTAATTTATGGGAAATTTGCGCAAAATGTGCACCACCCGAAAGATTTCTAGATCGTGATAAAAGGTCAATTATTTTCAGCAATTGGTCAGCCATAGATTTTTTATGAGTATTTAATGAATTTAAAAAAACTTCAAGGTCAAAAAGATTTTTGGCACCTCATCTCTAGGTCTATATAAAAGGTCAGCTAGTTTCAGTTATTGGTATAGATAGGTATAGATTTTTTTTAATGAATTCTTAAAACTTTCAAGGTCATAGCAATTTTTGGCACCTCATTTATGGAAAATTTAATACCCTCAAAAAGCCCCTTAGAACATGCATATAAAAGCTTAGCTAGTTTTATTAATTGGTCAGCCATAGTTTTTTAATGAATTTTTAAATTATTGTTCAAGGTCACACGTGATTTTTGGCACCTCATTCATGGGAAATTTAAAAAATTTAATACCACCCAAAAGGCCCTGAGGTCTTTATAAAAGGTCAGCTAGTTAAAGTAATTGGTCAGCTATAGATTCTTTCTTACGATTTTTTAAATTATTTTTTTTTCAAGGTCACGAAATCGTTCATGACCTTGAAAAAAAAACTTTAGAAAAATCGTATAAAAGAATGTATAGCTGACCAATTACTGACACTAGCTGACCTTTTATACAGATCTAGAGATCTTTCAGATGGTACACATTTTTTGCAAATTTCCCATAAATGAGGTGCCAAAAATAGCCCGTGACCTTGATCGACCTTGAGAAAGTTTAAGCCTTTATTACAAGTTATCTAGGGCTGACCAATTTCTGGGACCATTTGACCTTTTCTGACCAATTACTGACCAATTAGATGGCATTTTTTTAATCAAATTTTCCTCATATGAGGTGCCAAAGGCCCAGAGCCAATAAACCCTATTTATTAAAACGTGTCGCGTTTATTCCGATTTAATTTTTAACTGGCCTCCAGGGAGCTGTTAAAGTAGTTCAACCCGGGTCTAAATTAAATTTTCAGTACATTCACTCAATTTAGGCAAGTAAAATCACATTTGAAGTTTTTTGTGTTCAAACGGCAATAGCTAGAGTAACTTAATTTTTTTTTAATTTTGAACAATAAAATTTGAAATACAACAACAAGAAACGAAGAAAAAGAAAATACATGCTGGTAAATGTCAAATTATTGACACTCCGTGCGTTTAAAATCGGTGTATAGTCAAGTTTAAACAATTTAACACCCGGTTTTTATGTATTTTCAATCTACCGAGTTTAGTGCGTGTTTTGAGTGAATATTATGAACAAAAGTTTAAGTTGAAAAGTTTAAAATATGCAGATTAATAAGACAGGTTTAAAATTCACTTAAACCTTTTTTACAAATAAACCTTATTTACAAAAGCAAATTGATGGCCGTTACATTTTTCAAAATCGGATAATTTTTACGGCACTGGTGACGGCTTAAAAAATTTTAAAGTTTTTTTTGTTCGGCTGTTTTTAATTTTTTTTTCATCATAACTTTTCTATTACGGTAGATGAAAAAAATGACGTATCAAGATTTTTCCATGACGAATTAATTGCGTTTATATTTTTTATAAATAACATAATTTTTACGGCGCTGGTTACTGTTCAAAATATGATACCTAGCTATACTCAAATTTTCTACAAAGTTTAGTGTCATTAATTATAATTATAATAATAATATATAATTATAATATAACTTCTACAAAAACGGTCATAACCATAGAATTTATCTATAGATTTTGTCCGTAAATGCCTCATTTTTATTGCAATAGACCCGGCTTTGGGTAGAATGTTCAAAAATCATCATAGTTTTGTAATATATATTTTTCTTTTGCAAAAGAATACATTTCTGACCACAATTTTTATTGAAAAAATAATGTTTTTTTAAGATTTCGGCTAATTGTACTTATATGTACTTGACCGATTGGGATAAATAAGAATTATTTTTGTTGGAAATTTAAAATTGTTTGATTTAAGATACTTTCCAAGCTGATTCTTTACGTCGCAATTAAGATATGCACCAAATACTAATAATACTTTCGAAAAAAAATTAAAAAAATCGTATCTCGAAAACCTATCCATTGAAATTTTTTTTAATGTGATTTTCGAGATCAGTGGACCCAAATCTATACGAATAAAATAGTGGCACTTAATGTACAGAAAATTTTATTTATTTTGTAAACTAGTGTTATCTAACATCTTGTTCTTGGTCATGCATAATACGTTACAGCTTTTATATGAACATTCGGGTAGGTATACCCCGCCTTCAATAAATACTGTCCCTGAATTCTTTCATATCTAAGTTATATCTCGTTTTCACAAAGACAATTTGTGTAAATTCGTTGTTCTTTGAGAATAATGGAAAACTATACTAAAAGCTTGCCTTTGGCAGATAACGTGATTCACATCTAAGGATGGAGAAAAAGAGATGTCATCAACCTTTGTTGCAAAATAGTGTTTAGTGTTCCCTTTTTATTAAAAATAAACCTCGTTCTTCATCTAATGATTATGCTCAAAAGCATCACATCTCTAGGAAATCTTTAGAGTATAATACAGTTCGCATTATTCAGTGAGCAGAAAACTTTTTCAAAGTACCCCCCAAAGCACTTAAAATGAAATAACTTAGTCCAGGAGAATAGATAGAAACCTGTGTATAGGTTTTGAAGATATAAGTTGAAGCAATTATTAAATTAAAACTTTATCAACGCCAAAATACATCTAGATATAAGCAAAGCGATATTTTGGTATTCATCTGATTCAATAGAGGAATCCATTAATCATTTTGATTTTTTCATGAGGTCATGAATATTAAGTGAATGCTTTTGTTTAAGATTGTAAACTTATATATTCAGGATTTTATTATTCAATTTACTTAACTTCTTTAAAGGACTTACCACGTTTATTTATTTTTATTCAAAATTATTTTAAATTGTTTTTTTTTTTTCGATAAGGTTCCATTTGTCGTGGTTATTGGTTGACTGATGATGGTTGGCACAAGTTGATGGTGAAAGCTTTCCCTCTTCGGGAGCTAATTGCCAACACAGCCAAAACACCGCCACCACCGTTACAATCTCTGCAGGAAAATGTTAAAAAGAAGACCTAACTACCACCCACAAGCCATCAGTTAACACGTGACCACGACATGTGGAACCTTGTCGAAACGTTGCCTTGGCCGAGAAAACGATTTTAAATATTTTTGAATAAAGATAAAAATAAAAACTTGGTGGTAGCGCTCTCAAGTTGTTGTTTTTCATTAAACAATGTTTAATGAAAATTAATGCATGAAGTTATTACTCGCAGCCTGTTCTTAAGGTTTGCAATTCGCATTCACAAACAAAACAACTACTAACAAACATGTGTTTTAGAAAACATAACTAAATAATTAAATATTTGTTGACATTTCCATTATTTAGTTTTGTAAATAATTTAATCTGAACAAAACAAAAACATATATTTCAACTTTCTTAAACAAAACATAATTTAATTTTTCTAAGTAAAATGCCACCATTTAAATTTGTACATTTTAATTAATATCCATTTTCCTAATTTTGCCAAAACTCCTCAAATTGGCCAATATGCGTCGGTCTCAGGGTGAGTTTGGCTAATGAGTAATGATGTGGGGTAAGTTGATTTTACTTCGAAATAAAGGTTTTTGGTTTGACAGATCAAAATAAGTTTCTTTTTTCTTATGCAGATTTATTATTTAAAATCATTTAAGGTTAACATAAAACTTTTGAAGCCCAGTCAAATTAAGAGATTAAATCGCATTTTTCGATGGAGAACATTTTTATGAAATCTGTTTGGGTTCCTTATAATAAAAACGAGTTTTTGGGATTTTTCTAGTTAGGGAAGAGGCGCGATTTTGAAAAAGAAATTGTTTTTTTTTTTATTACAATAAAATGTCCTATAATAACCTTTTAGAATTTTCTACAAAATGAGCTATTAACAACTTCTGTAACCTACAGAATGTTTCATCTTAAAGTTATATTGTGGGTCAAAGTTCACCTATAGTCATTGTGTTGGGGGTGTTGTCTAGTTTCTTGTGCTATCTCACTTATTTTTATGTGTGTTTAGATCAGCGGTTCCCAAACTTTTTAAGCTGTGGAACCCTAAACAATGCCCAAATATATTTCGGAACCCCATCCTGACAATAGCAAAAAATGAAAAACGACATATTTCAAAAGCAATTTTTATTTAGTGTGAAGAATGAATCCGTTTCATTTTTTGATTCATAATTGTTTTTAAATTAACTTCTATGTCCGAAAGTTGTATTCGAATATCTGGGGCAGCGTCCAGTCTCGATCTGTATTTAGTTTTTGTGTAAGTATACGCTGAAAAGCTTACTTCACAGCGGCAGCGGTACATTGTAACAAAAGGTAGCCAATTCAATAAAGCTTTCTTGGCAACTCAAGTAATTCATTCTTAATACCAATCCAAAATTCTTTTAATGATACATAATCAAATACCAATTTTGATGAAGAGGAGCTCTGCACATCTATCAGGGATTCGTGTTCCTGTATACCAGGGCCGTAGCTAGAGTCAAATTTCAGGTAGGGCAGCGATGGAAACAGGTTGGACTGGATTAAAAATTTTACTTAATGTAATCTGGCACAAATTTTGACTTATGACTGGATGACTGGATCGCATGAAATTGCTCTTGTGGTTCAAGGCCTTAAGGTGGCTAGGCATTGAAAAAAAATATAAAACAATACCTAATTAATACTGTGAACGAATTAGTTTAAAAAAGTACTTACAAAATTAATTTTTTCATTGACTGTCACTGAAATTCTTTTGGGGAAAAGATTTAAGTTTGGCATTTGTGATTTCTTTTGCATAGAACTGTCTGATAACCAGCGATTTTCTTTGACAAACTGTTAGCTGACTATGACGATGAATGAAAAATTCCGTTCGCACAACGGACTCTTTTTCTTTGACGAAATTTTTTTCTCACCACCAAGCTTATTTTTTTAAAGAATTGTATATGTACATAGTTTTATAACAAAATAAAATGCACGACTGGATCGCACGTACTTGCACGTACTTATGTTCAAGTTGTGTGGAACTTAAGAACTTTAAAAAATATTCAAGTAATTAAAGAAAAAGTATAAAAAAGCATTTAAATCGTTCTTTTAATTGTTTAAACAGCCTGATAAATAACTTAGAGCGCAAAAAAAAGTATGCCATTTGATTACTTAAAAAAATATCAATATATGCAAAAAAAAAATTTAAAATCGTTGGAGCCGTTTTCTTAAAAATTAATTTTTTATATATAAAATTTTTGTAACATTTTTCAAAAAAAAATTAGTATGCCAATTTTGAGTATATATTAATATACATTTAAAACTGAAATTTTAAAACAATTCATCAACCCGATTTTGAAATATTGAATTTTCAAAAAAAAATTTTGAATTTTTTTTTAAAAATCCAAAATTTATTTTTTCCAAATTTTTGGTATGCAGTATTATTTATATTCTAACAAAGCTTTTGTGAAAAAATTTTTATTGAAATCGGATGAGCGGTTAATGAGAAAACCAAAAATCGAAAAAACCGTTATATGGCAGGTACCGTTAATAAATGTTTTTGGTGATTTTTTTTCTTACTAAAAGGTATATCAGATCTACAATAATACACTGATTTTTTTTATCAAAATCGTTGGAGCCGTTTTTGAGACAAATAAGCTTTTCCTTAACGGTTGTATGGCAAGTACCGTTATTTTTTGAGCTAAAAAAAAAATTTCAATTTCTCCTCTGGAGAGTTACAAAAAAACCTTAAGTTCAAAATTTGAAGAAAATCGCTTCAGTGGCTTAGGCTGTAGGTTGAGGTACGGACAGACAGACAGACAGACAGACAGACAGACAGAATTGTGCCACCCACTTTTTTCGTGTTCTCTATCATCGTAATGTCATGTTTGATTGTTATCTCGAAATTTTTTTTTTGCACGAATCCAAAACTTGCCCTATAGTACCTATATCGCAAGTAAAAATGAGTTTGAAAAATTTCGGAATGGAATAGCACATATTTTAAAAAAGTAGGAACAAAAAAAAAACATTTTGAGAAAATTCGGAAAAAAACAAAACTGTTTTACGGCAGCTTCTCGTTCGAGAGGAGCTACAACAAAGATTTGAATTTCTCATCTAGGGAACGACATAAAATGCTCCGAACCAAGTTTGAAGCAAATTGATATACTCCATTAGGTAGGATCTAGCGTCTAGCTCGATGTAAAGTGGGCGCATAGGGTCATAGACGTACAGACGTACAGACATATAAACACAAAGACTAGTGCACTGTGGTTCAGGGGCGGACAAAAATTGTATCAACTGTTAAATATTTTGATTTTTGACATTGCAGTTTGATCAAGTAATAGTTGAAGCATTACAATACATTTTTTTTAAGTTTCTAAATATAATATTCCAGATAAATGAAATTTCAGTGACTTTGAAGATAAAAATGAGCATATTTAAACAATTATCATTTTTAATTATATGATTTTTTTATAGGAAACTATACAATCGTAAAAAATGCCCCCAAAAGTGGGTGGGGCTAATATTTTCCATCAAGCTTTGTGGCTTTATTTTAAACCTATTATGCATTCGTTTTATTTCATACATATTACTGCCAAATGGGATAGAAAAAATTTTGTATAGAAAAATTATTACAACTTTTCTTAAAACACACCCCTCAATTATATCAACTTGAAACGATTAGATGACCTATTTTAAAAAGTGGGCGCGTATGTGGGCGGAAATTTGATCTTATGATATTCTTTATCCTGAAAATTTCATCCGAATCGGTTGACTGCTTCAGATTTTATAGATTTAAATCGCCTCTCGGCACAGGGGGTGGACGTATTAAAAATTTTTTTTTGTTTTTTCCATCATCGTAAAATTAGATTAAATTTAAACCTAGCGATTTTTTGTTTGACATGAAATCAATATATGAGCCATTTCCTTCAAATTGGTTTTTTGTAGTAAATTAAAGAAAATTAGGAATGTACCGATAGTTGATGGTATTTTTAAGGAAGGGCATTGGCATTTTAAGGTAGGGCATTGCCCCACAATGCCCTACCGTAGCTACGGCCCTGCTGTATACTCAGGGTCATAGGCTTGATGGTTTTCATTAGAAATGGATTTTGTACCCACTCGATGTCAGTATTTGTATCTGGAAAGTAATCAAGTATGGGTCTTTCAAGACTAACCAAATGGAGAGCAATAACATTGCTAATATCTGCTCTGAGTTCAAGCATGTTTTCTTGCAAGAATTCATTTAAAACTGGAAAACCCTAAAAATTTCGTGACGCAACATGGAAAAAATGCAAAAAATTATGCAAAAATGCATTTTTTGGGAGTTTTTCACGAATGGCTCGAAAACTAACAACTATTCGAAAATGACATCAAAGTACCATTGAAAGTATACACAATTTCAAAAATTTGGGGATTTTTTTCTCGAGGTAATTTTTTTTCGCAAAAATGTTTATGATCATTCTGAAGTATGAACATTTTACTTCAAAATTCTTTTTGAATCTTTCAAATACCTCCATTCGTCTTCGAGAAATCGTTGGTTTTCGTTTTACTACCTAATTCGAAAAATCCCACAATTTGCCCTTTTGAGCACAAATTGACCGGATTTTTCGAATTAGGTAGTAAGATGAAAACCAACGATTTCTCAAAGACGAATGGATGTATTTGAATAATTCAAAAAGAATTTTGAAGTAAAATGTTCACACTTCAGAATGATCATAAATATTTTTTCGAAAAAAATTACCTCGAGAAAAAAATATAACTTCAAATTTGCATAAAAAATGCATTTTTTTTAAATCCTTAGATTCGAATATCTCAAAAACTCTTATTCGGAGTCAGCACCCCCGAAAACATAAAGGAAGGACAAAATCAAAACTACCCTACAATTTGCTCGCAAACTGCCTTTTTGAGCACAAATTAACTGGACTAAGAACCAGAAATTAGTTTTTCTTTTTAAAGCTGCCAGTTTGTCTCTCGCAAAAAATACTGTAATTGATTTTTCCTGCAGAGCTGTAGCAGTATCGTTGATCTCCTCGAAAATGTCTGCAATATAAGCTAATTTCGTAATCCATTGCTCATCATGCAATACATCAAAGAGGTTTGCAGTTGAAGATATATTTTTTTCCAGTTTGAACACATTCAACTCATCACGAAGTTGAAATAACCTGGATAAAGCTTTCCCTCTGGAAAGACATCCGATGGTCAGTATGACGAAGAAGCGATTCGTACTGACTGCCTATATCTTTACACACAAATTTAAACAATCACGATTGGAAAAGACGACTCTTTACAAAATTTACTATTTTCACAGCTTCACCGAGAATTTTTTTTTAAATCAGTTGGCATTATTTTCATAACAAGTGCATAGCGATGGAAAATACAGTGACTGCTGGTACTGCTAGGAGCAAAGTTTTTAGTATTTGAAACAACCCCTTTAACCTTTCTTACCATTGCTGCGGCTCCGCCGCTGCATATATCAATACATTTTCCCCAATGAAACAGTTTATGATCCTGAAGTTCACACTTCGATTAAAAAATATATGCTCCCAACAAAAATTTTGTTCAATTTTTTTTTTTTGTGGAAATTTTTTCTTATTTTTCTTTTATTGTTTGTATTTTACTCTTTATACTTCAAGAAATTTGTGGAACCCTGAAAACTCTCCCGCGGAACCCCAGGGTTCCGCGGAACACACTTTGGGAACCGCTGGTTTAGATAATGCAGATAGAATAATTTGTAGTCATTTTAATTACCTATAAAATGAGCATCCGATTGAAATTTATTATTATAGTGACGTACTGTGTGATCAATCAACGCCAAGGTTCAAACTTTTTTCAGAATCGAAAAACAAGTTGGGCTATGCATTTCCGGATTTCTTTTTTTCGAATTATTGTACGAAAAAAATAGTTAAGTAAATCTATGGTTTGACTCAAAACAGATTGTGACAATAGAAAATTTTTTGGGCGAATAGACTCAGAACACTGGTACTTAAGACATATCCAAAATTGGCCCAAAGTAGCCCATCGGGACACTGGTATTTAGCTGTTTCCAATATAACCACCTATCGCAGATGAAAAATTGTATTTCGCCGTAAATCAGACTTGTGATACATCTATTTAAAATGATTTTTCACGCTGCTGATTCGAATTTTGATTTCAGTTTTTACCAAAATTTATCTTCAAGCCACCATTTTTAATTTTCATGGGTACCATACCTAAATTTTCATATCTTCTCTTAACTGAAGTACCTACCGGAGTAATTTGTAAACAATCTTGTTTCTTTGGTTCCTGTTAACGTATGATTTTTTAATTAAATTTTTTGAATCCTTGCGTGAATTTTATTTAACAACTAAATAAATTTAATTCTAATGCATAGTAACCACATTGTTTTCTTTCACGATAATGTTTCACATGATGCTTTTCTTTTATGATAGCTTCTTATTACGCTTGTTTTTCACATGGGCTTATAAGCGGAAAGTTTTCTATCATGATTGTTGTTAACCATGATATAGTGTACTACCATAATATTTCTTTATCATGAAAGTTTTTATCTTGATATTTTTCTGTCATGCTAGTTTTCTTGCATGATATTTTTCTATCATGACAGTTATTTATCATAATATTTTTCGCACATGATATCTTTCTATCATGATAGTTTTCTTTTAATGATAGTTTCCTTTCATGATAGTTTTCTTGGTAGTTTTCTGTCATGCTAGTTTTCATCATGATATCTTTCTAGTAAGACAATTTTCCAGGATGATAGTTATAGTTGTTTGTCATGCTAGTTTTCTATCATGAAACTTTTTCGAATGATACTTTCCTACCATGCAAGTTTTCTATCATGATAGTTTCCTCATACGATAATTTTCTATCATTATAGTTTTCTTTCATGATAGTTTTTTCTCATGATAGTTTTCTAAAATGACAGTTTTCTATCATGACAATTTTCAATCGCGCTTGTTTTTTTCGCATGAAAGCTTTTCATCATAATGACATTTTTCTATGAAGATAGCATTCTATAATGATTAGTTTTTCATAATTATAGTTTGCTTTCATTATAGTTTTCTATCATAATAGTTTCCCCGAGCAGGATACTTTTCTATCGTGATAATTTTCTCGCATGATACTTTACTGTCATGGTAGTTTTCTATTTTGATAGTTTTCTATCATGAAAGTTATCTTCCATACTAGTTTTCTCGCATTAAAATCATCCATCATGACAGTTTTCTATCTAGCTAGTTTTCTGTCGTGGTAGTTTTCTATTATGCAACATTTGCACTATTTACCTAGCTTTTGCATGCTAGATAGCTATCTACATATAGTCCGAGAGCCGAACGTAAGATTACCTATCTCATCGTGGCCACGCAAAAAGAGGATCTGGTCGCAATAAGGGGAGAAAACGCACTTTTCAAGTTGCATTTTCCGCAAAATGTAACAATAATATAAGAAACTTCTCTAAATGGGGTATCAAATGAAAGCTAAGACCGTCCTCTACACGATACCAATGTTGGGACAAAAACTATTTTTGACTTTTGCGACGAGTCCAACTACTTTAATAAAATATGGTCTTTTTTTAACATTACGTTTTTCATTAAGAAAAACTGAGAAAAATCAAATAGTTATGAAAGTGCATTAAGTCACAGTTTTTTCATTTTTGTCCAAGGATGCACAAAATCCCCAATTTTATAAAAGTGGTCGGACTCTTGGCCAAGCATTGGCATTGACTTTGGGTGGACTGTAGAGGACAGTCCTACCTTTCATTTGATGGGAGCGCTACGATATCCCGCAAACCAAAATCTCGAATAACGAAATCTCGCATTTTTTTATAAATCTCGAATAACGAAATCTCGCAAATTAAAAATCTTGTTTTTCATAATCTCGCAATTACAAAATCTCGCTTTTTACAATCTCGCATTTACATCTTGAACCTAAAAATCTCGCAAAATTCAACCAAAATCTCGCAAATCAAAATCTCGCAACTTCAAATATCACAGCAACAAATCGCACACGGCTTTTAGAAAAATTTGTCTTTTTTTTTTGAGAAAATACCTACCCAAGAGCACTTTGGATAATTTTTCTTTCCAAATAATGAGTATAGGTACCCGTCAATAAAAAAATTTGGACATCTTTTATTACTGTTAATAACCTCTATAATCATTTTGGTTGTCTTTTACGCGTTTATAATGCAACTAAAAGTATTTTCTAAACTATCTAACTAACTAAAAGTATTTTCTAGTTCAAGGCCAAATACGAGTAATGCGATTTGCACATGACATTTTACAACTGGATATACCATCTCTATGTTCTCTCTTCTTGTTCTTTTGAAAACAATAATATTGAAAAATCAAAAGCCCAAGTTAATAAATAACAGTGTGGTCTACAGTGTGGTACCCAGACACTGGATTTTATATTTTGCAGTAGGTAGGATATCTCGAAAAATTGAATTGCATTGCAACAAATACATTTTTTTAATCAAAATCTCGCATATTAAAATCTCGCGCGAGATTTTAATTTGCGAGATTTTGATTACAAAAATGTATTTGTTGCAATGCAATTCAATTTTGCGAGATTTTGATATGCGAGATTTTAGTTTGCGGGATTTCGTCATTGCGAGATTATGAAAAGCGGGATTTTGTAATTGCGGGACAATGAAAAGCGAGATTTTGTAATTGCGAGATTTCGTTATGCGAGATTTCGAATGCGAGATTTTGATTTGCGAGATTTCGTAGCCAACCCTCATTTGATACCCCATTTATAGCAGTTGAGTTGCTTAAATTATAGGTATACATTTAGCGGAAAATGCAACTTAAAAAATGCATTTTTAACCATTGCGACCAGATAAAGCTTGTCCGACTAGTAGTAGTCTTGGAAATGTTTGCAGTAAAGCGTGGCCGCAATGAGATAGGTAATCTTACGGTCGGCTCCCAGACTATTATCACTTTTGATAAGCAATCCGACCAACATCTTTGAATTTATGTATGTATGTTTGTGTTCCATGTCTGATGTTCGTATGTAGGTACTTGATTTCAGGTTAAAGTGGCTTAAAAGAAAAAAAAGTACAACAACAGGAATTAAAATATTCAAAGTAATTAAATTTATTCTTTGAATTTGATTATAAAGATCAATAAAAAGCTTCCAATGTTAAAAGAATAGGTTAACAACGATAAAGATACCAATTGATTTATATGTAAAACAGCAGACTATCTGTAATCTCCCATTAGAACTGAAATAAAACATAAAAGTTGCTAAGAACAAAAAAATCATGGTGATGATTTAATTCGGATAATCTCAAATGAACAAACAAATTCAGTGTTCGTGCTTGAGTTGTTCATCATTGCTTCTATTATGGTTTGGGAGGTAGCGTTGCAGATAAAAAAATAAATATTGAAAACACACCTTGTGAGTTGAATTTTAAAATATAAATGCACATACCTACTTAGTCTTAAATTGCGTAATTTTGGCACTGCAGTTTTAAAATTACAAAAGTGCTCAGTATTTGATATGTGGATGTGAAATGTGTCAACCCAGCAGTCATTCAATGTGATTGCGCCTTATTGTGGGTTGACTCAACCTGGTTTGAATCAACCCAGTTTGACTTGACCTGAGTATGTTTGTAAACTCTACAAACGCTAACGTTTCAACATACGTATCATAACGGAGTAGATTTCGAAAGCCCCAAATGTTAATCGCCATAATCTGTGATAAAATGCAATTTCGTATTCAATTCTACTAAAATAAAAAAGCAAAGGAGAATGCTATAATTGTATGAGTTGCGTCCCATAATTGGAACACTTAATGACATACCTATATCATTGGAAAGGTTTCAATGAGTACTATTTTTTTTGTATGGGCATAAGTCTGTATCTCGTGCTGTGAAAGTGTTATAGCCCAATAACTGTTGCACTGAACTATAACTCTTTTCCGGCACAAATTGCGTTCTAAGTTTAGTAACACTTTCTGACCTAAATCATTGGAAAGGTCTTGATGAGTGCTATTTTTTGTTGCATGGGCATAGGTCTGTACATCGTGCAGGGCAAGTATATAAGCCCATAATAATTGTTGCACTGTACTATAAATCTTTCCCTGCACAAGTTGCGTCCCAAGTGTTGTAACACCTTCTGACTTATACCAATGGAAAGGTCTCAATGAATGCTATTCTTTGTTGTCTGGGAATAGGTCTGTATCTTGTGCAGGGAGAGTGCTATAGCCCAATAACTGTTATAAGTGTTACAGCGCACTGCAACAGTTATTGGGCTATAACAATTTCCCTGCACGAGATTCGGACTTATGACCATACAAAAAATAATATCAATTATTGAAACCTTTCCAATGATATAAGTCAGAAAGTGTTAGTGTTACAACACATGGGACGAAACGGAAAAAATTTCAAATAATCTGAGCAGTCACAACTTTTCCGCTGTCTATGTTTAAGAATAGAGGATTGTTGTTTGTTGATAAGTGATGTCGAGTTAGTATGTTTCAAGTACTAATAATAATATCATTCATTAAAAATCTTCATATCCCGAATGAGGCATGCAGTGATACCTTAATAATTTATAGGGCTGGCCACGATACCAGAAAAGTCTCGGTATCGTTAGATATCGGTATCGGAAAACCAAACGACTCCGAGACGATACCAAAAATAAGTCTCGGTATCGTTTGGTATCGGTATTGGAAGCCCAAACGATAGCACCTGAAACGATACCGAACCGATACCGTACTTTTGGGACCAAAATATGCCGAGACTCTCGGTAGTATTATGTTTGGTATTTGCAGAAAAAAATGGATTTTTATTATTACAAGTAAACTATCCTGGAAACGGCTCTAACTATTTGGATGCAATTTTCAGAGTTTTTTTTACTAAGCAAAGAGGTCTAGAAAATGATTTTAGTAAAAACCAGCTAGTGGCACGTCCATTTTTATCACACAGAAAAAAAAAACAAGGTAAAATCAACAAAAATAACAATGATTCACCATGTTTTGCCAATGTTTTTGCTTCATCGAGCATTCGTTTTATTTTAACATGATTTGTGTTTAAATGAAATCAATACTAAATCATATCAAAATGACACTGTTCTTATAGTTGAATCAATATGTTTTCAATTAGAAATAATATGAAAAAACCTGAATATTGAATTGGAATCTTTCATGTTGAATAACCACGATCATCATGCTGAATCACGATGATAATCATGTTGAATTACCATGGTCATTATATTAAATCACTTGGATCTCTATGTTGAATACCCAAGACCATCATATTAAATCATTACTACCATCATGTTGAATCACGACGATCATCATATTGAATTACCATATCATCATGTTGAATCAAGATAATCATCATTTTGAATCAACATGATCATCATGTTAAAGCATGACTATCACCATGTTGAATCACTATTCTCGTCATCATCATGCTTTATTTTTCGGATACAATTTCAAGACTTTTACCTGGGTGAAGTAACTTTAGTAAAAGCCACCCATGAGCAACACTTGTGGGTTCCAACCTAACAATTTTACCTAACCCATTTTTTAGTAACCACTACCACCAATAGAACGTTTTATTTTTGTTTAATTTGTTTATTCATTTCTTAACTGATATAGATCAAACTTCTTAAACGGCTAACGCTTAGTATACAATGTCTGTCTGAGCTTAGTTCTGATTGTATACATTTCAAGGTAGTCAATTCAACAAAAATAAAAAAAAATACTTTTGGGATTTACAACCCATTCAAATGGGCCATAAAACAGTTTGTGAATTGTTTTCTTGTTATCTTATGGCCCTACGTCAATATTTATTGTGTGGGATCATATTCGGGACTCTACCTAGACATTGTGAAATAACCCCTCAAAAATTATTAAGTCATAAGAAAAATTAAGTGAAAAACTAAATGTCTTCCATTCATTATGCATATTTTCTAATTAGTCAGGTAAATCTACGGAAAATAAAGAAGTCAATTTAAAAAGGGGTTTTACTGCCCCCGTTTGAGTGGGAAGGGCAATTTACAAAAAATTCACTTTAATTAGAAAAAAAACCATATTAAAAAACAATGGCAACACTTATTATATCATGCTATAGGTTTTTGTAAAAACAGAAATACATTCCTTAATTTTATTTTTAAATTATGTTATTTAAGACCTTAGTTTTTGAAAAATTAACCTTCAAACTCAAAATGTTGAAAACATAATTAAAAACAAATTGTTCAAACTGATTTTTTTTCAAAATTTTATGTTACATTACATTGATTTGTATTATGACTCCCCTAAAGGTTACAAGGCTCCTGCTTCCCTACTCTGCTCCCTCTCCTCCCCTCTCTATCACCTTATCTTTTCTAACTGCTTCTAGTTCCTTGATCCACTCTTACCCTTCCCCGTTTCGTCCATTATTTCCCTCATCCTTTCCCCTATTGATTTTCCTTCAGCTCCACCAGATCTGCATCTTTCAAATACATGTTCCCATGTCTCTTGTTCACCCTCACATATTCTGCACATTCTCCCCTCTTCCCGTTTCTAGTACCATCATTCTCTCACCTCATTCCCTAGCCTGACTCTTGCAATTCTCCTTATTCTTTCTGTCTTCCAACCCGCTTTTAAATATTGTGGAATCCCTTCTGTCATTACTTCTTTATACAACCTGTTGCAACTGGATTCTCTTAATCGTTCACTACTTTCCTTCTCTTGTTCTCTCCTGGCTTCTCTTTCTACTCCCTCGTATCCATTCACACTGTCTTCTCTTCCCTTTATTTGTTCTCTCCCTGGTTCCCATAGTGACCCTCTTCCCCGTCCATCTCTCTGTTTCTCTTTCATCTCCTCTAAACATTCCCTTGCTATTTCACTTCCTTTTCCATCTCTTAATTTCTGTTCGTAGTTCCATGCCCTTTTTCGTGCTCTAATCAATATCTTATCTCGTTTTGTTTCCTCTCTTACCATTTACCCTGGAGTTTGCCATTCTACCCCTAGCGTCCACTTGAGGTCCCTTTCTTGCACCCTTTCCATTTCTTGTCTCTCCTCCCATCCCCATACTTCCGCCCCATATCCCATCACCATCCATACTAGAGTGTCAGAAAGCCACATCTTCCTCTCCCAATCCTTCTCGAATTTCCTCCTTCCAATCCCACATGCTTCCTTCATTGCCACTGCTGCCTTTTTTTATTCTGTCCTTTATATGTGCTTCCTGCCCTACATTCTTTTTGAACACATACCCCAGGTATTTAAATTCTTTTACTTCTTCGATCTTCTTTCCCCTCCATCTCCAGTCTACTGCTGTGTTCCTCCCTTCTCCTTTCCTGAACCTCATCACTTTCGTCTTTCCCACATTTACTTCCAGTCTTTTCCTCTCGAAGTACTTCTCCAGTCTTCTGATCATGCTTTGCATCTCTTCTTAATTTTTCGCCATTACCACCACATCGTCTGCGTATGCCAGCGAGCAAATTCTTTTTCCTCTCACTTTTACCCCTCCCCAGCTCCCTTTGCCCAGTTCTTCTTCTATATCCGCCGTCAACAAGTTAGACAGCATTGGGCTCATCGGGCACCCCTACCTTACCCCCTTTCCCGACCAAAATGTTTCCCCCATCACTCCTGCCGATTTGACTCTACTCGTTGTTTCTTCAAAGTTTTATGTTATGAAGTACTATTTTTGTGTTTAAAATTCAATGCTTTAGTCATTTTTTAGTCAAACGCATAAGACCAAATGGTTCTGGGACTTTTATTTTTCAAGATATAAACATAGACCTAAGCCAACTTAGTGATACAAAATGTTTCCTAATTTTTTAAAACCATATTGTTATATAGTCAAACTACCCTACCCATTACTTGATGTAAACAAACCCATACAATTATTATAACAATTAGTCTTTGCCAAGCAAATACCTAGTGTGCTTATTAAGTTTAATGTTTCTCCAACCTTATCTTTTCTGAAGATAAAGCTGGAGATGGAGAGCATAGCTTCTTATCACTTCTTTTAGCCTAGCAACAAAATGACGCCAAGGGATTATAAGCTCTTCTTAAAGTTCAGTTGTATATAATATTAGTTCTTCTGTTATGCTAAGCTGATGTACCTATAATTCGTTTTTCTAGTTAGTCTATTCTTAAATGTACCTTGTTGAAGACGCGTCTTAATAAATTGTGACTAATTGTAAAGTCTTAATCTTAAGAACATTAATTATAAAAATTATAAATGTAACCTTAACAAAAGAACATACAATAAATTATAAAAATAAATTAAATAAAAGTCTAAAAAAAAGAGTGTTTTCTTGTGTTTTCCCTAAAACACATTACTATATTAAAACCCAATGGCATTACGTACAATAGTATGCTATATTTTTTTGTAAAGCAAAAAATCCATTCTTTAATGTTTTTTTAAAATTAAGTTTCTTACGTGAATAGTTTTTGAAGTAATTTTTTTTCACAAATTTTATGTTATTAAGTACTATTCTTGACTTAAATATTCAATTTTGTCAATTTTTAGTCAAACACAAAAAACCAAACGGTCCAAGGACTTTTATTTTTCAAAACAAGACAAGACAAGATATAAACAAATAACTGAACCAACCTAGTACCTACTCATAAAAGCAGGGAAAACTTAATTGATGAAATGACAAAATAAACTTTATTTAGAGATTCTACTCATAAGTAAAGATCTGAGAGATATAATTTATGATTCTTTTCCTTATTTATTTGAAAATTTATTTTGGTAAAAACTAATGCAAGTTCGAATCAGCGTGAAAAACCATTATAAATAGATGTATCACAAGTCTGCTTTATAACTGAATACATTTTCATATGCGATATTGGAAACGAATAAATACCAATGTTCCCATGGGCTGATTTTGGCTAATTTTGGATATGTCTTAAGTACCAGTGGTCTGAGTCTTTTCGTACAGAATTTTCTTTTGTTACAAGAAAAGAGACGACATTTTTGTAAGTATATTTATTTCTTAATAGTAAAATGTTAAATTGTGAATTTACTTTCGAAATGCAACGCCATCTCAAAGACTATAAGCATCCTTGATTGAATACAAGAATACAGACGCGAGCGGTCGTAACAGACAGGAGCTGATATTTTTTTTGCTTTAAACTTTAGTAGGTACCCTCGTTACACAAGACAAAAGAACACTCCGGGTACCCTCAAGTAATGTTTGTTTTTATTTTGGTCATAGACGAGTACATTGCTTGTTTCCCTCTATGCACGAATGAACTAATCAATAGGGGTATTATGTGGGAAGGTGCGCTGGCGTAGCGCTGTCGTTTGTCTCCTCTTGGCCTCGATGACTTGGGAACAAGTTAATTAAATGCAACAGAGTGTGCTAAAGTGGGATTTTTATTTTTTTGTAAAAGACAATGAACAATGGCGTTGGGTTTATTAGAATGCCAATTTATTGTCACTAATTATCATTTAATTGGACTCTTCGAAAAAGCAATGTTAGCACTCGTTTTGTATTCGAAGAGTTGATGGAAATAAAATGAAATTAAAAAAATGTTCTATTAAGCCCCGCAGCCTTTGAATAATGATGTCCCCCTGTTACTGTGAATAAAAAAAAAAAAAAAATGAACTGGCTTCCCATTTAAATTGGGTAAATACCTACAGTGTGGGCTGCAAATTGTTTAAGGTACACTTTTCTTTGAGGATATTTTCCATGGCAGCAAATTATACTCTTCAGATAGACTTTTTAGAAATGGATGCGTATTTTGGAGCTATTTATTGGCTAGACACACATATTTTCATGCGAGACATTTTTACAGGGAAACAAGATGTACTAGGTATGAGGCTTTGAATGATTTCGAAGTGGTGCAGTGAATTTGATTTGGGAGAATTTCAGAAGGTACAAATTAAAGAATTGGTACAATTATTATTTGTCTACGGAGCAAATGTTTTGAGGAAGTTAACTTTGATCTTAGAATATCGTGGATGGCCAGAAAGAGTAGAATTGCATGATTTCTTTGGATTCATGCTCAATCCAGCTAAGCCCACAGTCCAAAATAACATGATAATTTGGTTATTTGGTTTGTGCAATAGACGATCTTTATGTCACCAGGGCTGTCAGATGTGGGGATTTGTAATTTGATTTGGCGACACGAAAATCGGTTTGGCGATGTACCTTAAAAAAGGCGATATTTTTAGGTTTTGGCGATTTTAATTTTTTGAATCAAGATCAAAATATTGCGGTCAAAATGTAAAACTCACGGAATACAGAAAAACATATCAAAGAAAATGAGAATGAAATGCATTTTTTGGTCGAAAAAGTTTCATTTTCAAGGTATTTAGTAACACATTGAAAGGTACATATGCCCGGAAACTGTATTTCAAAATTAAGGAACGTGACTTTTCAGCTTCAAAAAGTATTTTTCAACCTAATTTCGTTCAATAGTGTATTTTGTTAGTTCATGAGTAATTGAACCGATTATATTTTTTCTCATCTTAAACCTTACATCTTTTTATTGCTGCTTGCTAAGATACTAAATCTTAACGCACCCAAAACTGAAAATCGATTTTACTCCCATCGCTAAAATATGTTTGTGATTTTTGAATTTGGTCATTTATAAATAGGAAAATTTTTAATTTGGCGATTTTTTGGCGATTTATATTTTACATTTGGCGATTACACTTTTTTAAACCTGACAACCCTGTATGTCACTGGGAGGTATGGAATCAACTTATCCAGCAGAGGACACAAGCGTCCACAGGTTTTTTGTTAAATCCACCTCTGTCTATTAACTCCTAGTCTCACTTCCCCGTAGTGATAATCGGGTGCCTAGTACTAGTACCTTAATCGAAGATAGGGCTTCAATCCTTGTGGTAGGTTGTTGGGTGTAGCACACGAGAAAGCTGGAGGAGTGTTTCCACTGAGGCACTTCTCCTTCTATCAAGACGATCGCGTAAGAAGAGAATAAACGGTGGCGTCTGCTTTAGTGGGCACTCTTTTATCGACGCTGAATCCGATAAAATTTTCATTCTTCCACCGACCTTATTTCCCATAATTTTAGCACCACCTTAGAAAAATATCGAAAATGGCTGCAACGACCTAAAAACCGTAAAAGCTACTCAAAATCAGGTCTTCATCCCATACCCCAAGAATACTTTTGGCACCCTAGAATCGCTTCTCATCCCACTGTGGTTCGTGGTTACGTCACGTTGACTGCCGGTCCCGAAAATTTTTTTAGTTGCAATGCCACAACAAATATCGGATATGGACAACGAACCTTGGATCTTCACGTGGAGTGTTCCGCCTCTCTTAAGACCACGTACAGCCAAACATTTAGCGGATGCCCTAGACTGCAAATTTGACATCACCGCCCTCCAAGAAATGCGATGGGATGGGCCGGGCAAAAGAAAAGTGAAAGGCTGCGTTCCTACTATGGCGGCGACTGTTATCGATAACAAAGACAGCGTCATTTTGGGTATGGATTCGTCGATAGAGGCAGACTTAGGCAAGATGTCTTTACTTTTAGTTTCAACTATGTGAACGAGTGCTTCACGACAATTCACATCCAATTGCATGCATCCACAGAGAATAAAGATGGTGACACCATGGTTGAGTTATACTAGCTCCTGGACAAGACAAATGAGCAATGTCCTAGCTATGACATTAAAATAGTTTTGGGTGAATTTACTGCCAAACTATGAAGATAAGACGTCCTTACTTGCACAATCGCCTATAGATATAGCCTGCACGACACCACTTCAGATAATGGACTCAGGTTAATTGACTTTGCTGCGGGGTGAAATTTTATGGTAGCTACATCACCTAAAACTGAATGATGGTGTGCTCTCACAGGCCCAACAATGCGTACTTGAAGGGCGAATCTGTTGAGACAGCACTTCATAAAGTGGTCGGTGTAGTTGCAAAATAGATTCACTTCAAGGAACTCACTTTAGCAGCATTCCTTGACATAGGAGGGGCCTTTAATAATTATGATAACAGTGCAATTCGACAAGCCATAAACTCCGTCAGCATCGATCCATCACTGATAAACTGGAGATTTTGTTCTTCAAACGAGACTATTATATGCAGGAATGGGTGACATCAAGATAAGAGTTAGGACGAGTAGGGGTACTCCACAGGGTGGAGTGCTATCTCCTTTGCTTTGGCTCCTTGTCATCAACCAGATCTTAGCTAAACTAAATCTGGGTGGTATCAAGGTAGTCGCATACGCCGATGGCATTGTGCCATTGGCGTCTGGAAAATTTGTCCCCACTCTGTGCGAGCTCTTACAAACATCTCTGGACAAGCTCAAAATTTGGGCCATTTGTTGCCAACCATTAACGAAATTCCGTTACAGGTTTCGGGTACTCCCAACTATCTTGACGTTGTTCTTGATCGTAAACTAAACTGGATAGAAAATATTAAAGGAACAGAAAGGAACGCCTCAATAGCTTTCTACACTTGCAGCAGAATTTTTGGTAAAAGATGGTATCCCTGCCTTAGCCTTAGATAAGGAAACCAATCTAAAAACCATGAATTCAAAGTCTAGCGTGTATTGGCACAACCAGTGTTATCAGGGCCACACCAACGGCCACCGTTGAAACTTTCCTTTCACTTGCCCCACTCGATTTGTTTACGAAAGAGTTGGCGGCCAAAAGTGCTTTAAGACTTCATTAATGTAAAAATTGGAAAAGGGGACTCTTTGGTCATAGAAATATAATGAATTTTACAAACATAGACATTTAAACAGACTACGTTTCACCGCACATATAGATTTCAACCATAACCACAACCATAACAGATATCCCAACCAGGGAACTCTGGAATGAACACAGGGTCATAAATGAAAATCATGTTTCGGTCTTAGCTAATGGTTCCAAAACCTTGGAGTGGGTTGGGTCAGGCATCTACTCAGATAAACCACCAATAAATTAAGCTTCCAATTTGTTGCAGTGAATTCCAAGCCGAAGTGCTGGCAGTATGCGAATCCGCGAAACATCTTGCCTCACGAGAATTAGCCAACAACATATTGACAATTTCATAGATAGCCAGGCGGCAATTAAAGCTATTTCCTCAATCACCACAAAATCCAAACTGGTCAACCATTGCCGGAATGAGCTAAAAGTATTTAATGCAACGAACACAGTTACCCTAAAATGGGTTCCAGGACATAGGGATATTCATCATCATCGTGTCCTGTAACCCCGGCTGGGGCATAGGGCGTCAACAAAACGTCTCCATCCTTCGCGGTCTGCTGCAAGGTACTTTAGCTGTGGCCACGTCTTTCTCTGGGATTCTGCTTCCGCTAAGACACTTGATTTCCATGTTGTTCTTGGTCTTCCAACCCGCCGTGCACCCTGAGGATTCTATTCAAAGGACTGCTTTACAATTTCATCGTTTGGTTTCCTCAGTGTGTGACCAATCCAACGCCATTTACGCTTTCTTATGTCGACGTCCAGCCGCTCTTGACTTGTCCTGCGCCACAATTCCTCATTTGATATTATTTGTGGCCAGCGAATCTTTAGGATGTGGCGAAGACAGCGATTCACAAAAGCCTGCATTTTCTTCGAAATAGTAGACGTGACTTCCCAGGTTTCACAAGCATATAACAGCACGGATTTGACATTGGATTCGAAGAATCTCAACTTAGTGCGTAAGGAGATTTGACTGGATTTCCAAATTGGGGACAGGGTACCGAAGGCAGCACGAGCCTTATTCATTCTACTTTTAACGTCCAGATCCGTACCACCGTTTGCAGAAACAATTCTGCCAAGGTAGTTGAACTGTTCCACTACTTCAACTGGCGTCTCCTGTAGAATAATACGCTGCTGTGTGGAGCGGCCTGTGAGCATTATTTTTGTTTTTTTGCTGTTTATTCTTAGACCACTCGACTCTCCCTTCACTTGCAGCGTTGTGCACATCCCGTTCAGCCCACTGATGTTATTTTCCAGTAGACATATGTCATCGGCATAGTCTAAATGACTGAGCCTTTCGAACGGTCTCCAGTGAATGCCCTGTCGCTCAGCTGTACCAACACTGGCCGTCAATACGTCGTCCATCGCCAGCAGGAAGAGAATTGGCGATAGAACATCCCCTTGTCTCACACCCTGTTGCACTACGAAGGAGTCGGATCAGATAGCTACCCATTGTGCAAAACAAAACACCTTGCGTTGTTGTAGGAATCTTTAATAATGGCAACAATTTTTGGTGGAATTCCTCTACCAAGCAACGATCTCCATATACATTCTCGGTTAACTCGATCAAAAGCCTTCTCAAAATCCACGAACATGAGGAAAAGCGGTGATTGAAATTCCATCGACTGCTCGAGGACGATACGCAGGGTGTTGATATGGTCGACACACGATCGACCACTGCGGAAGCCAGCTTGATGTTTCTTGAGTGTAGACTCGATTCTATCCTTTATTCGCTCGGGAATGATGGTTGCCATTAGTTTTGGGAAAACGGACAAAACGGTGATACCACGCCAATTGTTGCAATTCTTTAAGTCACCTTTCTTTGGCAACTTAACAATCACACCATCTTTCCAATCCCTGGGATAGCATTATTCGTTTTCCCAAATGCTTTTTATCAACGGATGTAAAATACTAGCCGCTGTTACGGGATCGGCTTTCAGGAATTCAGCTGGTATTCCGTCCACTCCAGCTGCCTTGTTGTTTTTGAGGAGATTTATTGATGTCTGGATTTCCGATTCTGACGGGGGTTCGATGTCAATACCCCTATAGGACCTGCGCATCTCGTTTAGTTGGGGAACTTCAGCACTCTGCTCAAATGAATCCTCATTTAGCAGGGCACAAAAATGGTCCTTCCATCTACGAAGCTGATCCTCAATTGATACCAAAAGTGCGCCATCCACATCCATTACAGGATGATTGGTGTTGCTTTTTTTCCCGATCACTTCTTTGGCTATTTGGTACAATTCCCGGATATCTCCTCTTCTGGCAGCGATTTCCGCATTATCTGCGAGCCCATCTAACCTCACCCTTTTGTCACGTCTCACACAACGATAGACCATCTTATGTGCAATGCGGTACTCTCTTCGCAAGTCAGCCTTTCGTTGAATATCTGCTTCGGCATTTATTTGGATTTTCAACGATTTGCGAAGTTCGATATATCCAAGAGCCTCTACGTCTCGTTCGCTTGGGTACAGTTTCGGATCCAGCCTCCATAAAAACACTTTTAATTTCACCCCACATCTCATCAATTGTTGAATGCTGGATTCCGTTTAATGACGAGGCTCTGTCGTTAAGGGTGGTGACATAGTTTCGACATATTTTGGGGTCATTTAAAGCATTAGTAATGAATTTTGAGCTCCTTGCTGCATCCCGCGCTGGTCTTTGTACGGCAGCGGTTCGTAGATTGAGACTCATCAGAACCAAATGGTGGTCGCTTCCCACATCGGCATTTCTTATACTCCGGACATCACACATAGACTTCCTCCATCGCTGCTGAATTATGATATGATCAATTTGGTTTTCGGTTTGACCATCTGGATGCACCCAGGTAATTTTGTTGCACGTCTTATGCTAAAATACAGTCCCACCTATCACAAGACGATTCGCGTTACAAAAATCGACAAGCAAGTCACCATTTTCATTCCGTGACCCCAAGCCATTTCTTCCCATCACGCGTTCCAGTCCGTAATTGTCTGAACCGACTTGGGCATTAAGGTCTCCCATAACGACTATGATGTCAGCTCTCGGAACACTACTATAAACCGAGTTAAGATGAGTGTAGAACGCGGTTTTGTCTTCCTCTGTCGCTTCATTTGTGGGAGCGTAGCACTAAATTATTGTGACGTTACGAATTTTTGAACGAAGCCTTGCTGTCATTAATCTCGCAGAAATGGGCGCCCAGGAGATCAAACTACGCCTCGCTTCTTCGTTCAACATAATTCCGACACCATGCAGTCTTTGGCCACCCTCTCTTTCATCTTCCCCGGAATACAGCACTCTCGTCTGTCCAGTGTCTGATCTGTATTCAGCTCTTCCTCTCCACTTAGTTTCGCTTATGCCCAGGATACTGATCTTTAGGCGAAGCATTTCACGCTCAACCTGCTCGTATCTACCATCGCTGTACAAGGAACGAACGTTCCATGCTCCGATTTTCGTACGTATGCGGTAGCCAAAAGTAACATTTGCGCTTCTTGAAAGATTTCTTCTATTTGACAACGATTCATTTATTATTATGGCGTCTTGACTGACGCTCGTACATGAAAGATGCCGCACCCCCAAATCCGATGTGCGGTTTACTGCAACCGAAGCTGCCGAAGGATTTTCCATAAAAAGATTACCTCTTGGGGACTCATTTCCATTTGTTGTCATAGTTCATGTATTTGCATATATCCTTCCACCATGGTGTTTTCCGAGATATGATTAATAACATACATAAGCTCAGATTTGACAGGCACACCCGCCTTTTGTACGGTCAAACACATAACTGCTCGAGGCCGCCCACTATGGGAAAACAGACGCCTTTTGTAGCCGCCCAATATGGGTTACAGACGCTACCTGCTGCTGCCGTTGGCTTTTTACCAAAAAAAGCTCCTCCGCCACCGGACTATCATGCCGTTGACCGCTGCCTGCAGTTCATCCGTCTTAAGGAGGCTTTTAACCATCCCGAGGACAAGTTTGTGCCCTGACCAGCACCGCTGGGTTGTCTGCTTATCCCGGCATCCATTCGGTCCCCCTGCACGTTAGCGTTACCCGCCCTCTACCACGCGGAGGTGGTACGCCATATGGCATCCTAGCACTCTCAAGTATTTTAAGATGGCTATTCACGGGAACGAAATGGCAGTTGAACTGGCCAAAAGCAGGTCGTCTCTTGATCTGAGCCAAATCGCGGCCTCTGGGTCTGTGCTCATGCCACTGGAGCAAGAAAAAAGTATAGTACACCAGAGTTTCTTAAAAGCTTCAAATTTCAGATGGTCATCCATCGATGCTTGTCGGTTTTCAAGGAAACTATGGCCAAATATTTCAAAGGAAAAAACTGAATACTTACTCAAGTTAAGCAGGCCTCAATTATATCTCATGGTTGGCGTCCTTACGGGC
Organism: Dasysyrphus tricinctus; assembly: GCA_963921185.1. Classification (NCBI taxonomy): domain Eukaryota; kingdom Metazoa; phylum Arthropoda; class Insecta; order Diptera; family Syrphidae; genus Dasysyrphus; species Dasysyrphus tricinctus. The sequence continues at coordinate 128,553,019 of OY992532.1, forward strand.
CACAACTGAATGGGAACCCACATGAGCAGAATGGGCATCAGCTCATCGGACTTATGTAGAGGGTGTCATGATGAAGAGACAGAGAAGGGCTCCCCTCACTTCCTTTGCGAATGTCCCAGCCTAGCTAGAACCAGAGAAGCGGCCCTTGGAGAATACTTCTTCGACGAACTGGGTGACATCTCTGTCTTGCCACTAAAGAACATCCTAAAATTCATTAAGAATTCAAGGTTCAGGGACAGGGAGGCCCCCTACACCTAAGATTTCCCCTTAACACCCTCCCTATCCCTCCTCACTAACCACCTCTACCCTGGGGAGTGCAATGGATCCACTGAGATCCAAGTGAAATGGGCGGCTTGCCGTATTATCACCCCTTCGAACCTAACCTTACCTAATGATGGTGATAAGTTGGTTGATCTACTGTCTACTAGATTACCATATTGTGATCGACACAAGGCACTACTCCAGTATTAAGGATGTCCGAATGTTCCCAGGAGCCAAAACTTTTACTCTGACCACTACCTCCCTATAACCAATATATTATATCCCGATCAAAGCCAAAACAAGGAAATACTGTGAAGAAATTCGACTTTATACGGCTACAATAGCAAGAGATCATCAGGTCCTTTTCCGATCGAGTCTCTCGCACCCTCTTAATTAGTAATATGTCGCCATAACTTCAAGCATCGAGCACCAGTGAAAAAATGAAAGGAAGGCATCAGAGATGCTGCCTCTAGCCACCACCATCACAACAAAATCCCTGCTTCGACGAAGAATACCAGCAGTACAAGCAGCAAGACAATAGATACACATACAAAGTGGTTCCAGCGCTGCACAAAAGGACCAGAGCTGCTCGTGAGCTCTTCGAGCAGAAGAGAAAAGACCTCCAGCTTCGCAGAAGCAAAAGAGAGAGCATAAAGAGCACCTGATCGAGGAAATAGAGGGATGTCATGTCATTGCAGGAATAAGGTACAAAAATTCAACCGAAAGGTAAAAAACCAGCCAAGGTTTCATGGACCCGACCGAACCAAAGCCTGCTGGGATGATCAGGAGAATATTTTAGTAGAATCGCAATCGCAATCAGTTCTGTGGATATGGAAAAATAAAAAAAACTCTCAGGTCAACGGAACAATTTTTCAAAACTGCGTCAAATTATTCGCTTACGCTGACGATACTGACATAAATCGAATGAACAAAGTATGATGTCAATGGAGCATTCGTGAGTATTGAGAAGGAAGCCAAAAAGAAGGGTTTAACGGTGAATGAAGGCAAGACCAAATATTTATATGCTGTCAACAAGAAATACACCCAGCACTGACGGATTGTCTCGGGCAGAACCTCACTAAAGACGAAGTGGTCAGAGACTTCGTCTACCTAGCTAGGCTCCGCTTTCAACTCAGCGAAGGATACCAGTGCTGGGATCCACCCTGTACTGTAGTGCCACCTAAAGTAAGTAAGTAAGTTATTTCATTGGGCGGCTATATCCTATACAAGCTGTGTCCCTTAAGCTTGCAACTTTTGGTTCTCAAGAAAATCACCATTGTCTCATGAGTTAATTTGAATTAAAACAAACTTTAATTTTCGTAATAATAAATAATATTGATTTATTCAATTATTAATTAAAAAATAAAATAATTTGTACACCTAATATCATACTTAATAACACATTCAATGTCATACTTAGCCAGAGCTATGGCAATTGGCAATGAAACCAAAATAAATATCCTATAATTCTGCCAAGCATAATATCAACACATTTAATAATAATTAGTTCGCAAAACGGGTGTTTTGTTGTAAGTTTTTTTTTTTTGTGTGAATCAAAAATCTAATGGTCCTTAAATTTGTTCGCATTTGCATTAAAAACATATAATTGTCTCTTATACAATAGTTCAAACACTTATTCTAATAAAAGTCATACTGTTGCGATAGTTTTTGTTTTTGTTGCAGTATTTATTCTTATTTTATTAGTATTGATCTTTCTATATTTACACACCCTGTATTACATTAATCTTCTATTTGTATATTTGATGTTTTTTCTTAAATTTCATTAGCTAGAATTAATAAGTCTATGTTTATGAGACTATAAATTCAGTGGTAATTATTTTTTAAATATATCTTTGACTACATTCACAATTCGTTTCTTTTGTTTTCTTAAAATTACATATTTTAACAATAAGAGATTATTTTTTTTTCTTTCTTTAATTTACTAATTTGCTATTTATTTATTTATTAAAATAAAAATACAAGTATGAAGTAATTTCAAACATTTCTTTTTTATTTGCTTAAAATTGATGCAGGTTTAACAGTATATTTATTAATAGTATATTTAATTTATTGGAACGATATTTATAATATTTAAAAATTTTACAAATGTGCTTAATGGTTTCATAAAAATTATAAAAAAAATTAATTTCTAATGTAAAAATCAGAAACAAAATAAAGCAACAACATTTCTCTTGGGGCTCTAAGAGAGAAAGTGCGGTTACTTAAAACTAAAAAAAAAAACTTTATTGAAAATATTTATTTAACCTACTTGTTAAGAACTATATTCTCTATAGTAACTTCTAACATTATAATTGTGTAAAAATTGATATATTTATTTTATTGTAAATATTGATGATTTTATTTCATTTATTTATCTAACATGAATATACGTAAAAAAATTGTTTATCATTCTCAAAACATTCTTTATAAAACCTTCAACGCACCTTATGATAATTTTTTTTTTTATATTTACAATATATTTTTTCTTAATATATTAATTTACAAAATGTACAAAAACCGAAAGTATCGTGCAGTGTTTTTTGTTAAAAGCTGAAATAAAAGTGCAGTTTAAAATAAATTTAAATAATTGCATTGAAAATCAAAAGAGTAATATATGTATGTAGAAATGTATATTTTGAAATAGTTTATATGAAAATAGAAATAGTTTATATGAAACTAAAATAAAAAAAAATTTGATTTTTGGGAACTTAAGGTGAAATAAAATGGTTTGGTGGTGATGGTCGGGCATCTCTTGTTTCTTGCATGCTAGGTATAATCATGTCAGTCAGTATGTTGTAACACGTGTGAACTGAAGTTTTCATTAAGACATAAATGCCCTAAACGATCTAACCTGGGTTAGATTCAAAGGCTGTGTTCTGGAAATCAAGACCTACTTTCGACAAAAAAAGATCTAAAATGGCTTTTGAACGATTTAAATTAAACGTTATACATATGTAAAAGAGTGCAATATGGTCTAACATATGTGAGATGAGAATTCTCACAAGGAATTGTGAACTTTTGGGAAAAACTCTGACGTAAACGAAAATTGGTACAGACGTTTCTATTATCATCTATAAACTGAGAAAAGTAAGCGTTTTTCCAACATAAGCATACAGAGTAGGTCAAGTTAAGTGGTGAAAATGCTATTGAAATGTACATAGTTTGGATTAAATTATCTTTTCACTTTTCGTTATACTACCGATCGCTTAGAAGATATTGCGATTTCATAAAAATGTCAAAAATCGTCCAAAATGTCGATTTTTATATTTACTTTAAAAGGTAAGCACATGTTTTTAAAAGTACTTCAGACCAAGTTTTTAGTTTTTGTGACTTTCCACTTCAAAATATTGGTTAAATTTTTTAAGAAAAAATGTTTTATTTCGGGCTGTCCACGATACCAAACCAAACGATACTTTCTTAAGTATCGTGTCATTATTATCGTTAAATTCAAGAATGTAGGTATCGTCTTTGTATCGGTTTCGATATCGTATAAGTCAGTCTCGTCTCGGTCTCGGTCTTGTATAGTAAGGTCTCGGCTCAGTATCGGTATAGGTATCCAGCCCCGGATCTACGATTTTTTCGAACCGGGGCAAAAACTTGATTTGGCGCCCCTGCCGTTTTTGAAAAAAATGAAAAAAAAAACCATGTAACTACTTGGTTGGATTTTTTAATGGATGTGCAGCCCATATCTATTCAGCAACTTTTTACTTTAGAAAATTGACAACGCTTAAACAAACACGATCCACAACCAAGATACATAGAACGATAAAATATGATTCGTTCTCTCGTGAACAATTCAAAAGAATTTCATTTTTGATTCGATCACAAATCTTATTTTTTTGTTCCTAATAAAGTTAGTTTTCATTCGAATGCAATCTGTAAGGATCTGCAAAATATTGTTCGTTCCCGAATTTATCATGGGCGAACATTGAAGATCCATTCACGAACCGTTCAAATAAGAAAGGAAAATGTAATTTTACGAAAGGACACAATTTCGAAAAGCCAAAGTTACGCAAGATCAAGTATCGAAGCACAAGCTCCGAAAAAAATTTTAAATCCTCGGGACTTCGTTGTTCCTTGAGCGTTTTCAATGAAATCGACGGAGGTGACAGAGTTATAGCTGAAAAAAATATTTTCAAATAGAATGTTCCAAAAATATGTCAACATTTTGCAACTACGTTCTTCCTTGAAAGATTGCAATGAAAACATAGATTGATAGCTGATACAGAATTTTAACAGAACAAAATATTTCACAACAGGATTTTTCAAAAAATGTCAACACATAACTTCGATGTTTCTTGAACGATTTCAATAAAATTGACACACACAATTTCAAACCTTAATAGTACGAGAGCTAAGCAACGTCAAAATACAAGTAATTTTCGATTGGTTGGTTTTTTGATACTCGTGAAAGCAGTCTCTGGCTGATCGAAAATTTTGTGTTATCCGTCATTTTGAAAAAGGGCGTTGAAAATGGTAAAACCAATTTTCTCGGAGAACTGAAGGTAACATTTTTTATTTGATCTTGTAGGCTAAAATATCTTATAAATTTTTTGTTTCCAAATATTTTCGAGATCTTGAAAAATTGTTGTCAAAAACTGTAAAAATGGTGTTTAGCGTTTAACTCACTATTTGTTCATCTGAAAGAAAATTTTTTTACTAAACAGTTTTTTGTAGAGCACCTGATCCTTCATTTATTTGTATTAAATTTTTGTGTGAACTAAAAAATATCTAAAATACAGTGTATTAAAGTTGCCAGTATCCAGCAAATAATTCTTTAGGCAAGACTAGGATTTGTACGGCGGTGTAGTGCGACAATTGTAGAGGGACAAAGTTCAAGTGTTTTATTATTGAAGAAGGGGATCTATGTCCTACAGTTAAGGGAGTAGGGGAAGTTTTTTAAAAATACATTTACACTTAAGAAAACAATTTTTAAAAAACATCAGAAAAACTTTCAACAATGTATAATAGCTCGTTTCTTTTATTTTTTATTTGTCAATAGTTTTTTGAAAAATTATTTCAAAGGGAGATGAGAAATAATAATAGAAAAAACTGCTAAAGGTTGACGGAGAAATATAATTTTATATTCCATTGCCGCATATCAATTTATTTAATTGCACTAAGTGTCGCAATTCTTAATTATTTCAGTCAAATGGATTTGGCGCCCCTGTAAGCTGCCGCCCGGGGCACAGGCCCCGGTTTCCCCCCCCCCCCCCCCCATAGATCCGGGGCTGTAGGTATCGGTCTCGTCTGGTTTCGGTCTGATATCAGCTGCGAAAAATAAAAAAATCCAAGACTTGGTTACATGTCCTTAGTCTTGTAGTTGAATACGCTTGGTATTTTGAGGATTTAAGGTGAATATATTTATTTTTTTGGAAGTGTAAGCTGACCATCAAACAAAAAATATTTTATTCACCACACTTTTTTTTGCATGCAAAATAATTAAAGATCCATTGCATGACATTCCATGACAGCAACGGTTTTTATTTTGCATGAAACTGTAAACCAATCATGCAAACAATTAATTTTGCATTTCACCTCAATTATTTTATTATTTTTGACATGCGAGAATATTGGCATAGATTTTTTTTTGCGCACGGGAACTGTAAACTAGGCTTTAATAAACAAATCATTATAAACAAATAATTCACAATGAATGAAAGGAATTTTTGTTTAACTTAAGTTTTTTTTATGACTAAAACTAAGCAACAGTGGTGAGAAAAAAAATGTCTTCAAAAAAAAAAATTCCGTGTTGTAAAAGTTTATTTTTTATTCGTCTCCAGTTACACTTTCTAAAAATAATCTGAATGCGACTGATATATGCTTAAGCAAACACAAAAAATGCCAAACGCAGTTTTTTCCGTGACATTGTTCTGCACGAAAAAATATCGTGGTGAATATAAAATGTACATATTTTTTTTTTGGGTAAGTTCGTTCGATAGAAAAATTTTAAAAGAAGTGAAATATTTTTTTTTGCATAAAAATCATTCCTATATAAGAAATACATGTATAGTTTTCTTTATTGAGAAACTGCATACTTAGCTTAAGCAATTGATGAATACATCGACAAAAAACGGTTCCATCGGTGGAATTAAATATTGAAAAAAAAAAAAAATGGTTTGGTAAAATTGATACAAAAATCGTTGGAGCCGTTTTTGGGAAATCAGGATAAAGGAAAAAATAAGCGTGACAGACATTGGGTTGATTTCAATAAAGGTAAAGGTAGGTACTTTACCCAGCTAAAATGGACCAAATCTGAAAATGTTATTCAAATCCTTGGCTTCCGAGAAATAAAGCATACGATAGTTGGGACGTGCCAGTGGGTGGTTTTCACTAAAATTGTTTTCAAAACCTTCTCTTTGCAAGAACAAACTAGGAAAATTTCATCCAAATCGTTTAAGCCGTTTCCAGGAAACCGATTACAATGTTTGTAATAAATTAATAATAATATTGAAAATTATATTTTCTCTGCCAATACCAAAAAATACTACCTAGATTCTCGGTATATTTCGGTCCTAAAAGTACGTTATCGTTTTGGATGCTTTGGAGCTGGTATCGTCTTGGTTTCGTTTGGGTTTCCGATACCTATACCAAACGATACCGAGACTAGCCAGCCCTAATTTTAATAATGTGGCCAAAAGCTTAAAATACCAGTTTTGAGGTGCCAAGATTAGAAATGGCCACGATACCAAATCAAACGAAGTTCTTATAAGTCGTCTAAGTAGAGTTAAAATCAAAATATTTAAGTATCGTCTCGGTATCGGTCTCGTATATAACTACATAAGTCTAGTCTCGGTCTCAGTCTCGTATAGATAACTAGGTCTCATCTCGGTATCGGTATCAGCTTCCTCTGGTTTCAGTTTCATGTCAGTCACACCTCTAGACGTAGTTTTTTCGATTTCAAAGGAACAAACATAAAATGCAAGACTTGGTCTTGAGGCCGTGAGTGCAAAAGTGGTACAACCCATTTTTTGGCCAAATTGATTCTTTTATTTATTAATTTTAAATTATTTATGCATCGAAAATCATCTAAGCCGAAATTCTTAATTCTAAGCTTTCCAAAAATGTGACTTATTCCCCTTAAATATGCTCTCCCAGCCTCAGTTATACTGGATTTTACTAAAATCACTACCTTAGCCATGATGTAGCTTAACAGAAGCATGTTCTAAGTTTCATTTAAATCGTTGGAAACGTGACTGGCAAAGCAAGCATAAGTGAGAGGCACGGTAAGTTTCAGTCCAAAAATTAGGTATCAGCTCAGTATCGTTTCGGATATTTTGGAACTTTTATCATTTCGGTTTCGTTTCAACTTCCGTTACCGATGTTAATAGAGTCTCAGACTTTTCTGATATCGCAGCCAGCACTAGCTAAGATCCGAGAGCCGAATCAAGTTGCTCGAGAGAGAGCTTTGCAAGAAGCTTCTTAGCCAAAAAAAATTGAGTGGAGCCCAGGTAGACAAAGTAGCTGACAGTGCTACGTTTGTTGAATTTTGACGATACAAATCATTTCCCACTTCAATTCTTGATAGATATTAATTTTTGAATTGTTTTAATTGTTCCATCATCATCGTGTCCTGTATAACCTCGGTTGAGGCATAGGGCGGCAACAAAAAGTCTCCATCCTTCACGGTCTCCAGCAAAGTATTTTAACTGTGGCCACGTCTTTATCTGAGATTATACTACTGCTAAAACAATTGATTTCCATGTTGCTTTAGGTCTTCCAAGCCTCCGTGCACCCTGAGGATTCCATTCAAAGGACTGCTTTGCAATTTCATCGTTTGGTTTCCTCAGTGTGTGACCAATCCATTGCCATTTACGCTTTCTTATGTCGTTGTCCAGCCAGTCTTGACTTGTCCTGCGCCACAATTCCTCGTTTGATATAATTTCTGGGCAGCGAATATTTGGGATGTGGCGTAGACAGCGATTCACAAAAGCCTGCAATTTCCTCGAAATGGTAGACGTGGCTTTCCAGGCTTCACAAGCATATAACAGCACGGATTTGACATTGAATTCGAAGAATTTCAACTAAGTGCGTAAGGAGATCTGACTGGATTTCCAAACTGAGGACGTTAATTCTACTTTTAACGTCTAGCTAGATCCTTAACGAGCCCGCCGTTTGCAGAAAAAATACTGCCAAGGTAGTTAAACTATTTGACTTCTTCGACTGGCGTCTCCTGTAGAATAATACGCTGCTGTGTGGAGCGGCCTGTGAGCGTTATTTTTGTCTTTTTGCTGTTTATTCCTAGACCACTCGACTCTCCCTTCAAATTTTTTCATAAATAATGCTAATTCAACAGGTATTTCCAACGGTCATAATGTAAAACAAAAGCTATGACAGTGAATCGTCCTGTCTAAACCCTTTTTATTATTTAGTTATTTCCAATATTTGACATTTTAAATCACAATATCGTCTAAATGGTGGCTGCTTGGAAAAAAGAATCTTATGGGCTTTTCGATTAGCAATTCGGAAGAACTCTACGATCCGGAACGCCAATAAAACAAACAGGCACATGCAGTTTGATTCTGAAGTTTTCGTATCCCTGTATTTGTGCAACTGCAGGCAACATGCGGATGCCGAAATAGTTCTTCACATTTGGAAACTTGGCGGACACAAATATGAACGAGTATGATAATTATCAATAAAGAAAATGGGAACAAAATATCCCAAACGGAAAATAATTGTTCTTAGAAACAGTAAAGTGTGTGGAATTTACTAATTTTTAGCTAAAAATTTACTTTTTGCAATATTTGACAACACTTTGACAACTATGTGTTTGAAATGTGTGAGTTGTTCTGGTTTCGATTCTGAAATGAAATCCAGAATCGTTTTTTGTTCTTTTCAGGAGAAAAACTGTCATTCTATATGCCAATAGAACACTTTCAGAAAGGTTTACACGCATTCTGAACGCTTCTGGATTGCCAATCGAAAAGGCCATTAAACTCCTTTTAGAAGACTCTGATTATGTATTTACAAATTTAAGCTGAACTTTTGTTCAATAACATTAACTATTTAAAAGTTGTAGGCAAAAAACTGCCCTCCATTTGATCTTGGTTATTCTTATGCTGGATAAACGGACGCTTTAGTCAGTTGATTTGTTTTGATAAAAGAAAGGTCTGTTCCAATTTTCTTCATTGACGGAATTCTTAGACTTAATAGAGAAGTAAACACTATGCGTTGACTGCAATGCAGGTGGATCTGGATTTTATATGATGAAATAAAAGATAAAAATATCAATATGTTATCAGCAAAGTTGAATTTAATTATTTGTGAACTTAACAAGGTTCATACATAGAGGTGTCACTTTCTCAAAGGAGCATTGGTTTCCACCAAATGGCAAAGAATTTCAAATAAAAAGGTACAAAACGAGGGTCTGAAAATAAGTATAGGTATGGTATCAAATCGAACTTGTCTATGCAAGTGTTGCTATCACTGAGATTGGAATGAAACGAAAAATTTAAACTTTAAAAATTAAGATTCAATACCTGGTAGTCCACGAGTTTAAAAAATAACTCTTTAAAAGATAAATACAAAACTTAATTTGGTAGCGTGATCAGCACCTATTATATTTGGCTTTCAACTCTCAATTATATCTGCAGGTATATAGACCGTTGAATGGATATGGTAGCATGCAATGAATTATTTGTTATTTATTTAATAACACTGTAGAAAAAAAAATTAAAAAAAGTTTGTTTATATTTTGCACTGTCAGCTCTATACGAAAACACCAAAAATTCTTTTTAAATGTTAGCTTTCACTTAAGAATTTCACCTACAAAATCGTATTTTTGAGAATTAATGCACTTTTATTACATATTTGTAAATAAAAAAGTGGAAAGAACATAATTCAAAAATTATTTCAAATTTTAATATGCAACCTATCAGATGCCTGTTCAAAACAAATGTAATGGTACTCCTACACGAGTTCAGAAGTGGGAATATTTTTATGTTTTTCTATTGTAAACTTCGGAATAATCTATTACTGTGCCCTACACGCAGTTGGTCATGAAAGTGGCATCCTACTTGCGTGGTTATTGGATCTCCCTTGTAGAAATACCTCTCACCATGTATAATTTACTGATTCCGGAATGACACGAGTTACATACTGCCATAATTTTTTCCATTTTCGTACGAATTTTGATTTTATCGAGTAAATGGTGTGTTGTTCTCCAGCGTTTTTGTCATAAAATCCACCTGCACCGTGTTTTAATACTGTGCTAACATTATTTTGCAAACTATGACTAAGCACTTTGCCAGTATATTTATAGCACCATTACAAGACTTCGCAAGAACTTATCACATTTTCTGAATAAATGTGGGTAAGTTTGTGGTAGAAATTCTAACAAATTTAAAATTTGAAAACCTATCAAAAATGCAACATAAACAAATTTTTGGTACACAGTGTAATTAAACCTTAAAGTATGTTTCCAAGTGTATTCGATTGATTTAATACAAACTTTCCACACTCCGACACAAAACTAAAGCTAAACTAAAAGAAAAATGTATGAATTCATAACAGAGATGTTTAGGTGTAGTGAAGTGTGCATAGAATTGCGAAAAGAGCTTTATGTACTGAGTACAGATGACGTGTAATGGTTACATTTCGATATATGAATGTACTAAATGAACACATTTTGATGAGAACAGTGCCTGTGTATCGACTACATATTTATGCAAAATATACACGGATTAATTTTTTGGCTGCATATTTATATAATAATGAGGCCTCTGATTATTTCGATGAGTCAATATCCACATATTTTTTATCAGTATTGATCACTTTAAAAATTTCTAAAAAATACAAAAATCCATCAATGAAATCATTCCAGTTTTCTTTGTAATAACAATTGTATAAAAATACCTTACGTTTTTTTGGATTCTTTCCAATAATGAATACTTTTTTCAGCATTTGTTTTTGTAAAAGGAGCCAAATAGGAGTTAAGCTGGGAAAACACTTGGGATTTTCTGTCGCGGCGACTAAAAAAAGTGATCGCAGCTTAGTAGGATTTATTATTTGCCATATGCGTTCATTCAAATTTTAAATTATTTGTTCTATTTTTACGATTGAATAATCGTTCGACAGAAAATCGCAAGTGCGTTCCTAGCCCTAGTGGTTTTTCACTCTGTAAAAAGGTCAAAATAGGAGTTAGCTGTTTTTCACTCTATTAGCCGACGATATGTGATAAGCACATTGGAACTCATTGCAAAGCTACAGTCAGAACACATTTGAACGAAATTCTTTAATTAAAAAATTCTTTTTGTTGAGCTCTGAATCAGAAAGTCAATACGTGTAGTTCCTACTCACAACTCACTCTAAAGCAAATCAAATATTAGTATGGTTTAGTACACAAGTATAGTGTTTGCGGATAGTGTATTTTATTAAATCTCTGCGGTCTTGGATCTTAAACTGTGTTCCATGCAACTCTACAGTTGGTGTAGTGTGTCTGTGTCCTAACTCATTCACTTTACTCCTTTCCTAAAATTTGAAATCGATAATTTTTATAGACATTTTTTAAATTTCAGATTTTGAATGCGTGGATATCAAATCTAATAGGGCGTGAGTAAATTGGGGTATAAGGACTTTCAACAAGCTTGTTGTACCTATATTCTTTTAGGGCTCATTAAAATATTGGTAAGACTCTTCACCCTTGGGAATTTTTTTTCTGATATTGAAAATTAATTGAATTTAAAATATTGCTCAAAATGAAAAAGAAATATGTAAACTGTTGTAATAATGAAACTGCCAAATTGTTGTTAATTGTTTTCTTTACATATGAACACAAAAAGGAAACAATTTATACTTACACATATGTACATATGTAGTTTTAAAATATTATTTCCTTGTTCATTTTAACATTATGATATGGTATTAATTTATTTATGATAAATCAATTGATAAACATTCCTTACCACAAAAGTCTCTGTAAGTTTCAAAACTTTGTAGTGTAAAGTATCTGGCAAAAGAATTTTCTGCAAACATAATTTTTGTGCTTAGAAAGCGCATAATCCTAGAAACATTTATCTTTAACTTTCTATTGATTTGGAGATGCAAGAATTTAAATTGCATTACTGAAATAAATTCCATTTATCTCTGTTTGAGAAGAAGTATGTTTTCAATATCAATTTCTCCTTCTTTATGTGGCTCGATAACTTTACAAAATAAAAACTACTCAGCATTTTGTATGTATGGGTAGGTTTTAACTATACAATATTATGGATGAATAGTGAAAAATGATCTAATTTGTTTTCTAGTTAAATGAAGGATCAAGGATGGAATTTCATTGTCAATTTCCTTACAAAAGGCTGTTTTAAAATCATTTAGGGCTACAATTACTCAAGTCTCAGTGTTGTCATGAGTTTGGGGCGGCTAGGAAGGTATATAGACTTGAAGAAGTTAAATATATATATAAATAATAAATGGATACAAATAGAAGAGACCGGAAATAAGATTGAGGATGACGAAAAGGAAAATAAAATAAAAAACTTGTAGTGTATTCTATTGTGAGTATAAAATTTAAGACATTTACAGCATATCGATATTTGAAGTGCCATTTCCAGTGGTCCTTGTTGTTTTTGTAACTTGATTCGGATTTAATAATGGAGGAGGACTGCCACACCATACAATCTGTAATATAAAAAGCAAACAAACATGGATTAAGAAGAATTTTAATGAAATATTGAAATATAAATGATTTTCTGCTACTTTTTGATACACATACAAAATAAAGGCATTTTAATTAATCGATGAATTATTAAAATGGCTTTTCTCAAATTAGAAAGAAGTCAGTACATTGTTTCATTTGAATAATTTTGAATTTCCTTTTCTTGAAATAAAATATGTATACTTTTTTGAATGAAACAAATTCCCCTAACTGGATAGCACGGACTTGATCTTTATTATTTAAGGGGTTGGGTACGAAATCTCGCATTCGAAATATTGCTTTGTATTTGTATTTTGTATTTTTGTATTTTGTATTTATTGTAATAATAGCTTGATTTTAAGATTTACATCTTGTTTATAAAAAAGCTTAAAAGTGGACTTATTTAATAGCAATGCAATATTTAAAGTTAAAAATAGCAAAAATTAAGTGAATAAACTTTATAAAAATTAGAGATTAACAATTTATAAATAAATGAATAAAGAATATTTACACTGTACAAGGTATTTTAACCAAAAGGAAGAAAAAAGAAAGAAAGAAGGTGTAGCAAACCCAACAGAAACAAAGTCGAAAAAAATTAAACTATTGCATCGAAAAATGCACGAAGGCATTTCTTTTAAAACTAGTTAAATTATCTGTGTTTCTTATATGGCGTGGTAAGGAATTCCATAACCGAGAAGCATTGACAAAAAACTGTCGCTCCGATGTAAGACATGAAAAACGTGGAATTATAATTTGGTTTGATCTTCTAGAAAGCGAGAATTGGACTCTATCATAAAGGTACGAAGGCTGGCGCGTTTGGACTATATTGAAAAACATTATCAGGGTTCTAAGTTTTCAAAGGTTATCGAAAGAAATCCCATATATACTCTTGGAGAAAAATGAAATGTGGTCATAGCGACGTAAACCATAAATATAACGAGCGACACTGTTAAACGCAACGTTAAGTTTTCTTTGACTTACACTGTCGAGCTTGCAAAAAATTTCACAGCCATAAGTCAAGATTGGCACCACCAAAGCTTTAGCTAACATTTTCCTTGTATCCAAAGGGGTAAAGCTTCTGGTTGGCCAAAGCAAACGAAGAGCACCATACGCCTTGCCTACAGCCTGTGTAATATGGTTGTTCCAGCTTAACGTTCGATTAAAGCATATGCCTAGATTCTTTGCTGTATCCACAAACTCCACCTGAGTGTTGTTTAGTTCAATTGCCGGGAAGTTAGAAGCATCGATTATTCTTTTTGATATAATAAGGCATTTCGTTTTTTGAGGATTTAGAGTGAGGCCGCATTTCATAGACCATCGGTTAATTGATGAGAGATCCTCATTTATCTTTGTGACGCAGTCCTCTATCATACCAATCGGACAGTTTTTCATTAATTGAAGGTCGTCAGCGAATAGGTGCTCATCACAGTGACGAATTAACTTTGGAGCTTCATTAACGTAAATGGAGAAAAAAGTTGGACCTAAAATTGATCCTTGTGGGACTCCACAAGAAAGGGGTAACAAGTCAGAAACCTGATCTCCAACAACAACAGCTTGTCGTCTTCCAGATAAATAAGAAAAAATGAGCTTTACTGATTCTGGAGAAAAGTTGTACATTTTTAATAGCTTTTGACACATAATACTGTGGTCAATAGTATCGAATGCCTTTGAATAGTCCAAAAGTATTAAAAATGTAACTTTATTTTCATCTAAAGCATTTCTTGTCCGTTCGACGACATCAAGTAAGGCCGTTGTACTGCTGTGACCTACACGAAAGCCTGATTGCTTTAAAGCTAAAAGACTATTTTGAGTGAGAAATGCTATTAGTTGTTTTTGCATTAGTTTTTCTAGGACCTTAGATAGGAAAGGTAGAATAGAAATGGGACGAAATTCACTATTCGCACTATTTTTAGGAATTGGTATTATTCTGGCGTTCTTCCATTGAGAAGGAAAAATGCTCTTTGTTAATATTGTGTTATATATATGCGTGATGTATGGCAAGATGATTGGCAATATAGCTTTAACGAATATTGGATGAAGGTTGTCAAATCCAGTAGCGTTAGATTTCAGAGATATAAAGCTTTCGACAACTTCTTCAGGGGTCATTCCAGAAAAGCAAAATGGAGCTCCTGTATATAAAACGGTAAACTCTTCACCGGAAAGGTATTGTGGTAGATTCTGTGATTGTGGAATAGATGAAATAAGATTCCGGTTGATTTCATTACAATTAACATCTTTACTGTCTAAGTTTACTCGTTTATTGACAATTTCTTTGAGATTTTTCCACAATTTACGACCATTTAGAGAGAGGTTTAGACTACTCCGATACCAGATAACTTTTGATGTACGTATAAGACGAACAGTAATGTTACGTAAACGGCGGTACTCTTGAAGATCATCTGGTATTCTAAAACGTTTCCATTTTTTGAAAGCTAGATTCCTTTGGTACAACTTTAATCTTATCTCGCGATTAAACCAAGGACATTCACCATATTTAACGGATATAGTTTTCAAAGGAACATGAGCATCAAATAGATCAGATAAATTGCTCTGGAGAAACTCAACTTGCTCGTCAGGCAATTGTAAGAGGTACAATCTTTCCCAATCAATTCTTCTTATATCAAGCTCGAGAGTTTGCCTGTTTATGTTTTTGAAATCCGTTAGTTGAAAAGTTCTTATTGGCCTATTAAGACAGAAGTCAAAAGAAAGGTGAATCAAATCATGTTTTGAAAATCCGGGTGCTTGAAGTTGGTCAAAAAGAAATACTTTGCGAAGGTCACTAACGAAAAAAACATCGAGAAGAGTACTGGAGGTTTGCGAGAAATGAGTGGGATAGATAGTGTTAACTGCATGAATATTGAACATACCCAAACTTTGTATTAGACTGTGATCTGTTAAAAGATCACTGTTAAAATCTCCACAAAGAATAATACCAGTGAAACAAAAAGAGTTTTCTTCGAGTAGAATGTGAAGTGGAGACCAATCGATGTATCGATTGGGCCTGTAAACTACACCTAATAACAATTTTTCATTAAAATTGGCAATTTCAATAAAAAGATACTCTATGGAACACTCAGGAGGAGATACATATTTAATCTTGAAATTTATGGAATCTCTTATATAAATGGCTATGCCTCCCCCAATACGACCTGTTCTAACATTTCTTAACAATTTAAAATCCTTGAGATAAACTAGGCTATTACTGGTGTTACTATTAAACCACGTCTCACTTACACATATTGCATCATACTTCGAACCTTCAAATAGATCCCTGAACTCGTCAATTTTCTTACATAAGCTTTGTGCATTAATGTGACAAACTTGAAATCCATCATTACGCGATGTCATAATATTAATCAAAGCTCGAGTTATGCCATTGCTAGTCAGATTTACAGAATTTGAATTACTGTGGCTAACCAACATGGAATGTGAAGACAGATTTTCTGCTTAGAAACACACGCATCAATATCAGAAAAACAGATATCATACAAAAATACACTGCGGATCTTCGGTTTGCTTTATGGGTTGCTACATACTCCTGAAAAAAGATATTAGTTACTAGTAGGGTCGCTTAGCAAGAAAATCTGTTTTTGCCGGACAAAAGCACCAAATTTTTTTTAGGTACTACTTAGGTCCATAGCTTGAGATTTAGGGTAGGACCCATCTCGGCGGTCAGCCATCTTGGATTTTATAGCCGCCATTTTGAAATCTAGGTATATTATTAATATCTCGGCTTCTAAATCACTTAGGATCCCAAACTTGGTGTCTAGGTATACATTTTTGGGGTCAGGGAATACAACCACATACTTTTCAAATGTTAAAGTTTGCAAAAATACGAAGGGGGCATGGGGGTCATGACCCCCTTGCTCCAAGACAATCAATATTTAGGGTCGGATAATATACCTATATAAACAAGTTTAAAATGCATCTGACTAAACTTATTCAAGGAGGAAAATGGGGGGTCATGACACCCCCTCCCCTCAGAGTCCAAGAAAAAGTATAAATAAAAAACAAACTTCATTTAAACATACAGAAGTGCAAAAACTGACGCGACGTACGGCTAGCCCAAATTATTTCATAACCGTAATGTTACCTTTTATGAGATCATGGTAATATTATTCGCGAACACTGTATGTTTTGTCGTATCGAGTTTTTCTGAAAGGAAAATTAATAAGTTAAATGCAAATACAAAATGCAGACTTTTATCATCTTGGACTCCATTCAACAGAAATATTAAAAATCTTAAAATATCATATGGATGATCATAAATAAAATTTAAAATTTAATTTCTTTGTCAGCTGTTTTAAGCAATATCTATGTTTTGGTTAGTTGTCTAAATGCGACCATTTACGCAAGATTTTTTTAAGTCCCCTACTACACGATGATTCTTTGCCTCAAACTCTTTTCGAAAATAATGAAAAATGGCTGTAGTAGGTGTATGGTTCGTAATGTTGACACGGACGTGGTGGTAGTCCTCATTGGCAAGTTCCATCACCTGATGATCTTGTGTACAAATTTGAAGATTTCTGTTGCCTTTGGTACGGGAAGATCATTTAATTATAAAGACATCAATGCTATTAACGAGAAACTGGACGTAGAAAAATCCTTGGCCTCCCCGTATTTCACAGTCTTACGGGTTGCGATACAACATCTTCAATTTTCGGACGGGGCAAGAAATCTGCGTGGGAAGCATGGAACTGTTATCATGAGGTGACACATACCTTAATATGCATAGCATTACATCCTTACACAGAGCTTGATGGTGAACATTTAAAAGGCTAGAACGCTTCACGGTAATATTATATGATAAATACAGTAATTCGGACAGTGTGAATGATGTCAGCAAGGAGCTGTTTTGCCAGAAGACTAAGACAATGGAGAAACTTCTACCTACAAAAGATGCACTACTTCAACACTCGAAACGGGTTGTATACATCAGGCAGGAGTATGGTGTACCAGTGAGCACATTCAACAGTGCGCTCCTTGTCCGGAAGGCTGGGGCTGGACTCAGAAAGAAGAAGGTGGATCATGGGTTCCTGTATGGAACACATTACCTATAGCTTCCAAGGCATGTACTGAATTGGTGAAATGTAATTGCAAGAGTCAAAAAGGATACACTGGTAGATATGCTTGCAAAGCTGCTCGTTGAAATTGTACTGACCTTTGTAAATGTCAATGCTTGAAGACGACATAAGCAATCCATATAGATAAATGCAATTCAACATCTTTCATATGTGATTTCTATTGTATTTAAATTTTATATATTAATATGTATGAACATGTAATAAATAAATAAATAAATTGGGTGGCGCAACAGCTCGTGGAGAACCAGGGCCTAGTGACTTACAACTCACAACCATCCCTGTGTGCGTGTAGTTGGCAGGAATAGAGGGGACCTACTGTTTTTTACCGAGTCCGAACGGCTAAATGAGAAGCACTTTTTCATGAGCAGTATACTCTTGGAGGATTTGTCAGTTCCTCGCAAGAGGCAGTACTTCGGATAAAACATTTCTGTTTTTAGGTGGCACAGCTGGGAATCGAACCCACACCTTCGGCATAACAATCCTACGCACTAACCATCATGCCATCTTAGAATTTTATATTTTTGTCACTCGATTTAATAATAATTGGATAGTTTGTAATTAATATAAACTTATACAACCTAACTTAAATGTATTTGCATTTAACTTACTAATTTTCCTTTCAGAAAAACTCGATACGACAAAACATACAGTGTTCGCGAATAATATAACCATGGTCTCATAATAGGTAAACATTACGGTTATGAAATAATTTGGGCTAGCCGTATACGTCGCATCAGTTTTTGCACTTCCGTGTGTTTAAATGAAGTTTGTTTTTTATTTATACTTTTTCTTGGGCTCTGAGGGGGGGGGGGTCATGACCCCCCATTTCCCTCCTTGAATAAGTTTAGTCAGATACATTTTAAACTTATTTATATAGGTATATTATCCGATCCTAAATATTATATATGATTGTCTTGGAGCAAGGGGGTCATGACCCCCATGCCCCCTTCGTATATTTGCAAACTATAACATTTGAAAAGTATGTGGTTGTATTCCCTGACCCCAAAAATGTATACCTAGACACCAAGTTTGGGATCCTAAGTGATTTAGAAGCCGAGATATTAATAATATACCTAGATTTCAAAATGGCGGCTATAAAATCCAAGATGGCTGACCGCCGAGATGGGTCCTACCCTAAATCTCAAGCTATGGACCTAAGTAGTACCTAAAAAAAATTTGGTGCTTTTGTCCGACAAAAACACATCATCTCGAAATTTGACGCTAAGCGACCCCACTATACAAAAGACATTGTGAAATAATAAAAGAAAAAAGTTAAAAAATTAATGTATAAGAAAATAAATAAATAACTATTATACAATATAATTTTTAATTAAATTTGTTTGAATAATCAGTATAATAAATTTTGAATTAAAATGAGAAGTTTAACTAAATAAAATAAAATAAAATAAATACATTTATATTTCTAGCGATTTAAAAAAGTTTCTCCTTGGTGATCGGCAAATTATTGTATTCGTGTGATGGTAACCCTGGTAATTTCTCGATGGCATCAATAGCAACGGCAACGTCAGTTTCTTCTCTTTTGATGAATACTCTCCCACGCATAGTAAACACAACTGCAATTTTTTTTTGTTTTTTCATGTCGAGTGCAGCGTGTAAGACTTTTTGATTTGATTCAGTCAAGCATTCTCGAAGGTAAATAGGGCAGTCAGATTGTGTACCTACGTCGCGTAGACAAAGTTGGCGTTTATTTGATTTGCGAAACTCGGAAATGGATTTCAATATTGTGTTCCTATCATGTGCCGAGTGAAATTTAATAATTATCGCCGACGAGTTAACATTATTGTTTTTTGTGCGGGTGCGGAAAATGCTCTTAAGCGTTGGTGGCCTTATATTTAATGTAAGACATAAATGATTAAAAACGTGGGTGAGATTTTCATTTTCTTGTGCAGGAATGTTGTAGAGCACAGCGTCGGTTGCAATGTTGTTGTTTTCTTGCTTTTATGAAATTCCGCAATTACAAAATCTCGATTTTCATAAAAAAAACCCGATTTTAACAATCCCACAAATTAAAATCTCGCAAATCTGCATCGCATTGCAACAAATAAATATCGCAAGAGATTTAAATTTGCGAAATTTTGATTGAAAAAAAGAAAAAATATAATTTTTGCAAAATGTTCTTAATTCTGCAAAATAAAAAATAAAAAACATAAAATCTCGCAAAACTGAATTGCATTACAACAAATGAATCTCGCACGAAATTTTAATTTGCGAAATTTTGATTGAAAACAAATATATTTGTTCCTAATGCAATTAAATTTGTAAGATTTCCTAATTTCTGCAAAATAAATGGAGTGCCTACCTGCCTTTAGACCAATTTTTTTATTCAGAATTGTTATAGTTTATATTTCGATTCATGTTAAAATGAAGAAAGAGAACATAGCAATTTTATATGTATCTCGTTGTAAAGTGTACATTTTTTTAATAATTAAAAACCCGTTTTGGAAAATAATAAAAACCGAAGTAAAAGTTTTTGTTTTTAAGTTTCTTCTTTTGATTTAAAGATTTTGTAACCTTTAGTCCAAATGCGTTTCGCCCAGGTACAACAATTGAGCCGATCAGTTGGACTTGTTGTACCCTTCTAAGACGCATTATCTTAAGTCGATGGTTATCGAGACGTATTAAATAATCAACACCAAAATTATATTTTCTAGAACATAATACTGTAAGAATTGAATTTGCGAAATTTTGATTTGCGAGATTTAGCTATGGGAAATTTCAAATTGCGAGATTTAATTTGATATTTTTGTTTTTTAAGATTTAAAAAAATACGAGTTTCGTTATTCGCGATTTTGGTTTGCGGGATTCCGTACCATTCACTTTTTAAATTCATTTATTTAGCTGCCTTTTGAATGTAGACAAAAATTGATCAATTTAAAATTGAGCACATTTCTTGTCTCAGGTCAAACCCTATTAAGTTAGTGGCCAAAAAGATTGTGGGATAGCAAAATGTCAAGTTTCTAGTTTCTCAAGTCAAAACACGAAAGAAACCAATTTTTCGAAACTTCTTTGCTCACTTTCTTTTTGGGCACTTACCTACTCAGAGAGAGAGAGAGAGCTTCACGAAATAAATCAGTTTTATGAAGAGTGCAAATTTGCAATGTGCATTTGCCGAATTGTTCTGTGTCTTCCTCTGGTCGTATTGCGAGACGTTATTAAAATCAAAATAAATGCACAGAAGTACTTCATGACAAGTTTTGGAAGCAGGTGCGGCGCGCGGATCCAGGATTTCGTTCGAGGGTGGGGCAATTTTCAGCTGTGCTGACAAACCTGGTCACACAAAGCAATGGGAGTGCATCGGTTTGAAATTTGAAGAAAGCAATTACCTCTTTCACATCTGCCACAGTGTCTCGAACAGCCGGGTACTTTGGAACTCCTTACGGCGTTTTTGAATAACTTTTGGATCTCCGTAACACCATCTTGATTTTCAGAAAGCATAATGGCACATCGGTATGTTCCTATTTCTACAAATGAAGTTCAAGTTTGAGTGAACGTTTTAGAATCTTCTAAAGCTTTGACAAGATAATTTGGCCAATAGCCTTTCGAGTTAAAGGCCGTATCGAAAGAGTTATCTGCGTCAAAAATGCATTTGCAGAATATTCTCAAACGTAAACTGCCAAAGTGTCCTGTTTGAAAAGGCAAATATAAGTTTGCAAGTATTGTGTTGGATAATGCATCAGCTTGCTAGATTCACATGTTGACAAAACATCATCTGAGCTGCAATCCTGCAGTTAAAAAAATCGATTTGACGAAAAAAATTTTGAGAAGCCAGAAACGTGTTTGTAAATGAGGCTGTGAGTGCAAAAGTGGTGTAACCCACTTTTGTTTATCATATTTTTCGTTTCAAATCGATTTTTAATACTATTTTAACTGAGATTCAAGGAGTATACGTCATATTTTTAGAAAGCTTAGATATTTTAGAAATTAAAGTTTTAGCTTTGATGACTTTTGATGCATAAATATGGGTTACAACACTTTTGCACTCACGGCCTCAAATGTCAATTGAATTTGCAAGAAAATTGACTGGCGTTGAACAAAAAGATTTTTTGCAAACAGAACGATTGCGTATATTTGACAATAGAAATATTCGTGTCAAAAAATGTAGATCACTTAACATTTTCGAAAAAAGGCCAAAAACAACTATTCATAGCTCCTAGGTGTGGAAGTTCCACTGCGGTACGCTCCGGTGGTACGGATCTGGACGTCAAAAGTAGAATTAATAAGGCTCGTGCTGCCTTTGGTACTCTTTCCCCAATTGGGAAATCCAGTCAAATCTGGCTTACGCACTAAGTTGAGATTCTTCGAATCCAATGTCAAATCCGTGCCGTTATATGCTGAAACCTGGAAAGTCACGTCTACCATTTCGAGGAAGTTAGAGGCTTTTGTGAATCGCTGTCTTCGCCGCATCCTAAAGATTCGCTCGCCAGAAATAAAATAAACGGGGAATTGTGGCGCAGGACAAGTAAAGAGCGGCTGGAGATAAGAAAGCGTAATGGCATTGGATTATGGTCACACACTGAGGAAACCAAACGATGAAATAGCAAAGCAGTCCTTTGGATGGAATCCTCAGGGTGCACGGCAGGTTAGAAGACCAAGAACAACATGGAAATCAACTGTCTTTGCAGAATCCCAGAAAGTTTTCGAGTGAAAGCACTCTCAAATGGAAATGCACCTTTAATTATTTATCATAAAAATTAATCAATCGCCCTTTAAGTATACAATTTTTTGGTATTTCTCAAACATTTTTCTATAAAAAATAGAGTTCCTTATTTTAACTTTATTTAAATATCTTAATCTTGTGGACCCGAGCAAAGTTAAAATTTTTTCAAGCTAATTAAACCGAAATATATTATAGATTTTGTTATTTTTTTACAAATCACAATCAATTTTAAGGTGGAAAATTCGGATAAAAGCAACTGGTGCCTCTCCCGCTTCATTAAATAATAAAAACGACTAAACATTTGTAGAGGAGGGTGATTTTTTTTAAAATATAGAATCAGAGAAATAGAAACGTGTAGTCCTCTTGTGGCTGCCAGGAATGCATTTAATAAACGTAGAACAAAAAAACTTTCTTGGTACATTTTATTTCATATTTTATGTTTCGTTCGTTCCTGCCCAGGGGAGGCAGTTGCACCCATTGCCCCCCGCCCCAATATCCACACTACTTGGAAGATTTGTCACTTTTTTGATTGGAGGCAGTACGTATTTTTGAAAAAAAAAAAAAAAAAATAGTAGGTAGGATAGGGAGATCCACCCCACTTAATATAACGCGATGGGGTATACATAAATTCTTACTCAAATAATAATTTACATCAGAAAACAGACAACTTAATTGAATAATAAATTTATAAAATATTGTTTTGTCAATATTGGCATTGACACCCAGAAGTGCGAGGATTGTTGTATTATATCCATCCCTATAAAATGCCTTCCCTAATCCAAGCAGCATTCCAGCATTTGTTTTTTTTTTAACTTCAGTCATCCCCAGAGAACCCATTCTACAACATGGTGGTATCTATTTCATTGTAAGATGATTGACAATCTTGAATAATTGCCATGCTCCAAAATCTACTTGTTGTCTCAAGTGCATACTTATAAAAGCTTTAAGTCCCTCGCAACCGTAATAAAACAACAATGATTTTTAAGTACTTTCGCTCAGTTTAATTAGATGGTTTCGTTGCCATTAATTAATCCCCTTCAAAATCCTTTGATAAAGTGTGCCCCTATACATTTTTTTTTTTACATCCAAAGGGGATCCTTGTTAAGGATTTATTTCTAATTAATCAGATTTACTTATCAACAATAATTGAAACAAAATGCAATAAAATGACTAGCTTTTTTGTTTTTAACTTACCTTTCTAAATGCCTTTCTGAAGTTATCCGACAAAAAGGCGTACAGGATCGGATTTATGCAGGAATTTGTGTAGGCCAAAACATGTGAAACGATTTGAAGAATCACAGTTACATGAGAGCTGGCATATAAATTTAATGCCTTCAGGACAAGTATCACCTAAAAAGAAAAAAAAAAGAACCAAATTCAGTTTGGGGCAAAATAAAAATAAAAAAATTCCTTAAAGCATTTCCATATAGGCAATTTAAAAAAATCAAAACCTTATAAAAACCAATCAAGTTTGTAGAACTCAAAGGTATACCTACAAAGGTATATGTTTGCTTCAAAAACTAATATATAAACTGCCAAGTGATTAAGTTAAAAAATCAAAGTTTTTAAAGGTAATAGTGACCAACTTAAGAGTGTGGTGTGTTTGACATTAAGTTTTTAAAAGAAGAAAGTTTTCCAAGTCGAGTAAAGTTGTGTGACGTGGTGAAGTTGGTAACTGTCGGTACACTCAGAAAAAAAAATTGTAATATCAAAAACTTTATACATTGGCCCAACAATTTTCGTACTTTAAAATGAACCCAAGAACTTAAAATTCTTAATTTGAGAATCCAAGTGTAAGTTATGGTGAAAGAACTTTTATTCTTGACTTAAAGATAGAAAAAGTCAAAATATTAAGGATGTCAACTGTTGTCTGAAAAACGAGTTGTTAAAAACTCAACAATTTAAATCGTGTGGCCAAATACGAAAACATTTAAAATTTTAAGAAGAAAAATTCTTGGTTCAAGAACAATAAATGTTAAACTTTTAAATATAAATTGTTGACACAAGAACGAATTGTCAACTAAAATTAAAAATTAGATTTTTAGTTAAAATATTTTAGCTGTCAGATTTTCAAAAACTTAAACTGTTCCGTTAAGAACGCGTTATCAACTTACTTTAAAAATAATAGTTTTTGAAAAAAGTACAATGAATTTTTTCTTTAAATAAGACATTAAAATAAATATAAATGACAGAATTCAAATCTAAGAAATATAATGCAGCGGCAAAACTAAATGTCCAAAGGTTTTATTTAAAAGGTAAACCATACGGGAAAAATTTTGACATTTATGTCAAAACGTCTTTTTGCTTGAAACCAACATTTTGAATACCAAAATTTAAACTTACCTTGAAAACATCAATTTCAGTAATTGAAAAGCTATACCTTTTTCAAACAAGAGCAACGAAAAATAAAAATTTAACGCTAAAAATTAAGTAGGTGATACGACGAAACATTTATTTATTTCATAAGCAATTCTTAAAAATAACTTACATATTTATACTTTTACAAACAAAATACCTAATTTAAACCAAACAACTTTTTCAGAGCTGTTTAAAGTGACACTTTTTACACATTTTGAAAAATTAACAATATTTTTTAAATAAAAGCAATTTAAATTTTCTTCAATTTGATATGCCTGAAATTTTTTTAAAAATAAACTTTTGAATTCTTGGCATATTAAAAAACAATCATTTCCCAATCCAAAAAAATCTTTAAGATTTTCAATACTCAGTTCTCAAATTTGACAAAATAATTAATTTGAAAAAGATTTCCCTTAAAAATCAAACTGTCTACTTGCCTTCCTAAAGAAAGTTGTGTACATAGATTAAGTAATTATGGAAGTTCAGTTAAATCAATTGGCAAACTGTTAGAGAATTTGGAAAAATCGTTCTGAAAAAATATGTTTTGCAGAGTTATATGTGAAAACTGTAGACAGCTTTTTATTGATAAAGTATACGGAACATTTATTCGGGAATTGATAACGTGAAAATACTGTTTAAAAAATTCACTTAAAGTATCCAGTAACGGCTTAAGAATATGGCCTTCTAAAGCATTTTGAATAACTGGAATACTTTTTCTGGCAACATTGGCTTTTGTATGGAGTTGGAGTGCAAAGGAAATTACTGCTTTTGATAAGATATTTTGTATTTTGTTAAGATAAGTATTAACTAATGGTTTGTTAGAAGAAGAATTTTGGGCTTGTGGCAAAGAACTGCATGCTTCAGAATCACTGGATACTTGGATGTTTGGATCTTTTTTATTATTTAAAAAGATAGGTTCGTTTGATTATATTTTTTTAGGTCTAGTTGGAAAATCAGAGCTTTCTGGTTTAGTATCGTGTTTTGAAATATGATTTTTAAATGTATTAATAGTTTGAAAATATTTATTACATGAATTATAACTACAATAAAATTGATAGTGTGTTGGAGTCTTATGATCGCCTTTTAAATGTTTGAGGAATTCATTAGAGTTCTGAAAAGTTTTTGTGCAGATAAAGCAAATATATGTGTTTGTACGAGTATCATAAAAATTATTCAATGACGACATTTTCTAGTTGCGAAATAATGTTTTTTATTTTTGAAATATTTTCATCGGGGATGATTTGTAAACGTATTCCTGTAAAAAAAAAATACACATATTTGCTTTTCTGACTATAATCTAAATTAAAAACGAAACAAATTTTAATAATTAAATCTATAGCATGGAGCAGCGATGAAACTGTATAGCGTTGTCCCTCCACATATGTAAATATAAAACTCTTTTAATGTTTCCAAAGACTCCCCAACGACAAAAATTTTAGGCTGAAACTTCGGTGTTTCTGATCTTGCTTGAATTTGCAGCTCCTCTTCCTTCTGTTTAAAATTGTTAATGCTTACCAAGTGAACAAACATATCTCTCTGTGCATCAGAAATTGATGGTTTGCAACTTTTACTTAATCTTGGTGGAATAATTATTGTGTGCAGCAAGTTGAAAAAGAAGAATTGTCTTGAATCTGAAATAGAATTTTATCAGCAAGTTTATAAAAATATATTTAAATCATTAGTATTACCCGTACAAAGTTCAGGAGAAACCATTTTCTTGTACATCTCCAGGAAAAGTTTTTCTTCAATCGTTGAGGGAAAGAAAACCTTGTTAGATGTCTTTTCCAGCTCATCGAACTTTTCAAAAAGTTTATTACATTTTCCCGGATTTAATGTTTGGAAATCTAAGTTTCTAAGCTCATTGCATTTGCATCTTTATTAGCGTGGCCATGCCGTCAAAAAAGAAGCTAGTGGATATTTTTCTTCTTTCATTCTTTCGAAGAAGTTTCTTCCCACAAGGATTTTATCACTTTTGTTATAATAAAATAAAACTCAATAAAATTAAATTTGTTTTTATATTTTATTATCCTATTTAATAGCACACAATCCTATTTTGCACTTCCACTCTCACCTTTTAAAGAATGATCCAAACGCGATCGCGACTCAAAAGACAATAATCATTCTATTGTTTTTTGTACTAAGGAAATGAATTACAGTTACTTTTTTATGATTTAAAGAATAAATTGTTATGTCAAGACCTAGTTGTTGTCCCAAGAACTAGTTGTTGAAAACGTAACAATTTGTATTTAAATATCAAGAACGCATTTTTAAAGATACAGTTCCATTGCAATTTGTGTGCTCTTATCGAACAATGATACAAGTACAACATACTTGTGCCAACAATTTTTACTGTTGAAGCACCAGCCAAGCAGCGCACGCCAAGGAAATTATAGATGTATATGAAATATGTTTTTGTTGCATGATCCTTTTTTTCTTCCGAATTTCGATATAGATATGTGTAATGCATACCTACATACATAACATTGGTATGAAAGCGAAAGTGTGTGCAAGGATAGATCGATAGATTGAACTGAAAGGATTTTGTCTTTGTCGTCTACGCATTAATTCAAACTTCAGAACATCAAGTCAATTGCACCATATTTTAGATTTGTCTTTTTCTTATGAAATGTGGAAACAAACATAAGTAAGAACAGATATTTGGCATAAGAACAATTATTATATTCTCAATTTTTTAACATTCAAAAGTGCTTTTTCCAACAATTTAATTTCCTTGCTAAGAAATAACATTTTTTTTCTTGGCGTAAGAAATATGTAGTTAAATCAGATTATCATACAAACATTTAACGCTTTTCATTGTTATGGCAAGTTTTTTTATTCTTGATAATAATTGTGAACGGAAGAACGCATTGTTAAGTCAACAATTTGATTTTTGAGAGGATATTTTTTCTTAAGAAATATTTAACACAACAATTTTCTTTTTGGGCTGATAGTTTTTCGTTTTTAAAATTGCTTAAGAATTTTAAAATTGTTTTTACAAGAATTGTATTTTTAAACTAATAATTTGATTCTTAAAAAATCAATTATGAGTTATTGATGCAAGAACTTTTTTTTGAGCCAAAAATTTTTCATTCACAATCTAACAAGAACTGAAAACTCTTCGGATAACAACTTTTTTTTTCTGAGTGTAGTGTTTGATATTATAAAGCCAGCAATTTCAAAATATCAGGTGTTGAAGGTGATTTTCATTGATGTGCAGAATGTAGAAGGACAAAGTTTTTTGAAGTGTTTTGCTGGTACCAACTTTTGATTATATGTATATGTAGGTATAGGTGGTTTGCTGGTGTAAATGCTCAAATGCATTTAGGTACCATTGAGAGATTTTATATTTCCTTGAATACGCATTCATAAATGTATCTTTACATTTAAATTTTTTCAAACTTTGGTTTCTCTTGTTTTGCTGATAAATCAAAGGTAATTATACACATTCATCACTGTCACTGTAAATACATAACAAAATGGAGCTAGTTCCATGAAATCAACCCACAATGGTCAAAATCAAATAGAACTCTCCTATCTTTGTCTATATTCATTACACTAAGCCAAAAAGTTTTTTTCTTATAAAGAAAATATTTTTGGAAATTTTTGGTGTGTTATGTTATTTGAGCTATGCAAAACTAGAAAAAAAAAATAACGAGAATAACCTATGTATCTAACGGACCACTTGTTCCGAAGTTTTCTGACAGAAGAAACACTTGTTATAAATCTTTGAAAGCTATCTCCTATCTGAAATCAGAGTGATTTATTTCAAATCACGTTGTAAGAGGAAAACATTGTTTTCCCATTTACACTTTAAAAGTTATTCCCTCATGGTGTTTTTGGGATAAATATTCTTGGCGTTTACAATCAATACACGGGGGTGATACACAAAAATTTACGTATCAAAGCTAGCTCTAAGATGGAAGTGGGGGGGTTAAATTGAAAAACATCAAAACAATGCCAACTTTTTTTTAAACAATCGAAATGAACCTATTAGCCTATCGAATAGACCGGAAAATGTATAAAGTATAAAGGAACAATAATTACTTGCAAGGGTTTTTATGATTGAATATGTTTGTTTGGCCCATTAGCAAGCTTAAAACCGAAAAAAAAACTACTAAATTCACCCATGGGTTTCTGAGAGAATGATCACCTGGCCACTTTTCAATATTTTTGGGTAAGCTTGGAAATTAAGTCGAATTTGACCATTTAACTCAATCAACAAAAAACAGCAAACAAAAATTCAAGATTTCTAAATTTTTGAACAAATTGCAGATAACTTTTTTTGAAGCAGGAATAGGCCCAAAACACGCTTAAACAAAATAAATTAAAGGCTCAAGGCTTTAATATGGCATGTTAAAAAAGCCATTTTTATTCAAAATTGACCGATATACCATTCAAACTTTACCATTTCTTGTAATTTTTTATAGTTTTGGCCCGAAAGCCTCTTTTTCGGTACTTTATGGCAAATTTCACATTCGTAAGAATATTAAAACTTTTTAAACGATTCTAGACCTACAAGCTGAACGGCTGGACTGATAAGACTTGGCACTAGGTACAAAGACATAGGCGGACCAGGCTATTTATATATCTTTTTTTTCAATTTTTTTTTTGAATTTCAACAAATACTTCTTTTTTTTGGCGGAGGGAGAAACACCCTTTCGCTACAAATATTTTTGAAGACTCCTATGATTCTTGTTGCTAATGACAAATGATATATTTATTTTTTTTTTCCGTGGGTAGGTGCAAAACCTGCATCAGGCTCTATGAGGACCGGAAAACGCGTGCTCATAGAAGTGTGAGATTCTAACTACACTAAAACCACCTCCACTTCCCGATTGCAACTAAGTTGAAACTTATCTAGCAATTTATTTTTAACGAAGTTAAGTAACGTGTTGCAGGTAACTTTCCGGTGAAAGTTTCTGCTTATTCCGCGATTTTAAAGCGGTTTTGTGTTCACCGCACCAAGTCGGAAGGTTTTGTTCTTTGCAGACGGCGTACTAAATTCGACTCGTCAAGAATGTCAATAATCGTTGGATTAGCGTGATCTAATAGCCGATTTCTATGTTTTCGCGCGAAACTCTCAATTTCGTCTCGAACCGTAGGAATCCCGAGATCCCTGTGAAGATCTTCGTTTCTTATATACCATGGTGCATTTACAAATGACCTAAGCAATTTATTTTCAAACGTTTGTAAGTTATTTAAATTTGTATCGCAGGTACAACCCCAGAGTTGTATACCATAAGTCCAGACAGGTTTAAGTACCTGCCTGTATAAAATCAACTTATTATCAATACTAAGCTTAGAATATTTACCGAGTAGCCAGTTCATATCTCTTAATTTACTTTTTAATTCTTCGCATTTCTTTTTACGTGCGGCTTCCATTTTAATTTCGCGTCTAGAGTCATTCCCAGATATTTTGCCTCATTCGAAAATGGAACACGACCGGTATTTAGATAGACGGGCAATCTATTTATTTTCTTATACGTAAAGTCCACGAGGACTGACTTTTGTTCAATGAGCGCTATTCGCCATGTTTTTGTCCACTCATTAACATTATTAAGAGCATTTTGTAATTTAATCGTAGCTTCGTTAATCGTTTTGCCTACTGCTAGTATTGCAGTATCATCAGCAAACGTTGCTACGATAGTGTCTTCTGTTTGAGGTATATCACGTGTAAATAGAAGGTACAGAATTGGACCTAAAACACTACCTTGTGGTACCCCAGCCATTTCTTTGAAATTAGAATTTTCATTTCCGTGTCTTACACGAAAAAGTCTGTTTTCTAGATATTCGTTTAGAATTTTATAAAGTCCTTCAGGCAGAACTTGTCTTAATTTGAATTTGAGGCCTTCGTGCCACACCTTGTCAAACGCTTGCGACACATCCAAAAAGACAGTCGAACAGATTTTCTTTTCTTCAAGAGCTCTCTCAATTACGTCAATTATCCTATGCACTTGATCAATGGTCGAATGCTTTCTTCTAAATCCGGACTGATGTTCAGGTATTAATTGTTTTTTTTTTCTATTATCGGCTGCAGACGAAGGAGTAGTATTCTTTCAAAAACTTTTGATATTATAGGAAGAAGCGAAATCGGTCTGTAAGACTTCTTTTCATGAGATGTTTTGCCAGGTTTCAAAACCATTATTACTTCCGCAACTTTCCATTGGCTCGGAAAATATTCTAACCTAAGGGCGGCATTTATTATATAAAGAAGGTTGATCAAACCTTTACGAGGAGGCATTTTTAGAATTTCTGCCGTGATTAAGTCATAACCTGGAGCTTTATTAGACTTAAGCTTCTTTATTTCTCTTTTTAACTCGGCAAGTGTAGCATTTCTTATTATGTAGCTGTCATTTGATGTAAAATTCCTATTAAAATTTTCGTTGAGTACTTGTCCATCAAAAGGCTTAACTGTTTCCTCCAGGTAATCGGCGAATACCATAGCTTTTTCTTTGTCACTTTTAGCCCATTCATTTTGGCCTTTCTTAATAGGAGGCGCTGGAAGCTTTGGTCTCTCCAAAGTGAGTAATTAGAATCTTTTCCTGCTGTCAGATTTTCGAGGTAATTTTCAACTTCACCGTTTTTGAAATCTGATATTCTCGTTTTAAGCAAATTACACAATCGATTTAAATTAGCTTTGTGCTGAGGAGCATGGGTTCGCTGCCATTTCTTGCGTGCTTTTCTTTTCTCTTTCACTAAATCTTTTATTTCTTGCGGATATTTTATATCTTTGCGGCGCGGCATTTCCCTTTGATAAGGTGTGTTATTCCATGCGGCCTTTTGTATCATATCAACATAGGTATCTTAAAGTTCGAGAGACGTTTGTAATGATATTCTGTCCTCGATATCTTTCTTAAATCCATCCCAGTTGGTTTTACCGTTTGTTAACCTGGGTGGTTTTTCAATTTTTATAAGACTTTCGCTCGTATTGAGTATGACTGCAGAATGATCCGAGAAGAGATCAAAGCTCTCTGTAATTTCAAGATAGTTATAGGGTATTCTTTTTACCATAAATAAGTCGATTAGGTCAGGTATTTTTGACGGATCAGTTGGCCAGTAAGTTGGCTTTCCAGTTGAATGAATATCGCAATTATTTTCCATTCCTGCCTCATATAGCATTCGACCTTTTTGAGATATGCATCTTGAGGCCCAGAAGGTGTGTTTTGCATTAAAGCCACCACCAACAATGAAGTTTGGGCTTAGTGACTTTATCAGTGTCGTAAATTCACTCTTATCAATTTTGCAACGCGGAGGGCAATATATTGAAGAGACATTGAGAAAAATATTTTTAGTTCTAACCTGAACACTACTCAATTGCATTGATTCCACCTCTATTTTCAAGCCTATCGAGTGTTCAATGCACTCTTTTTTTATATAACGATGATCCACCTCTTGCTTTGTTTGACGGATGAACAGCGTTGCAGTCATGAAACCCGTGGATTTTAAAATTTGATTCATTTTTTGCATGCGTTTCTGATATCAAACATATGTCGATATCATTTTCCTGCATAAACATCTCTAATTCTCCTAGTTTTTGCCATAATCCATTGGCATTCCACGAAAGAGTTATAAGTTTTTCCATCGTATATTTTTTGAAAGAGGTTTGGGTCGAAAACAATTTTCGAACTTACTTAACCTATCAAAGATAAGTTTATTTGTTTCACATTGTTCTTCAAGTTTCGAAAGAATTATTGAAAAGACTTTCGAAACCGGATCTGTTTCAGTATCATTATTAAAGGGTATATTTTTGGCCGCTATTTGGGCATATGTTTCTGTATTACCTTGCTTTGATATTTTGTCCGAAGGTTTTGACACTGTTTTCTTTTCCTGATTTAAAGCTTTCCCTGATTTAAAAGTCTTGGGAGTTCCGTTTTTAATTAGTCTTGGTAGTTTTCTTTGCGTTTGGGCAGATTTTGATCTTCGCTTTTGCAATTCTTTAGCTACTTCGCTGTTGGAATTTGGTAATATTTTACTTGTTTAACTAAAAATTCATTCATTATTTATGAAAAGGACTATAACTTTTTTTAAGATTTTAAGACTCTGATTTAGTAAGATTGGGCAATAAAAAATACCCTTAAAACATGTGTCATATGCTTATATTATTCCAAGATTAATATTTAAGTTGGTTAATCTTTCATATCCCCCCTCCCCAGCACTTTGAAAGTGGATTTAAAAAAAAACAAAGTAGGGGTTCAATCAACTCTGGATGTTATAAAGTAGGTTGCGAAATTCTACGTCGACACCATCTTTAAACTTTATTGTTTTTAGATTGTTTTATCATATTAATTGTTGAATATAATAAATTGATGGGTTTGATTGATTTTAAAGTTTATTTTCTACTTTTTAGAGCATTTAAATAAAAGCTTGTTTCTTCAAAATGGTATTTTACCATTAATTCATTATTTATTTCAAAATAAAGTTAATAAAAAGAATAATTTTTGAAAAAATTATTTTTGTGGACCGTGGAGCACTGGTTCGAAATACTTTCTTTAATCCCATCTTACTTATGTTAAAATCAACAGAGGAGCCGTTTAAATTAAACATCTTGTACATGCGGTTAAGAGGCTCATTTATACCGTAGTTAGTTCTATGGAAATTAACGTGTAAAATTTCAAATCTTCGCAGATGGTGCGATCCTCCGCGGTAATTTATGCCAATACAGGCTAACAAATCAGGAGCATCAATTTGACCATTTATAAGTTGGTGAAGAAATATTAGATCATTATTAACCCGCCTTTGATATAAGGTTTGAACCTGCAGTAGCTGGATCCTATGTTCATATTTTTTTTTTTTTACACTATCAGATCTTTGCCGAAGAGAGCTTAGTACAAGCGACATCTTGCGACCAAAGAATTGCCAAACACAAATTAAGTGCTTATCAGGCTCATCACTTAGTGTAGTGTTAGTAGTTAGTAAGCAACAAACTACTTAAGACATACACTTTACAAAATAAAATAAAAACAATAATTATAAAATAACAAATACAATGACATTGAAAAAATTAACAATTACAAACATTTAAGAGCGTGGTACACTGGTCTTCAATGAAGCTTTGAGTCTATTTTTACTTATATTAAAATCAAAAGAATTAGAGTTCAAATTCAGAATGTTGCACATGCGGGTTTGTTCATATGATGGAAGGTTGAATGGACCAGCCCAAGGAAGACCTTTCAGAGCAAAGCGTATGAATTTATGTTGTATTGATTCAATACTAGTTTTATGAATTTCATAAAAGGGAGACCATACTTGAGAAGCGTGTTCTAGATCAGGTCGTACATAACAATTGTACAAAGAAAGAGTAACGTACGGATCATCAAATTCCTTTGCCCAACGTTTTATAAACCCAAGCATAGAGCTTGCTTTATTAACAATGAAGTTAATGTGTTCAGTGAATTCTAAATTGGAACTAAAGTTAACACCTTAGTCCTTGAAACTAAAGAGTCGACAGAGTTTGTGTTGTGAAATAGAATAATTAAAAGCATTTGCAAGTCGCTTTCTTGAGAAAGTAATTGTTTGACATTTGGCAGGGTTAAGAGAAAGACCGTTTTTATCACACCAAGTAGCGAAACTGTCAATATCGGCTTGCAAAAGAAAGTGGTCTTGGTTAGCCTTTATCGTCTTAAAAATTTTCATATCATCAGCAAATATAAGAATATCACTTGAACGTATATAAGAAGCAACATCATTTATAGCAAGAATAAATAGATATGGGCCTAGATGACTTCCCTGGGGCACACCGGAGTGAGCCTTGAATGAGTTTGAAAGGCAGTTTCTAAATTTTACCTGGTAGGATCTATTTTCAAGGTATGATTTTATCCAGGTGATAAAAAATATTGGAAATCCTAAAGATTTTAGCTTGAAGATAATAATGTTGTGACTAAGTTGGTCGAACGCTTTAGAGAAATCAGTATATATACAATCCATTTCATTTCCATTTTCTAACGCGTTAGAACATTTATGTAAGAATGTAAGGAGGTTTGTTACTGTTGATTTTCTTCTCACAAACCCATGCTGTTGTTCACAAATTGAATTCTTGGTATGGAATGCTAAAGTCTCACACACAACTTGTTCAAAGAGCTTTGGAATACATGACAGTTTTGATATAGGCCTATAATTCGAAATTTCAGTTTTATCACCTTTTTTAAAAACTGGAGTTATAGAAATGAAGTTTTCCATAAACAAGGAAATTTCCCTGATTTAATAGAAAACTCAAACAAAAATTGAAGAGGTTCAACCAGTATATGTCTACACTTTTTCAATAATATTGGGGGGATTCCATCTGGACCAGATGAGAAATCATCATTTAACGATGAGAGAAATTCTAAAACAGTACTCTGTTGCACAGCGAAATTATCACAATTCGTTTGGGCATAGGAGTGTAAATTTCTGAAATAATCTTCATCAATATTAATAGGGTTGTCCACAAAAGAGTTACGAAAATTATTCGCAAAAGCGGTGCAAATATCAACAGTTTCTTTGTTTTATTGAACATAATATATACAATTTGGCTTACAACTAATAAGATACATTGAAAAAATTTACATTTGTTGGCACATAGGGGGCCTAAGTTTATACTAGCTGCGTTTTATTATCTCTGGGTCTGGGTCGAGGTTATCTTTTAACATGTATTACAAAAACAACATGGGATCTAGGTTTCTATAGAGGTTAATTTCAATAACCCAGATAGAGGTTTTCACTCTGGCCGGCAGAGGGCTATTTACCATTGTGAATGGATGTCAGCGATTTGTCAGCAGTATAAGGAATACAGAGGAAAAGAGACAAGTGCTTACATGAAAAACAAATAAACATAAGAAAAAAAGAGACTGATATACAGCACTGCTTTTGCATTAACCCACATCGTTTTATTTTTACGAGGTGAACCATATGGGTTATGAGCGATAATAAAACGCGGCTACTATGTCTTAGGTTTAAAATTTTATAATTATATAAAATACATGTCAAAAATTATTTAAGCGTCGGTTGACTTTCTCATTCTCGGGGTGTTCCATCCCGGTTGTCTAGTGGTGATTTTGAAGTGGATTGTTAGAAGGTTTGGCATTTAGCCGCGGTAGTAGGCTGACCCTGTTTCAGCGTAGAAGGAAACTGCTTCCTCGTTGTCTATGGGGATAATGTTGTCGTCCAGGGTTTCCATCACACTGAGGTACCTCGGATCAGGTTGTCGTTGCACGGTGGACATACTTCTCATCAGCTGATTTGGATGACTGTGGATGTTTTCTATTAGCTTCTTTGCAGAGAGCACTAGGTACCTGTCCAGAGGGATTATGTTCGCTTCTGTGTAGAGGTGCTCATTCCTGTAGTGTTTCCGTCGCTGGCGGTCAAAGTGAAGTCCGGTGCAAATTATAAGTATTTTTCTTTCAAACACTTGAAGTTCCTTCATGGCTGTCTTGGAAATTGAGAACCAGACTGGGAAGCAATAGGCTATGACTGGCCGCAGGAGTTGCTTGTACATCAGTATTTTCGTGTGTTGACTTAGTCCGGTTCTTTTTCTCGTCAGAGGATGTAAACGGTGGAAGACCCAGCTGGCTCTTTTGAGCACACTTCTTGAGTGCGGGTTGAACCTAAGCAACTCATTGAAGTGGATTCCCAGATACTTTACGTTCCGTTTGGCAGCTATGGTGGATCCATCTGGGAGTTTCAAAACAATGTTTCTGCACTTCGCTGCAGTGCAACTGCCTTTGCCTGTTGAGGGTCTCCTGAAGCAGACAAGTTCCGATTTAGAAGAGTTGATCCGGATGCCCCATTTCCTGTAGAAATCAAAGAGTCTGTTGATGTGAGCCTCCACTTTCCGCACAGCGAGTAACGGTGACGTTGAACTGGCGTAGGTGAGCGAGTCATCAGCATACAGGAGGTTCTCACATCCAGTTGCGACAGGTTGGTCAGATGTCATCAAGTTGTAAAGAAAGGGGCCAAGTTTCGATCCTTGAGCGACTCCGGCTCTGATGGTCTTTGTGCTTGATTTACAGTTGTCCAGTTGAACGAAAAATGTTCTGAAAGAAAGAAAAGAAAAAAGAATTTTGATTAGTGGCAGAGGTAAATTTAATAGATGTAGTTTGTGAATAAGGGCTTCTATCCATACGCTGTCGAATGCTTTCTCGACATCCAGGAAGCATCCAACGGTGACACGGTGACTGTTGAGCGCTGATGTGATATCATGTTGGAACTTTAGCAGAGGATGTAGCGTCGAGTGTTTTTCACGAAAGCCAAACTGCATGTCAGGGATGATCGCGTTTTCACTGCAGAAGAGCCTCCGGAGGATTACTTCCTCCAGTATTTTGCTGATGTTGTTGAGAAGCGATATAGGCCTGTAGTTGGACACCAAGTAGAAACTTCCTTTCTTCGGGATCGCCACTATCTTCGCTGTTTTCCACTTCTGAGGGAAGTAGCAGTTATTGATGCAGTTATTAAGGATGATTGTGAGAAGGATAATCACTATATGTGGAAGCCCTTTTAGGACATAGTTGGAGACTCCATCTGGTCCAGCTGACTTTTTTGGCCTCAATTCGTGAATGATCTCTGCTATCCCCTCCAGATTACATAGATGTGGGCTGTCAATTGGGTCACTTGCTGGATTGGTGTCATCGAATATGACTTCTTCTGGATTAGGCTGCATGGTCTGCTGAATGGATTCCTCAACTTCGTCCAAAAAAATCGGGTCAGCAAGTGTATTCGGTGTGAAGTTTTCTTCGAATTAATTGGCAAACGCTTCCACTTTTTCTTGTGTTGATGTTGCTTCAATGTTGTTGCTGATAATAGTTTCCGGGATTGGTGGCTGCTTTCCAATAATCCTATTAATGTTTTTAAAGGCATCGGGTCCAGGCTTAATTGCTTGAAGTCTCTTCTGGAACTGGATGTTATTGTGGTGTTTTATGGAATTTCGGAACATTATGTTGACACATTGCAATTCGCTCCAAACTACTCTGTAGTTATTGTTGGACGTATTGAAATCTCTTTGATGGATCATTTGGAGACGTTTTCTCAGCCGTTGTCTGTGCGCATACAGATTTTGCACGTAATCGGGAAGATGCTGGTACCTATCCTTTGACGTCGTAGGCTGCTTTTGATTGTCCAGTGCATTAGATACAGCCTGTTCCAAACCATCTATGGCTGCGTCGATTTCGTTGTCCAGCAAGTTTCTGTTAGAAGCCGGAAGCATTATGTTGTCTTCTATGTCCCTATGAAGTCTTTTCACATCCAGCCATCTGTAGTTTATGAAGTTCTCTGGTGGCTCTCTATTTATTAGAATAGGTTGGTTGAGGTTGATCGATGGTTGAACAGCTTCATGGTCCGAATCGCTGGGCACTATAGTGCAGATATAATTCCGGATTTCTTGAAGAATATGCACCAGGTTCGAAGAAGCCAGGAGAAAGTCCAACGTTGATGGTGTTCTGGGAAAGGTGGGCTTAGGTTGGGATATAACCACCAGAGAATGATCATCACTGTTGACTTCCATCTAGTCCACAATTGCCTTGCCTTCGTTGTTGATTATTGTATCCAGCCACAATTGATGTCTCGCGTTGAAATTACCGCCGATGAGTCCGAAGGTGCTTTGCTTCAGATAGCCGTTAAGGTAGGGTTTCCAGAACATCTCTTTTAAAGAGAACATGTTCTCTTTTTTGACTCTGATCTATCTTATTCTTTCTTTTTTCATCAAATTCTTTTGTTTTACTCTTTTTTATTTATTCTTTTATATCTCTTTTTCTTTTTCCTAAATGACCAAAATATTAACTTAACGCACTTTTCATTAATGTCGTTTGTATTGTCCCTTAAAATATAAAATAAAGCATTAATACAATGAAGTAAAAACTTTCCTATTCGAGATCGATGGATGAATTTAGAAAAGAAATACGTAATGGAAGACTTAGAGAAAAGTATCGATTACCGAATTTCTAAGGAAGTTTTACTGGATACAAAGTTGTTTGACCAATTTTACTTTTAAACAAGTTTCTTTCGAAAGAAAATGACAATTTTAAAAACAAAATATCTGCTCAAAAGTGCCAGTTCTTTTTTTGTTTTTTGTTACGTGGAACGTATTTTGTCGTTGATGGGTTCGCCATGGACAAAAGAACGAAATCGTTTAAAAGTAGGACTCTCATATTTGCCTATAACTTAAATGATTTTAGCTGTCGAAAGTTTTATGAATTCATATGAAAATAAGTATCTTAATCAAATTCGAAGCTCGCAAAAATATGACACTTCAGATGAGGAAGAAAATTAATGTATATTTGGCCTCCATTTAACTATAATTCTGCGATATTTTGAATTTAATCAGATGTTTATGTATTTTAATTTTTTCAATTTGAAGCGCAAATAAGTGTTTATAAAATATACTGGTTTATATCACAGATATGTTTTCTTAAAATAGATATTAAATAAAACTACCTATTACTATCAAAACTGCTGTTTCTTATGTACCTACATACATTACTTGTATAAATATATCTGTGGTGTTTGGGAGAAACATGATAACTCCATTTTAAAAATTGCGTCCTTACGTCCACTTTACATCGACCTAGAACCTAAACGGGTGAACTCATTTTCTTCAAATTTGGAACACAAATTTTCTAAAGGTTACGTTCATGAACATTTAAAATTTGAACAAAATTGGTCTACCCGTTTAGATTCTAGGTCAATGTAAAGTGGACGTAAAGATGCAATTTTTTATATGGAGTTAGGTATCATGTTTCTCCCAAACACCACAACCACAGATATATTTTTATAAAATAAACTTAAAGTAAACTCTTGGTCTTTATCTATTATTTTAATGATGGTGTGGTGAGCGGGGGGGGCTAACAGTAGAAGTTTGGATTTTCGAAAATGTCCTCTTTTTTTTCAAACACGTTATGGACACCCTACGTTAAGGACATGCAGGTCACTTTGGATGTTCCTTGCAATGGATTTGCACTTGAAGTAGATGCTGATGACCTATAGCGTCTCACCTCTACCTAACGTTATGGTGATAGCGGTGGCTTCACTGGTCCGTAGTCCTAGGATGATGACTTCGCTGGTGTTGGGGGAGAATTTTTCTTTTATGAATATTGCCGTCCCCCTGGAATTCTCCTTTTTGTCCTGGCGGTAGGTTTTGTATCCCGCGATGTTAATGTTGTTGCGCTTTATCACGTTGGTTTCACTAATAAGGGCGATATCCGGAGTATTGTTCTTCATGAACATGTTGAATGACGTCCTCTTCTCCAGGCTGTACAATGAGTTAACATTATACGTCAGTATGCGGATTTTCTTTAGTTGCATATTTGAAATATGAAGGTGGCCAATGCCACGGACTTTTCACCTTCGCTAAGCAGGGTATAGTTTGTTGGAACAGCACTCCGGGCTTTTTCGATGATCGTGAGCAGGTTGGATCCAAAAATCCGCTGAACTTCATTGCTGAGGTTCACATTGGGCTGGGATACCTTTGCTGGTGTTGCTTTGGGTGCAGTTGTCTTGGCTGGTGCTATCTTCGTTGCTGTTTTCATGGGGGTTTTCACTTGTTGAGTCTTTGCTGCTACTGAACTTTTTGTTGAGTTTCCTTTCACCATTGAAGCGAAACTGACTGTAGGCTGGGTTACGGTGCATGCGGATTTTGCAACAAAATCCTTTTGCGCCTTTTTCTCTGCAAGAACCTTGTTCCTCTCTGTAAGTTTTGCTTTAAGAGTTGGGCAACCCTTAAAGCTAGCTGGATGTCCTTCCTTCTGGCAATTTGCACACCACACGTCAGCTCCTGTGCTTTCCTTCCGCTTGCATAGTCCCGGTTCATGGTCTTCCTTGCATTTGACGCAAACGTATTGGCGTCCACAATTAGTGACAACGTGACCAAAGCGCTGGCAGTTTTTGCACTGCACTAAATCGTTAGATTTCAAGCGTTCCCAGTGCACTCTCTGGTTCATTATCAGTGTTTTAGTGTAGACTTCACTGACATCGGCGGATTTTTCAAGCTCTACTACAAAGTTGTTGTAGATTTTTCCAGGACCCCTCTTAGCTTTGACGAGTTTACAAACTTCCAAAATGCTTTCGGGTCTTCTTTAAGGGATCTTCCCATTTCGTATACATGATTTGTGTATAGAGACTTTGAAAGAGATTAAGTTCTTCGAAAAGGGCAATGTAAGAGTTATGGTCAACTGAAGAAAGAGTTTTTAAATATATACTTTCCATGCTCTATTTCTTCTATTTCGGAGTGACCTTAACTCTTTCGTATACCATGAGTGGCAAAAGTTCGTATTTTGTAATATTTTTATAGGAATAGTATTATTTATGCAATTATTAAGTATAGTATTAAAGTTATTTACTTCTTCGTCAATATTACTAGATACTGATTTATACTATCAATACCAGATCTAGCTAATTCTTCTGAGAGCAACTGAAAGTTTGCCTTTCTGAAATCAAAAGTATAAGAGCGATCATAAGCGTTGCTATTTTCTATAATATGACTGCTCAAGTCAAGAACTATATCCAAAGGAGGATGATAACTATCTATACTAGTCATTCCAGAACTTGATTCAAGAACAAGAGTACTAATAGCGTCAGAAGAAAATGCTAAATCGAGAATTCGATTTTTTGAATTTTCAATACAGCTTACTTGCTGTAAGTCAGTTGCAGTAATTCTATCCAAAAGCTGGAGCTCAGTTTGTGAAGAAGTTAAAGATGCTTCTTGAAAACATTTATCTTCAGAAGGAATCCACTCTACAGACGGTAAATTAAAGTCTCCGAGAAGTAAAATGTTGCTGTTGGAGCAAGACAATTCAATAAAATTATTCATAAATGCCGAAGGTATGGGTTCGACTCCCAGCTGTGCCACCTAAAAACAGAAATTTTTTATCCGAGGTACTACGTCTGACGAGGAACTGACAAAACCTCCAAGAGTATAATTTTTATGAAAAAGTGCTTCTCATCTAGCCGTTCGGACTCGGCAAAAAACTGTAGGTCCCTTCCATTCCTGCTAACAACACTCACACAGGAATGGTTGAGAGTTGGAAGTCACTTGGCCCTGGTTCTCCACGAGCTGTTGTGCCACCCAATTTATTTATTTATTATAATAGCGTCTAAGAAACGACGAATAACAAATACTGGAAATGTAGTTTTTCAATTACGAGTATTATCGCCCTAAACTTGGAACAAACACTGGTTGGTTAGGTACTCGGCCATAAGGTCATTCAATAAAACTGTCGATCCAACACTATATACTTACCAATTTTACCAATTCGACGCCACCGTTCAATGAAAACTCCCTAGGTCAATTTTTCACAACCGTAAAACTTCTCGTAAGGAAGACATATTTAATAAAATATAAAAAAAAAATAGTTCTGTAAACATTCCCTAAATCAAATATTTGCATTTTTTGATTGGAAAAAATTCTCTAAATCAAACATTTTCAAATTCTGGTAGTTAAAAATCAAAAGTAAAGATGTCTCAACATTAAAAAAAAATAAAATGGACTTAAGGAGTTTTCATTGAACCACGCACGCCGACAACTAAATTGGCCCCTTTAGTCCTAAATGTGAACATAAGCAGTCTTTTCCATTAATTCTCAAACAGCTTATTGTATTTGTGGGCATTAATTGACATATTACAACGGCACAAGCTCAAAACTCATTGGATTAAATTGAAATTCATGTATTCCCCTTATTTATTTTTGTATCATATTGCAAAATGTTAAATCGATCCTTATTTGCCATGTAGTCCTTTATTTATCATAATAAAGCTCAATAATGTTTATTTTGGGATAAGAGGATACCTATACATTTTTCGTACTTTATTATAAAAATGAGAAAATAAGGTAAGGTACGTGGGATCACTATGAGTTGTTACCTGAAGTGTCAATCGCTTTTGAACAAGACGTTGTCTTTTTAAAAATGTATCGTAGGCCCTTAGGGAGCTAATATGAGATAAAAATGGATATCGTTGTCATGGTTTACGTCCTTAAGGATACTTATACATTCCTTAATTTTATATTTTTGTCTTTTTTAAATAAATTCTCGTACTTGCATGTTAAAATTCTATAGGTATATTTGTATATTTGGTATATCTAGATATTACTTTCCATGCATAGATACATAATGTTGGTGTTTTTCAAACGAAAGACTGTTGTTCAATATAAATTCTTTCTCTTAGAAAAGATGAAACGGAGTATACCAATTAAATCAAAAAGACAACTGCTGTGGTTGAGAGGTGAAATTGTAATGATTTATTTTACACATTAAATTATCTACAAAGCATATTATTCGATGAGCTACTGTGTGATATATTTTCGTATTCCCGTGGGAATATGCAAACTAATAAAAATGACGAAAGTTCGTATTTCGTCTGGTGAACCATAAGAATTAATCGTTCACACAGGAGCTCTCGTTACAAAAAAGAAGAATAGAACCAAGAAATAGAAAACTTAACAATAATGCAAGTTTCGCAAAATTACAATAAAATAACATATTGTGTGCAAACATTTATGAGTTTGTACATACACCCCTCCTTGGAGGTTCCTAACCTTCAATTTATAAGGTGGCTTCAAAGCGAGGAACTGTTCTTCTTGGTGTTGGAATTGGCCTTCTCTGCCGTAGGCAATAAAAGATTATCATTCCAATAGTAGTCATCAGCAGAAAGCATGCCACTCCTTCTTAGGAGGTCAGGCCGTCTGGCGTTCCTTAAGAATCTGCTACAGTATGAGAATATTTTCTGTAATGTATAGAAAGAGTTTCTATGATTAATTCTATTTAATATATCTTCATCGTGAGTTGCAGTTATCAATGCCGTTTTGGTTTTTCGCAATTCTGGAACGACCTGTGGAATGGTGTACTTACTGGGCTCCCAAAGTGATTCATCTAGTTTAAGAAAAGATGGACCTTCAAACCATGTCAATGATGATGAAAGGTCGACGAGAGTGCATCCTCTCGTTATTAAATCAGCTGGATTTATTTCCCCTTTAATATGATTCCATTGTGATATCTGAGTTTCTGCTTGGATCTTGGCTACCCTATTTGCTACAAATGTA
The DNA here is from genome assembly GCA_963921185.1 of Dasysyrphus tricinctus. Classification (NCBI taxonomy): domain Eukaryota; kingdom Metazoa; phylum Arthropoda; class Insecta; order Diptera; family Syrphidae; genus Dasysyrphus; species Dasysyrphus tricinctus. The sequence continues at coordinate 128,597,034 of OY992532.1, forward strand.
TCCCAGACATAAGAGGGAGAGTTAATCCAAGCCAGCACAGTTGTTGAATCTGTGTAGTATGCTATCTTATGAACATACTTGTTAAATGTCAGGAGTATTCTCCTTACCAGCTCAACCAAGAGCTCTGCAGCTTGAAGTTCAAGACGAGCGATTGTAATGGCCTTCATTGGAGCGATGCGAGATTTTGAGCAAAGTAACTTACTATAGATGTTGCCTGATTCGTCTATGCATCTGATGTAAACACACGCTCCAAGGGCGGACATACTACTATCCGAAAACCCATGTAGTTCGGTTCTTTTTGGCAATGGGCACATTACAAATCGAGGTATGCTTATATTTTCTAAATCAAAGAATTGATTTACATACCTGTTCCACTTTTCGGTCAGATCCATAGGAAGCTGGTCATCCCATGAGAACTCCGTCTTCCACAAATCTTGTAAAAAGAGTTTGCCAAGCATTATGACTGGACTTAATAGACCTAGAGGATCAAACAATCGTGCGAGGTCTGACAAAACAGTTCTGCGTGTTACAGGAGTTTTAGGTGCAGTGAATTTGTCTGAGTTAAATCCAAATTCAAATTGATCGAGAGTTGGATTCCAAATCAATCCTAAGGTTTTGATTACGTCAGACTGATGGAATCTTACTAACCTTTCCTTGTGTGCATCAGGAATATTCTTAAGAATGTTGTTATCATTAGAACAGAATTTTCTTAATTCAAATTTACCCTTTTGTAGAAGGAGCGTTATGTCTTCTAGCAGTTCTCTGGCCTCTGAAACTGTGTCTGCTCCAGCAAGTAGATCATCAACGTAAATATTTTCACGTATAGTTTGGGATGCTCTTTTGTGCAGCTGTTGATAATTGTCTGCAAGCTGGGCAAGACATTTGGTTGCTAAATAAGGAGCACAAGCTGATCCGTAGGTTAATGTGTTAAGTTTGTATGTCTTCAGAGGTTGATTGATTTGAGGTCTCCAAAGAATTAGTTGAAAAGCTCTGTCTTCTGGCCGTACCAGTACCTGTCGGTACATTTTGCTTATATCTGCTGTAAATGCATACCTTTCTAGTCTGAAATTAATAATTATTGAAAATAGGTCAGGTTGAACTGTTGGTCCAACGCCTAGAACATCATTGAGAGAAAATCCAGATGTTGTTTTTGCTGAACAATCAAAGACCACACGCAATGCTGTTGAGGAGCTTTCTGGCTTTAACACACAATGATGCGGGATGAAATAATGATTTAGTGGGATCTCAAAGTTATCAATGGGACTCATATGGCCCAGCTCTTCGTACTCTAATAGGAACTGAGAATAAAGCTCACGCAATGCATAATCTTTTTCAAATCTTCGTTCTAATGAAAGAAATCTTTTGCGTGCCCTTTCGAGAGATGCACCCAAACAAGATGGATTTTTTTTGAAAGGAAGACTTACCATGAATCTTCCATTTGATACAACCTTTGTGCTGGAGTTGAAAAATTCCTCACAGTTATGCTCTTCATTACTCATGCGTTTGATTTGAGTATCATGGGTCTCGTACTCCCAGAACCTACTCACAAGTTTCTCTAATGACGATAGAGATGGCCTTGTGGCAATGGTGCAAACAGCAATGTGGTTTGAAGTTTGAACGCCACCTGCGACTATCCATCCTAGTTTTGTGTTACGGAGTGTAGGAAGTTGAGGTCCAACTGTTATTTCCCCTGGAAGGAGAAGATCGAAAAATAATTCGGCACCGATAAGCATATCGATTTTTTGATTAGTCATAAATCCTGGATCAGCTAAGTGAATATGAGACGGAATTTCCCAATGTTGTGACTGAACTTCACATCGTGGCTGGTAATCTGTAATCCTAGCTAGTATGGTTGCTTCAATACTTGCCTTGAAACTTGAATTATTTGATTCAAGTGTGAGTGATACAGCAAATTGTGTTTGTGTGCCATGTCCTCCTATGCCACTTATTGAGGATTCCGATCGGTGCTTCTGAAGACCCAGTGCTTGTGCAAAAGCAGCAGTCACAAAATGAATTTGTGATCCTGAATCTAACAAGACCCGACAAGGAAGCCATGTTCCACATGCCGACCTGACGTTTACCAATGCTGTTGCTAGATAAACTTGCCGTGGTTTTGATTTACAACAAGTAGCTGCATTGGAATGCGTATAGTGGTTGGTTGATGTTGATTGACCTTCCCCCCTTTGAGTTGGTTGCTGCTGCTGGCTACCTGTGGAATGTGTAAAACAGTTATTTGATTGGACTTCCCCCCTTTGAGCTGGTTGCTGCTGCTGGCTACCTATGGAATGCATTTGATTATTTATTTGTTTTGTTTTAAAAGATTGCCTTGAATCCTTCTTATGGTGTAGGAGGGTATTATGTTTGCCATTACAACTAAAGCATCCTCTGGCGTGGCATGTGTTGGGGGCATGCCCTGGCTTAAGGCAGTTACGGCAAATTCCAAGCCTTTGAACAGTTCTCTCACGATCACCACCTGAAAGAGAAAGAAATGCTTTGCAATTAAATATCTTATGGCTACCTGAATTGCACATTGGGCAGCCATCAACTTTGGCTGCTACTACGGTTGTTGGCTTCCTTCTCTCGTCTGTATTGTTTATTGTTTCAAGGGTTTGAAACCGGGATTCCATAAACTTTAGTAGCTCTTTCAGGGAAGGACTGCTTCTTGGATCAGCTAACGATTGCTCAAAAAGTGTCCTGCTTTCCTTGTCCACTTTCTTGAGCATCAGATGAACAACTATGGGATCCCAGTCATGAGCGCGGAATCCCAGATTTATGAGTGCCTGGATTCCTTCCTTGGTGTTATCGTGCAGTTTCCTTAAACTGGAGGCAGTTCCTGATGCGGCTGGTTGACTCAAAAGTTTTTCTAATTGAGCCGACAAGAGGAGCCGTTTATTGTCGTATCTATCCATAAGCGTTTGCCAGGCTGCTTCAAAGTTGTTGTCTGTTGCTGGAAATCCTTGGATTAAACCGAGCGCTTCTCCGGTCAAATTAGATCGCAAAAAATAGAGCTTTTGAGCAAGTGATATTGGTTGTTCCAGGATCATTGGCTTGAAAAGATCATAAAATTGACGCCACTTTAGATAGTTTCCGTCAAATTTTGGCAACTCAATTTTTGGCAGTTTCAATGATGTACTTGAAATAGGTGGATCCTGTATACCAGATGTATCAATTGCCTTTGTTTGAAGCCCAATCAGCCTTAACTCCAACTGCTGCTGTAGATGAAAATATTGTTCGATATTTTCTTCGTCTAAGTCACCATCCAGTCGCTGATATAAAACTTTGATATGCTCAAAGTTTTCTTTTATGTTTGCAACTTTAACTTGAAACATTTGGGGTTCGGTGCCCTTTAAATCTATTGAGCATTTGTCCAATGATGCTTGGAGATGCTTTGAGAGCACCATGAATCTTTCTCTTGGTGAAAGCGTGCTTGGCTTAGAAACTTTAAGCTCAAGCCTTTGTTTATGCTCAGGTGGATTCATCCTGGTTGGTATTGCTGCTGGCGGTGTCATCGATAATCCAAATCCTGATGGCAGTGCTGCTGGTGGCTCTTCCTGGATCTGATTAACGTCCCGTCCTTGCAGTTTTGTCAAACGACTTATAATGTCCATTTTCATGGCTTCATAAACCTTTCGAATCTCTTCATAGTACTCCTTGGTGAAGTACTCATGTTGAAGATGGCCTGAGTATTTATCCCGAATCTCGCTGTCATTGGTATCGAAATAATCCCAAAGATTCTCTAACTTTTCCTTCCTTTGCTGCAGTTTCGTAACCGTTTTCCGATCGTCACTATCCTTCCCATAGTTGCGGTAAAGGACGCTCCTTTAGAGACTGGGACATGATTTTTTTTTTTTATTTTAATTTATTTGTTGAAATAAAGTTGGTTTATTTTTGATTACAATCACAGTTTCGATTTAACAGACGACACTCGTACTTGGTTTCAATACTAACCGACACTTAGTATTGGTTCAAATGCAAACTGAACACACACTATATTCTTGATAATAAAACACAATTAATGTTAGTAAAATTCAGGCACACTAAATTCTTTTAGTAGAGTCCTGTCACGGTCGCCAAATGTTCAATATAAATTCTTTCTCTTAGAAAAGATGAAACGGAGTATACCAATTAAATCAAAAAGACAACTGCTGTGGTTGAGAGGTGAAATTGTAATGATTTATTTTACACATTAAATTATCTACAAAGCATATTATTCGATGAGCTACTGTGTGATATATTTTCGTATTCCCGTGGGAATATGCAAACTAATAAAAATGACGAAAGTTCGTATTTCGTCTGGTGAACCATAAGAATTAATCGTTCACACAGGAGCTCTCGTTACAAAAAAGAAGAATAGAACCAAGAAATAGAAAACTTAACAATAATGCAAGTTTCGCAAAATTACAATAAAATAACATATTGTGTGCAAACATTTATGAGTTTGTACAACTGTATTTTGAATAACTCAAATAACACGCTACATGCGTGACCTTCATTATACGCATACGTCATAGATTATAGGTTCATTGTTTCTTACTTATGTTAGCTACATAAATCGATAGAGATACCTTTGCACAAATCTTATCTTCCTATCAAAAATAAAACATCGGTCTATTGGTTACGTTGTTACGTAGCAAATTTTGTTCGGGATGTCCCTTAGTAAAATAACTTAAAATCCTTAAAAAGTATCATGAAGAAGGAAGGATAGCCGAGTGTCATTTCAATTGAATATACATACATAGTTCCATCTTCCATGCTTCTAAGCGAGATAAGCGAAGAGTTTTCTCCCCTAATGTCAGAAATATAGAAAAAAGTAATGGAAGATCATGAGCATTACCTTTTCGTGGGAATTTCGGGCTTGTTTTTCCTAAAACAATTTCTATTTTTAGAATAATTCGAAAAAGGTAAAAAAGAAACCCACATAAAATATTTGAATTATTTGTTAGAAAGGGCATCGTTTAGCTGTTCTATTATGTAGGTATGTACCTTAGGGTGGTCGTTAAAAAAACGTCATGGCGGATGGGCCTAAATCGGCTCTGAATGAAGAAAAAAAATTCCTTTATTTTTTCAGATTTTATTTTCATCGCCTAATAAATATATAAAATAGAATAAATTAAACTCGTATAAAATCGGCTCTGGGCCTTTGGCACCTCATTTGAGAGAAATTTGATAAAAAAGATGCCATCTAATTGGTCAGAAAAGGTCAAGTGGTCCCAGAAATTGGTCAGCCCTAGATTACTTGTAATAAGGCTTAAACTTCCTCAAGGTTTCTCAAGGTCACGTGCGATTTTTGGCACCTCATTTATGGGAAATTTGCAAAAAATGTATACCATCTGAAAGATCTCTAGATCTATATAAAAGGTCTCAGTAATTGGTTAGGTATAGATTTTTTTTATGATTTTTAAAAAATTCAAGGTCATAGCGATTTTTGGCACCTCATTTATGGGAAATTTGCTAAATTTTAATACTATCAGAAAGGCCCTGAGAACTATATAAAAGGTCAGCTAGTTAGTAATTTGTCATGAAATCTATTTTTACGGCTTATTTTCAAAAAAAGTTTTTTTGATGAACAGTTTTTGAATTTTTGTTTCAAACTCAACATTTTGAATTTTTTTTTTCAGAATTCTAGGTTTGAAATTGCTGAAATTGTTTATTCGAGGACCTTTATTTAAAAATAAGCTATAAAAATGGACTTCTGGCTTCCTTAAAAGCTACAAAACATTACTCCAAGTGTTATCGTTGTTTTTCAATAAATTTTTTTTCTATTTTATGCAATTATTTTATTAAATTTCAGCTCTCAGCCTAGCGGGGGGAAATATTACCCCCAGCAATAGGATGATTTGATTCTTGTCCACTTCCCACCTACATGCTCTGAATATTTTTTCCAGATTTTTAACGAATTTTCAAAGAAAGGGAAATTTAATTTACCCCTACAGCGACTATAGGGGATGAAAATAAGAATCTGAAAAATTAGGATTTTTTTTTCTTCATTTAGAGCTGATTTAGTCCCATAAAAATATAAAACTTAAACAAAAACCATAATAAGCACTAGCCTAATGTACCTTTCTATTTTTCAATAAATTCACGGAAGGAATAACCTGATTCAACGGGTTGACAGATGTAAGAATTTAATTTCATGCAAATCGTAGGAGAGCTTCCGAAAAGTAAAACAAAGTGGGCGTGACATTGGGCGGATTTTACTAAAACAAATTTGCCAATTTTTTTCTCATCCATAAGAGCAAATTTTTAAAATTTCGAGGAAACCCTTAGAGCCGTTTCCGAGAAACAAAGAAATAAGGAAAGTGGGTGTGACAGTCGGCGGATTTTACTTTAACCATTTTTCTAATTTTTTCTATGATATTAACAAATTATGAAAATTTCATCCGTATCGGTGCAGTTGTTTCTTCAGAAACCAGGATTTAAGAAAAGTGAGCGTTGCACTAGCCCTGCAAGGGGTAGGAGGTGGCCAACTTAGTTAGTTTTAAGTTTTATAATTTATACCCACCCGCGAAATGGCCTGCAAAATTTCAGCCTGTCGCTGTTATTTTCCATTTACAATACTAATTTTACTGTAAAACTAATAGTCCAGTCAACGAAGGAAAAATATGAATATTTTGAATACTTAGCATATTAGAGGAAAAGTGTACGCTACAAAATGAAATAATATAAAATTAAAAAAAAAAAAAATAATACTCATATTTTCGGTAGGAGCAAGTTTAAAAAAGATAAAGGGAGTAGAAATTTCAAATATTTCATAAGTGTTATTGTCTTACATATAATAATTACCCCCATATTAATAAACGGCGGATAACAACATGCTAGCGTTTATACATCTGTTAACTAGTAATTCTTATTAATAAATGCGTAATAGTCTGTGACGTGTGTTAACGTACGGATAACTTTAACTAGCCAGATCCCACGTATAATGAACGGATAACTTCTTAACACATACACGCACGCGTATGATAGCACCGTTTACTACTACCAGTATACACTTCGTAAGGCAGTACATGCATGTGATCAAGCGGACAAGTTGTCTATCCGTGTGCCAGTTAACACGTGTGTAAGGGAGTGGATACCAGTTTTTTATAAATACTGGTGTTAATTTTTTTGATCAATTTACCCAGAAATAACTGAAAAAATAAGCTTATATTGAATCATTCACAGACGTCTTTTTTTTTTTTTTTTACACTTCAGAATTCATGTTGTAGAGAGCATAAAGCAAGCTGCATACTACAAACAGAGGCTCATCATGAGTGCATGTGTTAGTGGTTAGTAGATAAAGCAAGCTAACACAAGCACATAAAAAGATACAAAAAATTAACAAAATTAAACAAAATACAAAATATAATATGAAACAACATAAAATTTAAGATAAAGTTAACAAAATTAAATTAAATATAATATAAAACATTTAAATAAGGTATCTACCAAGACGTTAAAAAATTACGAGAGTGGAGCACTGGTACGTAACAATGTTTTTAATCCTACTTTACTAATGTTAAAATCAACAGAAGAAGCGTTCAAATTAAAAAGTTTGCACATACGATTAAGAGGTTCATGTATACCATAATTGGTTCTATGAAAAGGAACGTGAAAAAGTTCAAATCTTCGTAGGTGGTGGGATCCTCCACGGTAGTTAATGCCTATACAGGCTAACAAGTCAGGTGCATCAATTTCGCCTCTGATAAATTGGTGGAAAAATATTAAATCATTATTAACACGCCTTTCATATAAAGTTTGAAGTTGCAAAAGCTTGATTCTGTGTTCGTAAGGTGGCAAGTTGTACGGATCAGGCCAAGGAAGACCTTTCAAGTCGAAGCGAATGAAGTTATGTTGCATTGATTCAATACGGCTTTTATGAATTTCGTAAAAGGGAGTCCATACTTGGGAGGCGTACTCAAGATGGGGTCTTACATAACAATTGTATAAGGAAAGAGTAACATACGGATCGTTGAATTCCTTTGCCCAGCGTTTTATAAATCCAAGCATGGAACTCGCCTTATTTACAATACAGTTAATATGAACTTTGAAATCTCAATCTGAACTAAATTGAAAACTCAGGTTTTTGAAATTTAAAACACGACAGAGTGTGTGCTCTGAAATGGAATAATCAAAAGCACTCACTTCTCGTTTTTTAGAGAAAGTTATAGTTTGACATTTAACATGGTTAAGAGAAAAGCCGTTTTTCCCACACCAAACATTAAAATAGTCAATATCAGCCTACAGGAGAATATGGTCATGATAAGATTGTATTTTTTTAAAAACCTTCAAGTCATCAGCATATATAAGAATATCACTATAGCGTATACATGAAGTAACATCATTCATAGCGAGAATGAACAAAAACGGACCCAGATGGCTTCCTTGAGGTACACCCGAGTGAGCACTGAATGAGTTTGAAAGACAATTTCTGAACTTTACCTGGTAACAACTTTTTTCAAGGTGGGACTTTATCCATGAAAAAACAAGAATCGGAAAACCAAAGGCCTTAAGTTTGAATACAATAATTTCATGACTAAGTTGATCGAATGCTTTTGAAAAGTCAGTGTATATGCAATCAACTTCATTCCCGTTTTCTAATGCATTAGAATACTTATGCAAAAAAGTAAGGAGATTTGTTACGGTTGATTTTCTTCTCACAAAGCCATGCTGTTGATCACATATAATACTCTAGTATGAAATGCCAGGCTCTCGCATTAAACTTGTTCAAAAATCTTTGGAATGCAAGAGAGCTTTGCTATGGGCCTATAGTTCATTATATCAAATTTGTCACCTTTTTTAAAATTTGGTGTGAGAAACGATTTCTTCCATAAATTGGGAAATATTCCTGTCCTCAAAGAAATCTCGAACAAAAATAGCAAAGGTTGAACATGTATAAATTTACACTTTTTCAATAGTATAGGGGGTATTCCATCTGGACCAGATGAGTAATCATCATTTAATGATGAGAGAAGTTCTTAAACAGTACTCGGAGGCACTGGGATATTATTGCAGCTTGTTTGAGGGTAACTATGTAAATCTCTAAAATAATCTTCGTCGACATCTAAGGGCTTGTCAACAAAAGAATTACGAAAATTTTTAGCGAAAGCGTTACAAATATCAATGGTATCCTGTAGGAAACAATTTTCATACATGAAGTTTGCTGGATAACCATCTGAGTTTTTTTTGAATTGACAAACCTCCAAAATGCCTTTGGGTCATCTTTTAGAGAACTACCCATTTCGTTTACATGATTAGAGTATAGATTTTTTGAAAGAGTTTTAAACTCTTCAAAAAGGGTAATGTAGAAGTTATGGTCGACTGGCGAGAGAGTTTTTAAATACACCTTCCACGCTCTGTTTCTTTTATTACGGAGTGTTCTTAGCTCTTTCGTATACCATGAGTGACAAAAATTCGTATTCTTTGACATTTTTAAAGGGATAGTATTATAAATGCAGTTATTAAGAATGGAATAAAAACTAAAAACTGCTTCGTCAATATCGCTAGAAACTGATATATTCTCAATACCAGACCTAGCTATTTCTTCTGATAGCAACTCAAAGTTTGCCTTTCTGAAGTCAAAAGTATATGAACAATCATAAGGGTTACTGTTTTCAGTAAGGTGATTGCTCAAGTCAAAAAAAATATCCAAGGGTGGATGATAGTCATCTAATGTAGTGACCCCAGAACTAGATTCTAGAACCAAGGTACTAGTAGCGTCCGAAGAAAATACCAAATCGAGAATTCGATTCTTAGAATTTTTTATACAGCTTACTTGCTGTAAGTCAGTTGAAATTATTCTATCAAGAAGTAGAAGCTCATTTTGAGAAGAAGTTAAGGATGCTTCTTGATAGAATTCGTCATCAGAAGGGACCCACTCAATGTGAGGTAAATTAAAATCACCAAGAAGTAATATGTTGCTGTTTGAGCAAGACAAGTCAATAACAAAATCTAAGACTTTAGAAAGTTCCACATAGACTGCGTCCGAACTTTTCGGAGGAATATATGCATTTAATATGTATAACTGTTTGGACTTTAGAGTTAATCTTATACAGATTAATTCAATAGAGATATTAAAAGGGAAAGATATAGACGAAGATGTAAATTTATTTCTAACTGCAATTAGAACACCACCTCCCACCTCTTTTGGCTTATCAACATGACGATCTTTTCTATATACTAAAAACTCTTGATTGAAAAGTTCCGTGTCAAGAAAACTTGAGTTCAGCCAAGTTTCAGTCAAAACAAAGATGTCATGTGAAAATGCTTGGGAATTCATATAAATATCAGCAGTTTTGCTGCGTAGCCCTCTTACATTTTGGTAGAAGAGGGTGATTCTGCTTAGTTTTTTGAAGATATATTATTGGGTAAACTACGTGTGAGTCTATTTTTCTTAATAGAAAATTCCTTAACAAGAGCTTCTGGAGGCCAGTTACTACTATTGCAAATAGAATCAAAGTAAGAAGAATGAGCGACTATTTTAAAAGATGAAACGAAACTATTTACTTTGCTAATTTTTGTACACTTAATAGAATTATTCGTTGGGATGCAATTATTAGCCAATAAGTGGGAAACAATATCATCCGCAACAATATCCGGTTCAAGGCGGGAAATAAAAATAGACCAGGGCTTAGAAACCGCTTTGATGGGCCTAGGATCGCTTATTATATTGGAAGTGGCAGCAAAATCCGCTTCGGAGATTGCGTCTGGAACTACACCTGAACTTTAATCCATAGCCTCAACCGGAGGGGGTAATTGTGAAGCAGTCTTGGGACTAGCAATTAGATTAGTTCTTTTAGGGGGTGGACTGGAGTTTTTTAAAACTACTGAGTTTTCTCGTCCTCTTTTTTTGTTCATTTTGGCAACTGGTACGTTATCAGAACGTTTAGTTGAGCTGGATTGCGCAAGCAAATCATCTTTGGAGGGCGAGATCAAAAGAGGAACAGGGTCAGGGGCGGACTGGGGATCAAAGGGCCTACCGGGACTTTAAGAAAAAGGGCCACAGAATACAATAACTCTCAAAATGGCTAAAAATAAAATTTGATATTTCAGGCATTTTTCGAAAGTAATTTTTTTATATTAATTGATTTTTTAATCAACATATTGATTGATATATATTGGATTTAAGTTTAAGGTATAGTTTTGAATTCTAAGGTTAGAGTTTAATTTTGTTGAAACAGCTATTTTTAGTTTATGACTGCGTCACCTGGCAGTAATTAGTTTGAGCTTTTATTCAAGCAAGCATACAAAGATGTTCTTGTGGGTCTCATGCAGTAATATTACATTAATTTTACGACCTTAAGTGGGTGTGACTTTCAGTTTAGTCAAAACAAAATTACGCTAGTCAAAATAAATTATGGGAATTAAGGGAGTATGAAACTAAAAGTATTCTTAATGTTCATATTTCTTATTCTTTTTTTTTCAATAATTTGTTAGAAATTATTTTTTTAAGCTACGGTTATTGTGCAATCACAAGAGATGAAACGCATTAGATATTTTCAAAAAATAAATTGGGGTTGGGTATAAAATCCCGAATGCCAAAATCCCGAAATGGCAAAAAGTCCCGAATGCCAAAATCCTGAAAGACAAAATCCCGAATGGGCAAAATCCCGAATGGACAGAATCCCGAATGGCTAAAATCCCGAATCCTAGAATCCCGAATGCCATAATCCCGAATGCCAAGATCCCAGTTGGCTTTGTACTTTTTTGGTATTAAAAATCGCGCGCACGATTCTAGCCTTCAAAATAAACATTTTGTAATGTTAAGAATATTATTTATTTTCATTGAATAGTTGGTCAGTTGTTTAACAATTTACTTATGAAAAAATTTATCTACTATCAAATTGATAATGGGCAATCATAATAAGAGTGTGTAGCAACCCAAGCATGAGAACAATTTCTGACACAATCCCAAAATCAACTTGTCCAAGTAAGCGATACTTGTTCTAGAACAAATAGATATTACGCGGAAACGGAACAAGAACGTTGTCTTCTTATTATTTGTAAAGAGTAGACATAGATTCGTTTGAATAAAACTTAAACTAAATAAAAGTTACGATTGGAAACTATTGTTTTTTTTTTATCATTAAAGAAGAATTCAATTAATGTATTATATCTCAAGATTTATAAGTGATTATTTATTTTAAAATTTCTTTTATAAGCAATGTCATGATGCCAAGGCGAGCAGAATTCAAAAGCCATACAAAACAGCTTGATTTCTTTAAAATTACTGAATAGTAGATACTAAAAAGTATTGAAATTCGGGATTCAGTCCCAAATGTTTTCGGGATTTTTTGTCATTCGGGATTTTGGCTTTTGGGATTTTGTCCATTTGGGATTTTGGGTATTTGGGATTTTCATTTTCTGCTTTTTGGAATTTTGGAATTCGGGATTTTGTACCCTTCCCAATAAATTGAAGTCGAATTTTCTTCAATTTTTTTTCTCGAGTGAATCAAATAAATTGTTTAGCTTTAATTTCACAATTTTTCACTGTAGCATGATTTTTCTGATTGAAATTTTTGATATTGAATGAAAAAATAAAGGCTGGTGCTTTTGATCACCAATATCTCAGCAGTTTTAAAAATTTAAATTAAATAAGTAAAAAGGTAGGTACTTTAAGAACTATTTCTCCAGTAACAGTAACTGTGATTAATACAAATTACAAACAAATGTTTTATTAATCCATTTGCAAATTTTCAATTATTGAACAATCCTTATCTTAGGGCAAGTATGTTCACACCCCGTCAACTTTAATCAATGATTATTCTAGTTGATTTTTATTGAATGCGTTTGTTCAGCAAAATTTTCAACAGAAAATCTATAATTTGAGCACTTTATTTGAGAAACCACTAATTCGCTGATTCTGTTTGATAAGTAGAATTTAATCAAAGATTTCCTGAAATTTCTTTTGTTCATAATTGGCTAAGACGTTGTGCTTTTTTGCAAAGGATAAAGTTTATAGAAAAACCACAACTTGGACAAAATTTTATCACTAGGTATCACAAAATGCCAGCACTACTCAAACTTCTAACTGCCCGTGTTCTTTTACACAAAAAAATTAACTTTCTAAAGTTCACTCACCATAAACAAACATCAACTTTGTTTATGGTGAGTGACTGATTACTTCTAACAATTTATTTGACAGATATACTGGAAAATCGGAAGATAGATAAATAGATAATAATAGATAGATAATATAATTTTATTTTCCATACATTTTTTAACAAAAACATGATTAAGCTGGTATTCGAAATTAAATATGACAATAACTTGTTTTTAAGTCGTCTGTCAGGGAAAATCGGAAGATGATTATTTCAAAAACCATGATCAAACTGAAATTTGAGTGAATAAAAGCTCTATGATGATCACAGATTCATAACTATGGATTAAACAGAATCAGTGATAATCTAGTTGCAGATCTAACCCACTGTGAACAAACTGGCCCTATGCTAGACCAAGAAATTTTGGAAATCACACGGAGAGAATTGAAAAATCACCAAATGAAAAATTTGCAGTTGCAATTTACGAATCATGTTTTATTCGTAAATCAAGGCATTTTGTTCCCGAATTAATACAAAAACTGGTAATTTAACATTCAAAACGTAGCAATTTACAAAATTTGTTTCTTCGTGATTTGCAATTAAAATCCCTGATTCAAGTTTGTACTTTTCATAGCAAAATACAACTTTTTTGGCGTAATTTACTCTCCAAAGGAATAATATCACAAGCAGCATTTAAAAATATTGATTTGCGATACAAATTTAGTAATTTACATCATGCACAATCACTGATTTACGTTTTTTCTGTCGCAATTTGCAACTCCATAAGAATAGTCGCAAATCACCAACAAAAAATCCTAAATCACGACTTTCTTGTCGCAATTTACTTCTCGAAGAGATAGAGCACCACAACATGGCAGGTATCTCATCATCAATGTGTGACACCAACGATCTGTAATGCAAATTGGCCTGGTGGTTGCATGCTCGCTCCGTAACTGGAGGGTTGCGAGTTCAAATCCAAGAGAGTCAGCGTAAAGTATTTATTTCAAATAAATTAAATTAAATGTGTATACCTGCCAAATGAAGGGTAGAAGCAGGATTGATCTTTCCAAGTGGCAATATCACGAAATAAAAGTGGTGATCACAAATCTTTTTTGCAAATTTACATATTGTGCAATTGAGGAATATTTGGATCAAATTGCGATTTGTTGTTCGCAATTTTGTTTTCTCTCGATAGCATAATTGATACTTAAAGAGGGTTGATTTACGATTTTTGAGTATCAATATCTTCATTTTGCTCAGTTTTGCAAATTGCAAACAAATAGTCGTAATTTACGAAATCCGAAGCCAAGGTATAAATCGGGATTCATTTTTCGTAATTTGCATCTCATTTTTCGTGATATGATCCAAGAATTCTTTCCGTGCACGTTTTATCAAATATCTCGTGAATCGTGAACCGACAAAAGTAGTTTTATTTTTTTTTTTTAGTTTTTGAGAAATAAAAAAAAATGAAAGGTACCTTCTCCCAAAAAAGAATTAATAATATATCGTACTTCTTTGCCTTTGCCTATTGTAAACTTAACAAAACAAACAAGAAATTGGAAAAATTATTTTCTGTTATCTTTTTATATTTTCTCAAAAACTAAGAAAAAGAATATAAAAATGAAAAGTGGTGCTTAACTACACAAAATTTTTAAATAACAATCAACTTGAAAAAAAAGTTCACAAGTTTTTCAAAAATATTGACTTTCAAATTTAATTTCTCAAAAACTTTCCACTAAAAAAACTTGATTCAAAAAACAAATAAAAGAATAGAATATTAGTTTTCAAAAAAAAAGGAGAAAATTGCAGAAAAAAAGACTCTTGACCTGTTAATTCATCTGCTTAATTAACAATCATTGACCAGAGACTTTAATATTTTAAATATTTTTTTTACTAACTTCTCTTTCTGACAGTAAACTTCACGGATATTAGCATTGCGGTTTCAAGGTGATCTTGCGTCATAATATTTCTCCATCGATTTTTGATGTGTTTAAAATTTGAAAATGATCTCTTGCAAGTAACTTGTGTACATGAAAATGTCAGCATCAAATTATATTATGCTAAGAAAAGCTTTTTGTACGTTTTTGCGCAATCTCCACATTGTTCTTGTTTTTTCTTGTTTCTTGACGTTCGTCCTCTGCCTCATCATTAGCCGCATTTTATTATTCACGTGATCTGATCCGGATCAATTTTAAACAAGTAATTGCAAAAGCCACATGGGATCCTGTTTTTTATCTGGATCTATTTCAGTGATCCAAAAATTGCTATGTTAATAATCTCAGTAGCGCAAAGAAAAGAGGCAACAGATACATGAAACATAAACAAACCTAAGGCAAAAAGAGACGGCTATTTAACACTCCTGTCACTATGATCCTGTTTGTTTTATTTATCATGATCTGATCCGGATCAGATAAAATATGGCAATTTATTCTCATGTTTTGAATTCAGGTTATGCACCTAACTTTCAGACGTTTTAAAGTACTCATCATTGTCATTTTTATTTATTTTTATTTTGCATATTTAGTTTTTTGGAACTGTAAAATTTTTCTATCAATTTTTGAACAACTAAAGATACGTAGAGGCTACCAACCGAGTTTTGGAGGAATCCAAAGATTCATAGAGCTCACCAACCGAGGTCTGGGGGCCTCCAGAGATCTGTAGAGGCCACCAACCGAGGTCTAGAGGCCTACAGAGATCCGTAGAGGCCAACAAACGAGATCTGGGGGCCTCCAAAGATCCGTAGAGTCCAAAAACCAAGGTCTGGAGGCCTTCAGAGATCTGTAGAGGCCACCAACCGAGGTCTAGAGGCCTCCAGATATCTGTAGAGGCCACCAACCGAAGTCTGGAGGCCTCCATAGATCCGTAGAGGCCACCAACCGAGGTCTGGAGGCCTCCAGAGATCTGTAGAGGCCACCAACCGAGGTCTGGAGGCCTCCAGATATCTGTAGAGGCCACCAACCGAAGTCTGGAGGCCTCCATATATCCGTAGAGGCCACCAACCGAGGTCTGGAGACCTCCAAAGATCGGTAGAGGCTACCAACTGAGTTCTGGGGGCCTCCAAAGATCCTTAGAGGCCACCATCCGAGTTTTTGAGGCTTTCAAAGATCCGTAGAGGCCAGCAAGCGAGTTTTTGGGGGCCTCAAAATATCCATTTTGATCCACAAAAAGTCTTTATTTAGTGTGAGTCCAATTTTGTTATAACAATCTTTTCTTTAAAAAAAATTTTTTTGCTTGCCCAGGGGGCCCACCGGGCAAAATCCCGGTTGCCCGGTGGCCCAGTCCGCCCCTGAACAGGGTCCAGTGGTAGGTCTTCAGTAGATGTACCGACATCTACCGGATCATTCGGAAGTGTTAACGAATTAAAACCTGAGACTGCGTCTTTAAAATTACTAAGCAGTTCTTCGAACCCTTTAGAAAACTTCATAATGTCCACTTTAAAATTAGACATTTTAAATGCCAGCTGCGACAAGGAGAGCTTACGGCAGTCAGTGCAATACCAATACGCATATTTAGAATTGGTTACTTTCTCAATAAACGCATTAGTTGAACCGATGCACTTGGCGTGGTAGAGATTTCCACATGGCCCAAAACAGGCAAACAGTGGGGAGGAAATTGAACTATTAGTACAACTTTTTGTACAGCAAATCATTTTTAAAATTCAAGTTGAAAGCTAAAGTTAATTAATAATAAAAAAAAAAAACTTTCAGACAATAAAAATAAAATAAGAATCGAATTAGTGAGAAAAAGAGAGAAAAAAAAAAAAGACGTGAACTCTACCAGGATTCGAACTTATGCAACGAAGATTTGATGCCGTGTCCTTACTATCTGGACCACCGGGCTTGATAAATAGTTAGCAGCTAGATGTAATTATAAGATGAAAAAATAATTAAAGAAAGTTATTATTTAAAATAGAAAGAAAGGGATGACAATTATATCTTCCTTAAGCTGAAAGCTTATAAACACACAACAAACAAAGAAGTAGGGGAAAATATTATTAGAAACACACACACATAGGCATACAGAGAAAGAAGAAAAAAAATAATGTAAATTCACTCAAATAAAGGAACACAAATTATTTATCACACACAGAGCAAAAATAAAAAATACTCTTACCAAAGGATAAAACAATAAAATTAATTTTTAACCACAACTATGAACAAAAAGGTAAAAGATCATTAATTTGAATTAAAGTATTCACTTATAAAGTGAAATTAGGTCAGTTACACTAATAAAATTAACTAAATACTTGTAAAAAAATAATTAAATACACAAGCGATACGTCAACACAACTAGCTAAAACGAACCAGTGCTGATGTCCACTGTCTTGAGAGCCAGTTGGGGTTTAAAGAAGGTGGTTGGGTTAAGAACGTCCTTAATTTATTCGATATAGTATGTTTATTAAGTGTTTAAAATTAGGTATATACAAGATGTTTTCAAGTTATTGGCCAATGTTTTATGAAAAATATTTAGGACATATCCTATAAAAAAAGCGGGTGCATTTTCCCCTTCTTTTTATACGGGAGGGATAAATTCCTAAAATAATGATAAATAGCTATTTAAAAACAACATAAATACTTACAGTACTGTGCTATAGCTTTTTTAAAGTTTAAAACGAATTCTATTATTATATAGCCCAATCAAGTAAATACTTTTTAAAAGAAATTCGTTTGTAAATTAAAAATTACAAAGAGGACTCTACCCAAAATGTCGAACTCAGATTCGAAGATCCTAACTTCAAACTAAAATAAAAACGAAAAAAGTCACTCTGCATTAGGCAAGGAAAAAGGCAACAAATAACCATCTTGTGGCAAACAGATGAACTTAAAACTGGTAGCAAAATAAAATAACAAATTTTGTTTGAAAAAAAGGACTTTTATGGAATGTGTTAGGTACTTTGCAATAATAAGTGAAAGATTTTAGAAAATATAGCTATTTATCATTTTGGAGAAATGTATGTTGTTTTTTACGTATAATTAAAAATAGAGCCCAAATTTAAAAATCCACATTAAAATAAAATAAGAAAAAATTAAAATAAAAAAAAGTGCCTCAACTATTTTCAAGCCTAAAAGCAGGTATTTCATAAAAAAATAGTTTTTTGCAATACGTGTTGTATGGACTTCATAAATCTTGCGCAGCTATTTGCCCAATTTCTCGTTTTTCTCAAAATTACCTATGGGTGGTGGGTGGAAGCCTCTTTATATTCAAAATATTCACTAAAAATTTCAAAAGGGACTGGACGTCACCCCAACCATTTATTTATTTATTGCATTTAATTTATAATTTTGAATTATCGTTGACTGGACTAATAGTATGTTTTAACTATTAATAATTATTCACTTGAATAAAACACCTCTTTGTCAATAGTCGTCTTACCTTTTAATTTCTGTAAGACTTATAAAACCACATCCATCGTTGTTAATCGGCATTAATATTCTACAGAGAGTCACGTAAGTACATAGGTACAGGTATACGTGATTATTTTTTCGTTAAAAATGACAAGTCCAATCTAATGAAAGGTGTCGTAAGAGTACAGAAATTATAAAAAATATTATTCGATTTAACTTTTCATTTTCAATGATTTTTCAGCATAGCTATACAAAAAAATAGACTTTATGAATAACAGCACGAAATACTCAATTTGTGTAGGTATTTTAATCAATAGAAATGCATGAATTACAAAATCAGTGACTGACATTGACTGTTGGTTAAAGATATGAGAAAAATATTGTGCTGACGCATGAATAAATTTAAAATGATTGGTTTAATTTAAGTGGAATTTAATTTTTTCTGAAGGGAATATCAAAGAAATAATAAAAGAAATTCTCAAAATTGACCCTCCAGCTAAAGTTTGACGTTGACAATGACACGCTATGCTTCAGTTTTATTATTTTCAATTTTGTTATAATGTCAGGTCTGTTTCGTAAATTTGTGTGAACTTTTTTAAAATACAAAGAGAAAAATATCGGTTCTATTTTTAATTTAATTCAATGGAAATATGAATAAAAATTGATTATTTAATTCTGAAAAATTGGTCTGTCATGTTGTACGTTCAATCTATTGTATGTGCTTGTGGCGACCACGAGTCACGAGAAGATGTTGTAGTACTTTGTTGACAATTTTTGCAGTTTTTTGATTATATAAAGGGTTTTCAAATTTGATATCATTTATTTACGGGTACTATTTAGATTACACCGATATTTGTTTAGTTTGAAGTTCTTATTATAATAGGATATTGAATAGACCGGAAAACGAACAATTTATATATAAAACGTCGATTTTTCCAATTTGCGGCAAACTTGAGGTCTCATGCGCGATCGGAAGAAGAAGCAACATTTTGGTTTTCCGGAAATTTCAGACACCAAAATTTAAATTTTGCCCACAGTTACAGTTGGTCGTCACATAAAATCAATTTTTGCCCACGTTAATTTTGTTTGTATTTACGCATTCCGCATCAGTGTCGAGGAAGCCTCAACTCAGTGTATTAAACCGAATCAAGCACAAACCTAGTTCAACCGGTTTAAATTCTTTTCAAACAGAGTTAGCTTGAACCTTGAAGATGAGTAGGTTGTCTGGTTTAAAAAGCGGAATCACCAAACGTAAGATAGTCCCCTTTCATACGAGGAAACAGAGCTGCCAGCAACTTGCAGCTCCATGGTGAGAAGGGCAGGAGGAAAGAGGGATGAACAAAATCTCCCCGGTCGAGGATTTGAAGAGATTTTATTGGCATTTCCTTTCACATCTAGCTAGGTTAAGCTGTGTACAACCATAATATACTTTCAAAGGAAATTTCAAAAATTGCCTAGAGATTTGTTTCCTCGTGTGAAAGGTACAAAGAGATTGTTAAGGAGATTAAAAGAAAACGTAAAAAAAAATCTCCAGCAACTTGTTTCTTCGTGTGAAAGGGGACATATTACATATATGCATGTAAGTCGCTTAAAAGTTGTAAATTTTATTTATTTTAAAATTAATTTAGGAATAAGAAAGAAATCGTTTTTCAGTTTTGGAGTGCATTCAGATTTAGTATTACGATGACTCCATCTAGCAAATTATTAGATTATAAAACGAATGTGAATTTTTAGTTAAAACTTGGAAAAAATATAAAGATTTGAATTCAAAAAATTAAAATTACCAAGTGCTAAAAATATTGCCTGTTTTGTGTACGTCGCCAAATCGATTTTCATGCCACCAAATGAAATTTCAAATCGTCTGTTTGGCGCTACATCTGACAAATTTGGAACATTGGACCTAAACGTAATACGGCTCGGTTTGTTTAAAATTAAAGCATACGGTTCGGGTTCGGTATTATCAACTCGTTTGTCATCGACTCAGGCTTGCTTAACGTACTATTTGCTCTGTAACATACAAATCAAACCAAATAATTGAGATTTAAAAAAAAAATCTAAACCGAGTAGCTTCTACCTATCGCCTGCGTTTTATGGGGAACAATATATGTAATGTGGATGAATGAAAAAACCTCAACAAAACAAGAAATTTTTATGGCTGTTTTACAATGCCGCGTTGGGCGTCGCGTTGAAAGATTTGCCTGTCAATGCAAAAGTTCAGGCATTGAAATTTCTGTTTAGTGCTTCCAATGACGCGTTGAGCATTATGTTACGATTTTGCATCCATTAGTAGGTACACAAACCAACGTTACGTAAGCGGCTGCAACGCGAAAGTAGAGATTATTCAACTTTTGCGTGCGTTTTGACATTTCGATATCAATTGAGGTATGTGGCTATCTTGTGTTGAAAAAAGTTTGAATTTTTTTGCTCGATTTATCTCGACGCGGCCGTAACGCTTGTTAAATGTAATGGCTGTTTTACAATGACGCGTTCGCGTTCCCGATGCGTACGTTACATTACAGTACGTCGAGATAAATCGAGCAAAAAAATTCAAACTTTTTTCAACACAAGATGGCCACATACCTAACCTAGGTAACCGTTGATTTTTTTGGATGATGCTCTCAGAATCATTTTCAGTTCTTGTATCGACCTATAAAATGAGCTGTCGATCGATACCATCGGCCACGAATTGTGCGAGTTATCCAATTCATAGGATCACACTTTATGAGTAAGGAGAAAAACATAAATATATTTTTTTTTTTCGAAAATGTTTATCCGGTGAATCGTACAAAAAAACTATTACTTAAAATGTTGTCCATAGTAATGATAACAATTTA
Organism: Dasysyrphus tricinctus; assembly: GCA_963921185.1. Lineage (NCBI taxonomy): Eukaryota > Metazoa > Arthropoda > Insecta > Diptera > Syrphidae > Dasysyrphus > Dasysyrphus tricinctus. The sequence continues at coordinate 128,618,232 of OY992532.1, forward strand.
ACATACATGGTACGTGGAGTTGCATCCGCACCACACAGAAAGTTGTAAAGCAGCCGGGAAACTTAAGACACCTACATACATTTCTTGTTGTTGAAAACTCAGTTATCTTTTCTCGATCCAAATGTAAACCGAAGGAATTGCACCTAAAAAAAAACTCAACAAGATTTCAAATTTATTGATTGGTATTCATTTATAAAAATCAAAACACCAGTGCTCAGACAAAGTTTTCGCACTATAGATGAATGCAAAGTACTGTGCGTATACTCTTATCTATCAGAAAATAACGAATAATGCCAGTTTAAACTCTCTGATCTTATGAAAACAATTCAAACTCCTCAAATTCCAGATTCACTCACAATAACAAAACGGTTGCAGAAAAAATATGGTAATAAACTTTTCATTTTTGCCGAGAAAGGGCGTGAAACGTTTTTATGTTTTGTTGATCTACAAAAATTGAAAATTTTTTTTGAAGCAGACGATATTATCTACAACGATATTTGTTTGCAATTTTAAAATGTTGATTACTACCAGCAACCAGACAATTTTCTTAATAATGTTGACAATGTCGTTCCTCGTTATCTGAAAGTTTTCATGTCGCGTATCATTACTGAACATAAGAAAGGATCCTTTTACAGCTGGGAACGAAAATGTACAGCATCTGTCACGCTATCATCAGTCAAGTTCGTCCAAGGTCGTTTGTTTCTCCATTGCAATCGGTGGCGTGGGAGCTCTTCTTTTCAAAAAGTTCGGATCAGTTGATCTAAGTTCTTTCATCGTTGGACTTTTCTGCATCATACATGGAAATTCTGAAATTTGAGGCTTCTTGTATTTTGCGTCCGCAACGATCCATTTCTTCGACTGGATTTTCACAGTTTGTCTTCGATAACAGCGACTTAAACACTAACACGATTGATGGAAGGGGTACTTTTCATGCAATGCGTGGTATTCGTTGTGTGACTCCAGGCAGTTCAGTTCAGTCAGATGGTGGAAGGGGAAAAATTCTTCATGGCGCTCTATGGTGGAGGAAAGACAACTTCAATTGACGAACTTCGTTATAAAAAATTTACGAAGTCCGTGGCAAAAACGAAAAACAATTTATGTTCACTTCCCCCCACAAAAGATGCACTACGACAGCATATATTTCGGACTTATCACCAGGTACAAACGTGGCTAGGAAACGACCAGGATCCGGAAAAGTGGGGTTGGAAAAAAAAAAACAAAAAATGTATGTTCCTGTGATGACCACCAAGGAACCAGCTCCTCCCGAAATAATGAAGGTTATTGCTTGTTCCTGCGCATCAAAATGTGGAGCGGCTTGTGGATGTCGCAAAGCGGGTTTAAAATGTTCCGCCGTCTGTGCACACTGCAGCGGTGAAACTTGCAGCAACATCCCCAAATGTATTACAATTGCTGAAGATTATTGCGAAGATGAAAGTACCCTGCTCTTGCAGATTCATAACGATGAAATGACACCAAACGAAACGATTTTTTGAAGCTGATGTATGCGATGATGAAATGCTACCAGGACTTTCAAAAATCTCAAAATATTCCCCTTAATATTATTTTTCTCCCCTTCAAATACTTTCACATAGAAAACTTAATTTAAAATACACTTTACCTCTTTTTTTTTAATCATTTTTTCAAATTATTCTGTTAATAAAAACCAATCAGTAATTTTGAAATTCAATTAAGTTTTTCTTCGTAGTACCTAAGAAACCGCATGGAATACCTTTTACATTTGGATTGAAAAAAGATAACTCAGTTTTCAACAACAAGAAATGTAGGTATCTTAAGTTTCTCGGCTGCTTTACAACCTTCTGTGTGGTGCGGATGCAACTCCACGTACCATGTATGTTAAATTGTTATCATTACAATGGACAACATTTTAAGTAATAGTTTTTTTGTACGATTCACCGGATAAACATTTTCGAAAAAAAAAAAATATATTTATGTTTTTCTCCTTACTCATAAAGTGTGATCCTATGAATTGGATAACTCACACAATTCGTGGCCGATGATATCGATCGATGGCTCATTTTAAAGGTCGATACAAGAACTGAAAATGATTCTAAGAGCATCATCCAAAAAAATCAACGGTTACCTAGAAAACTCAAGAAAAGTCATACCACCCCCAAAACACAACCCATAGGGGAATATTGGCCCGTTATATCTCAAAAATGAAACCACCTACAGAAGTCGTTGATAGCTTATTTTATAGGTAATTTTATCTTCTATAAGATTGTAGTAGGACTTTTTCTTGTAAAATAAAATGCAAGCGAGTTATTGCATAAAAACAAAACCAATCTCTTTTTCAAGATGGCGGGTCTTCCTAACCTCAAAAAACCCAAAAACTCGTTTTTATGATCAGGAGACGTAGCCAAACAGATTCCATAAAAAAAATTTTGTCCATCGAAAAATGCAATTTGATGCCCTTTTTTTAGTCCTGTGAAGTTAGCAAAAAAATTGTTTAAAATTAAATAAAAAATGAGAGTTCCCGGTAGCAAACAAAGAGTTCTAGAGTTCCTCATACTTTTTTTTAATAGTTCTGGCGAATGGAGTGTTAAAATTTAAAAAAAGTTTTATTTGCTATCTTCACGCAGCAAGGACTTTTTTGAGAAAAAGAGTTCTGAGCATGTTTTTCACCTTAAAATCAAGAGTTCTGGAGTTCCTGATGGGTTTTAGAAAGAGTTCTACAAAATTGAAAAAGTAAGGGCAATTTAAGGTGCCCATTGACTTAGAACCAACAATTTTCAAAATCCACAAAAATAAAAAAAAGGAGTTCTGAGTAGAGTTCCCGATAGCAAACAAAGAGTTCTGAACATTTTGTTTAAAACTTTTTTTTCTAAAACTAATTTTTCAAAAGTTATTCGCAAATTTAGGTGCCCATTGACTTTGAACCAAAAATTTTCAAAATCCACAAAAATCGAAAAAAAGGAGTTCTGATTAGAGTTCCCGATAGCAAACAAAGAGTTCTGAACATTTTGTTAATAACTTTTTTTTTAAACTAATTTTTCAAAAGTTATTCGCAAATTTAGGTGCCCATTGACTTAGAACCAAAAATTTTCAAAATCCACAAAAATCGAAAAAAAGGAGTTCTGATTAGAGTTCCCGATAGCAAACAAAGAGTTCTGAACATTTTGTTAATAACTTTTTTTTTAAACTAATTTTTCAAAAGTTATTCGCAAATTTAGGTGCCCATTGACTTAGAACCAAAAATTTTCAAAATCCACAAAAATCGAAAAAAAGGAGTTCTGATTAGAGTTCCAGTTAGCAAACAAAGAGTTCTGAACATTTTGTTAACAACTTTTTTTTTCTAAAACTAATTTTTCAAAAGTTATTCGCAAATTTAGGTGCCCATTGACTTTGAACCAAAAATTTTCAAAATCCACAAAAATCGAAAAAAAAGGAGTTCTGATTAGAGTTCCCGATAGCAAACAAAGAGTTCTGAACATTTTGTTAATAACTTTTTTTTTAAACTAATTTTTCAAAAGTTATTCGCAAATTTAGGTGCCCATTGACTTAGAACCAAAAATTTTCAAAATCCACAAAAATCGAAAAAAAGGAGTTCTGATTAGAGTTCCCGTTAGCAAACAAAGAGTTCTGAACATTTTGTTAATAACTTTTTTTTCTAAAACTAATTTCTCAAAAGTTATTCGCAAATTTAGGTGCCCATAGACTTAGAACCAAACATTTTCAAAATCCACAAAAATCGAAAAAAAGGAGTTCTGATTAGAGTTCCCGATAGCAAACAAAGAGTTCTGAACATTTTGTTAATAACTTTTTTTTTAAACTAATTTTTCAAAAGTTATTTGCAAATTTAGGTGCCCATTGACTTAGAACCAAAAATTTTCAAAATCCACAAAAATCGATAAAAAGGAGTTCTGATTAGAGTTCCGGATAGCAAACATAGAGTTCTGAGCATTTTGTTAATATCTTTTTTTTGTAAAACTAATTTTTCAAAAGTTATTCGCAAATTTAGGTGCCCATTGACTTAGAACCAAAAATTTTCAAAATCCACAAAAATCGAAAAAAAGGAGTTCTGATTAGAGTTCCCGTTAGCAAACAAAGAGTTCTGAACATTTTGTTAATAACTTTTTTTTCTAAAACTAATTTCTCAAAAGTTATTCGCAAATTTAGGTGCCCATAGACTTAGAACCAAACATTTTCAAAATCCACAAAAATCGAAAAAAAGGAGTTCTGATTAGAGTTCCCGATAGCAAACAAAGAGTTCTGAACATTTTGTTAATAACTTTTTTTTTAAACTAATTTTTCAAAAGTTATTTGCAAATTTAGGTGCCCATTGACTTAGAACCAAAAATTTTCAAAATCCACAAAAATCGATAAAAAGGAGTTCTGATTAGAGTTCCGGATAGCAAACATAGAGTTCTGAGCATTTTGTTAATATCTTTTTTTTGTAAAACTAATTTTTCAAGTTATTCGCTAAGGAGATGGCCAAAAATGTATGGACAAAAACCCAGAATTGACAAGAACGAAATGTTAGCCAATGGGTACCCTATAATAAGAAATTGAAGTCACCAAAAGGGCAACCCTGAAATTCATCTAGTATAGGAGATATGAGCCACCAAAAGTTTTTTTTTTATAAAAGATAGCTAATAGAATGGTATAAAAGACGTTTGTGTTTGAGATATTAACGAATTTTTTGTTTCAGAAATGGCCATTTTCAGCCATTTAAACAATTAAAAGAAAATATTTGCTCATCATAAAAAATGGTTGTTTAATTATGTATACGAAGAAATAAATAATAAATGTAGATATTCTTATTAATCAAATTTAAATGAATTGGTCCTATTTTTTACTAACTTTTAAATTTTATTAGTTGCACGAAGAGCACATTTATTTTCTTTTATATAATTTTTTCGTTACTTGATTTGGAATTCTTAAAAAAAAATAATAAAAGAAAGAAAAATATAAAATAAGAAAAACCAAAAAAAAAGATAAAAATTTAAAAAAAAAAGGAATAATAATAATACTTTAAATAAGTCAATGGGCACCTAAAGGAGAATAGGACAAAACGGTCTACAAGACCAATAACGACGAGTCATATGTCGTTGAAAAGGTATTTTAATGTACTACAATAGTTAGTATGGACGCTTACTTCAAATCGCTGTGTGAAAAAAGTTATTCGCTAAATAGAATTGTGTTCTGGTGCATTCTAGTACGAATAAAATATATTTAGTATGGGCAAAATTTATGAAAACTGATCTAACCAATAACGACAATATATATGTCTTTGGAAAGGTATTTTTATTACCTACAATATCTTCCATAGCAGTTCAATTCAAATCAATTTGTGAAGAAAGTTATTCGTAAACTAATAAAATAGTGTGGTTCATTTTGGTGTGAAAAAACTGTTATTTTCTAGTATGGGCAAAAAACCGTGAGTTCAACTTCCACCAATAACAACGGGACGTATGTCGTTGGAAAGGTAACTTAATGTACTACAATAGTCAGTGAGGAAGCTTATTTCAAATCACTGTGTGAAAAAAGTTATTCGCTAATTATTACCCATGCTCCATTCATTTTATATGTACCAAAATTCCCTAAAACAGCGAATAACTTTTTCCACACAGTGATTTTATAAAAGTTGTTAGAGCAACTATTACTGTTCATAAAAATACCTTTCCAACGATATACATATTATTGGTATTGATTAGACCAGTTTGTATACATTTTTTCCACACTAAAATGCACTAAAACAAAACCTAGGTTAGCGAATAACTTTTTTCACACAGGGATTTGAAATGAGCTGCCATAGTGACTATTGTAGGGCATGAAATTACCTTTCCAACGACATACGACTCGTTGTTATTGGTTCCTAGACCACCTACCATACATTTTTGCCGATTGTCCTTTGCGAATAACTTTTGAAAAATTAGTTTAAAAAAAAAGTTATTAACAAAATGTTCAGAACTCTTTATTTGCTATCGGGAACTCTAATCAGAACTCCTTTTTTTCGATTTTTGTGGATTTTGAAAATTTTTGGTTCTAAGTCAATGGGCACCTAAATTTGCGAATAACTTTTGAAAAATTAGTTTTAGAAAAAAAAGTTATTAACAAAATGTTCAGAACTCTTTATTTGCTATCGGGAACTCTAATTAGAACTCCTTTTTTTCGATTTTTGTGGATTTTGAAAATTTTTGGTTCTAAGTCAATGGGCACCTAAATTTGCGAATAACTTTTGAAAAATTAGTTTTAGAAAAAAAAGTTATTAACAAAATGTTCAGAACTCTTTGTTTGCTAACGGGAACTCTAATCAGAACTCCTTTTTTTCGATTTTTGTGGATTTTGAAAATTTTTTGTTCTAAGTCAATGGGCACCTAAATTTGCGAATAACTTTTGAAAAATTAGTAAAAAAAAAAGTTATTAACAAAATGTTCAGAACTTTTTGTTTGCTATCGGGAACTCTAATCAGAACTCCTTTTTTTCGATTTTTGTGGATTTTGAAAATTTTTGGTTCTAAGTCAATGGGCACCTAAATTTGCGAATAACTTTTGAAAAATTAGTTTTAGAAAAAAAAGTTATTAACAAAATGTTCAGAACTCTTTGTTTGCTAACTGGAACTCTAATCAGAACTCCTTTTTTTCGATTTTTGTGGATTTTGAAAATTTTTGGTTCTAAGTCAATGGGCACCTAAATTTGCGAATAACTTTTGAAAAATTAGTTTTAGAAAAAAAAGTTTTAAACAAAATGTTCAGAACTCTTTGTTTGCTAACGGGAACTCTAATCAGAACTCCTTTTTTTCGATTTTTGTGAATTTTGAAAATTTTTGGTTCTAAGTCAATGGGCACCTAAATTTGCGAATAACTTTTGAAAAATTAGTTTTAGAAAAAAAAAGTTATTAACAAAATGTTCAGAACTCTTTGTTTGCTAACGGGAACTCTAATCAGAACTCCTTTTTTTCGATTTTTGTGGATTTTGAAAATTTTTGGTTCTAAGTCAATGGGCACCTAAATTTGCGAAAAACTTTTGAAAAATTAGTTTTAGAAAAAAAAGTTGTTAACAAAATGTTCAGAACTCTTTGTTTGCTATCGGGAACTCTAATCAGAACTCCTTTTTTTCGATTTTTGTGGACTTTGAAAATTGTTGGTTCTAAGTCAATGGGCACCTTAAATTGCCCTTACTTTTTCAATTTTGTAGAACTCTTTCTAAAACCCATCAGGAACTCCAGAACTCTTGATTTTAAGGTGAATAACATGCTCAGAACTCTTTTTCTCAAAAAATTCCTTGCTGCGTGAAGTTAGCAAAAAAAACTTTTTTTTTAATTTTAACACTCCATTCGCCAGAACTATTAAAAAAAAGTATGAGGAACTCTAGAACTCTTTGTTTGCTACCGGGAACTCTCATTTTTTATTTAATTTTAAACAATTTTTTTGCTAACTTCACAGGACTCCTTTTTTTGACTAATTTGACTGGGCTATAGCTCATTTTTAAAGAAAAATCAAATTGAATAATGTTTATACTCTGAATTTAAATTTGTTAGACGGTTGAGTAGTTAGACAGTTTCTAAAAGTTCTTAATAATTGTAAATATGCTTTGTTTAAGTAAATAAAATGCAAAGTTAGACAAATGTTAGAAAACCGATGCAGTTGTCCAAGTAAGATAACTTTAGAACAAGAGTGAACAAAGTTTAAAAAAAAACTTTGTGGAGTAGCACAGCTATAAAAGTTAGTCTATAAATACGACCGTATAACTCTTTTTTCGACTAAGGTGATGGATAACATAACTGTCAACTTTAAAAGGCGTTTTGAAAATATTCTATTGGCCTTCGTCAAATTATATATGAGTATTGCAGACAAATTTTATCAATAATTTTAAAGATATTTTAAAAATGTATTCAACAGCACTCAGTGCCGTAGTCTAGATTATGAACAAATATGTTCCAATTAAAGAACACTATGAAAAATGTGTATTTCATAGTTCTTTAAAACGTATATTTTTTTCAAACGTATATACAAACTGCAACAGGCCGAATTACCGCTTCCAGTTAGTTGCGCCAATTGTGAAAGAAGTTTATCGGCGGATGAAAACTTGGTTGAGAACTTCTTTTACCCAAAACAATTCACTTTTGATATAGATGCATCGTAATATATTGTTTCAGAGTAGAGTTTGGAAGCACTTAATGATTGTTAATATGCTTTACTGTTTTCGTCGTAGTGGCCTTCATTAATTAGATCTCTTTTGAACAAATTTGGGAATTAATTAAATGCTCGAGCCCAAATACATAATTATTTGCACCGAAAAATTGTTTAATGATTTGGTTTGGTTTGGACTGGTTGCCCACCTTAGAAAAAATTCCTTCCTACGCCAATGGCCGTGTATATGACCACTTTTGCGACCAGTTCTGTTCTCGAGAGCTGCTCCGCTGCTCGTATTATTATTACTCTCAGCTATCGAATGCACATGGACAAACATTTCTTATAAGTTAAAAATGTCTTGTCCTTACCTTAATATTATGCTTAATGAGAAAGAGAATCTGGAAATCTATTTTTTATCCAGTCACTTCCCCTTACAGAAAACTTCCAAGGAATTGAAAAGAAAAGCAAAAAATATTCCATTTGCATTGTTTGTCTTCGTGTCGAAATCAAAATACCTATCAAAAAACAGGTTTGTTTATTTTCTGCAAATTAATTGCTTTTCTATTTCCACTTACAATTTCCACTTTATTCTATTAGAAGAACACAATTCCAATTTCAATATGATGTTCTTGGCTATTTTTAGACACCCCTGTTCAGCAGGAATCATGCTGTTTGTGCTCTAAAAGCCACCGAGCAATTTGTTTACGGCATGACATACAAAGCTCATATCCGGTGAACACGTGGTGGTGTCACAACTGCCTGACTATGGCACCGGAACTGGAACCTTACTTTTATTTCGAAGTCATTCTATATTCTTGTATTTTGTGTAGGTAGGTACCTTTCTGTTGTATCATTGTGTGTAGGTACCTAACTTCAGTGTCATACTGAAAAATTATTACATATTATTTTTCAGTGATATTATTTTGTAGAAGAGGGTGAAAAGATATAATATAATGTGATAGTGTAGGTGCATATGTGTATGTCGTTAGTACATAATACATACAAACATAGTAGTGTGGTGCTTATTTTTGAAATGTTTGAATTTATTTCATCCCCCCCCAAAAAACTTATTTTCAATTTTTATATAAAATATTTACCCCATTAAAAATTACAACAAATACACAAAAACGACAATATTTACTGATATTTTCAACGGGGTATAGGTTAATATTGTTTAAAAAAATTGATTTTTTGAATGCTCCCTATCGTACTTCATTCACTTTCACACTTCTACCAAAATTTTGAGTCAAGGAGAAATACATACAAAATACAGAGAGAAATCTCCATGCTCATACTTTGCATGGAAATCTTCAAGTGCTTGCCGACACGCGTTAACGTCAACCGATTTCAATAAAATTTAACACCGATTTTTTTTGTAATTACCTTGATCACTTTAAGGGGGGAAAGGGCGATAGAAATTTAAAAATTTCAAAAATAAGTGCCACCCTAATACAGGTGATGCCTAACTTATTAAGATTCTCAATTTAATTTGAATATGTATGGCACGAATAATTAACATATGTAGAGTTATGTGACTGCATAGTGCATGCTTTTTTGACCGAACATCCATTCCTTGAATTTGAAAATTCTAGGTATATTGGCGAAAAGGAATATACAAGGTCAAAAAAGTACTAAATTGGTTGTCATTCAATGGAAACTCACTTTGCTCATTTCCATTTTGCTCAAATAGAAGTTCTTTAGTAGGCTCCAGGTCAATAATATCCATTTTGTTTCAATTTTTGCAATTGCTATAGGCTTTTTTTTGTACTGACATTTAGAGTAAAAGTAACATAGAACGATAGGACTAAGAGAGATTTTACAGGACTTAGATCTTGATATTTGGTTAAGAAACTGCCTTTCAAATGCATTCATTGCTCACTCCGGTGTGTCCCAGGGAAGTCATCTTAGTCCATTTTTATTAATCCTGGCTATAAATAATGTTGTTTCCTATATGTTGTATATGATTTAGTGATATTCTTATATGAAGCCGTGAGAACCATAGTGGCCTAACTGCAATTTGATCGAAATTGAGTTTATTATGGAAATTGAATCTGTATTTGGGTCAATATTTCAAAACATTAATATTTTTCACTCAAAAGTGGAACCTCGCTCAAAAGAACCTATTTTGGTAAACGAACAATAATGTCTCTTAATAACTCTATAATAACCACTTTAAAACAAGGAGTCATAGCATTTGATCAAATCTAACGGTTTTTTAAGTCAGGGAAATGATACTTGTATCAGGGGAATGACAAAAATTTATATTTACTCCATTGATTAGATGGATATTTAATTTTGCGAATGGTTTCAGGAGTGTAAAGAAAAAAGAGAACAAATACTAACATGAAAAATAGCATCCACGACTATGTTGCGCAAACTTGCTCTCATGATTCAAGGATTTTGCGAGACTAAACATTTTATAGTAATAATCGTATATCGAAAATGTGAAAAAATTGAAAACTACTAAAAATGCTGTAAATACATATGTTTAAATGTTATATTATTGATTCTTCTAGAGTTACCAAAACGCAATCAATCATTGAATCATCACTTGAAAGTCAGGGGAATGACACAAAAAATGATGTTAGGGGAATGACTCCGAAGGGTGTTTTATGAGAATTAAATGGAGGTTATTAGAAAATTAGATGTTTTATATTATTTTTCACGTAGGCCCTTGTAAAAGACACAGACGAGTAAAACTTTGTAATTTGTATACCACACATTTTAGTAAAAAACACGCGTTAGAGGAATGACAATTTCGCTTGACGAAAAACAAAATCATTGCCTTAACTTGAAATAAAAAAGACAACAAAGTTTTTTTGAAACCCTTACTTCAATTTTCATAAAGAGCAATTCTGTACCGTTAAACAACAAAAAAATCAGTGTTCTATTTTGAGCCTATATATATTTTTTTTTTATTTTCATTGGTGGGATAGAAATGATCAATTTATGGGGGACACTAACTTAATAGCTCCTATTTAAAAAAATAAAGCAACTAAAAATCATTTAACTATTTTTTAGTTAGGATGCATATATTAATAAAAAGACTGCATTATTAGATTTTTTGTGTCGTTTTTAGTTTCGTTGCTAAAGTTCAGACAGTGTGGTAAGTAGGCCTGGGGACACGTCAGGGGAATGAAATTTTGGGTGTTTAAATGGAGATAGCGGGTATGATATTTATTTAACTTTATTTTTTCTAGAGCGAATATTAGAACCCGTTTTTTTCAAGCCATCCAATTAACAAACTTATAATAAAATTTTGTACTTCGGTTCAAAAATGAAGGAGACTGAAATATAAATATTGAAATATTGACCCATTTATTAAACAATATTTCTGCATTTAAATTGTTTAAATTGATGGCTCCATGCCATAGTTATAGGACTTTTTGCACTAAAAGGCCAACCACAAATAAATAAGAAGCTTGAGTGGAAGAATGGCCTATCCGATCAGTTATAACGGTATTCTGATAAATCATTTATACAAAATCAAAAATAATTTATTATTGGATCATATTGCAAACAAAAATCAAAGCTATGTTTCTTTATTTCAAAATAACAAATATTTGAAATTTTTTAAAACTACAAGTGTTTGAAAACAATTTGTTTCTTATTTTTGTCTACTGAAAATAATGAAAAATGCAGTTAGGCCACTATGGCTCTCATGGCCTCATATTTGCTGATGATATAAAGATATTTAAGTCAATAAAAGCTAAAGGTGGGTCCACACTATGCCGATCAACATTGTTGGTTAACATTGTCGATCAACATGCTAGTGTGTACGTGAAAAACTTTCGTAGCAAACATTTGTATGGTTTGGAATTTTCTGATCGATGCGTCAGGAGACAACCGAAGGGTTCTGGGTTCGAGTCCTGATGGTACCCAACTTTTTTTTATTTTTTCTTGTGAACAATAAAGTTAAAACGGTATTATTAACATTAAATACTTATTCACAACAAATATTGCATTTTTCATCTAGTAAAAATGTGATTAATAACGCACAAAACCAATTAATTATGTTTATGAAATTAAAACCCTACAAATGTTTATAATAAAATGAAATTTGTTGAACAGCTCTGTCGATTGCTATCCATTTGAATCGGGTTACGATTCACTTACTCAACACTGTTGATCAACGATGTTGATCTACTCAGTTCGACATAATGTGGACGCGGCTTAACTGTGACCACGTTCTTCTACAAGCCGATTTTGACAGTTTCACTATTTGGTGTGGGGCGATTCCATTATCGCGGGTGCAACATTTAGACTCACTTTGGGTATATTTACAGTAAAATACAAACTTATTTTAATGAAATTATAACCTGAAGGGTTACATTTTGACCTATTAATTTTGGGTTCACTTATATAATTTAAATGGACTAATTAAATCGCCGGAAAAAAGGTTTCAATGTACGATCACGGGTGCAACGAATTTGGCCCACCTTTCTGGATGATAGCACGATAAACACAAAAGACTGTTAATTGAGAAACATTTATTATATTCTTCTTACATTATATTGAACGACATTTATCCAAACATCTAAAGAAATAAAAATAAAGTTAGAAAACAAAAATTAAAATTGAATTTTTCGATCCTTAATCAATCGCGGGTGCAACATCAAATTATCGCGGGTGCAACGCGTCTAACTTTAATGAATATTTACATACAAAAATGATATAACGGAACTATATAAACATTTAGTAACAAATAATGCTAGTTAGTCCATTTCTCTATTAACTATTACTAAGTTCTTATCAAATATGTCAATATTTTTTGAAAATACTGTGTACATATATTATCGTCATCAATGTTTTTTTTTTATATTGTTGTCTGGTGCTCGCAATTTTACGATCCTGTCTTCAATTTTCCTCAGAAATTTTTATCTTACTTCCTTTCATCCATATCGTTTAAACACGACCCTACGTAACAATATAGTGTAACTTTTCCGCCAAACTTGCAGGGTATTGAAAGATAACATAGATAGATACAAACCCGCGCAAATATCTTTTGGCAAGACTGTTGCAGTGAAAATAGCAGAGTTTTCAAGGAATGCCTCTGCTGGTAATATAAAAAGTTCAAAAAAGGTTGTTGGAGATTAATCATCTGATTAACTAAAAACATTGCAAGCACGCAGTTTTTGCTTTTTAATGAGGAGGGATTGGCCCGATTATGTATGTTAGAAGGAGCAGATATACATATATCTGAAAACTGAATTACTTTGTGCACCGATCTTGTAAGTGGCTTTAAATTATCATCTTCCCTAACACTATCTGTTTCAATGATGATAGATTTCAAAATAACTGTGCTCTTGAAACGGCACAATAAGGTTCGTGCCAGTGCCAGTTATGTTGTTGCCCTCTTCTGATAAAAAAAAAATGACTAAGAACCCAGTATGTTTTTCAATCGTTCCCATTTATCAACTAACACGTCTTTCTCTTCTTCAATTTATAGTTCAGAAATAAATATCAAATAGATGTTTTTTGATAGATTTCGTGCCACGTTGTGAAATTCCTTGTTTCCTCGCCATTTAACTTATATTTTTATAAAAAAGAACAAAATAGTATATTAAATTGTTAAAAGAATCAACCTTGAACAACAAAAGTTATAATTCAAGGCATATTTTTAAATAAAATAAAAAAAATCACTCAATAATGTTAGTTGTCAGTAAGTTGAACCCACGATTCTAATTTCAGGATCGCGGGTGCAACCAATTTGAATCAACGTTTTTTTGAAAATTTAATTTACAAGTTACTCCCGATACGACTGACTTAATTTTGTTTTTAGTTTTTTCTTACTTTCACAAAGTTTCAAAACGATAGCACTTTATTTTTGTGAAAAAAAAACAAAACAAACTCGCGGGTGCAACAATTTTAAAATGGCTTTTGCAATAAATAATACTAAAAAAGTAATAACAAATATTTCGATATTTTTGGACAAACGATTAAATAACATTTATGACCGCAAGTCTAACAAGTCAATCATTACCTTAAACTGTCGGTAATGTCTATTTCGCGCTTTTTTAGAAGTCATGATAATTGCAGTTTGCACCGACCTTTCGTATGATAGTTTTGCGAAGCGTGAAAAAATGTTTTCTTTAAATTTGGTGAGTCAATTTTTTTTTTGTTAATAAATAGAGTTCTTCTACTTTGCATTGTTTTCAAAAAAAGTAAAAAAAAAACTGTAATTTAAAAATTGATGCTGAAAATCGTCTCCAGCGGAATCGCCCTGTGGTTAAAATGGTCTTTCTCTTAAGCGGGTTGGGGTCAAAATTCTGCCTATGTGAAAATTCTGTTTTCAAAATTCTGCTTTCAAAATTCTGCTTTTCAAAATTCTGCTTTCAAAATTCTGTTTTTCAAAATTCTGCTTTTCAAAATTCTGCTTTTCAAAATTCTGTTTTTCATAATTCTGTTTTACAAAATTCTGCAAATAATAAAAAAGTCGTGTGGAAAATGTTAAAAAGCGCGCGCTTTTTAACATTTTCCACACGATTTTTTTATTATTTGCAGAATTTTGTAAAACAGAATTACGAAAAAACAGAACTTAATTTGTGTACAACATTTTGTTCATGGAAATAATTTGTTGGCGTATATTTGTTGATTTGATGGCAATATTGTTCAAAGTATGCGGGTGAGAGCAAAGAATATATTTTTTTTACATTCTGAGATCTCTTTTTTTTTTAATAATTCAATAAAAATTCAAGGATAATATTGCTTAATCGTTGGTCAACCGGTTAACTTGTAATATTGCGGACTGTGTTTTGTGTAAATATATAAAAATGAATATTTCGATGGTAAAATCCAATAAGGGAAAAGACAAGTTGTGCGTTGACGGTTATTTTTTTTATTTGGAAAAAGTATCGGAATGTAAAAACTATAATTGGGCATGTTCTTATCGAATAAAAGATAAGTTCAATTGAAGATTGGTGACTTAATTGAATGGAGATGTCCATGCCATCGTAAAAAAGTCAGGTCAACACAACCACGAACCACGTGCAATAGAAAAATGTGTGCAAGTTTCTAGCAATTTAGTGAAAAAACTTGCAAAAAAACTGCTCTTTCCACTAGCCAAATAATTCAGTAATCCGTTGTCGATACGCTCTTCCCTCGAAAAATGAAAAATTGATAATAAAAGATTATATTTAAGGAAAAACAGAATTAGCAGAATTTTCTTCTTCGTAAAGCAAATTGGCAGAATTTTGAAACACAGAATTTTGAAAAACAGAATTTCGTCGGACAGAATAAAAAAAAACAGAATTTTGAAAAGCAGAATTTTTTGGAAAAAAACAGAATTTTGAAAAGAAGAATTTTGAAACCAGAATTTTGACCTGTTCCCCTCTTAACCCTGTTAAATGCCAAACAATTAATTTTTCCAGAAAGTGACTTGCAAGTGCTTTTGATAATTCCATTTCGCAGCAAAAACTTTGTCGAGCCTTTAGTTTCAAGGACTTTTGGGTGTTAACTTTAACTCAAATTTAGAATTCACTGAATACATTAATTACATTGTTAATAAAGCAAGCTCAATGCTTGGATTTTGTGCTAAGGAATTTAGTGATCCATATGTTACCCATTCTTTATACAATTTTTATGTTCGACCTCATCTAGAGTATGCCTCGCAAATATGGTCTCCCTTTTATGAAATTCATAAAAATCGTATTGAATCAATACAGCATAAATTCATTCGCTATGCTCTGAAGGGTCTTTTTTGGGCTGATCCGTACAACCTCTCACCATATGAACATCGGATCCAGCTACTGCAGGTCCAAACCTTATTATCAAAGTCGTGTTAATAATGATTTACTATTTCTTCACCAACTTATAAATGGCCAAATTGATGCCCCTTAACTGTTGGCCTGTATTGGCATAAACTACCGCGGAGGATCTCACCACCTGCGAAGATTTGAACTTTAACACGTTAATTTCCATAGAACTAACTACGGTATACATGAGCCTCTTAACCGCTTGTGCAAGATTTTTAGTTTAAACGGCTCCTCTGTTTATTTTAACATAATGAAGATGCGATTAAAGAAAGTATTTGGAACCAGTGTTCCACGGTCATGATTGTTTTTACTTCTTGAAACTTTGACTTAAATATTTTGAATATTGTGAAATAATGTGTGTATATAGAAATTTTTGTTTATGCATGTGTTAGATTGCCTTTTTTACTTACCACTAACACATGCACTTATGATGAGCCTCTGATTGTAGGTTGCAGCTTGCTCTAAGCTCACTACAACTAAGAATCTGAAGTGTAAAAAAAAGGAGTTTCCAGTAAACGACGACAATTAGGTAGTTTAATTGATGATTTCTTACTTTTCTTCATCTAATGCAGTGATTCCCAAAGTGGTCCAGGTGGACCCCCAGGGGTCCACGGGTGACTCTATGGGGGTCTACGTTGACATGAAATCAAAAATTATAAGTGGGTCCATGAAAATGTATCTGTTTTTGATAGTAAAGAACAGAAATGTAGGCTTTACCTTATCTGTCAATGAAGGCAGATATCACCTACAGTAATCAACAAATTAAAGGTACAGACAAAAATTCCAAACTTTTCGGTAATTTTTGAAAGGCTGTATTTTGGTAAGTAATAGCGGTCGTATTGCGGTTTTGAAAAAGCATTTTGAAGCTTTAAAAAATTGAGATTCTTATTTTCAGATTTTTTGGCTAAAACTTTTTAGTAGCTTCTCATGCAATCCCTATTAATAATATCGTAAAAATAACGTTGTAAAAATGATATTGTAAAAATAATATTGTAAAATCTTTGCTTTTTTTCGATCCACGCCCAGGCTTAAAAAAAATTTGTTCAGTTAGGCTAGCATTATGTATCAGATAGCTTGTTTATTAAGCAATAGCTCACTTTTTTTTTCAAAGCTCCCATAATTTTTTTGAGTAGTGTATTTTAAGAAGATCAGTGATATTCTTATATTCAACGCAACGCGTGTCGAAACTTGCAAAGTGTCCGAATTTAGTGCTGGAACTCAGCCGCGACGCAAATTTCCATCGTTAGACATAATCTTCCCATTTTTGTACGTGTTTTGGGAATATGATAAAATGTAGCAGCAGGGATCTACTGAAACCAGGTAAATTTTGAAAGTGGTCTACGAGCAAAAAAAAAGTTTGGAAACCTCTGATCTAACGCTATTGTAAATCTTACATGAGGTTGCGGTGCCATTTTTACCTACAAGAAAAAAAACTATAAACCTTAAAATATTTGCTTTTTTCCAGCTCAAAGAATCAAGTTTTTGTTTGTTCAAATTAAAAATACTCAAGTTCTCAAAAATAGCTTTGTCAATAAAGGTTTTTTCTTCGAAATTTTAAAATTCAGCCCCAATTTCGATTAATGATTTTGCAAAATCGTTTGAAGATTAAAAGTCGTTTATGCAAGTTGCCCTTATTTATGTTTCAGTAGAAATATAACTTTCATATTTTTTACTCTTTAACTAGTCATTAAGATTATTTTCTAATCATGTCCGCATTGTTCATTTTATTTATTTTATTTTTCACTTCAAAAGAAATGCGCTGCACTAGTGCACTTGTGTTTTTCCTTTCATATAATGTGTATGTCCTTTATTCTTTTACAAAAATAACGATATTTTTGTATTTATGCTTAGATGCACTCACTAAAAAAATGTATTATTCTGATAGTTAGATGGGTACTGGTACTTACATGAATTGGAAGCCAACATATGGCAAATGCTAGGACGACAACCACCACCATACGAGTTACTCTTCTTTTGCCTTTCCTAAAATTATAAAAAAAATACGTAAAGCAAATTAAAAGAGATAAATAAATCCACATTACAAAAAAACATTATACGAGTAACTACATTATAATTGTTGAAAATGTATTCAAAGAATGAGCAGTGTTCTGAATATGGTTGTAATAATTTTTGATAAGAGTTGTTTTAATGTTAAATTAAAAAGAAAGCTTTGTAGTTCACATGTGTTTAGGTACAACCAAATTAAATAAACAAAGAATTTGTTTCATCGTTTGAAACTAGGTAGGGGAGACCGGGGACAAAAGAAATACGTCATGAAAGCAACAGGGCCATTCACGGCCTGAATTAATGTGTTGGGCTATTTTCTTGTATGCAGATTTGAAAAGAACTTAATTCTTCTCCTTCCCAGTCAATTTTTGTCGATGGTTCGTGAGATAGGCACATGCCACATAGAAAAATAAGAACAAGTTCATCATTTGAAATTTGTTCGGCCACCGGTTTTTAAGTAAATAAAGGTTTAAATCTCAATATTTTAAAGCAAAGTTTCTACTTTAGCATTCTTTAATGTGTCGTTTCTTCATATTGTAATGACCTTCCATATTTGAACTATAACGACTCCGAAAAGCAAAAAAACGGACACAATAAAGCTTTCGGTCGCAGTGCAAACATACCCTTATTAGCTATAATTATAGCGACTATCGAACGAAAGAAGCGCCATCTGCCGGATTATAGCAGATATACCAGCTGTTAAATAAAAGCTTTTGGAAGGGAAATTATTGGGAAATTTCCCCTACGGAAATCTCTGGAAGCAGAGACCAGAACCTTCCACTACTTTCCAGAGTTTGGTAAAACAAGTATAAAAGGCACATGTTTGAATGGCAGCGACACAGTTTGTATTTAATCGTGAATGAATAAAGTTGGTTGTAATAAAAGGGAAAAGTAAAGTTTGTGAATAAATTCGGTGGTGAATAATAAATCGTTTTGTTTGTAGTAAGAAAAGTAAAGTGTTTTATTTTGCGAAATAAATAAGTGGACGTTTTAAATGAAGTAAATAAGTTTTATTAACGAACCTGAGAAAATATTACAATATGTACATGTGCATCATTTCAATAAATAATAAGAATATTAGTGAATTATTTTTTTTTTTTTAATTTTTGGCATGTGGACAAAAGTAACACTAAACCACAAGAAGTTTTGACCTCCCCCTCTTTAAATGCAACTAAACGAAAATCCAATGCTGGGATTTTGGAAAAATGGAAGTCGATATCGAGTTTCAACATCGAAATTAAGCTAAGAAAATAGATCTTGCATTGGGAAGACCATATGGGTAAACCAAAAAGAAAGAGAAAGTGAGGCCACTTCTTCAATGACGATAAAAAAGATTGTTCATGCTTGGTTGAGTGGTGTGGTAGAAGTTGTGGAGGTGAAACATCGTTTTGATGTCAAAAATGTAAGGGTTGGCCCCATGCAAATTTGTGTTACTTTTGTCCTGAGGGCGTGTTGCTTTTGACCTGGACATGTAGGACGAAAGTAACAAGGTTAGAGTCTAGGGAAAATTATCACAGCTATGAGAATTCGTCATTTTAAAGAAACTTTGCTTCATGAGTTCTTAAATAAATAATCCATCCATAAGATGATATTTTTCGTTTTCTGTTTTTCCAACAAACCCAAGAGTAGGAACCCCAAAAGTAAAAATATTACTTTTGTCCCTGGTCTCCCCTAACATTAATTTCCAGGATGGTTTTTCTTAAATCAAAGTGCCGGATAGAATTTAAAGTCGGTTTGTATCTCTTATGAATAAAAAGCCATCTAACGCACTTTTGACTTCTTTCTTTTTGAAGCACTTACCTATCACATTTAATCCAGTCATATTGTGTTTTTACCATGCGAAATGTGGGGATGTTTTGATTTTGTTGTTTTCGGGAGTGCTGAATACGAATCTGAGGTTTGCGACTAAAATTTCGTGACGCAAAAATGCAAAAATTTGCAAGAAGTGGTACAAAAATGCTTATAACTCGGAAACTATTGGTTGTTCACAAATTACATAGAAGTAAATTGAAGGTATATACAATTTCGAATAAATTTTGGTTCATGGTATTTTTCTGCAACAATCCATTTCTATTTCTCTCTAAAAAATCCTTATTTGAAATTTATGAATTTAGCGTATTTTTAAATTATGTAGTTTAAGACGAAGGCTAACAACTAATTAATGATTTTCTCAAAGATGAATCAAGGTATTGGGAAGATTCAAAAAGAGTTTCAAAATAAAATGCTTATAGCTACTTCAGAATGACCATAACACACATTTTTTTAAGACGTTATATTATCATGAAATATTCACTTAACAAAGAATATAAAAATAAATAGTTTTTGCTACACTGTGATATATGTACATATGTATATGTAATTATGTATGTGCATTAGGGTGTCCGTTAATTCCCAAAATCGTTTTTAGCAGACTACCCCCAAATAAAAAGTTTTATGCCCTAAAAAAAATTTGGGCAAATAAAATTTTGTCCGAGGCCATTTACACGTGGCTCTAAGCCCATACTTTTCCTATACAAATTTGTATGGGATTTCGCTCTTTTCACGTTTTTTTCTCTCTAGTTACTGCAGCTATTCTAAATTTTTTTGTTGATTTTCGTTCTTTAGTCATTCCTTAAAAAGACCTCATTCAAAAATTTATTTAAAAAAAAAAACAAAAATCGAATTTTTTGCCTCGATTATTACCATGGGAATTCCCATATAAAAACATTAAAAGTGACCGTCTTAATATTTAATTTTAAATTTTTGCTAATAAATTTTTTGAATGAGATCTTTTAAAGGGATGATTTTAGAACAATCATAGTACAGGTAAAATAGGATAAATATAAAACAAAAAAATTGGTACCATCATGAAACTTGGTGAAAACGTTTCATGTACTATGAGAATGAAAAATCAAAAGAGTCTATAAAAATATTTCACATGAAGGTGTTTTTTTGAGGGGGAGAGGGGGGAAGTTGTGGTGTATCAAACAGAAAAATTAGCTTTGGTGCAACCTTAGCATATGACACATGTTTTTGAGGTAGTTTTAAATGCTGAATCAAATGACACCAAAATCAAGTCGATATGGCCTCCTTGAAAAAAGTTATTGTCATTTTTAGGTTACGATGACTATATTTTCAGCTTAAAAGTGAAATATTACCGGAAACCAGGTTGAAAATAATGGTCCGTCGATACAACTTGGCATCAATGGTTCATTTGCCATGAAAATCAATAATGAGAAGAGTCTATAAAAATATCTGTGTTTAAAAGGTGTTTTTTTGAGGGTTGGGGTAACGGTTGGTGAAGTGGTGGGATTATTACCATAAAACCTGTGACAAAAATAGTACCACGATGAAACTTTATAAAAATGTGCTATGAACTACCAGAATGAAGAATCAAAAGAGTCTATAAAAATATCTAAATGGTAGAAGGATGTTTTTTATGGATGAAGGAATGTATAAAACTTTTTCAAAAAACTAAAATTGTTGCCAAAAACAAATAACACCCTTTACCCAAGGCCACAATAACACCCTGTCTTCCTTGATATTTTTGTAAACTCCGTAAATTCTTCATTCTCTTAGTAAATGAAACACTTTTACCAAGTTCTTGAGGGTTACCATCCTTTTCCAGTTTTTTGAAAAATAACCACACACTTCCCCCTTTCTTCAAAAAACACACCCTTCCCAGCGAAATATTTCTATAGACTCTTTTGATTCTTCAATCTGTTAGTCCATAGCACATTTAAACAAAATCTCATGGGGGTACCATTTTTGTCACAGGTTTTATGGTAATAATCCCACCACCACCCCAACTCCCCAAAAAAACACCCTTTAACAACACATATTTGGACAGACTCTTCTCATTATTGATTTTCATGACAAATGAACCATTGATGGCAAGTTTCATAGACGGACCATTATTTTCAACTGGTTTCCAGTAATATTTCACTTTTAAACTGAAAATATAGTCATCGTAACCTAAAAATGACAATAACTTTTTTCAAGGAGGCCATATCGACTTGATTTTGGTGTCATTTGATTCAGCATTTAAAACTACCTCAAAAACATGTGTCATATGCTTAGGTTGCACCAAAGTTAATTTTTCTGTTTGATACAGCACAACTTTCCCCTCTCCCCCTCAAAAAAAACACCCTTCCATGTGAAATATTTTTATAGACTCTTTTGATTTTTCATTGTCATAGCACATTAAACATTTTCACCAAGTTTCATGATGGTACTAATTTTTTTTTTATTGGATAGACTTTTCGTACTATTTTACCTGTACTATCAGCAAGAAAAATTAAAATAGCTGCAGTAATTCGAGACAAAAAATATAAAACGTGAAAAGAGCGAAAATCCCATACAAATTTGTATGGGAAAAGTATGGGCTTAGAGCCACGTGCACCTTAATAGCCTCGGACAAAATTTTGTTTGCCCATTTTTTTTTTTAGGGCATAAGCTTTTGATTTGGGGGGGTGTCTGCTCTCTGCTATTTAAAAACGGTTTTGGGGAAATAACGGACACCCTAATGTTCATACATTAGGGGTGTCGGATTTTTTTTAATTTTTTATTTTCAAAATGGGTATAGTGAATCTTGTAAAGTGTTTAGACGAAATTTCTGTTCCGGGACTTTTTCCAAAATGGAATTTTGAGACCTCGCGGCCGTTTTTAGGTAAAAAACAGCACACATCGAAAAAGTGGTCAGGAAAACCAATTAAATTTGCGTTGATATGTGCTCAAAATTAGTTACATATAATGTTTTATTTTGGCTTTCTTTTCTCATTTCTATTGACCAAACATCAATTTTTAGTGTCAAGAAAGCAAGTTTCAACCAACTCGAGCATTTATAAAAAATATTTTAAATCATCTGGAAAATCGATCTATTTTTCGGGGGATTTAATGTAAAAAGTTATGTCATGATATTTTGACAAGCCGATTTAAATGCTATTTTCTTAGCAGCAGGTTACAAAAGCTTAAAAAAGTCATTAAAAGTTACTGTTATATCATATAATATTGTTTATTTCGGATCCCTTTTTTGAATTGAGGTTTTTTAACCTAAACACGGCCGCGGGGTCTCAAAATTCAATTTTGCCTAATGTCCCAGAACAAAAATTACTTCTTTCGAAACCCTTTACAAGATCCATAATATCAATTTTGAATATAAAAAATTAAAAAAAATTCCGACACCCCTAATGTACCTACATATTAGGGTGGTGCTTATTTTTAAAATTTTTGAATTTCTTTCACCCCCTCCCCCATCAAGGTTATTACAAAAATTCTGTGCAAATTTTTTTTTGAAATCGGTAAACGTTAGCACGTGCCAGCAGTGGCGTAGCGTGGGTTTTTGCCGCCCGGGGCGGTGTCTAATTTTTCCGCCCCCCCCCCAAAATGTATTCAAAACAAAAAAATTCAAGACAAACAAAAAATAAAAACTACATATACAAAGACATAAAAATGCTAAAAAACTTTTCATGCAAAGTTAAATTTATTATTGTCACATATGTACATATGTATGTATACGAGAACATATCATTATTTTTGAATGTCAGTCAGAAAAAACATTATTATTACACATTTTTTTTAAGTAAAGATACATACATACATAGATGGTTGAAAATAAAATATCCTAACAGTGTTGGTGAAATAGTCGAACACAGAAAAGTGGTGGAAAAGTATAAATTATGTAATTTTGGATACAGTTTGTATATAACTTGAACGAAAGCCTTTACAATTAATTTAGGAAAATATAAGTATCATTTTTTGACATTAAAATAAAAGTCATCTTGATTCAAAACAAAGTAGGTAATTATTCTTTTTTTATATGGTGGCTTTTCATAAATGGCAAAATGTGGTGAAAAGGGAGGCGCACATCTCTAGTTCTCAAAGAACAAAAATAAGAATAGAATAAACAAACAAAAAATACTTCTAGTGTAATTTGCTAGGAAGTCATAACCATAACTCATAACTAGTCAAATAACAAATACCTACATATCATTACATTATTGTTATAAAACTATTGGTATTTCGTTTTTGTGTCAAATTTTTGACTAGTGTACAAATTTTAAAATAAATAACGGGTGATTTTTTAGCTGGTTTGGTTTTGGCAACACTGGTTTTGACAGCTGACGTGTGTTTAGTACCTTGTGTCACTGTCAAACAGCTTCAGTTTGGTTTGCAATTTAACCATGGATCGTCTTACAAATGAACAACGCTTGCAAATTATTGAATTTTACTATCAAACAACGCCGAATTTTTGGTGAATGGGCTCTTGGAAAGCTGGCCGAGGATCCGCTTTTTTATCGAAAAATTGTGTTCAGCGATGAGGCTCATTTTTGGTTGAATGGGTACGTAAATAAGCATAATTGCCGCATTTGGAGTGAAGATCAGCCAGAAGCATTGCAACAGCTACCAATGCATCCCGAAAAAGCCACTGTTTGGTGCGGTTTATGGGCCGGCGGCATTATTGGGCCATATTTCTTCAAAGATGATGCGAATCGCAGCGTTACTGTCAATGGTGAACGCTACCGAGCGATGATAACAAACTTTTTTTTGCCCGAAATGGAAGTTCTTGACTTGCATGATATGTGGTTTCAACAAGACGGTGCCACATGCCACACAGCACGCGAAACAATGGCGCAATTGCGAGGCGAGTTTGGTGAACAGTTAATTTCACGTTTCGGGCCGGTCAATTGGCCGCCTAGATCGTGCGATTTGACACCATTAGATTATTTTTTGTGGGGGTATGTCAAGGCTAATGTCTATAGGGACAAGCCCGCTTCGATTGACGCACTGGAAGCCAACATCCATGCATTCATTCGTGAGATACCGGCCGATATGTGTGAAAGAGTATGCCAAAATTGGACTCAGCGGATGGGCTACCTGAGACGCAGCCGCGGTCAACATTTGCATGAAATTATCTTTAAACATTAAACTGCAAGGTTCAAACTATCGATTCAAATAAATATTTCATTCATTTTTTCGAATTTTTTGTGTTTTTTTTTTTTTAAAGTTCTAAACCTCTTAAAAAATCACCCGTTAAAAATAAAATGTTTGAAATGCTGTGTCGGCAAATTGCACTCGAAAACTCTTACTTCGAGGACGTCTAACAAAGAAATGATAAATGACCCATAAACAAACATTTTTTATAGGTATCAGGAAAAGTAGATAGCTTCATGATAATAAACTTTTTCTTTATTCAAAACCATTTAAAAAATCAAACACTTTGAGAATCAGAATTTTAATTAGACTTACGTGGATGTATATCACAGTACACATATTAAAGGTAATATCATAAGAGTTTTAATTTTTGTTTCTTCTGCGCATTATCAAAATTTGTGTGAAATGTCAATATTTGTTGTTATTTTTACGTGTATTTAAGTCATCACATTCCCAGCCATTTTTATTTCTGACATTTTCAATTTGAATTTGTTGTTGTTATTACATGTGTTTTCTTCCTCACGTTCACAGCCATTTTTTATTTCCGACTGACAACCTGCGCAGTATAATACCTTAGATTTGTGTACTGTGGATGTATATGATGTGTATATAATAGCATAAGAACTTTAAAAAATTTCAAACTTTTCACATGAACAATTTCTGATTACTACATTTCGATTAGGTAGGTATCTTTACAGAAAAGCAAAGTTCAAACGAAGTTTTTTCCCGTTATTTTATTTTGGTAAGACGGCATAATGTTTCAGAAAGTAAAAGGAAGAGCAGTCTACTCGTTTTTGTTTGTGTTTTTTCTTCGCCTTTCACGTATACATTTCATCTCACAATCTTAAAAGCGCTTTGGTCAAAATTTTTAATGACTTGTCCGCCTGGCGAATAATTTAAATGAAAGGGCTGTGTTCAGAAAAGTTTTCAATGTGCTACCATTGGGAGTCCCCAATTTAAAGTTAAAATATTTAGTTCTATTTGTGGACTTCTTCATTCTTTTTGATGGAATTTGACAGTTTATGGCTTGACAAATTCTCCCTTTACATAAAAGAGTCCATTAGCTTTCATAAGAAAATATATTAATACAAATATTTCTTTCTATTGAAAGGGTTTCTTGTAAGATAAATCGATGAGAACCAAAACTTGCCATATCCAAGCCTCGCCATAACCAAGCGTGAAACGTAATAGTAAAATTTCTTTTCTATGGAACTTTAAATATTAATCCTATAAAGTATTTTAACAATTAAGTTTGGCTATAGTTTATTCTGGTCCGGGCTTGCATGATATACATAAATGTTGAACTTGAGTTTGCTACCACTCAAGTTGTTGTTGTTGCATTCAAATATTATTCTTTCTATTGTTTCAATGAATTTGATAATAATTTTTGGTTGGTGATATGATTTTTGATTTCAATACCGCCCCGGATATATTTTGGGAAAGGCAAAATTAATTAATCATGCTTATTACGGAATTTACAATGGGAGCGGAAGCAAGGTGGGTTAGCACATTGCGTCGGTATTACAATTGAACGGATAACGATCGGGAGATTCACTTATTGAAATCTGATGTAAAGCATTACTGATCGAGTAGCTTCCCGCCTGGATTGCGAATTCTATAATAGACATGAATAATTTTCTTAGAGCGCCGAAACTTCACAATAAAATTAAATTATTAAATAAAAAAAATTAAATTGCCACCAAATTTGCCGCCCCCCAGTAAGTGCCGCCCGGGGCGGGCCGCCCCCCCCGCCCCACCCACGCTACGCCACTGCGTGCCAGCAAGTACCTACTTGAAATTTCCCATACAAAATACATGGAGATTTCTCAGTCTTTTACCCATAATTTTGGAAAATGTATGAAAGTGGATGGCTTCTAGAGCTCTGTCGCTTTACTAGCATTTTAGTAAAATCACTATCGTAGAAGGGGTGATTATTCCCTATAGATATCGTGGTAGAACTGCGGAAAAGTATATCACAACAAAAACATAAATGTTAAAAAAAGAGCAAAGTTCCTGAGCACAAGAAACCTGTGCGTAAAAAGTCAGCCAAAAAAAAATTAGATTTACAATATGTATATGCCAAGTTTTTAGTTCATGAAGTTTAATATCAAATATCTGAATTAGAATAATATCGAAACAACTCCAAATTATAACAGAAATTGGCATTGAATGATGAATGATTAAAATTTGGTGGGTTTACTGGTCAAGTTTTCATATATTTTAGATTTGTGATTAAGTAAGTAATTAAGAGAAAACTTGCAAAGTAAATCCACCAAATTTTAATCATTCATCATTTACATAATTCCAATTTCTGTTATAATTTGGATGGAATTGTTTCCATATTATTCGAATTCAGATATTTGATTTTAAACTTCATGAACTTAAAACTTGGCATATATTGTAGATCTCATTACTTTTTTGGCTGACTTTTTGCGCACAGGTTTCTTGGCTCTTTTTTAAACATTTTTGTTTTTGTTGTGAAAATCAAGCCCTATCGCTCTCGAAATACTAATAACTCTACGACAACCGAAAGTGCTTCATAAAATTAATAGCAACTCTGAGAAAGTGGGTGGATGCCACGCCCCTTGAATGGAAAATCTCAATTTTTATTTTTCTCTTATTATGCTCTTCAAGCATACCGTTCTACCAATTTTCATATTTCTACAACAATCGGAAGTGCTCCATGTAATTTATAAGAATTTTTAAGAAAGTGGGTGGTTGCCACGCCCCTGAACAGAAAATTCCAAATTTTCGATTTTTTCTTTCTTATTACTACCGATCTACTAATTTAATCGTTCTACAACAACCGGAAGTGCTCAATATAGCTTATAAGAATTTTTAAGAATGTGGGTGTATGCCACGCACCTGAATGAAAAATTCCAATTTTGCCAGTTTTTTCTTTCTAAGTACTTTGAGCCCACGACCGACCAATTTTCATCGTTCTACAATAATCGGAAGTGCTCCATATAATTTATAAGAATTTTTAAGAATTTGGGTGAATGCCACGCCCCCTGAATGGAAATTTTGTTTCTTTCTAAGTATTTCAAGCCCTTGTGATCAACAAATTTTCATCGTTCTACAACAATCGGAAGTGCTCCATATAATTTATTAGAATTTTTAAGAAAGTGGGTGGATGCCACGCCCCCTGAATATAAAATTGCAGATTTTCGATTTTTTCCTTTGTATGCACCTACCGTTGTGCGAAATTTCAAGTTTCTAGTATGTCGGGAAATGCTCCATAATTTTGATGATCTGTCAGTGAGTCAGTCAGTTACGGTTTTTGCGATTTTGAAGTCTTATGTCTCGGGAATTACAAATGCTAAAGAGTTGAAATTTGGTGAACCACCTGTGTTTCATCAGCTCAGCAAATATTGTGAATTTTTCTAACTCTATTGGTACCGAAGTTAGAGGGTGGTTGAAAATCGCCTGAGTTTGTTCCTGTAAAAAGGGTGCAGTGCCGCGAACTTGACTGGGCACTACCATGCCCTTTTATTGGTGAAGTGGAAGCGTTGGTATAGGATACTATTTTTTTTTAAGTTCATTACCTTCATAATTATTTTGATTTTTTTAAATTTCAACGCGGACATGGTCACGGGCATCAACTAGTACCAAATAGACATAGGTACATTCAAAATCAAAATAAGCATTTTGAACGCAAAGGTTAAATATCTCTTGTGATTCTATACAAATTTCAGTTAGTATCTTTTGCTTCGGAAAACAACTCTCAGAACTTAAAATATGCACGTGCTCTTCTATAATACCTATGTTTAAGGAATGCCCTTTTTAAAAACGAAAGTTTAGAGCAATGGAATTTCTTAACCCATTAGGATAATTTCCTTGAATAAAAACCTGGGGCCGAATAACCGCTTCTGTAACCGAGTGAGTGAATACCATCAGTGATCAAGAGAGGTATCTCGTTCACTTCTTTAAAATTTGGTATACTAGATTGCTCAAAACATGAGCGGTCATTTGGGTGCAATTGAATAAAGCTATTTTTGTCAATTTTTCTCACCATCGGCCACACTGTGCGGCACGCGGACAGATGATTGATGAAAGCATATGTAGGTACTTTTTCTTGTCCCCATTTACTTCCAGACCAATTTATTAGTTTGCCTCTTCTGCAATTGCTGTGAATGCCTTGTAAAATGTGGACCTTCAGCTATACCAACTATTTGTTTAAACCAATGGTATACCATCCATATATCGAAGAAACTTTGGACAAACAAAGATTTATGTCCATGTACAGGAAAACCTTCAATATACATGTAACGGATATCACTATTCATTCTACATACCTACCTACAGTTTCAAATCACCCCATTCCCTTATAATTGTTCGGCACTCAAGTTGATATCTTGAACTATTGTGATGAAATATGTAAGAGGATGATGAATTTCAGTACAAAATGCAGAGGCATGCAGTTTCCCTATAACAAACGTGAGATCAAGTATCTTATTTATGGTATTGTGTGTGACGTGTGCTTCCGTTTAAAGAAACACGTCCATGTTGGCATGTTTCGGAACTCCTAAATGGCCAAACCTTGCATCCCGTGGCAAACCAATGTGTGCACATTTTAGACAAACTACCTCTATAAATCAACGCAAACTATGCAACCGCAATCTAAAGTAAGAACAAGAGTGACAGCTTAAGCAAAAGCCTTAGTGATGCAACAATACAGAGAAAAACAACTAAAAATGCATGCTATGTGTGGCGGAAGGACATGCCTCCCATTTGGAACGGAAGTCAGTTAGGTCACAGTTAGACAGGTTAATATCTCAAGTCTGACAAATTACTCGTGTTTCTTTCTCGTTTTGTTGACATGGAAACCTTTTTATGTCAGTTAAATACAAGAAATAGTTTACACGGCACAGAAACCACATTCTTTCATGCCTTTGTTTTGTTCTTTATGTCTGGATTTTCCTTTTTTTGTTTTATTTTATATAGAGTATGTATGCTATGCATTTCAATTGAAATGTATTGTTGAAGAAGAAAGCAAGGACTTGTCTAACTAGTTATGTCTGTAAGATACTCTCACAGAGGAAAGGATACAAAGGAATTTTGTTTGGAAATAATAATTCAATTCACATAAGGTGTGTTTTAATCCAAGAACGAAGGAAACGGGACAAAAAAAAACGAGGTCGGTGTTAAGAAATTTACATAGGTACGTGTTAAATGCAACTCCAACTAAGCTTAGCGAAGTGCAGATTTTTTTTTGGGCTTAATGTTTAAACTATGCTATCGTCCCGTGTGATATGACTTTGTTATCAGTAGTATGAAGGGAAAGAAACAATTTTATTTTGAATTTTAGTTTGAAAACATCGACCCTGAGATTGTAGTCAAACTTGCCATTAATTTTGACAACTTTTTTACCAAGAACTATGGCTAAAAACGCATAGGAGTTTGAAACAAGTTTTGTGCAATAAGCTGCGAAGAAGTTTATGCGAAGAAAATGAAGAACAACTTTGGACTTTCCATAACTCATAATCAATATTAATAGTTTAAAAGAAATATAAGTAGTGCTAAGCCTGCAACTGACCTTCATTTTTTAGACCTAGCTGGAAATAAAAGTGTCTTACAAAGAATTTTCGAAAATATATAATATAAGAGTACTGTACTGCCGTGTTAAGGAGAAAAAACGTAACTGACATTTTGGCTGTTTTGAGTTAGGGCCAGTTTTGACATCTCTGATATGTCTGCTATTTTATTCTTTAAAAATAAAAGCCCTTATTTGCTTTTGTAATGGCTTAAAACGCTTAAGAAAAATGACGTTCGTTCAAAGAACCATGCTTTTTAAGTAAAAATTGACGTTTTAGCACTCAATTTAAGAAAAAAAATTACCACCATACAAGCATTAGTCCATCTGATAAATAATCAAGACAAAAAAAATTATTCACTTACAAATACAACAGAAAAGCACTCAACAACAAAACAAAAAAAAAAAAGAGATAAAAACAGAAAAACGCGTTTATCTCGAAATGTCAAAAATACACTTACGTTTTTTTATTCTTAACACGGCAGTGTAGCTGTAGCCAAAAATTAATAAGAATTCAACTTTCATACCCTTCTCTTCAACAACTTGAAAGTGACTCTTTACAAAACCTAAGTAGGTTTGCCAGTTAACCTTGGATGTAATGATGATGGTGAAATTCGAAAATACGTCGACACCTATCCCCTATGAAAATGACCTTTCCCATCACGGATTTTGTCCACCTCCTTCGTACCTTCGGTGAGGTGGGTGAAAATCAATAATGTGATGGTCATATGTTTCAATGTTTTCAGAATATTGGGGATTTAACCTTGAAAGTATTGGCTTTTATAAAAAGTGTACACTGTGGCGTATACGTACTATTAGTAGGGGCGTTAGTGCACGATATGAGGGCATACCTTTCATTTCGACCTGACAAGTTGAGCTTTTGTATACAGATATTTCATGTCCTGACTTTACTTTTAAGAAGTGTTGCCGAGATGGCAACACTGTCAGAAGGACAAGAAAAGGGTTGCAACTTGCCAGTTTAAATCCCGAAATGTTGCTTATAAATTTATTGAAAACGGTATATTTTCTAACTTTTCTTAGCTTTGCAAATTTTCTTTCCCCAAACGGCGTTTTTCCATCCCCTTCGGGCAAGGGAAGGGGTGGGGTGGTCTTATGGTTTCAAGGGCGTTGAATCCAACGGCAGTACTTGGGTCATGGTCCGACCCCTGGTTTTCGATATATAAGCAACATTTCGGGATTTAAACTGGTAAGTGGAATCATTCTCTGGTCCTTCCGACAATATTGCCATCTTTGCAACACTTCTTTAAAGTAGAGTTAGGACATGAACTATTTGTATACTAAAGCTCAACCCGTCAGGTTAAAATGTAAGGTTTTGGTCTCACAAACAGCCCCACTATATTACTGAAAACAGCTAATTGCTACAGTTATAATAAAATTCTCTTTTTGGAAAGCTATAACCAAATTACAGCATGTTTAAAAATTATATAAAAGATGCTTATTGTTTAAATATCTAAAACTCTATTAGTACAGGTAAAACGTTTCATGCACCATGAGAATGAAAAATCAAAAGAGTCTATAAAAATATTTCACATAGAAGGGTTTTTTTGAGGGGGAGAGGGGGAAATTGTTGTGTATCAAACAAAAAAACTAACTTTGGTGCAACCTAAGCATATGACACATGTTTTTAAGGTAGTTTTAAATGCTGAATCATATGACGCTAAAACCAAGTCGATACGGCCTTTGTGAAAAAAGGTATTGTAATTTGTATGTAAGATGACTATATTTTCAGTATAAAAGTAAAATATTACCGGAAACTAGTTGAAAATAATGGTCCGTCGATGAGACTTGGCATCAATAGTTCATATTTCTCATGGAAAGCAATTACAAGAAGAGTCTATAGAAATATCTGTGGTTAAAGGGTGTTTTTTTGAAGGTTGGATGGGGTTGGGGCTATGGTGGGATTATTACCATAAAACCTGTGGCAAAAATGGTACACCCATGAGATTTTGCAAAAATGTATTAGGAACTTTCAGAATGAAAAAAACAAAAGAGTTTATAAAAATATCTATATGGCAGAAGGATTTTTTTAAGAATGAAGGAAAGTATTATACTTTTGCCAAAAACAAAAATTGTTTTCAAAAACAAATGACACCCTTTACCCAAGCCCTCGAAAAAACCCTTTGTCACCTGATATTTTTGTAAACTCCGTTCATTCTTCGTTCTCGTAGTAAATGAAATAATTTTACCAAGTTTCTTGAGGGTACCACCCTTTTCCTTTTTGTTTTTTAAATAACCACATATTTACCCTATCTTCATAAAACACACCCTTCCATGCGAAATATTTCTACAGACTCTTTTGATTCTTCAATATGAAAGTCCGAAGCACATTTTTACAAAATCTCATTGGGGTACCATTTTTGCCACAGGTTCTATGGTAATAATCCTACCACTACCCCAACTGTCGTAAAAAAACACC
The DNA here is from genome assembly GCA_963921185.1 of Dasysyrphus tricinctus. NCBI lineage: Eukaryota > Metazoa > Arthropoda > Insecta > Diptera > Syrphidae > Dasysyrphus > Dasysyrphus tricinctus. The sequence continues at coordinate 128,650,971 of OY992532.1, forward strand.
CTTTAACCACAGATATTTTTATAGACTATTCATATTATTGATTTTCATGCCAAATGAATCATTGATGCCAAGTTTCATCGACGGACCATTATTATCAACTGGTTTTCGGTAATATTTAACTTTCATACTGAAAATATAGTCATCATCCTAATATAAAAATGACAATTACTTTTTTCAGGGAGGCCGTATCGTTTTGGTTTTGGTGTCATTTGATTCAGCATTCAAAACTACCTTAAAAACATTTGTCATATATGCTTACCTTGCACCAAAAATTAATTTTTCTGTTTGATGTATCACAACTTCCCCCTCTCAACCCTCAAAAAAACACCCTTCCACGTGAAGTATTTGTATAGACTCTTTTTATTTTTCATTCTTATGGTACATGAAACGTTTATGATGGTACTAATTTTTTTGTTATTCGAAATACTTTTCGTACTATTTTACCTGTGCTATGTATGTATATCTAAGCTTAAGTAATAATTAAATTGAAAAAATTTATTGGTCGTTGGATATGCAACCTGTAGTGAAGCATTACAATACCGCCCCTTCCCTACCTAAGCACCTGTCCCAATTCTAACAACCACCAACTCCCATAACAAAACCTAAATACCTGCCCTAGCCCTATTTATTTTTACATTAATTCCCCCACCGGACTACGCACCTGAAAAGTAGAAAATACTTACTCATCTGACCGCATGCATCCATAGCACCGCAAGCTGCAACTGCAATCTACAAGTTGTAGACTACAACCAGCAACTGATTACCAAAGGGTACCAAATAAAGTATCAGCACCGAAACAGAAATTCCCCAAACTCACCGAAGGACAACAACAAGAATAAGATGTGGTAGAATTAAATAAGAAAATAAATACGAAGAAGGAAGAACTCCACTGAAAGCAGCAAATGGGCGACGACCAAAAACATCGGTGGTGAGCTTATCCGACAAGCAAATACAAGAGACGATCATCCTCTTGCTGCCTGCACGTCGCTAATAGCAATGATGGCCTAGGGCCTGAATGGGGCGATTCCATTATCGCGGGTGCAACATTTAGACTCACTTTGAGTATATTTATAGTATAATGCAAACTTATTTTAGTGAAATTATTACTTGATGGGTATCATTTTGACCTATTAATTTTGTGTTCATTTATATAATTTAAATGAAATAAATAGATTTTCGGAAAAAAGTTTTCAAAGTGCGATCGCGGGTGCAACGAATTTGGCCCACTTTTCTGGATCATAGTACGAAAAACCCAAAAGTATGTTAATTGAGAGACATTTATTATATTCTTCTTACATTTTTATTGAACAACGTATATCCAAACAACTAAAGAAATAAAAATAAAGTTAGAAAACAAAATTAAATAACGAATTTTTCGATCTTAAAGCAATCGCGGGTGCAACATCAAATTATCGCGGGTGCAACGCGTCTAACTTTAATGAATATTTATAGAAAACAAATTATATAACGGAACTGGATTAGAGATTAAGTGACAAATAATGCTAGTTAGAACACTTTTCTATTAATTATTACCAAGTTTATATCAAATATGTCAATATTTTTCGAAAATACTGGGAATATATTATTGCCATCAATGATTTTTTCTGGTGCTTGCAATTTTACGATCATGTCTTCAATTGGCATCATAAATTGTGATCTTACAACTCCTTCTTCAACCATATCGTTTAGACACAACCCTACGTAACAATAAAGTGTTATTTTTCTGCCGAACTTGCAGGGTACTGTAAGAGAACATAGATACGAACCCGCGCAAATATCTTTTGGCAAGAATATTGCAGTGAAAATAGAACAGGTTTCAAGGCATGCCTCTGCTGGTAATATAAGAAGTTCAAGAGAGGTTGTTGAAGATTAATCTTCTGAATCACTAAAAACATCGGAATAGCGCAGTTTTTGTTTTTTTAATGAGGAGGGATTGGCCCGATATATGTACGTATGAAGAAGGAGCAGATATACATACATAAATCAGAAGACAGAATTTCTTTGTGCACTGATCGTATATACATATAAGTGGCTTTAAATCATCATCTTCCATAAAACTATCTGTTTCGATGATGGTAGATTTCAAAATATCTGTGCTCTTGAAACGAGGCAGTAAGGTTCGTGTCACAGCTATGTTGTTTCCGTCTTGTGATTTAAAAAACAATTTTGATTGAAAAATGAAAACCCAGTATGTTTTTCAATCGTTCCCATTTATCAACTAACACGTCTTTCCCTTCTTCAATTTACTGTTCAGAAAAAAATATCAATTAGATGTTTTTTGATAGATTTCGTGCCAGGTTGTGAAATTCCTTGTTTCCCTGCCATTAAACTTATATTTTTATAAAAAAGAACAAAATATTATATTAAAATGTTAAAAAAAATCAACCTTGAACAACAAAAATTATAATTCAAGGCATATTTTAAAATAAAATATAATACATCACTCAATAATGGCAGTTGTCAGTAAGTTGCACCCGCGATTCTAATTTCACGATCGCGGGTGCAACCAATTTGAATCAATGTTTTTTCAAAGTTCAATTTACAATTTTCTCCTGATACAACTGATTTAATTTTGTTTTTGTTTTTTTCTTACTTTCACAAAGTTTCAAAACGAAAGCACCTTATTTTTGTGAAAAAACAAACTTTTATATCTTTTTTATCGCGGGTGCAACAATCTTACAATGTCTTTTTGCGATAAATAATACTAAAAAAGTAATAACAAATATTTCAATATTTTTGGACAAACGAATAAATCACATTTGTGACCACAAGTCTTACAAGTGAATCATTACCTCAAACTGTCGGTAATATCTATTTCGCGCTTTTTTTAACAGTCATGTTGATTGCAGTTTGCACCGACCTTTCGTATGATAGTTTTGCGAAGCGTAAAAAGATGTTTTATTTAAATTTGGTGAACAATAATTTTTTTGTTGATAAATAGAGTCCTTCTACTATGCATTGTTATCAAAAAAAGTAAAAAATATTGTATTTTAAAAATTTATGCCGAAAATCGTCTCCAGCGGAATCGCCCAATGGTTAATTGGGCAAGATGGTATCAGGCGACCAACCTCCTGCCGTTCACCTATGACAATGATAGTAATACGACACATAAATAGGACAAAGCTAGTCCCCCACAACCCACATTTCTTGGCCTACGTAGACAAGAATAATATTCACTAAGAAGTGATGACGTAGTAAACGAGGGACAACTTCTAAGAAAACTACACTTCGCAGCCTTACATCTCACGCATGGTTCAGGTTCAGCTGGAAAGTTCTGTAAGAAACCGCCATACAAACTGCATAATCAGTGTCGACACCGCCGTCAACGATACCACAGCTGAACTAGTCCAAGGAAATACTTCCCGCCACGAGTGATGAGGGTTCTCGAAAAAGAAAAGGACCAAGCGCTGATTTTACCCGATTCCTCCACCAAACCTAAACAAAAAAAGAAGGAAATCAGCACTTTTTTAATTTTATAACGAAAATGTCTTCAAAACTGGAGCTACTGACAGAAAACCCATGACGGATTTGGATTCAACGCAACAAAATAGCCGTAAGAAGAAGTCTTACAGGCCCATGTCAAAAGTGGTGTAAACCTGTGTAATCATTTTGCAAATTGTCTGATAACATGATCAGGTCGTTGACATACATGTAGCAAAACATTTATTTGGATTCCTTCCATTCTAATTTTTAAAGGAAGATGGTTTGTAAATGTCATTTATTAACAGTGCAAACACAATACTACTAAGCCACCCCCTTGCTTAATTTGACATCAATATCAGGTTTAAAACCATTCAGGGAACTACATATACTATGTATAAACTATCCCAAATTTTAAGTTTTGAACCTATCTGTGTAGTGTATACCTGTACCTCAGGCACGAGGCGTGACTTTTTCGGAAGCGGAAGCACACAACTTAAAACTCAAAAAATAAAAGTCCTTTAATTTAGAATTTATATCATACCGCTTTTTTGCGCCTAATAATATCAAAAGAGTATAAAAAATGTATTTTCTCTAGCCGAAATAATTAATTTGAAACACTCTTTGCTATGCATTTGCAGGTACTCATAAGCATTAAGCAAAACGCCAAAGCAATCACAAACAAAACAATTCGCCCAAAAAACTTAATCAAATCGAAAAAAACACCAATCAATGCATATCTTATGGATGAAACACTATATACGATTTGCATTCACACCTTTGTATATAAACTCTATAGTAATACCATGGAGACGTTTTTATTAGTTGGGTGTGTGATCGATGGTGCGCTGGCGTCGCTAAAGTTGCTTCAACATTTTTAAAATTGAATTATCAACATTCGTATGTGTATCTGGTTTTGTTGTTGATTTTTCGGTATGAATTCTCTTTTCTCTTTTTTTTGCTATGAATGAATTTTGAAAGCAATGGTGGTGGGTTTTTTCTTAGTTTTTTGCTCTATATCTGTTTTCTGTGCGTTCGTCTGTTTTTTCGTTCTTCTTGTATCCAAAGAATTTTATAGGTATGCAAGGGTTTTGTTTTTGTTTGTTTTTTTTTTGTCGAGAGATTTCGATTTTTTTCTTATTTGGGTTCTTTGTGGTTGTGTATTTTTGTTGTATCTTGTGCGTTAAGAAAAAAATGATTTTTATTTCTGAATTTACAATTTTGTAGATCAGAATCGAAACGAACGAAATTTAAGCTGAAAAAATGAAACAGCGATTTTTCAACTATTTTTCATGTAAATTATTGATTTCTTGAAATTTCATTGTTTTGATCAAAATTATCATTACGATGATCTTACAAATAATTCTCGTTAGATAAGTATGCATATAGTCCGTCAGTCTGCGAGGGTGTGTTTGTGGGATAATTATCTATGGGGAGCAGAGATGTGAAAGAATGCAATTATTTCAGTATTGCAATAAATTGATTAAAAAGACTTATGTATTTTGAAATATTTTTACTTCACCTTGAGGATAATCGGACGTGCCGCAATGAGTGTGAAAATTTGAATTAGATTTTTTATAAAATCTAAAAAACAATTTCACGCGGCATTTTTACCAATCAAGCTAACCGCGATAGGCGGAATTAGTGAAGTGCATTTTCAAATTGGTTTACTTCGCTTGCAAAGAAAAAAACAAATGACACGATTGGGTTGCACGTGCTTGCTTAGATAGAATAGTTTGTATGGAATATACAGTTTGTTGATTTTTTTTTTGCAAAACTTATCCCTTATCAATTTACTATAATCTAGTACAGCGATTCTCAAAGTGTGTTCCGCGGAACCCTGGAGTTCCGCGGGAGAGTTTTCAGGGTTCCACAAATTTCTGAAAGTATAAACAGTAAAATACAAACGATAAAAGAAAAAAAAAAATTGAAAATTTCCACAAAAAAAAATTGAACAAAAATATATTTTTAGAAGTTTATATTTTTTAATCGAAGTGTGAACTTCAAGGTCATAAACTGTTTCATGAGTAAGCACATCATTAATTGGGGAAAATGTATTGATAAATTATGCAGCGACGGAGCCGTTTGAAAAATTAAAAACATTGATCCTAGAAGTACCAGCAGTCATTGTATTTTCCATCGCTATGCACTTGTTATGAAAAGAATGCCAACTGATTTAAAAAAAAGTTCTCGGTGAAGCTGTGAAAATAATAAATTTTGTAAGGAATCGTCCTCTCCAATCGTGATTGTTTAAATTAGTGTGTAAAGATATGGGCAGTCAGTACGAATCACTTCTTCTTCATACTGAAATCCGATGGCTTTCCAGAGGGGAAGCTTTATCCAGGTCTTCAACTGCAAACCTCTTTGATGTATTGCATGATGAGAAGGGCTAGGATTTTCATGCACCAAAAAACGGAAAATAAGCGCTTATAATATGCTTTTAAAAATGGGAACTATGCACTTAAAATATGCATTTAAATCCGAATTTTTAACCATCTATCTTAATTTCGTTTCAATAAATAAAAACAAATCTTGCCATACAGTCTTTATACCAAAAAGTCTCTTATAATACTAAAAAGAATTAAGAATTCGAAAAATGTTGTCGGTTGCTTAGCGAGATATTTCAATTAAAAGCAACACATCGATGAATAGTTCAACGATTTGGAGAAAATAAAGCTTTTTAGTTTAAACCCAGAAACTTCCAAATAGATAGAAAACAAAACCATCAAAGACACCATCAAATGACAAAGAAAGAATTTAGTTCGCCCTGTCCAGTCCATAGGCTGAACTGCCTAAATATTATGAGTTGCAATGCTACGAAACTGATGTTTTTAACTTTATGTTAATCTTATTGAAAATATGTTTATTGTGAAAATATGCATTTACAGTTATATATATAAAAATATGCACTTATACGATTGAATGCCACTTTGAAGGAAAATTCATGATTCGTAAAGATAATTTGGTCTTCTAAATTTTATCAAAAAACAGCTTAAAAAGTTTGGGAACCGCTGATCTAGTATATAGAATGAAATTACCCCGAAGCCAATATCATTGTCAGTTCTCAAGGTATTTGAGGCAAAAAACAAGTTTTCAACAATTATTGATAAAATTGCTTGCAGTTTTTTTCCTAAAAAAAAAACTTAATTCAATATTTTAAAAAAAAATTATCAATTTTTATATATAAACTACTGTATAAATTAAAATTATCTCGAAGTCAGTATCATTGTTTGTTCTCGAGATATTTGAGCCAAACAACTTTAGCAACTTTTGTTTTATTTAAAAAAAACTATAGGTTGATATGTTTTTATATTTTTACCAATTCTTTATTACGTCAATATGCATAGAATAAAATTAACCCGAAGTCGATAGCATGATTCGTTCTCAAGATGTTCAGGACTGAAGAGATTCAACAACTATTTTTTAAAACTGCTATAGTAAAAAAACTGCTCATTTCATTTTCTTAAAAGTCCTTTCAGCACGTAATGAAACTTCTATCTATAAAATAAAATTCATCCGAAGTGGATATCTTAATTCGTTCTTGAGATATGGTGGACGAAAAAAAGCGATGGAACGTACGAACGTACGTACAAACACAGACATCTTTCTAAAAATGATGGATTCCAATTCTAGGGAGCTCGAAACGTGAAGATATGTCAAAATTTTCGATTCAACAAATCGGACCGATTACAATAACTTCCAATGGGAAGTTAAAAATACTAGAAAATTTCATAAAAGAAAAATAACTATTTTTGGTAAAAAATGCCTCTTTTATTAATTTTTCAAAAAAAAAAGTTTTATTTTTAAATTAAAAGAAAAAAATTGAAAGTTTTGAAAAAAACTTTTTTTACCAACTTTTTTGATTTTTTAGAACTGGCACTTCCTAGATCACGAATATGCAGTTTTATACTTTGGATCTTCGGTGTTGTGATTGTGTGTGTGTGAATCTTTGTATATGAACTTTATAGTAATATCATGAAGATAAATGTTGACACACCGTCTGATGTTGACACACCCATGTTGACACACCCATGAATGTTGCTTGCCACATGTTGAAACACCATGCTTGCCTCTTTGTATATTTTTAGTTGTCGTTTTCATTTTTACTTTTTGTTTTTAGTTGTGAAGATGCTTTACTGGGGGAAGGTTGTCGTTGGTTCCTGGCGCTCTTCCCTCAATAAGCAAAAATGAAAAGAATGTGTTTGTTGGTGCTTTATGTAAGTATATGTATGATTGAAGATTGTAGCATTGTAGGTAGGTAGGTAAGTATATGTTGTCATTTAGTTATAGGCATGTGTATATTTTTTGGTTGGTTTTACTTTCGTGTTTTGTTATTTTTGTGTGTATTTGTTGCATTATACTTGGCTGCTGCTGCTCCTGCTAGGCGAGCGATCGAAATATTTTATTGAAGGATGGATGTATGTAGGTATGTAGGGTTGAACGATATTGGGTTGGTTCTTGATGTAGGTCAGTTGGGCATCGTGGGGTGGGTGTTTTTTTATTTGTTTTTTGTTATTGTAATCGTTGTAGGTAGGTTTTTCAGTAATTCAAGAAAAAAAAATATTAGTCCAGTCGCTATGTACAAAAAATTTGCATGAAAAGGAAAAAATTTTATCGTGCATTTTTCTTTCACAATTCGTTAAAGGGGGTTATTAGGAGCCTAGGTGTAGTTTTTCGGGAAAATTGTTCTGGAGCTTCAGCCGCCATCTTGGATTTAGCAAAATATAACTTTTTCCTGAATAACTCCTACATTTTTCACTTTTGATAGAAGAAATAAAGCATAACTGAAGGTAAATTTGATTGTGTTCAAATTTAACATATGCGTACGAAAGTTGGGGGTAACAGGGGCCACTTGCCACCCCCTATCTGGCTCTGGGCTGCCCTTCCAATACATTTTAAGGGGAGTGTACGATAACTAAGGCACCAAGAAATGGTTAATATTTTTTGTAGAACAGTTTAATACAAGCATTTTTTACTATGGGAGGGGGTCTATCTCACCCCGTTTGGGCGGGAAGGGTGACTTCATAAAAAAGTACTACAAACGGAAAAAAAATATTAATAAATAATGGTAATATACTAACAATCAATTATTATACTTTTTTTAAAGCCAATACTATTTTTCTATTAGCTAGTTTTTAAATCAAGTGAAATCTATGCATAGTTTTTGGAAAAACGAATTTTAAATCCAAGATTTGCGAAAAAAAACTTAAAAAACAACTTTTCAAATTTTTTAAATAATATATGTATTAATTTTTTTTTAATTCGTTTCTCTAATGACCTAAGTCCTAATCAAAAACTGAAGACTGATAGTTTTATGTCTTCTAGTTTTTGAGAAAATTGAAAATTACCAAACCTACTTTTTATTAGATTTTTATTTTTGATTATTCTTCTTTGATAATGAAAAAAACTAACTTAACTTTGAGGTGTTACTGTCGAGGGCCTTAAATGCAAAAGAAATAGTAAAAGATCATCATCATCGTGTCCTGTAACCCCGGCTGGGGCATAGGGCGTCAACAAAACGTCTCCATCCTTCACGGTCTGCTGCAAGGTACTTTAGCTGTGGCCACGTCTTTCTCTGGGATTCTGCTTCCGCTAAGACAGTTGATTTCCATGTTGTTCTTGGTCTTCCAACCCGCCGTGCACCCTGAGGATTCCATTCAAAGGACTGCTTTGCAATTTCATTGTTTGGTTTCCTCAGTGTGTGACCAATCCAACGCCATTTACGCTTTCTTATGTCGACGTCCAGCCGCTCTTGACTTGTCCTGCGCCACAATTCCTCATTTGATATTATTTGTGGCCAGCGAATCTTTAGGATGTGGCGAAGACAGCGATTCACAAAAGCCTGCATTTTCTTCGAAATAGTAGACGTGACTTTCACAAGCATATAACAGCATGGATTTGACATTGGATTCGAAGAATCTCAACTTAGTGCGTAAGGAGATTTGCTGGATTTCCAAATTGGGGACAGGGTACCGAAGGCAGCACGAGCTTTATTCGTTCTACTTTTAACGTCCAGATCCGTACCACCGGTTGCAGAAACAATACTGCCAAGGTAGTTGAACTGTTCCACTACTTCAACTGGCGTCTCCTGTAGAATAATACGCTGCTGTGTGGAGTGGCCTGTGAGCATTATTTTTGTCTTTTTTCTGTTTATTCTTAGACCACTCGACTCTCCCTTCACTTGCAGCGTTTGGCACATCCCGTTCAGCCCACTGATGTTATTTGCCAGTAGACATATGTCATCGGCATAGTCTAAATGACTGAGCCTTTCGAACGGTCTCCATTGAATGCCCTGTCGCTCAGCTGTACCAACACTGGCCGTCAATACGTCGTCCATCGCCAGCAGGAAGAGAATTGGCGATAAAACATCCCCTTGTCTCACACCCTGTTGCACTACGAAGGAGTCGGATAGCTGCTGCTTGTATTAAATTGTTCTAAAAAAACCGTTATTATTTCTTGGTGCCTAAGTTATCGTACTCTTGCCCATTTTCATATTTTAACTTGGGAGCTTTGAGAAATACAAGTAGGTATTTTGTATCTATCGGAGCCTCTTTTTTGCCTTCGTCTGACTTTGGTCCTGATGGAATTAACCTTCCATATTCTATTTTTGTACTACCCTGAATTGTTTAGTAATATACCAGCAGTCATGTTATAGTTGCGCTTCATACACGAGATCAAAAACATTTCCGACGCACCTCTTAGTTTTCAAACAAAAACGCGCCTATTACTCTACCTCTATGGTGGTGCGGAAAAGAGGCATATGGAAAAAAGAGATTGATATCCACTTCAATGTTTCAACACAAACAAATTTAATACCAGGTTAACATTTTGAATATGGAAAGAACGTACATCGGGGCCTATGCCCCTGGCATAATCCGATATAAAAACACAAGAAAATTCTTGTATTTTTCAAATTTCCTCAATAAAACAATAAAAATGTACTGCTAGAGTAGTATAGTCTACAGCCAGCTAGTGGGTGATAAGTGACCCTTTTGCCCCCAACTTTCGGACGCCTGTGCATTACTTTTTCTTAACACTTCAGATTCTATACAGTTAAATTGAATTAACTTTCAGTTTTACCTTAACCTTTTTTGTCAAAACTGAAAAATGTAGGAGTTATTGAGTAAAACGTTATTTTTCGTGAAATCCAAGATGGCGGCTTTAGCTCCAAGGCAATTTTCCCGAAAAACTACACATAGGCTCCTAATGACCCCCTCTAACGAATTGTGAAAGAAAAATGTACGATAAAATTTTTTCTATTTCAAATGTTTATCCCGACTGGGCTATATTGTTTGATTTCGATATGGTCAGTACGTTGCATAGGCAGGCGGGCGGTTGTCATTAATTTAGCTGAGCAATGGGGCGGGTAAAAACAAATAATTTTTGTCATGTCTCTATATCGTCGCAACGGCTCATACGATCTGCATGAAATTTTCAGAGCTGATTCGCATGAATCCATTTTATATGTCTTTATATCTCAAAAACAGCTCGAATGATTATTTTTGAGGTATTTGAATTTATTTGTATGGGTAAGAAAATATGTGGGAGAGTAACGAAATCCCGCAGCACAAAATCCCGCCGATTACAAATACACAAAAATCCCACCGGCTTGTACCTACCCCAATACTATTCGGCGGGATTTTCAGTACTTTTTAAAAAATACTATTAGAAGAATTTCGTGGTGAATGCAAATTAAGTATTTTTTGGAATTAAATATATTTTTCAGAGAGCAGGATTGTTTTTGGCGGGAGATTTCGTTTCTCTCTCAGTTAAAATTGGTGTTCAATTCTGACGGGAGATGTTATTTTTCTCTGATTACATTTGGTTTTATATTTTTTGGGTCTGGATCTGGGCAGAAGTGGGTCTGGATTCTGGACAGAGGTGGAATTTTTTTTTTTTGAAAAAATTATATTAAAATAAAAACTTTTTCGACTGACATTGGCGCCTGCTAGACGACTTTAAATACCCGAAGCGGAGCAACGGAGTTGCGTGAGTGGGACAGAGGACCCAAAAAGGAGGGTTAAACTCCTGAGAACCCGCGAAGCGGGCCACGCAAGGTACTCTTTCTGCAAAAAACTTGAAATTGGCAATGAAACTAGCTATAAGCGTCATATTTGCCGCTAAACTAAGCGTCCTAGCGACGTATAAATCCAGATTCCTTAAATGCAAAAGAAACTTAATACCCCAAATCCTATAGTGAGCCCAGAGAGGGGGGGTTGCAGGGGGGTAGCATGCCCCCCCATGCATATCTCACTGTTTATTCTAGTTTATTCGCCACCCAAGGTACTTTTGCTCAAGAAAACTTGACATTGGCGCTCAATTATACGATAAATGAACTTAAAACTTTAAACGTGATTTGCGGCTAAACTAAGCGTCCTAGACACATCAAAGTTGACACCTTAAAACTTGATTTGCGGCTAAACTAAGCATCGTAGCGACTTAAAAAATGCATATTCGTGATCTAGGAAGTGCCAGTTCTAAAAATCAAAAAAGTTGGTAAAAAAAGTTTTTTTCAAAACTTTCAATTTTTTTCTTTTAATTTAAAAATAAAACTTTTTTTTTTGAAAAAATTAATAAAAGAGGCATTTTTTACCAAAAATAGTTATTTTTCTTTTATGAAATTTTCTAGTATTTTTAACTTCCCATTGGAAGTTATTGTAATCGGTCCGATTTGTTGAATCGAAAATTTTGACATATCTTCACGTTTCGAGCTCCCTAGAATTGGAATCCATCATTTTTAGAAAGATGTCTGTGTTTGTACGTACGTTCGTACGTTCCATCGCTTTTTTTCGTCCACCATATCTCAAGAACGAATTAAGATATCCACTTCGGATGAATTTTATTTTATAGATAGAAGTTTCATTACGTGCTGAAAGGACTTTTAAGAAAATGAAATGAGCAGTTTTTTTTACTATAGCAGTTTTAAAAATAGTTGTTGAATCTCTTCAGTCCTGAACATCTTGAGAACGAATCATGCTATCGACTTCGGGTTAATTTTATTCTATGCATATTGACGTAATAAAGAATTGGTAAAAATATAAAAACATATCAACCTATAGTTTTTTTTAAATAAAACAAAAGTTGCTAAAGTTGTTTGGCTCAAATATCTCGAGAACAAACAATGATACTGACTTCGAGATAATTTTAATTTATACAGTAGTTTATATATAAAAATTGATAATTTTTTTTTAAAATATTGAATTAAGTTTTTTTTTTAGGAAAAAAACTGCAAGCAATTTTATCAATAATTGTTGAAAACTTGTTTTTTGCCTCAAATACCTTGAGAACTGACAATGATATTGGCTTCGGGGTAATTTCATTCTATATACTAGATCAGCGGTTCCCAAACTTTTTAAGCTGTTTTTTGATAAAATTTAGAAGACCAAATTATCTTTACGAATCATGAATTTTCCTTCAAAGTGGCATTCAATCGTATAAGTGCATATTTTTATATATATAACTGTAAATGCATATTTTCACAATAAACATATTTTCAATAAGATTAACATAAAGTTAAAAACATCAGTTTCGTAGCATTGCAACTCATAATATTTAGGCAGTTCAGCCTATGGACTGGACAGGGCGAACTAAATTCTTTCTTTGTCATTTGATGGTGTCTTTGATGGTTTTGTTTTCTATCTATTTGGAAGTTTCTGGGTTTAAACTAAAAAGCTTTATTTTCTCCAAATCGTTGAACTATTCATCGATGTGTTGCTTTTAATTGAAATATCTCGCTAAGCAACCGACAACATTTTTCGAATTCTTAATTCTTTTTAGTATTATAAGAGACTTTTTGGTATAAAGACTGTATGGCAAGATTTGTTTTTATTTATTGAAACGAAATTAAGATAGATGGTTAAAAATTCGGATTTAAATGCATATTTTAAGTGCATAGTTCCCATTTTTAAAAGCATATTATAAGCGCTTATTTTCCGTTTTTTGGTGCATGAAAATCCTAGCCCTTCTCATCATGCAATACATCAAAGAGGTTTGCAGTTGAAGACCTGGATAAAGCTTCCCCTCTGGAAAGCCATCGGATTTCAGTATGAAGAAGAAGTGATTCGTACTGACTGCCCATATCTTTACACACTAATTTAAACAATCACGATTGGAGAGGACGATTCCTTACAAAATTTATTATTTTCACAGCTTCACCGAGAACTTTTTTTTAAATCAGTTGGCATTCTTTTCATAACAAGTGCATAGCGATGGAAAATACAATGACTGCTGGTACTTCTAGGATCAATGTTTTTAATTTTTCAAACGGCTCCGTCGCTGCATAATTTATCAATACATTTTCCCCAATTAATGATGTGCTTACTCATGAAACAGTTTATGACCTTGAAGTTCACACTTCGATTAAAAAATATAAACTTCTAAAAATATATTTTTGTTCAATTTTTTTTTGTGGAAATTTTCAATTTTTTTTTTTCTTTTATCGTTTGTATTTTACTGTTTATACTTTCAGAAATTTGTGGAACCCTGAAAACTCTCCCGCGGAACTCCAGGGTTCCGCGGAACACACTTTGAGAATCGCTGTACTAGATTATAGTAAATTGATAAGGGATAAGTTTTGCAAAAAAAAAATCAACAAACTGTATATTCCATACAAACTATTCTATCTAAGCAAGCACGTGCAACCCAATCGTGTCATTTGTTTTTTTCTTTGCAAGCGAAGTAAACCAATTTGAAAATGCACTTCACTAATTCCGCCTATCGCGGTTAGCTTGATTGGTAAAAATGCCGCGTGAAATTGTTTTTTAGATTTTATAAAAAATCTAATTCAAATTTTCACACTCATTGCGGCACGTCCGATTATCCTCAAGGTGAAGTAAAAATATTTCAAAATACATAAGTCTTTTTAATCAATTTATTGCAATACTGAAATAATTGCATTCTTTCACATCTCTGCTCCCCATAGATAATTATCCCACAAACACACCCTCGCAGACTGACGGACTATATGCATACTTATCTAACGAGAATTATTTGTAAGATCATCGTAATGATAATTTTGATCAAAACAATGAAATTTCAAGAAATCAATAATTTACATGAAAAATAGTTGAAAAATCGCTGTTTCATTTTTTCAGCTTAAATTTCGTTCGTTTCGATTCTGATCTACAAAATTGTAAATTCAGAAATAAAAATCATTTTTTTCTTAACGCACAAGATACAACAAAAATACACAACCACAAAGAACCCAAATAAGAAAAAAATCGAAATCTCTCGACAAAAAAAAAACAAACAAAAACAAAACCCTTGCATACCTATAAAATTCTTTGGATACAAGAAGAACGAAAAAACAGACGAACGCACAGAAAACAGATATAGAGCAAAAAACTAAGAAAAAACCCACCACCATTGCTTTCAAAATTCATTCATAGCAAAAAAAAGAGAAAAGAGAATTCATACCGAAAAATCAACAACAAAACCAGATACACATACGAATGTTGATAATTCAATTTTAAAAATGTTGAAGCAACTTTAGCGACGCCAGCGCACCATCGATCACACACCCAACTAATAAAAACGTCTCCATGGTATTACTATAGAGTTTATATACAAAGGTTTTGCTATTGAATTTTCATAATGAACTCACTCAACTCATTCTTCACACGTTGGGCAAACAGAAAGAAATCATCAGATTTTACTTTGAATTTTGGACGGAATTTGAGTTAAGAAGGTAAAATCAGAGAATGCCAAGCTGTTGCGCATTCTAGAGCAAAAACTCTCGTATAGTATTTTATAATGCAGAATGGAGTGATGTTACGCATTCTCAAATGGCTTGGCTTGGCGTATAATGGAAATTTGTGGGTTTGGTTAGATGATGTGCGGATTTAAGCGTTGTTCTCGTGAGTGATTTTATTAAAAGATAAAAATCATTTCCCGTGATATGTAATACCTAATATTGGGAAATAATTAATTAATATAAGAGATAATTTATTAATATTAGATATCAAGAAAATGTAAATCGTTGACATACTATAATAATAGGTCAATGATGTAAATGTATTTAATGTATCTACAATTTGAATTTTCGAATATTAAAATTCTTTGCTATGAGCATTTTGTGAACTGTCTTACGGAAGCACTCATTCCACTCAATATATGAACGCTTCGTCACTGCTGTACCTATTTATGACTGCATGAAGAAATCTGGTTGAAACATCTAGTTGTGACCACGTCGAAGTCAGCCGGCGCACTTTCGATTTTCGCAAAAAAAAAAATGTCAGGCGATGTATTCCTAATTGCACATTTCAAAAATCAAAAAAATTTTAATTGCACACCTCCTGTTTTTTTTATAAAAATATAAACAAATTCCACTTTGTATGGAACTTTCAAATGCCCATATCTTTGTAACCAAATCGAATATCTAAATGCACAGGGGCTTAAATAATTGCTCATCTTTAAATTTAACTTGCTCACTAAAAATTTTTTTTGTAACATGTTCCGTCAATTAATAAATCAATAATCAAAATTTCGACCAAGTTAATTGTTTAATAATACAAGTAAGTCTTAATAGAAACTAACCATCAGAATTTATAACTATCAATAGCGCAATGGAAGAGTTGCTGTCTGACAACCGGGAGTCACAGGTTCGAGTCCTGTGTGGGTCATGTACTTTTTTTTTTTTTGCAATCTAATCATTGTTATGTTGTACTTTTTAATAGAGAAAGCAAGATGGATGATTTTTAATTACAGTATAGACAAAAGCAAATGTGAAATGTATGCATTATTAAAACCCCAAAAAAAGAAATTTTCGTGTCTCTGAATAAAAGTGTTATTTCTCGATAGAAATAAATAATTTTGAACCTTAAATATGTTTTTAAAATTATTGACTTCGTGGTCGAATTTGCACACCAACCAATTTTTTTGCTCCACCACCCACTTTTTGTAAAATTGATATTCAAAAACATGAAAAAATATACCAAAGTGAAGTTTTCCTGCCTCACTAAAACTGTTATATCTCAATGAAAAAAAATAATTTTGAACTTTTAGTAATTTTTTTCGATTATCAACGTCAAGGTCGAATTTGCTCAACTAAAGTTTAATTTTTCCCACCACCCCCTTTTTCTGAAATAAATATTGAAAAACATGAAAAAAAACATACCAAAATTAAATTTTCATGCTTCACTACAACTGTAATATCTCGATGAAAAAAAATAATTTTGAAATTTTAGTAATTTTTTTCAATTATCAACGTCAAGGTCAAATTTGCTCACCTAAAGTTTAATTTTTCCCACCACCCCCTTTTTCTAAAATAAATATTGAAAAACATGAAAAAAAACATACCAAAATTAAATTTTCATGCTTCACTACAACTGTAATATCTCGATGAAAAAAAATAATTTTGAACTTTTAGTAATTTTTTTCAATTATCAACGTCAAGGTCGAATTTGCTCACCTAAAGTTTAATTTTTCCCACCACCCCCTTTTTCTGAAATAAATATTGAAAAACATGAAAAAAAACATACCAAAATTAAATTTTCATGCTTCACTAAAACTGTAACATCTCGATGAAAAAAAATAATTTTGAAATATTTGAAAATTGGACCAGGAAAGGATAGAAAGGTATTGATTGTTCTATGGACGCGGCAGTGGCATGCTGGCGTGCGTGGCTTAGCTCGCCGGATATAGGGGCGATCTTGCCACCCCATAAAACCTCACCACGCTACAAAAATAATATCATGCCTAAATTATATGAAGCACTTCCGATTGTTGTATAACGATGAAAATTTCTAGGTCGGTAGGACTTGAAGTACTTAAAAAGAAAAAATTGGAAAATTGGAATTTTCCATTCAGGGGGCGTGGAATCCACCCACTTTCTTAAAAATTCTTATGAATTATATGGAGCACTTCTGATTGTTGTGGAACGATGAAAATTGGTAGATCGGTAGGGGTTGAAGTATTTAGAAAGAGAAAAATTGGAATTTTCCATTCAGGGGGCGTGACATCCACCCACATTCATTAAAATTCATATAAATTATATGGAGCACTTCCGATTGTTGTAGAACGATAAAAATTGGTAGATTGGTAGGGTTTGAAGTACTTCGAAAGAGAAAAATTGAAAAATTGAAATTTTCCATTCAGGAGGCGTGGCATCTATCCACACTCTTATAAATAATATGGAGCACTTTCGATTGTTGTAGAACGATAAAAATTGGTAGGTCGTTAGAGATTCAAATATTTTGAAAGAAAAAAATCGTAAAATTGGAACTTTCAGTTCAGGGGGCGTGGCATCCACCCACTTTCTCAAAAGTTCTTGTAAACTATATGAAGCCTTGCTGATTGTTGTAGAATTATGAAACTTTGTAGAGCGTTAGGGCTTGATTTTCACCTGGCAAAATTAATCTTTGCAGAAAGGAATGAAATCACAACAAAAACATAAATGTTAAAAAAGGAGCCAAGTTCTTATATGTACAAGAAACCTGTGCGTAAAAAGTCTGCCAAAAAAAGTAATGAGATCTAAAATACATGCCAAGTATTAAGTTCATGAAGTTTAATATCAAATATCTTAAGTAGAGTAATATCGAAAACACTCCAAACTATGACAGAAATTTGGTATTTAATGATTACTGATTAAAATTTGGTGGGTTTACTTGGCAAGTTTTCCCTTAATTACATATGTACTTAATCACAAACTTAACTGTATGAAAACTTGACCAGTGAACCCACCAAATTGTTTAAATAGAAACGTGTAGTAAAGTACTCGTGTTAATTCAATTATATTTGTTTTGCATTGAAATAAAAACATTAATGCCATTAATTTTTCTGGAATCTCAATACCATTTCAACTCAATTCTAAATGGAGCACTCAACTCAAGTATTTCAGCTCGAGCTCTCGATTCTGCTTGTAAACGTAGTATTTTTGAGAAATTACAAACAAAATTTGATCGCCGCGATCTTTTTTACCCAGTGAAGTATTGATCGCATCGCCGGATCGCGTTCTGTTTGACCAGGCCTTAAGAACGACTAAATTATCACAGGCGAGCTTAGGTGTCAAGAGCAGAAGTCAAGGCGCGCGTATTTTTTGTGGAAAACTAAAGCGTGACTTATTGCGTCTGCAATCCAATAATTCCTACAACAAATTTACGGAAGTTTTGAGAAGAAGCTGCGTAAAATTTAATACACAAGGAGTCCAATGTCCAAGTAATATTTATGCTTTTATATTGTAATATTTTCTCAGGTTCGTTAATAAAACTTATTTACTTTATTCAAAACGTCCACTTATTTATTTCGCAAAATAAAACACTTTACTCTTCTTACTACAAACAAAACGATTTATTATTCACCACTGAATTAATTCACAAACTTTACTTTTCACTTTTATTACAACCAACTTTATTCATTCACGATTAAAAACAAACTGTGTCGCTGCCGTTCAAACATGTGCCTTTTATACTTGTTTTCCAACTTCTGGAAAGGAGTGGAAAGTTCTGGTCTCTGCTTCCAGAGCTTTCCGTAGGGGAAATTTCCCAATTTCCAAGTGTGGCAGTGGACCGAATCCATGAACCGGAAAAGGAAAATTTAGTGCGGGGTTGTGGTTCGTACTACAAACGAGATAATTTCATACAACAACCGGAATCAACAAAGATAATTGCCATTGAATGTAGCCTATTCTAAGGGAACTTTTTTTGTTCGTTTTTCTGTTTTTTTTTTTTAGCGTAAATAAAGTTTTAAATAATTTAAAATCAATATTTTCCTGTAAAAGAGGACACTTAGTTCGAAGGGGTAGGGCGTCCAAATCTGGCAGAGTCCTTAAAAGTGCTAACAGCAGCATAAGAGAGAAAGTAAGATTAGATCATGTTATAGGCATGATATAATTTTTGTAGCGTGGTGAGGTTTTATGGGGTGGCAAGATCGCCCCTATATCCGGCGAGCTAAGCCACGCACGCCAGCATGCCACTGCCGCGTCCATAGAACAATCAATACCTTTCTATCCTTTCCTGGTCCAATTTTCAAATATTTCAAAATTATTTTTTTTCATCGAGATATTACAGTTGTAGTGAAGCATGAAAATTAAATTTTGGTATGTTTTTCTTCATGTTTTCAATATTTATTTCAGAAAAAGGGGGGTGGTGGGAAAAATTAAACTTTAGGTGAGCAAATTTAAACTTGACGTTGATAATCGAAAAAAATTACTAAAAGTTCAAAATTATTTTTTTTCATCGAGATATTACAGTTTTAGTGAAGCATGAAAATTTAATTTTGGTATGTTTTTTTTCATGTTTTTCAATATTTATTTCAGAAAAAGGGGGTGGTGGGAAAAATTAAACTTTAGGTGAGCAAATTCGACCTTGACGTTGATAATTGAAAAAAATTACTAAAAGTTCAAAATTATTTTTTTTCATCGAGATATTACAGTTGTAGTGAAGCATGAAAATTAAATTTTGGTATGTTTTTTTTCATGTTTTTCAATATTTATTTCAGAAAAAGGGGGGTAGTGGGAAAAATTAAACTTTAGGTGAGCAAATTTGACCTTGACGTTGATAATTGAAAAAAATTACTAAAAGTTCAAAATTATTTTTTTTTATCAAGATATTACAGTTTTAGTGAAGCATGAAAATTTAATTTTGGTATGTTTTTTTTCATGTTTTTCAATATTTATTTCAGAAAAAGGGGGGTGGTGGGAAAAATTAAACTTTAGGTGAGCAAATTCGACCTTGACGTTGATAATTGAAAAAAATTACTAAAAGTTCAAAATTATTTTTTTTCATCGAGATATTACAGTTGTAGTGAAGCATGAAAATTAAATTTTGGTATGTTTTTTTCATGTTTTTCAATATTTATTTCAGAAAAAGGGGGTGGTGGGAAAAATTAAACTTTAGGTGAGCAAATTCGACCTTGACGTTGATAATTGAAAAAAATTACTAAAAGTTCAAAATTATTTTTTTTCATCGAGATATTACAGTTGTAGTGAAGCATGAAAATTTAATTTTGGTATGTTTTTTTTCATGTTTTTCAATATTTATTTCAGAAAAAGGGGGTGGTGGGAAAAATTAAACTTTAGGTGAGCAAATTCGACCTTGACGTTGATAATCGAAAAAAATTACTAAAAGTTCAAAATTATTTTTTTTCATTGAGATATAACAGTTTTAGTGAGGCAGGAAAACTTCACTTTGGTATATTTTTTCATGTTTTTGAATATCAATTTTACAAAAAGTGGGTGGTGGAGCAAAAAAATTGGTTGGTGTGCAAATTCGACCACGAAGTCAATAATTTTAAAAACATATTTAAGGTTCAAAATTATTTATTTCTATCGAGAAATAACACTTTTATTCAGAGACACGAAAATTTCTTTTTTTGAGGTTTTAATAATGCATACATTTCACATTTGCTTTTGTCTATACTGTAATTAAAAATCATCCATCTTGCTTTCTCTATTAAAAAGTACAACATAACAATGATTAGATTGCAAAAAAAAAAAAGTACATGACCCACACAGGACTCGAACCTGTGACTCCCGGTTGTCAGACAGCAACTCTTTCATTGCGCTATTGATAGTTATAAATTCTGATGGTTAGTTTCTATTAAGACTTACTTGTATTATTAAACAATTAACTTGGTCGAAATTTTGATTATTGATTTATTAATTGACGGAACATGTTACAAAAAAAATTTTTAGTGAGCAAATTAAATTTAAAGATGAGCAATTATTTAAGCCCCTGTGCATTTAGATATTCGATTTGGTTACAAAGATATGGGCATTTGAAAGTTCCATACAAAGTGGAATTTGTTTATATTTTTATAAAAAAAACAGGAGGTGTGCAATTAAAATTTTTTTGATTTTTGAAATGTGCAATTAGGAATACATCGCCTGACATTTTTTTTTTTGCGAAAATCGAAAGTGCGCCGGCTGACTTCGACGTGGTCTAGTTGTGACAGTTGACCAGTTTTTGTTTTTTTTCTTCCATGTGCAGATTTAAAATATTTTTCCAACCACTGGCCTATGGCGACCACAAAGCTTTTATTTTTTTTATTGTTTTCAAATAGATACACTTTGCATAATGCAATGTGGGCTTCCTATAATTCCCAAAACTTCGGCACAACTCTACTGTTCCTTTTTAGGCTTCAAAACTAATTTTCTACATCCCACAAAACTTTTAGGTATGAATACACCATTTTCACATTTATTTTCAAAATAAATAAAACACTCGGAACACAACTGAAACTGTCACCTCATAGTCCAGGAGCCAGCAACTGTTTTGAGTGACTGATTCCAGAAAAGCTGGTATTTTCTCATGAGCTTCATTTGTCACAGGTAAGTAAATCGCAAATCAGCGCACTGACTAGCGGTGGGTGTGTCTGTGGCAGCCGCCCAAACATGTACAAAAAATGTAAAAAAACTGATTTCAGAAAAGGTGAGCTTTGGTGTAGTGAGCTCCGAAGTAGACGGCTTTTCCAGCACTGGAAGTTCTTGGTATTGTTTTTTTCTTTTAACTGCTTATGTAAGGTACCACAATGCGAGTGATCAAGTTTGCTGAAATCAGTTTTGTATACAAAAAAATAATAAACGCGATTGAATGTACAAATCACTCGAAATGCGATGCAGCGCATTTTCAACTACAAAGCGGACGGCTTTTCCACCGCTGGAAGTTCATGGTATTATTTTTTTCTTATAACATGTAAGGTACCACTACGTCAGTGATCAAGTTTCCTGAAATCAGTTTTGTAAAGAAAAAAGTAAGCGCCTATGTATATGTAAAAATCTGTTAAAATGCGATGCAGTGCATTTTCAACTCAAAAGCGGACGACTTTTCATCTTTTTAAGCTCAGCTGACTGCTTGTTTCTTATAACTGGTTATGTAAGCTATTACTGTACGAATTTTTAGTTGTCCTTGTATTTATTTTCTACAAAAATAGATGCAACGCACACATGCCTTGTATTTGATGCACTGCACCCTATAATTACGGTGACCATATTTTAGAAAGCTGAATAATGAACAAAAGAAAAAAGAAACTAAATTCAACTCAATCTTCAATCATTTATTCCATTTAATAATAAATATATCCTCTTAGGAAAAATTGCTCAACTTAAAATAGAATAAACATATTATTAAGGTCTAATCAGTTCACAGCCTTATTCATTAGAATGCGCTAAACAGATGAATAGTTATGCACTGCATAAGGATTTATGTAGCCACTATGTAACGTTACATAAATCCTTATTCATAAAAAATTTCCCCATCCATTTTAGTTATGCAACGCTTGTGTCAAATAAAGTACCACAAAGAGGAAATCTATTACAATTTACTTCAACTTCACATAAACAAACATCAGCTGTTTGTGAAAAATCAATAAAAGGAAAATGCTTGCAGTTCGGTCTTTTCAATTTCTGTGTCTATAATATTATAATTTTGTAGTTTTCTTGTGTCATTACTCATTTTTAGCAAAAATAAATAAAAGTTTCGATAAAAACTCATAGCACGGTTGCCGCTGTGACCCCTTTTATTGCCTTATGCGACCATGAGACGACTTTTTAAAAAACTAGCTCTTTTTACCCTTTTTTAGAAATCTTGCGACTTTTCTGACCCTCTAGAAAATTGTATGGACAAGGTTAGGTTCTTGGTTTATTCTTAGAAAAAAACTTTCCGATTTTCATTTAAATATATGAAGAAAACACATGTAGGTATATGATATGATTTCAAATCGGCTTGGTTCATCGGTATCGCAGACAGTCAGTTGAATTGAGTCAAATCTTGTTACCTCTATATTTTGAAAATCCAGTTCTATTTTTCTATGTTCTGCATATAAACGTACAGTAACTGTCCAGTAATTAAGTTTTGAAATAATCCGCACATTTTTTCATATTTGCCTATATGGCACGAATGTTCAGACAAAAAAAAATTGATGTATCTAATAATAAAATATGTCATAACGATGTCTCTATGACCCCAAAAAAGTGTATGGCATAATTCTGTCTGTCTATTTCTACCTCAACCTGGGCCTAAACCACTGAAACGATTTCTTCAAATTTTGAAGTTAAGATTTTTTTGTGATTCCCTAGAGATTTCGGCTCAAAATAATGGTACTTGCCATACAACCGTTAAGGAAAAACTTGTATATGTCAAAAACGGCTCTAAAGTAGGGTTACCATACGTCCCCCCTTTTGGAGCGATTGTCCCAATTTTGTATCTCAAAAACTATTTCGACCCCAAAATTGAAAATTTGGGAGGGGACACAAATTAATGTCTTTGATTTTCTCAATAACGGCTCCAACAATTTTAATCAGAATTTTTAAGATGTTAATAATATCGCAAGTTTAGAACGAGCTAACAGATTTTCTTCAAAATTAAAATATTTATGAACATGCTCTTAAAAAAATATGCATAAAGTTTGAAGAAAATTGGTTAACGGTTTTAGGCTCTAACTCTATGTAAAGTGAACCGTGGATGTGAAGAAGCAAACTAATTTTTAGACTCAATATTTGTACGAAAACTACAGATTTAAATGTGTTTGTGAAGGTGAATAGAAATTGATTGAATATGAAAACTGATTTTTTGTTATGGTCAGTTTTTAGATTTTTGTTTTTGTTATTTATCAAAAAATTTCTTAGTGCGACTTTTTTTCATCGTGACCCTTTTTTATGCGTTATTTTCAAATTCCTCAGCGGCAATACTGACTCATAGCAATTCCATTCCATTTACTCTCAGTGAATTTTTATTAAAAAAAAAAAAACAAAACAACCCCCAGTTTTCCTGCTGCGCTGCCGCCACCGGTTGGATTGTTTTTAGTTTCTCTATTTTTGTTTTTCTATTCTATTTTCATTGTGTTATCTATTATTTATAGTAGATACGCATTTACATATGTGCATAAATAAAAGAAAATAAGTTTTTTTGAGAAAATAATTTGTTTTGTTGTTTTATTTCATTATTTCTTTGCTCACATGTTTTATTGGGAAGAATAGGTATAGATATGTATATGTGCGCATATCAAAATATTTCACTTTTGTTTGTGTTAGTGACATTTTGATACTAAAATATCCTTATGTTGCCACTATTCAACCTCCAAACTCGTTTAGCTTATAATAGCTGCGTTTTATTATCTCTGGGTCTGGGTCGAGGTTATCTTTTAACATGCATTACAAAAACAACATGGGATCTAGGTTTCTATCGAGGTTAATCCTCGCGTTCCAATGTTTATTCGCTATGCTATCTAGCTATCCCAAAAATTTTGAGATAACTTGAGTTGTTAGCTGCGTTTTATTATCTGGGTCTGGGTCGAGGTTATCTTTTAACATGCATTACAAAAACAACATGGGATCTAGGTTTCTATCGAGGTTAATTTCAATAACCCAGATAGAGGTTTTCACTCTGACCGGCAGAGGGCTATTTACCATTGTGAATGGATGTCAGCGATTTGTCAGCAGTATTAGGAATAGAGAGGAAAAGAGACAAGTGCTTACATGAAAAACAAATAAACGTAAGGAAAAAAGAGACTGATATACAGCACTGCTTCTGCCTTAACCCACATCGTTTTATTTTCACGAGGTGAACCATATGGGTTATGGGCGATAATAAAACGCGGCTGTTGTTGCGTCAGCTGTTATCAGCTGTTTTTTAACAAGGGATTACAACAACACAAAGCTATCCGGATAGCTGAGAATAACCAGCGGAACGTGCCCAATTTCAATAACCCAGATAGAGGTTTTCACTCTGATCGGCAGAGGGCTATTTACTATGTGAATGGATGTCAGCGATTTGTCAGCAGTATTAGGAATAGGGAGGAAAAGAGACAAGTGCTTACATTAAAAACAAATAAACATAAGAAAAAAAGAGACTGATGTACAGCACTGCTTTTGCACTAACCCACATCGTTTTATTTTCACGAGGTGAACCATATGGGTTATGAGTGATAATAAAACGCGGCTAATGAGTCTATGTAACGTTGCATAAGTTTTATGAATAAGGTTTTTGCGTTCAGAGGCATTATAACGAGTACATAGCACTATGCACAAGCTATGATGCGTTTATGAATAAGACTGTCAGTCTTTGCTTTAAGCATAGTACGCTGCTGATGCGAAACGAAAAATCCCATACAAAAAAGACAACGAAATCATAAGCTATAAATTTAGTTCTACTTTTCGTTCTGTTGTACGCTGTTCGATGAGCGAAATTGATAGTTGTAGCAGATTATTTGGAGTCTACACTCATTTTTCGCCCACAATTAACTACCCAGACCATTTGTGTTTTTTTCGTGTTTATTTTTGTTGTTTCTTTCATTACAGCATGGTTGCTTGTAATTTTGTTTGCATTTGCATTTGTTTAAATTTTTTGAATTTGTGCAACTGTCAATGAATATTTTTCCGCTTCGTTTTCGTAAGCATTTCGTTGTCTTGTTCTTTTCGCCTCAGCATCGTATTAGGCTTTACATACAAACTTAGAAATAAAAAAAACTTAAAAACTTAGGTCAAGAATTTGTACTGGTTTTTCAATTCTTTATTAAATACACACTTCCTCCATTGTATATAAATTCTATAGTATTCTCATGAAGAAAAAAAGCTCGTGGCCATCTATGCGTCCAAATGTAATACTAATTTTTGTTAAGGGATCTCGGTAAAGCGATCACAGCGAACCTATCGACCAAATGTCTACTTACAAAATCGTGTTTCATGAGAATACTATAGATTGGATATACAATGCTTCCTCCTGAGTGGCATCAGGGTAAGCTTAAATAATTTTCAATATTGAATTGCTGTTTTATAAATAATTTCAATTAAAACTTACAAATCTCAATTCTTCAGCGCAGGCGCAGACAACACACAGTTCACAGACAGCTGATGTGCTCATGAAAAGAATGACTTGAACATGACAGATGATGCCAAAAGCGATAGAGGGTGGTAAGGAAAAATAAATTTTTACTAGATTTTGTATTTCTTCGTTCACTAACTATGGGCATTATTGCATCATCAGTTTCTTTCATTAAATTTTTGGGTTCCTAATGTGTGCGTTATTGTTTTTGAACAAAATTTAAAAATACAGAACAAATAATGAACAACTAATAAAATACAGAACATTTCTATGTTTTCGTGTACAAAATAATTAATAATGAACAACATCTTCAAATACAGAACAGTTCATTATTATAATGAACGGATGGTCACCGTACCTATAATACGAAAACCATGCATATTTTCGCTCCGAAAATTTTAAAGCATTATTTTTGTATAACAGTTTATATTAGCTATCACTAAATTTCAGCTTTCCTGGTTCCCGTTTTCTACAAAAAAAATTGCAACGTACTCGGGCCCCCGCTGAAAGTTAAGCGGACTGGTATTTTTGTGTATATGTTTGTAATAGCTATCACCATATGGAAGGGTGTTTTTTCGAGGGGGAGAGGGGGGAAGTTTTGGTGTATCAAACGGAAAAATTTAACTTGGTAGAATATAAGCATATATGATACATGTTCCTGTGTTGGGTGCCGGGGCATAGAGACATTCCAGGTAATTGTAAGGCCGACGAACCCGCTAAATATGGAACAACTCTACCTCTTCTACCTAGTAAGGCAGATATTGGTATTCCCATTGCTACATGTAAACTTATGCTGAAGCAAGATGCTTTAGAGAGAACAAACCTTAGGTGGAACAATATCACCACTTGCTTGGCAACAAAACAAATCTGGCCAGTAATGGATTTTAAGCGATCTAAATGTTTGATATCTCTAAGCAGATTGCACATTAGCTCCATGATCGGTGTCATAACCGGACACTGTCTTATAGGCAAGCACGCAACGCGTCTTGGCGTATTCTCTAACGATTTTTGCAGAAGCTGTATGGACGAGGAAGAGGTAGAATCGATTCCTCATC
Organism: Dasysyrphus tricinctus; assembly: GCA_963921185.1. Classification (NCBI taxonomy): domain Eukaryota; kingdom Metazoa; phylum Arthropoda; class Insecta; order Diptera; family Syrphidae; genus Dasysyrphus; species Dasysyrphus tricinctus. The sequence goes on from OY992532.1 coordinate 128,678,200, forward strand.
TTCTATGCACTTGTCCTGCTCTATCTCATAGGCGAAGACTCCATCTTGGAGATTTCTACTTCAATGATCCTAGTGATTTAGTAAATGTTGACATAGGTAGTCTGTTACGCTTCATAAGAAGTAGGGAAAAAGGCTTCCCAGATTCTTGTGGTATCACAATGGGCTAACTTATGGTCTAAGTGTGTCAGTTTTCATGACTGACAGCCACTTCAACCTAACCTAACCTATGACACATGTTTTCAAAGTAGTTCTTAATTCTGAATCAAATGACACCAAAATAAAGTCGATACGACCTCTGTGAAATAATCTTTTTATGAAAAGATGACTATATTTTCATCTATGGCCACAGAACTATAATGAATGTTACAGACATTCAAACAGACTACGTTTCACCGCACATAGATTTCGACCCAGTAACCATAACAAATATCATAACCAGACAACTCTGGAATGAAAACAGGGTCAAAAATACAAATCATGTTTCGGTCTTTACTGACGGTTCCAAAACTTTGGAAGGGCAGGGGCTATGGGTCAGGCATCTACTCAGATAACCCACCCATAAATAGATCTATAAAGCTTCCAAGTTTGGATGTATATAAAGTTAGCAGGACACTTTTGGAAATTCAAGCTAAAAACTATCCTATCACTAGTTGCTACTTAATTGCGAATAAGTTACGCAAAGAAAAAATTAATTGCATTTTTGGTTTGCGAAAAAATGGGTGTCCTGCTAACTTCATATGAACTTAGCATGACAATTTTCTCAAAAATGTAGATAAACGATCTGAAAAAAGTTGGATGTTGCGAACTAATTAACTTCGAATTAGCTAGTTACGCAATAAAAAACTTTAATTGCATTTTGCATAGTACACCACAGTTTCTTAGAAGCTGCAAATGTCAGATGGTTATCCATCGACACTTATCGGGTTTCAAGGAATATGTGGCCAAATATTTCAAAGAGAAAAACTGAATACTTACTCAAGTTAAGCAGGCCTCATATATATCTCATGGTTGGCGTTTTAACGGGCCACCACTCAATGGGAACCTAAATGAGCAGAATGGGCGTCAGCTCATCCGATTTATGTAGAGGGTGTCATGATGAAGAGGCAGAGGAGGGCGCCCCTTACTTCCTTTGCGAATGCCCCAGCCTAGCTAGAACCAGAAAAGCGGCCCTTGGAGGATACTTGAACGACGAACTGGGCGACATCTCTGTCTTGCCACTAAAGAGCATCCTAAAATTCATTAAGAATTCAAGATGGTTCAGGGACAGGGAGGACACCACACATAAAACTTCCCCTTAACCTCCCCCCCCTATCCCTCCTCACTAACCACCTATACCTTGGGGAGCGCAATGGATCTCCGAGATCCGAGTGCGGCTTGCCGTATTATCACCCCTTCCAACCTAGCCTAGCATGTCATACATTAGGCAAGGCAATTTATCTTCCGTAGAAAGCATTTTAAGGCAAGATTTCGGTACCAAAACTATTTTTCGAATGAGTTTTCCCCCCTAATTGAAATCATATGCGTACGCTCTTGAAAAAAAATCCCTTTATTCATACATTAATCCATATCTATCAGCGTCTTCCTAAGACTTTACATATAAACTTATTATTTTATACTACACAATGTGAAACTAGATAATACTCTTCCGATGGTTTCAAAAACCATGAATTCAAATCCGACCTCAGAATTGTACAATTTTGTTCAAAAAGTTTTCGTTTTAGTTTCAGTTTGTTCATCACCAAATAATTTGTCTCCGAGAAACTCCTTTCAGCAGCGGTTCCTGAACTTTCAAGGCACTTGACAAATCAAAGGGCACGGTAGTGCCCAGCCAAGTTCGCGGCACTACACCCTTTTTACAGGAACAAACTCAGGCGATTTTCAACCCCCCTCTAACTTCAATACCAATGAAGGCAGAAACTTCAAATTTGGAATATTTGCTGAACTGATCAAACACAGGTGGCTCACCAAATTTCAACTCTTTAGCACTAGTAGTTCCCAAGATATAGGACTTCAAAAATCGCAAAAACCGTAACTGACTGACTCACTGACTCACTGACTCACTGACTCACTGACTCACTGACAGATCATCAAAATTATGGAGCACTTCCCGACATCGTAGAAACTTGAAATTTCGCACAGCGGTAGGCCTTGTGGTACATACAAAGGAAAAAATCGAAAATCTGTAATTTTCCATTCAGGGGGCGTGGCATCCACCCACTTTCTTAAATATTCTATAAATTATATGGAGCCTTTCCGGTTGTTGTAGAACAATGAAAATTGGTAAGTTGGTAGGGTTTGAGATATTTAGAAAGAAAAAAATTGAAAAATTGGAATTTTCCATACAGGGGGCGTGGCATCCACCCCCATTCTTAAAAATTCTTATAGATTAAATGGAGCACTTCCGATTGTTGTAGAACAATGAAAGTTGGTAGGTCGGTAGGGCTTTAGGTACTTAGAAAGAAAAAAATTGAAAAATTGGAATTTAGCATTCAGGGGGCGTGGTATCCACCCACATTATTAAGAATTCTTATAAATTATATGGAGCAGTTCCGATTGTTGTAGAACGATGAAAATTGGTATGTCGGTAGGTCTTAAAGTACTTAGAAGAAAAAAAATCGAAAAATTGGAAGTTTCAGTTCAGGGGGCGTGGCATCCACCCACATTCTCAAAAATTCTTATAAATTATATGAAGCACTTCCGATTGTTGTAGAACGATGAAAATTGGTAGGTCGGTATGCCTTGAAGTACTTAGAAGAAAAAAATCGAAAAATTGAAAGTTTCAGTTCAGGGGGCGTGGCATCGACCCACATTCTTAAAAATTCTTATAAACTATATGAAGCACTTCCGATTGTTGTAGAACGATGAAAATTGGTAGGTCGGTAGGACTTGAAGTACTCTGAAAGGGACAAAAATCGAAAATTTGGAATTGTCCATTCAGGGGGGGGGGCACCCACCCACTTTATCAGAATTGCTATTATTTTTATGGAGCACTTTCGGTTGTCGTAGAATTATGAAACTTTGTAGAGCGGTAGGGCTTGACTTTCACCTGGCAAAATAAATCTTTGCAAAAAGGAGTGAAATCACAACAAAAACATAAATGTTAAAAAAGGAGCCAAGTTCTTATGTGTACAAGAAACCTGTGTGTAAAAAGTCAGCCAAAAAAAGTAATGAGATCTAAAATATATGCCAAGTTTTAAGTTCATGAAGTTTAATATCAAATATCTTAAGTACAGTAATATCCAAACAATTCCAAATCATGACAAAAATTTGGTAATTAATGATTACTGATTAACATTTGGTGGATTTACTTGGCAAGTTTTCTCTTAAATACTTACTTAATCACAAATTTAAAATTTATGAAAACTTGACCAGTGAACCCACCAAATTTTAATCAGTAATCATTAATTACCAAATTTTTGTCATGATTTGGAAGTGTTTCGATATTACTGTACTTAAGATATTTGATATTAAACTTCATGAACTTAAAACTTGGCATATATTTTAGATCTCATTACTTTTTTTGGCTGACTTTTTACACACAGGTTTCTTGTACACATAAGAACTTGGCTCCTTTTTTAACATTTATGTTTTTGTTGTGATCTCTTTTATTTTATGGAACTTAATATTCACTGATAACAAATGAAAGACACTGCAATTTAAAGTGAGAGTAAATTCCATTATCAAGAATATTTCAAACAAAGTTTATGGAAAGAATGATAAGTAGTTCACTGTTTAATTCATAAATTGTTTTAAAGTTAGGGCTTATGTCTGAAAGTTTTATACGCAGAGCAATGTCCAATCTTGACCTTGATTTATCTGTATTTGTTTAAGTATAAGATGAAAAGCCTGATGTTTTACAACTATAAATTGTGGTAAAAGGGAGCAAAGTTGAAATAGCCACTTTTTACTTCATAGTATTTATGTATGTTGTTAACCCAAAAGTCGTTCATTGGCAGATTCAAATAATGTAGAAAGTAGATATTTTAATGCGTATGAACTCTGAAGATCTGTTTGTGGTTCGTAGTCTGGTATCTATGGCTAGCGTTGCAGGTGGACTGCTAATGATAAATGGATTTTGTACCCATATTTGAGGAATTATAGTAAATTTGTTACATTTAAAAGTAGTTTCAATTTTTCAACCATGTTCTATTAAAAAAAAAAATATTTTTTAAATAATAAGGTAGGTTCTCTTAAGATTCTTATTTTATGTTTGAATTGGCCTGTTCTTGAGTTGAAAGCAACATCTAAATCATCTTTTAACACTTAGGGGGAAAACGGGAGACTTGACCATACGGGAGACATGAGCCACTCGCAATATTTCACTCAGACTACCCTTAAATTCTAGAAGAGTTTATACATCCGAAGCAGAAAATGACCTTCTAATTGCTAATGAAAAGGTTTCAGGATCAACATATTATTTTGGTTCCTGGACGAGTAAATGCATTTTTCGATATGAAAAGTTAAACAATTTTTTTTTTCTTTTAATTTCATAACTTTTGTTTGTCTCGTAATTAATTAAATAATTTAGTATATGACCTTATTCCTTGAATAATTGTTTTTGTAAATACCCGTGCAAAATATTGCAACAGCTTACGTAACAGAAATTATAATCTCTTTTGTCTCAAAAAGCGTGGACGGGAGACTTGAACCACTTATTGTAGGGAGACTTGATCATACGAAAATGAGGAGCAAAACCAAAAAAAAGTCAAAAAACTGCCGCAGAGGGGGAAATACAAGGATAACAATGCTCAAATTATGCTTAAAAAAAATCTTACAATCTTCTTACTGTATTTCCCAAGGAGGGGTTTATTTAAGTTTTGTATTTATTTTCATTTGTTACGGTTTTTAAGGTTGTTTTTAATTTTGTATCAATACTTTCGTGTATACATTTTTAAAACATTTTTCTTAGCAAATAATACGTTAAATATAGTAACAGTTGAGTTTTATGAAAATCATAGACGGTGATCTCATTTTTTGTATTGTTAACTTGTTCAATTTGGGTATGTTCAAGTCTCCCCCAGGGGGTGTTCAAGTCCCCCGTAGGGGCGGGAGACTTGAGCCGAAAATCTTTCTTCAAACAATTTGCTCTGGGTTGAAACCGATTGCATATATTTGAAGCCAATTTAACTTGTTTCAAAATAGATAAGTGTAGCTTTATAGAGATGTATCTTTCATGCGGCTGAGATAAATAGACAAGTTTTTATCAACAATTTTACAAAAAGTGGCTCAAGTCTCCCGCCTTCCCCCTACGATATATTTCTCAGTCGAGTCTTGGTCTGTGATTTCTCGGAACACTGCATTCCTTAATTGGATGTGCGATTTTATGCATGAAAAGTTTCAATAAACGTAATATTTCAAAATTCAAAGCAAACGTTATTAAATTACCCACGCAACTTGAAGGAAACCGCATAACTCAATCTTGATCATATCAAATCTTCTTGAAATTATTATTTTAAATAAAAACTTACCACTTTGTTTGAATAACCCCATATGTACATACCTTGCAAGAAGAACCTGAATATCGAAATAACTTTTATCAAATGTGTTAAAAAATTATTCTCTGCTTACGTCAACTGACATATTCCATTACCACAAATAAAACGACTTAGGTAAGTGAATTTTCAAACGAAGTGATAAATGATTATGGTAAAGTTATCCAATTTAAATATTAAAACACATCCAAGAATTTGAGCTCTCTGACATTGAATAGCTTTTAATGTTATGAAAAGTTAATTTCGAAAATAATCCAGCAGAACCCACATGAAATTTTTGTTGTGATTTTAATGAATATCTTTCCTTAAGATAATCAACAACACAACCAAAGAGAATATTCATTTGGATAAAAAAAAATATGTATGTACCTACTCTTTTTAAGACAAGCACTCCAGGGTACAAGCAAAATTTATTACCATCTTAATATGGTGGTTGTGTATTTGATCTAATAAATTCCATTTTCAGTTGAAGGACTTTCCTTCTTTTGTATTGTTTAACCAAACCAGTGCCTTTCGCAATACTTCTACTTTTGAAACACTCAACTTTCACTTCTGGCCTGGGACTCCTCTGCTGCATGGTTTATTTTTCTTTCAATACTTTGTTTTGAACATAAATAAACTCAGGAACAAATAAAACCACCCATCTTGTAATAAAATTAGACTTTTCTCTATAAATAGCTTGAAGCCTTTTTTAACTTTGTATGGAATTCAATATTTTTCCCCACATATTAAAGGAAAAGAAAATTTAATTTATTAAAGAAAAAATTATAAAAATATTATTGTTTGTCCCACGCAATGAATTAAATAAAGTTTAATAAAAACTTTTGAGTTAAAGTTTTTGGTTAATTCACACACGCGTTGCTCTCGTAGTACCCAATGAAAAAGAAACTGAGTTTTGGGACACCCTGTATTGTAATTGGATATACAGATATTGTTTTAGAGTTGGTGATAAAATTTAAATATTAATCATAAACAAATACTAAAATTGCTTTTATCTGAACTCCTTCTAAATTTTATCGGTTTCAACATTGTTGTAGAAAAAGGATATTTTAGGGACATTTTAGTTTAACTGAGTTTGCCTCATATCCCTGGATACAAAAAAGAGGTTATTTCCTTCGCACATGCGAAGTGTATGAGAAAAAGTATTAGGGATTAGGGGACAATTATTGTGACAGCAAAATATCAGGTGTTGTTTCTACTCATTAACTAGAATAGCTTACCAAAAGTGATTTTTGAAATTTAATGAGATAAAACAGAGCTTTCAGTTTACAAGGGCATTTAAAATATTTTTAAACTTAAAAGCATTTTGTGAAACCAAAAAGCATAATTTAACAGCTAAATGACCTTTTAAAAATTAGAAGCTTTTTGTGAAATTGGCCATTAAAGTTCGGGTTTTAAAAAGTATATTAAATTTAAAATCACTTTCTGAAACCAAAAGGGTGTTTTTTTTTAAAGGTATAGAACTTCAAGTTGGCAACACTATTTTAACTGGTGGCCATTTTGTCAGCTGTCAAGTGATACATTTTTATTAGTTTGGTTTGGCATTTCAACATGAATAGACTGACGCCTGAACAACGCTTCCAAATTGTGTCAAATGGGCTCAAAATGAGATTGCCGTTGATCCCAATTTTCATAAGCGAATTTTGTTTAGCGATGAAGCTCACTTTTGGTTGAATAGATACGTCAATAAACAAAGCTGCCGTATTTGGAGTGATGATAATCTTCAATTGTATATTGAGACACCGTTACATCCACAAAAACTGACTGTTTGGTGTTCTTTATGTTTTGGTGGAATAAAAAACGATGCTGGCCAGAACGTTAAAGTCAATAGTGAGCAGGCCTGCCGTTTTAGTTTCTGAGAAAGCAGTATTTCAAGAAAAAAGCAGTGCACAGCAGTGCGGCAGCTAAATATTCAATTGTTTATAGGTATACATTTAAGTCCTTTAAAATGAAAATATAGTTCATAGAAAAATTATATATACCTAACTACATTTTTGATCATTGCTTACTTTATTCCAGCATGCTGCTGTGGTGGCATTCAGAAGATTTCATTACAGAAAAAACTTTCACTATAGCGTTTGTACAAGTTCTTGTCCAAATCTTTTGCTCTTATGAAAAGAGGGTTACCAAAAGTCTTTTCTTTTTTGAGTAAAATTTAACTTAACCAGCCCCGGATCTTCGATTTTTCCGAACCGGGGCAAAAACTTGATTTTGGTGCCCCTGCAGTTTTTGATAAAAATTAAAAATAAAAACACACACTTGGTTCGATTTTTCGTCACTGGGATATTAAAAATTTTTAATGGATGTGCAGTCCATACGTATTCAGCAACGTTTCACGTTCAAATCAAATCTGCTGGAATCTATAAGATATGGTTCGTTCCCGAATTTATCATGGGAGAACTATTGAAAATCCATTCACAAACGATTCAAATACCTACGGAAGAAAAATGTAATTTTACGAAAGGACAACATTTCGAAAAGCAAACATTACGCAAATTAAAGTATCGAAGTACAAAGTTTCGAAAAAAATTTTAAACCCTCGTAACTTCGTTGTTGCTTGAGCGATTTCAATTAAATTAGCAGAGGTGATAGCTGAGCCAGAGTTATAGCAGAAAAAAGTATTACCATTCAAAATATCATAAACGTAGAGGACTTCAGAAAGCATCCTACGTTTTGCAAGGCTTAACAAATTTTTTAGTTTTAAACGGCTTTCGTATGGAGGCAGCACAAAATTCTCGCGATTGCAATTGAAGCTTCTCAGTGCAAGTAAAAGGAATTGTTTTTGGAAGGGTTCTAGTTTTTTAACGTCGACATCAAATAAAGGTGACCTAACGATGCTGCAGTACTCAAGAAGAGGGCGAATTTAGGAACAATATATTGCTTTGGTAATATAAGGGTCATTAAATTCTTTTGACCTACACTTCACATATCCTAACATGCTGTTACTCTTAGAACAAACTTTGTCAATTTGATGCTTAAAAGTGAGGCGAGAATCGACAAGTATGCCCAAGTCTTTTAAAACTTTACTTCTTTCGATGTTTTTTCCGTCAATAGTATAGTTAATAAGACATACATTTTTTCTTCTAGCAAAAGAGATCACATTAAATTTTGTGACATTTAACGACACCATTTATATTGCACCATTTGACTAGAGTATTAATATCTTTTTGTATTTTGAGCCCATCACTCACATTGTTAACTAAGTACATTGAATAACTTGAGATCATCTGCAAATAACAGAAACCGACAATATTCAAACAATTCAGTCAAATCATTAATAAATAACAAAAAAAACAGGGGATTAAGGTGGCAACCTTGAGGAACACCCGTGGTAACATTTATTGCACGAGAATTAACACCACAAAATTTCACATACTAAGCGTCGCAATTCTCAATTTTTTCAGTCACATGGATTTGACGCCCCTGTTAGCTAATGTCTTACGATACATCTTAATAATAATCTTTGAAGGAAAAAGAACATATATCTCATTCGATCCAAATGTCACCCAATCGGCCTACAATTACTTTTTTCCAGAGCAGTAAAAAACAACTTCAAGAATGTTTGATCTCTTAAAGGTTTTAGTATTCGTTTGCATCGGAGCCACCCTTCAATAGAGTTTGACAGTTATCGATGGCTCGAAAAAGGGAACGAGCTATATTTTGACGGAGAAAGTGTAGGCATTTCGATCCGAAAGTCAACCAATTTACCTAAAATCATCTTTATCCGAAGCAGTTAAATTTCAGATTTTTTTTGAAGTTTTTTTTATCCATCCGCATTATAAATGTATATTACATATACCCCATCAAACGCAGGCGTTAGGTGAAGACAACTCGTTTAAGATTTTTATTTGATTCCAATTATTCGGTTTGGTTCGACTGTTAGAGAATAAACAGAACTAAAACAGAACCGCAAGCATTCATTTTAAACAAATCGCTAAACAGACGGTTTGAATTTCACTTGGCGAATCTAAACGCACCCCAAAACTGAAAATCTTTTTTTTCCCAACCTTTACTTTAGATTTCTATGATTTTTGAATTCGGTTATTTATGGAGTGGAATTTTTTTAAATCTTACGATTTTTTGGAAATTATATTTTACGTTTTAAACCCTGCCATGTTAGACTTGGTTTTTTCTTGACTCGATTTAATAAACCGACAATAAAATGAACAAACAGATATTATTCCGAGGGCAGAAAGTTTGAAATAATTTTTAGTTCAAATGGTGAAATGGTAGAAAAAAAAACAGCTAAAGGCTAACGGAGAAATACAGTTTAAAATTCTATATCCGCATACCATTTCATTAAGTGTCGGCAATTCTTTATATTGTTTTTTAGGCATATGGATTTGGTGCCCCTGGAAGCTGCCACCCGGGACACAGGCCCCGGTTTGCCCCCCCATAGATCCGGGGCTGAACTTAACAAACGGTTTTCGAGATATTCAAAAATAATTGAACTTCGTTCCTCTAACAACTAAAATCTATCTAAAATTTTGTTGTGAAATGAAATCAAATAAAAACGAAATCACCCCCTTATTCAAGATGTTGGCTTTTCCCCTATAGTCCAGTCATATTATATTTTTAATATGCAAATTGTGAGGTTGTTTTGATTTGTACGTTTTTTTATGTTTTCGGGGATGCTCAATCCGAAACTGAGGTTTGCCAACCAAATTTCGTGACGCAACACAGAAAAAAATGCAAAAATAAATTTTTTGGGAGTTTTTCACTAATGGCTCGAAAACTACCAACTATGGACTCAAGCGCAAGTCGAAAATTGACGTGTTTCTGACTGTTTTCGAAAATCCACTCGAAAGCTCTAAGAAATTACAAAATTTGAATTCTTGTCTATAACATGAACCAAGATATACTGATGGTCTTTGATGCGCTGAGTTCGAATCTAGCCTTGGAATTGCTCTAGCACGTTACGTTTTTGAGATATTTGAATCTAAAGATTTAAAAAAAAATGCATTTTGTATGCAAATTCGAAGTTATATTTTTTTCTCGAGGTAATTCTTTTTCGAAAAAAATGTTTATGGTCAATCTGAAGTATGAACATTTTACTTTCTTTAATTCTTTTCGAATACCTCCATTCGTCTTCGAGAATCGTTGATTTTCGTCTTACTACCTAATTCGAAAAATCCATCCAATTTGTGGTCAAATGGGCAAATTGTGTGTGGATATCGCATCACGAAATTTTGTTGGCAAACTCCAGATTCGGATTCAGCACACCCGAAAGCATAAAAGAGCGAACAAATCAAAACTTCCCCACAATTTGCTCGCAAAGAGCCTTTTTGAGCACAAATTGACTGGACTATTACCCAGGGTCCCAAAAACTTAGTTTTATAATGAGAAGATATGTACCTATAGTAAAACACAAATCGTATAATAAATGTTGCCTATCAATTAATGCTATTTTGATAGACCGTTTAACTTAACTTGCTTAAATATAAGAGTTTTTATTGTATGAACAGAAGATTTTTAATATTTTTTTTATAAAATTACAAGTTCAATAAAAAAAATTATAGCTTTAGAGAAAGCACTGAATTTTCCCCGCCCTCTTTCAACCCCCAAACATACATATTACATACCTTGCTAAAATTTAGGGTAATTTTTGGGAATTCTTCAGGACGTCAAACAAATCTCTCTTCTTAAATTCAGCTTTGACGACATTTTTCGAAGTAAAAGTCTAATTTTCCAAAACAAGAGAGATCCTTCAATAGAATTTTTTTCAACTACAGTTCATTTAATTTTAATTAGTAACCATCCCGAATTCAAAATCTTATACTTTGCAATTTTCTACTCTTCATTTTAAAATAACATAAATCACCAGCAACATTTGTTTGTAATATTTATTCATTCAGTTTCCAGTTTTCATTTTAATAACTTCGTTCTCTTTTAAATAAATTTAATAAAGTTTTTCTGAATTTGTAATTCGGTTTTTATAATTATTTTTGCATTGACTATCGACATCAAGCTTTCAGTCAGCCTTTTCAACTTTCAAGTTGGATTTTTGGCTACTGACTATAGGTAAGATCATCCGTAAGCACAAAACCCACAGTTTTTGGCAGATTGACTACAGTTTGCAATGTATAATATTTTGTTCATTAAATGTCAACAAAAAGTCTGAAGCTTCTATGGGAGCAGAAAATAAAATCTGAAAATTACAAATTTCAGAAATTTTGTTTGGAATGCCAACATCTACATATTTCGTTAGGCGTTTTTTTTTTGCATTTTTTGCCTGTTCTTAAAAAAAAACTATTTTTTCAAAAAAGGACTACAATTTTGTGGAAAGGATTATGATTTTGGGAGGTGCTAGTAAAATCAAATAATAAATTATTTGAAAATGGTGCATGTAAAACATTTAAAGCAGTACTTTGGTCGTGTTAGCAGGACGGCAGTACGGAGTTTTAAAAAGCTGTACAAATACCGCAATTGCAGTACTTTGACAGCCCTGATGGTGACCGCTATAGAGTAATGATTACTCTTCGTTTACTTTTTCGTTCATCAATTGAACAACCATGATGTGCAGGAGCTGTAGTTTCCACAAGACAGCGCAACATGTCACAGAGCACGTGCCACAGTTAATTTATAATAAAGGAAACGTTTGATAACCGCATAGTTTCACGTTACGGACCTGTGAATTGGCTTCCAAGATCGTGCGATTCAACGCCGCTTGACTATTTTCTATGAGGATATGTGAAGTTGCTAGTCTACGCCGATAAGCTCAAAACGATTGACCACTTGGAGGACAACATTCGCAGAATTGTTTGGCTGTGATAAATAAAATTTATTATGTGATGAAGTTTTGTAATCTCAGTTCAAGTCTTTATACGGATACAGAATCGAATTAGGCGTGAAATTATGAAAACATTTATCATTTCAGAACTTCACAGAACGAGAACTGACCCCCTGGTTTCCGAAATTGTGCGCCTTAACAAATATAGATTTATTCCTTTGGGGCTGCCTTAAAAAGGGGGTCGATGTGAATAAATCCTTAACAATTGATGTCTTCAAAATTAAAATAACGAATGACAAATTCACCTAAAAATGGACCTACCGAACACGTTCCACCATGAATAGATGGTTGGGGCTTGGCCTGAACGAGACAATCACTTTGCACCCCACTATTAAAAATGTTATAAAATTATCTTTCAAATACTCGTAAAAATAAAAATAAGTGGGTACCTCAGGCATATGTATGTACATTGTGCAAAGCTTGTTATTATTTTATAGTAACAAAAAATCCCTTCAAAATAAAAATAAAAGAACAATTCTTACGCTCATAAAACTTGCTGATTAAGTTTGGCTGACCATTAAAATGAGCATTCAGAAGAAACCATAAAAATATTTGCACTCCAAAGGTCTTATTTATCAGGAGGGGGAAAGTGTAGATTCTTGACTGAAATTTATTTTTCGTGTAATTAAGGATCAACTTTGGTACATGATTCAAAGGCACTTTTTAACGTTGAATCTAAAAAGCAAAACTACGCTGATACAACTACCTTCGCGATAGAAGTCCTCCTTAATAGAAAAAAACGGTATTTTGTGTAAAGCAAACAGCTAATATATTATTCTTCAAAAAATATATTCATGTTTTTCATAGCAAGGTACCTAAACATTTGTTCCAAGTTTCATCAATATGTCATAACATGTTTTCCAGAACTGGCAATATTTTACTTTTTTCACTGAAAATATAGTCACCTTTACGAAAAATAAATGTTTAAAGGTTCGTGGTAGGGTCTGAGTTCTTGGCACCCCATTTGTGGGATATTCACAAAAAGGATAGTCATCAAATTTATCAGTGATTGGTCAAAAAATGTAAACCAAATTAAAAAATTGGTCATTCATAGAAAATTTTTAACCAATGCTTAACATTTTTCATGGTCATAGAAATTTTTGACACCTCATTCGGGGGATATTCGCAAAAACTACAAAGGATCTGAAAGGCCAGCTAATAATAAAAAAAAGTTCAAATTTTTAATAAAGTTCTAGTTCTGAATTTAAATTATTATAACCATTAAAAGTGTTTCCGTTTTCTAGAAAATTTTATTTTTGGTTTACATGTTTTAATATATCTAATGGCTCCTCACATTCTGAAAAAAAATTACTAATAAAACATAAAAGCTATACTTAGTAAAAATCTTTGCGCGCGACGGTGGGATATTTGGGTATTAATTAGGGTCAGGTGAAGACAAACAATTAACAGACCCAAAGCGAGGAACGCACTTGCTCACTTTATTTCACCAAGAATTAAACTTTGATCATAGAAAAATGTATCAGAAAGGAAAACATCTTTGGCAGATATAAGTTGGAAAGCACATTCTACACAAAACGACATCAGATAACGGCTTCCGACTAATCGACTTTGCTGCAGCTTGTAATACGGTGATAGGTAGCACTAGGTCCCCCAGGCGAAGGATACACACAGCAACCTGGCGAACTGCAGATGGTCGAACCGCCAACCAATTCGACCACGTGATAATTGGCGCAAGGTACGCATCGAACATCTTGGACGTGCGAACTTTCCGAGATGCAACTGTGGACTCTGACCACTTTTTTGTTGTGACAAAGTTCAGAGCCCAACTGTCCAACGAAAAGAAAACGAAGACCGCCCAAAGAAAGAAATTCAACATTGCATGCCTTAGCACATCAAGAAAGCCAGAGACTACAGTGAGCAATTGACCGAAAAACTATCTGCCGTACACCCAGCCACAAGCGTCAACAACCAGTGGAACCAGTATCGCGGCATCATAAAGGAGACAGCCGAGGCCACCATAGGCTATCAACCACCTAGAAAAAAGAACCCGTGGTTAGACGATGAATGCGCGGTATTGAAGCAGGAGTCGGAAAAAGCACGAATGCAAATGCTGCAACGGAAAACAAGAGCAGCAAGAAAATAGTACCGTGAAAAGAGAAGGAAAGAGGAAAAGAGCATCCGCAACCTCTCAGCTCAAGTATCTCGTAAAGTCTAGCACCACCACCAACACCCGCCAGTTCTACAAAACAGCCAAGCAACTGGCATCTGGTTATATGACTGGCACGCAAGCTCTTCGAAACAGCGAAGGGAACCTAGTCACCGAAGCACAGGGAATTGTAGACGTGTTTAAGCAGCATTTCCAGCAATTGCTTATGGAGCATTATGTAGAGGGGGCGACAGGGGAACAAAGAAGCATGAGACCAGTCAATGAAGATCCAGTCCCAACGCCCAGTACTGAAGAGATTAAGAAAGCCATCCATAAGCTTAGATTTTAGATTTTATTTCATCGAAAGAGATTTTTCTCAAGTTTGGCTGTACATATTTGTTTGTTAACATTTATCTAATTTTTAATATTTTAGGAATTTTTTATTTTTTTTGAAAGTGTAACTAAAATGATTAAGCACAACAAATCCGCTGGATGGGATGGCCTACCTGCGGAACTCTTCAAGCATGGAGGAGATGTCCTGGTAAGTGCATGCACCAGCTCATCAACCAAGTGTGGGAGGAGGAAAGTATGCCCGACGACTGGTCAAATAGCTCTATATGCCCAATCTACAAAAAAGGTGATCCTATGTCCTGCAAGAACTACAGAAGCATACCTATCCCTGCGTACTATGTGAGCGTCTAAGACCATTCTGCAACACTATGATTGGCACGTACCAGTGTGGCTTCAGGCCAGGCAGATCAATGCTAGACCAAATGATCCCGAAAAAACTGATCCATGCCGCATGACGTTACAAAATACGGGGTGCAACGTGCAAATGGGTAACAGCTCATCCGAGTTATTTCAGACATGTACAGGGTTCAGACAAGGAGATGCGTTACTATGGAATTTCTTTAACTTAGTCCTGGAGCAGATAGCGCGCAAGAGTGGTGTTAACATGGAAGGCACTATCTTCAACAGGTCTTCTCAACTGCTTGGCTATGCGGACGACATCGACATCATCGGCCGCTCCAAGAGAGCTGTACTTGAAGCATTCACAGCTATTGATGAGCAGACGAAACGCGTTGGTCTTGATTCGAATTAGGACAAAAAAAAGTATATGCTATCAACAAACAAAGCCTCATCTGTCCGTCACCTAGGACAAAATGTCACTGTTGGTTGCAGTAACTTCGAGCTATTCAAGGAGTTCACCTACCTCGGAACAAACATCAATTCAACGAACGACACCTTAGTGGAAATCCGACGAAGAACTATTCCACCGTAGTTAAATATAGGATGTTTGTGGAGTGTAAGAAACAGTGTAGTGAAATTTCCATCGTTCTTAGTTATAGTCAGGCATCAATGAACGATGCCATCTCAAAAATTTAGAAAATCAGGTTACCTAGTTCTTGCAATCGGTTAACGATTTAATAAAAAACCTGCGCTCACACAGTCAATAAGATCATTGTTTATGTAAAAATAAAAAAATAAAGAACTAATTAACCATAGTGGAGGGTAAGGGAATAGGTATATTCAAAAAGTTGGGCAGATCTGTTGAAAATAGTGCCTTCTGTTTTAACTGTGCACTATTTGCTCCAGAACGAGATTGAAGAAATCACATTATAGCGCACCTCCATGCCAAAATCCTGTGCATGCTTGGAATAGATAGGAAGAGATTTTCCCTTGTTGCATATTGAATTGCGTATTTTCCAATGTACAGTGCCACAACTGGATAAGTCTTCCTGAGATCCCAAGGCCAGCTAGTGCCATATAGAGCTCCTTACGAGGATTTCTATTATATGCCGTTCTGAAGTCGATGAGTCTCGACTTGAAATTCGGTGGTCTTTTGCAGGATTTGCATGAGAGTGGATATTTGGTCTATGGTTGATTCGATCTGCCTGGTCGGAAGCCACACTGATACTTGCCAATTATAGTGCTGCAGAACGGCTTAAGATGCTCACACATCACACTGTACGTTGGATGGGATATGCCTCGATAGTTCTTGCAGGACATTTTTGTAGGTGGGATATAACGAGCTGATAAACCAGTCATCGAACATGCTTCCTTCGTCCCAAACTTGGGTCATGAGTTGATACATGCAGGCTTTGAACACATCCCCTCCGTGCTTGAAGAGCTCCCCTGGTAAACCAACAGACTCAGCAGCCGTTTTGTTCTTGAGCTTCCTTATAGCTAAGTCTAACTCTTCTTTATACTGGGTGGTGGTACTGGGTCTTCATTGACTGGACTGGAGTCAATGGTTTGCTTCCCGTCCTATTTCTCGCTCTTGCTGATGTCTATTCATCAGCTGCTGGAAATGCTCTTTGAATACATCTTCTATGCCCTATGCTTCGGTGACTAGGTTACCTTTACTTTTTTATAAAACTTCCAAGTGCTTGTTTCGATCGTGAGACTCTTTGATCTTCTTGAGCTGGATGGCTGCATACGCCCTCCTCTCTCTGGCAGGGTCTTTCTTCCTTAAGGCAGTTCGTACTTCCATTTTATTTGACAGTTGAGCTCTAAACTAAATGGTCAATTCTTAGCAGTGGAAACCTAGTGCTACTTATGACCGTATTATACGAGCTACTGAAGTCTATTACTCGGAAGCCGCTATCATTTGTCTCTTCATGGATGGCGGTTATTCCAAAATAACTGGTTTTCGGTTATTCCGGTTTTTGTCTATCCGGTTTAACCTGCTGGTTTCAACCGGACGAAAAAACCGGTTTTTTAAATAACCGTTTTTTTTTTTTTTTAGAAAAAAAAGTTTTTTTAAGTTTTTTTTAGGTTAAATAGATACTTATTCGAAGAAATACAATTTATATGCAACAAACAGTTTCTTTTTCTGTAAAGGCTATGAGGATTTAGTGGCCAGTATTTTTCGTCTAAGAAACCGGTTTAAATCAAAAAAGTAAATTTTATGAAGCCTCTTTGGAACAAATCCTGGTTGATGTAAAGTTTGACTTCACTCAGAAACGAACTTTTAACTTCTACCAGAAATGAGCTTCGTCCGACTCGATCCTACTCGGAAAGTTGCTTTAAAAAAAAAAATAACTGAATGTGGATACAGTCATGTTTATTTAAAAAAGGTACATTTTTAGATTAATATCTTCAAATAGAGCATTCGTGCTTTATTTTCAAATTTTTTTGTTTTCGTGAAATAAAAATATTTTACTCCTTTAAAACTCAACTGAGCAACGAATGATCACTTCATAAGCTCCAAACCAGGTTCAAAAATATGTCTTACCCAACTCAATGCTACGATAGCTGCTTATAAACGGGGAAAGTAGGAAAAATGTTGAAGGTTGCACACGAACGCAAGTCATATGAGATTGAGACAACGAATTCCTGTTTCGAAGAAGTTTTCTGTATTTTTTTTTATTTCGGTGCTGGTGTGGAAATGTCAAAGCAAATAACCGGTTTTCTTTCATCCGGTTGTTGGGTTTTAGAAAAAACACCGGTTTAAACCGAAATAAAAAAATCTCCGAAAAAAACCGGTTAACCGAAACAAAATAACCGGTTTCGGTTTTAAGTTTTAACGGACCGGTTTTTCCCATCCTTATCGTGGCTGCTGATGTTTGTCAATAAAAGTCTAATAGAGTAAGATCCCAGGACCGCCAGACATACGTCATTTTATCATAGCTGAATTTTTGTCTGTGAATGCACACTAGGGTAGGTATGAACGAATGGATAATACGAACCACGAACCCGGGTGCGTTTCGGAGGTATTTAGTGCTAAAAGTGCATAAAATTGATGCAAAATTACGTTATTTTATCAAAGCTGGTTTTTTGATATGTTTTAAAGAAAGTTATGATTAACTTATTTTGAAACTTACCAGACACCTACATGGGTGCACAATGTCAGCCAGATACCATTAAAGGTGCCAAAAAAAATCGTGAAATTTCATTATAATATCAAAGCTGAATTTAATATATGTTCTTCGGGAAACTGTTACAATATATTTCCCAAGCTGCCCAAGGAACATATTATGCAATATAAAACTTAAATTTGATATTATAACGTAAAATATACGATTATTTTGACAACTTTGGGGTGTCCAGTGAATCCAAAGCCCCATTGCAGGTGCCTGGTCGCTTGAGAAATATTGTGAAATAGTTTTCCGAAGTGCATGAAACGTTTACTTTGCCACTAAAACGTAAACTAAAATATTTGTTTGAAAACGTCAAAGGTGTCTGGCTGACATTTGGTCCCTCTGTAGGTGTCTTCTTTGTATATATAGACTATAGTACTATTATGAAACGGATTTTTATGCTTCTACAAGTGCTCTATAGACGGCGTTTGTGTATCCAACAAATCAATCAAGAACAAGCAGCAAAATAGAGAGGATTTTATTATTTTGATTCTGTTTACAATAGGAGTCATGACAACGAGAAAAACAGGATAAAGAAAATGAAAATTTTGTTATTATGATATGGGTATATATTTATGTATAGGTGTGTTTATTTTTTTCAGCAAAACAATCATAATTTAGGGACCTATTTAATTTTGAATATTCAATTTTGTTGAATGAAAATAGGTTTCAAAGCAATGTTGACCTTTTTCTATGTCTATTAGCAGAAAAAACATGTAGCAATGTTGCTACGTTTTGCTGCAAGGATATTTTTTGTTCATTTAAATTTTTCTAAATTATTTTGAAGTCGTAAGCATTTCCTAAAAAGTTCCGTAAACGCGGGACGCGGCAATTTTTTAAGGGTGGGGGGGTAAATTCAGTTTTTCTCGAAAACTATCAGTTTTTTTTTGAAAGAATGTGAAGGTACAAATTGTAGCTTATGTAATTCTACACAAAAAAGGTTAACATACTTTTTCTCATACAGATTCAGAGAAAATCATGCAAAAACTTCATGGTGGAGCAAATTTTGTCAAAAAATTTATTAAAATTTCATTAATCGACGGGAAAATTTTGTGTACGATTTGTGTTTGGCTACATCTCCTCATTATAAAATCAAGTTTTTGGGGTGCTCGTGGTTAAGGGAAGGCCGCTATCTTGAAAAAGAAAGTGATTTGGTTTTTATTCAACATTACGCTTAAAATTCATTTTACAATAATAGACTAAGAGCCCACAGCAGATTTTGGGTGTGATTGATAGCAAAAAAAGAAGTATAGGCATCGAAAGCTTCATTAAAGGCTATTCAAAAAATCAAAGTCTTGCAGTCCACAACTGGGGCATTTGCGAGAAACAGTGCATCGAAAAAAAAAATATGAATGCAACTTGGAGGATAATCGTGTTGGCCGAAATTGCTTTCACCCCTCCCAAGATAAGCTCTGCGGATCCCATATCACGGAATCTGAGATCAGACACCCCAAAAACTTGGTTTTATAATGAGGAGATGTAGCCAAACACAAATCGCACGAAAATTTTGCCCATCATCGATTAATGAAATTTTAATACATTTTTTGAGAAAGTTTGCTCCACCATGAAGTTCTTGCACGATTTTCACTGAATCTATTGATTCTCTTTTGTGTAGCCACAATGATAGTTTTCGAGAAACTAGGAGAAAACTGAATTTTCCCCCTTTAACGCACCTTCAAAATTTTGCCCTTGCCCAAATTTACAGAAGTTTTTAGGAAATTGTTACAACGTCAATACAAAGCTCTTCACGATAATTCAGCTTTATCGGAATTTTTTCGAAACAAAAATCTAATTTTCCTTGGCTATTAGATTAGCGAGTCAAAAAATTTTCAGTTAATAAGATGACAACAAATGAGAATGGGCAAATTGGTCTAAATATCCACCACGTACATAGGTACATAGGTACATATAGGCACCCGCAGGTTTTTTCCAGGGGAGAGCAGACACCAAACCTTCAATTTTGAGATTACAATTTTCGAAAAAATATATTTAAAGAAGAGTACCTACTTTTTTGAAAATGTTGGTATGCAATATTATTTCAACTAATATGATATTTGTTTGTAAAAAATTAAATCCCTTAAGCCTTAAGTAAGACAATTGAAGACAAAACAAAACATTCTATTATTATTTTTGCATAAATGCCAGTAATTGTTTACTGTTCAACTAAATTAATTGTTAAAAGTGATGGAAAACTGTAGTTTTAATATAATGTATAGTAAAGAAACTATAATTAACCATTTAATGTTCGGACTTCTGGTTTAAACAATAATTTTACCTAGGAAATTGCTTAGAATGTCAATTTTATATGTACATTAGGGTGGTCGTTAGAATGTTTTTTAATATTTGGATGGACCTAAATCAGCTCTAAATGAAAACAAAAATTTTCATCCCTTATAGTCGCTTTTTTTTTTTTTGGAAATTCGGGTAAAATCTGCCGACAAATTGAGCATATAGGTGAGAAGTAGAAAAGAAAAAAATCCTACTGGAGGGGGGGGGGGGGGGGAGGGGTAATATCTCGCACTACTTGGACGGGAGGGGCAATTTAATAAAATAGTTGCATAAAATAAAAAGAAATAATTAAAAAACAACGGCAACACTTGCAGTAATGTTTTGTAGTTTTTTTGGAAAGCCAGAATTCCATTTTAATAGTTGATTATAAAATAAAATTCTTTGAATAAACAATTTCAGCAAAATCTGTTTTCAAAAATATTATTAAAAAAAAATAATAAATTTTATATGCGTATGTATTAACAATATTACTTACAGTAAATTAAGTGGGGTTTTGTATGTAAATGAAAATCCACACAAGTGCAGTAGCCCAGTAAGAATAGACATAAAAATGCCAAAGAAAGGAAAAAATTTGTAACAGGCTGATTTTTGGTACACACGTTGGAATTGGGGTTACCTATAATCTGACAAAAGTTCTTAAATATCCGATGACTGCTAGTCCCGTTATTAGGGGTCAAAGGTCACGAAAATAGGTTTTTGGTAAAGGGTTCAACGAACAAACCTTATTTACATATTACTTAAAATATACCTATGACCAATTTTGTTAACTTGTGTTTTTTCGAAAGTCTTCCTTCCTGTGTAATTATCTCTATCTAAGTCCTACCAACTGACGGAACCACAACTGCAACGTGCAACCACTTTTTTATCGGACCAAGTCCCAGTAGCCCATGACGAAAAAATGGTATAATTAGGAAATAGTTCTTACAAAACTGAATTTCGATGGAAAATTCTATTCAACTTTACCCAGCTAAATTGAAAAACTTATCAAAACTTCATTTATTGATGGATAAAATTTTGTATACAATCTGTATTCAGGTTTATCTTCTTTTTATCAAATAAAATTCTTGGGTGGAAGAGATAAGCCCGTTTTTTTCAAAAAAGGGTGTAAGCGGTGAATTTATTTTCTAATACCTCATTCCAATTTCATTTTACAACGAATAATTCAAGAACCAGAAACTTTCAGACAGTCTTATTTTTTAAATAATCAGCTATTAATGAAGTCTCAAAGTTATAGCGTTTCAAAATTTGACTTTTGATTTTGACCGTAAAGTGACAAACAAATATTTTTGGAAATACATATATACATATCTTGAAAACTGTTATATTTTTTCAAAAATCTGGCTGGTTTAATAATTTTTTATAGAATTCTACACAAGAAAGATTACTACACTATTTCGCTAGAGAAACAGATTTTGGGAAAAATGTGCACAAACGTTACAAAACTATAATTGATATCTTTTCAACTCTAAAAATTTGTTTCTCATACAAAAAAAGTGTTATAATCTTTCTTTTGTATAATTTCATGAGCTTAGATTTAAATCCTTTGAAAAAATTAACGGTTTTAGAGATATGTACATATTTATAAAAACAGTTTTTTGTCCATTTTACCGTACAAAATAAGTTATCAAATTACTTACCATGTATCTAATATGCTGATGCAAGGAAAATGGGGGCCCCTAAAAAATATTCGATACGGGGCCCCCAAAGTGTTCGCTATAGTATATACGCTAGAGTTATAGCTATTTCACGAGAGCCACCTCGATCATCATAATCCTTTAGTGGTGCTAAGTCTAGTTATGCTTATATTAATAATTGAAAGACGGCAAAGAGTGTTTTCAATTAATACGAGCATAACCAGACTAAGCACCACTAAAGGAGTCTGATGATCGAGGTGGCTCTCGTGAAATAGCTATAACTCCAGCCTGTATACTTGGTGGTAACACACACAAGTTGTTGTTCATTCAAAATTATTCAATAATACTAACAATTTGCATACCAAAATTGTACTAGTTATAAATTTCACATCCGTGAATATTAAAAAAATAGCGAACGCCGATCGAAATCGGCCCAACGGTTCGCGCCGGTCATACCGGGATTAGTTCAAGGATTACAACAGTTCTTTAAATTTAAGATCTATTTTATTAAGTATTGACACGTTCACGTCTAGCACAAGACTGACTTCCTAACCCACCCAATCGATACCTGCCCGGCCATTCGCAACGCTGAGTCAGCTATTCCTGCTACCGGACAGCTTAAGGTATACAGTATCATGAACTGAACTTGTGCAATGTGCAGGTGCTTCGTCAGCAGGTTCCCACAAATGCATTTGGTTCATCGACATTCATTGGGCTCATATTCCCGAAGGTCAATGTCGCTGGCTCGTGTTAACTTACTTAAAAATGTTTTAAGAATTTTCTATAATACCTACATATGTATATAAAAATTTATTTATTAAAAACTGCTCAAACTATTTTAACTTTGTTTTTCAAATCCGATGGCATTCTTTTTTCTAATTTTTATTTTCCACACAATTATATTTGATCAAGAATTCAGATGGTATTTTCTTTTCTTGCATCAAAATATTGAAGGAGTTTGTTTTGCTAATTTAAATATCGTATTTTATGCCTTTAAGCATTTGTCTAATATTGTTCATGTCCTTATAGCTACCTACATATATACCAACAATTTTGCTTAAGCCTTCAGCCTCTTGAACATAAGGGCAAATACGTGCGACCGTGTGTATTTTAATTAATTTTAAAAAACAAAAACGGAAAGAACCCTCACCGTATCAATGTATATGTATATTTCTTATATCTACGACTGAAATAAAACAATAACAAAAAAATAACAAACACGAATATAAAAGAAACAAAAAAAAAAAAAACAACAAATATATTCAACTAGCCTAAGAACTACACAAAACTATACATGCATACATTCATATTCATCATTATCCTCTTTGCATGTATATTTAAAAAAAAAAACATAGCTGAAAAAAAATTATTGGGAAAATAAGAGAACTTTCCCACATTAAAGCATTTTTACGACTGAAACAAACAAAAAAGTATTTTTTTTTTCTGTAAATAGTGAATTAAAATATTTAAACAGAAAGTAGGTGTAATAAACATAATTAGAATTTTTTTGAATTAAGGTATTGTTGCTATTGTAATTACTATGAAAAATATTTGTGTTCTTCCTTGCCACATTCTTCTTATTTGTATAGAAAAGTAGTGCAAGGAAAATCATAAAAAAGTTTATTTTGTTTGGATTTTGTATGGATTGCTCTCTTTCTTCTCTCATTTACTTTGCCTACATTTGTATACAAAATCATTAGTTCTACAAGTGCTCACTTTAAAGCGCTGCGTTCGTTCCTCTTCATGATAGTACTATAGAAATATATATACAAAGGTGTCTTGCAGCTAAGGAAATATATTATTACAGTTTCCCGAAGAATATATATAAAATTCGGCTTTGATATTATAATGAAATTTCACGATTTTTTTTGGCACCTTTAATGGTGTCTGGCTGACATTGTGCACCCATGTAGGTGTCTGGTAAGTTTCAAAATAAGTTTATTATAACTTTCTTTAAAACATATAAAAAAACCAGCTTTGATAAAATAACGTGATTTTGCATCAATTTTATGCACTTTTAGCACTTAATACCTCCGAAACGCACCCGGGTTCAAGGTTCGTATTATCCATTCGTTCATACCTACCCTAGTGTGCATTCACAGAAAAAAATTCAGCTATGATAAAATGACGTATGTCTGGCGGCCCTGGGATCTTGGTCTATAAAGCTATATAAGAACTTTAAAGTTTATTCTGAATTTTTTAATAGATTCTAATGTTTTTTTTTTAATAAACCTTAACCTGTGCTTCCGTGTCATATAATAAGCTCGTAGCTCATATACCTACGCAAATGAAGTTGCTAATAAACTGAATGTATGCGGAAACTTTTATTTTGTGTGTCATATTGTTTTCTTATATTCACAAGTTCTTGCTTAATAATAATAGGTTACATTGACATTCAGTATATAACAGAATATTAAAAAAAAAAAAATTAATCTTAAAATGTGTTTAGTTATGTATAATGTACATAAATGTACATTTGTACATACATTATGTAACTAAATTTGTTTAATTAAAATCTAAATTCAGAGTGTAAGACTATGTGATTCCACCAAAATAATGGATGTAGCACTCCCTCTCAGAAAATTAGAAGAGATTTTGTTTTGCACTTGAGTATATGCGAATATAAATACTGTGTTAAAGTTATAGCAAATTACAACGGTGAAACAGTTTTCCATTATGTTTTCAGTTGGCTGATATTCTTTATTTACCGTGTTTTTTTTAAATAAACAACATTTTATGGCTTGAATGGAATGCGCCCTGCAAAGTGGAACAAAATGAGGTAAAAATTTGTCGAGTGTATGTATACCAGAGAAGGACGCTTCTCTAGTGCATAGTGTAGTATTTCTATATCTATACATATTTATATGAAGTTATTATTAATGTCTTGGTTTATGTAACAGTAGCTTAGTAGTTGTATTAGATTGTGTGTGTTTTTTGTGTTGAGCTTAAGTGACTTTCTATTTGTACTAACCTTGATTCAGCTGATGGCTTGCATCCAGGAGCACTCTTCCATAGACGCGCCAACATACCCATGTAGAGGAAACATATCAAAGTCAGTGGTGCAACGTAAGATGATAGGAAAAACGACACCTGTTGGATACAAAATAGAAAACAAAAAATGAAACGAAATCAAATTAAGTGTTCACTCCTTCAGGGGGTCATACAATTTTTATTATTAACTCAGAGTGTTAAAAGGCAACCACGTAAGTATACATGAATGCTGGTAAAAAGGAAACAGAATTGGAAAATAAAGAAGAATTGCTTTTTAAATGGATTTCAGAAAAGTTTTCGAAATTGCTTTTCCAACTAAGTGAACAAATAATAACAAGCGATTGGACCGGATATGGTTAGTAAAACAACACTTCCGTTGTTTTTTTTTATAATTTCAAGTTGGTACCTTGTGAAGATCAATTTTCATTAAACTGCTACAGAACTTCCTTACAATGATATCTTCAGGGCCCCACGATGTTTTGGACGTCCTAACCTGCCTGATAATATACCAACTTTATTGTTATATTTTAAGGTCCACACACAGCAGACACTGACACGCTATGTAATCAAGTATGGTATTTGTGATATGTATGTGGGTTAGCTTTTGAATGAATTTCTGAAGTTTCTGTGTTGAAAACAATGTAAGGGTATGGTATAACACCAGTGTATACACTACGGTTCCCAACCGTCCTCCTTTTGGGAGGACAGTCCTCCTTTTTGATAATTTGTCCTCCCGTCCTCCCTTCACTAACAAATGTCCTCCTTTTAAAAAATAAGGAACATTTATAGCTACAGACATAAACTTTCAATAACATACTGAACGCAATCATTTCTGAAGTCATTAAATTTTATCGGAAAACAAGATGAAAATTTTTCATACAAACATACATAATAATAGAGAGGTAAATGAGGGGTACAGCTTTAAAATTCTTCTATTCCAGTTTTTTTTTCAGAAATGAGTTTAGCATGAAAAATGTTTTTTAAAGGCCAATATTATCTAGGGTTTTACCTACAATTTATTCAAATTAATAATTATTTCCTATACTTTTTGGTACCTGACAAATTGTGTATATTTTTTCAAAACACAGTATTCCACTCGGCGTTTACTTCAAAACTTCTTATACTTCAATTGAGGTTGGATTAAAAGTCAGGTATTCCAACAAACCTGGATAGTGGTCATTCCAAACTTATATTTTAACTAACTCATCGCTGATATCAATTTAGCAGCTATTAACTATTTTTTTGTTTTACTCCTAGTTCTCAAAAGTGGCAAAGAAGAGTTTTTTAATTTTATCCTCGAATGTCAATGCATGCATCCAATACGTGATAATGCCCAACGCAATTGGGCACGTTCCGCTGGCTATTCTCAGTTATCCGGATAGCTTTGTGTTGTTGTAATCCCTTGTTAAAAAACAGCTGATAACAGCTGACGCAACAACAACTCAAGTTATCTCAAAATTTTTGGGATAGCTAGATAGCATAGCGAATAAACATTGGAACGCGAGGATTTACAAGTGGCAAAAACCATAATTTTCAACAAGAAAACGTGTTTCTTATACAAGACAATGGGGCATATTCATAGATGTTGGCTATGCTGTAGCTTGGAAAAACTGGAGTTTATCCTATGGGAATTTCATTAGAAAAACTCCAGTTTTTGCTAGCAACAGCTTAGACAACATCTATGAATATGCCCCAATACTACTAACGTTGTCAAAATTTTCACCACTGTTAAGCTCAAGCATGGTGATGGTTAGCCAGTTAATATTTCAAAGTGCTCAGTAGTTTTCTTACATCATTATGATAGAGCGGGAGTGCCAAATTCAATTGAATAATAAATAAAGAAGTACCTCGTGGCTTGATGGTTAGTGCGTAGGACTGTCATGCCGAAGGTGTGGGTTCGATCCCCAGCCGTGCCACCTAAAAACAGCAAATGTTTTATTCGAGGTATTGCCTCTTGCGAGGAACTGACAAATCCTCCAAGAGTATACTTGTCATGAAAAAGTGCTTCTCATTTAGCCGTTCGGACTCGGCAAAAAACTGTAGGTCCCCTCCATTCCTGCCAACGAACACGCACACAGGAATGGTTGTGAGTTGTAAGTCACTAGGTTCTGGTTCTCCACGAGCTGTTGCGCCACCCAATTTATTTATTTATTTATTACATAAATAAATGTGTGCGTGTTGTTGGCAAAAATGGAGGGGACCTACAGTTTTTTGCCAAGTCCGAACGGCTAAATGAGAAGCACTTTTTCATGACACAAATACATACAAATACAAATTTGTCTCAGTTTCTGGCAGTAAGTGAGAAATCGTGTTAATATCCATGGCGGTCGTGAAGAACCAGGTAAGTCGAGATACCTAAAGTGAATTTAATTTTTTTTTTTATTCTTAAATAAATATTTAACAAAATTTACCCCCATCTAATACTTCCTAAAATATTTGACAATACATGATGAACATTTTGAGTTACCTGGTTCTTCACGACCGCCATGGATATATTTAAGAACAAAATTTTTATTAATTAATCAGAATAGGTTTTGAAGGTATGAAATGCCATGTTTTTTTTATTTATTATTTATTTTTGTTTGCTTAAATGAACTGTTAAAATTATAATACGTCTTTAGTTTTTTTTTTTGTTCCTTAAACAAAAAGTGTCCTCCTTTGGTTTCAATGAAAGTTGGGAACCCTAGTATACACTTGGGTGGTGTGTTAGAGAATGCAATCCCGGGATTTCAAAATTATTTTTTTAAAATTCAGTAAGAATATATTTTTGTTTGAAACTGTTCGTTTTCCAAATTAAAAACGCTTTTCGAATATGCAAAGAGTTAAAACTTCTACTTCGGCCTCCACCTGGCAAGAAAAATAAGTTTTATGGTTGAAATGTTTTTATTTAGAAGAAAAAATCGTTATTCTCCATGTTTTCTCACATAACAGAAAAGTTCTTAGTTCGTTATTCTCCATGTTTTCTCACAAAAGAGAAAAGTTCTTAGAAAATAAAGAAACAAAATGTATCTAGTTATTTCATAAATAGGTACCTACCTATCTACTCTTAACTCCCTGAACATAGTGCAAGACCGAGCTGGAATAGATATCAAAAATGCTGCAGCCGGAGTTGAAAAATGTTTAACTTTTACTGCAGCATTTTTGACATCTATTTCAGCTGCGTCTTGTATTCTGTTGAGGCAGTAATGCTAGTTGCAGGAAGCTGACATTTATCGGTGAATCAGCCGCACTTTAAATTCTAAGAGGTCAATAAATTAAAGTTCCATTTTCCTCGAATAAAATTTTAATAAAAAATTTTAACGAAAATACAAATGAGCTGATGAGAACCAAAACCCGCAATGCCCAGAAAACCTCGCCATAGTTAAATTTAATTATTAAATATCTTTTAAATGGAACTTTAAATGTGATTTTCCTTCAAACCATAGGTTAGGTTAGGTTGAAGTGGCTGCCAGTCGTGGAGACTGACACACTTAGACCATGAGTTGGTCCATTGTGATACCACATGAATCTAGGAAACCCTTTTCCTTACTCGGTGAACCATTTGGAGCTTCTTATGAAGCGTAATAGACTGCCAATGTCTAAGTTTATCAGATCACTAGGATCATTGAAGTAGAACTCACCAAGGTGAAGTCTTCGTCTATGAGATAGAGCAGGGCACGTGCATAGAAGGTGAGGGATCGATTCTATCTCTTCCTCATCCATACAGCTTCTGCAAAAATCGTTAGCGAATACGCCAAGACGCGTTGCGTGCTTGCCTATGAGGCAGTGTCCGGTTATAACACCAATCATGGAGCTGATGTGCAATCTGCTTAGAGATATCAAACACTTAGATCGCTTTAAATCCATTACTGGCCAGATTTGTCTTCAAACCATAACAAAATCATTTAAAAATTTCGAGAACAGAACAAATGAACAAAACAAAATTTTAATTATGATTGTGTCCTCGATTAATCGAATTCCTGATAATCGAGACTCGACTGTATTTTTTTTTTATATTGTCAGAACCAAATTTCATATTGATTGATTTTTTTTCAAACTCAATTGATTTTTTTTTTACATAAAACAGGTAACAGAGTGTGCTTCTGCACCTTTTTGGCAAAACGCAAGACCGAATTTACCCAAAATGACAATAACACTCCCAATATACCAAAGATTTCCTGAAAAGAATCATCCAAATAGCTCAAGCAATTCTTGAAAATACATTGTGGTGGTCAAAGAGCCGTGGCATCGATGCCTTGTTGGTGGCATGTAGTTTGCACAGATCCAAACAGTACGTCGACAAAGTTTTGAGCAAAGCTTTCACCACCTCTAAGACTATATAATTATTGTTCTAATTTAACTATCTGACACTTTTAGAATCGATTATTTCTACTTGTTTATAATCATTTCCTAATTATTTTTTTTATTTCGACACAATTTTCTCTTAATTTCATTGTTTTTCTAATATTTCAAGGAAACCGTTAACATTGTTGCAATTTAAAAATAGCCTAGATTACTCCCTGAGCTGTCCACTACATGTATGAAAAGTCCCGTCATAACCTGTTCTGCCGTTTTGAAGGTTACCGCGGACAAACAGACAGACAAACATTTTTTAAATGATGCAGTTATGTTTCTTAGCAATTAAACAACCACCTAAGCTCAAAAACTTGAAATTATTTCAATATTAACGACAGACCCTCCAATTTTATTTATATGTATAGATATAGATGTATAGATTAAATTTGAT
Source organism: Dasysyrphus tricinctus (assembly GCA_963921185.1). Taxonomy (NCBI): domain Eukaryota; kingdom Metazoa; phylum Arthropoda; class Insecta; order Diptera; family Syrphidae; genus Dasysyrphus; species Dasysyrphus tricinctus. The sequence continues at coordinate 128,708,092 of OY992532.1, forward strand.
CGTGAAAAGTTTTTCTGATATGAATTTGTCATGTTTTGGTTTACAGCTCAAATGGGCATAAAATATAATAGGTTTATTGACATTTTTTTAAAGAAAAAATATTATTTCTGGTGGAATATTTTTGTATTTACTTAACAAAAATATTGTATTCAGTTGTTTCAAAATTAAATGAACATTCTTCATACTTTTTGAATTTAACTGAAACCGACATCGATTTTTATTAGGTATATAAGGAAGTCAATGGGTTGAATAGTCGTACGGTAACGCAGCGAAAAGAAAAAATTAACGAAGGGGACGACCAGTTTTGACCTACATAAAAATTGTTGGCAAATTGTTACTATTCGAAAGTCTAAATGCAAGCAGGAAGAAAAGTTGTATGCGAATATTTGAGCCACCAATCCCGGAAATCCCGGGATTGAAGCATTATAATCCCGTGATTTTCGGAATCCAAAAATGGCTCGGGATCCCGGGATCCCGAATTCTCTAAGTGTGTTATAGGCCGTTTAAAATACCAAAATACAAATTCATCGTTTGCTATGATTTTCTCAAATTCTACAGATTTATGTAGCAAAAAATAACTTGCTAGGCAGTAATATGTATGTTGGTAATAAAACACGCGTATAGATTTTTAATATATAAAATAGTTAAATGATTTATTGGATCTTCTTACTTGTACCAAGCTATAAACCTCACTGAAATAATAGTGTCCAACTAAAAGCTAAGAAACATTAGAGGCTTACAGCTAATACAGTGAGTCAATGATTTATGCACAGTATATTATATTTATAATTTAGAACAAAAGTTATTTAGTACATATCAACTCCTTCCTTAATTAAAGTTAATTTCTTCTAATTCAAAAATGATTTTTATATGGAATATTATGTACCTACATATTAACAAAGGTTATACTTAATACATTTTCTTGAAACTAAATTAGAAATAAAAACTGGAAAAAAACAGAAATACGTTAAAGATAATAGATAAGGTGTATATAATATAATTAAATGTAATAAAATATAATTAAAAATTCAAAAAAATTATACAAAATTCAATATTATATATATATACATATTTTTTTTTTTAATCAATCTCTAGGTTTAACTTAGATCTCAATCTAGTGGATATCGGAAAAGGATTAGTTTTTACATTTTCCTTTTCTTTTAATTTCTTTTTTATTTCATCATTCTTATCAATATTCGGTTCATTGTAATTATGTCTGAAATTTGAAAATCTTACTTTTTTTGCATATGATTTCTCTATTTGATTTACATGAGCTTGAATTTGTCTTCCATCTTTTTCAATTAGATATCTTACCAAACTTAACTTTCTTATTATTCTTACAGGTTTCCATTTTAAATAATTTTTAAATTCACATTTATATAATACAATTTCATTTACTTTATATTCTATAATTTTTTGACTTATATTTGGTTTCATAACATTTTCATTTTTTTCTTCATTTTCCTTTTTTTCTTTTTGATTATTTTCATACTCTGGTTTAATTAAATCTAATATTATTCTTGGTTTATAAGCAAATAGTAAATTAGAAGGTGTTTTGCATGTTGTTGTTGTTGGTGTGTTCCTGTAATTAAACAATGCTGAGCTAAGGACTCTTTGAAAATCATTCTTCGTTCGTGGTTTTTCAAGGCAAAATTTCTTCAAAATAGTTTTAATCGTTTGGACGCCTCTTTCCGCGAGCCCATTTGATTCAGGATGGTAGGGTGGACTTTTTAAAGCACTAATGCCGTTAGCTTCACAAAACTTCAAGAACAAGCCTGAGCCAAATGGTGGTCCGTTGTCCGAAACCAACTCTTTAGGCAATCCATAGATTGAAAACCAGCAAGATAATTGCTCTATAACAGATTCTGCGTTAGTATTTTTCATTATTGCAGCATCTATCCATTTCGAGTAATGGTCAACCAGAATCAAAAAATCTATTCCTTCTAGCTTAAAAAAATCTATATGTAGGTACTCGTTCATATGGATAGAATGTTTTAGGCCAGTCAATTTTACTTTTATCAGATAAATGTCTTTGAGATAAATCACATACTGAACAGGTCCTAATATATTCCTCTATATCATGGTTTATCCTTGGCCACCACAGATGACCGCGGGCAAGAGTTTTAGATCGAACAATACCAGGATGTCCAGCATGCAATAGCTCTAAAATCTTTCCTCGTATTGTACAAGGTACAACTACTCTCTCAAAATCAGAACTGCTCATAACTGAAGCAGAAGCTCCAGTATCAACTTCCATAAATACTAAACTACTATTAACTTCTATATTTAAATTGCATGCATTATTTGTGTTAGAAATATGATTTAAATGTCCTAACTGTAATTTTTCTAGACTTATACAATTTGCCTGATAATTTTGTGTGTTGCCTTATCCTCTCCGTGAGCGTGCGGTTGATGATGATCTTTGTAAACGGCAGTTTCTGGCATAATGACCGTTGCGTCCACAGTTAAAACATTGGAAGGTTGAATTGCTGTTGTTACTCTGCACTGCTCTATTTGAAACTGTTGGTGAACTTCTCTTGTCATCTCTCTGCTGGTAACTGTGTTTTTTTCTTCTCTGCGGTGTACGACTACGATGAAACTTGTTGACGTTTTGATATTCCACATAATTTATGGAATTGGGATGGAGTAGCTGCATGTTGTTTTTCGTAAGCTCCAAAGACTTCGCTACTTGACATGCTTTATCAAAATCCATCGATGCTTCATTTAATAATTTTTGTTGAATTGACTCGTCTTTAATACCAACAACAAATTGGTCTCGCAGTGACTCATCCAAGAACGTTTTAAAGCCACATTTTTCTGCTAAATTTTTCAACTCAACGATGTAGTCCCCTATAGATTCATGGTTTTGTTGGAATCTTTTGTGGAACTGGAATCTTTCGGCAATGATATTTGCCTTCGGCTTGAAATGTGCTTTTAGAACTCTAATTAGTTCTTTATATCCTTTAGAGTGAGGTTCAGCTGGAGCTACCAACGACTTTACAATCTTATACGTGTCGGGCCCCACAAGTGTAATTAGATATGATCCTTGCAGCGTATCATCCGTAATTTTGTTAATAGCTAGCAATTGATCTAATCGCTCTGCATAACTATCAAAATCTTCACCAGGTGAAAAAAATTCGATTGAACCAAAGAATTGCGTCATGCTGCATTCATCCACGTGTTTCTTTTGTTCTGAATCGAAACTTTCGTGGGTATCGTCGAATTGATCAGAACTACTGTCACTATCTTGATCGATTTTTACTTTTATCTTTAATGTATCCACTTTTATATTTCTTTAATTTTTATCCTCGTCGCCAAAATAATATGTATGTTGGTAATAAAACACGCGTATAGATTTTTAATATATAAAATAGTTAAATGATTTATTGGATCTTCTTACTTGTACCAAGCTATAAACCTCACTGAAATAATAGTGTCCAACTAAAAGCTAAGAAACATTAGAGGCTTACAGCTAATACAGTGAGTCAATGATTTATGCACAGTATATTATATTTATAATTTAGAACAAAAGTTATTTAGTACATATCAGGCAGATAGGAATAAAATTATCAAAGACAATATACCTCGCATGACGCAGATACTTCCAACATTGATTGAAGTCATGTTTGAAAGAAAACGGACGAATTCTTTCTTTAAATTTAAAAAAACGGCTCTTTAAATTCATAGATTCGAGAATCAAGTATACCTCTACCTATGTCCACCAACATCAACGAATGATTTATACTTTGTTTTTATCATCAGCACTCTAATGCATTTCTTGAATCCTTATTAAATTACCTATATTTTATAGCATACATATCACCTTTATACCAAAGCTTAAATCGTTTTTGTGTGAGCTTGTTAATACTCTACCTTCCATTGCTAAGTACCTATTATAGATACCTATTTGACGGACCTTTTATACATATATTTTTTTTACTAAGCATTGAAATGACCTATGATGTTCGTTGTCATTAGCACATAAAAAACACCAAGAGTAAAGAAATTACATTCCCAACAAATTTGAAAGCATGATAAGCTCAACAAATCTCCTGCCTGAATTTAGAGTGTCGACACTAAAATTGGCCATAAAAACCAAAACCTGGTGACTGTAACGTGTATTTAATGGAAATTATGGTGATGAATAAGGCAATATAACTGGTGGCAAATGAGTGGAAATGAGAATTGCCAATTATGTCACGGAAACAGGATATTTAGCTAAAACAAAATACTAGTTTCCTAATTTTATGGCTTTTGTTTTACATTTTGTATAAACCTACATATACATAAATAAATATCTACATGTTTCTAATTTACTGCTGGTTTTGATTGGAATAATTTATCTTTGTAGCGAAATTACAAATAACTGTGAAGTTTTTATAATAAAAAATACTATTGATAGGGAAGTTCTTTTAATTAACTAATCAATATAGAAATAAAGTTAACACATATTATGAAACTAGACTGTAAGTGGATATACATTTGATTTAAAAGTAATATTCGAGATAGTTTCCACGCACCAACGCATACCTACACGCAAAACATTTTTCTGTAAAAATTAAACTCAAAAAAATTTTAAAATCAAACAATTTGTTTTTAAATAATATACGCGCATCACTTAGGGGACTTATGACCACCCTTATAATGATTAAACACAGTGCGCGTGATAGAAAAATATTAAAATGATTAAATACAGTGCGCGTGTTAGGAAAATAGGAAAGGGAAAATAAAAAAAAATCGAATCATTATAAAAATACATAAAATCTGAATGCACAAAATATTACAGTGACGTATTGAAATAAGATTTAAAATAGCCCTGTTTTGATGAGAAGTTGCAACCCAGCCAGTTGAAATTGTACACACTTTTTTCTGCAGTCAAATGTGATTAGCGAAGAATGCTTTGGAACAAATTGGAACTATGGAGTTCTCATACAAAAAGAGCTTTATAAAGCAGTTTGTTCCGCATCGTTTTGTTAAAAAGCCTTCGCGCAACTGTATATAGTTTTCAACAAAACACGGCTAATGACACAAACAAATAGTGCAGTCATATAAAGGGTTTCACCTGGGAATGAGAGATAATAAGCTGGAAACTCGTATTACTCACCTTCATTTTGGTGTTGCGGTAAAATTTCCCGCAACAAAAATTATTCTTTCTGGTCCCCTATCCTTGCTTCCTTTCTTTCCAATTTTCTTTTCAGGTGTTTCTTTCAACCTACTGAGAGAGAGAGGGGCAGCCATGGTCCATCAGCCATCGGTTCTCTCTCTCAGTATCTTGAAGAAATATAAATCGATATGTCAAATTTTGACACTAAAAGAGGATTTGTTCCACTCACCGACAGACGGGCGGTCTGTTTGATCTTAAGTCTGGGCGACAGGTGATCCCCAAGTACAAACTCGAAAATTGACAGACGGGCGGTCTGATCAAAGCTTAATCCACTAAAAAGAGCACGGGCGACACTTGGTCCCCGAATGATGAAGTTACTCATGGCGAGAATGGCTGCGTGCCCAACATAACTTTAACTTATATTAATGTAAGAGATGGAACGTTAACTGTTAGTCCCCGCTTCCCCCCCCCCAAATCTTCACAAAAATCAAACGATACTAAAGTTAAATTCACGATGTAGAAAAGTTCTGCCAATCTCTCCTTGCTGGCTTGAGTAATTGAAATTAGCCCTCCACCAGTTTTCCACGTTAGATTTTTCTAGTTAGTTCCGAGGGGAAAAATGCATTCGGGTTGAACTTAACTTTCTTTTTGATTTCGAAAAACTTTTCTTTCTGATAAAAATATTTAGGGATATATGGCTGGATATGTTCATCGAATTCACCGCTCCTGGGAGTGAAACCAGCGATCGGCGAATTCTACGATGATTTAGCATGAGCCGCTGTGAAGGTGCGAGTAAGAAAGACCGCTGGTTTTCAACTACGTTGGCTCTCTCTAGCGACTATGGAGAGTGTAGCTGAATGACGACGTGACCGAAAACCACGGCCGCTGATTGGCTGAAAGCACCAAGATTGAAGGAAAAGAAGAGGTCATCCAGGCAAGGTTAAAGGCTTGGAAGTCACTTCTTTACTGTGTAGCAAATGAACCAGAGGTTCTGGAAGAAAAATTAAAAGCAGAAAGGAAAATTTATTGGAAAAAGGAAAAAAGAAAGTTGAGTGCTTTAAGTTTTAAAAATTGTTTAGTGGACAAAGAAATCCTTGAAGAAAAATAAGGTGGAAGAATAGTGGAGGAGCTGGGATTTAAACGGGAGATAAACTGTCTTAGAAAGGAGATAGTGGCAGAAAAAAAAGAGCTAAGTATTACTGATTGTCGAACAAATTGCATATTGGTTGTTTTGTCCTCGAATAATTTTTGTTTGGCTAGAGTAAAATACTCGTATTTGATCGTTTGGTTTTTGTATCGTAATATTCCGGAAATTACGGAACTCGTGACCCATATCTCGGTAAAAACTTTGTTCTTTCGGGACCGAACGTTAACGGTTCATCTCCATTTGGTTTTCCAATTCTTTTGTTCTCTTTTGTTTTAAATGATCCTGGGTTCCTATTTAAAAGGTTTCCCAGGCAATTTGAAGCTATTAAAAATTCCTAATTCTAAATATACAAATTTTACTCTTTTTATTCAACATATTTTCACCGTCGGTTTCGCTCCGAAGGTTTGTGATTTCCTTTTATTCAACAAAAAAAAATCACTGGCGCCCATTTTATTTTTTTCAGCTACGCTCCTGCGTTAAAAAAAGTAAGTTAATTAATTCAATTTCATCTTTTATATCAATCATACCTTTTTTTTATAATCATTAAAAAAACTAACTTCGAGAACCCACCCCCTTGCTGAGCATAGTCATGGTGGCAGCACTTTTTTTGTGTTGCCTGTTGCATTTTTTATTTCGCTCGTTTTTTTTTATCGCCTTCTTCGCCGACTGTTTGACAGTTCGGCTTCGTGTTCTTTTTTTAAACGTTTACTTTTCTTGTGCCGGCCGGTCGGTCGGGTTTTTTTTGTTTGTTTAAGTTAAAGTTTAATTTCGCGAAATAAGAGTGTAACAATTGGCACCCGAACGTGGGGCTTCTTTTTGAAGAATTTATATTCAAATACATTTATGTATGTAACTATCCCTTTGCGGCGGCGGTGAAAGTGTTTTGAACAGAAAAAAAAACACCCTTGTGCGCTGGTGTTGAAGTGCTTAGTTTCATTTAGGATTTAGGGAAGTTCTTTTGTTGAAATCTCTTTTTGTTTCTATTTACTTTGTTTGTTTTTCTTTTTTTTGCAGAGTGAAAGTGAACAATATTCAGTAGTGGAAAATCTACATACCTAATCCCAAAATTAAAAAAGTTCATGTCTCAGTTGATTTGGTCATAGCTATATGGTGCAAAACAAATTATAATATAGCAGTGGTTATACACATACATACCTACCTACATAATTTCATCGAATCTGAAAGAAGAATTGTGTAAGAAGTATTCGAAAAGGTTCGTACATATTGTTCTATTCTACTTTTTTTTACTCTTTTCAATTGAGTTTCAAGCGGTTATTTCAATATACATAATCTTTAATAACATATTCGATTTAAATTTGATTCATGTTATATTCATATAAAATCTATCCTAACTGTATCTTCTTGCGGTATTGATACATAATCTACTTGGCAACTAGTTTTTTTTGGTTCGCAAGTTACAATAAACAATACATAGTGGTCTACAAGTATATATTGTTCTCGCTCTTACAAGTGAACCTACGAGAGTCCCATTTTAAATTCGATTTCGATAAGTTTTTTTTTGTCTGCACAAAGTGTCATTTTTGTTTACATTTAAATTATTTCTTAATTCTCGATTTGTTTACGTGGAAATACTTGGTGTGACCATATTTGAGTTGACCCTACTTGTTTACTTGTTTTTTTTTTAGTTATTTTTTTTATTTCTTGTTTTGAATCTTTTGATGTTGTATTTTTTTTTTCTTTCGAGGTGAAAATTGTAAAACTATTGTTTGAATCATTTCAAAACTCTAAGTCGTTTATAAATTCTTTAGAAGAACTTTTCTTTTGGTTTTCTTTTTCTCGTGGTGGAAATTAAAGCAATCAACTGGGTGTTGATTTGGACTTAATAATAGGCCTTCAAAATATTTGGACTATTTCCGGCTTTGTTTGCTCGATATTTGCTTTGAATTGGGCTTGCAATAAATTTCGTTTCTGTGGTTGTACAACAAAAGCAGTCAACTGGGTGTTGACTTTGTTGTTTTTTTGTGATTTTTTTCTATATTTTGTTTTTTTTTGATTTGGGATCAATTCGTTTTTTTTTTGTGGCCTTCAGTGAAGCAATCAACTGGGTGTTGATTTTGTTCCTAAAAAAAAACCTTTTTGATAAAATCGTCGTAGTAAAAAAAAAAAAAAACAAAAACGTAATTAGTAATCGAAGTTTTTTTTGGGTCTTGCGGTATTTAATAGTACTTAGTTTAAAACAAAAGCAGTCAACTGGGTGTTGACTTTGTTGTTTCTTTTTAAATTGTTTTTTTTTATCGCCATAAAGTAAAACAGTTAACTGGGTGTTGACTTTGTTGTTTCTTTTTAAATTGTTTTTTTTATTTCCATAAACAAAAGCAGTCAACTGGGTGTTGACTTTGTTCTACATTTTTTTTTCTCTTCATACAATTTTTTTTGGTTTCAAGTTTTTTTTATCCGCGGTACTCAGCGTAGCAATCAACTGGGTGTTGATTTTGGTTATTAGAGTTTCGGAAATAATATCGGTGATTTTCGTTTGACTTTTTTTTCTTTTGATCGGTAATATTTTTGTTGTTTTTTTTTTTCTATATTTTGGGTTGTAAAGTTTGAAATAAGTTAAAATTAAAATGGATGTGAATAGGTTAAATAAGGAGGAACTCCTTTATGAGTTGCAGGCCCGTGGCCTCAAGGAGGGTACAGTTGACAATATGAGGTCGACGCTTAGAGCATCGCGTACTCTAGAGCGCTCGGGTTCTATTTCTAGTGAAAGCCCTCATTACCCATTCTCTTTTGAGGATGATGCGAAGGCTGTTCAGGCTAAAATTTTAGAGATCAGGGATCTATTGAAAAGTCCTCCGAAAAATCCAAAGTCGACAGATTATTTAAAGGTTTTGACCAAAATTGAATGGTCTTTGTAGAATAAATAGGGCAAAGGCAGAATCTTCCGATGAGGTCAATAAAGTGGCCGATATTAAGGGGGAATTGTTGCTTTTGATGGCAACATTAACTGAAGGGGGTGATGATACTCCTCAAGAGAAAAATACAGGAAAAGAAAACATGTCGACAGCAGGCTTGGATGCGTTGCCAACTGCACATGTCGGCCAACGTGCGAGTTCAGGATTTCAACTACAGGATGAACCCTGTGACCGGAATCCTGAGCGTATCGAAAAGTAGAACGTGAAATTCTCTGGTGAGCAGTGCGGCTCATCAGTGAATTCTTTTATCGAAAGAGTTGAGGAGCTTAGGGAATCACGAGGAATTTCGGAGGCTAGGGTTTTCAGGTCCGCAGTAGATCTTTTCACTGGGAAGGCGCTTCTTTGGTTTAGGGCGATTAGGGACACCATCACAACATGGAAAGAGTTAGTTAGGGAGTTGAAATTGGAGTTTTTACCCTCCAATTATGATGACCTCTTGTTGGATGAGGTCAGGCGGCGAACCCAGGGTAGGGATGAGACAATGGGTATATGTACATTGCTCTCATGCAAACCCTTTTTAAAAGATTCTCTGAGCCGTTGAGTGAGAATAGAAAATTATAGAACATAGCTCCTTTCTACCAGACGCAATTGGGCTTGGCTGATATCAAGTCAGTCAACGAACTGGTTGCGTTGGGTAGAAAGTTAGAGACAATTAGGTCAAATGTGGAGTCTTTTATTCCTCCTCCTTCAGGCCGCAACAGGCAGGCTTTGGAGCCTGATGTTGCTTATGTTGCTTCCGTTCAGGAAGCAACAGTTGCAGTTAACCGAGAACCCCCACCCAATAGGACCATACGTTGTTTTAACTGCAACAGGGAAGTACATTTTTCTAACCATTGTTCCGCTCCTAGGCGTTGTTTTGGGTGTGGTACTGTAGGTACTACACATCGTAACTGTAGACGTTGTTCGGGAAACGGGCAACGGACTCTTGGGCCAGCAGGCCAAGAGCGCCGTCGCAATTAGTTAGGTCGCCTGCTGACGACCAGCTGGCAAATCAGGTTAGGCTAGGTTTCACTTTAGTTAGTAGTGGGGACGATAGATGTCCATATTTAGGAGTTAATATTTATGGGATTAGGTTCTTAGGCTTATTAGATTCGGGAGCATCGCGAACGATAATTTGTAGGGATTCGTGGAGAGTCTTAAAAGACTTAGGGTTAACTTTAGATACATCAAATGTTAGGCAGGTACATTTAGCTGATGGTGCAGGTGTAGGTGTTTTAGGAGTTGTTAATCTACCCATTGTTGTCGAGGATAAATCTGTTTTAATAGAGTGTTTAGTTATACCCTCTCTTCCCCATGCGATGATACTCGGTGCAGACTTTTGGGCACTGTCGGGAATCGTCCTGGATCTTCGTTCACGCATGTGGAGTTTTTCGAGCCAGGAGATGGTGGCTTCGATAGAAACTACGTCTATCACAGAAGAGTCTGAGTTAGACGAGGAGCAAAGGGCCAAACTGAATTCTTTGATTGGGGATTTGTTTAGGGACATGCCAGAGGGGTTAGGAGTGACAACAATGGTAGAACATATTATTAGGACGTCGACAGAACCCATCAAACAGCGGTACTATCCGGTATCACCAGCGATGCAGATGCATATCGATAAGTCTCTTAACGAGATGTTAGAAGAGGGGGTGATTGAGAAGTCAAATAGTCCTTGGGCTTCTCCAATAGTTTTAATCAAGAAGAAAGATGGTACCTTTAGGTTCTGTGTCGACTATAGGAAGCTTAATCAGGTTACGGAAAGAGATGCTTATCCACTTCCGATCATCTCAGCCATCTTAGATAAACTTAGGAACGCAAAATTTTTAACGTCGCTAGACATTAAGTCGGCGTATTGGCAGATTCCGATGGCGGAGGAATCTCGCAAATTTACTGCCTTTACGGTACCGGGTAGGGGACTTTTTCATTTCAAACGAATGCCGTTCGGTTTACATAACGCCCCTGCTACGTGGCAGAGGTTTATAGATAGTGTTTTAGGGCCTGAGCTGGAGCCATACGTTTTTGTTTATCTGGACGATATTATTATCGTTACAGATACATTCGAGAAACATCTCGAAATTCTCAACGAAGTTTTTAGGAGATTACTTGAGGCAGGTTTAAAAGTAGGTCGGGAGAAATGCAACTTTTGCAGACCCTCTCTTAAATTTTTAGGCTACGTGGTTGATCGGAACGGGTTACATGTTGACCCGGAAAAAGTGGAAAGTATGGTAAAAATACCTGAACCCAAAAACGTTAAAGAAGTTAGGAGTTTTGTAGGGACTGTTTCGTGGTACAGACGCTTCGTACCAAATTTTGCAACTTTGGTTAGGCCCTTAACAGATTTGCTTAAGAAAAGCAAAAAGTTCGCGTGGACCCAAGAATGTGAAGATTGTTTTAGGAAAGCTAAGGAATGCTTAATTACGGCTCCAATTTTAACATGTCCCGACTTTAGTCTTCCGTTCGTGGTCCAAACAGATGTTTCTGACTACGGTATCGGGGCCGTACTTACACAGACTTTTGAGGAGGGGGAAAAAGTAATATGTTACTTAAGTAGGTCGCTTAATAGAAACGAAAGGAACTTTTCCACTACTGAAAAGGAGTGTTTAGCAGTGTTGTGGGCAGTTGAGAAGTTGCGGCCGTACATCGAAGGAGTTTGATTCACGGTCGTAACGGATCATTACTCATTGATTTGGTTGAGTAACCTCAAAGACCCGCAGGGTAGACTTGCGCGCTGGGCAGTTAGGCTTCAGCAATTTGATTTTCAGATCATTCATCGGAAGGGGAAAGATCATGTCGTTCCGGACATGTTATCTCGGGGAGTTCCAGTAGTGGCTGGGATTTCAGTTGAGGATTCTGACCCTTGGGTGGCCAAAATGATTTTGGATGTTGAGTCAAACCCGTTAGCTTTTCCGGCCTGGAGAGTAGATAGTGGCCGATTGTTTAAATTTGTAAAATCAAAACATGTAGTAGTTCACGATAATAACGACGAGTGGAAGTTAGTAGTAGGTAAGAAAGATAGGTTAGGGATTTTAAAAGAATATCACGATAGTCCATTAGCTGGACATATGGGGGTTAGAAAAACGTTTGCGAGAATAGGAGCGAAATATTATTGGCCTAAGATGAGAGTAGATGTAACAAAATATGTTAGAAAATGCAGTATTTGTCAACAGGTGAAACCAATCAACGATAAGCCAGCCGGTCTTATGACTGAGAGAGTAGGAGCATCTTCTCCGTGGGAGATGATCAGTGTGGACTTAGTGGGTCCTCTGCCCAAGTCTAGTAAAGGTTTTATGTATATCCTCACAGTAGTAGATTATTTAACAAAATTTCCTTTATTATTTGCGTTGAGGTCTGCAACTGCAAAGGCAGTTTGCAAAGAATTAGAAGATAATGTTTTCCTTTTGTTTGGGGTTCCGAAAATTGTCATCTGCGACAATGGTCCTCAGTTTAAGGGTAGGGAACTTAAGGCACTCTGTGAAGGATATTCGTCGAAGATTAGGTTTACTCCGCACTATCATCCACAGGCTAATCCTGCGGAGAGGATCAATCAAATTATAAAAACAACTTTGAGGGCATATGTTTCAGAGAATCACCGCAGTTGGGATTCTCAGTTAGCTAAGGTAGCATGTGCCATCCGCACATCCCAACACGAGGTTTTAGGAGTTACACCTTATTATGCAAATTTTGGAAAGGAAATGTCTACTAGTGGACAGAATATAGTAGGAATTAGTAATGAGGTTTTGGATAGGGACAATGTTGAACAATCAGTAGGAGATATAGGAGAAAGATTTAGGAAACTTAGAGCTGATATTGCCACAAAGTTACAAGCAGCATCGAAAAAATCAGCAGGTGCATACAACCTCAGGAGGCGAGATGTTCAATATCTCCCTAATGATGTTGTATGGAGAAGAAATTTTGTCCTGTCGGACGCTGCAAACTACTACGCGGCAAAGTTGGCACCGAAGTTTGTGGGCCCTTTCAAAATTCGAAAAAGATTGTCTCCTTGGACGTACGTCCTCGAAGACGAAAATGGTAAGGATCGTGGCACTTGGCACGCAAAGGATCTGAAGCCGTTCACTTCACTTACTGAAAATGGATGAGTCTAAAAGTCCCTATTAGAGTATAAAGTAGATTGTTTTTTTTTTTGGTTTTGAACTTTTTCTTGTTTTTCTTCTTGCTTTCAAAATAGACAACCATATTTGGTCTGATGGTTTTCCTACCTCTGTTGTTTTGTTGACCGGTTCGATCCGCAGGAAATTGCTTATTTTTCTTGAAAACTAAGCACATTTCCAAGGAGGAAAGGGTGGGATTTGTTGCGGTATAATTTCCCGCAACAAAAATTATTCTTTCTGGTCCCCTATCCTTGCTTCCTTTCTTTCCAATTTTCTTTTCAGGTGTTTCTTTCAACCTACTAAGAGAGAGAGGGGCAGCCATGGTCCATCAGCCATCGGTTCTCTCTCTCAGTATCTTGAAGAAATATAAATCGATATGTCAAATTTTGACACTAAAAGAGGATTTGTTCCACTCACCGACAGACGGGCGGTCTGTTTGATCTTAAGTCTGGGCGACAGGTGATCCCCAAGTACAAACTCGAAAATTGACAGACGGGCGGTCTGATCAAAGCTTAATCCACTAAAAAGAGCACGGGCGACACTTGGTCCCCGAATGATGAAGTTACTCATGGCGAGAATGGCTGCGTGCCCAACATAACTTTAACTTATATTAATGTAAGAGATGGAACGTTAACTGTTAGTCCCCGCTTCCCCCCCCCCAAATCTTCACAAAAATCAAACGATACTAAAGTTAAATTCACGATGTAGAAAAGTTCTGCCAATCTCTCCTTGCTGGCTTGAGTAATTGAAATTAGCCCTCCACCAGTTTTCCACGTTAGATTTTTCTAGTTAGTTCCGAGGGGAAAAATGCATTCGGGTTGAACTTAACTTTCTTTTTGATTTCGAAAAACTTTTCTTTCTGATAAAAATATTTAGGGATATATGGCTGGATATGTTCATCGAATTCGCCGCTCCTGGGAGTGAAACCAGCGATCGGCGAATTCTACGATGATTTAGCATGAGCCGCTGTGAAGGTGCGAGTAAGAAAGACCGCTGGTTTTCAACTACGTTGGCTCTCTCTAGCGACTATGGAGAGTGTAGCTGAATGACGACGTGACCGAAAACCACGGCCGCTGATTGGCTGAAAGCACCAAGATTGAAGGAAAAGAAGAGGTCATCCAGGCAAGGTTAAAGGCTTGGAAGTCACTTCTTTACTTGTAGCAAATGAACCAGAGGTTCTGGAAGAAAAATTAAAAGCAGAAAGGAAAATTTATTGGAAAAAGGAAAAAAGAAAGTTGAGTGCTTTAAGTTTTAAAAATTGTTTAGTGGACAAAGAAATCCTTGAAGAAAAATAAGGTGGAAGAATAGTGGAGGAGCTGGGATTTAAACGGGAGATAAACTGTCTTAGAAAGGAGATAGTGGCAGAAAAAAAAAGAGCTAAGTATTACTGATTGTCGAACAAATTGCATATTGGTTGTTTTGTCCTCGAATAATTTTTGTTTGACTAGAGAAAAATACTCGTATTTGATCGTTTGGTTTTTGTATCGTAATATTCCGGAAATTACGGAACTCGTGACCCATATCTCGGTAAAAACTTTGTTCTTTCGGGACCGAACGTTAACGGTTCATCTCCATTTGGTTTTCCAATTCTTTTGTTCTCTTTTGTCTTAAAAGATCCTGGGTTTTCATCCTATTTAAAAGGTTTCCCAGGCAATTTGAAGCTATTAAAAATTCCTAATTCTAAATATACAAATTTTACTCTTTTTATTCAACATATTTTCACCGTCGGTTTCGCTCCGAAGGTTTGTGATTTCCTTTTATTCAACAAAAAAAAATCACTGGTGCCCATTTTATTTTTTTCAGCTACGCTCCTGCGTTAAAAAAAGTAAGTTAATTAATTCAATTTCATCTTTTATATCAATCATACCTTTTTTTTATAATCATTAAAAAAACTAACTTCGAGAACCCACCCCCTTGCTGAGCATAGTCATGGTGGCAGCACTTTTTTTGTGTTGCCTGTTGCATTTTTTATTTTGCTCGTTTTTTTTTATCGCCTTCTTCGCCGACTGTTTGACAGTTCGGCTTCGTGTTCTTTTTTTAAACGTTTACTTTTCTTGTGCCGGCCGGTCGGTCGGGTTTTTTTTGTTTGTTTAAGTTAAAGTTTAATTTCGCGAAATAAAAGTGTAACATTGGCGTTCAAAAAGTTGTCCCTTTTTACATTAAAATGATTTTAAGAACGAGCATCAGATTGTGTGTATTCACAGGAGATTTAAAATAACATTTTTGTGGAGAATATCACATAAAACAGCTGTTCTGTGAATACAAATTTTACTCAACCATTTCAAAGAGTTTTTTTTTAATATTTCAAGTAAAAATATATAAAATCTAAATATTTCTCATTTTCGATTTTCATATTAACAAAGTAAAGTCCATCTAAGCTCGCATGAATAAATTAAGCTAAACAAATTTAACTCGAGAATAATGTGGCGAACAATTATTTCATGCACTAAATTTAGGTGATGTACAGTATGATGTATGAAACGAAAATTTATTTTTTATTTATTTATTTTCATTTTATCATAAATATTAAATGAATATTTATCAATTTATTAATTTATTTAATTTTATTTAATTCTTTTTATTTATTATTTTAAAGAAAGCCAAAAAAGAGAAACTTAGATTATATTAAGGCACGTATGAAACCGTCAAAATATTTTCGAACTGCAAATCTTTTGTTTCAATTTCGAGGACACTGATGGTAATAATAAACAATATGTAATTGTTTGATTCGGTTGCTCGAAAACATTTCATGCAAAGTTATTTTTTTTGCATCGGAAACACAGTTTTTAGAGTCTAAAGCTCGAAAACATTTGCCAGAGGTCAGCTTAGCCCGATAGATATCTTCAGAAGATCTTTGGAAAAAGGTGACATTTGCTCTTGTGATCAAATTCAATAGGATCCTTAATAATGAATTCTATATTGATATCCTTAGCTTTCGTTCATTCAGCTTAAAAAAAATAGCATGCTCTCCACAAAATGTTACCTGAAAAGGAATTTTCAAGGCAAGAGGTAGCATTTTTCAATCAATACAGACATCTTAATATCTGAATTTCAGTTTTATATTTCTAAAAAAAAAAAAATATTAAATGCAAATATTAGGTTCAATTGTATTTAAAATGCTAATTTGCTGAACTAACATTGTTTGTTTCCCCCAATTGTCTAAGGGCTTGAACAAAAACGCAGCATTCTTTTTCGTCTTGCTTGATTTTTTGGCAAATTCCCTTGGCTCTGGACCTTTGGCACCTCATATGAGGGAAATTTGATAAAAAAAAGCCCATCTAATTGGTCAGAAAAGGTCAACTGATCCCATAAATTGGTCAGCCCTAGATAACTTGTAATCAAGGCTTAAACTTTCTCAAGGTCGGTCAAGGTCACGCGTGATTTTTGGCACCTCATTTATGGGAAATTTGCAAAAAAATGTATAGGTACCATCCGAAAGATTTCTAGATCGTGATAAAAGGTCAACTATTTTCAGTAATTGGTCAGCCATAGATTTTTTTCTATGAATTTTTGAAGTTCGTTTCAAGGTCACAAAAGAAACTTTTGGCACCTCATTTGGGTCATTTAAAAATAAAAAAAAGTATGCAATTTGCAAGGCCTCTTCAAGGTTGTAAAAGATCAGCTATTTTCAGTAATTGGTCAGCTATAGATTCATTTTTGCGAATTTTTAAAGTATTTTCTTTTCAAGGTCACGAAACCTCCATGACCTTGAAAAAAAAACTTGAAAAAAATCGTATAAGAGAATCTATAGCTGACCAACTACTGAAACTAGCTGAACTTTTATAAAGATCTAAGGGCCTTTCAGGTGGTATTAAATTTTTGTAAATTTCCCATAAATGAGGTGCTAAAAATCGCGCGTGACCTTGAGCGACCTTGAGAAAGTTTAAGCCTTTTCTACAAGTTATCTAAGGCTGACCAATTTCTGGGACCACTTGACCTTTTCTGACCAATTATTAACCAATTAGATGGCATCTTTTCTTATCAAATTTCCCTCATATGAGGTGTAAAAGGTCCAGAGCCCAAAAAACAAGTAAAAGTTATAGTTCTAACACTCACAATAAGGGAAATTTTCGAACATTAATATTTTTCGGTTGTGTTACGTCGGAGAATCTACCTTAGACCACAACACCGTTACCCTTCACATTTCCCTTCGCCTAACGGCAATTATAAAATTTTTAATGGTTTCCTACTCCTTTTTCTTAGTCAGTATTTTATTGACATAACAGTTTTCCCCTTCCCCCGCCACATGCACACGCCTTTTAACGAGATTAGCTATGAAGCCATTTTCCAGAAAAAATAAATATTCATATTACACCTTAGAAAATTTAATATGAATATCTCTAATGGTTCACATAGACTGGTTCGTTTGCGAAGCAGCCTGTGCTTTCTATCAATTTTCTCATGTTTGCCTTTGAGACCTGCTCTAGATCGTCCAGTTATCCAACAAACCTGTTTCCAAAATAACGGAGTCGATTTGTTTGGAGGTTTGGACAGTCACAGTTCACAGAGCAGGTGTTTAATGGTTTCTATTTCTTCTACGTCCTGACAGCTCCTGCAGAAACCGGGTGCGAATACACCCAGTCTGTTGGCCATTGTGCCAATGAAGCAAGTTAGTACACCTATCAAGATTCTTATATTCTTTTTCTCAGTGATAAAAAATACCGAGATTTCTTTTCATTAATTCTAGGCCATAAACTTATAGAGATAACGCACTCGTTCCTAGTCCTGCAGGATTTATTGATTTGCTCTTTTGTTATTAGGGTCTATTTTCGTTTTAATCACGCCGATCGGGATGTCTAGTCCCAAATCTAATTGGCTATATCGTTCCCTTCTATATCGCTATGTCCAGGAACCCAGCAGAGTTTGACTCGGTTAGTGTCACAAATATCATTCAGTTTGCCTCGGCATTTTGCTACAGTTTTGGATTTTATAGTCTCACTGGCTAAAGCTTTGATAGCAGCTTAGCTGTCCACGAAAAATGTTATCTCCGACGAGCACAGTGTTTTCGTTTGTACCATTTCTGCTGCTTTTTCAATAGCTTTCTCAGCCTGAAAGACACTTCACTCATCTGGGAAATTATACGGATCTCTAATATTAAGAGCTTCACAAAACACCCCAGCTCCCGTTCCTTCTTCCATTTTTGACCCATCGGTGTAGAAGGAGATACTCTGTTCCCTAGTTAGTGAGTTGGGTTCCGAGCCATGTCTGTCGGGTATTAAAATAGGGAAGTGTTTTTTAAAATCTATTATAGGTAGTATGTAGTCAGTCGTCACATCAAGTCCGGCCACTGTGTCATAGCATTGCAGGGTAGACCCATGACCATAGGTGCTGTGCTTCCAAGAGCCCAGTTCTTTGAGTCGAAGTGCGCTTTTGTCTGCTGTGCATCTTATGTACTCGTCTAGTGCCGGAAGATTTAAAATAATTTCCAACCCTGCATGTGGCGTAGACCTCTGAACCCCCGTTATTCCTATACAGGCTTGTCTCTGTACCTTGTTCAGGTTTTTGAGATAGCTAACTTTTTCAACAGCATTCAACCATACGATATAGAACCATAGGTTGGTTTGGGACGAACAATCGCCATGTACATCCTCTGGATGACGTGCGGCTCATAACCCACCGTATACCGAAGGTTTTTTTGCATGTGAAGGAAGCGCAGTGTTTTTTTTCATTCTTCTGTGTTTCGTTTTCGTGTTAGCTTGGAATCAAAGATTACTCCAAGATTAAGCTTCTTAGGAAAGTTTCAAACGAATGTCATTAAGCCTGGGAGAAGTAAAGTCCGCCTCTAATATCTTTTTATTCGTGAACAGAACTAGCTCAGTTTTTGAAGGGTTAACCCCAGCCCAATGCCGTTTTGTGCTGCTCACAAAGATACTTCTTTAAGTGTGGATACCATAATATCTTTGATTGTGGTAAGATACTAACCCGATATTTAAAAATTGCTATGTCGTCTGCATAGGCCACAATTTTAATGCCCTGATTCCTAAATCTTGTAAGAATTTTGTTAACAACAAGAACCCAAAGGAGAGGCAAAATCACCCCTGCATGTGGAGTACCTCTTGGAACTGTTTTCTCAACAATCGTATCTCCAAGTTGCGAGCTTATGATTCTACCATTGAGCATTATATAAATCCAGTCCACAATGGCAGACTCAACTCCAACCTCTTCCAGAGCAGATTTAATGGACTCCGTTTTTACGTTGTTAAACGCTCCTTCAATGTCCAAAAATGCTACCAGGGTGTGTTCTTTGTGCTCGAGACTTTTCTCAATTTGTGAAACGACTTCATGCAACACAGTCTCCACTGACTTACTTTTAAGGTAAGCGTGTTTGCAGCTGCACAAAATTTTTGGATTAAGAAGGTCCCTGACATGCAGATCAATAATTTTCTCTAGTGTCTTGAGGAGGAACGAAGAGAGACTTATTGGTTGGACAGTCGAGTGTGTCGGTTTTCCAGCTTTTGGAATAAAGACAACTTTAACCTTTCTACAGCTGATAGGAACGTATCTAAGTTTAACACAACTTTTGAAGATTACCCTAAGCCATGGGGTGATTATCTGTAGAGCGTGTGGAAGAAATGCCGGAATAATATCGTATGGTCCAGCTGATTTATAGGGTTTCAACGAGTTTATAGCCCACATAATCTCCTGCTCTGTGATAGCCTGTTCCAATTCTGGTGTTGATTGTAAAATTTCTAAGGAGTCTAAGCCAGGAAAGTGTGTTTCCATAAAGAGTTCAAGTGTTTATTGGGTAGAATTCAACCATGATCCATCAGGATGCTTAATATATCCCGGAGTCACGGGGTTCTCAAAGGTAAGAACCTTTCAAAGTCTTGCCGCATCGCTTGTGTTCTCAATGGATTCTTAGTGCCTAGCCCATGAATCCTTCTTGGACCTTCTTAGCTCTTTGGTGTATAAGTAAGTTTGGCACTGTATGAAATCCAGTCTACCTCTTACTTGCTCAGTTTGGCTATATTGAAAAGTTGTCTGACCCATGTTCTCCGTTTCTTAAGTTCACTGTTCCACCATGGTGGGTGTAGTGGGTTTAATGTTACGAGATATAGGGCAGAATTTTTCAAAGGCAGTTCTCATTTCACTAGTTGGGTTTTGAACAACAGTGTCAATGGTTGAGGTTATCGAAAGCGTTTCTTCCTCAGGTGGGTCGATACGTTCGTTTAACCATTTTGTGTACTCTGTCCAATTTGTTCTAGTTGGGTTCCTAAAAGGTTTAATATCATTTTGATTCCTGTCTAAAGAAAAGAGTATCCTAAAGTGATGCGAAAGGGAATCCTCAGGTGAGACTCTCCAGTTTTCTACAGAAATCTTATCATTATCATAGAGTGAGATCTAGAATTTCTTCCCTGTTTTTGTTCCGAAATGTTGGGTGATTACAGACAGCGGCCCTGCTTTTTGCAATTAAATTAGTAATATTTTAATAAAATTAATTTATTAATAAAATTTTAAATAAAAAAAAGAAGAAACATAAACAGTTTGGTTTGTTTGAGTCATCAGCTCGGTTAAATGACATTTAATTGGTGAAACTCACAATAGTCGAAGATTGAAATATCAATTTTTCCGGTGGAGTATTGTATTGTTCGGGTGCGACTCACAATATAAGGCTGTATGTACCTAGCAACATAACATTTATGGTCTTAGTACATTTCTTTCTAATTTGGATATTTTGATCCCTCTTGTATGACTTACTCAAATTTTGTTGAAAAAGGGATAACATTTAATTGAGGGGAAGGTAAACATTTGGTACATAATAGATATGAATTTGGAAAAGTTTAGTTTTTCAATTGTCATACTTCTAAATTAAAAAACACAGCTTCCCAAACTTAATTATTATCAACAATTTTCAGGTATCTAGACTAAGACATTTATTATTCTGATTTCCTCAAAATTAGGTAAGAATTGTATTTAGAAAAAAAAAGTTTTAAAAACATTTTGTCTACCTATAGGTTTAATTTTTCTTGACAAAAACCATATGACATAGGCAGTGCTGACGCTGAAAAATTCAATACACAAACTTAGGCTTGTATTTATACCTACCTACATACATATGTACATATGTACAATCGTACATACATAAAGTATGTAATATGTTTTCATGCAGAGTTGTTTTTGTCTATTGTAATAATTTTGATGTTGGCATCAGCAACCAAGGTTATTTTACTTCATTTACTTAAATAATAATAACAGTTATCTTTTTGTGTCAGGAAAACCAAAGATAAAATAAAATTAAAGTAGGTCTGAATGTCCTATTGTGCCTACGTGGGTTGACTTGTGAGCTTTGGACACACATAATATAAAAAAGTAATTCAAAAAGAAATAAAAGGTAAAACTGATTTCGGTATGTCTTCATTCATTCTTTATTACCTTGTGTCAGTAGGTATGTGTCTTTTCTGTTGGTGACGGCTAGTCCTAATGCAAAATCCTCAATTGTCATAGAAAACCTTACCCAAAACATCACAGTTATTCCTTATCCCAGCAGGTGATATCAACCCACACTTCACACATAGAACTGATGAAGAAAAAGCTCATCCTAATATCAGAAGCCCAAATGGTTTCTATGGCAGCAGCTGACAGAGCACAATACAAAAAATACCAGCCTCTGCCAGAATCTGATACAATCATCGTCCAAACCTAACCATGGGGAACGCAAAATGGGCCATCAATGCTGCCGAAAGCTATTATTTACGACTATTCGTTAGAGCATTTTTGTCTGCCTAGTACCTACTCACCTGAAAGCCAACCAGACTCCAAACACCTTCCTCGGTAGAGAATACACAGGCTGTATAGTTGTTTCCTCGGAATTTGTAAATCCTGACTGCGTGTGCCAAGGCTACGGGAGTCGCTGTTGTAACGATGAGTATCCATGCTAAGCAAATCGCACTATGAGAAACATAATATTACATTACATATGCATTTTGAATGAGACAATAAATTTCTATTATATTGACAGTTAGTATATTGAAAGAGATATCCCGTTATTGTGGGATTGAAAGGACTCTATATCTATATACTTACAGCATAGCGTTACGCTCCGTTCGCAGGGACATACTGGTAACCGGATGTACAACGGCCAAAAATCGGTCGAAGGACATAAGGACGAGTGTGTATACGCTGCAGTGACATGTTACCACAATCATATACTGGACAAATTTGCACCATAAATTTCCGAAGGGCCACTCAGGCAGAACATAGTCCGTGGCCGTAAATGGTACACAGAATATCACAAAAAGGATATCGGACACGGCCAAGTTTATTATTAGTAAATTAGTTGTGGAACGCATTTGCTGATTCGCAACGACCACTGAAAGTACAAAAGGATGAAAATGTATTAATATCTATTGTTTGAGTGGAAGAGATAAGGTAACTTTTAACAAAATATTTATGAAACATAAAGAACAAACTTTATAGAGGAGGAGTGCTTATCATTTAAAATAGACTATTAATGTCGAGACGGTTTTGTTGAGCTTTTATTTAGCATCAATTATAGAAGATATGGCTACAGTGATTAGGAGAAATTATACCAAACCTTTCAGCAGGGTCAGTCATGTTCATGTACAGAAATAATTCAGTTTGCAATATTCCGTCATCAAGAATTGAACTATACCACTGCCCACACAGTCAGAGGTCAACAAGCATTTTATAACATTATATAGTGTATCTAAAAATAACAATATATAGAAAATAAAAGTCACAGCTGCCAGTAAAAGCCTAACGGCTTAATTTTACGAAGTGAGTATACATTTAGGTTTGATAGGGACTTATTTGTTAATTATTTGTCATAGCAATAGCGAAACTGTTGAAAATTAAAACCAAAAAGACCAAGAAGCAAATAAATAAAAATACTTTGGAATTTTGTTGGAAAACTAAAAGACTTTTCCTAAGATCTGAGCTTCAGACTGTGACTAAGCTTACAAGGTTACAAGATATTGTATTGAATTGAGGAAAAAAGAGTTTCATTACGGTAGTTATTGGCCCTGATTCGATTTTAAAACACAAATTTCACTTCTAAATGCTTAGAAGAAGGTACCTCAAGTTAAATATAAAATGATCTAATCTAAGCATTTAGAAGTGAAATTTATGTTTTTTTTGTTAAAATCGACTTTAGGCTGGATTCGAATATATTACTCAGGGCCGTTGTTACCAAAAAAAGCCAAAGGAACACATTTTTCCCCTCAACATACCTACATTCATCAAGTTGGTCAGAAAATGTATCTTTTGTTTGTTCCTTAATTTGTATTTGTAATTAATTTGTATTTGTATGTATTTGTATTCGTATCTCCTGCGCATTTCAAAGATTCATCTGACCTGCAGGGTTTTGAGGCAACCTATATCGGTGGTGATTTTGAAGAGTTACGATATTATAATGGAACTTCTTTGACATAATATCGATACCTTCCCGTAAGAATGTATTAAGCGACATTTCAAAAATTTTAAAGGCATTGAAAAAAACCTCTGGTTCAGTTATTTATTTATGTATTTAAGAAAATAAAAAGATTTGTAACGGGAATTTCAACTCGAAATGCTTCGAAAAAACTGTTTACTACAACTAAATACCCAAAAAAATAATTGAATAAGAGGTATTTTAAAAATATAATTTAAAATTTTTAAAATGTTGCTTAATACATTCTTACGGGAAGGTATCGATATGGTCGAATCAAAGACTTATGACCTTTCCATATCATATAGAGGTCTGATATGGACTCAACCCATTATTTTTCTAGCTATTCGTAGGAACTACCTAGGTATTTGCCGAAACAAATAATATAAAAAACCTTCAGATGGTTCAATACTCTTTGGGATGTAACCGCAAATGAATACGCTCATCGTAAGATCTCCATGGTGACGTATTGCGTGGAATGGAACTGCGTATTATGAATTGGTCCTACGAAGCAACGCAACACACACGTTGCGCTGTCGTCGAGGAAGGTTTTAGTAATGCTTTTTCGATTTTTCAACCTTAAACCCTCCTTCAACACAACGCAAAAAACGAGGAGGATTTTCATGTGGTTTATCTAATTTGTGCAAATAAATCCATACTATCTTTCAGTATATCCACCTGCGTTGCACCGGAGTAGGGTTTAAGTATTGTTTTTATGATTTTGAATTCAGAATCCCTCCTCGTTGTCAGCGCAAATCGCAAAATACAAAATGCTTGTCAAGAAAAAATCAAAAAAACTATCCCATCTGCTTCGTTTTGTGTTAAAGCATAGTAGGGTTTTCAGATGAAATAAAGTAATAAGAACTGAAAACGTCCTCCGTTTCAGCGCATAAATTAACGAGGGTATATGAGTACGATTTAATGGTTTATCACAAAAAAACCTCCTCGAGTAGGGTTTATGTGTGCATTTGGATATTTTCCTACAAAAAACCCTCCTGGACGACAGCGCAACGTGTGCGCTGTGCTTTAGGAGAAATTCATAATTCACCGTAGGACTAAAGCGATCGCTAAAATAAATGATCGACGTTTTGGCGATTGCTTTTCCTATATTTGCCTAAAGATATGATAGAGAAAGCTAAAGTCAAATCGACTATCAAAACGAATATCAGTTATCAGCTTAGCTGATTCCACCCCAAGATGCAGTTAATACATGAAGAAGAGGTCTCGTATTTACCATTAGTCATGGATGAATGCCTGTTGGACAAGCGGAAGACGTAGCTCCGAGATCAGCGTTGCTCCCCTACTACAATTGTAGTGTTTTTACTATACTTTTTTTTTCAAAAGCACACACTACGGACGGTCCTCCAAACACTGCACTTTTTTTACATCAGAAAAAGTGTGTTTGTAGCTTTAAGTCTTAACTAATACTTTCTATGTAAGCCCAGAACACATCATCCTCAATTCTACAATCCACTTCCAGAATGGAATCCACAGTTTGACAGATCATATTGGGTTTCTCTTTCAAAAATGAATGTACATAATATTCTTCACATTCCTTGTGTTCGTCCATCTAACCGATAGGCTACCCATAATCCAAAAAAACTTTCAGATACCTTGAGTTGCTTTTGCATCAGCTGACATCAGCTTTTTCAACAAGGGATTACAACAACATAAACAAATCCGGATCGCTAAAGATACGCAGCCGAACGCGCCCATTTCTACTTCATGACTTCTTTACAAAGGCAGAAAGCCAAAAATCCAGAACTGCTCTTCAAAACCAGTCTATACATGCGGTATAAATTGCCTTGGTCAAGTTACAGTGGTAGATGACAAAATCTCGAAGACGCTGCCGCTGGCTGGCTGTAACGCTGCGCTGTTCCTACGAAGAAACGTTGGGCAGCATGAGAAGAAATCCTAATCATTGATACTGGCTCAAAATGAAGGGCTAAATGTCCAAATCTGGAGAGAATTGAATACCAAGGTTGAAGGAAAAGGACAACTTACTTACTTACTTACTTAAGGTGGCGCTACAGTCCGGGGTGGACCAGGGCCTCAACCAACAAGCTTCTTCCAGCCGGCTCGGTTTCTAGCTAGCTGTCTCCAGTTTCGCACGCCAAGTTGGTTGAGGTCCTCTTCCACTTGCGTGCGCCACCTTTTACGCTGTCCACCTCTACTGCGTTGTCCCACGGGGTTGGATTCAAAGACTTTCCGGGCCGGAGCATTGGTGTCCATTCGCTCTAGGTGACCCAGCCATCTTAGTCGTTGGCTTTTCACTTTTGTGGCTAGGTCAGTGTCGCTGTACAGCCCATACAGTTCGTGGTTGTATCTTCTCCTCCATTCCCCATCTATGCAGACGGGACCAAAAATCACCCGGAGAATTTTCCTCTCGAAACAGCCTAACGCGTTCTCATCCACCGTTAGCAGTGTCCATGCCTCTGCACCATACATCAGGACCGGGATGATAAGTGTCTTATACAGGGACAGTTTAGTTGCTCGAGAGAGGGCTTTGCTTCTCAATTGCCTTCTTAGCCCGAAGAAACAGCGATTGGCAAGAGTAATTCTTCGTTTGATCTCAGCACTGGTATCGTTCGCTGAGTTTATAGCGGATCCTAGGTAGACAAAGTCTCTGACCACCTCAAAATTATAGCTGTCTATAGTGACGTTCTGTCCTAGACGTCGGTGTTGGGTGTCCTTTCTTGTTGACAGCATATACTTCGTTTTGCTTTCATTCACCGTTAAACCCATCTTCTTGGCTTCCTTCTCAATGCTCACAAAAGCACCACTGACATCACGCTTTGTTCGTCCTATTATGTCAATGTCATCAGCGTAAGCAAGTAATTGGACGGACTTTTGAAAGATTGTGCCTCTAGTGTTGACGTGAGAGTTCTGCACTATTCTTTCAAGAACGATGTTGAAGAAGTCGCATGACAGCGCGTCGGTCGCCTTGCCTAAAACCTTTTTTGACATCAAAGGTGTCGGTGAGGTCTTTGCCGACCTTGATGGAGCAGCGTGCATTCTCCATCGTCATCTTGCACAAACGGACGAGTTTGGCAGGGATGCCAAAACTAGACATTGCTCTATATAGCTCGTCTCTATAGATGCTGTCATACGCGGCCTTGAAATCGATAAAAAGGTGGTGGGTATCGATTTGAAACTCCTGGGTTTTCTCCAAGATCTGCCGTAGTGCGAATATTTGGTCGATGGTGGACTTCCCTGGCCTAAAGCCACACTGATATGGACCTATCAGGTTGTTGACGAACGCCTGAAGCCACGTTCACAAAGTACGGCAGAGAAGATCTTGTAGGCGATGTTAAGAAGACTGATGCCTCTGTAGTTGGTGCAGTCCAGAGGATCGCCTTTCTTGAGGACCGGGCAAACAATGCTGAGGTTCCATTCATCGGGCATGCTTTCCTCCGACCATATTTTGCAGATGAGCTGGTGCATACTCCTAACCAATTCATCGCCAGCCGCTTTGAATAGTTCAGCCGCAAGGCCATCAGCTCCAGCAGCTTTATTGAACTTAAGTTTAGATATGGCTATCCTCACTTCGTCAAGATCGGGTGGACGGAATTGTTGGCCTACGTCGTCCAAGTTGAATGGTGCAATTTGCATGTTAGCGGAATTCGGTTCGTCATCGCCGTTATACAATTTGCAGAAATGATTTTTCCATATCCTCAGCACCGACTGCGATTCCACCACGATGTTCCCCTGATCGTCCTTGCAGGCTTCGGTTCGGGCCTTGTAACCTTGGGAGGTTCTTTTTACTTTTTGGTAAAACTTCCGAACTTCATTCCTGCAGTGGCATCTCTCTAACTCCTCGATCACGCGCTTCTCATGCTCTTTCTTCTTTCTTCTTGTCCAGGAGCTCGGCTCGTAGAATCTTTCTTGGTGTCGTCATCTTTCTCCTCTGTGGGGGCATGCGCGCATATCAGGCTGATGTTGGCGAATTTAGCCTTGATGCGAATTGCCGTGAGGCGCTCGTTCACATAGTTGAAACTCAAGACTTCTTGCCTAAGCCTGCCTCTAACGACGAATCCACATCCAAAGAGACGCTGCCCTTGTGGTCGGTAACAGTCACCGTAGTATATATCGCAGTCTTTCAGTTTTCTCTTGCCCGGCCCATCCCATCGCACTTCTTGGATGGCGGTGATGTCTGCTTTGTAGCAGTCTAGGGCCTCCGCTAAATGTTCGGCTACACGTGGTCTATAGAGAGAAAGAACATTCCACGTGCAGATACGAAGTTCGTTGTCCTTATTTCGTTTGCTTGGTTCGTCAACAGTAAATCCGTCCGTATCCGAGGCTTGTTGGTGCTTCGCAACTAAGATAGCTTTACGTGGCCGGGAAGTCACCCCGACGGCACGACCCCCAACCTGGAGGACCAGACCCTTACAATATAACTCCAAGGGTGGGGAGCCGGATTAACCGCTCCTTATAGGCCTGAGCTCCGAATATGTCGTAGTAGCCCGTATAAGGTGTTCACTAAGTAGTTCAGCCTAACTGGAACTGTAGACGCCACCGTTGATTCCATCTTGAGAATTCTTCCGCTGCCGCCTGGATGAAGGAGAAGTGCCTTAGTGGGAACACTCCTCCCCCCCTCTCTCGTTTGCTGCCCCCTAAAACCGTCCACAGGGATTGGAACCCCATCTTCAGTTAAAGGTACTAGGCACCCGATGTTCACCACTTGGAGGTGAGAGTAGGAGTTGATAGACAGAGGTTCGCTTTGAAAAAAAGCTTGTGGACGCTTGTGTCCTCTTGAATGCACCGTGTCTACCCTTTGAACATAGGAAAAGGACAACTGCTGATCAGCTTATCGACGTTAAGTCAGCCAAAGCCATTTAAAATATTTGAACCACCATCCAACCATAACGACAGAGCTTTGTCAATAAACGGAATACAACATTCAACAAATGATGGGATGTGGGGAGATATAAAAAGTGTTTTTATGGTGCCTGGATCCGAAACTGTACCCAAGCAGACGAGAGTTAGAGACTCTTGGATATCCAAAGACACCTGGGATAAAATCGAGCTTCGCAAATCGTTGAAGATGCAAATAAATGCCGAAGCAGATGCTCAACGAAAGGCTGAATTGCGAAGAGAGTATCACTTAGCACATAAGATGGTCTATCGCTGTGTGAGACGTGACAAGAGGGTGAGGGTGACTGCAACAATTAGCGAGGTATTATAGTTTTGTCCGTTTTACCAAAACTAATGCGAACCATCATTCTTGAGCGGATAAAGGTTAGAATCGAATCTACACTCAAGAGGCATCAAGCTGGTTTCCGCAGTGGGCAGTCGTGTGTCGACCATATTAACACTCTGCGTATCGTTCTTGAGCAGTCTGCTGTCTGCGGAGTTTCAATCACTACTTTACCTCATGTTCGTGGATTTAGAGAAGGCCTTTGGCCGAGTCATAGCCGTGAATGAATTTGGAGATCACTTATTGGTATGGGAATTCCCCCAAAAATTGTTGCCATTATAAGAGAGTCCTATAACAACGCAAGATGTTTTGTTTTATACAATGGGCAGCTATCCGACTCTTTCGAAGTGCGGCAGGGTGTGAGATAGGGAGATGTTGTATCGCCAATTCTCTTTCTACTGGCGATAGACGATGCTTTGACTGCCAGCGTTGGAACAGCTGAGAGACAGGGTATTCAATGGAGACCGTTTGAAGGCTTAGTCACTTAGATCTTAGACTATGCTGATGATATATGTATGTCTCTTGGCATATAACATCCAGGGGGCAGAACGGGATGTGTCACTGAAAGTGAAAGGAGAGTCGAGTGGTCTAAAAATAAATAGCAAAAAGACAAAAATAATGCTCACCAGCCGCTCCACACATCACCATATTTTTATACTGGAGACGCCAGTTGAAAAGGTTGAACAATAAATAAAACAATTTAACTACCTTGGAAGTATTGTTTCAGCAAATGGTGGTACTGATATGGATGTTCAAAGTAGAATAAATAAAGCTCGCGCAGCCTTCGGTTCTCTGTCTCAAATTAGGAAATCCAGTAAAATTTCTTTACGCACTAAGTAGAGATACTTCGAATCCATTATCAAATCCGTGGTGTTATATGCTTGTGAAACCTATAAAAGTCACGACTACCATCTCGAAGAAATTGCAGGCTTTTGTGAACCGTTGTCTGCGCCATATTCTAAAAATCCACTGGCCACAAATTATATCATTGGAAGAATTGTGTTGCAGGATAAGTCAAGAGCGGCTGGACGTTGATAAAAAGCGTAAATGGCAATGGATTGGTCACACACTGAGGAAACCAAACGATAAAATTGCAAAGCAGTCATTTGAATGGAATCCTCAGGGTGCACGGCGGCGGCGGCGGCGGGTTGGAAGACCAAGAAGAAGACAACATGGAAATCAACAGTTCTAGCAAAAGCAGTCTCCCAGAGAAAGACTTGGTCATAGTTAAATTATCTAGCTGACAGACCGTGAAGGATGGAAACGATTTGTTGGCTATTAGCTGAAGTTAACATCCACCGCGCGAAGCCTGCATCAGCAGTCGACAACATAAGGTTAGCTCTGATCCCAAAATCCTGAACTTACAGGGATTAGGTAAGATACAAGCGGCAGTCGCTCTAAATTAATATGGACCACGAGACAAAACTCCTTCAGAACTGGCATAAAAATAAGAAATAATATTAACGTAAGAAACAGCACTTGTTTTTATAAACATATATTCGATTAGATGACCACCTCAAATTTCATAAAATTCAATAGAGGAAGGATCCATTTCCACCACATTTAAGTAAAAACTTAACACACAATTCACCTTTCACCCCCAATTTCAGAATAGACCCCCATTGTCCTTGCCATTAAAGTTTTCAGTAAATTTAATAACATCATATACAACAAGAGTAAATTGTCAATATTCTAAGTTGTTCAATTGGCAAAAGTTCGCTCTTCAACCTATTCCACAAGAGATAATAGAACTGTTTCCTTTCTTTTGTTGGAGGTTCAAAAACGTAACTATGTTAAAAAGCAGACGTGATAAATGTATTCAATACGTTAACTATAATTTTTTATTCAAATATGCTCGACACCTTCATGACAAAGAAGAGCACCAACCACATACCGTGACCGACCAAAAGGAGGTTATCAAAAGCAGCAATGATATAGGAGAAGGACTTTGATCAATTAATTGTGTCCTTTTGCGGTTGACCAAAGCCCAAGCATTTCCATTACTTCGTTGGTTCTTTTTTTTTTCTTTTCTCTGAACACATTTTTCATTGAAATTCCTGGTCCATCCATTTGTCGCGGTGGCAGCGTCCACAGATGGTGAGTATGTAAATTGAAATTCACAAAAAAGACATAAATTATATCCTTTGGAAGAGGCGAAAGAATTTTTTTTTGTCAAACGAGAATTCAAGGGCAATATCTATTCTGACACACATCTAGGAGGGAGATAAATTTTATATTCAACTCAATATTGAAATATTGTACGGAGGTAGGTAATAAACCAATTTGAATTTTGTGAAAAAGATTGGAATCCAATTAAATAGTTAAAGGAAGAAATTTATTTTTCGAGCTGATAGAGGTATGTGGTGAATTATTTTGCCAATTTAATTAACATATGAGGTTTTTCAATGGAAATACCTAGAGTGCATGGCTGTGTTATATATATGTACTTTCCCCCTTGCTTATATAGCCTCACTGGCTGAGACTTGCGACTAAAATTCCGTGATGCAACAACGTGAAAAATAAATACAAAAGTGCATTTCTTAGGAGCATTTTACTTATGTCTCGAAAGCTATCAATTTATTCGTGAGTTACATCAAAGTACAATTGAAAGTATAAATTCCAACAAATTGAGGTATTTTTACTGTTTCCGAAAATGCACTCGAAAACACTAATTTAACTTTGCGTGACAAAATTTTAATCTTTGGCTTTAACATGAACCAATATAAGCTTTTCTGGTGGTCTTATTTGATGCGCTTAGCTTGAATCTGGCCTTGAAATTGCTCTAGCGAGTCACGTTTTTGAGATACTTGAATCTTAAAATAAAAACAAAATCGTTTTTGATGCAAATTTGGGGTTAAATTATTTCTCGAGGTAATTTTTTTCGAATTAGTGCTTATGGTCATTCAAAAAAGGAAAAAAAAAATCAAAACTGCCCAACAATTTGCTCGCTTATAAGGGCCTTTTTAAGCACAAATTGAATGGATTAAAAGCATATTTTCAAATGAGGTAGTTTAAGGCGAAGGCTAACAACTAATTAATGATTTTTTCAAAGATGAATGAAGGTATTTGGAAGTTTCAAATACGTGATGTAAGATGTAATTTACGAATAATTGATAGTTTTCGAGCCATACAAGTTGGCATCAATTCAGCCAAAGCTGAAAACTTGAAATTTTTAATAT
Source organism: Dasysyrphus tricinctus (assembly GCA_963921185.1). Taxonomy (NCBI): domain Eukaryota; kingdom Metazoa; phylum Arthropoda; class Insecta; order Diptera; family Syrphidae; genus Dasysyrphus; species Dasysyrphus tricinctus. Next base: position 128,740,127 of record OY992532.1, read on the forward strand.
TTGCTTTTGATACAACCTATAATATTTAGGTGTTACCAAATCACCTCTTGACACGCTCACTTAAACGCCCACGTTTTTATTTGTTGATTTGTCTTTACCTATCTATCTTACCTATAAACTTATATTGTGTTTAAGGCTTGTCAATACTTTTGGAAATTACTATTACATATTTCCCCAAGCTTAGTGAGAGTGGCAACAGTGGCTGATGACTTGGTAAAGACAGTGATGTCTTTAGGCATGGGCCCGGTGGGCCAGGGCCCCGTGATTTAGGGGGCCCCTGACTACCAATAAAATAAGTGATAGAGCATTATTCTTTCACCCCTTTAAACATTTTTTCACAAAAAAAGAATATTTTATGTTTTTGGTACGAAAAAATGAAAGTTAAAATGAAATTCAAAAAAAGTTAAATTTTTAAATAAAATAAAGGTTAGAAAAAGACAAACAATGTAAAACAAATTTGTTAAACTGTTTAAAACAGAAGTACACGCTGCGAAGTATACATAAATTTATATTATATCATTTTTGAATGAACAACAACAACTTGTGAGTGCAGCCCCGGATCTATGGGGGGGCAAACCGGGGCCTGTGCCCCGGGCGGCAGCTTACAAGGGCGCTAAATCAATGTGACTGAAAAAACTGAGAATTGCGACGCTTAATGAAATAAAATGAATTGAGATGCGGCAATGGAATATCAAATTGTATTTCTCCGTCAACCCTTATCAGTTTTTCTATTATTATTTCTCCATTTAAAATAATTTAAAATTAAAAAAAAGAAACGAGCTATAATACATTGTTAAAAGTTTTTCTGATGTTTTTTAACAATAGTTTATTGCCTTGTATGTAAGTGTATTTTTACAAAACTTTCTCTCCTCCCTAAACTGTAGGAGATAGATCCCCCTTCTTCAATAATAAAACATTTGAACTGTACCCTTCAACAAGCGTCGCACCAAGCCTGCTGACAACTTTATTACACTGTATTTTAGATCTTTTTTAATTCACAAAAAATTTAAATACCCACAAATGTAGGAAATCAGGTGCTCTAAAAAAACTGTTAAGTAAAAATTTGTTCGTTCCGATGAACAAAAAGTGAGTTAAACGCTGAAAATCATTTTTACAATTTTCGACAACAATTTTTCATGATGTCGATAATTTTTGGAAACAAAAAATTGGAAGATTTATTTTAACTTACAAAATCAAATAAAACATGTTACTCTCCGAGAAAATTGGATTTGACTTTTTCAACATCCTTTTTCAAAATGGCGGATAACACAACATTTCCCACCAGCCAGAAACTGCTCTCACGCGTATCGAAGAACCAGCCAATCTAAAATTACTTGTGTTTTGACGTTGCTTAGCTCTCGTACTATTAAGGTTTGAAATTGTGTGTGTCAATTTCATTGAAATTTTTCAAGGAACAACGATGTTATAATATGCTAACATTTTTTGAAAGATCTGTTGTGAAATATTTTTTTTCCGTTACAATTCTGTATCAGCTATCACCTGAGTAAATTTCATTACAATCTCTCAAGAAAGATCGAAGTTGCAAAATGTTGACATATTTTAGAAACATCCTATTTTGAAAATATTTTTTTCTGTTATAACTCTGTCTCAGCTATCACCTCTGTCGCTCAAGGAGCAACGAAGTCCCGAGGATTTAAAAACTTTTTTCGGAACTTTGTACTTCGATACTTTATCTTGCGTAACTTTGGCTTTTCAAAATTTTGTCCTGTCGTAAATTTACATTTTTATTTCTTCGGTTCAGGGAATGGATCTTCAATAGTTCTCCCATGATAAATTCGGGAACGAACCATATCTTACAGATCCTTGCAGATTTGATTCGAACGAAAACTAATTTTATTAGGAACCAAAAAATAAGATTCGTGATCGAATCAAAAACAAAATTCTTTTGAATTGTTCACGAGAAAACGAATCATATTTTATCGTTCTACGAACCTTGTGTATCGTCTTTGTTTAGGCATTGTTAATTGTCTTATCTATAGTAATAGATAAGTTACTGAATAGGTATGGGCTGCACATCCATTAAAAATTTTTATTCTCTCAGTGACCAGCCAAACAGATATGTTTTTTTTTTTTAATTTTTATCAAAAACGGCAAGGGCGCCAAAATCAAGTTTTGCCCCGGTTCGGAAAAAACGTAGATCCGGGGCTGTGTGAGTGTTACCACCAAGTTAAAAGCCTGGAGGTATAGCTCTTTTAGGCCCATTGTTTTAAAGGAAGGATTTAGAGTCTATTGATAATCACATTTTGCCTATACATCCGGCCATCCGAGCGCTTTTTAACATTTTCCAAGCCATCTTTTTATTATTGGCAACATTTTATGAAGCAATTTTCTCTACTTAAGGGGAATATTTTTTTTATGTTTTAAGACTGCTCTTTTGTCTTACAATTAGTCTAATGCTATGTTTCCACCAAAGGTTTATCTCAGATTAGATTTAATAAATCTTTTTGGCGTTTCCACCGCACAAAAAGATTTAAAAAAGATTTAGTTTGACAGCACTTTCAAAAATGCAAATGGCGTGTCAATTTTTTCTTATGGAGTGCAAGTGAGATAGAATGTTTGTTCGTGTTAAACAATGAAGAAATGATTCGAGTCTCGAATGAATCGTTCAGCACTATTTTGTTTCATTAATTGAAATTATTACGACCAAACAGCCGAAGAAGAAAATTAAAATTTCTCACATACCTACAAAATATTTAAGAATAAGTATGTTCGATATGTAAAACTATTTGTCTTAGGAAGATTAAACAAGATTAATTTCTAATCTTCATGATTTACGAAATAAATTTGTATTATAAAGCTCCGAGATTTGAAGGAGATTTGAGGTAAATCTTATTAAATCTCAGATTGAGGTTATAAGCTCAAAAGTGTTGTAACTCATTTTTTTTTTTTTTTGAAGAAAAATTGATTCTCTTGTATTCTACCTCCACATTTATTCGTCAAAATCTATTTAAGTTACTATTTTAAATTTTTAAGTATCTAAGGCCCATTTGCTGATACGAAATTTAAGTATTTAAGGCCCATTTGCTGATACGAAACTTAAATATTTAAGTAGAACATAAGCGCTTATGTGACAGTTTACGCAGAAGAAAAAGTAGAACATAAGCTTCTTAAGTAGAACATAAATGCTTAAGTTTCGTATCAGCAAACGGGTCTAAGTAGAACACAAAGGCTTATGTGACAGTTTACGCAGAGGAAAAAGTAGAACATAAAGCTTTTGAGTAGAGCAAGCAGCAAATGGGCCTAAGTTTTCCAAAAATATGACATGCTTGAATTTCAAATTCAGTAATTTTATGCTATGTTCCAAGATTTCATGACTATTTCATCGAAAACTCTAGATTTCAACGAAATCTTAATGAATTCCTGCTCCACCAATTTGAAATCTCAAAATGTCTTAGCTGAAATGTCAGTTTTCGATTTGGTGTAAACAAAGTATTATAAAAATCGATGTATTCAATATTTTGTAAACAGAACTTAAAGTTACAGACTTAATAACCTGTAAAAGTGTAAAATAAAGGTAAGAAACATTTCTGCGTGTTTTTTTTTAAATACATCAATTTAAAAATTATAACTAGGCAAGACATGTGCAACCCAAAAATAACACAAATAGTTAACGATGAGTATAGTGAAGAAATTGAATAGTTATTTGCATGCACTTGAAAAGCATTTACGCCAACACACCCATTAGCCTCCAGCTGTGGAAAATATGTGCAGCAGTCAAACCACAGAAATAAATTACTATCAAAAACAAAATCTCTTCCAGCTTGAAAAATAGCGCACCAATCGTTGTCTAACAATAAAGTAGACATAAACAAAATTTTCGTTTATAATAATATGAGTTGATTGAGCAAAAAACAGAATAGGCAGAATTTTATTGCATAATAATTTAACTGACAGCAGTATTTTAACAGATAGAACTGAGAAAAAAATGATAAGCTGAATTTTTTGTGAAAAAACTGTATTTTGAATAGTAGAATTTCAAAAACAGAATTTCTACCAGCTCCCGAATATTAGCATTGAACACAAAACCTCGTGACAACACTGTCTGTATACGTTTCTAAAGAGTGTAATGGCCGGTACTAAATTTTATCAATTTTATTTGCAGAAATGGGAACCTAATTGTTCCATTGCTGGTTATTCAGACATCGTTCGGCAATCGACAAACAAAAATGTTAATGCATACTTCTGCTTTGAAAGCCGCTTAAAATATAAATATAAAACTTCATTTTTACCATACAAAAAAGAAGTATTGAGTGTCAAACGAAGTTTAGTTATAAAATGTTCAAAATTTTCCTTAAATATAAATCTGTTTGTGCTCATGAGAAAAATACAAACGAATTCTCTATCCTATTGATTACCACCGAAACAATTTAATAATAATTGTTAATAGTTAAATTTTACAAAAATGTATGGTAAAACTTATTTTTCAAAGGGCCCCCATACCTGTAAGGGCTCAGGGCCCCCAATAGTCTAAAGACGCCCCTGGGTAAGGAGCGTGCACCAACTAATCTGTAAAATTTGGTCGGATGAAAGTATGCCCGATGAATAGAACCTTGGAGATGAAGTCCCCTAAATGTTGTGTTCAAAATCTTGTCCACTAGGTAACTGTGTAATTGCCTAAAGCCTTTTGTCACCGTATGACCGGCACCATCTGTGTGTTTTTCGGCCAGGCATGTCAACCATCGTCGACCAAATATTCACACTCCGACAGATTTTGGAAAAAAAAACAGGATTTGCACTTACGTGGTTTTTGCTTATTCCCCCTTTTTCAATTGAATTCAATTTTAATGAAGTTTTTCGAAAAATGGTAATGTATTAATTTGTATGTGGTACCTCCCAAATAATTTTTTTTAAATTTTGATTTTCCTCGAAAACGGTATGACTGATTTTAATAATCTTTTTCTGCAGAAGCTTCTAAAAATATTGGTAAATATAGCCCAGTAAGAATATGTAGACATAAAAATGCCAAAGAAAGGAAGCAATTGTAATAGGCTGATCTTAAGTATGCAAGTAGGGATTGAGGTTACTTATAATCTGAGAAAAGTACTCAAATATCTGATGTTAAAGAGTTACAAGGGGTCAAAGGTCACGAAAATTTTGTTTTCACCAAATAAATCGAAAATGGTAAGTTTTAGAAAAAATATTGTTTTACAAACAGGTGGCTGAGGTAATTTGTTCGTAACATTAACCGTTAAGAAGTTACATCACCTCGAACTAAACGAATCTCGTACTCGACCTCTAATAGAGGTAAGATTAGTGCACGATATAAGGAGATACCTGCCATTTCAACGTGACGGGTTGAGCTTTGGTATACAACTATTTTGTGTCCTAACTTAATTTTGAAGAAGTGTTGCCAGGGTGGCAGCACGAGAGTAGAGTTGCCACTTAACACTATTGCCCTATAATACATCGAGAACCAAACGTCGTCGGGCGACTACGCAAGCAACTTTATTTTCATTTAACCACTTCAAATCATAGGACCACATTATTTTTTTCCAACCTCCTTCCAGTCCCAACGTGCATAACAAAAATCAGAGTGTTACTAATTTTTTTTCTTGAAAAAGTCTATTCTTACTGGGCTTATAGTATTGTGTACAAAAATGTTTTAACAAATATTTTTATAATTTTTTTAAAATATGTACATTAGTGTGGTCGTTATAATGGGTTTTTTGAGTTTTAATATTTGGATGGGCCTAAGTCAGCTCTAAATGAAGAAAAAAAAATTCCCAAATTTTTTTCAGATTTTTATTTGTATCCCCTATAGTCGCTGTAGGGGCAAGCCGTAAGAATGGTCTTCTGGCTTTCCGAAAAGCTACTAAACATTACTGTAAGGATTACCGTTGTTTTTTAATTAATTTTTGTCTATTTTATGCAAATATTTTATTAAATTGCCCCTCCCGTCCAAGCGGGGGGAGATATTACCCCCCTCCTATAGGATTTTTTCTAGTGTCTAGTTCCCACCTACATGCTCTTAATTTTTTTGGAAGATCCTACGCGAATTTTCTAGTATGCAAAAAAAGGGGGAATTTAATTTACCCCTACAGCGACTATATGGGGATGAAAATAAAAGTCTGAAAAAATTAGGGAATTTTTTTTTTTCTTCATTTAGAGCCGATTTGGGCCCATTCGGGATCCCCTTTTTTTTAACGTACATGTACATTAGGGTGGTCGTTAAAAAAAGGTCAAAGGAGGGGGGTAACATCTCCCCCCGCCTGGACGGGAGGGGCAATTTAATAAAATATTTGCATTAAATAGAAAAAAAATTAATTAAAAAACAACGGAAATACTTACAGTAATGTTTTGCAGTTTTGCAGCTTTCTGGAAAGCCAGAAGTCCATTCTTATTGCTTGTTTTTGAATTAAGGTTTTTTGATGAACCGTTTTGGCTAAAAATTAATTCAAACTCAATATTTTGAAGAAAAATTATTATTTTATTTTTTTAATCATAGGTTTGAAAACAGATTTTGCTGAAATTGTTTATTCAAAGAACTTTATTTTATAATAAACTATTAAAATGGACTTCTGGCTTTCAAAACGCTACAAAATATTACTGCAAGTGTTGTTTTTTAACTATTTTTTTTCTATTTTATGTATTTATTTTATTGAATTGCCCCTCCCTTCCAAGTGGTGGGAGATATTACCCCCCTCCGTTAGGATTTTTTTCTTGTCTAATTCTCACCTACATGTTCTAAATTTTTCGGCAGATTTTATGCGACTTTCCAAAAAAAGGGGAAATTTAATTTACCCCTACAGCGACTATAGGGGATGAAAATAAAAATCTGAAAAAATGAGGGAATTTTTTTTTCTTCATTTAGAGCTGATTTATGCTACATTTCCACCTAACGCTAATCTGAGATTTAATAAGATTTACCTCAAATCTTCTTTAAATCTTGAAGATTTACCATACAAATATATTTCGTTAATCTTGGAGATTATAAATTAATCTTATTAAATCTTCCTTGGACAAATAGTTTTACAAATCGAACTAACCTATTTTAACATGGTGCTGAACGATTCATTCGAGACTCGATTCAGTTCTTCATTGTTTGACACGAATAAAACATTCTGTCTCTTTCGCACTTCATAAGAAAAATTGAAGCGCCATTTGCATTTTTGAAAGTGTTGTCAGATTTAATCTTTTTTAAATCTTTTTGTGCGGTGGAAACACCAAAAAGATTTATTTATTCTAAACTGAGATAAATAAACCTTAGGTGGAAACATAGCATTAGGCCCATCCAAATAATTAAACTAAAAAAAAACATTATAACGACCACCCTAATGTACATACATTGTTAACATATTGGGTTTTGTGAAAAAAAAGCTATTTCGAGCTGGAAAAACAAGCTAAAGCTACATGATTCAAGCTTTAGCTATTTTAAAACAGCTTTTACTAGAATATATATTTTAGTTTCTAGTTAAAGCTTGTTTTTAATCACACAAAACCTAGCTTTAACTTAAAAATCCAAGTTTAAGCTTTAGCTTTTTTTATTCACAAGACCTTAATGTGTTTGAATACATTTTTTTTTTTTAAGTTTAATAGCACAAATTGAATTAGTTATATACGATGTACAACCCATTACTAGTGTATTTTTCAAAAGCTATTTCGATAAAACTTCTTATTCAAACTCTAAATCTCACTCACTTTGATGTGTAAGATGCTAAGAGTTTATTCCATTATTTTGGGTGCTACATTCGTACACATACCTACCTACATAAATATTTTTTTTGTTGGAATATACCTTATAACTTCTTGTTTCTTTTAACAAAGTCAAAGTTTTTAATTAAACTAGCAGGAAAGAGATATTGAAAGAAAATGGCACGTTTCGGGTGCTAAACGAAATTGCCTACTTCCCTCTAATTGTTTCCTTTTGAATCAAAATCCTGCGAACTTTCTCACATATCATACAGGTTTTATTACAGGATGTCAAGGCAAACTTAGAATGCTATTATAGAACTAAACAAAAATATACCTATATTTTTCTACTTTATGATGTGTAATCGAATAAAACAATTGTTTCGGATGTCACACACATTTCCTTTCGGGTGTAAACAAGTACAAAAACAAGGATCTTTTTCAATATGCATCAATTTACATAGAGATAGATCCTAAAAGGGTTGACAGATTTTCTTAGAGTTTTAAATATTTGACAACTACTTGTTCTTTTAACTACTTGTTCTTTTAAAACTATCCTCGAGTTCGTAATTGTAAACATACCGCATCACTGCCAAAAACAATTGTTAAAAAATTTTACTATAGGTATTAATGTAATGTACTTTTTTCCTAAAATTTGCTCTCACTGTAGAGAACAAGCATTCATGCTTCATTTAAAGTGGAAATACTGTAGATCGGTTAGCATTTGCCAGCAGAAATGCAACATAAATTTTATTGTGTTGCCTTACATTTACATTAACGAACTCGACCAACGTTTAAAATTAGGAGAAAATCGGTTAACTCGTTAATGTCGCAGCTCAATGTAAAGTGGACGTTAAAGCCTAGTTTACAGTTCCCATGCGCAGAAAGAAACTAATGCAAATGTTCTCGCATGTCACAAAAAATTGAGGTGCAATACAAAATTAATTATTTGCATGATATTGTTTCATGCAAAAAAAGCTATTGCTGTCATGGATTGTCATGCAAAACAAAGGACCGGCAATTGTTTTGCATGCGAAAAAAAGTATGGTGAATAAAATATTTTTTTTTGGTGGTCGATTTACACTTCCAAAAAAAAAAATAATTCACCCCAAGGCATTATTTGCATGCAAATTGTTTTTGCATCCAAAAATAATTATTTTCCATTTTTAGGCCTATTTTTTATTAATTAAGGAAAACGTTTTTCGCCTTGATTACACTGGTCTGCAACGAAAATCGCCTTTAAACCAAAATATATTTTTCTAAAGGATTTTGGCATGCTGAATCCGAATCCGAAGTCAAAATTACTCCAGCACGTCACGTTTTTGAGATATTCCAATTCAAACATGTCAAAAACCCGTTTCTTGGGTACATTTGACGTTGAATTTCTTCACCGATAGAATTTTTTTTTTAAACTAACAACAGGACCTGAAAGAACTATATTTCATCTTTCTAAATCATTCTTAATCTTTTTAAAATTCGTTTTCCTCCCAAAGATATTGTAATTTCAAGGAAATCATCCAAGAACTACTTAGGTCTTATAAAGCTCTTAATTGCAAAATGGCGCTGAAAATTAATTTTTTGGACTCCCACTTAGATTTTTTCCCCCGGTTAACCTTGCTGTAGTTTCAGATGAACATGGTGAAATGTTTCATCAAGACATGATGCATATAGAACGAAGCTACAAAATAATAGGGGTATTCATGCAACTGCGTAAAACACTAGATAAGTTTACGATTTGGTTAATTTTATCTTTTGGTTAATGAACTGTCAAATTTTGTATGGGAAATGGTTTACGCAATTTGGTTAATTTTATCCAAGGATTTAGCTGCGGAAAATCAACCAAATATTTGGTTAAACTTATCCAAACGTCATTGTGACTTTTAGAGATTGAATTAGGCGTGTTTGTCACTTTTATAACTAGGCAAGTTTAGGAACATGATACAAATGATATCTCGGAGGACTTAAAAAGCTCTGAATGTGTTCTGTAATTATTGCATTGCAATTAGTTGGAGATAAAAGTTGTGAATTAAAACGTAGTTTACACAAAAAAAAAATAATTTGAAGAACTACATTTACTCAACGATTAAAGGCTCTGCCCAACCAACGCGAAATTATACATAGAAAAGCATTCACAAATACAGTTTTTTGTTGTTTTTTAGTATTGAGATCATTCACTTTAATTTCGTGTTGGTTTAGAAGAGCCTTTAGGAAAGCTACTTTTCGTAAATTATTAATGAAGAACTATAAATTCTCACCCAAACCAACCTTTCGTTGACGACGACGAACGTGTTGTTTTGATTTACAACAACGTGTTGTTATTAATGTTTTTGTTGTGGTCAACGAATGATTCGCACTGGGTTTGAAGATTCTAAATAGTCGGAAAATGTTAGAAAGAAGAAGAGAGGGATGATTCATATTACTTAAGTGGACTATTCCTCACTTCTCCAAAAGCTCCAGGTTTTTTGTCACTTGAGTTGAGTTGAAATGGTATTGAGATTCCAGCAAAATGAATGGCATTGATGTATTTATTTCAATGCAAAACAAATATAATTGAATTAACAGGAGTACTTACTACACGTATCTATTAAAACAAATATATATTTGTACACACACATGCAAATAAACAGACCATAATGCACTATCTGTAAAACCAACTCCTCGACCCAAGCCGAACGCGCCTAAATATTTGACGTTTAACTAACAGCTGATTCAATTACACCAGCATTTAACCAAAATAATAAAAGGGTCGTTCATGCAAACTTTTGCGTAAACTTATCATTTTACACAATTTGTAAACTTACGACGTTGCATGAATACCCTTAATATGTTTAAAGAAAAAAAGTTATAGTAAATTGTTTATTTGGATATTTGAGCTTATTTTATTTTTTAAAACTACTTTTTTAAGGTGTAGGTTGGTAGAATCGGTGTGTTTTTTTTATAATATTTACCAGTTTTTATACAGAGCACTCAGTAAAATATACTAATTTTAACTTAAGCCGTTAAAAATAATACAAAATTATGATAACCAACCAAAAACATGTTATAACATGCTTAAAAAATACTACCACGGTACTGACAAATATTTCGTGACACACTTTCTTCGAATGAAAACATATCACTCTTAAAGTAAAACAACGCAGGTACAACAACAAATAAAGAGACTGTTGTTAGCTGTACATAAATAGCGTCTCTCTTAGAAAACCACAAAAAAACCCAAGGAAAAACAAAATACGGGTTCAGCGGGAAACCTTTTAAATTCAAAAATAAAACAAAATCCTCGGACAGCGTTCAATAATATGATTATTTTATGCAACAATAAGTATTATTAGTTGCGCTTTATTATCTCCGGGTCTGGGTCGAGGTTATCTTTTAAAACATGTATTACAAAAACAACATGGGATCCTGGTTTCTATCGAGGTTAATTTCAATAACCCAGATACAGGTTTTCACTCTGAACGGCAGAGGGCTATTTACCATTGTGAATGATGTCAGCGGTTTGTCAGCAGTGTTAGGAATATAGAAGAAAAGAGACAGGTTAAATGAAAAACAAATAAGCATAAGAAAAAAAGAGACTGATATACAGCACTGTTTTCGCACTAACCCGCATCGTTTTTTTTTATTTTATTTTACGTTAAAGCCTAGTACTCAGTTCGAGTGAAAATGAAATTTCAATACAAAAGTGCCGGTTAATTCACAGCGAGTGAACTCACAACGAGAAGTGAGTACCCAAATTCGAGAGTGAAATATGAACCGGTTCGTTAAATATTTCACGACATGAGTTTCATTTCTCAACGTACGACCACTGGGAAATTTGATTGAGTTGTGGAAAAGTCTGAAATTTTTCAATTAATTTGCTTTGTTGAAAATGAAATTGTATTTCGGAATAATCCAATGTTTTATTATTCGTTTTATTGCTACCGACAATTAAAAAACAACACAACACAACACACCATATCGTCCCTCATCTCTCGAAGTGGCGTAACTCTCAAATTGTCGTTTTTGAGATTTGGGCATATATGTATGTGCTAGGTTAACTTGATTGCATATTTCAACATCATTAGATTCCCTGAAAATGTCTGGAACATGGTTCAATGCGTTATGACATAGTTGGCATAACTGCAATTTTAGGTGAAAAGTTTCTCACGATTAGACTTAACTGCAATTATGTGGGTAGCAGTTTTCCGTTATATTGTAAATTACTGTGTAAATACAGTGGTTTCAGGTACTAGGTGCATTTATCGGTTAGCAGAATTAAATAATAATAATAGGAAAATTATTTGAGTAGGTACTGAAGTAAATGGAAAATTACATGTTCTTTTCATTAATGAAATCTAAACCGGAAATCGATTTTTTTTTTAAGTAGAAAACCGGAAGCTAACATTTCAAATCAGATTTTAAGAAACTTTAACCATTTTAATTTTTTTTGTTAAGGTCTTATACAATAAAAAAACTACATGCCAAGTTTCAGAGTGAGATCTCAATTCGTTTAGAAGATACATAATTTTTAGTGCGTGGCTCTCATTCAAAAAAACTGATTTTTGTATAGAAAACCGGAAATATAGGCCAGGGCAAGGAGCCGAGTATTTTTGTCTTCAATTTTCTATTGAACTGATTTTCTTTGTTCAAGGGTGCATACTTTTGTCTTTGATCACCATTATCTCAACAAAAAATAGTAAGGATGAGGATGACATATTCAAAGACAGTTTTTATGACTTGAATAGGTTTTCAAAATAATGTTTTTAAAACTTTGTGTGGACTACATATCTTGGCCCTTCAACGTTTGTTTCAAAAAATTACAAGCATTTGATAAATATCTGTGTACAATTTTTTGTAATTTGTATTCTTGTATTAAATAGGTATTTAATTTTTGCTTAATAGAGTTCCTTATTGGTAGCCATGTTTTTTAGACACGTTTGTGAAGTCTTGTGTGAAGTTTAACGTTTGATTTCAAAGAGACATACGCTGTTTTTTGGACTTTGTAACAGTTTTTGACTGGATAAGATGGAAAATAATGAATTAAATTTATAACTGTCTACCCAGTTCGTTCGCATGCCGCACGTCACTGCTTAACTTTATAAAAATTATCCCGGATGTTAAACTTTTATTTTATCAGTGTCTTTTTTAACCAAATACACAAGTATACATATTAGAAACTGAATTCGCAGCTATTTTTTTTTTCTAAAGAAGTAAAAAAGCTTTCAATTTGGCATCTTAAAACAAGATTTCTATTCCATCCAATACTGCCGTGCTAAGAAGAAAAATGTTTCTACATTTTTGACTGCATTGAGTCAGGCCAGTTTTGACAAGTTATTTATTATTTATTGGAAAAAAAACCGCTATATCTCGACTTTGGATAGGTAGGTAAAAATCTTTGCTGTTTTTAAGAAAATTGCACGTATCTGATTTCTTAAGAAAAAAAAAAGCGTTACTAAACATTGGATGAACCTAAATCGGCTCTAAATAAAGAAAAAAATTCCAATTTTTTTCAAATTTTTTTCATCTCTTATAGTCGCTGTAGGAGTAAATTAAAGGTACCTTCCTTTTTTTTGCATGCTAGGAAACTCGCGTAAGATCTGTCATTACTGCAGCTGGTGCCGTTGGTTTTTAATATTTGTTTTCTATTTTATGCAATTATTTTATTAAATTGCCCCTCTCGTCCAAGCGGAGGAGAGATATTACACCTCTCTCATAGGATTTTTTTCTTGTCTACTTCCCACCTACATATAATATGCTGTTAGCTTTTTAGCAGATCTTACGTGTATTTCCTAGTATACAAATAGAAGATAAATTTAATTAACTACTACAGCGACTATAACATATGCTGGCTCCAGTTAGACATGGGCGATGCCCAACATCCAAACCACAATCCAATCAGCAGTCTGATTTGTATATGGATATGTCACTGCTCAGACATGGATTTTTGAGGCTCCATTGGTTTATTTCAAGACATGTTCGTTCATTAGTCTAAGCATGGCTCATTCCCAGTGAAGCCGGCATGTAAGGGATGAAAATAAAAATCTGAACAAAATTAGTGAATTATTTTGTCTTCATTTGAAGCCGATTTAGGTCCATCCAAATATAAGAAAACTCAAAAAAAAAAAAAAAAAAAAAAAACATATAACGACCACCCTAAGGCTTGTTTCACACATATACGGTTTCATTCCGTTCAGGACGGTCCACACTATGTCGATCAACATTGTTGGTTAACATTGTCGATCAACATGCTAGTGTGTACGTGAAAAACTTTCATAGCAAACATTTGTGGGGTTTGGAATTTTCTGATTGATGTGTCAAGGTTCGAGTCCTGGTGGTGCCCAACTTTTTTTTATTTTTTCTTGTGAACAATAAAGTTAAAACGATATTACTAACATTAAATACTTTTTCACAACAAATATTGCATTTTTCATCTAGTAAAAATGTGAATAATAACGCACAAAACCAATAAATTATGTTCATAAAATTAAAACCCTACAAATGTTTTTAATAAAATGAAATTTGTTGAATAACTTTGTCGATTGCTATCCATTTGAATCGGGTTACGTTCGGGTCAACAAATGTTGAATAGCTTTGCCGATCGACACGTCTACACTTACTCAACACTGTTGATCAACGATGTTGATCTACACAATTCGACATAATGTGGACGCGGCTTTCGGTCTGTATTCGGTTCGTTTTCGATCGGACCTGATAAGTGTGAACCGATGAAAACGGCAGGAATAAAATCCGAATAGAAACCGAATAGAAACCGAATAGCACCGAACGTCCCCTCGACACGAATCAGCTTCATTCGGTTTCAAGGGCACACAAACTTATCGTAGCGTTCACACATATTCGGTTCTATAATGGCTGATTTACAATGCCGCGTTGGGCGTTGCGTTGAAAGATTTGCCTGTCAACGCAAAAGTTCAGGCATAGGAATATCTGTTTAGTGTTTACAATGACGCGTTGGGCATTATGTTACGATTTTGCATCCATTAGTAGGTACACAAACCAACGTAACGTAAGCGGCTGCAACGCGAAAGTAGAGATTATTCAACTTTTGCGTGCGTTTTGACATTTCGATTTCAATTTAGGTATGTGGCCATCTTGTGTTGAAAAAAGTTTGAATTTTTTTGCTCGATTTATCTTGACGCGGCCGTAGCGCTTGTTAAATGTAACGTACGGATCGCGAACGCGAACGCGTCATTGTAAATCAGCCATAAGGGTTTTTTGTTTGAAACTGAAACTGTTCTAGTTACGCCTCCGTTTTGCAATATGGGGCCTATTTCTGCGCTATTACATGCATCAACTAGAATGAAGTAGTAACAGTTGTATTACCTACATCATTTCTGTTTCAAACATACATTGGTTTTTCAGGTGTAGTACATCAATGTAACTTTGGAGAATCGATTGAAAATACCTATTATAAAAATGTATGATTCTGTTTCACAGCTTTCGATACTAGATACATTGTTGTACCTAGTACAACTTACTGTAAATTATTGTTACATTCTCACAATACAAAAAATATTTGCTGTGATTGCTGTAGCAGGATAAGAAATGGCTGGGTATAAAAGAAAATATACGAATGAAGTATTTGATGGGCAATGAAAGCTCCCAAGCGTTCAACAAAAAAATCAATACAAATTGTTGGCATTCTAAATCTTTCAACAAAATAAGACTCTTCCAAATTAAAATTGATTTGTTACGAATGGCAGCACTGACCATTCGAGTCTTTAAATACAAAAGTATTATAAAATGATTGTAAGCATGGACGTATATGTATGGACTGCTAGTCTAATGTCAGTTTCATACAGTAATTGTCAAAAAAATGTCGCCAAAAAAAGCATCGCGATACTAGCTCTCAACACGTCACTTCAGGAAAGAAAATGAACTTCTAGAAATTTTGACATAGAAGCTCGTGCCATCTGTTTTTAAAAATTCAAAAAGCTAAATTTGTTTTAAATTTCAACGGCAGAAATGTGCGTCATCTATGGTATTTTGTGCATTTTTATCAGTGACAGCGTTGCCATAGTGACACAAGCCCTGTTTTTTAGTGCATTTTTATCTTCGCTTAGAAAAAAGAAGCATGTTAAATACAACAACAATACGGAATTATACCAGTTTGTTGTTGTTATTAACATGCTAGTTTTTTCTAAGCGAAGATAAAAATGCACTAAAAAACAGGGCTACTATACATTCCAGATCTAGAATAAAGGTAAGACCACATTTGAAGGATTTCAACGGAACTGACACTGCTCAGCACTCTACGGCACTTTTTTTTATATACCACATAGATCTAAAGCTACGTTACAGTACGTGGCAAATAGAGCTAGTTCGTTTTTTTTCCGTAGAATTGACATAATTTTTCCTCGTCGAACTGCTTTTATACCAAAACAAACCATATGATCCCCTGACCCATATAATTTCTTCTTTTAAAGGCTCCCCCAAACCAAGGCGAAACATTCGCCGACGACGCGAAATCATTCACAATAATACAGAATATGAAAGATACACAATGCTAAACAACAACAAAAAATTGTCTTTGCGAATGATTCGCTATGATTTTGCGTTGGTTTGGGAGAGCCTTTAAGGCTCCCCCAAACAAACGCGAAACATTCTGCGACGACGCGGAATCATTCACAATAGCACAAAATATGAAGGATACACAATGCCAATCAACAACAAAAAACTGACTTGGCGAATGATTCGCTATGATTTCGCGTTGGTTTGGGAGAGCCTTTAAGGTGTCTTTCGGATGAGCTGCGACCTGAGAACTCGAATAATTTTTTTTAGACAATTCTAAGCGCAAATATCAACAAACTCTCGTTTCAACTCTTCGACAAAGTGAATAAAAGATCCTATCTATAATTTTAAATAGAGAAAACTGCCAAAAACTAGTTTAAATTCTAAATGTTATTTAGCATTCTTAAATTTTCTACGCGACCAACAAGATATTATTGCAAACTTTCAACCACGTTTTCACAACCCACAACACCAGAACGCATTCCACAAAACTGCGAATGAAATATTTGCTCAGATTTAACTCCTTTTTTTTTTTTGGTTAGCACCCATTTTACTGGTTTAGTAATGTGCCTTTCATATGAGCTGCGAATTGCGAATGGTCGCGTGTTTTGACGAATTGTAATACAAAATAAACCCGTAAAATGAGTGCTAAATAGAAATTTGAGGTTAAGTTCGAGTTAAATTTATTCGCATTCGCCGTTCACAGCTCATGTAAAAGGCACTTAATTCGCGTCTGTTGGCGACCAAACAGAAACAGATTACTCATGTGAAAGAAATGTTAAAATTCACTAACATTCGAAGTTCGTAGGTCGCAAAAATTAAATAATTCTACTTCATATGAAATCAATTCTTATTAATACTGCAGCTGTTCGACTTTTAAACGAATCAAAATAAATTGTGTGACCACACCCACTGTTTTTCGATAAAAACCAAATGCGAAAAAAACGTGCGTGTGAGCTAAGTCTAAGCAATACTAAATTTTAAATCTGGCAACACTGATTAGGTATACAAATGTCAAAATTGTAGTTTAATTTTTTGCCACTAGTTGCAGTGTAGAGGGCTAGTGTCGCCAAAAACAGCTGAGCCTAAAATGGCACCAACTAAGGATTGGCAACTAGCAGTCCATATATAATACATCCATGATTGTAAGATTGAGTAGCTAGTCTCGATCGGTACTTTGCCGAGAGTGTAAATGTATTTAGAGTTTTCCGTGGAACGGAGCAATAAAAGTGGGTTTTTTTTAAATAATTTTTCCCACAATAAAATTGTGAATTTTTTATTTAGTGCGGAACCGATACATGATTCGTTGTAAATATATTTTTGGTCTCCCTTCAATAAAGGTACTCATGCAACTGCTTTATTCGACTTGCATGAAAATAGAACACCCTTAAAACGAATGTTGA
The DNA here is from genome assembly GCA_963921185.1 of Dasysyrphus tricinctus. Lineage (NCBI taxonomy): Eukaryota > Metazoa > Arthropoda > Insecta > Diptera > Syrphidae > Dasysyrphus > Dasysyrphus tricinctus. The sequence continues at coordinate 128,757,685 of OY992532.1, forward strand.
ATTCAAAATCATCGTCGAAAATATTTATGTCAAGAAGACCCATTTATTCTTATTTTATTTTGAATTATTTAATATTTATATGTGTCACTTCAAAAATCGAAACTAGCTCTCACTTAAAAGAAAAAAAAAAAATAATAATATACATATGTGAAACAAACAACATCCATTTGATCAACGAGCTACATCCTACAACGAACTGCACATCCACTATGTCAACGAGCTACATCAAACAACACTTCCAGTAGTTGTAGTTATGAAACAGAAAAATGTAATTGATGTGGTTGTAGAATGTTGCTGTAAGCTGAAGTTGATGAAGCTGCTCTAGTACCGGAGAAATAGGCCCCTGATCTGGATCTGGATTTTATTAACACGTAATACAAAAACGAAATACAGTAGACAATCGGTGCCGTGAAATAAAATAGATGGAAATAAGGTCGAATCGACCTTATTTCTACTGATATAGGAAATAAAGTCGATTTTCAAGGCTTTGTGTGTTCTACTTTATTTCCAATTATGGAATAATAAAAGAGAAATAATGTCGATCGATCTAAAGTGGTTGTCGTCTTTATTACCAAGTGAAAAATAATATTCGATGTTAAGGTGCGTCCGCATTATGTCGAATTGTGTAGATCAACATCGTTGATCAACAGTGTTGAATAAGTGTAGACGTGTTGATCGACAAAGGCAATCAACATTTGTTGACCCGAACGTAACCCGATTCAAATGGATAGCAATCGACAAAGCTGTTCAACAAATTTCATTTTATTGAACACATTAGTAGGGTTTTAAATTCATGAACATAATTTATTGGTTTTGTGCGTTATTAATCACATTTTTACTAGATGAAAAATGCAATATTTATTGTGAATAAGTATTTAATGTTAATAATATCGTTTTAACTTTATTGTTCACAAGAAAAAATAAAAAAAAGTTGGGTACCACCAGGATTCAAACCCTGAACCCTTCGGTTGGATCCTGACGCAATCAGAAAATTCCAAACCACACAAATGTTTGCTACGAAAGTTTTTCACGTACACACTAGCATGTTGATCGACAACGTTGAACAACAATGTTGATCGGCATAGTGTGGACCGTCCTTTATAGCCATTTATATTCGATTTTATTACCAAAAACAAAACAGATCTAATTTCCAAAAACAAAAATAATATTTAACATAAACCTACATTATGTACATCATAAACATAACAATGTACATTTCATATTATATAGAAGACCATAACAAGAAATAAATAAGGTCCGGTGCGGCGCGACCGACATCGGCGTGGCGCGGCGCAGCGCGACCGACAGCGGCGCGGGGCAGCACGGCGCAGCAGCGGCGCGGCAAGGCCCGGCTTTATTTCCACAATAGTTTCTACTTTATTACCAAAACTTTCGTATTTATTTCCATTTCCATTTCTGCGTTATTGCCAATCTATGTCGTATATTTAAAAGACAAAAAATCTTTTTTTTCTGCTTTATTTCCATTTCAATTTTCGATGTTATTACTATTCTATTCGATGTAGTTACTCTTCTGTAATGGAAATAAAATCGACCAAAAAAAAAGCATGCTTTTCGACATTATTTCCTATACAATTTGGAAATAAGGTCGATCGGCCTTATTTCCATTTACTTTATTTCACGGCACCTAGACAATCGATAAAGTGAAGTAATAAAAACCAGACTGTTTCGAGATTGTTCACTTTTTCGAGCGGGAGTTTTCTAAGGCTCTCTAAAGATGAATTTGATCCAAAATGCACATTTCGTTGGATGTGAATGTTTTTGATTCAAAATAGCTTTTTATGGCCTTTAGTTCTACAAATTGGCGTTTCGTTCGGCTTACTCACTTGAACTCATCAGTGACATAGTGAGGGCTTTGTCATTTGCAATTTGTATCAAGTTCAGTTCAACTTACATGAATTTTTCAACGAATATCCAACAAGATTAGAATTCCTAATCATTAAGCTGGAAGTTTTTTTTGTCCGGGGCCAGGCATAGTTTCTCTTATATGTGAATGTTTTAGTTTTAAGTAAGTACTAATAAAGGCTTTCACTCAGGTTTAAACAAAAAACAGAAACAATTCCTCAGAGCTCTCAAGCTATGTAAAATGCTTGCGCGACAATTTTATACAAAATAAGTTTATATATAAAATTTTGTAGGTTCACTATTGGGGACAGTTCAGTATTTCGAGATTCACTAATTCAAGCACCTACTGTAATGGGACATTTTCAAAATTGTTTTTTGTAGCACGTGTTTAAGGTTTATTCAGATCTGGATCCCAATCAGCATTTTTATCATAATAATAATAATCCTAATTTGCCATGAAAATAAATATACATATTCACATAATATTATTTTATAAAACAATAAAAAACAATTTTTCATTTCGGTTATCACAATAACACTACATTCAGAGTTTAATCGTAATTCTGTTTTTTTTTTTTTTTTGCAGTTTTAAAAGCTTGATGCGAAAATATAATATTGTAACATCCAAGAGTAATTAAAACAATTAAGTTACTACAGAAGACTGAATATTAAATTTTTTCAATATTTTTAAGTATTGGCTGTTTTTTTTGCCTAGGCCAATACATCCTAAGTAAAAACGCGAAACATTTTTTTTTTTTCCGTGGGTAGGTGCAAAACCTGCATCTGGCTCTATGAGGACCGGAAAACGCGTGCTCATATAAGTGTGAGATTCTTACTACACTAAAACCACCTCCACTTCCCGATTGCAACCAAGTTGAAACTTATCTAGCAATTTATTTTTAACGAAGTTAAGTAACGTGTTGCAGGTAACTTTCCGGTGAAAGTTCCTGCTTATTCCGCGATTTTAAAGCGGTTTTCCGTTCACCGCACCAAGTCGGAAGGTTTTGTTCTTTGCAGACGGCGTACTAAATTCGACTCGTCAAGAATGTCTATAATCGTTGGATTAGCGTGATCTAATAGCCAATTTCTATGTTTTCGCGCGAAACTATTTATTTCGTCTCGAACCGTTGGAATCCCGAGATCCCTGTGAAGATCTTCGTTTCTTATATACCATGGTGCATTTACAAATGACCTAAGCAATTTATTTTCAAACGTTTGTAAGTTATTTAAATTTGTATCGCAGGTACAACCCCAAAGTTGTATACCATAAGTCCAGACAGGTTTAAGTACCTGCCTGTATAAAATCAACTTATTATCAATACTTAGAATATTTACCGAGTAGCCAGCTCGTATCTCTTAATTTACTTTTTAATTCTTCGCATTTCTTTTTTACGTGCGGCTTCCATTTTAATTTCGCGTCTAGAGTCATTCCCAGATATTTTGCCTCATTCGCAAATGGTACATGACCGGTATTAAGAAAGACGGGCAATCTATTTATTTTTTTATACGTAAAGTCCATGTGGACTGACTTTTGTTCATTGAGCGCTATTAGCCATGTTTTTGTCCACTCATTAACATTATTAAGAGCATTTTGTAATTTAACCGTAGCTTCGTTAATCGTTTTGCCTACTGCTAGTATTGCAGTATCATCAGCAAACGTTGCTACGATAGTGTCTTCTGTTTGAGGTATATCACGTGTAAATAGAAGGTACAGAACTGGACCTAAAACACTACCTTGTGGTACCCCAGCCACTATTTCTTTGAAATTAGAATTTTCATTTCCGTGTCTTACACGAAAAAGTCTGTTTTCTAGATATTCGTTTAGAATTTTATAAAGTCCTTCAGGCAGAACTTGTCTTAATTTGAATTTGAGGCCTTCGTGCCACACCTTGTCAAACGCTTGTGACACATCCAAAAAGATCGTCGAACAAATTTTCTTTTCTTCAAGAGCTCTCTCAATTACGTCAGTTATTCTATGCGCTTGGTCAATTGTTGAATGCTTGCTTCTAAATCCGAACTGATGTTCAGGTATTAATCGTTTCTCTTCTATTATAGGCTGCAGACGCAGGAGTAGTATTCTTTCAAAAACTTTCGATATTATTGGAAGAAGCGAAATCGGTCTGTAAGAATTATTTTCATGAGATGGTTTGCCAGGTTTCAAAACCATTATGACTTCCGCAACTTTTCATTGGCTTGGAACATATTCCAGCCTAAGAGCGGCATTTATTATATAAGGGAGGTTAATTAATCCTTTATGAGGAAGCATTTTTAATATTTTCACTGTTATTAAGTCATACCCCAGAGCTTTATTAGAATTTCTCTGTTCAATTCAGCGAGCGTAGCATTTCTGGTTCTGTAGTTCTCACTTGAGCTAAAACTCATATTAATATTTCCATTGAGCGCTTGCCCATCAGAAGGTTTAAATGTTTCTTCCAGGTAATCGGCGAATACCGCCACTTTCTCTTTGTCACTTTTAGCCCATTCGTTTTGGCTTTTCCTAATCGGGGGCACTGGAAGCTTTGGTTTTTTCGTTGTTTTTATAGCTTTCCAAAGTGAGTAGTTGGATTCTTTCCCAGCTGACAAGCTTTCAAGGTAATTTTCAACTTCACGGTTTTTGAAATCTGATATCGCTGTTTTTGGCATATTAGACAAGCGATTTAAATGAGCTTTGTGTTGAGGAGCACGGGTTCGCTGCCATTTCTTACGTGCTTTTCGTTTATCTTTTATTAATGGCCAATTTCACGAAAGGCTTTTAATTATTTAAAAAGCCTTTTAGCCTTAAAATTATGTTTTTTGGTTTCACCAAATGCTTTTATATTTAAGAAGATTTTAAATGCCCTTGTAAACTAAAAGCTCGTTTTTGTCTCATTAAATTTTAAAAGTCTTTTTTGTGAAGCCATTCCAGTCAACAACAGCTGACATTTTGCTGTCAGAATAATTGTCCCTCATCCATAATGCTTTTTCACTTTTTCTCATAGACTTCGCATGTGCGAGGGAAACAACCTCTTTTTTTTAATCCAGGGATGTGAGCAAACTCAGTCAAATTAAAATATCCCTAAAATATCCCTTTTCTACATTGGTGAAACTGAAAAATTTTAAATGTTTGATAAAATTTAGAAGGAGTTTAGATAAAAGTAATTTTAGTGTTTTTTTATGAAATTGGCCATAAGGCTTTTATTTCCTGCGGATATTTTATATCTTTATAGCGCGGCGTAACCCTTTGATAAGGTGTGTTATTCCACGCTGCTTTTTGTATTATATCAATAAAGGTATCTTCTGCATCTTCAAGCCCAAGAGGCGTTTGTAATGATACCCTTAATTCAACGTTGTCCTCGATATCTTTATTAAATCCTTCGCAGTTGGTTTTACCGTTTGTTAACCTGGGTGGTTTTTCAATTTTGACAAGGCTTTCGCTCATAGTGAGTATGACTGCAGAATGATCTGAGAAGAGATCATGGCCTTCTGAGATTTCAATACGGTTAGAGGGTATTCCTTTTACCATAAACAAATCGATTAAGTCGGGTATTTTTGACGGATCAGTTGGCCAGTAAGTTGGCTTTCCGGTCGAATGAAAATCGCAATTATTTTCCATTCCTGATGCCTCATATAGCATTCGACCCTTTTGAGATATGCATCTTGAAGCCCAAAAGGTGTGCTTTGCATTAAAGTCACCACCAACAATTAAGTTTGGGCTTAGTGACTTTATCAATGTCGTAAACTCACTCTTATCGATTTTGCAATGTGGAGGGCAATATATCGAAGAGATATTGAGAAGAATGTTTTTAGTTCTAACCTGAACACTACTCAATTGCATCGATTCTACCTCTATTTTCAGGGCTATTGAGTGTTCAATGCACTCTTTTATATATAACGATGATCCACCCCTTGCTTTATTTGAAGGATGAACAGCGTGGTAGTCAAGAAACCCGTGGATTTTAAGATTTGATTCATTTTTGGCATGCGTTTCTGATATCAAACATATGTCGATATCATTTTCCTGCATATACGTCTCTAATTCTCCAAGTTTTTGCCATAATCCGTTGGCATTCCACGTAAGAATTTTAAACTTTTCCATCATACATTTTTTGAGAGAGATTTGGGTCGAAAACAATTTTCCAGCTTACTTAACCTATCAAAGATAAGTTTATTTGTATCACATTGTTCTTCAAGTTTCGAAAGAATTATTGAAAAGACTTTCGAAACCGGATCTGTTTCAATATCGTTATTAACGGGTATATTTTTGGCCGCTATTTGGGCATATGTTTCTGCATTTCCTTGCTTTGATATTATATTCTCCGAAGGTATTGACACTGTTTTCTTTTCCTCACGGATACTAGGTTTTGGAGCTTTTCTAGATTTGGAAGTCTTGGGAACTACAGTTTCTAATTGCCTTTGTGGGTTTCTTTGTGTTTTGGCAAACTTTGATCGCCGATTTTGTAATTCTTTAGCTACTTCGCAGCCTCTATAGTTTGCCGGGTGATTTCCATTACAATTAAACGCGAAACATGGTTATTTTTTTTATTTCTTTTAAATTAGACTGAATTGACTGTATGATATTGGTAAACAAAACATATCTTGATTGAAAAAAATACTAAAATAGACTTAAAAGTTTAAAAGTGACATTTTTGTTAATTAATCCCCTGCTTGATATCAAGTTAGCAAAACAGACAAAATTGAAAACACTGCACCACAAAATTAAAATGTTCCCTACTTAATAACTATCAAACCATAAATCATTCATCATAAGAAGTTTGTACTCCTTTTCAACGTGCTCATTTGCTAACTGGACGATGTTGAAGATCTAACAGTTAAAACTTAAGTTACATATAGGTTTCTAAAGGCAACTTCATACATTATATCAATAGTTTTCGCAGATTTTGCTTATTTCAACTGGAGCCTGTCATTGGCAAACGATAAAGGAGGCATTTATTTTTTCAATTTAGATTTACTTTTTCTTTGCTATTTGGTATAACATCACTTCCATCTAAAATCTCAAAAATACATTATATTACTTTAGACAAAACATAGTAAATAAATTTTCCATTTTAAAACTTGCGTATACATACAAATCATATAGAAACTAAATAACTTTTTCAATAAAAGTTCATGCAGTTGTTTTAAGGCAGTAACAATACAAGTAGAATGAAATATTTATAAAGGGTGTTTCTTACATCATGTATACATATTATTTTACTTTTGAAGTTATTTTGTTACAAGAAAAAAAAAGAACTTGAATTAGATGAAATAGTTTAACATTAAAATATTTCAAATTTCAACAATTTTCGTAAGATACAATTTCAAAATAAAAATTATAAACTTATTTTGACTAAAAATTTGCATTAAAAATATAATAGTCGAATGATTTTTATCTAATTATTATTCATTTCATATTATTCATAGTTGCTTCATTTGCAATATGCTTTAATGTATTTCTAAAATATAAAAGCAAGAAGTGTTAACCAAAAAAGCGGCCAAAACCAATATCTTCCCATAAAAACAAAGAAAAAATCACCCTGTTTAATTTTTGGAGCCATTACTAAAAATGGGTTTTCTAATCTACAAAGAAATGTATAGAAGTATAAGAGGGAAAATATACTACAATACATAAATAGGTACCACATCAGATGGGCCAGTAGTGTATTTAAATTAGACCTCTCTATGCTGTACACTCCAGGGAGACAAACGGAAATGGTTTGCCATAAAGGATGTTCTTGGTAAACTTCAAAATTAGTTTTTGGTAAGGGATGCTCTTGTTTACAGTTCAAGTTTGTTTCAAGTAACTATACATGGCAATAGATACTTACGTTGAAAATTCTGAAAAGAGACTGAAGGTGGTATGTTTTGAGGTTAAAATTACACAAGATTAAGATGATGCTTGTTTTTAATTAAATTTCGATTATGAAAGTGTCATATATGAGGACTGTTATGATGGAAAATAGAAACGACCAATATAGTACATAGTTGGGCTGACATTATCTATGTGGTTATATTCGGGTTTGTTTAATTTTAAGGACGGGTAAGCTCAAATTTGCTTTCTTAGCCACATAAGAAACGAATAACAAACAGCTATATAAATCCAGTGTAAGTTTATTATGAAAGATATAAGGAATAAGGTAGGTAATTATAGGATCGGTAAGAATTCGAGCTTGTAATTTTTTCAAACTTATGGGGCAAATTAAATGAACTAACTTCGAAACTCTTGAAATATTAGTCTGAATCGTTTAGAAGAATAAAGCTTCCGTTTGGAATGATATTAAGATTAAATGGAAAACAAATTACCAAACATGAAAGAGAGCCTATAGAATATTGTTGTTCTATAAAATCTATTCTTTAATTTTCAATTCAATTCAACTAATAATCCATAGAGCAAGAATTTTCCTCTTGGTGGGAAAATAATTTTAGTTCAAATACTAGTCCAGGCAGAAGATTTTTTAATGGATCTTATCATTAATCAGTATTGACCAACAGATCCAAAATCGGACAAATTCCGACCATGGGAACACAATAAACGGATTTAAAAATGGCAGATTGATTGGTGTGTTATTCATTTCTTGTCACAATTTATTTCTCGAAGAGATAAGGCACCACAACATGACATGTATCTAATGATTATTGTGTGACACCAACGATTTATAATGCAAATTGGCCTAGTGGTTGCATGCTCGCTTTGCAACTGGAGGGTTGCGAGTTCAAATCCAAGTAGAGTAAGCGTAAAGTATTTATTTCAAATAATAAATTAAATTAAATGCGTATACCTGTAAAATGAAGGGTAGAGTAAGATTGATCTTTCAAGAGCAATATCACGAAATAAATTAGTTGATCACAATTTTTTACAAATTTTGCAATTGAGGAATACTTTGATCAAATTGCGATTTGTTGTTCGCAATTTTTGTTTGAGTATCAATGTCTTCATTTTGTCCAATTTTGCAAATTGCAGACAAATAGTCGTAAATTACGATATCAAAAGCCAAGGCATAAATCGGAATTAATTTTTCGTAATATGTAGCTCATTTTTCGTGATCTGATCCAAGAATTCTTTCCGTGCAATTCTTTCTGCCTGATACAAACGTATCTGGATCTGCAGCCAATCAATATTCAATATTTCAAAAACGGGTTGATGAATTATTTTGAAATTTCAGTTTCAAATGTGTATTATTATACATATACTCAAAATTGGCATACTAACAATTTTTTTGAAAAATGTTACAAAACTAATTTTTAAGAAAACGGCTCCAACAATTTAAAATTTTATTTTTGCATATACTTATTCATATTTTTTGAAGTAATAAAATGGCATATTTTTTTTGAGGTCTAAGTTATTTACCAGGTTGTTTACACGGAGAGAATTGAAAAATCACCAATTGCAAAATTTTCAGTTGCAATTTGCAAAACATGTTTTATTAGTAAAATATGGCGTTTTTATGTCAGATTGATTCAAAAACTGGTAAATTTACAGTCAAAACATACCAAATTACTAAATTTTTCTGGTCATGATTTACAATTAAAATCCATGATTCAAGCTTGCTTGCATTTTTATAGTAAAATACAGCTTTTTTGGCTTAATCAATTCTCCAAAAGAGTGATCTCACGCTAGCCTCAACTTAAAAATTAATTTGCGATCACTTTTTAGTAATTTACATTGCACAATCACTGATTTGCACACCACCAAATATTAACATACTTAAGCAAATCATATTTTCTGTGTCACAATTTGAAAATCCATTAGAATGGTTGCAAATCACAAAATATTTTTGCCCAAATCACGAGTTTCCTGTCGCATTTTACTTCTCCAGGAAATAGAGGACACAACATGGCATGTATCTACTTCTTAATTTCTGACACCAGTGTTCTGTATTGCGAATTGGCCTAGTGGTTGCGTGCTCGCTTAGTAACTGGAGGGATGCGTGTTCAAATCCAAGTAGAGGAAAGCGGGTGGCAATGGTGCAGTGGATGTAGCGCTTGACCAATAAAAACACAAAAAAAAATTTTAACCAATAAAAACACAAAAAAATTACAAAAACCCGAAAATGCTTGCTGTGGCTGTTCTAGTTTGTAAGTAGTTTGTAAGTAGCTTTAAGTAGTTTTATAGTAGTTTTATTTAGTTTTAATTAGTTTTAATTAGTTTTAATTAGTTTAAATTAGTTTTAATTTAGTTTTATTTAGTTTGTAAGTCTTATATAAAACCAATAAAAGATATAGATACCAAGTTTTTTTTTCAATTCTTCTTGGTGAAAAATAAAACCAACATGAATTCTAGTTTTAAGATAGTTCTTAGGCCGAAAGGCATTAGAATTAAGTGATTAGTTTAACTTAGAGCGCCCGAATGGGGCCAGTAAGTTAGTTGTAAGATATTGATAAGTAGGCTAGTTTTTATGAATTTTTGTCTAGCTTTAAGATAGTTTTAAGATGATGGATAAATAAAAATGAATTTATGTATATAAAAAAAAAAAAATGTAGTGCTTGACTGCTAACTTAGAGGTGTGGGTTCGAGCCCCATTCTAGGCAGCATTCTTTTCTACATTCTCCCAGCTTAACTGGACGCCACCCGTGAGATTTAACGAGATAATAAACACCTTGATCTCAATCCACTGTGCCAAATCTTTCCTATCCTCCTACTATTTCTAACTAGTGCCATGCAGTTAAGGTTGCATTTAAAAGACCTTAGGTCTTACAGGCATATAGTTAAATTGTTATTATTATTATTATTAAAAAGCAAAGTATTTATTTCAAATCAATTAAATAAAATGTGAATACCTTCAAAATGAAGGGTAAGCAAGATTGCTCTGTCAAATGGCAAATCACGAAATGAAATTGGTGATAACAAACCTTTTTAGAAAATTAACAAATATACAACTGAGTAATATTTGGATCAAATTGCGATTTGTAGGTAGGTGGCAATTTTTGTTTTCTCTCAATCGAATAATTGATTTTTAAGAGCTTTCATCCATGACTTTTGAACATCAATCAGCCTTATTACGAGTTTCGCCCGGAAAATATTTCACCCGAAAAATGTTTGTTCCCCCGGAATTTTTAAAGCTATTATGAGTTTCGCCTGAACTTCTCTTGGCTTAAAATAAACAAAAAACTTGCGCAAAGCGCATAAGTACCACCTGTTTATCTTTTGTTCACCTCCAAAAGATAAGTGATAATTTAAAATCTTAATTACGCTAAATTTTGCGCGAAATTAGTACTCACAAAAAAGGGGAATTTTTATTTTTCGGGTGAAACTCACAATAGGCGAAAAGTGAAATGTCAATTTTTCCGGGTGGAATGTTGTTCACGTGATACTCATAATAACCCTGAATATCTTCATTTTGCTTTGATTAACAAATTGCAAAAAAATAGTTGTAAATTACTAAATCTTGAGCCAAGGTATAAACCGAGATTCATTTGACGTGATTTGCAGCTCATTTTTCTTGATCTGATCCAAGAATTCTTTCCGTGTATAAAATTAAAAGAACGAATAGCTGGTAGCCTCATAAGTGGGAACATGCTACGGTAGTGACATTTAAGGTATAAAATAGTTTTTTTTTAAATATACACACTTCACAATTGCACTTCCTATATGTATCGAACACATATGATATATTACTAATATAGTTGTAAAAAGTGGAAAAAATACTTAAAACCGCCGTGGGACATAAGAGTATCAATTTGCTGAGAATCGCCCATTTGTCCTGAGACCATCTGATGGTTTTCAGTGTTTGACTTTAAATTGATTAGAACATTGTAGTGTGGCTGTTAGTGAGACCAATCTTTCATTTTGATCTGACGGGTTGAGCTTTATTTAGTACACTTATAGTGCATGTCCTAACTTTACTTTTAAGAAGTGTTGCCAAGGTGGGAACACTGTCAGAAGGACAAGAGAAGGGTTGCCACAATCCCGAAATGTTGCTTATAAATCGAAAACCAAGGGTCGGACGATGACCGAAAACTCCCGTTGGATTCAGCACCCATGAAACCATAGGACCACAATATTGTTTTTAAATCATCCCTCCCCTTGCCGGAAGGAGGTGAAAAAAGTCGTTTTGGGAAAGAAAAATTGAAAAGCCAAGAAAGGTTAGAAAAATATTTGTATTAATAAAATTTAAAGATGGTGTCAACGCAGAATCTCACATTCTTCGATCCTCCAAAGTTGATTGAAAACCTACTTTGTTTTTTTTTCCAAAGTGCTGGGGAGGGGTAATATGAAAGATTAACAAACTTAAATATTTATCTAGGTATAATATGTATAAGCATATGGCACATGTTTGAAGGGTATTTTTTAATGCCAAATCTTACTTAATGAGAATGAACTCGATGCAACTACCTTAAAAAAAGTTATAGGGTCAAGGGGGGTAATTGTGAATGGGGGTAATTGTAAACTGCTTCTTGTTTTGAGAATCCTTTCGTCTGAGGGAATAGGCACCGGTTTTATTAGGAAACCTATTACTTCATCGTTTTGCTGACAAGTAGCAAACATCATCTGTCAACGGGTTAGTCGAAATTTTTGCGTTGACGGGAGTCGTTAAATTTGTTTGAGATTTTAAAATTATTTGAATTCTAAGAGATATTGTTAAAAAAATATAACATGTCAAAGTAAGAGCAAATTTCTTTATAAACATTTTAATAAGATTTGTGAATGCATATAGAATTTTCGTTCCCTTTAACAATGAAATACAAAAGTTATTGGCTGTTTACTATTTCCCCATTTTTTTCCTCCCATGGGCAATTGTAAACGTTAAAATGGGGTGAAAGTAAACACTTTGGGGTAATTGTAAACGTCAACTTTTAATAACTTAATAGTTCCCCTAATACTATAATTAAAATTATAAAACATGCCATGTGTTTTTCTTAAGGAATAGTAATTTTCTTAAATCTGCGCCTATAATTTATAAAGAAGTTTTAAAAATAATTTGTTTGTTTTGAATAAATCAAAAATGGTGTAAATTATCAAGCCTTTTATTTGGGGTAAATGTAAACATGTCCATTTCAATCTCTTCTCGCCAACAAATGGTTCCGTATTATTTTTAAAAAATTAAATTTTAGACATTTGTTTCATTTTAATCTATTTCTATGGCCTTTGTAGACACTTATATCCGTGTTTCCAATTACCCCAATTTTTCATTTTTCTCTTAAATTTAAGGGGTAAATGTAAATATTGATTTGTATAAAAACTATGAAACCTACAAATTTGAAACGTTGGTTTTTCAATAGCTTATAATCCACATTTATTATCCCAGGTAGTCATTTTGTATAGTACCCCATAGTTTAGCTAGAAGACACATTATAAATTATTAAAAAAGTTAAAATGCAAAATCGTTTGCAATTACCCCCTTTGACCCTAGTCCTTTTCATAAATAATGACTGAATTTTAAGTGAAAGAAGTAAAATATTACCAAATTCCAACAGCATTGACATGAAACTTGGTCCACAAATTTCATTTGTCATAAGCAATTGAATAATTGAATAATTGAATTAAAGGAGTTTGCAAAAATATTTGTAGTGAAAGGGTGTTTCTTTCAATGAATTAGTAAAATTTTGAACTACTACCATGAAACCCCTCCCAAAACTGGTACGTTGATAAAAGTTGGTGAAAACATTTGATTAATCATCGGAACCAAGAATCAAAAAGACCATTCAAATATCCATGGTCTGAGAGTCTTTTTTGAGAGGTATTTTCGTACCTATTCTAGTCAAAAAATGCAATCATTTACAGACTTAACTCTTTAAAAGTAAGATAACTTTTTTATGAGAGCTTGTATCTACTTTATTTTAATATTATTGGATTCAGCATATAAAATACTCCAAAATCATGCGACATATTAAATTTATGTATCTCGGTTTCAAAAACATAAAAATATTGGTTCAAAAATTCTGATTTCTATTTCCCATTGAAAAACACCCTCAGATAGTTTATATTTGTTTGGTCTCTTTTGTTTCTGGTCTTGATGAAAAGTCAAATGTATTAACCAATTTTCATCAACGTTCCAGTTTCAGGAGGGCATTCATGGTAGTAGTTCAAAATGTTTATCTTTCAATGAAAAAGACACCCTTTCACTATAAATATTTTTGTAGACTCTTTTAATTCTTGTTGCTTATAACAAATGCAATATGTGGACCAAGTTTCGTGTCAATGCTGTTGGAATTTACTTGTTTCACTTATTTACTTGTTTCACTAAAAATTCAGTCATCATTTATGAAGAAGGCTATAACTTTTTTTTAAAATGGTTGTATCGAGTTCATTCTGATTCAGTGAGATTGAGCATTAGAATACCCTTAAAACATGTGTCATATGCTTATATTATGCCAAAATAAATATTTAAGTTTGTTAATCTTTCATATTCCCCCTCCCCAGCACTTTGAAAGTGGCTTTTTAAAAAAATCAAGGTAGGTTTTCAATCAACTCTGGATTTAATATAGTAGATTGTGAAATTCTGCGTCGACACCATTTTTAAATTTTATTAATACAAATATTTTTCTAACTTTACTTGGCTTTTCAAATTTTCTTTCCAAAAACTACTTTTTTCCACCCGCTTGATGCAAGAAGAGAGGTTTAAAACAATAATGTTGTCCTATGGTTTCATGGGTGCTGAATTCAACGGGAGTTCTGGGGTCATCGTCCGATCCTTGGTTTATGATTTATAAGTAACATTTCAGGATTTAAACTGGTAAATGGCAACCCTTCTTTTGTCCTTCTGACAGTGTTTCCACCTTGTCAACACTTCTTAAAAGAAAAGTTAAGACATGAACTATTAGTGTACTAAAGCTCAACGCGTCAGGTAGAAATGAAAGGTTTTCCCTCATATCGTGCACTAACGTCCCTACCATTGAAAACTGAAAACAAAAGTAGTATTTAAAAACGTAAAGTTTCGAAAAAAATCAGTTTGACCAAAAAAATCTTTGCAAGACATGCGGACGGTATATGACATATCTATGTATGCATAGCATATACCTACATATGTATACATGAGCCGGTTATTTTGAAGGTGGTCTAAGTCCACTTATTTCAAATTCGAGATATTTAAAGGTTTGCGTTTGACTTAATTCAAAAATATGGGAAAAAGCTAATATAAAAGTGAAGCATTATTTTTCATCTAAAAATAATTAATTTACTTCATCATCATCAAGTCCTGTAACCCCGGTTGGGGCATAGGGCGCCAACAAATCGTTTCCATCCTTCTCGGTCTGCAGATAGATATTTTAACTGTGGCCACGTCTTTCTCTGGGAGTCTGCTTCCGCTAGAACTGTTGATTTCCATGTTGTTCTTGGTCTTCCAACCCGCCGTGCACCCTGAGGATTCCATTCAAATGACTGCTTTGCAATTTCATCGTTTGGTTTCCTCAGTGTGTGACCAATCCATTGCCATTTACGCTTTCTTATGTCAACGTCCAGCCGCTCCTGGCTTGTCCTGCGCCACAATTCCTCGTTTGATATAATTTGTGGCCAGCGAATTTTTAGAATATGGCGTAGACAACGGTTCACAAAAGCCTGCAATTTCTTTGAGATGGTAGTCGTGACTTTCCAGGTTTCGCAAGCATATAACAGCACGGATTTGACATTGGATTCGAAGAATCTCAACTTTGTGCGCAAGGAGATTTGACATGATTTCCAAATTTGGGAGAGAGAACCGAAGGCTGCGCGAGCTTTATTTATTCTACTTTGAACGTCCAGATCAGTACCACCATTTGCTGAAACAATACTTCCAAGGTAGTTAAATTGTTCCACCTCTTCAACTGGCGTCTCCTGTATTAAAATACGCTGATGTGTGGAGCGGCCTGTGAGCATTATTTTTGTCTTTTTGCTATTTATTTTCAGACCACTCGCCTCTCCTTTTACCTTCAGAGTTTGACACATCCCGTTCAGCCCGCTGATGTTATTTGCCAAGAGACATATATCATCGGCATAGTCTAAGTGGCTAAGCCTTTCAAACGGTCTCCATTGAATGCCCTGCCTCTCTGATGTTCCAACGCTGGCCGTCAAGACATCGTCAATCGCCAGTAGAAAGAGAATTGGCGATAGAACATCTCCCTGTCTCACACCCTGCCGCACTTCGAAAGAGTCGGATAGCTGCCCATTGTGTAAAACAAAGCATCTTGCGTTGTTATAGGACTCTCTTATAATGGCAACAATTTTTGGGGGAATTCCTCTACCATGAAGTGATCTCCATATACATTCACGGTTGACTCGGTCAAAGGCCTTCTCAAAATCCACAAACATGAGGTAAAGCGGTGATTGAAACTCCGCAGACTGCTCAAGAACGATACGCAGAGTGTTGATATGGTCGACACAAGACCGCCCACTGCGGAAACCAGCTTGATGCCTCTTGAGTGTAGACTCGATTCTAACCTTTATCCGCTCCAGAATGATGGTTGCCATTAATTTTGGAAAAACGGACAAAACTGTAATACCTCGCCAATTGTTGCAATTCTTAAGATCACCTTTCTTTGGCAACTTAACAATTACACCATCCTTCCAGTCGCTGGGATAGATTTCATTTTCCCACACAGCTTGTATCAACGGGTGTAAAATACTAGCCGTTCTGACAGGGTCAGCTTTCAGGAACTCGGCTGGTATACCATCAAGTCCAGCTGCTTTGTTGTTTTTGAGAAGATTTATGGAAGATTGAATTTCCAGTACTGTAGGGGGCTCGATGTCAATACCCCTATATGATCTACGCATCTCGTTAAGCTGGGGCACTTCAGCACTCTGCTCGACAGAATCCTCATTAAGCAAGGCACAAAAGTGCTCCTTCCACCTGCGCAGCTGATCCTCGATTGATACCTAAAGTGTACCATCCACATCCATTACAGGATGATTGGTGTTGGTTTTCTTCCCGACAACTTCCTTGGATATTTGGTACAATTCCCTCATGTCTCCTCTTCTTGCAGCGTTTTCCGCATTTTCTGCGAGACCGTCTAACCTCACCCTCTTGTCTCGTCTCACACAGCGATAGACCATCTTATGTGCTAAGCGATACTCTCTTCGCAATTCAGCCTTTCGTTGAGCATCTGCTTCGGCATTTATTTGCATCTTCAACGATTTGCGAAGCTCGATTTTATCCCAGGTGTCTTGGGATATCCAAGAGTCTCTAACTCTCGACTGCTTGGGTACAGTTTCGGATCCAGCATCCATAAAAACACTTTTTATATCACCCCACATCTCATCAATTGTTGAATGTTGTATTCCATTTAATGACGAAGCTCTGTCGTTAAGGTTGGTGACATAGTTACGACATATGTTGGGATCACTTAAAGCATTTGTATTGAACAATTTATTTACTTACCCAATAAGAAAAAAAAATATTGTTGAACAAAAACCATTTTTTTACAGTTATAAATGGACTTAAACCATTTTCAAAATAAATGAAATGGTCTTTTGATTTATTCAAATTGTATCAAGTCCTCTATAAAGTTTGAAAAAAAATTGAAAAAAAAAAATAAAAAACGAAAGAGTGAGTTTTTATATATAATAAGTAGATATTGTATACTTTAAACAAAATACATATACATATATACACTGCCGGACAAAATTAGAGGAACACAGGTAAAAAGTAAAAAGTGGGTTTATTTTCATTTTATCTTAATTTCTTTAATGAAGATTTATGTACCTATGTATGTCTTGATGAGTTAAGAATCGTTTGAAATGGTTACAATTTTTGTGCTTCTTGTTTTCCTTAAAAACACAAAAGTCTAGAAAAGGGGTATGTAGCTGAGAAAATGGATTTAAAAAATTTCAAGTATTCCCTTAAAGCTCAGTAGAAATGAGGATGGTTTAGTACTTGATTTTCCCTCTCTTCTTGCTCTAAGGACAAAAATAAGTCTCTTTGGTATACTTCTAATAACATTTTCGATGTTTTCCTAGGTTATTTGGCCCCACGCTTCAAGCAATGCACTTTTCAGCTCCCTCAAACTTCATGGACTTTTCTTATTCAATTGTCTACCAAAAGCATGTTCTAGACATGTTCATTAGAACCTAGATCAGGAGAACATGCTGGGCCAGTCTATGGTGTTCAGGTAAGATACCCCGAAGCTCTGTTCGCAGTTTGGGGACGAGAGTTATCGTGCATGAAGATGACATTTTTGGTGATTCCTTGAGCAAATTGTACAACAATTGGTTTTGGTTCCAAAATATCCCTAACATACCTACCGTTCTGCAGTCAAAAACCCATTTTCAACCAAATTTAACTCCATGCGGGTTGCCAAACATATGCCACCCCAGAACATTTTGCTCTTTATCGCTTAGCGTTTCAAAAATAATGGATCGTGGTACATTTAGCGTTAAGGCCAATTTATGGTACGAATTTTTATTTTTGATCAAAAACATGGTATAGGTTATGTGAACTTCACTTTAGTCTGGAATTCTTACTTAAACTAAACACTTTTACCATAAGCAATATTCCAGCAACACTTTTATTAGAAACGGATGAAAACCCGGAAGAACAGTATAGAATAAGAATGCTAAGAGAGTGATTATGGTACATACCTGATTTAGTAAGTCCATTTTATCTTTGTATTTTACTATAGGAATGGGTTGAACTTGTTCGCTTTTTAACATTTAATCAATTTTTAAAATTTTAAAATGGGACTTAAACCATTTTCAAAATAAATTTCTTGTCGTTTTTTTAACTGAACAATTTTTGACTCACAAAATCTAAATGATTTCAAATAAAATCAAGTGGTTTTTTCTTATTAAAATAAAAAATTACGTTGTTTTTAGATGACTCAATCAATTATCTCGATTTTTTTGGAAAATGGACTTAGACCACTTTCAAAATAAACTGCTCACATATCTATAGATGAAGCAGTAAATTTGAACAAGCTTTAATAAGGTGATTTGTGTAATAATAGACAAATATGTGTCCTAAAATAGATCCTTGACGTAAAATCATTTACAAGTTAAAAGTCTCAGATGGTTACTGGCCAAAATACACTCTTGGCTTCGGTTATAGAGATATTTTCTAGCCAGATGCACCGCTCTTTGATTGAACCCAAAATAGTTCATCATTTAGACTTAAGAGTTAGCCTTCGAATTTTTGACCAGAGCAACTAGCTTAGCTTTTTTAACAGCTCTCAGGATATGATGAACACGTAATAAAAAAATTACCAAGTGCGTCAAAGCGCTGGCAACATGTTGTGACAAAATAATTTAAAAAAAAATAATTGGAACGTTTTTTTACCAAAAACATCAGATTTGATGGAAAAAATGCTTTCAACGATATCATATTAAAAAAACCTTCTAATTCAAAAACCATTGATTGTTCAAATATAGGCCAGGAAAAATAGCACAAATCGTATGGGGAACCTTGAACAAATTAATTCATGAAATATTAAAATTGGAATCGACGCAGAATTGCAACCTCTATAACATATCCAAAGTCCCCCAAAATCCCCGCATTGGCTTTTTGCGTAGATGCATTTGAAGAGGTGCAGATGGGGAGAACTTGGAGGTCTATCAAACTAAATTATTTGTTTTGGTACAACCTAACCATACGATACATGCTTTAAGGTTAGTTTTTAACGCTGAATCTAATGAAACCATATTCAAAATGATACAACCACCCAAACAAAAATAATAGTCCTTTTTATGTAATGTTGACTTTTTTTCAGGTACAACAGGTAAAATATTATCGGAAACCCTTTGAAAATAAAGGTATGCTAACGAAATTTGGAGTGAATGTTCCATTTGTCATATGAACTAAGAATCAAGACCGTCCCAAAAAATATCCATGGTGAAAGGGTGTTTTTTTAAGGGGGATGGGCAAGTGTAGAATGTTTACCATAACACCCACGAAAAATCTTTTACACTCATGAAACTCGCCAAAAATATTGAATTTGTCATGGCAACCAAGAATCCAAATAGTCCATAAAAATATCTTTTGTCTAATAGTGTTTTTGTGGCGGTTACATTTTGACCTGTTCTACGGAAAATACGATTTCAAAAATAGATTTTTGCTTGAAAAGGACCATAACTTTGTTAAGGGTGCTTATATCATTTTGGTTTTGCTTTTATTAGATTCAGCGTTAAAAAATACCCTTAAATCATATACCATACTTTGTATAGTTATATACCTCAATTACACCAGATCGGAATTTTGGCTCAAATCTTTCAACTTCTTCCCAGATTTTCCCCCTCTTTAATAAAAAAACCCCCAGAGCAAATATATTAATGTGAACTATATCGATTCTTGGTTGCCATGACAAATTTAATATTTTTGGCGAATTTCATGAGTGTAAGAGTTTTTTCGTGGGTGCTATGGTTAACATTCTACACTTGCCGCTCTCCCTTAAAAAAAACACCCTTTCACCATGGATATTTTTAGGGACTCTCTTGATTCTAAGTTCCTATGACAAATAAAACATTAATTCCAAGGGTTTTCGGTAATATTTTACCTGTTGTACCTAAAAAAAAAAGTCATCATTACATAAAAAGGACTATAACTTCTTTTTGGGTAGCTGTATCATTTTGAATTTGGTTTCATTAGATTCAGCGTTAAAAACTACCCTTAAGGCATGTATCATATGATTAGGTTTTACCCAAACAAATATTTTAGTTTGATAGACCTCCAAATTCTCCCCGTCTGCACCTCTTCAAATGCATCTACACAAAAAGCCAATGCGGGGATTTTGGGGGACTTTGGATATGTTATAGAGGTTGCAATTCTGCGTCGAATCCAATTTTAATATTTCATGAATTAATTTTTTCAACCTCGGAACCCATTTTTCCTGGCCTATAAATGCTTTGCAAAGCAGTCGTTTTGAACACTTTACAAACTTTTTAAACTTTAAAAAGAAGTTATTTAAAATAATTGAGTTTCTCACAATGTTTAAAATTGGAAGATTACAAAATTGAAACCAAAAATAAGAAGAGAGAAATTTTTTTTAATTTTATATTCTTGAAAACAACTGGAGGTGTTCAACAAAAGTTACACATTGGTCAAAAATGATCAGTAAAATGGTAATCTTTATTTCAACAAAAAAATTACAAAATTGATCACTTTTGCGATCCAAGAAAAAACAGCTGCTAAACGCTAGCAAAACAATATCTCATTAAGTTCATGAGGGTAATTTGGGAAAATCCCCTTTTTACCATGATTTTTTTTTTAATTGTTGTCTTATACAATAAATTAAAGTTGGAGCTGGATCTCAATTGAAAATATTTTTTGGTGTTACTAGATATAATTTACATTCAAAACCAAAGAGTATAGTGTAAAGTTTAAAAGATTAAAAATTCAAAACTTGTTTTGTTCTTCCTTCTAGAACTTATGTTTTCGAAGGTTTTCATTTTAACATCTATGGGCACGCATATCAAACTTTCTACTATATGTACATTAAAGAATAAACATTAAGGAAAATTGAGTTTGTGTATTGGTATTCTGTACCTTTACTCGTACTTATACTAAATCATAGATTAAAGAGCTTAGAACAATTTCTTAGCTAATCCAATCAATGGTTTGGTGGCGGCTTATGCATGTACAACATTAATAATACCTACCATAAAACGCAAATCCAAAAATTGGTTCTTCGATTCAGGTATGGAAGAGTTTCCAATAATGGATTCTATTGCAAGTTATGTTATTTCGTAAATGAGATTTTGTGCTGTTCGAGAATGTGTTCAATTTCAACAGCAGCTGGTGGATGATGGGATATCATTACATATTGATATGCCTATTCCTTTGAATGAAATGAAAATATACGGTAGGCAAGCTCATTTGGCAGTCAAATCCATCCGTCTTTGATGGCAATAAAAGACCTAATTTATTTATTGGAACTTAAACACTGTGCATTATTATGATTGAGTTTTTGGCTTTTTTTTATTAAGAAAGCAATTATTGTAATGTATGGAAGTAACGTAAAATCAATTATTGCTTGTAACGTACCATATTTTGAAGCACTTTCTGTAAGTAGTTAAAATCTTTTGAAACTTTAAATCGATGTTACATTAAGGGTATTCATGCAACAACGTAAAGTCGTCGTAGGTTAGGTTAAGGGCTGACAGTTGACGTCGTTACCGTCACACCCAGATTGCTAGGTGTTTATTTCTTAAATGACAGAGTGCTGGGCAGTGGCAAAGGAAGTGTAAGGTATATATGTGCTTCTCCGTCGCTGCACCCTCTGCAAAGATCGTCAGTACTGAGCCTCATTTTCTTTTCATGGTATCTCAGTAGGTTGATGTGTCCGGTGATTATGCTGACAAGGGAACGGAGATGTTTCTTGTTCATTTGTATAATTGTGTCTGTTCTCTGCTAATTGAAATTTGGCCATAACTTTCTTGATGTACCGCATGTTTCAAGCAGATCCATCTTTCATTGGTTTTTCTGATATTTTGTTACCAATATCCTGTTCGATGCTACAGGTTGGTACTTTGATATGTTGTTCGGCTTGACTTGAATCATCTCTCAAATGGTCTCAGATTCCATGATATGTGATCCGAGGAGCTTATCTAGGGAGGAGTGAAAACCAATTTTGGCTAACACGATTATCATCGAAGTTGCATTCCTATTTTTTTTTCGATGCACTGTTACTCGCAAATGCCCCAGTTGTGGACTGCAAGACTTTGATTTTTTAATAGCCTTTAATGAAGCTTTCGACGCCTATACTTCTTTTTTTGCTATCGTTCACACCCAAAATCTGCTGTGGGCTCTCGGTCTATTAATTCGACAATAGTTGTATTTAAGCTAAACTAAAATTATAGATCAAAATCGAGATGGACGAAGCACATCGATACAAAACCAAACTTTCCGACATTGAAATAAAAAACAATGATTTTAGTGGAAAATACAAAGAAAAAACCACTCTTTATTAAACCTTTCCATCCGACCATCTCGGTTCAGCCTTCGATTGTGACTAACTTTCGTTAAACATTTCATTTACATTACAATTGTCTTAGCTTTCGTTAAGTTTTAATATAAATGTTTCATATAAGCTCAAAACATCGACTACAGAGTTGCCAGACTCATGCAGTATGATACAATAGCAATAGGTATTCGCGTTGGAAAATGACGATCAATTGACAATCGAATTGGCGTTGACTTGACGTTTTCAAGAACAGACAAAAACAACTATCCTAGGTGTAAAAGTTCCATCCAATTTCTCTTCGGCAGTGACTGCTGTAGTCGTTTCCTGGTTTCTCTCCAATTTTCTTCGTTGGTTACGTATTCTTCGCAAGTTTAACAATATGGAACACGAATGTTTCTAAAACGCATCCACGAAAGTGAGAAACTCCTCACGAATACTAACACACATCAGAAACGTATCTTATGGCTAAGACTGATGTACAGCACCGAACTCGAAACACATCATGTGCATACTCTTAATGTGGTTTTCCTTTTCAGAGCAAAAAGACGACGAGCAGCTCTGAAGAAGTTCTCGGGAATAAAACTCGAAAGTGGACACAGACACAGGCATGAAATAAGCTCACTAGAGGGGAAGACAGATATCCGAGAGTCTCTCTCGAGAGTTTTTTAGTGTAAGGGCTCACTTAATGGAAACGCACATATAAATGATAAATATCATAAAAAAAAGAACTCAATCATGAAGTATATGATTTTTTTTGCTATTTTTCAATCATTTTTATACACAAATGTAGCTTATTATTTTAATTTTAACTATACATAATTATATCTTTATCCTGTAGATCCGCAAAGTAGCAAAGTTAGAAATTATTGAAGATAATTAAATCGACGTATTTTAAAGATTTAATTTTTTTTAATTAAAATCAACTTTAAGGTTGATAATTTTGATAAGTGCTCCTGCCGCCTCTCCTGTTACATTTAACTATGAAAAAACACTGACAAGTTTGTAGAGGTGGGTTGGAGGTGGAGCAATAACTTTTTAAACATTATTTTTCAAATTGTGATATTTTTCATTCACAGCATTTTGAAAAGTGAAAATCAAATTGATTAAGGATTCAATCTGCTCCTTAGTAAGAAATTTTCATAAAATGGTATACAGTAATGTAGCCTGACATTGATCTTTTAATTAAAGTTTTTAACTTTGAAGATCGGACATCTTAAACCGAACTTAAAAGCTTTCCAATCAGTCGATTTTAAGGCTATTTGTTCATAGCGGAACTTTTCTTCATTGAACCTGGTCAGCCAGTGGCCAACGCACAACCACACATTGCTGCAACGCTGCGCTGCCAATATAAAAATTTATAAACGTACATATAACGAAATAACCTTTTTTTGATTACATTTTCTTAAATTCATATTTTATGCTTCGTTCGTTCTCGCCCAGGGGGGGCAATTGCACCCATTGTCCCCCCCTTGTATCCGCGCCTGGCTTTGCTTCCAGCATTTAGTCTAACTTAGCCACAGGGCACTGTACTGCAGATTCTTGCACAAATAGATCTAGGGGTCTCAAGTTGAGTATCGCTTCCAGTCCCGCTGTGGGAGTGGTTTTCAACGCCCCCGTTATACCTACACATGCTAATCTTTGAACTTTTGTCAAGGTTTTCAGATTTTTTGTTTTCTCAGTCACATTCCACCAAACTTAATTACCGTAGGTTAGTATCGGTCTAACTATTAAGGTCGTCGTAGGCATAGTAAAGTCTTAAACTTCGTAATTCTGTCACGATTTCTATGGAAAAGTTGACAGATTTACGCAGTTTACAACTTTACTGCGCTTACAACGACTTTACACTGTTGCATGAATACCCTTATTGTGAAAATTAATTTGATGGTACAAGAAAATTAAATGTTTATAAGGTCTAAATAGTCTGGCAAAGTGGCAACTTATAACAAATATACATACAAAATTTTTTCTTAAATATTTCGCCAGCTTGTTTTTTTTTTTTAGATAGCAACATGCTTGTGCACCTTTTTTGTAAGAAAATGATTGAATAAAAAGTTTTTCAAATCTATCTTCTTCTATATCCATTTTTGTAATAGGTGTATACGAGGCCGTGAGAGAAAAAAATCAAAGATATGTTTCTTTATTTTAAAACGGCAAGTATTTGACATTTTTTTACCCAACAACTGTTTGATATTTAATAATTTGTTCCTTATTTTTGCTCTGCTGAAAATAATGAAAAATGCAGTTAGGCCACTATGGCTCTCACGGCCTCATGTACATATGTGAGCTATTGGCTCTAAAACCTTGAATTCGAGCTGAAATATCTATGTATATCTTCGAGTGATATAACTTTCACGTTTAAAATTTAATAAAACAAGTAAAGCACGCATACGCCCGAGTGTACCATGGTTTCAGAAAGTCGCCCGCCCGTCTTGGTAAGAAATTCCTTATCATTTAGATCAAGACTATTTACATTTTTCAAACGTTCTCTCAACTCCGTCATCTAGCTTAGGTGCACAAATAAGACCAGGAAAATTAGACTTTCTTTTCGAACAAATTCCGAAATATGTACCTGAATTCTATTTTGAAGACTTACACGGCAAATTAAATTTGGGACGGGGTAAAAATATAAAGACTAATTTTAAATACTATTTTGTTGGTAACTCTTTCATTTCCTATTCATTTCGCATTTATTTTCACCATTTTTCCTTTTTTGTCTTTCTTTGTTCTCTGAAAAAAAAATTCTTGAAATTCCGTTTTGTTTTTTTTTTTTAATAGCTGAAGACGTTTTTTCTTCTATTTTAGTTATCATTTCTTGTTTTTTTTTAGATGCTTGCACGGAAAGAATTGAAAAATCACCAATTGAAAAATTTTCAGTTGCAATTTACGAATCATGTTTTATTCGTTAATCAAGGCATTTTGATCCCAAATTAATACAAAAACTGTTAATTTAACATTCAAAACGTAGCCATTTATAAAAGTTATGTCTTCGTGATTTTGAATTAAAATCCATGATTCAAGGTTGTACTTTTCATATCAAAATAAATTTTTTTTTGGCGCAATTTACTCTCCAAAAGCATAATTTTAAAAACAGCATTTACAAATGAATCGGTGGAGTGGAAGAACAGTACAAGTGCCAAATTAAAAATGTAAGAAAAACAGGCGTAACTTCTTATTGCTCAGACAAAAATTGATTTTTTGGTATGAAAATGTAAAAAAGATTGTTTATGATTAGAAAGTTTAAAATTTCCTTTTTAAAAACATTTGTTTAAGCCAATAAACAATTTATTTTATTTTTTCTGCAAAGGCGCTTGTACTGTTCTTCCACTCACCGATTCAAATATTGATTTGCGATAGATATCTATTAATTAACATCGCACAATCACTGATTTACGTTTTTTGTCGCAATTTGCAACTCCATGAGAATAGTTGAAAATCACAGACAAAATATTCCTAAATCACGAATGTCTTGTCGCAATTAATTTCTCGAAGAGATAAAGCACATGGCATGTATCTAATCATTGATGTGTGACACCAACGATCTGTAATGCAAATTGGCCCAGTCGTTGCATGCTCGCTTCGTAACTGGAGGGTTTCAAGCTCAAATCCCAGTAGTCAAGCCTAAAGTATTTATTTCATATAAATTAAATTGAATGCGTATACCTGCAAAATGAAGGGTAGAGCAAGATTGATCTTTCTAGTGGCAATATACGAAATAAAAAATGTGATCACAAATCTTTTTTGCAAATTTACAAATTGAGGAATATTTGGATCAAATTGTGATTTGTTTTTCGCAATTTTTGTTTTCTCTCGATAGAATAATTGATACTTAAAGAGTGTTGATTTACGATTTTTGAGTATCAATATCTTCATTTTGCTCAGTTTTGTAAATTGCAAACAAATAGTCATAAATTACGATATCTCAATCCAAGGTATAAACCGGGACTCATTTTTCGTAATTTGTAGCTTATTTTTTTTGATCCGATCCAAGAATTCTTTCCGTGTGGTATTATTTGCGTCTTTTTCTTCTTCGTTATGATATTCGACTATGTCCGGTTCATCTGAATCCTTTGTTATATGCACATCTTGTATCGAAAGTAATAGACTTAAAGTCTAAAATAAGTACTCCAATGCAAATTTGTGGATTATCAAAAAAAAAAAAAAAAAAAAAATCTATCAAAGGGCACGGTAGTGCCCAGCCAAGTTCGCGGCACTACACCCTTTCTACAGGAACAAACTCAGACGATTTTCAACCCCCCTCTAACTTCAGTACCAATACAGTCAGAAACTTCAAACTCGGAGTATTTGCTGAACTGATCAAACACAGGTGGCTCACCAAATTTCAACTCCTTAGCATTAGTAGTTCCCAAGATAAAGGACTTCAAAAATCGCAAAAACCGTAACTGACTGACTCACTGACTCACTGACTCACTGACTGACTGACTCACTGACTCACTGATTCACTGACTCACTGACTCACTGACAGATCATCAAAATTATGGAGCACTTCCCGACATCGTAGAAACTTGAAATTTCGCACACCGGTAGGCCTTGTGGTACATACAAAGGAAAAAATCGAAAATCTGCAATTTTCTATTCAGGGGGCGTGGCATCCACCCACTTTTTTAAAAACTCTTATAAATTATATGAAGCACTTTCGATTGTTGTAGAACAATGAAAATTGGTAAGTTGCTAGGGTTTGAGGTACTAAGAAAGAAAAAAAATGAAAAATTGGAATTTTCCATACAGGGGGCGTGGCATCCACCCACATTCTTAAAAATTCTTATAAATTATATGGAGCATTTCCGATTGTTGTAGAACGATGAAAATTGGTAGGTCGGTAGGGCTTAAGGTACTTGGAAAGAAAAAAATTTAAAAATTGGAATTTTGCATTCAGGGGGCGTGGTATCCACCCACATTCTTAAAAATTCTTATAAATCATATGGAGTACTTCCGATTGTTGCAGAACGATGAAAATTGGTAGGTCGGTACGCCTTGAAGTACTTAGAATAAAGAAATCGAAAAATTGGAATTTTCAGTTCAGGGGGCGTGGCATCCACCCACATTCTCAAAAATTCTTATAAATTATATGAAGCACTTCCGATTGTTGTAGAACGATGAAAATTGGTAGGTTGGTATGCCTTGAAGTATTTAGAAGAAAACACAATCGAAAAATTGGAAGTTTCAGTTCAGGGGGCGTGACATCGACCCACGTTCGTAAAAATTCTTATAAACTATATGAAGCACTTCCGATTGTTGTAAAACGATGAAAATTGGTAGGTCGGTAGGGCTAAAGTACTAAGAAAGAAAAAATTGAAAAATTGGAATTTTGCATTCAGGGGGCGTGGCATCCACCCACATTCTTAAAAATTCTTATAAATTATATGGAGCACTTCCGATTGTTGTAGAACGATGAAAATTGGTAGGTCGGTAGGACTTGAAGTATTTAGAAAGGAAAAAAATCGAAAATTTGGAATTGTCCATTCAGGGGGGGGGGGGGGGGTGCCATCCACCCACTTTATCAGAATTGCTATTACTTTCTCCTGGTTAAATACATCTTTGCAAAAAGTGCAACAAATGTTAAAAAAGGAGCCAAGTTCTTATGTGTACAAGAAACCTGTGCATAAAAAGTCAGCCCAAAAAAGTAATGAGATCTAAAATATATGCCAAGTTTTAAGTTCATGAAGTTTAATATCAAATATCTTAAGAAGAGTAATATCGAAACAATTCCAAATCATGACAGAAATTTGGTAGTTAATGATTACTGATTAAAATTTGGTGGGTTTACTTGGCAAGTTTCCTCTTTAATACTTACTTAATCACAAATTTAAAATGTATGAAAACTTGACCAGTGAACCCACCAAATTTTAATCAGTAATCATTAATTACCAAATTTCTGTCATGATTTGGAATTGTTTCGATATTACTCTTCTTAAGATATTTGATATTAAACTTCATGAACTTAAAACTTGGCATATATTTTAGATCTCATTACTTTTTTTGGCTGACTTTTTACGCACAGGTTTCTTGTACAAATAAGAACCTGGCTCCTTTTTTAACATTTATGTTTTTGTTGTGATCAATTTCAAACGACGAATAATCAACATAAACAGGGCTTCTATTCTAATAAATACCATGTAGATTCAGAATTTCTCTATAAATATGTACAGTAAATAGATAAGTACATACATAATATAGAAGACGGATGTAGGACTCCTGGAATACCAATGTACGACTGTAGCCAAATACAAGTCATAAAAAGGAGTTACGGAATTATGTAGTTGATTGTAAAGTAAAATGATATCATTCTGAAATATATTTATTTGCCTGTCTTCACCCTATGGCATGTAGCTCCAGGATTATTCAGATTTTGCAAGTTTATAGTCAGCATGCAAGTCAAACACACAAATCAAGCCCTGATTTCCTATGCTGTAATCACAATTAACTGCCAAATTATTCAAAATCATGAAAAATTACTGACTACATTATTTTATATCACGTATAATTTGAACCTTGTTCATACGCAGATAGAGTATTTAGATTAATATACTGCATTCAGTTGGAAAATTTATAATTTTCTAGTGTAAAATGCATGTAATATGAATTTGATAATAATTTTCCTCTACAGGTCACTTCAGTGACTTAAAATTAAGACAGAAATTAACACACGCTACATAAAACACTCACCCAATATCACCAAGGCATTTCCCAGCAGTCCAGCTAATCCAATTATTCCGAAAAATACAGGCACCACCATCGAAACAACACGCTCCAGTGGCCAATCCGCAGTCTCATTGAGTTCCAATTCAAATTCAACGTCCAGCAAGTTATCCTTGAACAGCGTTAGATTGCCATTATTGCTGCAGTCGGTAAAGTTTGGCCATTGACACGAACGGTTGTACATTTTGTCGCATTAGTAACTCCGATTGGTTCCTTCGTTATAGTGTGTGTATTGTCCACCAGATGGTGTGAAAATAACCAGGAATAATGAATTTATTCCGCATCTACTGGGAATTGTGCTCGTCTTTTAGATATTAATTTATTACATACATGCGAGCTGTTTTAATATAACACCCTTGGCAATAGCGTAGATAGATATGTACATACATACATGGCACCAATACAGGAACTAAGGTCCTTCGGGAAAACCCATTTGCTTTCTCCTACGGATAAAAAACAAGGACGGTCAGCATAAGCTCGTTTCCTTATATTTTATTTCTTCAATGGCAGCAAGCAGCACATATTTAGTTTAATTATCCTGAAAAGAAAAGATAGATTATTCGGATTTATGTG
This sequence comes from Dasysyrphus tricinctus, assembly GCA_963921185.1. NCBI lineage: Eukaryota > Metazoa > Arthropoda > Insecta > Diptera > Syrphidae > Dasysyrphus > Dasysyrphus tricinctus. Next base: position 128,787,616 of record OY992532.1, read on the forward strand.
TGTTTATTTTACAACTCTTATGTTTTTATTTATTATAAATTATTTCTTGTTTTTGTTTTATCAGTAATATTTCCTCCCTTGTGCCAAATTTAAACATCACTAACTGAAAGCTTACTCAAAAAAAAAAAAGAAGAAATAAATGTTTGAAAGCTTAAGCATAAAACATTTTTTGTTAAGTTTTCAAATATGAATAATTTTCTAAAATATATGCACAGTGACTGGCAGTGTAGAATGAATAACAAAGGCGGTATTACACTATCATATATATATATGGCTTAAGCTGCCATATAAAGTATGGCAAAGCTTTTCAATGTATGACCAGTTGTATTACACTATGCCATACATATTTGATAAATTTATATGACGAATGGCTTCGTCAAATAATTTGTGTTCATTATATGACAAAGCTAAATTTGGCTATCACACTAGCTTTGAAATATCAAATATATGAAAAACAAATTATTTGACAATAATGAAAATTAATTTGTCAAAATAAATAATAATTTAAATTGGTTTTAATAAATCCTTGCTGCCTGCTCTACACTCACAGAAAAACGTCAGGTAAATAATTAACCTGGGCCTTGTTGAATTCACGAGGTAGCCTTAATTTAAGTAGCCTTACATTCAGTGTAAAATCAACCTGCTGGACTTTCTTGCCATATTCAGGTTGCTTTAAGAAGTTGACCTGTTATTTTAACACTAAATTCTTGTAAATAATAAATTTTAACAAGAATATAGTGAATTTAACCGAGGTCGTGTTTTTCTAACACTGTATGTTATGAATTTCTGTTTTACCACATATCGGGTTGAATTAACATTTAATGTGGTTATATTAAGCTGTTGTATTTTACCTGACCTCATGTTAAAAAAGCACTCTGCCAGTTCATTCCAACGTGACACTAGTGTTTAAACACATACACAAGCCATCCAATGATTTTCACCTTACGTATTGATATTTGGCACCAGTTTTTTGTGTAGTGAATTGGCCCAGTGGATAAGTGCTATCCTCGTGTGTGAAAGGTTCCCAGTTCAAAACTGCACAAATTATTTTTAAATTAAAATAAATAAATTAGTCAAAAAAAGGGCATCAAATCGCATTTTTCCATGGACAAATTTTTTTGCATGGAATCTGTTTGGCTACGTCTCCTGGTCATAAAAACGAGTTTTTGGGATTTTTGAGGTTAGGGAAGACCCGCCATCTTGAAAAAGAGATTGGTTTTGTTCTTATGCAATAACTCGCTTGCATTTTATTTTACAACAAAACGTCCTGCTACAATCTTGTAGAAGATAAAATTACCTATAAAATAAGCTATCAACGACCTATTTAGGTGTTTTCATTTTTGAGATACATATAACGGGCCAATATTCCCCTATGGGTTGTGTTTTGGGGGTGGTATGACTTTTCTTGAGTTTTCTAGGTAACCGTTGTTTTTTTTGGATGGTGCTCTTAGAATCATTTTCAGTTCTTGTATCCACCTATAAAATGAGCCATCTATCGATATCATCGGCCACGAATTGTGCGAGTTATCCAATTCATAGGATCACACTTTATGAGTAAGGAGATAAACATAAATATATTTTTTTTCGAAAATGTTTATCTGGTGAATCGTACAAAATAACTATTACTTAAAATGTTGTCCATAGTAATGATAACAATTTAACATACATGGTACGTGGAGTTGCATCCGCACCACACAGAAGGATGTAAAGCAGCCGGGAAACTGAAGACACCTACATTTCTTGTTATTTAAAACTGAGTTATCTTTTTTCAATCCAAATGTAAAAGGTATTGCATGTGGTTTCTTAGGTTCTACGAAGAAAAACTTAATTGAATTTCAAATTTATTGATTGTTTCTTATTAACAGAATAATTTTAAAAAATGATAAAAAAAAGAGGTAAAGTGTATTTTACATTAAGTTTCCCTGTGAAAGTATTTGAAGGGGAGACAAATAATAACGTCCCTTATCTTGGCGGACACTTTTTGGCGGAATCGAATAATTTTGATATCTGAATTTGTAGCTAATTAAATGCTAATTTGCTGCTCAAACCAAAAATTTGTAGCTCGAGTACTTTTCGAGTTATTCAATTTTCCGCTAAAATAAGTCTGAAGTTAGCGGTAAAAATTTAAAATAACACTAGTTTTACTTTTTATTTGTAACCTGAATTTGTAGCTAATTAAATGCTAATTTGTTGCTCAAACCCCGATTTTGTAGCTCTAACGGTTTTTCAAATATTCAAAAAAATAAGACTGAAGTTAGCGGACGAAAATTTGAAAATCATAATTGTGTTTATGTCCAAAATTGTAGCTTTTTGAATGCTAATTTGTTGCGCAAAAATAAATTTTGTATCTTCTATGCATAATTTTTTATTTACAGTTAAGGCTTAAAAAAGTGCATTTCCGGTTTCACTAACATAGGCTCGGAAAAATGCCAGCGGAATCTTAAAAAAATAGATTTTCAATGTTTTTTTTTTGCAAAAATGTGTAGCATATCCTATGCTAATTTGTTGCTCTAACTAAAAATTTGTAGCTCCAACGATTTTTTTGGTACCCAATTTTCCGCTGGCTAAAAAGTTAGCTAAAAATCAAGCCCTTAAAATCTAAAAAAAATGACAAAATCCAAAATCTTTGTTTGCCAAAATTTGAAGACTCCTCTAACTAGATAAGTCACCAAACCGCGATTTTGTAGCTCGCTTGGTTTTCTTTGCATTCAATTTCCCGCTAAAATAAGACATTACCCCCTGTGTAACGGACAAAATTAAAAAAAAAATTAATTAAAAATTTTTTTTTATGTCAGAATTTGTAGCCTTTTAAATTAAAATTTGTTGCGCAAAAATTAATTTTGTACCTAGAATAGTTCGTTTTTTATTTGAAATTCAAATTCAAAAATGAGCATTTCCGGTTTCACTAACATAGGCTCGGAAAAATGCCAGCGGAATCTTAAAAAAATAGATTTTCAATGTTTTTTTTTGCAAAAATGTGTAGGATATACTATGCTTATTTGTTGCTCTAACTAAAAATTTGTAGCTCCAACGGTCTTTTTAGTACTCAATTTCCCGCTGGCTAAAAAGTTAGCTAAAAATCAAGCCCTTAAAATCTAAAAAAATGACAAAATCCAAAATTTTTTCTTGCCAAAATTTGAAGACTCCTCTAACTAGATAAGTCACCAAACCGCGATTTTGTAGCTCGCTTGGTTTTCTTTGCATTCAATTTCCCGCTAAAATAAGACATTACCCCCTGTGTAACGGACAAAATTAAAAAAAAAAAAATTAATTAAAATTTTTTTTTATGTCAGAATTTGTAGCTTTTTAAATTAAAATTTGTTGCGCAAGAATTAATTTTGTACCTTGAATAGTTCGTTTTTTATTCGAAATTTAAATTCAAAAATGAGCATTTCCGGTTTCACACATATGTCGTTTTCCATTGGTTTCACTCAAGAAGACACTCATTCCGAATCCAATGGAACAGTGCTTGTTACTTCTACTCAATTCTGAAGTTTTGTCTCTATATTGGTGAATCATTAAATAGAAACCTTTTGCTGGCACACAAAAAGTAAAACTGAAAACAATAGTGTATCAACCCCTAACTAACAAATAATAATTTCTCTTTTTATTTTTCTTGATTTTTGTATTAAATTATATTAAATTCCTTGGTTTCAAGTGCACAATTAATTCGAATGAAATGTTAAAAAAATATGAAGTTGTACTGCAGTTTGTCTTGACGTTTGAGTGAATTTTTGTTGAAGTTTCGTGTTGCATGTATTAGTGCTTCTGAGTGTCTTCTGAATTCAAATCAAGAATCAATTTTCTCTCCTCAGAATCGTCAGAAGAGTATTTTTTGTGCCAATGAAACGGTTTCAGAAGCGTTCCGGACGATTCTGGACGCTTCCGGACGTCCAATGGAAAACAGCAATAGGCTCGGAAAAAGGCCAGCGGAATCTTAAAATAATAGATTTTGTTGCTCTAACGATTTTTTAGGTACTCAATTTCCCGCTAAAAATTGAGTACCTAAAAAATCGTTAGAGCAACAAATTTTTAGTTAGAGCAACAAATTAGCATAGGATATGCTACACATTTTTGCAAAAAAAAAACATTGAAAATCTATTTTTTTAAGATTCCGCTGGCATTTTTCCGAGCCTATGTTAGTGAAACCGGAAATGCTCATTTTTGAATTTGAATTTCAAATAAAAAACGAACTATTCAAGGTACAAAATTAATTTTTGCGCAACAAATTTTAGTTTAAAAAGTTACAAATTCTGACATAAAAAAAAAAAATAATTAATTTTTTTTTTAATTTTGTCCGTTAAACAGGGGGTAATGTCTTATTTTAGCGGGAAATTGAATGCAAAGAAAACCAAGCGAGCTACAAAATCGCGGTTTGGTGACTTATCTAGTTAGAGGAGTCTTCAAATTTTGGCAAAAAAAAATTTTGGATTTTGTCATTTTTTTTAGATTTTAAGGGCTTGATGTTTAGCTAACTTTTTAGCCAGCGGGAAATTGAGTACCAAAAAAACCGTTGGAGCTACAAATTTTTAGTTAGAGCAACAAATAAGCATAGGATATCCTACACATTTTTGCAAAAAAAAACATTGAAAATCTATTTTTTTAAGATTCCGCTGGCATTTTTCCGAGCCTATGTTAGTGAAACCGGAAATTCTCATTTTTGAATTTGAATTTCAAATAAAAAACGAACTATTCTAGGTACAAAATTAATTTTTGCGCAACAAATTTTAATTTAAAAGGCTACAAATTCTGACATAAAAAAAAATTTGTAATTAATTTTTTTTTTTTTTTAATTTTGTCCGTTACACAGGGGGTAATGTCTTATTTTAGCGGGAAATTGAATGCAAAGAAAACCAAGCGAGCTACAAAATCGCGGTTTGGTGACTTATCTAGTTAGAGGAGTCTTCAAATTTTGGCAAAAAAAAATTTTGGATTTTGTCATTTTTTTAGATATTAAAGGCTTGATTTTTAGCTAACTTTTTAGCCAGCGGGAAATTGAGTACCAAAAAAGCCATTGGAGCTACAAATTTTTAGTTAGAGCAACAAATTAGCATAGGATATGCTACACATTTTTGCAAAAAAAAAACATTGAAAATCTATTTTTTTAAGATTCCGCTGGCATTTTTCCGAGCCTATGTTAGTGAAACCGGAAATGCACTTTTTTAAGCCTTAACTGTAAATAAAAAATTATGCATAGAAGATACAAAATTTATTTTTGCGCAACAAATTAGCATTCAAAAAGCTACAATTTTGGGCATTAACACAATTATGATTTTCAAATTTTCGTCCGCTAATTTCAGTCTTATTTTAGCGGAATTTTGAATATTTGAAAAACCGTTAGAGCTACAAAATCGGGGTTTGAGCAACAAATTAGCATTTAATTAGCTACAAATTCAGGTTACAAATAAAAAGTAAAACTAGTGTTATTTTAAATTTTTACCGCTAACTTCAGACTTATTTTAGCGGAAAATTGAATAACTCGAAAAGTACTCGAGCTACAAATTTTTGGTTTGAGCAACAAATCTGTGGCCACAAGCAATAACCGCTTAAGTCTGAAAACTAACTTTTTGGGAAAAGCACTTTTAACCTTCAATTTAAGATTTAAAAAAATTCCAAACATTTATGTTACAAATTGATACATATTTTTAAAATATAGTTTTAATATTAGTAAATAAACATTTTTTTGTTTATAAATAAGTTTTTTTGCAATAGTTATTGCCAAAAACGTGTTTTAAGCTGTTATTGCTTTTATAAATAATTTACATCTCATTCACTTACATCACTTAAGCGGTTATTGCAAATCAAAATTTTAGTTCACTGGCATCTTATAACGAAGTAAGCTGTTTTTACAATTTTAATTTCTTATGTTTTTCATATGTAAGCTATTTTTGTAGAGAGAATATTGAAATATTTTTGTAGTAATGATACAAAATTATTTTTTTTGTTAGAAACAGATATAAAAAATATGTTACGTATTGCTAAAAAGAGTTTAATAATCGATTTTCATAGGAAGTAAGGGCATCTCAATCAACTTCAATACATAAATTAATAAACATAAATGCATAAATACCACGTTTGGGCATATTAAAGGAAAAGGGCGTACGCAAGTGGGGGTAGGGAGGGGTGCTTGCCCCCCTAATCAAGATATTTTTCATACATTTCATCGAATTTGTTTTCTGTTGAATCTTAAAGCTTGATTTCTTTGCTAATACTAATTTTTAAATATGAGATTTGCTTCCCTCCCTGACCGACATCATGCGTTGTCCCTTGATTAAAAGCTCAGGCTATTTTATGTAGCTACATCTAGATTCATTTGATAGTGTATTCTTCCAATTTCTGGCTGCTGCATCTTGCCAATTTAGTTTTGCAACAAATTTTTTTTGAATCTGCATTTCCACGATGGTTTTGATTTCTGAAATGTTCAGAAGTCAAAAAAGTCTTGAGGAATCATTTCTCTTTGCTTAATTAAGGTTTTAACTCTAGCAACCCGACAAAATAGAGCCAGTTGATGACAATATATCTACTCCATTATTTTTCTCCTTCTACGACAGAAAAGCAGCTCACAATTGAGCTTGTCTTCCAATTTTAAAGAAAAAAAAAGCGTAGCTATCCGTCAACGACAGATATTGTGTTAAAGTATTTGCAAGTACCTAGTACCAATAGCAAAAAATCACTTTTGTAGACTGGAAAGTTATTTGTAAGGGCTTTCACACTATCCGAATCACTCCCAAATATTTTTCCAGCAGAAATACTCAGGTACCTACTACCGATCAGATTGTGTGAATTTCTCATATGAAGCTATAATGTAACTTTTTTCATAAGTAATCTTAGAAAACAAAGAAAAAGAGTGGATCTGACAAAAAAAAATGTTCTCACGATCACGAATTCTTTGAAATTATTCGTCAGAACCGGATGTATGAATTGGAATTCCAATAAACTTTTAAATAAAATCCATTGATCTATTGTGACAATTCCATTCACCTTCTGACGAACCAAACGCATACACTATAAATGCTTTCATAGTTACTAGCAGCAGAATTGTCCATGAGATTACGCATCCACTGTAGCCATAGCCAGAGGCACTTTTGGTTTTATATTCAGGTTTCTGTACCACTCCCATCTGCAATCTGCACTAGGTAGTCATCAGGATAATCTAAGTTGAAATTAATTTCTGAAACCTTGATATTATTAGAATCCATCAGATTTCCTGAAATTTGGACAAAATCATCTAAATTGAAGTTGAACAAGTGTAGTTCTGGACTAACATTGCCACCAAACATTTGAAAAGAATATTTAGATTTGTTGTATATTGTTGTTTTGAATATCTATTCATATGAGATATGTCGATACAAAATTTCTTTAATTATTTTCTTTTGTTTAACAATAAGTGATTGTCCCCTTTTTCTAGATATCTTAAACATCAGTACCTCGTGGCATAATGGTTAGTGCGTTGGACTGTCATGCCGAAGGTGTGGGTTCGATTCCCACCCGTGCAAACTAAAAACAGAAATCTGTTATCCGAGGTACTGCCTCTTGCGAGGAACTGACAAATCCTCCAAGAGTTTATTGGTCATGAATAAGTGCTTCTCATCTAGCCGTTCCGACTCGGCAAAAAACTGTAGGTCCCCTCCATTGAGGGACCTACAGAGTTGTAAGTCTTTAGGCCCTGGTTCTCCACGAGCTGTCGTGGCACCCAATTTATTTAACTTTAATACAAATTGTAGTTGTTCTAAAATTAAAAAAAAAATCAAATTTATGATTCACCATTTTGAGAACATGTAACTTATACTAATTTATAAATTTTTGTTTGAGGTAGTCAAACTTTGTTGTAAATTCTTCAATATTATAATCTTCCGCTTTACTATTTCCCTTCAAAAAACACTTAAGTTCATTGAAAATTCCTTCATGCATTCGAGATAACAGCTTAAGTCCATTTAATTCTCTGTATGTGAGAATTTTCAATTTGCAATAGTAGCTTAAGTAACATAAGATTTCTCAAGATACAAACAAAAATTTGCAAAAATGACTTAATTAATTTTAGTATCGATGAAAATATCTTTTTCGTTTTGCAATAAACGCTTAAATCGAAATAAGTTGTTTTTGACTCTTATACACATTTCTGTGTTTGGAGGGGTTTTCAATTTAGAAAAGCAGCTTATGTCAATATAAGCCGTTATTGTAAACTGCATTATATTTTTTATGAATTCTTATTTGAGTTAAGCGTTTATTGCATATGTTGTTTAGAGTGAAAATCACTTAAGCGGTTTTTTCATATTGGTTTTATTTTATGAAAAAAGTGGTTAAATTAACGGGGATTTTTTTCAAAAATGCAATGAAGCATGGAGAACATGATGAAACAAAAAACTCATTTTTGTCTTAAATCGACTTAAGCGGTTATTGCTTGTGGCCACAGAAATTAGCATTTAATTAGCTACAAATTCAGATATCAAAATAATTCGATTCCGCCAAAAAGTGTCCGCCAAGATAAGGGACGTCAAATAATATTAAGGGGAATATTTTGAGATTTTTGAAGGTCCTGGTAGCATTCCATCATCGCATACATCAGCTTCAAAAATCGTTTCGTTTGGTGTCATTTCATCGTTATGAATCTGCAAGAGCAGGGTACTTTCATCTTCGCAATAATCTTCAGCAATTGTAATACATTTGGGGATGTTGCTGCAAGTTTCACCGCTGCAGTGTGCACTGACGGTGGAACATTTTAAACCCGCTTTGCGATATCCACAAGCCGCTCCACATCTTGATGCGCAGAAACAAGAAATAACCTTCATTATTTCGGGAGGAGCTGGTTCCTTGGTGGTCATCACAGGAACATACATTTTTGTATTTTTTCTCCAACCCCACTTTTCCGGATCCTGGTCGTTTCCTAGCCACGTTTGTACCTGGTGATAAGTCCGAAATATATGCTGTCGTAGCGCATCTTTTGTGGGGGGAAGTGAACATAAATTATTTTTTCATGTTTGCCACGGACTTCGTAAATTTTTTATAACGAAGTTCGTCAATTGAAGTTGTCTTTCCTCCACCATAGAGCGCCATGAAGAACTTTTCCCCTGCCACCAGCTGACTGAACTGAACTGCCTGGAGTCACACAACGAATACCACCCATTGCATGAAAAGTACCCCTTCCATCAGTCGTGTTAGTGTTGAAGTCGCTGTTATCGAAGACAAACTGTGAAAAATCCAGTCGAAGAAATGGATCGCTGCGGACGCAAAATACCAGAATTTCGTTGTATGATGCAGAAAAGTCCAACGATGAAAGAACTTCGATCAAATTTTTTGATCCGAACTTTTTGAAAAGAAGAGCCGACTTTCAATGGAGAAACAAACGACCTTGCAGGAACTTGACTGATGATGGCGTGACAGATGCTTGTACATTTTCGTTCCCAGCTGTAAGAGGATCCTTTCTTATGTTCAGTAATGATACGCGACATGAAAGATTTCAGATAACGAGGAACAGCATTGTCAACATTATAAGAAAATTGTCTGGTTGCTGGTAGTAATCAACATTATAAAATCAATTCAATTTCTTTTATTGAATATAATATATGTACATATCAGTGACGAAGCGTTCATATATTGAGTGGAATGAGTGCTTCCGTAAGACAGTTCACAAAATGCTCATAGCAAAGAATTTTAATATTCGAAAATTCAAATTGTAGATACCTACATTAAATACATTTACATCATTGACCTATTATTATAGTATGTCAACGATTTACATTTTCTTGATATCTAATATTCATAAATTATCTCTTATATTAATTAATTATTTCCAAATATTAGGTATTACATATCACGGGAAATGATTATTATCTTAATAAAATCACTCACGAGAACAACGCTTAAATCCGCACATCATCTAACCAAACCCACAAATTTCCATTATACGCCAAGCCAAGCCATTTGAGAATGCGTAACATCACTCCATTCTCCATTATAAAATACTATACGAGAGTTTTTGCTCTAGAATGCGCAACAGCTTGGCATTCTCTGATTTTACCTTCTTAACTCAAATTCCGTCCAAAATTCAAAGTAAAATCTGATGATTTCTTTCTGTTTGCCCAACGTGTGAAGAATGAGTTGAGTGAATTCATTATGAAAATTCAATAGCAAAACTAAAGAAGTATTGAGTCGTTTCCTGCCGCACATTCCTATTGAAAAAGGGGTAGTTTTAGTTTTATACTTTGGATCTTCGGTGTTGTGATTGTGTCTGTGTGAATGCAAATCGTATATAGTGTTTCATCCATAAGAAATGCATTGATTGGTGTTTTTTTTTCGATTTGATTAAGTTTTTTGGGCGAATTGTTTTGTTTGTGATTGCTTTGGCGTTTTGCTTAGTGCTTATGAGTACCTGCAAATGCATAGCAAAAAGTATTTCAAATTTATTATTTCGGCTAGAGAAAATACTTTTTTTATACTCTTTATAATATTATTAGGCGCAAAAAAGCGGTATGATATAAATTCTAAATTAAAGGACTTTTATTTTTTGAGTTTTAAGTTGTGTGCTTCCACTTCCGAAAAAGTCACGCCTCGTGCCTGGTACATATGTATACAATCTGGCTTATAACTAATATGATACTATGATAAATTTACATTTGTTGGCACATAGGGGGCCTAACGTTACACAATGTCTTAAATTTAACAAATTATAGATATATAAATTACATGTCAAAAAATTTAAATTAAAAGTCGGCTGACTTAATCGTCCTCAGGGTGTTCATTCCCGGTTGTCAATGGTGTTTTTGGTGTAGGTTGGGGGAAGTTTTGGCGTTTAGCCACGGTAGAAGGCTGACCCAATGTCAGCGAAGAACGAGACTGCTTCCTCGTTGTCCATGATTATGTTGTCATCAAGTGTTTCCATTACACTGAGGTACCTTGGCTCCGGATGTCGTTGTTCAGTGGTCATCCTTCTCATTAGCTGATTCGGGTGGTCGATGATGTTCCGTACTAGTCTCTTCGCTGAAAGGACTAGGTATTTGTCCAGCGGGATTATGTTGGCTTCGGAGTAGAGATGTTCGTTCCTGTAGTATTTCCGCCGCTGCCGGTCGAAGTACAGTCCGGTGCAAATTCTGAGAATCTTCCTTTCGAATACTTGAAGCTCCTTCATAGCTGTCTTGGAGATTGAAAACCAGACTGGGAAGGAGTAGCTGATGATAGGTCGTAAGAGCTGCTTGTAGATCAGTAACTTCGTTGGTTGGCTTAGTCCTTTTCTTTTCTTCATCAATGGATGTAGACGGTGAAAGGCCCAGCTGGCTTTTTTGAGTACATTTCTTGAGTGCGGGTTGAACCTTAGCAACTCATTGAACTGGACTCCCAGGTACTTCACATTCTTTTTGGCAGCTATGATGGATCCGTCAGGGAGTCTCAAGACCAGATTTCTGCAGTTGGCTGCGGTGCGAAGACCTCTACCAGTTGAAGGCCTCCTGAAGCAGACAAGTTCCGACTTGGAAGTGTTGATTTCGTGTAGAAATTGAAGAGTCTGTTGATGTGGGCCTCTACTTGTCGGACGGCGATAAACGGTGACATTGATGATGCATAGGTGAGCGAGTCGTCGGCATATAGCAGGTTCTCGCATCCAATTGGGGCAGGTTGGTCGGATGTCATCAGGCTGTAGAGGAAGGTTCCAAGTTTTGAACCTTGGGCGACTCCAGCTCTGATATTCTTCATGTTTTACTTACAATTGTCTAGTTGTACGAAAAATTTCCTGAAAGAAAGAAAAGAAAAAAGAATTTTTGTTAGTGGCAGTGGTACCTGTAATAGATGAAGTTTATGTATTAGGGCTTCTATCCAAACGCTATCAAATGCTTTCTCGACATCCAGAAAGCATCCGACGGTGACACGATGACTGTTGAGGGAGGTGGTGATATCGTGTTGGAACTTCAGCAGCGGATGCAGCGTTGAGTGCTTTTCTCGAAAGCCAAACTGCATGTCAGGGATGATTGAGTTTTCATTGCAGAATTTCTTCAGCCTCCGGAGGATTACTTCTTCCAGTAATTACATTATAAAATTGCAAATATATATCGTTGTAGATAATATCGTCAGCTTCAAAAACTTTTTTTCATTTTTGTATCTACATCTTGCTCAAAATGAAAAAAACCAATCTTTTTTTCAAGATGGCGGGTCTTCCCTAACCTCAAAAATCCCAAAAACTGGTTTTTATGATCAGGAGACGTAGCCAAACAGATTCCATAAAAAAAATGTTGTCCATCGAAAAATGCGATTTGATTTCTTAGTTTGACTGGGCTATATGTACTTTCAGAATAATGATTAACGAGTTGAGTGATAGGCAGCGCAAGAGAAGGCGTAAAAAACCATTATTTTTGTTTTTATTTTTATGTTTTGAAAATTATTTTTTTCAGAAACTATTTACAATAAAAACTTGATTTAAAAAATATATTAGAGACTGGATTCATGGCCTTAAAAAAAGTTATAGCATGCCATTGTTAGTGAGCCCATTGTTTTTTAATCATTTATTTTCTTTTTGGGGTAAAATTTTTAGAAAATTACCCCTCCCGCTTGAACGGGGGGAAATAGACCCCCCTCCTCTACGATTTTTTTTTCGTGTGAAGCCAATCTATAACTTCTGACTTTTTTTTTGCGTGTTATAAGAATCACCCTTACTCCATTATTTGTACCTTCAAGTGAAAAAAGGGAGACCAGGGGGGTGGAATAAAAATCTGAAAAAATTAGGAAAATTTTTTGTTTCCATTTAGAGCCATTTGATGTCCATCCAAGTTGGAATTTAAAAAAAAACCCAATATAAGGACCACCCTAATGTATATGTATGCGTGCACAAAAGGGAATTTGACTACCCTTAATCGTTATAGACTGTGCGGGCATTAACAAAATGAGGAAGGTTTCTATTGCAAGAGAAGACATGATATAAACTATAATTATTCTACATTGGCTTTGAATTCCTGAATATTAAAAGGGGAGGGACTCAAAGAGCTGGAAGGAGCACCTCAAATTCATGTATGCACTGTGAAGCTTAAAAAAAATCTCTATATACTTGACAGAACCTTTTTATATATAAATTTATATATACAAAGGCAGTCGTCCGAATTCAGACTATAGGGTAAACTGATATGAATTCCCTGAAGTGCAAGTACTATGGTGAATTTTTTGAAAGCGGATATTTGCAATTAGCTTTAAAAATAATGTTTGTAAAACTATTAGAAACATGGAAACATTACATAATTAAGTCATATCCAAGAATCCACAAAAGCAGGAGCTCTTGCCACACATTACACACATTAAAAGATTACAACCAGATCATTAGGGGATACAAATTTCTTACATCGTCAAAGAAAACCTTTACACTCAGGAGCGTGTTTGGCTTTGGTTCCGTTATTATATATGCTTATTCCACAAAAGGTGGTATGTGAAGCGTTTACCAAGAGCTGAAATCAGTTTTGTTTCTTCGTTGCAAGTGCCACTCATGGTGAGTGAATTGGAATGAAGTATGAAGTCCTGCTCAGAGACTGACAAAGAGACCGAATAGAGTTTTTGAAGCATTAAATTCTACATGGTTTTTGATTCCCAATTGGATTCCCCGTCTAGGTACAAATGTTCTGCACCAAAGGCAAAGCAAATCCTTTTAAAGGTTTAGACTGTGGTTGTAGTGTACGATGGGATGGCCACAAATATAAAACCCTGTAAATACAACTGTTTGTCAACAAAATCTAAGCTTCTTAAAAAAAGCTTCAAACATAAGAGTGGGTTAAATCCTCCTAAATTCAATTTAGATTCAATACATATATGATAGAAATATAAGACCAAAAGAGCATAATCTCTTCAAATTCCAACTGGCCAAGCCCTTTTAAAAGCCTTTTCATCATCACCATTCACCACACAACCATTCGCAGAATTGACCAAAATTCATTGAATTATAGATGAATATACAAGCCAAGTTGAACAGTCAAATTGAGTGCTAGAGAATTGTTTTAAACTTCAGAGATTAAAGTGGTAAATTTTGTAAAATACGGTATATTGGATACACGATACACCACGAAGCAATCCCATATTCCGATGAACAAACATAGAAATCCTAATTCTTACGTAGACACAATGCTTTAAATTGTTTTTACTATGAAAATCTCTGGCTCTGCAAACTGAAATCAGCGAAGCTTAATTGAGTATTTTGTAGACCAAGGATCGCTGCAAATCTCGCGGAACAAAACAAGGCCACCAAATAATGGCATCGCTGCGCTGCTGGGTACGTTTTATATAGTGCCAGCTGTATCCTTAGATTAACTTCTTTTTTTCTTTTTGTTGGACAATCGCCAGAATACTGATGCTGAGGCGAAATAATTTAAGCCCATGTAAGTGCAGATAGTGTAGTGAATTACGACCTGGAGGAGTACCTGGTTCGGTTGCAAATGTGAAGTATCATTGTTTGGATTTGGGAATCATGGAAAAAAAGGATTTTTTTTTACTACCCACCACCACCACAACCATGCATAATATTGTGGCACCTTTGAAGGTGTATACGTAGTTTGCATACAATTTGCAGAGCCTTAGAAATGTATTATTCTGTGAATTAAAAAAGAAAAAAGAATTTTTATGGCTGCATAGCACCTATAGAAAATGAAAATATATTCATTTGAATGTTTCATTAGTTGGAAGTGCAAGCTAAAATGATTTATACACATGGTTACCGTATTTTTTAAAGGAATAAATAATGAAGGAGATCCTACGCAATCAAAATATCAATTTATTTTTAAGGGTTTTAAAAACTGTGTTCTACGAATAGGATAAATATTTTAAGTTTTGAGTTTTACCACTTTTATACAATGGGGCAAAATAACACAAAAGTTGAAAATAATCAAGTTGAGACTATTTATATTTGTATTTTTAGGATTAAGTCATTTCCATATTTTTAATCTTTAAAGGTTTCTGATGTTTTTCAAACCAAAGGAAGGGGGCGTAAGTTAAATTTTGATTTGATTTTATCTATGAAATGAATTAAAAGCAAAATTAGTATTTTTCGGGGTTTAATTAATTATGAATTTTTGTATATGTCTATTAACCCTTTATAATTCTTGGACCAAAGCTTGGCAAGTCAGGCAACAAGAAAAAATAACGAATTTTAGTAGAAAAGTAACTACATAAGATACAAGCATGTTTTTCTTTAGGGGGGTCTATCTTCTCCATTTGATCGGGAAGGGCAATTTTCAAAAAAATAAAAACAATGAAAAATAAAATGCACGACTGGGTCGCACGTACTTGCTCTTATGTTCAAGACACTGCAAGTTTAAGAAAATTGTATATACAAACATGGAAATTATGAGAGAAAAATGTAGAGAAGCATGAAATACGACACTTAAATTAGCTAAAACAACTCTTTTGACAGTTTGAGGTGAACAAAAATTATGCCATCTTAATTCATGATGGAATATGATTGTATTTGAAAAAAAAAATTTAAATCGTTGGAGCGGTTTTTTTTTTTAAATTAATATTTTATATATAAAATTCTTAAAACATTTTTAAGAACAAATTTTGGTAAGCAGATTTAAACTATATATTTATGTGTATATAAAAACAAAATTTGAAAAAAAAATTGTCAACCCGTTTTTGAGATATCGAATTTTCAAAAAAAAAAGTTTGAAACTTTTTTTAAAAATCCAAAACTTTTTTTTGAAAATTTTGATATGCAAT
The DNA here is from genome assembly GCA_963921185.1 of Dasysyrphus tricinctus. NCBI lineage: Eukaryota > Metazoa > Arthropoda > Insecta > Diptera > Syrphidae > Dasysyrphus > Dasysyrphus tricinctus. The sequence goes on from OY992532.1 coordinate 128,803,291, forward strand.
ATTATTTAATCTTATCTGAAATTTTTATATAAAAAAATTCATTTAAATCCGCTTAGCTGATAACGAGAAAACTCAAAATAAAAAAATACGTTCTATGACAGGTACTACTAATAGTTGCTATGTGTAAAATTTTATAATTTTTAATGGTAGATCGTACTAATTTTAGTATATGAAAAAAGTTTAATCAAAATCGTAGGAGTCGTTTTCAAGCAAAAAATATTTTCCTTTGCGGTTTTTTCACTTTTGTGTGGAAGGTACCGTTATTTTTTCATAAATGTAAATTTTTTCAAAAAATATTTTAGAGAGTACTAAAAAAGTCTTAAATATCGAGTTTAAAAAAAATCTATGATGCCGTTTTCGAAATATTTGATTTTCCAAAAAAAAATTTTGAAATATTTTTTAAAAATCCAAAAAATATTTTTTCAAAAATATTGGTACACAAAACTATTAACATTTCTTGGAAGCTTTTGTTTAAAAAAAATAACTGAAATCGGTCATACCATTTTGAAGAAAATCAAAAATTAAAAAAATGGTTCCTTGAGAGGTACCATTAATAACCATTTTTGAAAAATGGTTTTCCACCCAAAGAAAGCCTTTACTAAAATAAATTTATTGAATTTTTTTTAAGAAAAGTTGTCGAGCCGTTTTTGAGAAAAATACGATTATGTAAATTTGCCAAAAAAAAATGTATGACCGGTACCGTTATTTTTTGTTCTACAAAAAAAAAATGAAAAAAACGTGTCGGCAGAATCACCAAAAACCACTAAGTACCAAGTTTGAAGAAAATCGATTGAGCCGTTTAGGCTGTAGACGAACAGACAGACAGAATTGTGCCACCCACTTTTTTGGTGTTCTCTATCATCGTAATATCATGTTTGATTGTTATCTCAGAAATTTTTTTTTGCACGAATCCAAAACTTGCCTTATAGTACCTATAATCGCAAGTAAAAATGTTTAAATATAGGTTCATGTAATTTTGTTGAGCGCGCTTTTAAAAGTAATTTCTATGAAAAGTTAATCAAAAAACTTATTTCAAATTCAAAATTTCGAAAAAAATTGAAAAAAAATGTTTATATAGGAATACCTACACTTAATCGATAATTTGGCCAGTGACCATGCCAGTTAAAGACCAATTTCGAAAACGTCATTCGCGTCAAAAATGCATTTGCAGAATGTTCTCAAACGCAAACTGTCTTCTTTTCAAAAACGTTAATACATTTTCGTCGTCAACTCAATTTTTGTACTGCAAAATGCCACCGCGGATGATGTTTTCGAACATGTGACTTAAGCAAATGCATTATCGAAAGCAATGTGAATGCAGTACATTCGCATTGTGTTTGATAATGCAGTTTACTTAAGTCAATTCATGTTCGACAACAATTTCCTTTCAGATCCTTTAGGAGAAAAAATCCAAGGTTGCTAAGCTTGGTGAAAATGTCACGTGATGAGTCGTTGAAGGTGCAAAGTGTTTTCGTTAAATTCTTTTGACTTTTTTTTTTGTCTGTAAATAGATAAACTCACATTTTTTAAAAATTTAATCTATGCCCCATTTTTCGTAGTAAGGGATGATTTCATTATTCGAATGATTTCATGGGGACTAAGAAGGAAGACAATAACTGAAATATGTAGATAAGGAAGTCGAATTCTATTAAGAAGTACAAGCTGAACAGGGAAGGCCTACCAATAGGTTAGGGGCGTCTTTAGGTAATTAGTGACCCTGGGCTAGGATATGAGGCCTTTTTCAGAATTTTTATTGAAAACTATTTTCGGTAGGTACCTAATCACTTATTTATCATTACATAGATATTTCATAAATTTTACATTCATTTTGTATTATATTTCGGTAAAAAATTATTATTGTGATAGGCAAGTCATTAGTTATTATAGCCAATACTTATACAATTATAACAGCAATTTTTTAGTTTTTAAACGAAGAAACTTTGTTGAAACAGCTACTAGCAATAGTCTAGTTGACTGCCATTGTGATGTTAACGGCAAGTTTGGTAGAATGTCCTCTCTTGAGTAAGTGCCCTTTTGAGCATAAATTGACTGGATTTTTCGAATTAGATACAGTCTTGTGCAAATTAATTGGGACAATTTGATTTTTGAACATTTTTCTTTTTATTTGCAAATATTGTTTAAGAACACAAGTTAAATGTTTTATTAATATTTTGTATGCTCTTTTATTCAGTTTGGCATGATGAAACTAAGGATCCACATATATTTTATATATTTTTAATTTCTTGGTCTTGAAACCATACTAGTAATATTGCTTAACTAAGCAGATTTTTCGCTGTGCAATCTTTTTTCTTAGCCTTGTTTTTATGGTAGCTTATTGATTTTCAATTGGATTGAGGTCAAAAGAGTTGCCAGCCAGATTATTCCAACAAATTGATGTTTTTCTCCGCGAAAAATTGCTTTACTTTTATTAAGATTGACATGGAGCAAGCAGCAGGACCCTGTTGAAATACAGTTTCTTGAGAAGGGCATTTCCTATAAATAGAAGGCCAAGCCTTTGCGTAAAAATAACTGCAATTTTTGCGTTATTCATCTTTCCTTTAATGATTTAAGCTCCCAGCGGCCTTTTAGGTGAAACAACCCCAAAACTTGACATTGGGGCACTCCCATATTCATTAAAAAATTTGCTTGTCCCAATTAATTTACACAAGACTGTAGGTTAAGACGAAGGCCAACGATTTCTCGAAGATGAATGAAGGTATTTGAAAGATTAAAAAATAATTGTGAAGTAAAATGTTTATGTTTATACTTCAGAATGACCATACACATTTTTTCGAAAACAACTACCTCGCGAAAAAATATAACCTCAAACTTGCATAAGAAATGCACTTCCTTTTTGATCTTTGGATTCGAATATCTCAAAAACGTGACGTGCTCTAGCAATTCCAAGGCCAGATTCGAGCTCAACGCATCAAAGACCATCAGAAAATTATATCTTGGTTCATGTTACAGACAAAAATTCAAATTTTGTCACACAAAGTAATTTCTTAGTGCTTTTGAGCGGATTTTCGAAAACAGTAAAAACGTGCAAATTTTCGAGTTGGCGCTTGAATCCAAATGGATCTTTGCAGAAAAAAACTTAAATAATGATTTATTGGAAATTGTCCATACTTTTAATGGTACTTTTTGATGTAATTTTCTAATAATTGGTAGTTTTCGAGCCATTAGAGAAAAACTCCTAAAAAATGCATTTTTGCATCATTTTTTGCATTTTGTCCATGTTACGTCAAGAACCCCCGAAAACATAAAACAGGGAAAAAATCAAAACTACCCCACAATTTGCATGGTAAAAACACAATATAACTAGACTAATGTCAAAGTCAACAAGAAAGGTTTGAAGTTCGGAAAATAATTTATTTTTAAGAAAATTACCTTTACATAGTTATGCATTTGAAATTTGGGACAAAAGTCTTCAAATTAATTAATTTGATCTTTTATTTTTTGGATTGAGAAAAGGTTAACTATCTTCTGGGCCAGATGTGAAATAACAATTTATTAATACACTTCTTACACATGGGAATTGAATATTTGGCTTAAGCTAAGAAAAAATAAATAATCTCAAGGATGATTATTCATGAGGCCTTGACAGAATCTCAATCAAACCTCCAGCACACTTATTTAAAATCTCAATTTCCTATGCAGTTTTTCGTTCTCTCTGGAAAAACTATTTTACTACACCAATCCATAAGAAAGGTCACAAAAAAGATTTTGCTTAGCTTTCTGGCATTCCAAAACTTTTTGAAAGTATTGTTTATGATACAATATGACGTTGCATCACTGTTAGCAAAATGTTTTCCTTAAGTAATTCCTTGAATAATTTTGAATGATCAACAATATATAAGCTGGAGTTATAGCTATTTCACGAGTGCCACCTCGGTCATCAGACTCCCTTAGTGGTGCTTAGTCTGGTTATGCTCGTATTCATTGTAAAACTCTTTGCCGTCATCTGGGAGCGAACCATGAACCTTGCCTTGCGATTGAGAGGCCGATGCACTACATCGCGCCATTGAAACCACATGTCTAGCTCAACCCCAATAACAAATTCTAGTCGTTGTTGCAATTGATAAACAACGAAGCCTGCACTGGGATTGAGGATTGAGCTGCCATGTGGCTTCAGTGGCGCGGTGTGTAGTGCATCGGCTTCTGAATCGCAAGATTCCTGGTTCGCTCCCAGATGACGGCAAAGAGTTTTTCAATTAATAGGAGCATGATCAGACTAAGCACCAATAAAGGAGTTTGATGATCGAGGTGGCACTCATGAAATAGCTATAACTCCAGCCTATATTCTTGGTGATAATACACACAAGTTGTAGTGGTTCACTCAAAATTATTCGATATAAATTGATGTATAATTCGCAATATGCACTGCACTGCGCTTGCACTTGTGTAGATTTCCATTTAAACACAAAATCCCACTTAAAATGATTCCCTTAAGAGTGTTCCGGACTGAAATGGTGATTTCATGAATAAGATTGCGAAGCGTGTACTTGTCTAATCAAAGCGATTAAGGTGTCTATGGACAGATAAACTTATTCTCTATGCCATCATTGGAAAAAAATTTAATTTTGTGCTCTAGATTTTGGTAAAAGCCTCTAAGAAATCGAGAAAATGGCTAAAATGGCTGTTTTTCAAAGCAAATGTAGCCTACACTATAGCATTTTTTGCAAAAAAATGTTTAGTAACATAAAATTCCATATTTTTATTATGCCACTATTGGAGAACATTTTTAATTTTGTACCTAATAAAAATTCAAATTTTTTTGCAGTGGACCAATTAGTAAAAATACAAAGTTTTATAAAACAAAGTATCTGATGAATGTGAAAAAAAAAAATGGTCTTAATATATATGCAAAAAAAAGTTAGCAAATGACTGGTTTTGTTCAGCTCGGAACACTCTTAAAGGAAAATTAACAAAACCAACTTATGTAGTTGAACTTGTCTCTCAAGCCTTATGTTATCTTGAGGATGATAAAAAAAATTGAAAAGCAACTGACGTAGCAAAGCCTTCGATAAAATTTTATTTTCTCTGTTCCTTTTCAAACTAAGGTTCCTTGGATTTTAACCACTATTTTTTTTCATGAATTGAATCTTATCTTTAAAACCACTAAATCTGACCCTATCCAAGCAACCTCTGGTGTTCTGTAGAGTAGCCTACTTCCTGTCCCACTCCCGCCGTATCGAACCCGTTTAACGTAGACTCGTTCGTTTCGCCCTACGTCACCTGCGTTCGAATGATCCATACAACCATCCTCTTATATTGACCGTCTAAGGTTCATTGATACGCAATCTCTTGAACAGTGACGTTACCGTCGAGTGCCTGACATTGTCTTTAGCAAACAGTTTTAACTAGAAATATTATACTGCCCGAAAATTCTCCTCCAAAAAAATTCTTTCCTAACTAACCCCAATAATATCCGATCGATCCAAATAGTTATGTACAACGAGCCTATGTCCCACATGATGCTATGCTTAAATTTCATAACTTAAGTAAGGATCCTAAAAACTTTTTCTTATGGATGTACGCATCCTATGACTTTAATCTCTCCCAACAACTATCTCACCCTCCTTCTATCAGAATCAAGCTTAATATAATAAATCCTAAGATAGTTTTAAAGTTCTTCGAAAAATAATACTTAACCTTTTCAGCAATAAGAAAATCTTTTAGTTCTTTTTTTATTAAGCTGGCCTACACGAAAGAGCCAACGAGCCAAATGGTCCGGTGCCGATCCAAAATCGGTCGTAGCGTGGATCAGCCGCCGATCCATTTGGATTTTTAGCCAATCTGAAATCCAACTGAGCCAAATGGATCGGATGGCTCGGTCGTGTATGGCCAGCTTTAGTCTTAAGGGATTTTGCTTGTACTAAGGAAATAAAGTTCAAAATAACTCTTGTGAATTCTAGGGGATCCTCTGCCGACTCCTTTATCTGCTTAATAATCAAAAGTTTTCGTCATGACAGTTAAATGATGACCGTAAAAAAAAGTCCCAATTTTAAAATGAAATCCTATATAAATTGCCAAACAAAAATTAAAAACGATTTGTAGTGAAACCTTTGTCAAAATTATGGCTCCCACTACCACAAACAAAAAGTTCTGCGCCATCTACTTATTATCGTATTAATAATAATAATTAATAAATCCCTTCACTTGAAAAGCTTGAGAAATAAGAGCGTATACATTACGTATATGTCCAACGTAACGTTGTCGTATTTTTCGAAAAGTATATGTTAAGAATACTCCTATTAATAATCCCGAAAATGAAAACAATTTTAAAGCAAACAAAAGAAATACAAACAACATACAAAATTCAGATGATTCTGTGGGATTAAAGATTAAATGGGCTTAAAGAATTAAAATTTCTTTTAACTTTGTTATCAGAAAATTAATTTTAAATATTAAACCAAGCACAAACGCATTTGGTCCTTTTCAATAGCATTTCCAATACAGAAGCATTTATGATCAAATAACATGAATATATGATATATCTTTTTTTAAGGGCTGTTGCTCAAAAACACTTAACAGATTTAAAGTATATGTAGGTACTTATACAATACATAATGAACTTGTTTGTATCCCCTAAAGAAAATTCATTGAACTGCTGCACAAAAATGTTGTCAATTTTATAGATTGCATGTAATATAAAGTCACATGACCTTTTAGCGTGATAAAATCCGAATCCATGTACCTTTTTAAATGATGTGTCTCTTGGGAATCGGAAATTTCAGAACACGTAATTTGACTTATTAACGCATGTTCAAGCACAATGGACGACAAAGTAATGTTATTCTACAACGGGAATCACGCAATTATATTTAATTATTATTAAAACAGTTCAATTTGTTTATTTTTTATAATATATTAACAGAACTTTACTTTTGAACGGTGTTGTGAATTATATATAAAGAGCGTTGTGTCGATGAAATATTTTAAAAGCCTTCCATTATTCAGATACAAATACAATCATCAAAATAATAAAATGGCAAGAATTTAATTTGAGGTAGGTATACGGTACACCTACATATTTGCTGTTAACACGTTTTCTAAATTAAACTTTATACAAACAAAATTTTATCTTGAGGGTTTATATGTGTAAATTTAAGCAATAAACAAGCATTAATTGGATTATTTAAAGGTTTGCAAGTGAAAATGATAAGACAGAAGAGTAGGTATTAAGAGGAAGAATGAATATAAAGGACATAATTTTGATAAAACGTCATATAGGTAGGTATTCAACAAAAATTGGGACAATGGAGTCAGGCATATAAGGCTATGGATTGGGGACTTAAAGCATGAGATTTAAGAGGCTTACACATTGAGGGCAGTAAAATTGCATACAAAGCAAAGATAAAACAAATACATATTTTGAAATGGACGCTACATACAAAAAACATAAGTTTGTAAGGCATACACTCAGAGAAAAACGTCAGGTAAATAATTAACCTGGGCCTTGTTGAATTCACGAGGTGCACAATCCCATACAAAGTTACTGACATTTCAGAAATTTACCTGATTTTAGTAACCTTTTATTCAGTGCAAAATCAACCTGGTGGACTTTCTTGCCATATTCAGGTTGATTTAAGAAGATGACCTGTAATTCTAACACTAATTTCTTGTAAATAAGAAATTTTAACAAGAATATAGTGTCAATTTTAACCAAGGTCGTGTTTTTCTAACACTGTATGATATGAATTTCTGTTTTACTACATATCAGGTTGAACTAACATTTAATGTGTTTTTTTTACCTGTTGTATTTTACCTGACCTCATGTTAAAAAAGCACTCTGCCAGTTCATTCCAGCGTGACACAAGTGCTGAAACGCACACACACTGACAATTTAAGTAAAACGATTTGAATTTAACCTGGTCTCCTGTTAAAGAAGCAATCTGCCAGTTCATTTAAACGAAACATTAGCGTTGAAACGCACACACACAGGCCATTCAAATAAAATTATTTGAATCTTACCTGGCCTCCTGTTAAAGTAGCACTCTGTCAGTTCATTTACACGTGACACTAGTGCTAAAACACACACACAAGCCATCCAATGAGTTTCAACTAAGGTATTGATATTTGGCACCAGTTTTTTGTGTAGTGAATTGGCCCAGTGGATGAGTGCTATCTCCGTGTGTGAAAGGTTCCCAGTTCAAAACTGAAGTAAGTATCACAAATAATTTTTAAATTAAAATAAATAAATAATAAATTTCTATATGTACTTTCAGAATAATGCTTACGAGTTGAGCGATAGACAGCGCAAGAGACGGCTCTTAGACGTATAAATTCATGAATTATGCCGGATTTACTCGATTGGAAAACTGCCAGTATAATGACAAAAGCAACAAAAAAAGAATGGACAAATTAATTATTTTTGTCATTATAGTGGCAGCGTTCAAGTCGTGTAAATCCGGCATTAGATACAGGGTTGATATAACATTGAAACCTGTTAAATTAACTATAGGTTGTCAGGTTAAACTAACCAGATTTTCATGTTAAAATTACAGCATTGAATATTTTGTCAGGTTAAATAAACTATATTTGCAGGTAAAATTTACAGGATTACAGTGTTAAATTTTCAAATCAGGTATCAGGTTAAACAGTTAACCTGATCTACCGAGTTGAAAAATAACAACCTGAAAATCAGGTATGATTGGCCAGAAATTGGTTGATAACACCTGCTTTTTTCTCTGAGTGTATTCATTGTCTCTTGAAAAGGTCATGTTTAACTACCAGTTCAGTTTAAAAAGAAACGAATCACCAAACACGGCTTTTATTCATAGCCAAATTGCTTCCAGTTTATTAAACTATAAAGTACTGAATTTGTCCACCACACAAATAAATAGCTTCAAACAATGACATGAACAACCATCTTAATCTCAAAGTATTCTATAAAAAGCCCGCCATATAAAATTTTGAGAGGTATGATGTACTTATGTAGTTACACTAGGTTGGCTGTGCCATACAAATTTAAAATGTTTATTTTTCATGATTGGTCCCTTAATTTTGGTAGAGGCTCCGAAGCTATTGATCCTTCTTAAATTTGAGCTGTTTATATTGAAGTTTAGAAGTGTTGCATTCTAATTCTATGTCTCCTCAAGAACTATCAATATTTAATGGCGATGAAAAGTACCATGCAGTTGGAAATGGTGCAGTGGATGTAGTGCTTGACTGCTAACTAGGAAGTGTGGGTTCGAGCCCCATTCTAGGCAGCATTCTTTTCTATATTCTCCCCGCTTAACTGGACGCCACCCGTGAGATTTAATGAGATAATGAGAACCTTGATTTCAATCCACTGTGCCGAATCTTTCCTATTCTTCTTCTCTTTCTAACTAGTGCCGTGCAATTCAGGTTGCATTTTAAAAGACTTAAGGTCTTACAGGCATGTACATAGTTAAAATTATTATTAAAAAAAAGATACAAAAAAAAAAAAAAAAAGCTGGCTGAATACACTATTTTTCAATGTTCCAATTTTATTACTGTATATTTATTGCTTACAGTAATTCACATATTTTGATTCTTCAAATCGTTAAAGTCGTAAATAAGCTTTTCCTTAACGGTATGATAAAGAACCATTGTTTTTGGAGGTACAAGAAATGAATTCCCCTTTTAGAGAAATTCAAAATTTAAGTAAAATTGCTTTAGTGGTTTTGGCAGTAGGTCGAGGGAGGTACAGATAGCAGGGACTTACGCAAGGAAAGCAGGAGAGCACTTGCCCCTCCCCCTAATCAAAATATATATTTCCTATATTTTGTTTGCTGATGCATACAAAAAAACCTAAACTTTAAACAATTATTCGATTTGCCGAGCTCTTATTTCATCAGTCTCTTTCTCACAACGGAATAAATATCCTTTCCATTGTTCTGAAGAGATGTTCTTCAACGCTGATAAGGCCACTGCGTTAGCTTTTCCATCTGTCCCGCTCTACAGGTTGCTTCCCGATTCCTAGTGGATGGAAAACAGCATTTTTTGAAATTAGAAAAAAACAATGAAAATTCTAAAATGTTGGGGTTTAATTTTTTGGATTTTTATTGAATTATTTGTTTAACGTTAATTTTGTGGCTTGATTTCATTTTATTTTGAAAAACAATGTGGGGCCTTATTTTCAGTTTGTAAAATTAACTTGAACAACATTGTTTTACAAAAAGAGGATTGTAAAAATCCGCTAATCGAGACGTATCTCTTACCTGCCAGGGATCTTCAACATGACCCTTATTGAAAAGCATCAGTCGATAAGAAACAGAACAGCTGAAAAAAATCACTGGATTTTTCACATTTTTCACGGCTATTCTGTTACTTACTGATGCTTTTCAATATAAAACAGGCATGGATCCAGTATTTCGTTCAGGGGGGGGGGGGTTTAATTTGGGTGACTTTCCAATACCTTGATGAGGTCTTCAGAAAATTGGAGTACATTACATACCTAGTCACACAAATAATTTGTGTGGATGAGTTTGACATTTGAAAAAAGTAATTACCTCTTTCATAACTGGCTCGAACAGCGGGTATTTTGGAACTTTGCGAAATGATTTTGTACAGTTTGTGGCTCTAGCAAGGTGTATTTACAGTGTTTTTGAATTCCCTCTGGATCTGCGTAGCACCACCTCGAATTTCGGAAACATAATGGCACATCAATGAGTTCCTATTCCCACACTTGACGTTCGAGTTCGATTGAAAGTTTCAGCTTCTTCTTTAGCTGGGACATCATCTGCGGGGCAATTCTGCAGTAAGAAAATCGAGTTTAATATTAGGTTCGTTCAATGATACCTGCCCCAGGGCGCACTGGGGAAATTGATTCAAATGTGAAAAAACTGATGACTGCTCTGGTTTTAATTTCACATCAGTGCTTCATATGTATGGACAAAATGTTAAGTTACTTATTTACGATTTTGAAGAAAATTAAAAATAATATTCTTCTGGTTTAGTGGAGCGAATGAATTAAGTTCAAATAAGGAATTTTAAGTGAGCTCTACTCCATATATAGCGTTTCGCCCAGGTACAAAGTTGGGCTCATCAGTTAGATGCTGTTGTACCCTTCTAAGATGCAAATTTTGGTCCATGTTTACCGACTCATATAGAAATCACAGCATGAATTCACTGTGAATTCTATTTATCCAGGGGATAATTAAATTCAGATACCTAGAAAACAAATGCCAGTGCTCAGGCTTTCTATAATTGTGATTTTGAAGAAAATTAAAAATAATATTCTTCTGATGAGCCCAACTGTTGTACCTGGGCGAAACGCAATATCTGGAGTAGAGCTCACTTAAAATTCTTTATTTGAATTTACTTATTTACTTTACTGTGCGGCTTTAAAATCTTCATACAAGCACTAGTTTTCCATAAATTTTCCTAAGCATTTGGTTTATAAATGTATAAATTAATAATTAAAAGTAACAAAATCGTCTACAAAACATCTCACATTTACCATTTATATTATCATAAAAATCTGCATAGCAAACACTTTTCATTTGACATTCAACTCTTGCCAACAGCTGATTTCAATTTTCCAGGTCTGAATTCTTTCCCCGATAAAAAACCTGGGGTGAGTGAGAGCGAATTCAGTGCAAGTGCTGAACACACATTGAACACAATGCAAATAAACTGGATGGAAAAAGTGTCACATAAAACACCTGAATGCTATTTCAAGCTGACCCAGTGCACCCCACACCGCCGACATGGAACAAACCTATTGAGAAGCTAGAGAAAGTGTTCGTAAACGTCAAAAGCGTTTGCCAGAAAATTGAATGACGTTGATAAAAAAGATTTTGGGCCTTACTAATAATCAAACACTAATGTCAACTATTAGTTAACTGAGAGGTTAAAATAAAATGTGGAGCTTAAACGGAATACTACCAATAAAGAATTTTACCCTTTTGCTAACAAAATCCCCAGACTTCCCTTGAATCTACTACAATTTGCATCAAATTCCATCAATCAAAACCGCACACTACAATAGCCGTTTTCCTTTGGAGGTGGCAAAGTACTTGTGAGTAGATGGAAACCATAATCTAGTACTACCAACTGCACATGCTCTCATGTGCGAGTAGATACATTTTACATGGGAAAGCAGTTTGATGTGTTCCATTGAAAAAAGCTGGCAAAGTACTTGCAAGTACTTCGCCACCTACAATGGAAAACTCCTAATAACACAAGTGAAAACATAGAAGCAGAAATACACAAACACAAATGCATTGACACAGGGTCGGCGTGCAGTTACACGGCTAAATTCTGGGGCGTCCGAGGAAAGCAAGATTAAAAAAAATCATTGTGGTGCTTCTGTCAATTTTGCCGAGCTATTTGAAAGTGTATAGAGATTTTAAAACGTTAAAGTAAAAAAAAGCTATTCAAACTAAATAAAAAAGTGAAACAAAAGTAAATACAGTGAATATTTGCAATACATATATTTAAAAAATATATATGTATAAGACAACATGCGGCATTAAATAATGTAAGAACACCTAAACAAATTTTTAATTTCACAGTAAATTTTGTCTCATATTCTACTTAAGTTATGTGACGTGGAGTTCTTTAGGTAAATATATTATCTAAGATTACTTTTAAAATTACATAAGACTTCTTGCCGAAAATACAAAACTGAGATGATAGTTAGGGCCAACAGCAAAAAGACTTTTAAGAATATATCATTCAAAACGTTGAAAATAACTCTGCCCTTCAGACACTAAATGGATTTGAGCGCCTTGCCATCACCAGCAAAAATGAGGCCGTCCCTGCTGGACGAGAATTTCTCATTTGACAGATGAATCTCTACTCAATCACTTGATTGAAGTACAAATTAGATTTATTTTAGCAAAATATCACGAAATATCAATTGAAAAGTATTCTACGATAGTTTATTAACCTAAAAAACATCACTTCACAATATAGGCTATTGATTATGTCCTAAAAAACAGGGCAATAAGGAAGTAAGACGTTCATGGAATTCTATTGTAAAAATCATCAAAGGGGTCATTGAAGATGAGAAAACCGCGGAGTGCTATTAAATTGGAGGGTGCATTTTAGAGAGGGGGGTGCAAAAGCAACTTTTTTGGTTTTTTGCATATAACTCGAAAACGAAGCAAAATTTCGAGATAATTCTTAAAACTTTGTTTGTAGAGAATAAAATTTACCATCAAAATGGATTTTTGAAAAAAAATTTAAAAAATTTTAAGTTAGCTAAATTTTAAAAAGATCATTGCAAAAAAATGTGAAAAATCGCATTTTTTTTTTACGTATTTGCTTATAACTTTCTTACCAGCAGAGATAGGTATAGGCATTGCCCTATATAAAAGAAAGATAATTAAATTTCTTTTAAAATAAATAAAAAAAAAAACAGTTTGGATAAAAATCGACCGAGATAATAGTCATTCAAACTAGGCTGATTTTAAGTTTTTAAAGCTTTATGAATTGCATTTTTGGCTACTTTGATTGACTTGTTGGATTATACGCTCAAACTAGGTGTATTAGTGAGCCATGACCAGTTAAGTCAAAAATAAAAATCAAATTGCAAATTTTTCACAGTTTTAGGGTTGCCATCTTTTTTTTCAAAATTTAGAATAATTGGCAAAATCAACACACTGCTTCTTACAAAGTCGGGTTATGTACACATATGTTAGCATATACCTTCTCGAACATGAACAAAAATAGTTCCAGACAAGTTTTACGGTTGAAAGTCCTCTCCAGACGAGCTCAACATTTTCAAAGTAGATATTATAAGAAATTACTTTTTTTTTAATTTCAAATAACTATCAAACCTTGTTTTACAAAGCCGGGTTTTCAATATATGTTAGCTTATGTCTCCTTGAATAGAGACAAAACTGTGCCAGACGAGTTTGGCTGTCGAAAATGCATGCCATACGGCCCTTAATGTTATAAAGTTGGTGATTTTTTTCTTTTTGCTTTCTAATTTTTAAAATAATTATCAAAACTAACAAATCTACTTTCACAAACCGAGGTATTTGGTAGTTTATGCCTTTCGTTATATGTACAAAATAGTGCAAGACGAGTTAGGTATTCCAAAATAAAAGAAAGTTATTTCTTTAATACCTACTTAGAAAATGTTGAGCTGGTCTGGCAAGGACCTTCAAACTTAAAATTGGTCTAACACTATTTTTTTTCATGTTCGAGAAGGTATACGCTAAAATGTGCTCAAAATCCGGCTTTGTAAAGGCAAGTGTGTTGATTTTGACAATTACTTTAAATTTTAAACAAATTAGATGGCAACCCTAAAACTGTGAAACATTTGAAATTTGATTTTTATATTAGACTTAACTGGTCATGGCTCACTAATACACCCAGTTTGAGCGTATAATCTAACAAGTCCATCAAAATAGCCAAAAATGCCATTCATAAAGCTTTAAAAACTTAAAATTAGCCTAGTTTGAATGACTATTTCTCGGTCGATTTTTATCCAAACTGTTTTTTTTTTTTTAATTTATTTTAAAAGAAATTTAATTATCTTTCTTTTATATGAGACAATACCTTTACCTATCTCTGCTGGTAAGAAAGTTATAAGCAAATTCGTAAAAAAAAAACAAAAAATGCGATTTTTCACATTTTTTTGCAATGATCTTTTTTAAATTTAGCTAACTAAAAATTTTTTAAATTTTTTTCAAAAATCCATTTTGATGGTAAATTTTATTCTCTACAAAAAAGGTTTTGAGAACTATCTCGAAACTTTGCTTCGTTTTCGAGTTATATGCAAAAAACCAAAATGTATCCTTTTTAATTCCAATAAAATATGAAACGACCGACTTTCTGAATTCAAACAAACTTTACCAAATGACGCTATTTTATGCGAAACGATTTGCATACACTAATTTCTCTGACAAGTATCCAGTCCGAAGAATGACAACGTACCTATTGGCGTTTTTCTTTTTTAACTCTGAGCAGATCACGGAACTGTCAAACAAAAATTCTATGTTTCTTTTTTAGCTCAGACATATCAGAGCATAAAAAGTGTGTTTCTTTTTTCCATCAGAGCTAGCTCAGAGCTTGCTCAATTAGCTCAGGATAAAATGACCGAGCGAATTGAGCGAAACGCTGAGCGAAGCCAACCTCACTTATTTTTTTAGTGATACATAATTTAAAATGGATTTCCTGGAAAGTCCTCGGACAGTCGCCCGTCAATTGTAAAAAAATTGCAAGAAATTTCACGAAATTTACCAAAAACACATAAAATGACAGTTCAGTGCTCAAGTGTGTTTCATAATTAAATCTGAGGAATCTGATCATAATCTGCTCCGAGCTCTGCTCTGATCGCTCAGCCTCTGCTCAGAGCTTTGCTCAGAGCCAAAAAAGAAAAACGCCATATGTATGTTTACGTGTATAGGTGTGCTCTCTGACAAAAACACTCCCAAAACATAACTGTAATGAACGAAGACTTTTTGAGAACAGAAGGAGTTAAAAAGGACTTCAAGGAGTGACCAAAGAAAAACGACATGATTGATAATCATTTTGAAGTTTGTCTCGTTATATTTTTGACAAGACGTTTGTGGAAATATAAATATACTTTAAAAATATTCATGTGGATTTGATTAACTTATATAGTAAATACAAAACTATGAAACAAATTCTGAAAACTCAAAACAAATCCTTTCCCGTTCAACACAAAAAATCACTTTTTAGATATACGTTTTTTGGTATGCAAATATACACAACGGAATCAAAAAATTATGCTCATATTCAACGTAAATGCAGACGTACTAAGTATTTATGAAAAAATAAATGATCTGTTCCTGTTGCGATACATAAATATATAAACAATAAATAAAGTACGTCTAGATAAAGTTCTTCTTTTTCACTGTAAATCAATGATCTGAAGATTAAAACTAACTCATAAAAATACCTATTGAAATCTACCTGATAGCTTGGGAATGCGGATTTTCTAAAATCGGGAGATTTTCTTTTAAGCTTAACACTAAATTTGATTATTAGTAAGGCCCTTTGTTTAATCAAAACGATAGCATATACTTGACAATAGCAACATTCGCGCCAAAAATGAGGATCATTTTACAATCCAATTGATGTTGACTTGACGTTTTCAAAAACGGGCAGAAACAACTATCCCTAGGTGTAGAAATTCCATCCAACTTCTGTTCGACAGTGACTGCTGTAGTCATTTCCTGGTTCCTCTCCAATCTTTTCCATTGGATTCGTAATCTTCGCCAGTTTAATAATACGGAACACGGTTGTTCCTAAAACGCATCCATGAAAATGGCAAAATCCTTACGAATACTACCATCAGAAACGTATCTTATGGCTTAAACAAATGTGCTGCACGTCTGCAAACATCACTGCGTAGCGTACAGCGCAGCGTCGCATTTGAAACACAAGTGCAAACTCTTAAGGCGCGTATCCATTTGAAAGTAAGAAAAACGGCGAGCAGGTCTAAAGAAGCTCTCGAGAGTTAAGCTCGCAAGCGGACACAGTCATGAAAATTAGCTCACCAGAGGGAGTTTTCAAGTGACAGTATCTATCTCTCTCAACTGGAAACGCATGTTTAAACATTTATCATAAAAAGGACTCAGGCAACCTATTAGTATAACATTTTTAATAATTTTTAAACATAACCAATATTTATTTTATTTTATTTATTTATTTACATAAATATCTTATTGTTAGTCTTAAAGCAAGTTAGAAATTTTTTAAGCTTATTTTTGACGATGTTCTTCATTTTTTGATGTATTTTTTTATTTAAATCAAAAGGTGGAAACTTAGGTAAGTGCCTCTGCCACCTCTCCCGTTACATTTAACTATCAGAAAATTCACTAACAAATTTGTAGAAGAGGGTTGGGGCAGTCAATTTTTAAAACATTATTTTTCAAAATTGTGGAATTTTCATTCACATTTTGCGTTTTGAAAAGTGACTATTTATTTGACTATTTTCATAAAATGTTATACAGTAATGTAGCCTGACATTTATCTTTTAATTAAAGAACTTAACTTTGAAGATCGGATAGCTAAAACCGAAGTTATAAGCTTTCCAATCGGTCGGTTTGAAGGCTATTTGTGCATTGGCTATTTCATCAAAAAGTATTAAATAATTATGTGAAATGGAAAATCAGCAAAATTTAAACGTGAAGACCTCTTTTGGCTGCCAAAAATATATTTTAGAAACGCACATACATATACTAACGGAAAAAGATTTTTTGATTATATTTTATTTAATTTTTATTAATGCTTCGTTCGTTCTTGTCCGGGGAGCAATTGCACCCATTGCCTTCCCCCTGTATCTGCGCCTGATATAAGAATCGTGTTGAAACCATTGGCGAGTTATAGAAAAGCTAACTAAAGTCGCGCAACTTTTGTCAGCTATTCTGTTACTCGCTAATGGTTTTCAATACGATCGTTTTATTATATTCTGTTACTCGATCGTTGATGGTACTTAACACGCATTGAAACCCATAAGCAAGTAACAGAACTTTCGGTATATGAAAGTATTTTCTGGTAGATATTGTTGCCTTGGAAAAGCATGGTGAAGGCTATATCAAAAATTCAAGCGCTATAAATCACTGAAAGGGGGCAGAACTACAAGTGCCCTTGTACCAGGCCCTGCAGATAATGTGGGTAAGGTGGATAGCACCACCCACTCGAGATTTGACAGTATTTTCCAAAAATGTTTATTATGGAAGATGAAGAATAAAATAAATAATATTTCTGAATGTTCCTCATTGAATAACATTGCGGGTGGCAATGGTGCAGTGAATGTAGTGCTTGACTGCTTATTTAGAGGTGTGGGTTCCAGCCCCATTCTAGGCAGCTTAACTGGACGCCACCCGTGAGATTTAATGAGATAGTAAACACCTTGATCTCAATCCACTGTGCCAGATCTTTCCTATCCTCCTACTCTATCTAACTAGTACCGTGCAATTCAGGTTGCATTTAAAAGAGCCTAGGTCTTACAGCCATATAGTTAAAATTTAAAAAAACAAAATTCTTCGGAGATCATAATTTCGTTTTTCACTTTTGGCGTAATCAAATAATTTTTGTATCTGAATTTGTTTGGACTTCTGGCTTTCCAAAAAGCTACAAAACATTACTGTAAGTTTTGCCGTTGTTTTTTAATTATTTTTTCTATTTTATGCAAATATTGTATGAAATTGCCCCTCCCGACCAAGCAGGGGTAGATATTACCCCCCTCCTACAGGATTTTTTTCTTGTCTAGTTCCCACCTACACGATCTGAATTTTTTTTTGGCAGATCTTACGTGAACTTTCTAGTATGCAAAAAAAATGGGAAATTTAATTTACCCCTACAGCGACTATAGGAGATGAAAATAAAAATGTGAAAAAATTAGGGAATTTTTGTTTCTTCATTTAGAGTCGATTTGGGCCCATCCGGGATGACTTTTTTTGTACGACCACCCTAATATACTCGTACATGTATATATTTAACATACATAAAAACATATTTATTGATGCAAAAACAAGAACCTTGAATGAGAAAAAATAGGGAAATGATGTTTTTGTGGCAGGTATAGACCAACCAAAACCTTTAAGAGTCAATAACTCGGCTACTGTTAAATATATCAAAAAAAGTTACACGACATTTTGTATTGGAAATTGAATTTGCTTTAAAAACTTTGGGGGAAAACAGTTTTTTTGTAACCATTATCTTTTTGAAAAAAACCTTATAAACAAATTAGCTACCAACCAATCGATGGGGATTTTTCAGGATTTATAAAGCAGTTTATAAGGAAGGTGTATACCAAAATTCAGCTTTATAGGATTTTTTTCGGAATAGGTCCCAAATATTGACAAATTTTTCTGGGCTATAATATTATTAACAAAACTAGTATCGCCCAGTGGCCGAACTTCGGCCAGGAAAAACTGACACACGAACTCAAGAAAAGAAAAAGCAATAAATAATAATAAAGAAATAACTTGGAGGAAAAGTTGTGTTGATTTCTCTTGTATACAAAAACACAGATTCTTTTAACAAATTCTTAACAGCAAATTGGAGTTTACATTTTTCACCAAAAATTTGTATCAATGATAGTCATCATTCCTCAAAATTTCAATCTTCTACACTTAACTGCTAAAAAGATAAAAATCAATAATCTTAGAAAAAAACAAATAACCATTTCTTACATCGACGGGTACAAACACATATGATTATTAGATTATGCCCATCTGTGAGACAAAAATTTTCCAAACCCTTCTTGCAGTTCCATTGAGTATCTACGAAGAAAAGTGTACCGAAAGATTTTCCGGAGCGTGTTATATAAATTTAAATTTTATTTTCCAATTCATCTCATACATTTTTAAAAAATATTTTTCAGTTGAAATCAAATTGACATATAAAAATTTAAACATTTAAATAAAATAAAATTGAGAGAGATTTATCGATTACAGCTTAATAAATTATGAACAATTTTTTTGTAATTTTTTGGGTTTATAGTGCTTGAACGTTTACTTAAAATTCGATAAATTAATTGTGCACCTTATAAAACTATTATTTTTTAAAGTTAAATATTTTTTTTTCTGATAACTTAATTTTTGTGTTTATATTAAAAGGTGCTTGCAGGACTATAAATTCAAAATTTAAAATATTTTAATCAAAAAAATCACAATTAGTAATGAATTCTGTTATTTAACTTATGTAAATCAATTTCGATTGACAATTTCCCTATAAACTATATTCTTTGTAAACACTCTGTCATTATAAAGTAAATTTCCTTGCCCTTTTTCATTACACACATAAAACTTTAAACTATCAAATGACCGAACTCTGCTTGCAGCAACGTAAAGTTGTCCATGTGAAAATACTGGACTTCTCAATAACACACCAATTTTATCGAAAGTTTGCCCTTGAGATTTATTTATAGTCATTGCAAATGCCGGTATTATTGGGTATTGAGTTCTCTGAAATTGGAATGGAAGAATCGTCCCAGAAAATGTCAAATTTATCCTTGGAATCCAAATTCTTTTATTTTTTTGCGGTTCCTGTTAATACTTCACAGTCAATACTGTTACGATGCAAGAACTTCACTCTCAGTCTTGTACCATTGACTAAAGCCTTTGAAGTATTCAAATTACGAATGAGCATAACAATGGAATTTATTTTCAATTTCAATTTATGCTCTGGCATACCACTTACTTTCAATGAATTTAAAAATTCAACTGGATAATCATTGACATTAATGGAACCATTATCAGATCTAATTTTATCAAAACTATAGTAAATTCTCTCATCGCCTGAAATGCGATTTAGAATATCATCATTGATCAAAGAGCAGTCATCATTTGTTGGTGCTAAAATCGCACATTGAATGATTTGGTCCGTTAATATAGTCTCACTTATGTTACCATAAACATCATCAATTATATTATCTAAATTACCAATCAATTGTTGTGGCAATTCGATTATATCATCACCAAACTGTGGATACTGCAGTAACTCTCCATTACCAACTTTTCTTAAAAAGTCAATAAATTCAACTTCATTTAATTGAGCTCTCATATTTTGCGATAGAGTAATGTGATGAAATGAATTGAATAGACTCCAACGGATTATACAATTCTCAATAAGGGAGCTACGTGTTCCATGCGGAACTACAGGTAGAATCTGTCTGAAATCGCCACTCAAAAGAACAGTTTTACCACCAAATGGCAAATGTTTATTAACTTCATCAATTGCTAAGTTTCTATAAAGTCGATCTACAACTTGGAATGCATTAATCGGACACATCGAAATTTCATCGATTATTATTAAAGATGCACCATTTATAAAACGACCATAGACACTATTAGGTGTGACATTAGCAACAGAATTTTCTAAAATTGGTATTGGCAATTTGAATGCATTATGCAAAGTTCTGCCCCCAATTAAAAGTGTTGATGCAATACCACTAAATGCGCTTCAGAACTAACCATAGCAAATGCACAGTTATATGATCTAATGTTCTCAAAAAAATTCTTTGATTGACGCTTTTCAAGAGAGTCATTCGAACTCAAACCATTAAATAATTCATAAAAAAAATTGTTATGAGTCAATGGAGGCACCGAAACTTTACCTTTATGACAACAGGATGTAAAAGTATTTACATAGATCATTTTGAGTTATTTCTGAACTAAAATGTTTGGCTTGACAAAAACGACAAATTAAATTCATTGGCCCACAGTCAAAACTATCGAAATTTGTAGGTACCTACAACATTCAGAGCACATTTATAAGTGTTAACCAACATGTCTACATCATGTGTCATATCGTCTTGATCAAAATTCATTTGAATATTAGTGTTAACATTGTTTTGAATATTGGAATTTCTACTTCTCAATAAATATTGTCTCCTAATATTTTCTCTTCTTTCTTGACGGGGTGTTAAAGTGCGATGACGCGGCATTGCAACACAAAAGCTAAACCTTTTCACAAAATAGAAAAGCCCAGTAATAAAAAACAACGTCATTTTAAGCAAAACACTACTCACTTAAGCTCAAATGTTGTTCGCTTGAAAAATTTTGATTCAAGAAAAATAATTTTCTCTTGACAAACCATAAAAATACTCACTTCAGCTCAAATGTTTTTGCTTGAAAAATGTATGGTTTTGCATTAATGAGTCACTTTTCTAACTTCTCTCATGACCTTTCAGCTCAAAGTTTACTAAAATATTGAATTGCAAAATTTTTGTAATTCCAAAAACAAAATGTGGAATTGAAAACAAAAAATACTTACTGCAGCTCAACTATGATTTAATTTAAAAGATGTAATTCAGCAAAAATGAAAACTTCTGCTTGTGATGCTCTTTATCTTGGCGTTTCAGTGAAACGACTTCCATTAAATATTGATAATAATGAGTTGAAAGATCGCTAAATGTTTAGTTTCATTCTTATATCAACTGAATTGTTAGCGTTACCTATTCTTAGCCTAACCTTTTTTTTTACTGCACTTTGATTGAACCGTTATGATATTAGAAACTCTCTAATTTGCTCCAACTTATTTCTCCCTGAAAATTGAATGAATTTTGAAAAACCCAAAAACTTCAAACCGATACCCACCTTTTTAATTATTTCCGTTCCACGTATGACAGCATCTAAACAACCGAAATATGGAACTCGAAGGGTTAACTTAATTAGCAAACCACAGATATGTATGTACATATGTACATACATATGTACATATATAGTTTTTCAATTAAATTAAATTAATGTTTAAAATTTAAAGCAAAAAACAATTTTTTTTAATTTATTTCAATGTTCAAAGTGCTCGGCAGTGTAAAATGGTAACTGGCTAAAATGGACCCAAACAGTTTAATTTTGCGATTCGCACACCTTCACGGCTAATAGCTTTCCAACCATATAAAATTTATTGAAATCGGTTGAATACTTTTTGAGAAGATTGTACCACAAATTTTTTTTAAGGCTATTTATATATAGATCTAACTAATGTCAAAACAAGTGTTCATCATGTATTTTTAAATATATTAGGAAAATATAAGATGAAGGTAAAAGTTTGTTAGATATGGTTAGCTATTTTTTAAGAATTAAAAAAAAAATAAAAATTCACTTCAGGTAGGTATCTCGACTTACCTGGTTCCTAACGACCGCCATGGATTTTATCCAAATGCATTTCGCCCAGGTACAACAGTAGGGGGCATCAGTTAGATGCTGTTTTACCCTTCTAAGACACATGTTAAGTAAATAGTACAATAATTGTTGAATTACCAAAACCTCCCCTGCGTCTCCGCATATGTTCACATATTAAGGCAAGGGTAATCTCCGTTGTGCGCACATTTTGAAGACGAAAATACATTCTGTTATCAATCAGCAAAATATTCTCACGAGCTCTCTGCACAAACTTGCGTACAGCAGTAGTAGTTGGTGCAATGCAAATTTCTATATTCGAACTCTTTCGCTAATACGGCAGCCATGACATACCCTAACGTTACTCAAGTGTAAATCAATCAATTTTGAACCGTGGCCCGTGGCTCACCCTTAACTAGTTTAAGGCAAAGTGGTAAATTTAAGTTCTGATCTCCGTCACGTCAAGAATATTAAAATCACCGAAAGAGAAATCAGGAAAATTTTATAGAAAAACTCGTTAATAAATCGGGTTCAATTTAAAATTGAATTCGAACTTTAAATGAAAAATATACAACATTCTTCATGTCATATCTTGTATTTGATTCTTCGAAAAAAAAAATGAAGAATTGCGAAATTTGAACATTGTACCAAGGATTTTCTATGAATATTTCATTTCCTTTTCAACTCTGGCTGGGTACCTTTCAGACATTAAAATCAAAATGTCTTAAAAGCACAAAAAAAACATCAGGTACCCAAATTATCCATTATGATTCTAATATTTTCATAGAATTTTCTTAAACTTTTGTATAGCTTTCTGAAAATTTCAACAAAAGTTTCTTCATCACGTAGGCAGGTACATAGGTAGATATAGGTAAGTATAAGTATCTAGGTACTTTGTTTTCAATTTTCCCTTCCAATATAATGGCTAAAATTTTTATAATGCTTCATAAAAAGATACTTTTACCATAAAATAAATGTATTTTAAAGTGCAAAAATCTTCAGTAGATGTTGTCCTGTAGATATGTAGATATTCATCAAAGAATATCCTCCCACCATTTGTCGATATAAATACTTTACATCGAAGACTTTCAAACTGAAAAAATGCAACAAAAAGTAAGTTGAGGGATTTTTTTCACAAGAATATTACTGCATGTAGGTAGATAGTCAGTTCACAGTTGTTGTTGTTGTTGTCCTTCGAAAACGTATTTTTTTTTGTATTCTTAACAGCAACCTTATCACTTATTATGTTGGAAAAAATATTGTGTTTGAAATTATTCATAGGAAAAGCACCCTTTTGCATTTAAAAATTGTGGGAAGCGCTTTAGTGCTGGTGCTATTCAATTCACGTTGTCAATCTTCAATGTCAGGAATCAAGATGCTTCTGATGTTACATAAAAGAAGTTTCAGCAAAATTCGACAGAAATCTTATTGAACTGGAAGTATTTGTATCACTTCCACTTGTCGTGTCATTAAATGTGGGAGAATTTCACAAGAATGGATGACGTTTCAGCTTTAATATATGTATGTACTGTACATAGATAGAAGATAGACAAATATTTGAATTTTCGATTCGATATTATGTGAAGTTTACAGGAAATTTTTGAATTAATAAAAATAAACTTAAACGTGATTTCAATCTTGGGTGTAGTGAAGATAGGTACTTAAGTATGCAAGGGCAAGTAAATTTCATTGTCAATTGCCAGCGGTAATAATAAAAAGTTTATCAGGAAGGCGTATGAATCAATTTAGTCCAAATTCAATTAAATATTTCTGGAGTGTTATGATTTGCCTTAAGAACCATCTACATTGATTAATTCACGGAATTTATCAAAGCAAACCCTTCAGTTTTGATATTGAACTTTATGATTCCGTTAATGGATTGCAATGAAATGATTTTTATTTCGCTTATGCATTTAAGTGTATTTTGATAAAAGAATTCAATTTAACATTGCAGTTTCATTCATTATAAATGTTCTATGTTCCCAAATTTGGTAGTAAAATCTAAAAATATAAACTTTATCTTTCAAAATTAAATTAAAATCTGAGTATTCGTAAGATATCGATAATTGAAATACACGGGTTGAGGTCAAAATACTGTATGGGTCATAATAGTGTATTTAAAATACTGTATCTCAAAATACTGTATTTCAAAATACTGTATGTTCAAAACACAGAACCTACGTTCTGTAACTCTCGCATCGATAAAATCAGTCAAGAAACGTTGAAAAATGGAACAAAACTCATGCATTTTGTTTCAATTTTCATCGTTTCTCGACCAGTTTTTTCGATGCGAGAGTTACAGAACGTAGGCACTGTATGATCAAAATACTGTAAGTCAAAATTCTGTATTTCAAAATACTGGTTGGTCAAAATTCTGTATTTCAAAACTCTGTATTTGAGAAGTGCGCAGTTTTTTACATTATCAAAACGATTTTTATTTTTCAGCCTATTTACAGCATTTTCAAATACAGAATTTTGAAAACAGAATACTTTTTTTTAGAATATATCATAATAATTTTTCATTTGCATAATATTCTGATATACTTCCCTTGAACAATAACATGTAGGGTCAAGGGGGGTAATTGTGAATGGGGGTAATTGTAAACAGCTTCTTGTTTTGAGAAACCTTTCGTCTGACGGAATAGGCACCGGTTTTATCAGGAAACCTATTATTTTCTCGTTTTGCTGACAGGTAGCAAACATCATCTTTCAACGGGTTAGTCGAAATTTTTGCGTTGACGGGAGCCGTTAAAATTTTTCGAGATTTTCAAATTATTTGAATTCTAAAAGATATTGTTAAAAAAAATATAACATGTCAAAGTAAGTGCAAATTTCTTTATAAACATTTTAATGTGATTTGTGAATGCATATAGTATTTTCGTTCCTTTTAACAATGAAATACAAAAGTTATTGGCTGTTTACTATTTCCCCATTTTTTTCCTCCCATGGGCAATTGTAAACGTTAAAATGGGGTGAAAGTAAACACTTTGGGGTAGTTTTAAATGTCAATTTTTAATAACTTATTAGTTCCCCTAATAGTATAATTTAAATTATAAAACATGCCACGTGTTTTTCCTTAAAGAATAATAATTTTTTTAAATCTGCGCCTATAATTTATAAAGAAGTTTTAAAAATAATTTGTTTGTTTTGAATAAATCAAAAATGTTGCAAATTGTCAAGCCTTTTATTTGGGGTAAATGTAAACATTTCTATTTCAATCTCTTTTCGTCAACAAATGGTACCTTATAATTTTTTTAAAATTAAATTTTAGACATTTGTTTCATTTAATTCTATTTCTATGGCCCTTGTAGACACTTATGTCCGTGTTTCCAATTGCCCCATTTTTTTAATTCTTCTCTTAAATTTAAGGGGTAAATGTAAATATCGATTTTTATAAAAACTATAAAACCTACAAACTTGAAACGTTAGTTTTTCAATAGCTTATAATCCACATTTATTATCCCAGGTAGTCATTTTGTATAGTACCCCATAGTTTAGCTAGAAGACACATTATAAATTATTAAAAAAATGAAAATGCAAAATCGTTCACAATTACCCCCTTTGACCCTACCTATGTATATTCATAAGTCTTTGAATTTATTAAAACAAAAACAAAATAAATGATATCTTGTTCTTATTTTCTCTTTCTCATTTTCTTCTTCTTAATTGTTTGTATCTCTCTCACATTTTTACACATTACTGACCTGAAAACGAGCTTTTATTTTTTGTATTCGGTATTTTGGCATTCGCGTCTGTTTCCATTTGTCTCTAGTTTTTGGCAACAATGACAGAAGTATATTTTAGACTTAATTACTCGTTTAATGTACCTTCTTTGGTGAGTTAGTTCATTTCTTTTAATTTTGATTTATTGATAAGATTTGACACTTAATTCCCAGACTAAAGATAATTCGTGTTTTATTTGCGTTTATGAGTACCGGTGTAATATTTTGAATATTTTTGATATTTTTTTTGATTGCATTATTTAAATCAGACATGAGGCTAAGAATTCTGATAGCTGACAGTTGGAAAAACCTTTAAACTACCTTTAGTTATGAAACAAATATAATATTCTTAATTTAAACAAAATGGGTTTTTTCCATCAGAATTCTAAGCCCGATGTCAGATTCAAATAAGTACAACCAGAAAAACTTTCAACATTATTATTAAGTTTTTATTTAAAACTATTACTTAAGAATATTTTTGCTTTTTTCGAGATTTTGAGTAACTGACCTAAAATTTCCAGCCGTCAAATTTGTAAATTTTCTTTTAGATTCGATCAGATAAGGTCCAAAAATAATTTTCAATAAAAACAAATTTAAAAACTAGCACTCAAATAAGTTCTAATCTCTTAGGGACATTTCTTAACATTTTTGGCTATCTTCCTTAAATATTGTAAAAAACAGTTTTGGATTAATTTTTATATGGAAGTACCTTTACATTCAGGCACATATTTCTTTACACTTTTGATTCTTTGTTGTCTGCTGACATTTCAAACATTAACTTGACTCAGTTTCTTACTTCGACAATATTACTTATTTAACAATTTTGAAATTTGGGACCATGTTCTGACCTTAATTGTATTGCCCCCGTTTGAAGTAGAAATAAAATTCATGACTGGATCGCACGTACTTGCGCTTATGTTCAAGGTGTGTGGGACTTAAGAACTTTAAAAAATATTCAAGTTATTTCAGAAACTGTATTAAAAGCATTTAAATCGATCTTTTAATGGTATAAACAGCCTGATAAATAACTTAGAGCTAAAAAAAAGTATGCCATTTGATTACTTGAAACAAATTTTAATCGTTGTAGTCGTTTTCTTAAAAAAATTAATTTGTTATAAAAAACTTTTTGGTATGCCAATTTCGAGTATATATTATAATATATTTAAAACTGAAATTTAAAAATAATTCATCAACCCATTTTTGAAATATTGAATTTTCAAAAAAAAACTTTTGAATCTATTTTTAAAAATCCAAAATTTATTTTTTACAAAATTTTGGTATGCAGTTTTATTTATATTCTAACAAAGCTTTTGCGGAAAAAATATTATTGTAATCGGATGAGCGGTTAATGAAAAAACTGAAAATCAAAAAAACCGTTATATGGCAGATACCGTTAATAAATATTTTTGGTAATTTTTTCTTACCAGAAAGTACACCATATTTACAATAATACACTGATTTTGTTTATTAAAATCGTTGGAGTAGTTTTTGAGATAAATTAGCTTTTCCTTAACGGTTGCATGGCAAGTACCATTACCTTTAAAGCAAAAAAAGAAATTTCAATTTCCCCTCTGGAGAGTTACAAATAAATCTTAAATTCAAAATTTGAAGAAAATTGCATCATTGGCTTAGGCTGTAGATCCAGATAGTAACAGACAGTCAGACAGACAGAATTATGCCACTCGCTTTTTCAGCCCCGGATCTACGATTTTTCCGAACCGGGGCAAAACTTGATTTTGGCGCCCTTGCCATTTTTGATAAAAATGAAAAAAAAAAATACATCTCGATTTTTTGTCACTGGGAGAATAAAACTTTTTTAATGGATGTGCAGCCCATACCTATTCAGCAACTTATTAAACTAAAGATAAGAAAAATTAACAATGCCTAAACAAAGACGATACACAACCAAGGTTCGTAGAACGATAAAACATGATTCGTTCTGTCGTGAAAAATTCAATAGAATTTTATTTTTGATTCGATCATGAATCTTATTTTTTGGTTCTTAATAAAATTCCTTTTCATTCGAATCAAATCTGCAAGGATCTGTAAAGTATGGTGCGTTCCCGAATTTATCATGGGAGAACTATTGAAGATCCATTCCCTGGACCCAAGGAAGAAAAATGTAAATTTACGACAGGATACAATTTCGAAAAGCCAAAGTTAAGCAAAATATAGTATCGAAGCACAAAGTTCCGACAAATTTTTTTAAATCCTCGGGGCTTTGTTGTTCATTGAGCGATTTCAATGAAATTGACAGAGGTGATAGCTGAGATAGAGTTATAGCAGAAAATAATATTTTCAAAATAGGATGTTTCTAAAATATGTCAACATTTTGCAAGCTCGTTCTTTCTTGAGAGATTGCAATGAAATTTACTCAGGGGATTAGTCCAGTCATCACGTCGTGAAAAAGGGCCTGACCTTGCGCGCAGAGGCACTGACTGATTTTTTTTCATAGATCGAAAGAGGCTCATTTAAAAAGCTTAAATCCAAATTTGCACCACCTGACAACTTTTTTTACCAAAGTTATTGCTAAAAATGTGTTTTTTGCCATTTTTTCGTCTTTTGTGAATATCTCGGCTGCAGTATGTCGCACAGAATAAAATAAAGTATGGATTTATTTATAATAAGATTAGCTATTATATTATAAAAAAATTAATTTGTTTAAACAAATAAAAAAAAGTTATAGTAAGTTGAAGTAAGTTTTTATTGTTTGAAAATCACTCTTTCTTGATTATTAAGAAAAAAGCTCATTTAACGATGAGGTTTTTATTTTTTACTTTTAAAGTCTTTGTAATTACCTACAATTTAAAAAAAAATTCAGCCCTTAACCACTAACACAAGCCGAGAAATAAATTTATGAACATAGGTAAGTCGGCGCACCCACGCAATTTTATGTTCTTAGGTTTTATTTTATATCTCAGCCCCAGTATGTCGCAAAGTTAAAATTAAAAAATTTTATTGTTTATAATAATTTTTTCTATCAACTTGCGTTAAATTCAATTGTGTTTAAACAAATAGAAAAAAATTTGCAGTTCATTAATAGGTTTTTTTGTGTTGATTTTATACTTTTTTTCATAACTATTGAGAAAAAAACTGTATTTAACGGTACTTTTTTTCAGGTTAACTTTTTTTTGTAGTCCTATAAATTTTCTATAAATTAAAAAAAAATTAGTCCATTACGACAAACAAGAGCCAAGTTATTCATGAATTAAAAATGACACGTCAGTTTACTTACGCATAACAATATTCTTTCTTATTTTTTTGTGAATATCTCGACCTCTGTGTATGCATGGTATGGAATGAAACTGTATTATTTTTAATAATATTTATTATGGACGTAAAGGAATTTTATTTTCTCCAAGTAGATATCTACATTATGTACCTACAAAAGTATTCAGAGCATGTAGGTGGGAACCATACAAGAAAAAAAATCCGATGGGAGGGGGGTACTATCTCCCCCCGCTTGGGCGGGAGGCGTAATTTAATAAAATATTTGCATAAAATAGAAAAAAATAATTAAAAAACAATGGCAATACTTATAGTAATGATTGTAGCTTTTTGGAAAGCTAGAAGTCCATTCTTACGGCTTGTTTTTAAATTAAGTTTTTTTGATGAACAGTTTTGGCAAAAAATTGTTTTCAAACTCAACATTTTGAAGAAAAAATTATTATTTTTTTCTTTATTATAGGTTTGAAAACACAATTTGCTGAAATTGTTTATTCAACGAACTTTTTTTTAATAATCATTTATTAAAATGGACTTCTGGCTTTCCAAAAAGCTACAAAACATTACAGCAAGTATTGCCGTTGTTTATTAATTAGTTTTTTCTATTTATGCAATTATTTTATTAAATTGCCCCTTCCGTCCAAGTGGTGGGAGATATTACCCCACTCAAGTAGGATTTTTTTCTTGTCTACTTCTCACCTACATGCTCTGAAAAAGGGGAAATTTAATTAACCCCTACAGCGACTATAGGGGATGAAAATAAAAATCTGAAAAAATAAGGGAATTTTTTTTCTTCTAGAGCTGATTTAGGTCCATCCAAATAATAAAACTAAACAAAAAAAAACATGATAACGACCACCCTAATATGCATAGCTGAATCGGTGCACACACACTAACACTTTTCCACAGCCTTCCGCATTTGTACATGTCGCTGCTGTGACACAACCTCTGCTTTTTTCAAATCTGGAAAAAGTAAGCTAATCTCTTCGCTGAAAAAAAGCTCCAAACCTTTTGAAAACCGTGAAGATTTTTAAATCCGAAGAAGCCGCGTCTGTGGGGAAAAATGTATTTGCTGCACTATATGGAGGAAGCAGTTAGGAAACATCGCTGGACAATCTTTTCTAACGCGCGAGTGTTAAAATCAAGTCCGATCCTGCTTCTTTGCCACCTACAGAATCAGCAGCAGAACAACACTCATTCCGGACATTCCATCAAGCTTGGTTGGGAAATACTGGAAACAAAGTTCAAGAGGATTGGAGCCGGTGTTGCTACCTCCCACCTACACTCATCGACATGATTTCCTGCACGTGTACGAAACAATGCGGTGCAGCCTGCGGGTGTCGAAAAGCCGGACTGAAGTGTTCAGCCATCTGCGACTGAAGTGTTCAGCCATCTGCAAGATCTGCTGCGGGAAAATCTGCTACAACGTAGTTGATATTGCTGATGACTCCGAAGACGAGGAAAACTACGACCTTGTGCTCACGACAACAGCTTTTTCTAACGAAAAAGAAACAGAGCAGAGACCAAACCTTGAATGTCATAACACTAATGAAGAGAGTGAAAACGAAATACCCTCACGCCCAAAACGGTTGAGAATAAGACCAATTTAATTATTGATCTTTGCAGTGGATTAGGCCTACAGGGGATACCACAAGATTTAAAAAAACGCACCTCATACTCTACCTCTTGGGTGGTGCGGAAAATGGTGCGGAAAAGAGTTAGCGTGGGTGAATAAGAAAAAATTAAGTTAGTAACTACTAACTTTAACTTTTGTAGGTATGTAGATATCTACTTGGAGAAATTAAAATTCCTCACAGAGGTCGAGATATTCACAAAAAAATAAAGAAAGAATATTGTTATGCGTTAGTAAGCTGACGCGTCATTTTTAATTCATGAATAACTAGGCTCCTGTTGTCGTAATGGACTATTTTTTTTTAATTATAGAAAATTTATGGGACCACAAAAGAAGTAAACCTGAAAAAAAGTACCGTTAATACAGTTTTTTTCTCAATAGTTATGAAAAAAGGTATAAATCAACACAAAAAAAACCTATTAATGAACTGCAAACTTTTTTTCTATTTGCTTAAACAAATTGAATCTAACGCAAGTTGATAGAAAAAATTATTATAATACAATAAAATTTTTTAATTTTAGCTTTGCGACATACTGGGGCTGAGATATAAAATAAAACCTAAAAACATAAAATTGCATGGGTGCGCGACTTACCTATGTTCATAAATTTATTTCTCGGCTTGTGTAGTAGTTAAGGGCTGAATGATTTTTTAACTTGTAGGTAATTACAAAGACTTTAAAAGTAAAAAATAAAAACCTCATCGTTAAATGAGCTTTTTTTCTAATAATCAAGAAGAGTGATTTTCAAACAATAAAAACTTACTTCAACTTACTATAACTTTTTTTTATTTGTTTAAACAAATTAATTTTTTCATAATATAATAGCTAATCTTATTATAAATAAATCCATACTTTATTTTATTCTGTGCGACATACTGCAAGCTGAGATATTCACAAAAGACGAAAAAATGGCAAAAAACACATTTTTAGCAATAACTTTGGTAAAAAAAGTTGTCAGGTGGTGCCAAATTTGGATTTAAGCTTTTAAATGAGCCTCTATCGATCCATGAAAAAAAATCAGACAGTGCCCTCTGCGCGCAAGGTCAAATGGACCTAATGACTGGACTAGATAGCAGATACAAAATTGTAACAGAAAAAAATATTTCACAACAGGATTTTTCAAGAAATGTTAACATATTATAACTTTGTTGTTCCTTGAACGATTTCAATGCAATTGACACACACAATTTCAAACCTTTATAATAAGCAACGTCAAACCACAAGTAGGTTTAGATTGGCTGGTTCTTCGATACGCGTAAGAGCAGTCTCCTGGCTGGTGGGAAATGTTTTGTTATTGAAAAAGGGTGTTGAAAAGTAAATCCAATTTTCTCGGAGAGTAACATTTTTTTATTTGATTTTGTAAGTTAAAATATCTTTTCAATTTTTTGTTTCCAAAAATTATCGAAATCATGAAAAATGTTTGTCGAAAATTGTAAAAATGGTTTTCAGCGTTATCTCACTTTTTGTTCATCTGAACGAAACATTTTACCAAGCAGTTTTTTTAGAGCACCTGATTTCCTATATTTTTGTGGGTATTTAAATTTTTTGTGAAATTAAAAAAGATCTAAAATACAGTGTAGTAAAGTTGTCAGTATCCAGCAAATAATTCTTTAGGCAAGACTAGGATTTGTACGCGTAGGTAACGTACGTTCAAATGTTTTATTATTGAAGAAGTAGGATCTATCCCCTACATTAAGGGAGGAGGGGAAGTTTTGTAAAAGTACACTTACATACAATGGAAAAAACTTTTGTTAAAAAAACATCAGAAAAACTTTTAACAATGTATTATAGCTCGTTTCTTTTTTTAATTTTAAATTTTAAATTATTTTAAATGGAGAAATAATATTAGAAAAACTTCTAATGGTTGACGGAGAAATACATTTGATATTCCTTTGCCGCATCTCAATTCATTGATTCAAAATAGCTTTGTATGGCCTTTAGTTCTACAAATTGGCGTTTCGTTCGGCTTACTCACTTGAACTCATCAATGACATAGCGAGGGCTTTGTCACACGCAATTTGTTTTAATTTTTCAACGAAAATCCACTGTAAACTATATCCAACAAGATTAGAATTCCTAATCATTAGCTGGAAGTTTTTTTGCCCGGGGCCAGGCATAGTTTCTATAACCTATACGAAGGTTTTATAATACAAATTCTATATACTACTGAAATAAATCAGCCAAGTAGTATATAAAGGGTCCGCCAAATAACTTTTTTTTTTGAAAATGCTATAAAAAAAACTACTGAATATTTTCCTCAAATTTCTTTCTTTTATTTGAAAGTACAATCCTTCCGGTTAATAATGGAAAAATAATTTCATTCAAATGGCTGCTTCACTAAGTGGGCCTGCGATCGACTTAGAGAAAGATGCCGATTTTCCCAAAAAAAAATCATCTTTTCAGATGAAGCTCATTTTGATCTTGGCGGGTATGTAAACAAGCAAAATTGTCGCATTTGGGCACAGAAAACCCGCACGCCATTGAAAAGCCGATACACCCAAAACGAGTCACTGTTTGGTGCGGATTTTGGTGTCCAGAGGCATAATTGGGCCATTTTTTTCGAGTGGCCGTCACAGTCAATGGCGATCGTTATCGGGCCATGTTGAACGAATTTTTGTTCACAAAAATTGAAGAGGAGGATATTGGCAATATTTGGTTTCAACAGGACGGCGCTACGTGCCACACAGCCGAAGCTACACTCCATGTAGTAGAGCATTTTCAAAAAAAAAAGTTATTTGGCGAACCCTTTAGAATTTGTATTATAAAACCTTCTTATATAGAAATACTATGCCTGGCCCCGGGCAAAAAAAATTCCAGCTTATGTCGAATTCCTTACAACAATTTCAAATCGATTTTTTTGTTGGTTGTAAGGGAAACACACAAAAAAATCAAATTTTTCATGTGGGATTGTGTGTGCAGGGGCGGACTGGGGGTCAAAGGGCCTACCGGGATTTTTAGAAAAAGGGCCACAGAATACAAGAATTCTCAAAATGGTTAAAAAAGTTGATATTGCAGACTTTTCTCGAAAGTCACTTTCTTATATTTATTAATTTTTTTTAATAAACATATTGATTGATATATTTATACGGTATAAGGAAACAGCTATTTTTAGTTTATTGCTGCGTCACCTTACAGATGAATTAAATTGAGTTTTTATTCATGCAAGCATACAAAATTGCAAAGATGTTCTTGTAGGTCTCAGTAATATAACATTAGTTTTACGACCTCAAGTGGGTGTGATTTCAGTTTAGTCAAAACAAATTACGCTGGTCAAACAAACTGTGGATTTAAGGAGATATGAAACAAAAAGCATTCATAAAATATTTATAATTTTTAAAAACTTCTAAGAAATTATTTTCTTAAGCTACAGTTATTTTGCAATAAAAAAAATGAAACTCATTAAATATTTTCAAAAAATAAATTGGAGAGTCGAATTTTCTTCATTTTTTTTTTTCTCTAGTGAATCAAATAATTATTTAGCTTTAAATTTCAAAATTTTTCACTGTACCACCGATTTTTCCTGATTGAAATTTTTGATATTGAATGATTTTGATATTGAACGAAAAGAAACTGCTGATCACCATCTCGGCAGTTTCAAAAATTTAAAATTAAATAAGGTACTTTAGAACTATTTCTCCTAACAGTAGCTGTCATTTATAAAAAAGTACAAACAAATATTTTAGTAATCCATTTGCTTATTTTCAATTATTGAACAATCCCAATCTTAGGACAAGTACATTTTATGTTCACATCCTGTCAACTTTCATCAATCATTATTCTAGTTGATTATCATTGAATGCGTTTGTTCAGCAAAATTTTCAACAGAAAATCTATAATTTGAGCACTTTATTTGAGAAATCACTAATTCGCTGATTCTGTTTGGTAAGTATAATTTGATCAAAGATTCCTGAAATTTCTTTTGCTCAGCATTGGCTAAGACGAAGCTCTTTTTTGCAAAGGCCTTGGATACATTTATAGAAAAACCACGACCTGGAAAAAGTTCCATCACTAGGTATCATAAAAATGCCAGCACTACCTACACTTCCTACTGTCCGTGTTCTTTTACACAACAAATTTTTCTTTCTAATGCTATATTTTCAACAAAAGTTTATCCCAGTTCAGATTTAATAAATCTATTTGGTGTTTCCACCGCACAAAAAGATTTGAAAAAGATTTACTTTGATAGCAGATTTAAAAATGCAAATGGTGTTTCAATTTTTCTTATGAAGAGGAAGTGAGATAGAATGTTTCCTTTGTGAAGAACTGAATTTAGCCATGAATGAATCCTTCAGCATCACACAAGAATAGGTTAGTTTGATTTGTAAAAGTATTTGTCCCTAGGAAGACTTAACAAGATTATTTTCTACTCTTCAAGATTTACGAAATATGTTTGTATGGTAAATCTTCGAGATTTAAAGAAGATTTGAGGTACCTAAATCTTATTAAAAATCTCAGATTAGCGTTAGGTGGAAATTGAGTGAACAAACGCTCAATGATGATCACAGATTCAAAACTATGGATTAAACGGAATCAGTGATAACCTAGTTGCAGATTTAACCCACTGTGAACAAACTGGCCCTATGCTAGTCCAAGAACCATAGCAAAAACAGTAGGTTCATAATGCAATCAACTACTTAATTGATTTTTGTTAGAAAATGTTCAGGGGTGCCCCCCTGAATGTTAATCCAAGTTGGCGAGCATCAGCTGCCATTTTGGAAATCACGTTTTATCAAATATCTCGTAAATCATGAACCGACGAAAGTAGTATTATTTTTTTCTTAGATTTTAGAAATAAAAAAAAACGAAAGTTTCCTTCTCTCAAGAAAAGATTAAATAATATATCGTATTTCTTTGCCTATTATAAACTTTACAAAACAAAAATATAGATATAAAGTAGCATCTGTTATCTTTTTTTTATTTTCTCAAAAACTAAGAAAAAGAATATAAAAATGAAGTGGTGCTATAAAAAAATTTTAAAATAACAATCAACAATCAATTTTTTCAAAAATATTGGCTTTAAAATTTAATTTCTCAAAAACTTTCCACTAAAAAAAACTTGATTCAAAATAATATCGTCGCAAGACATTGAAGCAGCATTTTGCGCAATCTCCACAACCTTCAGACATTTTAAAGTACTCATCATTGAGAGTCATTTATATTTATTTTTATTTAGCAATTTTAAAATATTTCTATAAACTTTGGAATAATTTAAGATCCGCAGAGGCACCAAACGAGTTTTGAAGGAATACAACGATTCATAAATACAACGATTCATAGAGCTCCCCAACAAAGTTCTTGGGGCCTCCAGAGATCCGAAGAGGCCACCAAACGAGATCCGTAGAGGCCACCAATGGTTTTCAGGGGGCCTTCAAAGATCGGTAGAGGCCACCAACGGAGTTGTGGGGGCCTCCAAAGATCTGTAGAGGCCACCCAACAGAGTTCTGGAGGCCTCCAGAGATTCGTTGAGGCTATGAACCTACATTTGGGGACCTCCAAAGATCCGTAGAGGCCACCAATGGAGTTCTGGAGGCCTCCAAAGATCAGTAGAGGCCACCAACGGAGTTGTTGGGGGCTCCAAAAGATCTGTAGAGGCCATCAACAGAGTTCTTGGAGATCCGTAGAGGTCACCAACCGAGTTCTAGGGGTTTCCAAAGATTTATAGAGACCACCAACCGGTTTTCTGGGGGCCTCCAAAGATCCGTATGGAGTTCTGGCTGCCTCCAAAGATCGACAGAGGCCTCCAACGGAGTTTTGGAGGCCTCCAAAGATCTGTAGAGGCCACCAACAGAGTTCTGGAGGCCTCCAGAGATCCGTTGAGGCTATGAACCAAGATCTGGGGGCCTCCAAAGATCCGCAGACGCCACCAATATAGTTCTGGGGGCCTCCAAAGATCCGTCGAGGCCACCAATGGAGTTCTGGGGGCCTCCAAAGATCGGTAGAGGCCACCAACGGAGTTGTTGGGGCCTCCAATGATCTGTAGAGGCCCCCAACAGAGCTCAGGAGGCCTCCAAAGATCCGTAGAGGCTACTAACTAAGATCTGAGGGCCTCCAAAGATCCGTAGAGGCCATCAGCCGAGTTCAAGAGGCCTCCAAGGATCCGTAGAGGCCACCAACAGATTTCAGGAGGCCTCAAGAGATCCATAGAGGTCCCCAACCGAGTTCTGGAGGCCTTCAAAGATCCGTATAGGCCACCAACTGAGTTCGGGGGCCTCCAAAAATCCGTAAAGGCCACCAACCATGTTTTGGGGGCCTCCAGAGATCCGAAGAGGCCACCAACCAAGCTCTGGGGCCTCTAAAGATCTGTAGAGACCACCAACAGAGCTCTGGAGGCTTCTAAATACTTATTTTGATCAACAAAACTCTTAATCTAGTGAGAGTCCAATTTTCTTAGAAAGTTTTTCTTAAAAAAAAAAAAAAAAAAAAAAAACAGAAAAGGAACGCAGGAATTTTAATGAACTTTTTGATTTCTTGGGGGCCCACCGGGCAAAATCCCGGTTGCCCGGTGGCCCAGTCCGCCCCTGTGTGTGTGTGTCATTTGACAGTAGCTTTGAGGCAAAAAAGTAAACAAACTATGCGCATACAAATTTGTTACAAATATTCCAAAGGGCATTCAGTTTTTCGCGTCATTTTGTTAGATTAAAAACATATACATTTCCAGGAAAAGTTGCAAAAATAAACAGAAAATAGTTATGTGGCCATTCAAGTAAAAAAAAAACAACCCAAATTCATCTAAGAAACACATCATTCGAGAAACACATCGGCGAGCGCGCGATTTATATCTTTAATTGACTTTGGGCACTTTGAATCGAAGTTAGTTGATATTTTTATAACTTCTAACTGACCATTCACTATTTTTTGATGAATTAAAATTAGTTTTAATGATTTATTTGCTTTTAATCTATTTAAATGACCGACGAGCAGTTTAGAACATTTGTTAAGCCCGCCGCAAAATACTTTCAACTCCAGAGAAATGTCAAATCTTGTTAGTGTGTGTGAAATCGATTTGAAATCTTGCTGAAAATGCAAGATTTGTTTTGACAGAATAAAATCGATTTTGTTTAGAAAAAAATCGATTCTGTTTAGAAAAAAATCGATTATTTGGTTGTAAGGAATTCGACATTAATGATTAGGAATTCTAATCTTGTTCGATATAGCTTACAGTGGATTTTCGTTGAAAAATTCATGTAAGTTGAACTGAACTTAAAACAAATTGCGTATGACAAAGCCCTCGCTATGTCACTGATGAGTTCAAGTGAGTAAGCCGAACGAAACGCCAATTTGTAGGACTAAAGGCCATAAAAAGCTATTTTGAATCAATAATTCAACAAGTCTAATCCTTAATGCTAAGTCTTCTACTTGGCTGATTTATTTCAGTAATATATAGAATTTGTATTATATAGCATCTCAATTCATTTTATTTCATTAAGCGTCGAAACTCTCAGTTTTTTTAGTCACATAAATTAGGCGCCCCTGTAAGCTGCAGCCTGGGGCACAGGCCCCGGTTTGCCCCCCCATAGATCCGGGGCTGCGCTTTTTTCGTGTTCTCTATCATCGTTATATTATGTTTGATTGTTGTCTCAATTTTTTTTTTTTGCATGAATCCAAAACTTGCCTGTAGTACCTACCTTTAACGTAAGAAAAAATAGTGAGTACAACTAAATTACCAGCATCCCTCAACCATTAAGTTTGCCAAATTTCAATTGTCATGCCACGCCGCTGCTGTCACCCACCCTACTTCAAAAATTGGCAATTAAATTTTCATATGTTATCAATGAAGAAAAGGGTTGTTTGATAATTTTTTTTCTGTTTTCAGTCAATTGTTTTTAGAAAATTGCCCCTCCTGGCTGAAAGAGGGGGAATAGATCCCTCTCATATACGATTTTTGTTCTTGTCTCAACGAACCCTACCCCGCTTTACCTTGTATAAGAAACAGGTATACAAAATAACACGGTTATATCAAACTTATTTTTGCACACAAATATACATTTCAAGAGCACCAAATTAAGTAAATCCGGCACTGCACTATGGCTTTCTTATCATTATCTTCAAGCTTGACATTGAGAAAATATTAAATATTAAGAGATACTGAATTTCAAATTCATCAACCCCGCTTACTTTAGTGTAGTGAATATACACCTATTTTCTGTGCTGTAAAATATTGCACATAAAAAACGACTGCGGCTTTATTATAACCTTGGTAGAAAAAGCTACTAATACTACGAATTTATAAGGCAAACTTTTATAACGAATGGTGGCATTGCTTAACGCATGCTTTCATTCCTTTCGTCATTGATTAAAAATGATGTCTGAGATTGAAAAAGAGCATTTTTGCCTACCTTGCAAAAGCCAAAGTCACTAAAAATATCCAAACTATCGTCCTTGACACGTGTCAAGTACTGTTTATTGGTTTTGTCTACATGTAGATAGAGAAGATAGTACACATTCACAATCATACTACTCTCCCTTTCTTCTTTTCTCTGGATTCAATGACACGGCAACGACGACGAGGTAATCATCTGGATCTGGATCTGGGATGAGAAATTCAAAATCTACCACTTCACTGTTCACTTTCTTATCAATTGATCTGACTCACCCATCTGGTGGAGTTGATTTCCCTTTAAATGAGTCTGCTTTTGTAGAGAGTCAACGATTTAAAAAAATAAAACATTTTCAGGACCTGTCTCAACGCGATGTTTTGAAAGATTAAATTTTCGATAGATAGAATCCTATCCTATAGATAAAATGGCGATTTGTTTTGTTTAATTTTTCGAGGTCGGTTATGGGTAAATTTGTTTAACTTTTAGGACTTATTTGATTGCCATGTCTTTTGTTTGCAAATGGCTATAACACAAAAACGTCCTTGGGTGTATTAATTTCAATATTTTGACACGATTGTTTGCACAGTGTGAAATGGGTATACATCTAATTTGCAATGAAATTATTTTGATTTCTACCGATTTACAGTGGGATAGAATAGCATATAAATTTGAAATAAGAAAATTTGAAAAGAAAAGGATAAAAAGGAAATCCTTATCCGTATACTGGGTCAAGGATATTATTGAGAAAAAACTTCTCTGCTAAATTTTTGTAACTGAATGTTTTTCACGTTTATGTCCATGAATTAAAAGAGAAATTATTGATATGATATAAAGGAAAAATTGCTTTTTAAAGGGTGAAATTAGCAATATTCAAAAATGTTACTTGCAAAGAGGTATTAGTATTACTCTTTAGCTTAAGGGTTACTCCGTGCTTGGGTCTGTAACGACAGTGCTCTGGGGAAATTAATCTCTGCCAGCTTATGCCACCTTAAAACTAGCAAAATTGTTTTCAGGAATACTGTCTCTTGTGAGGAAGTCACAAATCCTCCAGAGTATTCCTTGTCATGAAAAAGCGCCCGCCTCTTATCTTTAGCCATTTGGATTTGGCAAAAAACTATAGGTCCTTTTCATCTTGTGTTTTCTGTCGCCCAACCAAAATTATTTATTTTTGTATTTACAGTAGGTACTTCGAAAAGCTGTCCTTTGTCTTTTTTGGTTTAATAGCCAATTGCTCTACTGTGACTACAAATTACAATAAATATTGACTTTGAAAAGTGATGTCTATAGTTATGTATATGTATTGGCATTGTATATTTATATAGGTTAATAGGATAAAAGATAAACACGATTGTTTATAGTAATTTTATTTGGTGTAAATTGGGAATGTAATAATACAAATTTAGACTTTGTAATTAAGTTAATTTATTCTCTTTGTTATTTTAATATTTTTTGTGAATTAATATTATAATTGTGTTTATGCATTTGTTCAGTTTATGAATGAATAGAAAATAGAACTATCGGAATATATACGATTTCAATGACAATCTATTATTAAAATTAATTAAGCTCGTTTATCATTAGATGGGTGATGGTGTGGTATAGATATTGAAAACAAGTAATATTTTTATATATCTCTGTGTGACAAACATAGTGGGATAACAACTATTTAAGTAAAAAGAAATATATTCGAGTTTAGGTATGTAACTAGTCCATAAAATTAACCCTCTAAACTGCACTTTCTGTTTTTATTTATGGAGACTTAACCAAAAGAAAATGTAAGCAAATGTTGTTAAAAGTTATAAGATTTTGCCATAATCTGGCTGTGCAGTAACACATTTTGACTTAAAATTAAATACAAAATATATTCTCGGAAAAAGTTTTTATATTTGAACAATTTTTGAATTTTTTTTTAATTTAAATTTTTGAAAAATGTAAAGTTTATAATATGATTTCAAAAGAGGTTGTAACTAATGCAAAACTGCAAAACAAGTCGAACGGGAAGTGTTTTTATTTTCATTTCGATGACGGTTTAGCAATTTTTAGAGCCAACCCGATTTTTTTATTTAATTGGTTTGTAAGATTTTGATCACTTGTTGAGAA
Source organism: Dasysyrphus tricinctus (assembly GCA_963921185.1). Taxonomy (NCBI): domain Eukaryota; kingdom Metazoa; phylum Arthropoda; class Insecta; order Diptera; family Syrphidae; genus Dasysyrphus; species Dasysyrphus tricinctus. Next base: position 128,844,814 of record OY992532.1, read on the forward strand.
AAAACGGTCAATTTGTAAATTTACAAATCTGTTAGTCATGCACTTAATATTTGCAAAGAAATAAAAGATTTACCGAAAGACAACAAAAAATCGTTTTTGAGTACTTTTCTTAAACTAAAGGTGAAGGGTAAAAAAAAAATCTTAGAAAACAAAGTCTTAAAAAAATCTTGTAGATAGCTTATTCAAATTTCCAAAGCCGCAAGGTTTGGAAAACGATCAAATATGATTCGTTCTCTTACGGAATATTCAAAAGGGAATTTTTTATCTTAATTTTCGGATCTCTTACTATAAAAATCGTTATCACGATCAAATCAAATTTGCTGCAATTCGTAAAATATGGTTCGGTCCCGAATCTATCACGCTAGAACTATTGAAGAACCATTCACAATGCGTTCAAACAAGAAATAAAAATGTATTTTTAAGAAAGGAGAAAGTTTCAAAAAGCCAAAGTTATGAAAGACTAAGTATCGAAGTCGAAGGACAATATTTAGAAGTCCTCGGAGCATTGTTGTTCTGTGAGCGATTAAATTAAATTGACACAAGTGATAGCTGATACAGAATAAATAAAATGCAGGACTGGGTTGCACGTACTTGCTCTTATGTTTCAGACACTGCGGGTTTAAAAAAATTGTATTTAAAACATGGAAATTATGAGATACAAATGTAGAGAAGCATGAAATACGACAATGTAATAAGCTTGAACAACTCTGATAGTTTGAGTTGAAAAAAGAATGCTATCTTAATTTTTGATTGAATATAATTGTATGAAAAAAAGGTTAAAATCATCGGAGCGGTTTTTTTTTTTAAATAATTTTGTATGTATAAAATTCTTAGAAAATTTTTAATGACAAATTTTGCAATGCAAATTTAAAGTATAGGTATATTAATATGCACCCACTAAGGCACTTCTCCTTCATCCAGGCGGCAGCGGAAAAATTCTCAAGATGGAATCAACGGTGGCGTCTACAGTTCCAGTTAGGCTGAACTACTTAGTGAACACCTTATACGGGCTACTACGACATATTCGGAGCTCAGGCCTATAAGGAGTGGTTAATCCGGCTCCTCCCCCCCTTGGAGTTATATATATAGGGTCTGGTCCTCCAGGTTGGGGGTCGTGCCGTCGGGGTGACTTCCTGGCCACGTAAAGCTATTTTAGTTGCGAAGTAACAACAAGCCTCGGATACGGACGGATTTACTGTTGACGAACCTAGCAAACGAAATAAGGACAACGAACTTCTGATCTGCACGTGGAATGTTCTGTCTCTCTATAGACCACGTGCATCCGAACATTTAGCGGAGGCCCTAGACTGCTACAAAGCAGACATCACCGCCATCCAAGAAGTGCGATGGCATGGGCCGGCCAAAAGAAAATTGAAAGACTGCGATATATACTACGGTGACTGTTACCGACCACAAGGGCAGCGTCTTTTTGGATGTGGATTTTTTGTTAGAGGCAGACTTAGGCAAGAGGTCTTGAGTTTCAATTATGTGAACGAACACCTCACGACAATTCGCATCAAGGCTAAATTCGCCAACATCAGCCTCATATGCGCGCATGCCCCCATAGAGGAGAAAGATGACGACACAAGGACGAGTTCTACGAGCTCCTGGACAAGACATATGAGCAATGCCCTAGCTATGATTTTGTCTTGGGTGATTTTAATGCCTAACTAGGGAGAGAAGACGTCTTTGGTGGCACAATCGGAAGATACAGCCTGCACGACACCACCTCCGATAACGGACTCAGGCTAATCGACTTTGCTGCGGGGCGAAACGTTGTGGTAGCTAGTACGCAGTTCCCGCATCTCCATATACATAAGGGGACATGGCGAATTTCTGGTCAATCAACCGCCAACCAAATTGACCACATTGCGATCGACGCAAGTTACTCCGCCAGTATCAAGGATGTCCGAACGTTCCGAGGAGCCAACGTTGACTCGGACCACTACCTCGTTGTAACCAAGGTAATGCTACGGATATCCAGACCAAAGCCAAAACAGGGAAATACTGTGAGGAAGTTCGACGTCGGACGGCTACAGTCGTAAGAAATCGCCAGGTCCTTTTCCGATCGAGTATCTGGCGCCCTCTTAACTAGTCCTTTGCCGCCAACTGCAAACATCGAGAACCAGTGGAAAAACTGCCAGGAAATCTTCAGAGATGCCGCCTCTGACGTGCTGGGCTTCGCACGACCACCACAGCGAAACCCCTGGTTCAACGAGGAATGCCGGCAAGTATATGCAGCCAAACAACAGGCATACAAAGCGGCGCTGCATAGAAGGACCAGAGCTAATCACGAGCTCTACGAGCAGAAGAGGAAAGAGGAACACAAGCTTCTTAGAAGGAAAAAGAAAGAGCATGAGAAGCGCGCGATCGAGGAATCAGACCCAACTAACATTTTTCCCTCGGTTAGGTCCAATTTTTGAATTTCATGAAGTTATTACCTCTACAGGGCCTGTATTGAGGTTGTACATCGAAGTTTTGATTCTTCGAGGCTGTATTTTTGTCAACAGCTTCATTGAAACCTATTACAGGTGTACCTCGAAATTATTTATAAGCTTATATGGGTGCAGCTTTTTTAATATTGCAATAAGGCTTCCTCAAACTCACTTGTAGAAGCACGCGAAATAAAAGCCTGGAAAAAGCTTTCTTTAAGAAGCTCCATCAAAGAGTTTGTTGAGGCCTGTTCACAAAAGCCTGAAACAAGCTGTTATTTTGTTTCGAAAAGCATCTATTTCGATGAGATTTTCTCAGCGAAGTGATGTCAACTAATTTTGGTTGCATAAGTCCTTTGAATACAAGCCCGATACAAACATGTTTTGATTATTTTTCAAATGAATGTGCTGGAAGCATTCTTTTCGATAAGTTGGCCTGAGAGAAGTGATGTCACTTGATTTTGTTTCTATAAATCTTGTGAACAAAAGTCTGATACAAGCATAATTGGTTTGTACTATGAAGCGCATGCACAGGAAGCAATGATTTCGATTATTTTGTCTTAGCGGAGTTATTTCAATATGAATAATGGAAGTGGAGATGAACATCTGAGGTGACCATTATATCTTTTCTAGTTCATCACGAATACGAATATTTTTATATCTTTTCCTAATTTTTTTTTAAGATAAATTTGTAGCTATGTCCGATGGAAGATAATATTTTCAATATTCTACGATATGAATAGACAAAATAAAAAAGCTCAAATGATTAATTATAATTTATATTGTTTACTCGTACATATTTATATGTACCTACTTATAATTTTCACACAGACAAAACACTCAATACAAATTATTATTATTTTTGTTTTGATATCTTTTTTATTAAATAATATAAAAGCTATAAAAGCACTATACGAAATAACCTTGAAATTGTCAAAATAATATTAATATGTTGTGAATGCTAACAGTTGAAAAACTGACTACGATCATTTTTAGTGGCCTTCAAAGATGCAAAATAAAAACTTACACTATGCCCTTGAAGGTTCATAATAAATAGGACTCATTGAATGGACATTGAATTGTATTAAATTTTGTTATAAGACATTTTGATTAGTTGTTTCTAAAATCTAAACATTTGTTATTAATGTCATTTCATAACCCGAACCCGAAAATTTTACTTTGGCCTTTCACTTTCATGTCTAGGAAAATTAAATTTTCTACTAATTTTCTTATATTCTCATTAATGAGAAATCATGGAAAAGTTACATATTTTAAAACTGTTTCCAAAAATACAAAAAATCAAAACTCACTTCGAACAAAAAAAAAAAGAATGGTCACCTTATGTTGAATCATGTACATTCATCATCAGGAAGTCACATCGAAGTTCTTAGGAAGCTAACTTCGGTTTCAACTGGTTCCGATTTGATGCCTACTAGATATATAGCACTGTAGCACGATGCGTAAGCTACCTGACTCTCAATCAGTATATTCATGGTTCAAATCCCAGAAAATCCATCAAGTAAGTAAAATGTTTTTTCATCACATTATAATTGTAAACCAAGTTTCAGAGTAGAATTGCTTGCTTGGAAGAAAAAATAAGAGAAAATACATATATAAAAATTATTTTTTATTTAATTTGCATAAAGGCTTCCCCAAAGCTTTTATAAGGTCCCGTGAGTGTTCCAAGATGTTTCATTTGGGTGCTGTATCTGCTTTCATAGTACTTCTTGATGCAAATAAATAGCCTGTACTAGAAACTTGTAGATTACTTTTCTCGGAAAGTAAAAGCCTGCCGCATTTGTAATGTTTGAATATTGTTGTTTCTATAAGGTTTTATAAAAATATATTTAGAATCTCCAACCAACCTGTATGTTACTGTTTAAAAGCCTTTTAAGCTTCTCAAGTGGGCCAAATCCACTTTTCTAAGGACTTATAGAAGCAAATTTGCTAAATAGGAAAAACTTCGATAGACCCTAACAGAAGTTAAATTGTTAGTTGGGGAGGGATGCCACTGCAGGAATGAAGTTCGGAAGTTTTACCAAAAAGTAAAAAGAACCTCCCAAGGTTACAAGCTCCGAACCGAAGCCTGGAAGGACGATCAGGGGAACATCGTGGTGGAATCGCAGTCGGTGCTGAGGATATGGAAAAATCATTTCTGCAAATTGTATAACGACGATGACGAACCGAATTCCGCTACCATGCAAATTGCACCATTCAACCTGGACGACGTAGGCCAACAATTCCGTCCACCCGATCTTGACGAAGTGAGGATAGCCATATCTAAACTTAAGTCCAATAAAGCTGCTGGAGCTGATGGCCTTGCGGCTGAACTATTCAAAGCGGCTGGCGATGAATTGATTAGGAGTATGCACCAGCTCATCTGTAAAATATGGTCGGAGGAAAGCATGCCCGATGAATGGAACCTCAGCATTGTTTGCCCGATCCTCAAGAAAGGCGATCCTCTGGACTGCACCAACTACAGAGGCATCAGCCTTCTTAATATTGCCTACAAGATCTTCTCTGCCGTACTTTGTGAACGCCTGAAGCCATTCGTCAACAACCTGATAGGTCCATATCAGTGTGGCTTTAGGCCAGGGAAGTCCACCATCGACCAAATATTCGCACTACGGCAGATCTTGGAGAAAACCCAGGAGTTTCAAATCGATACCCACCACCTTTTTATCGATTTCAAGGCTACGTATGACAGCATATATAGAGACGAGCTATATAGAGCAATGTCTAGTTTTGGTATCCCTGCCAAACTCGTCCGTTTGTGCAGGATGACGATGGAGAATGCACGCTGCTCCATCAAGGTTGGCAAAGACCTCACCGACACCTTTGATGTCAAAAAAGGTTTTAGGCAAGGCGACGCGCTGTCATGCGACTTCTTCAACATCGTTCTTGAAAGAATAGTGCAAAACTCTCACGTCAACACTAGAGGCACAATCTTTCAAAAATCCGTCCAATTACTTGCTTACGCTGATGACATTGACATAATCGGACGAACAAAGCGTGATGTCAGTGGTGCTTTTGTGAGCATTAAGAAGGAAGCCAAGAAGATGGGTCTAACGGTGAATATGAAAGCAAAACAAAATATATGCTGTCAACAAGAAAGGACACCCAACACCGACGTCTCGGACAGAACGTCACTATAGACAGCCATAATTTTGAGGTGGTCAGAGAGGAGACTTTGTCTACCTAGGATCCGCTATAGGTAGGTAGGTAGGAATGGCGGCCACGAGCAATACTCTCGCTCGGTGACCCAATTAGCGCTGGAGTGCGCCGTTTTGATACCATAACTCGTTTGACCTGTGGATTAAAGTGGATTAGAGTAAGGGTTTTTGGGCTTTACAACAAAAAGAAACCAGGCTAGGTAGCTTGTTGCTTTATTCAAAGCTCGAAAAACGGTCCCCGAGGGGATCATCATGTTGCATGATTGGGTGCAACATCACCGTGGGCCTCCGTCTGCTCACTCCGCATTACGTGAGGTTTCCAGCGGATGTCACCAACCACTCACGAAACCAGATGTACTCCCTGGTTTGAATTATAACGGATGACGTGTGGATATGGTGTGTTGTGAGCGAGCACAAAACGACAAGAGGTGGGTTAAAAGACACTCATGCAATTGGGTCACATCCCGCCCCGAGGCCACATTATGCCAAAGCTAGGCAGGTAGCAGAATGTCATCGAAGCGCAGACGGACCAACTGTGTGATCCTAAGGTCATTGAGCACCACGTAACCCTGCGGACACCCGAATTCCGATGGCGCACGGTCTTGGGAGTCCGCACGGGAGCATGATGCAGAAGCAACCAATTTCGTCTTAGATCCATTTAGTCGCGTTGAGGTAATAGATCAAATCCCTGATCTTTACCTCGGAGAGTTCGTTTAGGTCGTCAAGAAAAGCCAAACCAAACGATTGTGCTCTCATTCTGGCCAGAGCAGGACATTTACAAAGGAAATGAAGAACTGTTTCCTTTTCTTGATGGTCTCCACAGCTACGACAGTGAGTATTGTGCGGAATACCCAGTCTCGCTGCATGTTCTCCTACAGGCCAGTGCCCAGTACAAGTTGCAACGACCCTGGCTATGTCTTGCCTAGGTCTACAAATCAGATCGGTTGTTCGGGATTTATTATAGGCGGGCCAGATTTTCCTGGATATTTTGCAGTTGGTTAAACTGTTCCACCTACGATTGGATTCACTTAGGAAAATTGAGAATATATTGCCCTTCACAACTCCAAGGGGAATATTGACTCTTTCCGCAAGTGAGCTGTGAAGGGCTGATCCTTGCCTGGCAAGCTCATCTGCCCGTTCATTTCCCTCAATGCCAATGTGACCAGGAACCCAGATCAAAGTGACCTTGAGGTCAATATTTAGGCTTGCGAGCTCATCACGGCATTGTTGGACCAATTTAGAGGATGATGTACTCGAAACAATGGATTTAATAGCTGCCTGACTGTCTGTCAGGATAGCTGCATTACGATTTTGGTTTGGGTCTAGTTTAAGTATCTTGCATGCTTCCCTAATTGCAAGTAATTCCGCTTGGAATACACTTGAAAAATTGGGTAACCGAAAGGACCTAGTGATGTTTAGAGTCTCAGAGAAGATTCCTGAACCAACACCGCACTCCATCTTTGAGCCATCAGTATAAATAGTTGTGTCGAAATCTCTCGTCACGATGTCATCATCCCAGTCTTTTCTAGATGGGATAATAACTTTAAAATCTCTACTGAGGCTCCCTGAAGGGGCGCAGTAGTCAGTGGGAGTCGAAAAGATGTCAGTGGGAATCAAATTGGTAATATTGCTGTGACCATAAGGTTTAGCAACCCAGCAATCTGCTTCTTTTAGTCTTAGTGCACTGCAAGATACTAGATATTTAATGTGTAGATCAAGTGGTAAAAGGTGTAGAAGAACGCTTAAGGCATCCGTTGGACAAGATCGAAGAGCCCCTGTGGTACCAACGCTAGCTGTTCTTTGAACCTTTTTAAGTTTATCGATGTTATATGCTTTGTTAAGTGCGGGCCACCAGACAATCGAACCGTAAGTTAGAATCGGCCGTACCACGGCTGTGTACGTCCACAAGATCATCCTTGATTGAAGGCCCCACTTTTTACCAAAGGTTTTGCTACAGGCGTAGAAAGCTATACAGGCCTTCCTGACCCGTTCTTCAATATTTTGCTTCCAGTTTAATTTAGGGTCTAGGATAACGCCTAGATATTTTGCACTGGAAGATAACGAGAGTGATTGACCGTCTAGTCGGGGTAGAGTGAAGGGCTGTATTTTAGTTTTGGTCGTAAATAGCATTAATTCAGTTTTGCTCTGGTTAACTCCTAGACCACAACTCGTAGCCCAGTTGCTAACCTTCCTCAGAGCTACCTCCGTGATTTCGCTTATTACAGAAGGGAATTTTCCCGATACCAGAATGACCAAATCATCCGCATAAGCAACCGCCTTCACGCCACAACTTTCCAACTTAACGAGGATTTTGTTCATGACTAAAATCCATAGAAGGGGTGACAGAACACCACCCTGGGGTGTTCCTCTACAGACATGTTTTGTTGAGTTTGCATAACCTAGCTTGGCTTGAATCCTTCTATCGCTGAGCATGGATATAATCCATTCTCTGATGTATTCCTCTACACCAAAGTCAACGAGTGACTCAAGAATGGATTCAGTAAGCACGTTATTGAAAGCCCCTTCTACATCTAAGAAGGTGGCCAGAGTATATTCTTTATAGTTGATAGTATTCTCAATTGTACGCACTACCTCATGAAGGGCCGTCTCCGTAGACTTACCTTTCAAATAAGCGTGTTGAGAGTTTGCGAGGGGGCATTCATCTAAAATGTCTCTAATATGGTTATCTAGAATGCGCTCTAAGGTTTTGAGCACGAAAGAGGTCAGGCTAATCGGTCTGAAATCCTTCGCGGATTCATGCCCCCGCCTACCTACCTTCGGTATAAAAACCACCCTTACCTGCCTCCAGGACTCGGGAACATGGTTGAGGGAGAGACATCCTTTGAAGATCATCTCCAGCCAGGGCACTACCACATCTTGCTGTTTCTGGAGCATTATTGGCAGTATGCCGTCCTGACCTGGAGACTTATACGGAGAGAAAGTATGTATAGCCCAGGCAATACTATCTCTTGTTATTATCGTATTCATATGTTCTTCATAAACTAACGGTAAACGAGTTCTATGCATTTCGGGGTTGCTATCCACGCAGCCCGGAAAGTGCGTCGCCATCAGTAGTTCCAGGGACTCAGTCGGAGAAACTGTCCAAGATCCATCCGGCTTTTTCAGAAAAGACGGATTACAGTGCTCCTTGGATAGAACCTTGCTAAGCCTGGCAGATTCTTTTAAGCTCTCGATAGATTGGCAGTACTCTCTCCAACCCTGTTGCTTGGCTGATGCGAGAGCACGCTTATAGACTCTCAGACAATCTTTATAAGGTTGGTAATACTTGTGTTTGTGGCAGATATTGAAGATTGTCCTTGTCATTTTTCTAAGATTAGACAAGTCTTCATTCCACCATGGGGGGAGGATTTTTCGGCTGTATTTGACTGGGCAAGAGACCTTGAAAGCGGTGTTCATGGATGCTTCAAGAGTTTTCACCCTTGACTCAAGATCTATTACCGATTCTGGACTCAGATTCGGTATATTGCGCAGTTTGGAATTAACAACTTGACTGAACTTCTTCCAGTCAATTTTTTTCGGATTTCTATAGGGAGGAGGGGTTTCAGACTCAAAATTTACATTGAAGAGAATCCACCTGTGGTCCGAAAAGGAATTAACCAGGGACACTCTCCAATTCTCCACCGCTAAATTAAATTTATGGTTTACGACGGTAACATCAAGTACATCCTCCCACCCTTCGTAGTTATCCGAGCTCGGAAAGACGAAAGTAGGAGTACTACCTCTGTTACAGATCGTCAAATTGTTTTCAATAATAAAATTAAAAAGGGACTCACCCCGTTCATTTATCTCTGAACTACCCCAGAGAGTATGCCGTGCATTTGCGTCGCATCCAATCAGGAGGTTTGTCCCTTTCGCCGCTGCTTCGTTTGTGAGTGTGCACCACTCATCTGGCGGTGACTGCCTGTCATGCGCCGAGTATGCAGATGCCAACAGTAGACCGTCTGTATTTTTGTCATCCAACCTAACAACTGTCAGATCGGAAGTGCTATAGTTAGGACACAAAAAAGCTTTTAAGTGTTTTTTAACTAAAATACAAGTTCTAGGCTTACCTTGGTCTTGGGTTACAGGCTTGTAAAAAAGATCGTATTGGCTGTCTTGGAGGCCCCTCACTCTGAGGCCGTTTACCCACGGCTCTTGAATAACGCCGACGTCTACGTTTTCCTCCCTCAGGAAAACTCTCAGATTATCTGAAGCACATTTAGAGTGCTTCAGATTAATCTGAATGACTCGCAGCGCGTTTTTAATTCGTATTCGATTCTGCACAGTCAGGGCCCGGCGGCTCGCTAGGGACCTCGACTCCGTCAACGACATTGTCGATCTCAACATTGTCGTCAACTTCATCGGGGTCTGCTCCCTGACTCTGCAGAATCTTTATCTTTGCATTTCTAATGCCAAACCTCAGTTTAAAATCAGCCTTCTCGAGGGCCCCACGGCTTTCTTCGCTGATCATCAGAAGATAAGATCCGCTGTTCTTCTGCGGTTCCTCTGTCTTAATGACAGCCCAGTCATGCATAGGAACCAGCGGATTTAGCCTCTGAAGACCGCGGATCAGCTCCTGTCCGCTTGGTTTGACACCCATGAGGGGCAACCAAATGCGAGCCTTCGGTTGCCTAGGGATGTCCTTAGCCAGGATTAACTTGAGCTTCAAGCCATCCCAGTCATTGCTAATCTTAGCAATGCATGAACTAAGGAAATCCTGAGAAAACTCGTCTGCACATTTGATTACCCTATATCCCCTGAGCATCTCGCCAGAGTCGAACATGGGGTAGGGACCTTCATTAGCCGACAACGTGTATAGAAACACCATCTCAGAGAGCTTGGCCTCGATTGAGCTCCACACAGCAAGCAGATCTCTGCCGTTTGTGGAGAGCTCATCCACAACCGATACTTGGAGGCCGTCTCTGACAACCTCACTGAGAGTACGTGGTTGCGCTGCTCTAGGGGACGATGATTTAGCGTTCTTGTTTGGACCGTCTAGCTTGCTCTTTTTCGAAGGCTTGATTGTCTCATCTCGAGATCTGTTGCGCTTGACGGCTTTTTCTTGGGTACTCAGAAGATTATTGTATTCCTCAACAATCTTCTGGTATTTAATCTTATCAGCGCCGTCCTTCTCATGGGCCTTTCCAGCTGCCTCATTCCTGGCAATCTTGCCTAGAATAAAAGACGCCTTCTTGAACTGCACCTTGAGAAGAGCGAACGCCGACTTTTTGCTTCCGCGTGCAGCGCTGCTATGGCTGGCATTGCTGCACGAGGTTGCCGGGATGGTACATATCGGTTTCGGATGCACAGGGGTACTATGGCTGGTACTGCCTGTGCTTCCTGAAGATTTGGGTTGCTCAATAGCACCAGAACTACCGGTACTACTAGAGTTCCCCTTAAGGGTTTCCTGGCTGGAGGCCAAGAGCTCATCCTCTGTGTCAGCGGATGGCAAATCGTCTAAAACATCATCAACGTCCATTGTAAAAAATAAAAATAAAAATTTGGTTCCCACGAGTAGGTCGGAAAAAAGAGGTCAGCCCCGGCAGAGCCGATATACCGGGGTAAAGCAAAAGTAAGACGGACCCAGCCACGGCATCCGAATGAGCTCGTTAGTGACTGGTTTACCCCCCAGCCTTCCATTTCTTCGGCACGGATTATGAAAATCGCTCACACCACCACTGAAAATAAGGGACTCGCATCTATGGTCAAATCGAAAAACTGAGGGTTGAACTATTGAGGAGTAAAGGAACACCTCAGCAGTTCAAAATGACCTTAGCTGATCCCCAATCTTGTCAAAAAGCACAAGATTAACTGTGGTGATCATTACCGCCCGGCACCCACTAGGAGGGTTTGATGCGAGATTTTTGCCAGGCAGGATCCGCTATAAACTCAGCGAACGACACCAGCGCTGTGCGCTGAGATCAAACGAAGAATTACTCTTGCCAATCTCTCGAGCAACAAAACTGTCCCTGTATAAGACGCTTATTATCCCGGTCCTGATGTATGGTGCAGAGGCATGGACACTGTGGATGAGAACGCGTTAGGCTGTTTTGAGAGGAAAATTTTCCGGGTGATTTTTGGTCCCGTCTGCATAGATGGGGAATGGAGAAGAAGATACAACAACGAACTGTATGGACTGTACAGTGACACCGACAGAGCCACAAAAGTGAAAGGCCAACGACTGAGATGGCTGGGTCATCTAGAGCGAATGGACACCAATGCTCCGGCCAGGAAAGTTTTGAATCCAACCCCGTGGGACAACGCAGTAGAGGTGTAAAAGCGTAAAAGGTGGCGCACGCAAGTGGAAGAGGACCTCAACCAACTTGGCGTGCGAAACTGGAGACAGCTAGCTAGAAACCGAGCCGGCTGGAAGAAGCTTGTTGGTTGAGGCCCTGGTCCATCCCGGACTGTAGCGTCACCTTAAGTAAGCAAGTAAGTATATTAATATGCAGATAAAAACAAAATTTAAAAAAATTGTCAACCCGTTTTTGATATATCGAATTAAAACAAAATTGAAACTTTTTTTATAAATCCAAAATCTGTTTTTTGAAAATTTAAATAAATAAATAAAATTTAATACTATTAAATATTATTTAATCTTATCTGGAATTTGTTTTCCAAAATAATGATCTAAATCCGTTCAGCCGATAGTGAGAAAACTCAAAATAAAAAAACGTTCTATGATAGGTACTATTTATACATACCTAGTTCCTAAGTGCAAAATTTTATAATTTTCGGTAGTAGATTGAATTAATTTAAGTATATGGGCGATTCTCAGCAAACTGATACTTTTGTGAGTGCAAAATTTACGAAGAAAAATGTTTGGTTTCTTAAACTTTTTTGATAACATAATGACTGTTATGATAACTAAAGTTAATGCTGAAAGTGGGCACACTATAACTGTAATTGTTTTTTACACCAGATTGTACATGTAAAAATTATAAAATGCCACGTTTTTGCTTGCCACGGTAGTGACATTTTCATGCTTAAATTGAGTTTTACAAAAAACCGTTAAAGTCAAAATGTTTTCCGAATAAATTTAAGATAAGCTTAACAAACTCTATTCAAAAATTGTTCGATTCTAGAATAAAAGTATATGGTGTTCGAAATAACGCATACCACGGTAGTGACCATTTTTTCGTGCCAAACTGATGTCAAATTTTTGATGCTCGATATAATCCAAACCAATTTGGAGAGAGTCGTTTGTTTATCGTGTAAATATATGGTGACGTATGCTGATCTGAATCGATGCATGTATACATATATCAATCCACCCTATAACATAGCTGTTCGAACACGAAAATAATAAAATGCACGACTGGGTCGCACGTACTTGCTCTTATGTTCAAGACACTGTGGGATAAAGAAAATTGTATATAAAAACATGGAAATTATGAGAGAAAAATGTAGAGAAGCATGAAATACGACATTGAAATTGGCTAAAACAACTCTTTTGACAGTTTGAGGTGAAAAAGAAGAATGCCATCTTAATTCTTGATTGAATATGATTGTATGGGGAAACAAATTTAAAATCGTTGGAGCGGGTTTTTAAGAAATTAATTTTTTATATATAAAATTCTTAAAACTTTTTTAAGAAAAAATTTTGGTATGCAAATCTTAAGTAAATATTTATGTGTATATAAAAACAAAATTTGAAAGAAAATTGTCAACCCGTTTTTGAGATATCGAATTTTCAAAAAAAAAATTTAAACTTTTTTTTTTAATCCAAAAACTTTTTTTTTGAAAATTTTGATATGCAATATTATTTTGTCTTATCTGAAATTCATATATAAAAAAATTCATTTAAATCCGTTTAACTGATAACGAGAAAATTCAAAATAAAAAAATACGTTCTGTGACAGGTACTGTTAATAGTTTCTAAGTGTAAAATTTTATGTTTTTTTGTAGTAGATCATACTAATTTTAGTATATAGAAAAAGTTTTATCAAAATCGTTGAAGCCGTTTTTAAGCAAAAAATTATTTTCTTTTGTGGTTTTTTAACTTTTGTATGGAAGGTACCGTTATTTTTTCATAAACGTAAAATTTTTTCTAAAAATATTTTAGAAAGTACTAAAAAACTCTTAAATATCGAGTTTCGAAAAAATCGATCTTGTCATTTTCGAAATATTTGATTTTCCAAAAAAAATTTTGAAACATTTTTTAGAAATCCAAAAAATATTTTTTCAAAAATGTTGGTACACAAAACTATTTATATTTTTTGGTAGCTTCTGCATAAAAAAAATAATTGAAATCGGTCTTACCGTTTTGAAGAAAATCAAAAATTAAAAAATGGTTCTTTGGGAGGTACCAGTTATAACCATTTTTGAAAAATGGTTTTCCACTTAAACAAAGCCTTTACTAAAATAATTTTTTTGAATTTTTTTTAAGAAAAGTTGTCGAGCCGTTTTTGAGATAAATACGATTGTGTAAGATTGCTAAAAAAAATCGTATGGCAGGAACCGTCGGCAAAATCACCAAAAACCACTATGTACCAAGTTTGAAGAAAATCGATCAAGCCGTTTAGGCTGTAGTCGAACAGACAGACAGACAGACAGACAGACAGACAGACAGACAGACAGACTGACAGAATTTTGCCACCCACTTTTTTCGTGTCCCCTATCATCGTAATATCATGTTTGATTGTTATCTAAATTTTTTTTTCTTGCACGAATCCAAAACTTGCCTTATAGTACCTATAATCGCAAGTAAAAATAAATTATTTGATTTTATTTTCTTCAAAACTCTGGGGCCGATTTTGAACTCAAACTGCTAATTCTGTAAATGAGTTATAACTTATAAAAATATAGAATTTTAACGCTGCAATTATATGTTTTAACTAAATATAACTCAAATCATTGTTTGTTTTTTAATTAAAGTCGAGTTTAGTAGTGGGGTATAAAATAGTTTTTTTTTTTTTAAATCACATGCCATGTATCGAACACATGATGTACTAGCTAATACATTTGTAAAAAGTGGAAAAAATACTTAGTAAATACCTAAAATTTCCGTGGGATATGAAAGTATCGTTTAGAGAAAAAAAAATAATTTCTTTTGCGGTTTTTTAACTTTTGTATGGAAGGTACCGTTAGCTTTTCATAAACGTTATTTTTTTCTTAAAATATTTTAGAGAGTAGTAAAAACTATTAAAAATCGAGTTTCAAAAAAATCGATCATATCGTTTTAAAAATATTTGATTTTCAAAAAAATATTTTGACACATTTTTAAAAAATCCAAAAAATATTTTTTTTAAAATTTTGTACATAAAACTATTTATATTTTTTTGAAAGCTTCTGTATAAAAAAAAAAATATTTTAAGCAGTTGTACGAAAATTTAAAAAAATGGTTCTTTGGGAGGTACCATTTATAACTATTTTTGAAAAATGGTTTTCCACCCAAAGGAAGCCTTTACTAAAATTAATTTATTGATTTTTTTTAAGAAAATTTGTGGACCCGTTTTTGAGAAAAATATGATTAAGTAAAATTGCTAAAAAAAATTGTATGACAGGTACTGTTATTTTTGGTTCTCAAAAAAAAAATGAAAAAATGTGTGAGAATAATCGCCAAAAACCGCTATGTACAAAGTTTGAAGAAATCGATCAACCGTTCAGGCTGTAGACGAACAGTCAGACAGAATTGTGCCACTCACTTTTTTGGTGTTCTCTATCATCGTAATGTCATGTTAGATTGTTATCTCAATTTTTTTTTGCACGAATCCAAAAATTGCCTTATAGTACCTACCTATATCGCAAGTAAAAAGAAGAAAGTATTTGCGCTCAAGGAACAACCAAGTTGCAAAATGTATTTTTAAAAACCCTGTTGAAAATAATTTTCCTTTCGAATTTTATGTCAGCTCCCACTTGTGTAAATTTCATTGAAATCTCTCAATTAATACGTAGATAAAAAATATTGTCATATTTTGAAACAATATTCAATTGTCTTAACAATAAATTATACTCAACTATCCTTAAAAAAATAAATATTTACACAAAAATAAGATATTTTTTATTAGATAGTTGAAAAATATGTGTAATCTAAAAAGCATGAATGAAATAATTAAATAATCTAAAATATTCGTTTTCATATCACCAATTAAAAAATAAATTTTACTTATAAAAATTATTATTCACTTTCGTCTTTAAAATGTAGTTAAACTTCCTTCTTTAGGTTGACAATTACAAAAAATGCATATCTTCTATATAATGACCCCTTAAAAAAGTGTTCCTTTTTAGTTTACAGTTTGAATTTTAGAATCAAAAGTACTAGAATAAATCAATTTCGACTCCTTTACTTGCATAAATGTATACTCATACTCAAGTAAACAATTAAAATTGCTGTTTTATGTTAACTGCTCTTATCGAAAAGTCAACAATTAATTCAACACTAAAAATTGTATATGTTTTGCTCTGCCTAAGTGAAAAATCCCATTTTTGTCAGATAAATTTTATATTTTCACATCGGCATTCAAACATTTGACATATATAAAATGGAATCGATTCTTGTGCAAATGTGTCATAAATCCCCATCACGGAATTGTCGTTATTTTATTTATTATTATATATTTTTTTTTATTTTTATGAAAACCATTACAGCAGTATGTGACAATGTGTATTTCTTCTCTTCGATTCGATGTAATATGGCAGATGAAAACATTTTAAGCTTCTGGAAAATTGAATTTCATGACACTTTGTATGTTTGTCAAAAAAATATAATCTGCTTTTGAGCTCACACAGATAGGTATGACAGAGTTATTGAGTTGAAAGAGTCCTTAAGGTTTAGGTTCTATATTTTTTGTATTCCTTATTCTCTAGCATTGAAATGATATTTATCTTGAAATAATAGGATTTAAAGTCCAATTATATTAGAAGGGATGTTGCGAGTCTTAAGACTTAAACCATAAAAGCGTCTTAAGACGGGCACTTTATTTGAAGGTTCTTTTGTAGGTATTGTTCCTTTTCACCTGTGATATATAAAAGATATAGGTACTTATAGGGAAGTAATTTGAATATGGAAAATTTTGCAGTCGTAAAAAAATCGAATTAAAATTTTGATCATATAATATTTGATATATGACATAACGATGAAAGAGAATGCATAAACATATTATTATTTTATATAAATAGCTTCACCCTCAACGTCCGGGTCGATTTATTTCGAGCCTGATAGGTACATCTAGTATAGGTCTATTCAACAGAGGTTCAAGAATATTCCGGTGATCCCCTTAGGACTTTCTATTTTTGTTTTGACGGCAATTGTTCACAAAATAGTCTGGCTGATATAGTGATACAAAATTTACCAGTTCAATTTGTTCTTCATAAAGAATATAATTAGGCGTGAAATATGAAACAATTTATCATTATCATCAACATAACGGATACAGTGTTTTATTTTGTTTTCAAAATTATTCAAGTAGTTGTTTAGAAATGTACTGTACGAAGAAAGGAATTAAATCTTTAAACTTCTTCAACTATGAACAATGAGGTACGTTTGGCCCAGTCTTGCGTTTTACTTCATAAATAGACAAACGCTTAAATTAATTTACTGACTACAGAACATTTTTATGTTTTACTCAATTTCCTTGCTAAAGGGAAAACTCTTCTGATTTTATCTATACATGTTTGTTTACCTACACATAAAAACACGTATCTTAAGAAAATAAAAATAAATTCCTGCCAAACGAACATTAACTTTTGTTCCAGAGTTCAAATGTGTGTATACCTACATAACATATACATAGCTTCAAAGCATATAATGTATGTACCCGTTTCTATAAGTAACTGAGATAAACGGGTACAAGGGTACCGGAATAAATGAATTCCTTATTTCTCATAAATAAAAAAAACATTTGGCCAATACACTAAAAGTTTGGTGTTTGATGGTCTTTTGATGTCTATTCTACTGACACTCCATACAGAGGTTGCCCCAGTCGCGTATATTTGGGTTTCTCGTCGTACTGTGCTAATCGAATCGTGCCAACCCTCTCACTGCCTTCAGTTTTATTATTATTATTTCACTTAATTTCCAATTTTTATTTATTTTAAATGAGACATTTTTCTGCGGTGCAAATGACTTAATCAAATAATAAAAATCCTAATCAACCGTAAATTGTTTAATCGTTTAGTCGTGTATGACTTATAGAACTGCCATTGCAACAGATAGTTTTTCATCCTTGGATGTGCTGAAATTTGTGTCTCCACCCTCCACAATAAGGCTTAGTTGCAAAACACCATTGGCTGCCAGCTCCTTTTTAAATAGATCGAATTTGGGGCTCTGGACCTTTTGGCACCTCATATAAGGGAAACTTGGTTAAAAAAAATGCCATCTAATGGGTCAGAAAAGATCAACTGGTCCCAGAAATTGGTCAGCCCTAAATAACTTGTAATCAAGGCTTAACTTTTCTCAAGATCACGTGCGATTTTTGGCACCTCATTTATAGGAAATTTCCAAAAAATTTATACCATCCGAAAGATTTTTAGATCGTGATTAAGGTCATATATTTTCAGTAATTGGTCCGCCATAGATTTTTTTCTATTAATTTTTAAATTCACAAAAACACACAAAAACTTTTGACTTCATTTGGGTCATTAAACAAAATGGACAAAATTTGCATAAACTTATCGAATGTATTGGTCACAAAATGAAAATACAGTCGACTCCCTCTAAGTTGAATTCTCACGGGATACCGAAATTATTTCAAGTTAGAGAGTTTTGCAAAAAGTCGATTTTAGAGAGAAATAAATAAGTTAGGATATTTGAGAGGAGTATGATCCAAACATGGTGAATAAATTCTTGTTAGAGGAAAATTTGACTTAGGGAGAGTTCGATTTAGAGGCCGTTGACTGTAGTTTTATGAAATTGGTAGCCAATTAAATTATCAACAGGCGATTGTTATGCAAAATTTTGCCCTAAACTTGACGGTTAAGGAGTTATTGTGCTGTAAAGAGGAAAGAAACCGAAAAGGTTACAAAATACAAATTTTAGCCTTTTTTGGGAGCGCCATTTGTAGTGATTGTACAAAAATATTTTCAAAACATATTTGTAGGAAATTTATTGTCTACAAATTTTCTTCATGCATTTTTCGTTAAAAATATACCGGAAAGAAGTTATAAGAAGTTAAAACTGAAAAAAGTGCTGATTTTTTGTAGTTTTTCCTGGATGTTGAAGGCGGCGAAGGCGGCGCGGCGTGGTTGACGAAATTTGGAATTTTTATCTGCCAACCATATCATATAGCATGTAGGGAACCTCACCTTACACTCAGCCAAAAAAAAGAAGTCTACACTTTTTTTTTACAAACCAAAAATAGAAAAAGAAATAATTCTAAAACTATTTGAACGTCTCACAACACTATCGCTAGTTTCAAATAAAATATCGAGTTCAAATTGTAGAGTTTTATTCTCCTATCATTCCTATTTCCATGATTAAAAATTCCTATTTCCTATCCCCATATATCTGAAAACAAGTTGCGGCAAAAACGACGAGAACAGAAGAAAAATCCTGATATCTGCAGTGAAACAACTCGAAATGGAATACTGCATTAATAGAGATCTAATCCGTTTATTCTGTAATCTCTTTTCTTTGTAAAACAAAAAGCAAAAAAAGTTAATCCAGCACAAGAAAAAAAACTTCCGCAGAAAGTCAGTCTGTACCTAGGCTCGCATTGAGTTGGGCATAAGAGCTGAAAAATAAATATTGTTTCTACAAGTACGGTATAACCAAAACGCTTTTCCTACTGAGTGCAAAATATCAAATATTAAAAAGCAAAAAGATATTAAATCATAATTAAAATAAACAGCCGAGTCCAACATTTTTTTTTATAAAATAAAGAAAAGCGATCGGAGTCTTTATACGTGTAACCAGTGCAAGTACTAACGCACCGAACCGTACACTACATTTGTACACGCAAGCCAGCAATTCCAGCGCCCAACAATCATTCTGAACCACCGATCTTCTTAAGCCTTGTGAAGAAGAATATCTAAGAGAAGACACCTAGTAAACAGGCCTCAGCACGCACTATCTAGAAGTAGACCTATCAAAAAAACGGAGCGCCCTCCAAGTACAGACGTCCAAGCATCTTGGCAGAGTGTTCCAGTTGCCAGAATTAACCCTATAAGATCTTCATTGATCATCTTTGCTCACCAATTTGTAGACAACGCAAAATTCTACGTGCATCAGCAGCAGCCACTCAATATTACCATCTACCAGCGGGAGCTCATAGCTTCCAAAAACAGATAGTGGCCTAAGAAGCTCCACACTGACGACACGGCAGATACACACCAAACGAAGTTGCATCAAAAGTCCCGTCATCGCGGAAATAGACATAATATATATCATTGGAAAGAAAAAAAACACCATACAACAAAAACGGCGTATCGACGGTCCAGTAGAAGCTGTGCACAGATTCCACCAGGATCCTCAGAACCTGTAAGACTATACCTGATTCTAAAAAAAAAAAGTTATTACACCTATTGGTATTAACCCTGAAAAAAAAGAACAGGGTAAGTTTCTTGTTTAAATATATTTTCATTTGAACGTCAGATATACTTAATTAATAAAAAAAGAAAAAAGATAAAGAATTATATACAAACAAAAAGAGAAAAAAAAAAACAAAAAAAAAGAATGCAATATATACTTATATGTATACACAAAACAAAAATAATCAAAATTAAAAATAAGTTACAACGTAATTTAAATTAATCCCATCCCATTTCCCCGTATATATTTTTCTTATGATATAATATTGAGAATAGTACTTATCTACAATTTTGTTTTATCTTATTAAAAGAAAAAGAGATTTAATATAAACAAAGTTTTAAGAGAAATAATTTTAGTATAAAGAGTATACACTCTTCGAACTCAAATTTCACACAGTTATAGATTTACGTATACATATACCTGTTTTGATTCAGATTCTTAATTTTTAATTGAAGTTTTGTGAGACTTCCCGAATTTTGTTTTAGTTTAGTTTGGATATTTTTTTTTTGAAATTAATGATTCTTTTATTTTTTTGATCAATAAATCTCTCGAAAATGTAAACCTTAATCATTTGAGACTTTTCGATTTATTTTATTTTTGAAGATTTTCAGAAACCATTTACAATAAGTCAATGACATATTGACCTCATAAAATATTTGGTCATTCCTTTTTGTTTTTAGTTTGAGATTTCAGTAAAGGAATCTATGCTTACATTTTTTAAAAATTTTTTTTGCGATAAATAGTACATGATGCTCATGCACGGTTGAGGAGTTTAATTAAGGATGTGAGATAAGAGAGTAGAGGAGTTGACGATGATCTTCAAGAGAAGGGTTAAGAAGAGGTTTTGAGCCTCCATTTTTTTTTAGTTTTGTTTTAGGGGTTATTGTTTTAAATCGAATAGATTACAATAACCAAGGCGTGTTCCTAGAGGAGATCATATCTTTCAGGGCACAAGTGGGAGGGAAATATACTCAGAGAACATGAACACCTACATATGTTCTCCATCCATGTGCTTGGCATTCGGTAAAAATGTATAGGAAATTATTTTCGGGTAACACAATCTCTAAACTTTTTTTTTATCGAATAACATCATCGATATCAGGCCTGAAACAACGTAACACTGTCCTTTTTCTGGTAGCAAGATCCCACCCCACCGGCGAGTTAGGATGAGCGTGTGCTAGCAGGCCTACCGCTGCATAGGAATTGGACACCCCTTTTGTGCCTCTGCTAAGACGGTCCGAACGGCCTGTAACAGTCGTC
Source organism: Dasysyrphus tricinctus (assembly GCA_963921185.1). NCBI lineage: Eukaryota > Metazoa > Arthropoda > Insecta > Diptera > Syrphidae > Dasysyrphus > Dasysyrphus tricinctus. Next base: position 128,866,149 of record OY992532.1, read on the forward strand.
CGTTGAGGTAGATCAAGGTCGAAAGGTTTTTACGCAAGAGTTGTAGGTTGAGTTATAGTTGCTGGTCTTGTGAGTTTTTTTTTATGAAGGGACTTAGGGACTTTTATTTTTGTTAAGCGAATTCTCAAATACTCTCTCTCCTCTTGTGTAGGTACGTGGTTGGATGTATAGGGAGTCATCTATCTGTTAGTTTGTTTTTAACGGTAGGATGTTAACTTCCTTTCCAGACAGCTACGAGATTTGTTATTTTTTTTTTGTAAGTATTAATTCGTTACAAGCATATCAAAAATTTATAACTACCCGATTTCGTGTAGGGTAAAAACTCTATTTCCTGGACTAATAGGGGAAATTTGAAAAAAGTCGAATCTTCCTAATGTCTTTAAGTTAGACAGTAATTAGCCTTAATTTTGTTCGTATACGCTATATTTTTTTAATCATATATACGTGACTCCATTTGTGCCAAAATTTAATTTTATATCAATTAGTATCAACGTTACAAAAATTCAGAGTATGATTGAAAATTTTACATGGGTTTAGTTTTGGTCACTTAATCATGTGTGCTATGTTATTATTAAATCTGAAATTTTTTTTCATTAAATTAAATGAGAGGTATAGAGGAACAATTACGTTCAAGGGTGTTAACGTAAGCTTGCTTAATTCACCTTTTGACCTAGCCGAAAAATTAACTGCGCAAGCTCTTTTGTACTAACCGGCCACTGGCAGGCGGAAATGGCCATAGATTCCCCAATCTATGCCATTTTAACAAAAAGGTTTTTTTCAGGGTTACTGCTTTTTTCGAGAAAATGAGATAGCCCGGGAGCCGGTGACATCAAAAGTCCCGTCATCGCGGAAATAGACATAATATATATCATTGGAAAGGTAATTTTATGTACTCTCAGCGTGCATTTCTAACTCTCCTCAAAAAACCAGTAGATTGATTTCAACCAAACTTTGCAGAAATAGTTCAAGGTATATACAAAATACCTATTCCCTGCAAATTTGAGCTCAATCTATTCGGTAGTTTCGAAATCAATCAGAGGCACAATGAATTTTATAAAAAACAGAGGTCGCATCGTTACAACAGGTATGACAGATACTTTCGGCAGGCTAGAGCCTGTCATACTGAGTTTTTCTGAAAGAACATAAAATTACCTTTCCAATAATATATATTATGTCCATTTCCGCGATGACGGGACTTTTGATGTCACCGGCTCCCTGCCTAAGAGATCATTCAATATTATTTTATGAAAAGTACCTCCCATCTTGGCTTTTGGGACTCAGCATAAAATTGTAAGTCACCTCGATTCCTGCCGACTAACACATGCACACAATAATGACTGAAAATATAGTTAGTCAATACACCCTGGTTTTCCACGATCTGTCAAGCCACCAAATTTATTTAATTTAATAATAGGAATTAACAAAAAAAGACGTGTGTGAAGTTGGCATAACATTTTTGAGCTAGACCAATGGGACCATGGCAGGAATTTGCAGTTTTTTTTGCATTTTTATGCATTTCTATTCCGGATTTTGCAGTTCACCAAATAGTGGGTGTAACCGACTGTACTGCTAACTTCACTGTGAAGTTAGCAGTGCCTATGCTTTTCTCAGCAACCGGACTAGCTAGGAATCTGAAATAAGGCTCTGAATTTGCAGTTTAATTTGCAGTTCCAGAAAAGGAAAAAACCAAATTTCTAAATCCTTACATAAAAAAAATTTCATACTGTACTGCTAACTTCACTGTGAAGTAAGCATAGAAGTCCTATTCTCAGCAACGGTGATACTTAGAAATTTGCAGTTAGGCTCCAAATTTTGCAGTTAATTTGCAGTTCAAGAAAAACTTATGCCCAAATTTTTAAGTCCAAATTTGAAAAAAAAAAAATCGAATAAATTAATTTTTCACTGTTAACATCACTGTGAAGTTAGCAGTACATACCCTTTTCTCAGGAACTGAGCCAGCTAGGAAATTGCAGTTAAGGTCCAAATTTGCAGTCTGCAAAAATTGGAGCCTATTTGCAAATTTCTAAGTATCAGCGTTGCTGAGAAAAGGACTTTTATGCTAACTTCACAGTGAAGTTAGCAGTACAGTATGAAATTTTTTTTATGTAAGGATTTAGAAATTTGGTTTTTTCCTTTTCTGGAACTGCAAATTAAACTGCAAATTCAGAGCCTTATTTCAGATTCCTAGCTAGCCCGGTTGCTGAGAAAAGCATAGGCACTGCTAACTTCACAGTGAAGTTAGCAGTACAGTCGGTTACACCCACTATTTGATGAACTGCAAAATCCGGAATAGAAATGCATAAAAATGCAAAAAAAACTGCAAATTCCTGCCATGGTCCCATTGGTCTAGCTCAAAAATGTTATGCTAACTTCACACACGTCAAAAAAAGCCTATTACTACACATTTCGAAACTACCCGATAGATCCATGAATTTCCGGCAAAACTATAAAAAACAAAATAAGGCCGCAAGCAGCTTATGATCCAACGATTAATAAGTTAATTTACCCACAGTTGGCACTTAAAAATCAAAAAAATTATTATCCAAACATTTGTGGAGAGCGAAGTATACATTTTTATTGTTGAAATATAAAAATTTTAGAAAACAGAATTTTAGATTTACAGAATTTTGAAATACAGAATTTTGGAAACTGAATTGTGGCACAGAATTCTGGATTCATAGAATTTTGAAATATGTACATAATTCTGGATTTACAGAATTTTAGAAATCAAAATCATGAAAAAGCAGAATATACACTTAAAACTTTTGGTTCAATATGAATTTTCTATCAAAATAGACGGTGTTTACAATTTAATAAGCAAAAACCCAACCAAAAAAAATCGGAAAATCAAAGATTTCAAACTTTTTTACGAAACTGCGCGTAAATATTTTCGGAGGAAAGATACGCTCCAAGACATATGGTTGAAGAAAACAAAGTAGAGGCTTAAGGCCTTAATATGGAATGTTCAAAAAGCCATTTTAATTGAGAACTGGTAGCGATAAAGCCATTCAAACCTCACCATTTCTTATCATTTCTTGCAGTTTTTGCCCGAAATCCCATATTTTTGGTAGGTACAATGTAAATAATAAAAGGCATATTTTTAGGCAACAAGGGCAACAAAAGGTGCTTCATTGTTCTCATATCTATACACTGGAAACCGTACATCCATATTTTAATTCTGTATCAACTGTGTCAATTTCATATAAAGCGCTCAAGGAACAACGAAGTTGACATTTTGTTTTTTGAACACCTTGTTGGAAACATTTTTTTCTTCTTTAGTTCTGTTTCAGCATTACCTGTGTCAATTTCATTGAAATCGGTCAATGAAAACTGCATGCAATTGAATTACATATCAAATGATATGCGAAGTATATTCTATATGTATGTTATTAATTATTTAATAAATTACAAATGTATTGATTACAACTCAACTCTGCATGTGTACGTACATACCTACATTATGTAGAATGAAAGAAAAATATGTTTTAGATTTAAAAAAAACATATCGGGCGCAAACTTTGCAGCTAAAGACACACGGCATATAAAAACACTTATTAACTTATGCCTAATACGAGGCATAGCCAAGAACTATTTGAAAAATCACTAAAGGTGTGAGATGGTATGTGGCAACAGAAGATACATGAAAGTAGAGCAGTGTGCGGTGGAATATGTCTATCACCCACAAACTTTAACATCTACCTCTCTTTGGCATATTCACTTATTTATAAGCACATCATAAACAGATGGAACAAAGTTCTCAATCATTGACAGGTCATATTTTTTTTTGTATTTAATTGATGTACAATTGGTATCAAAGCACCCAGGTGCAAAACAAAAAAAAAAGTTCTCATCTGTTAATGTCATATTTTTATTTATTTGATTGCATCACAGACAAACCAATGATATAGCCACTCGTCACTTCGATCTGAAAAGGAAGGATAAAAGGATTCATAGAAAAAGGGTTTGAGTTTATATTCATAGAAAAGTAAACGAACTTGATATTAAGGGCGTGAAATCTCCCCCACTGCACCAAATCCCCAGCTTATACACTATGTGCAATTAAAGAAGATAAACATAAAGTACAATATGATTACACAAATTAAAGTTAATTCACTAATTTGGTCCTTACTACTGGCTCCTGGATTGAAATTTACGATGAATGTTAAGATAAAAAAAGATCCAAAACCGATCAAAAAACTAATAGGTGGTTAGTTTGCCGTTTATTAGTTGTGAACATTTCAATTTAATCGTTCAATGTTTTCTACATTATGCTCGCTACTTTGCTTACATGAAGTCATCAAAACTAATTGATAACCAATTAACGAGAGATTATAAAACAGTAAACACAATTCAATACAAGAAGTTTTTACTCGAGAGGGTGCCTTGCTTACTTGATATCAAGTTGAACTAAATAATGGAAATGCTCACAGCTAATTAACAGCCAATTATAGAGCAGTACACAATCAAATTAAAGTTATTTTAACCTTTTTTGAGAGGGTTAACTTGGTATAAGGATACCGAAGAAGAACCCAAACCATATAGGAAATATTTGTTGTGAAATTATTTAAACGCAAATTTTAATATTACGATGTCGGAACTTCAACGCGGAAACTCAATGCATTCCAAATTCCAATAAATCCAAAAAACGAAATAATTAAGTCAACAAAATAAAAAAAAATAAGAACAACGAGATAGAAATGATGAGCTGTCAAATGATGGGTGCGTTTAATAATTTGCACAACTGACAAAAAATTAAGTGCTGCCACCCAGTAGCTCAGCAATGGGGTGGGTTCAGTTATCAAAATGATTTTTACTAATCGAATTGGATCAATAAGATTTAAAAAAATGAATAAAATGTTGAGTATAAGTACAGGTGTACTTGTACTTAAAGTGGGTTGCAGGAATTCTTTCTTTCTATAAAAATAATAATTGGAGAATTCCAAAACTAATTTTTTGAGTAGGCACTAGACAAATAAATGAAACGAAAAAAAAACACGTAAGGAATTCAAAATTAAAACACAAGTTCTTATATACCCAGATGGGGATTTTAATATTTAAACCTTTGCACCAAAGTCCAGGGATTCAAACCTAAAATTTGTTCATGATATAGGTTAGTATAAGAATAGCAAATTTAAAAGGCTTACGGTGAAACGTAAGGCCAAAAGCAAAAAAAAAAAATGGAAATGGGTCATTAACGAGGAAATTGCCGCCCCCCACAAAACCGGGATGAAATTCGAATTCAACAACCAACGAAATAAAATCTACCTGATACAGAATTGAACTGAACTGATACAAATAATCAAATTTACTGAAAAAACCACTCGACTTATCTGTTTTGTGTATCTGTCTGCGAATCACCTATCCGCCTTCTTATCCTTCTATCACCTCGATTATATTTGTGTCTTCTTCAAGTTCCTTCTTTGCCTCGAATCACTTATTTTTCCTATCAACTTTTCTCGAATTTATTTTCTCAATCTCTACCACAAAATTACTTTTTTTTCAATTTTAATTTCTTCTAAATTTTTTCTAAATTCAAAAGTGACAACTTCTTACTTGTAAAGTTCTCCAAAGAGTGAACTTTCCATGCTAAACCTATTCTCTACCTCGGCCATTCCAGTCTCTCACACATTCATACGACCAGTCAATCGTTTCAAGTTGTTGGATGTCTTTCCAAAACTTGCCGAATCCCAATGGCCGAGCTAAGAACCCTTTCAACTAAATTATTCGAGAATATTTAAATGAATTAAAATCGAGAAAAAGTTTTCTTCTAGGCATTCTTCTAGTTACTCTAAATAATCGCGAGTAATTCGAAGCGCGAAGCAATCTTTCCAAATTCAAATACATCGAGATGAGAGAGAAACGCATATTATCAAATCCTGAATTTTACTAAGCTCTTTTTATCAATTCCGATAGATAGATAAATAGTCGGAAAAAGCATTTTGACAAAAAAAAATCGCATATAGTTTTGAAAATAAAAATTGTATTTCAAAAACGTGTAAGGAAAAAAGTATTTTGACAAAATTAAAAAGATTCGCAATTATCGGTTAAATTTTTAGTACAGGCAGTGAGGAATGTTTTTTTGTTTTTTAGCATAATTTTGGATGCAGAATTCAAATCCGTCATCAGCTCGGGTTTTCAAGAAATTGCCGTTAGAAAATGACCAAATATCGTTTTTTTAATATTTTTGAGATCTTATAGATGTTATAATTAGAAATAATAATTAGAAATAATAATTTTCCAAAAAAATTGCGAAAATATCTTAAAGTACTAATCTTCTTCTTCAAATCAAATCGGAAATCGGTCGAAACCAGTTCTTATTACTTTTCCACAATACTTTAAGAGTAGGTATCTGGCTGATGAACGCCAGGTATGTACTGACTGACTCTACAAGCATTTTGGAGCCGCAACGGAAGAAGGAAAGGCTAAAAATGGTTAATGAAAAAGAATAGGCAGTCGAACCTTGTTGCGGTAAATTTTACCACAACAAATCAAACGACAAAATCGAAATCGCCACTATACTGTAACGGAAAATATTAATTTTTCTAGCTACTTGTTTTGTAGATGCTTGCTTTTGATTGACGTTTATAAATTTGGGGCGATCATGGTTGCAGATGCTTCTATAAGTACAGTGGGGGAAGAGGAAAAAAACTCAAAGGAAAATAAAATAGTAATAAGCGGAGGAAAAATAACTAATAGGTAGATGATATTTAAATTTTTTTTTCTTATAAGTTCTCTCTTAGTTTCTACGAAATATGGTCGCCCTTAAAATAGCATTGTAGACTTTCTTTATCTTTGATATTCTTACATTTATATAGATCTAGCCTTGAAGACAAATGATCCAGTAGTTCAATTTATTAATAATGATTCCGAATTATTAAAATTTTCTTTTACAAAAAAAAAAAACAACAAATATTTGAGATTCTAAACACCATACAATTCCAACTTTTTGTAACTTTTTCTTGAAGTGTTTGTTGATCTTTCTTATTAACATTAATTTTTAGTTCTATCGCTATGCAGTACAAAATTATTCTGTAATTTAATGCAAACATAAACGAAATGAAAAGACACAAAAAGTTCTTCTGAATAAATAGGTAACTTTGAGTTGAAAAAAGTTATTTTTTTTTAATTCAAAGAACTTTTCACTTTTGAAAACAAAAAAACGTATACGTAGGTACCTACAGAAAGTAATGATGATGGTAAAGACAAGTTAAATTATTATGTTAATTTGAAACAGCCTTTCGTTGTTTTTCCCTAATTGGCACCTTGATATTAACGATCCAGGTTTAAATCAATAAAAGGCTGTGTGGGAATATCAAGTTTATACTTAGGTAACAAGGAGAAACTTTTTTAATTTCATTCGTGTTCCCAGTGGACCAATTTGAGAACTTTAGGGATCAATTTGCAAAATTCATTAGCTTATTATCTACTATGTGGAATACATACAAAAAAAATAAGATACCTACTTAGCTACCTACAGTTTTAAAATCAGAATAAAAATACTTAAATGTATTCTTCCAACATTAGGGAAAAAGTAAATAAGGTGCTGCAAGTAACCTTAGTGTAGTGTGTAGAGTAGAGTATTATATAGGTTTTATAGCTCCATTAGATGGAAGTGTAAATAACGAAGTGAAATAATAATTTTGGAAAAGTAAAGGATATGGTTAACCATTAACAATATTCCTATATGGGTGGATTCCGAACCGAATGTGAATCTTTGTGTCCAGTGCTTTTTTTTGTTATTTAATGTAAAGTGTTGGTATATATTTTTGGTTTGAATTGGGTAAATGCCTATTTACTACAATCTACATTCGATATCATGAATAAATTTGCTACTTACTCTCCATGGCTTGGAAAATTTTAGTGAAAATGTCAGTACCGTGGTTCATTGTTTTTCCGATAAAATCCTAATTTATCTAATCAAATATTTCATTGAAAAGAAATATTGTTCTTAGAAAAGTTTGAGTGCAATATTTACTTGACAAAATTATCTATGCAAAAATTAAGTCAAAATATTTTTTTCTGAATAAAATAATCATGAATGAATGTTGTCCGAGGATAAACTATTATCTTTGAATTCAAAAGATTTACCACTGAATCGTCATTTTGTTTTAGTTTCGAGACGTTTTGCATGGTGTTTTTCTAAAAGAGGCACTATTTATGTATAGATAACAACAGTCGTTTTATTTTTTTAGCGTTGTTGTACTTTAAGCGTGATATGTTTTCATTCAAAGAAAGTATGTCAGAAATTAACTTGTCAGTACCGTGTGTTGTACTTTTTGAGCATGTTATAATATGTTTTTGGTTGATAATCAGAAGTTTTTATTCCTTTTAACGACATTATGTTAAAATTGTCCTGGAAATTATTTTTATCAATAGCATAATAGAAGTTAGGTCACATAAACTGTTTAAATGTCAGTACCGTGGATGTCAGTACCGTGACACCGTGAATTATAATTATTTATTATTATTATATATTATTTATAACTATTTATATTTTCTTTCAATCAATTTTTTTTATAAAAACTGTAGCAGTACCTCGGAAGAGCCAAACCAAAATTATTCCGTTCAATAAAAACTAAGTAATAACCCAGCACAATGAAAAGGGTTGCCATTCAGAAGAATAGACTACAAAAACGAAAAAGTTATACATTTTTGATGAAAATAAGGGAAGTCGAAATATCGGGAGGTCAAAACATAACAGGTCATCAAGAATCTCAACAAAAAATATGGTCAAAAAGAGAGAGAACAAAATACAAATAAAAAGGAAAAGAACTTCAATATCGTCTATATTCCAGCTTTAGTACATTTCACCAAATTTCTTGTTCTTTAAAAGTTGTAGTAAAATGCTTTTACAGATTTGATACTCTAACTAAATGAAGCTCCAAAAACAAAACAAAAATTGTTTCCATTAAGTTTTAATTTTTGAAAAAAAAAAAAAAAAAAGAATCACAGTTGGCAGAGAATCACCCATAATTTATCCTCCCCTGATTGTAAGAACTAGGTAACTCAATTTTTAATTTTTAAAATATCTCGGCAAAAACGGTATTATTTAATACAGTTTTCAAGATTTTTCGTCCAATTTTTTTTCTATTCTAGACAAATATAGAATATTTCTGAAGTGTAAGAAACATTGCAATCAGGGGATGATATGTCCTTTCATAATAATTTTTATTTAATTGCTTTGATGGACAAAGTTTAAGGTCAGACATTTTGAACAAATTTTAGAACCAACAAACAAACAGGCCTGCAACTCACGCCCGGAAAGCCTTCAAATAAGGGAGAAACTGGCGGTATAAAAGTTTCTAGCAAAGATTATTCGAAAAAAATAATATAAGAGTACTATGGCCAAAAATTACTAAGAATTAATGTGGCAGAACATGCTCAAATCTTGCTTTAAAGGTCCGTGCACACTGTTTTCTTATGTTTTATTATTTACTCATTAAAACTATAAAAATAAACCGACAAAGCTTATTTTCTATGGAAACCTTTATTTTGATGTATTGAGCATGTCCTGAAAAGTATTCTTAGTTCTACCCAAAAGCTTTCTTGTGAGGGGGAAAAAAGAGGTCAACGGGGTTAAGTTCCCGTTTTTTTTTTTTAATTTCTCGAAAACTTTCAAGTAATCAAGGAAAAACGTTAATGTTAAAATTAAATCTAATGAAATTGCGCTCAAAGTCGATCATGGAAACTTTTTTCCTAGAACCAATCGTTTCGGAGATAAAAGCTGAATTATGTTTCTATCAAAAAAATGACTTTCACATATCCTTATTTCTTATATAGTTATAGGGCGTTAGTGCACGATATGAAGGCATACATGTCATTGCAACCTAAAGGGTTGATCTTTGGTGTTATAATATTTAATGTCCTTACTTAACTTTTAAGAAGCGTTGTCTGGTGGTACCACTGTCAGAAAGACGAGAAAAGGGTTGCCACTTTCAAGGCTAAAACTCAGAAATTCTTTAAACATTGGACTATAAATCGAGAACCAGGTGTCAGACGATGACGCGATAACTCTCATTGGACTCAACACATTTTAAACCACAGGACCACATTATTGATATACACCCCTTCCAACCCAAGGCATGAAGGGGGCGGAAAAAATCGTAATGGGAAAATATTTATAACAATAAAATTAATAGATTGGTGTTGACGCAGAATTTTACCATTAACATTATACCCAAAGTAGTACCTCGTGGCATGATGGTTAGTGCGTAGGACTGTCATGCCGAAGGTGTGGGTTCGATTCCAAGCCGTGCCACCTAAAAACAGAAATGTTTTATTCGAGGTAGGTACTGCCTCTTGCGAGGAACTGACAAATCCTCCAAGAGTATACTTGTCATGAAAAAGTGCTTCTCATTTAGCCGTTCGGACTCGGCAAAAAACTGTAGGTACCCTCCATTCCCGCCAACAAACACGCACACAGGAATGGTTGTGAGTTGTAAGTCACTAGGCCCTGGTTCTCCACGAGCTGTTTCGCCACTTTATTTATTTATTATTCCCAAATATAATTGAAAAACCTACTTTTTTAAAAATAAAAATCACTTTTGAGGTGGTGGAGAAATGGAGATATGAAAGTTTATAAAATTACAATATTTATCTTCACAGTTTTTTTTGGAGAAATTTGGATTTGAAATTAACTGAAATTTAATACCCCAAAGAACTTGATTTAAAAAAAAACACAGAATTGAATACTAGTTCTCAAATAAAAACTATAGTACATCATTTGTATATAATTTATTTGATTTTTAATAATTTTTTTCGATTTAGTAAATTCGATAAGGTAATTTTTTTCAAAAAAAAAGTTAAATTTAAAAATTCTTATTGATACCTTTTTTATAATTTGTATTCATTGATTTCAATCTTAATAATAACATTTTTGATCCATTTTACTGGAGTTGAAAAGCCCCTTAAAAAAATAACTTAAATTTGACATTTAAAATTATGTACTGCACGACGACCTAGACATTTTCTCATTTCGATTTCAATTAAAATTAAATTGAAATTCTTCTTAAAAGAAATACCTGTGAACGTACATATTGTTGAATTCATAATGATTAACAAGAACAATCCGTTGAATCCATTATAGTATCGTGTTTCGTATCAAACATCTTTTTAAGTCAACACCAACTGCTTATTGGGAAATCAATCAATTATACTTAGCAATTTCCACACGATTGTTTATTTTGAAAACGATAAGACAGGACTCAAATATATAGAAACACACATAAAATAATGCTGCTTTCATCGCTTCATTCGAGATCCAACAACGTTATAAATTGTTAATCAGCTGTCCTCGTTTTAAAATAATAATAATACATGTTTTCTCTGTCATTGATAGAATATCCCGCCCCTGAATTATACTGAAAACACCTACTGCCTATGTATGTATACATTTGTTGTTTTGATTAACGCTTGAAATAATTTAACCTTAATGACGCACATAAAATATTGAGAGCTCCTGTAGGTAGTCGATTGTTTACGAATAAATTTCAACAAATTTTGAAGCTGATTCTACCGAAGGCAAAAGCCTCAAGGAACCTTCGTATGAATAACACACGAGTATATAGAATTTCTTATTACCGATTTATTCAATTCAAATTCTTGAAGAGGGGACGACCTTTATGATGTGAATGAATAACCAAAAATATGTGAATTATTATTTATGCATATATTGGTGAACTCACAATGTTAACGTGTACATAAAAAGGTTCAATAACTTTTATAAGGATTCAGAACTAACCATCATGTCGATGTCAAACTGATGTAATTTAAACTCTATCAATTCAATCCCGAAAAAGAAAATGAAATATGGTTTGAAATATGTTATCCCATAACTCGATTTAGTTACAGTTATGGCAGATTTTCTTTTCGTTTCTCTAAATTTTGCCTTTGGGAAAATTCTTAGAAAGTGATAAATGAATGGTTGACAGTTAGTTATGCATTTCAAAAGATTTTAATGTTTTTTTTTAGTATCAAAACTTTCCAATTAGTTAAACCCTCACCATTTTGACAATATTATGCATGCTTTTGATTGATTTAAACCCATATCTTATTTGGGTATTGCTCTTTTATTTACAGCGATTTGCCTCTTTTAATGTTTTAGGTTATAGTACTCATACGCCACAGTGCACCATAATCTTAACAAAAGAAGACTTACATAAGTTTAAATGAATGAAATGAAAAAACAAGTATTTTGCGTAAAATGTATTTCTTATAAAGTATAGCAAGCATAGCACCACAGCAGGCCATCCGGTCCTTATATATGATAGTATCACAGATTATAGAGTTACATAGATATTGCATTCAGTGCAAATAAAAATGACAACTTTTTCAATCGACTATTTTAATCGATTTGTCGGGGTCAAACCCTGCAACCTTATCAAACAGAGCAAAATGTTACCCACAGAACACGATCATCCCCAAAAGACGTCGAGCAGTGAGTTGGATTACAAGATACACATAGGGTAACTTCGGGCATTATGGCGCAGTGGGCATTATGGCGCACCACGCAAATACCACACTTTCAAAACTCTAATAAAAAGAAGAACTATGCAAAAACTTCAGTCTTCACCGAAAACATGCCGAGCTACGATCGTTAGCCGATACGACTAGTTTTGTACAACAACAAAAAAAGGAAAAATAAAAAATTAATCGATTCTGAGATCTACTATAACTTTGCTTTGAGTTTGACTTTGTGTATCTCTGTAAATAGACAGCGCCCATGTTTTATATGAACAGTGGAATGCAGAGTACAGTTTTCATTTTCTTGTGTAACGGGAAATATTTAAAAAGAAATGATAACTTTTTTTTTTTTAATGTACCGAGAATGTTTGTACATTATGTAATATGGCGCATATGCGGTAGGGGCATTATGGCGCCAATGCGCCTCGTTATATGGTGCAACTGCGCCATAATGCCCTTATCAAGCTTACAGGTAAAATTAGTTTCATACTTAATATGTCCCAATACCCATTACAAAAATAGATTTTGGATGAAACATTTGTGCCGGTTGTTTTGAAGACTCAAAACAAAAACAGACGAATGGATGCAGTGTATCGTTTGTGGTCAGTGGTCTCACGACTCTTGTACTGCATTTAAAAACACTTGTGATGGATGTGGGTGTGCTAATAACAAATTAAAACCTGCCCACCATATTGCCCTCATAGGTTCGCCATATTGCCCACAGGTAGGGCATTATGGTTTTTTTTAAGCTATTTTTAAATTAATTTATTTTTTGTCAAAAAGCTTGAATTTTATCCTTATTTTAATTTTATATGTTTCGTTTTTCACAAAAAATTTAATAAAAATTTTTATTTGAGTTGAAAAATTTGGTCCGTAGTAGAGTAATATAAGATTGAAGTTAAGTGCGCCATAATGCCCAAACTTACCCTATTTCGATTAAACTTCGGATACCAAAGCAACCCTTCTGAGTATAATTCGTGTTCGATCATTCTTGTCAGTTCCACACACAAACACAATTGACTGTTTATCCAAGGTAAAGGAAATGCACACATTTTTGTTTCATATACAGCCCCCTTCGTCTTCTACTAAAAGTACCTGCGATCTGTGGGGTGTGATGTCCTCGTTGTGAATTTGTGTGTATATGTATGTAGCTATCTATCTTTTGTTCGGCACGCGTGCGGTGGACGGTGGCTTCTGTATTGTTTTTACTTGCGATTACACTGGTCAACACAAATTTTGTTTCTGGGTTCTGCGTATGATTTTCTTATTCCTTACATATTACTTATTAAATAAAAAATAGTCATGTTTGAAAAAGTTTGCTTTTGTAGCCAGGAGCACATTATTTGAAAATTCATGAAAATGTGCTATCTTAGAATCAATTTAAATTGATATTTCGAGATATAAGACTAAGATCCACCAAAACGCTAGAGTGTGTAAGCTGGTTCAAAACAAAAAAAAACATATGATAAGGGGTGCCTATGTTCCCCTGTTTAGGCAGGAGGGGTAATTTTCTTTAAAAAGTTACTTGAACTAAAAAAAAAAATGTTAAAAAACAACGGCAACGCCAAAAAGATTATGGTAAATTTTTTTTTAAAGTTAGGACTCTATTCTTTGATTAAATTTTTAAATTAAGTCATTTCCATGAATAGTTTTTTTTAATCAATTTTCAAACTCAGAATTTTGCAAAAAAAAATATTTTTTTTTTTAATTAAAATTTTCTTAGTTTTATGTGAAAAAGTAAGTTTTTGTTTTCAATTTTCAATGCTTTCACCAATCTTAAGTGAATGCTTAAAAACCAGATGGTTATATGTATTTAAATTTTTGATCAAATTGAAAATAACAAAAACTCCTTTTTTCTTAATTTTTTTTTTGTTTAATGTTTGGTACCAACATTAAAACGGTAATTTTATCAACAAACACACTAATTCTGGAATGTGCTATTCTAAAATTAAACCTATAGAATAATTTCCCATCATTGTTTAATGTTATTGACATTTGTAGACGATTACTCTTGAAGTCCATAAAGTCCAAGTTAAAACGTTTTCCTTTTTCTTCTGAGTATGCTCCCAATGAAGTTTTTAATTTTTTACTAAATGACCGTGCAGAATATTCAATCTTAGAGACATCCTGCATGTCTCCTAAGTTTCTTAACATATTTTCAAAAATGATAATAACGTGAATTTTGATAAAATAACCACATCTATAGCAAAATGCATTAGCATCGCCTTAGCACATTATTAATATCATTTTAACGTCCTTAAATGTCAAAATAAAAATGTGTGTAGTTTGTGACACAAATATACTCTAGAGATGCCAAATTGGCGTAGGAATTCCCCTCCCCTCTCCTCTTTAAAAAAAAATATTAAAGCAAACATTTATTATTTCTATGAAAACTATATGGTAACTGTATTTTGACTACCAACTCTACAAAAGCAAACTTTAGGGGGGGTGTAGGTATTTTTCCATCATTTTGGAGCATGACGAATAAAAAAATCATTAAATAAATCCAGAAACAAAAATAATTTTTTATTTTGTTGAGTTGTGTTATAGGTACTATAAGGCAAGTTTTGGATTCGTGCAAAAAAAAATTTTTGAGATAACAATCAAACATGATATTACGATGATAGAGAACACCAAAAAAGTGGGTGGCAGAATTTTGTCTGTCTGTCTGTTCGTCTACAACCTAAACGGCTCGATCGATTTCCTTCAAACTTGGTACTTAGTGGTTTTTGGTGATTCTGCCGACACGTTTTTTTCATTTTTTTTTAGAACCAAAAATAACGGTACCTGGTCATACATTTTTTTTTGGCAAATTTACATAATCGTTTTTTTCTCAAAAACGGCTCGACAACTTTTCTTAAAAAAAATTCAATAAATTTATTTTAGTAAAGGCTTTCTTTGGGTGGGAAAACCATTTTTCAAAAATGGTTATTAATGGTACCTCCCAAGGAACAATTTTTTTGATTTTCTTCAAAACGGTACGATCGATTTCAATTATTTTTTTTACACAGAAGCCTCCAAAAAATATAAATAATTTTGTGTTCCAAAATTTTTGAAAAAATGTTTATTGGATTTTTAAAAAATGTTTCAAAATTTTTTTTTGAAAATCAAATATTTCGAAAACGACATGATCGATTTATTTGAAACTCGATATTTAAGACTTTTTTAGTACTTTCTAAAATATTTTTAGAAAAAATTTTACATTTATGAAACAATAACGGTACCTTCCATACAAAAGTTAAAAAACCGCAAAGGAAAATATTTTTTTGCTTGAAAAAGACTCCTACGATTTTGATTAAACTTTTTTCATATACTATAATTAGTACGATCTACTACCAAAAATTATAAAATTTTACACTTTGCAACTATTAATAGTAGGTACCTGTCATAGAACGTATTTTTTTATTTTGAATTTTCTCATTATCGGCTGAACGGATTTAGATGAATGTTTGTATATACAAATTTCAGATAAAATCAAATAGTATTGCATATCAAAATTTTCAAAAAAAAAGTTTTTGGATTTTTAAAAAAAGTTTCAAACTTTTTTTTTGAAAATTCGATATCTCAAAAACGGGTTGACAATTTTTTTTCAAATTTTGTTTTTATATACACATAAATATATAGTTTAAATCTGCATGCCAAAATTTGTTCTTAAAATTGTTTTAAGAATTTTATATATAAAAAATTAATTTAAAAAAAACCGCTCCAACGATTTAAAATTTTTTGTTTCCCATACAATCATATTTCACCATGAATTAAGATGGCATACTTTTTTTCACCTCAAACTGTAAAAAGAGTTGTTTTAGCTAATTTAAATGTCGTATTTCATGCTTCTCTACATTTTTTCTCTCATAATTTCCATGTTTGTTTATACAATTTTCTTAAGCTCGCAGTGTCTTGAACATAAGAGCAAGTACGTGCGACCCAGTCGTGCATTTTATTTTTTTTTGTATACTAGGTGATTCACGTAAAATCTTCCAAAAGATTCATGGCATTAAGGTTGGAATTAGACAAGAAAAACATCCACAGGAGGGGGTGATATTTCCCCCCGCTTGGACAGGAGGGGCAAATAAAAAAAAAAAACTTAAATAAAATAGAACAAAATTAATTTAAAACCAAGGGCCAAACTTACAGCATTGTTTTGTAGCTTTTTGAAAAGCCAGAAGCCATTCCCACCTAAATACCTCCCTAAAAATAGGAAATTTAATTAACCTCTACAGCTACTACATCCCCTATGAAAATAAAAATCTGAAAAATTAAAGAGTTTTTTTTTTATTTAGAGCCGATTTAGGACACCCTAGATTATACATAGGTTCCTTGTACAGTACGTGTTCATAATTGTAAATGGCTGAATATACATGGGTCAGTATTTCAAAATATTAATATTTCAGTCTCCTTCATTTTTTGAACCGAAGTACAAAATTTTATTTTAAGTTTATTAATTGGATGGCTTGAAACAAACAAGTTCTAACATTCGCTCTAGAAAAAATAAAGTTAAAAAAAATATCATACCCGGTATCTCCATTCTAACACCCAAAATGTCATACCGCTGACGTGTCCCAGGCCTACTTACCACACTGTCTGAATTTTAGCAAAGAAACTAAAAACGATACAAAAAATCTAATGATGCAGTCTTTTTAATAATATATGCATCCGAGCTAAAAAATAGTTAAATGATTTTTAGTTGCTTTATTTTTATAAATAGGAGCTATTTAGTAAGTGTCCCCCATAAATTGATCATTTCTATCCCACCAATGGAAATTGAAAAAAAAAAAAATATATATAGGCTCAAAATAGAAAACTGATTTTTTTGTTATTTAACGGTACAGAATTGCTCTTTATGAAAATTAAAGTAAGGGTTTCAAAAAAAACTTTGTTGTCTTTTATATTTCAAGTTAAGGCAATGATTTTTTTTTTCGTCAAGCATAATTGTCATTCCTCTAACGCGTGTTTTATACTAAACCGTGTGGTATAAAAATTAAAAAGTTTTACTCGTCTGTGTCTTTTACAAGGGCCTACGTGAAAAATAATATAAAACATCTAATTTTCTAATAACCTCCATTTAATTCTCATAAAACACCCTTCGGAGTCATTCCCCTAACATCATTTTTTGTGTCATTCCCCTGACTTTCAAGTTTTCATTATAATGATTGATTGCGTTTTGGTAACTCTAGAAGAATCAATAATATTACATTTAAACATATTTGCAGTATTTTTAGTAATTTTGAATTTTTTCACATTTTCTTGGGCAAAATATCATAAAAAATACGATTATTAATATAAAATGTTTAGTCTCGCAAAATTCTTGAATCATGAGAGCAAGTTCGTGCAACATAGTCGTGGATGCTATTTTTCATGTTAGTATTTATTCTTCTTTTTCTTTACACTCCTGAAACCATTCGCAAAATTAAATATTCATCTACTCAAAGGAGTAAATATAAATATTTGGCATTCCCCTGATACAAGTATCATTTCCCTGACTTAAAAAACCGTTAGATTTGATCAAATGTTATGACTCCTTGTTTTAAAGTGGTTATTATAGAGTTATTAAGAGACATAATTGTTCGTCTACCAAAATAGGTTCTTTTGAGCGAGGGTCCACTTTGGAGTGACAAATATTAATGTTTTGAAATATTGACCCACTTGCTATACAAAATAGACAAAACCTGACATTATGATAATAGGAAAGACGTTAAAAGATCATTTTGATTTTTTTTTAACGTTGAGGTTTAAGAACTCAAAATAACAGTACCTGCCATAAAATCTTTAAATAAGCTATTTTTCTAAAACATGCCTTCACGACTTTAAAACAAAGAAGTTACAAAATTGATTTTAGTATAGGCTATATACACTGGCCGACAAAAAGTCTTCGCACGATCCCTTTTTTGCCATTGAACAAAAGCTTTAAATATATGTACAAATAATGATACAATTTTGTTTTAAATGTTTTTTTTTTAACATAAGAATAAATAATAAAAATAGATTTAAAAACAAAATGTGTCATTATTTGTAAATTTAAAGTTGGTGGTCTTACAAAATGGCAAAAAGTTATCGTACAAAGACTTTTGTCAGCCTCTATACATACCTTTGGATGAAGACTATTATCCAGATAATGGTTATTTTTGGTACCTTCTCATGAAACCATTTTTTTTATTTTCGATTCTTTTGATTTTTAATATTTTTTTTAATGGAGAAGCTTCTAAAAAGTATAAAATTTTCAAAGAAATATTTTTTGGAATTAAAAAAAATATAAAATTTTTTTTTTTTGAAAACTTAATATTTTGAAAACGACATCAGTTTGGGACTTATCTTACGAACTTTAAAAACTTTTTAGAATGCTTGGATAAATATTTTACTTTAATGAAAAAGCAACGGTACCTATACCTTCCATACAAATGTTAAAAATAGTCAAGCTAATTTTTTTCTCACAAATGGCTCCAACGATTTTAATCAAACTTTTTCAGTATACTGCGATCAACAACTATATTTTGATAATAATGTAGGTACACCTGGAAATTATTAAGGGTTGTAGGTACCTCCCATAAGAAAACTATAATATATTACACAACTCAATAAAATAGAAATACTTTTTGTGTCTGGATTTATTTTATGATTTTTGTATTCGTCATGCTCCAAAATGATGGAAAAATACCCACATCCCCCTTTACCATTGCTTTAGTAGAGTTGATAGTTAAAATACAGTTACCAAAGTTTTCATGGAAACTATAAATATTTTTTTTAAATATTTTCTTTCAAAGAGGAGAGGGCGGAACAAGAATTTGTTACGCCCATTTGGTATCTAGAGTAAGCTTGTGTCACCAACTACACTTTTTTTTTTTTTTTTAATTTAAGTACATTAAAATGTTATTAAGGACGTGTTTAAGTGATGCTAATGCGTTTATCTAAAAATTTGGTTACTTATTGTTATCATCTATGAACTGATGAAGCAAAGTTTCTTTAAAATGACGAATTCTGTACTAAATATAAAAAGAGTCAAGAAAAAAGGAGTTTTTGTAATGTTCAATGTTTTTAAAAACTTAAATTTATACAACCATCTAGTTTTGAAAATTTGACTTAAAATTTGTAACAGCATTGAATATTAAAGCCAAAAAAACTAACATTTTAATTTTAATTTAAAAATATTAATCAAAAAAAAATTAAAATGATTTTTTTTGTCAAAATTCTGAGTTTGAAAATTAGTTAAAAATAAAGTGCACGACTGGGTCGCACGGACCTGCTCTTATGTTCAAGACACTATGCAATACTATTTAATCTTATCTGAAATTTGTATATGGGTGATTCTACAAATTATGGAATTTTCGGCGGCCCCGCTGATATTTTGAAAACAGTGCAAGTATTTTATCTGATATTTTTATAACTGTAAATCTGATTGATATCTACATGGGCAGACAAAATTATTTAGATCTGATATACTTTCATTACACACCTGACGTGTCCCTTGCCCGTTTTCAAAGAGCAAAATTCTTACAGTTATCTTATTTTAGTTCCAAAACCAAAATGAAACCTCAATTATTGAAGTTAAATAACCTTTTTATGATATGAATAAATTTTAGGTAAATTATGTTTTCTTAAGAAAAAAATGTCATTGAACTTTGTCCCACGGATTTCTTATCAGTCCCCTGACAGATTGAAACAGGCAAAAATATCGTTAACTTTGAAAACTATTGAAGTTTCAGATCTAGCAGTGGAAAGTATTAAGTGAAAATAAAATCATATCCATATCTTAGATCCGCTTGTTATTTCATCTGTGCAGAAAGCATTTTTGCGAGAGATCATGGAATGTCTGTTCAGTTTCTCAGTACCCTGATGAGTATTTGCAGGAAAAATTTCTATAAATAGGCATATTTTCTTACATTATATTATAGGCTAGGTAAAACTCTAATTGCATAATTTTTTTTTATTTTTTCGTACATTGCGTTACTATGTTTTTGGTGCAAAAACTATGAAAACACTCAGTCCCCTTGCATTTAACTGACTGATTTTCTATCTGGAGGTCTCAGAAATGTTCAGTAAATGATGGTTTACTTTTAAAACAATTATATAATAAAAAGCACGACCTGGTCGCACGAACATGCTCTTATTTTCAAGTTGCTTGGTAATTAATTGATAAGCTACGGGGTGTTTTGCATAAAATGCCTAAGAACGCTAGAGGGCCGCTGGTTGGATCGAAACAAGAAAAAAATTGTGTGGGAGGGGGTATAGTCTCTATGTTTAGACAAGGGGTACGATTTTCTGAAAAATTTACCAAAAATAGAAAAATATTTATAAAAATTTTCAGTTCCCTGGAACAAAAAACTGTTTTCAAAAAACTGCCATAAAATCGTTATTTTTAATTTTTTCGACTGGCCGCTTTCAACTATGTTAAAGGACGTTCCAAAGTTCAACAGCAGTTAGTTTTTACGTTTATTTGCTTCCAAAATTGTTTTGCTGAAATTATCATCATTTTCTTCCCCTTTTTGTAGAATCACCCATACCTATAAGAAATTTTATAATTTAAGAAAACGTTCTATGACAGGTACTATTAATAGTTTCTTAGTGTAAAATTTTATTGGTTTTGGTAGTAGATCGTACTAATTTTAGTATATAGAAAAAGTTTAATAAAAATCGTTGGAGTCGTTTTTGAGAAAACAAATATTTTCCCTTGCAGTTTTTTTTGGATGCCAGGTACCATTATTTTTTCATAAAAGTAAAATTTGTCAAAAAATATTTTAGAAAGTACCTACTAAAAAAGTATCGAGTTTCAAAAAAAATGATCATATAGCTTTCGAAATATTTGATTTTCATAAAAAATTAGAAAAATCCAAAAAATATTTTTGAAAAATTTTGGTACACATGTTTTTTAAAAGTTTCTTTTAAAAAAAAAATGATTAAAATCAGTCATACCGTTTTAAAAAAAAATGGAAAATTAAAAAAAATCGTTCTTTGGGAGGTACCTACCATTAATAACCATTTTTTGAAAAATGGTTTCCCATCCAAAGGAAGCTTTTACTAAAAGAAATTGATTGAATTTTGTTGAAGCAAAGTTGTCAAGTTATTTTTGAGAAAAATACGATTATGTAAATTTGCTAAAAAAAATGTATGGGAGGTACCGTTATTTTTGGTCTTTAAAAAAATACCAAAAACCACTGTGTACCAAGTTTCAAGAAAATCAATCGAACCGTTTTAAGCTGTAGATGAACAGACAGACCGACGAACTGTGCCACCCACTTTTTTCGTGTTCTCTTTCATCGTAAGGTCATGTTTGATTGTTATCTCAACAAATTTTTTTCTCGAATCCAAAACTTGCCTTATTATAGTACTAATGTATATCGCAAGTAAAAAATTATGGAATGTAAATGACTTATTTTAAAGAGTAAATAAAAGAAGAGAGTCTTAGCCTTAAACAAAAAACATACAACGCTCTTTATGGTGTTGCCGTTGTTTTTTATTTATTGTTTAAGTAATTTTTAAAAGTAAATTACCCCTCCCACCCTTACAGGAGAACGTAGACATCTCCTTAATATAATTTTTTTTTGGTTTTAAACTCTTTCTTAGTCTTATATTTTAAAATATCTTGTGTAAATACAATAGAATGTATGTATCACATTTTTATGAATTTTCAAATAATGTGCTAATGACCACACCACAAAAGCAAACTTTTTCAAACGAACTAATGTTTATTTAATAAGTTATATTTGTGCGCCATATTTTTTTACTTCGCTCAATTTATCATACAGAATTCGAGATTCCTTCTAAACGTAGAATAATATTCTTTCGATTTTTGGACTACTTTCAATCTCTTTGAGTCGAATTTTGGGATTTTTCTTTAGTGTGACAAAAAAAAATTAAATCTCTGTTTATGTTTTATGGTAAGATAAAATATTTAACAATGTTTAAAGTGAAACTAATGATTTTTAATTTCAAAAATTTTTGAAATAAATAAGATTAAATTTATTAAATTATTGAAGATTAAATATCTGACACGGTGAGCAGATTGTGCCAAGTTTTAAATACAAAAAGAGAATTTCATAAAATGTTGTAATGTAATGTATAGATTAAGGTTAGTTAAGTTAATATTTTTAAGTTGAGTGAAGTTATATGTATGTATTTCTTTTAACATTAGCTTAGAACAAAATTTATGTTGGTTTTGTTATTTCAAAAAGAATTTTAAGCATATAATAATCTATACAAAATTTAGAGCTTAAAAGAAATCAATGAAATTAACATTAGAAAATTTACAATGCGCAGTCTACTTAACAAACAATTTGATCAGGAATTTTTTTAACTTTAACTGTTTTGCTTTCAGCTTTAAGGCTATACCAGTAACTACGCCAAGTTTAAACAGAAAATTATAATACAAAATTTATTTGTTTCATTGCAAGCTCGGTAGGTAATGCATTATCTCTTTTTTACATTTTTTTGATTAAAACAGATTTTTTTTCAATTCAATTTTTTAAAAAATGAGCTGATGGATTTTTTAAAGTGAGTTTTAAAATTAATAGTTTTTTTTTTTCCGTGGGTAGGTGCAAAACCTGCATCAGGCTCTATGAGGACCGAAAACGCGTGCTCATAGAAGTGTGAGATTCTTACTACACTAAAACCACCTCCACTTCCCGATTGCAACTAAGTTGAAACTTATCTAGCAATTTATTTTTAACGAAGTTAAGTAACGTGTTGCAGGTAACTTTCCGGTGAAAGTTCCTGCTTATTCCGCGATTTTAAAGCGGTTTTCCGTTCACCGCACCAAGTCGGAAGTTTTTGTTCTTTGCAGACGGTGTACTAAATTCGACTCGTCAAGAATGTCAATAATCGTTGGATTAGCGTGATCTAATAGCCGATTTCTATGTTTTCGCGCGAAACTCTTTATTTCGTCTCGAACCGTTGGAATCCCGAGATCAGGGATCTTCGTTTCTTATATACCATGGTGCATTTACAAATGACCTAAGCAATTTATTTTCAAACATTCGTAAGTTATTTAAATTTGTATCGCAGGTACAACCCCAGAGTTGTAAACCGTAAGTCCAAACAGGTTTAAGTACCTGCCTGTATAAAATCAACTTATTATCAATACTAAGCTTAGAATATTTACCGAGTAGCCAGTTCATATCTCTTAATTTATTTTTAATTCTTCGCATTTCTTTTTTACGTACGGCTTCCATTTTAATTTCGCGTCTAGAGTCATTCCCAGATATTTTGCCTCATTCGCAAATGGTACACGACCGATATTAAGAAAGACGGGCAATCTATTTATTTTATACGTAAAGTCCACGTGGACTGACTTTTGTTCATTGAGCGCTATTCGCCATGTTTTTGTCCACTCATTAACGTTATTAAGAGCATTTTGTAATTTAATCGTAGCTTCGTTAATCGTTTTGCCTACTGCTAGTATTGCAGTATCATCAGCAAACGTTGCTACGACAGTGCCGTCTGTTTGAGGTATATCACGTGTAAATAGAAGGTACAGAACTGGACCTAAAACACTACCTTGTGGTACCCCAGCCACTATTTCTTTGAAATTAGAATATTCATTTCCGTGTCTTACACGAAAAAGTCTGTTTTCTAGATATTCGTTCGAACTTGTCTTAATAATTCGAATTTGAGGCCTTCGTGCCACACCTTGTCAAACGCTTGCGACACATCCAAAAAGACCGTCGAACAAATTTTCTTTTCTTCAAGAGCTCTCTCAATTACGTCAGTTATTCTATACACTTGATCAATTGTTGAATGCTTGGTTCTAAATCCGAACTGATGTTCAGGTATTAATCGTTTCTCTTCTATTATAGGCTGCAGGCGCAGGAGTAGTATTCTTTCAAAAATTTTCGCTATTATTGGAAGAAGCGAAATCGGTCTGTAAGAATTCTTTTCATGAGATGGTTTGCCAGGTTTCAAAACCATTATGACTTCCGCAACTTTCCATTGGCTTGGAACATATTCCAGCCTTAGAGCGGCATTTATTATATAAAGGAGGTTAATTAATCCTTTATGGGGAAGCATTTTTAATATTTCCGCTGTTATTAAGTCATACCCCGGAGCTTTATTAGACTTTAACTTCTTTATTTCTCTGTTCAATTCAGCGAGCGTAGCATTTCTGGTTCTGTAGTTCTCACTTGAGTTAAAACTCATATTAATATTTCCATTGAGTGCTTGTCCATCAAAAGGCTTAAATGTTTCTTCCAGGTAATCGGCGAATACCGCCGCTTTCTCTTTGTCACTTTTAGCCCATTCGTTTTGGCTTTTCTTAATCGGGGGCACAGGAAGCTTTGGTTTTTTCGTTGTTTTTATAGCTTTCCAAAGTGAGTAGTTGGATTCTTTCCCAGCTGACAAGCTTTCAAGATAATTTTCAACTTCACGGTTTTTGAAATCTGATATCGCTGTTTTTAGCATATTACATAAGCGATTTAATGTGTTTAGGAGCACGGGTTCACTGCCATTTCTTACGTGCTTTTTGTTTATCTTTTATTAAGTCTTTTATTTCCTGCGGATATTTTATATCTTTATAGCGCGGCGTAACCCTTTGATAAGGTGTGTTATTCCACGCTGCCTTTTGTATTATATCAACAAAGGTATCTACTGCATCTTCAAGTTCAAGAGGCGTTTGTAATGATACCCTTAATTCAACGTTGTCCTCGATATCTTTCTTAAATCCTTCCCAGTTGGTTTTAAGTAAGTAAGGTTTTTCAATTTTGACAAGGCTTTCGCTCATAGTGAGTATGACTGCAGAATGATCTGAGAAGAGATCATGGCCTTCTGAGATTTCAATACGGTTAGAGGGTATTCCTTTTACCATAAACAAATCGATTAAGTCAGGTATTTTTGACGGATCAGTTGGCCAGTAAGTTGGCTTTCCGGTCGAATGAAAATCGCAATTATTTTCCATTCCTGCCTCATATAGCATTCGACCCTTTTGAGATATGCATCTTGAAGCCCAAAAGGTGTGCTTTGCATTAAAGTCGCCACCAACAATTAAGTTTGGGCTTAGCGACTTTATCAATGTCGTAAACTCACTCTTATCGATTTTGTAACGTGGAGGGCAATATATCGAAGAGATATTGAGAAGAATGTTTTTAGTTCTAACCTGAACACTACTCAATTGCATCGATTCTACCTCTATTTTCAGGCCTATTGAGTGTTCAATGCACTCTTTTATATATAACGATGATCCACCCCTTGCTTTATTTGAAGGATGAACAGCGTGGTAGTCAAGAAACCCGTGGATTTTAAGATTTGATTCATTTTTGGCATGCGTTTCTGATATCAAACATATGTCGATATCATTTAAATAGTGATTCGCATACCAAAGCGTACATTACCTATGTGTTATAAAAAACTATTTTTGGAGAAAGTCGCTTTTAAATACCGGAGCCATTTTTTTAACGACATAGTCGTGTTAATAAACAATTAGGTAGGTACCTTATATCTCAAATTATTAGATCCTTTTTAACCTTAAAGCAAATTCATGCGATCCCATTCAATGTAATTTAGTTTAGTTTTATTTGTCTTTATTTTGTTTTAAACTTTGTTACTCATATAAGTCTGTCACCTACACACGAACTCATTTTGTTATAAAGGAAACCTAATTAAAGTGTTGAGCTTTGTTTATCAGTTTATTTTGCAGTTTTCAATAATTTGTAATTATATACATAAATGTTTAAAATCAAGAATTTTAACAATTACAATTTTGTTTTTCAATTAAAGTAAAAGGCATACACGCTATAAGCTTCACATAAATGTTACAAGGAATTACCACTCAGTTTGAAAATATATAACATGCAACCATTTAAAAATCCATTTTCCAAAGAATATGCATGACATACTTACATACTCAACTCACTATGAGAACAAAAACAAGCACATTTTAATTTCCTGTAAACAAGTTTCTCTTTTAATCCGCATATATGGTTGCCAGTAGCAGCACAGTGGGTTAATTTATTTTTAAATTAAATTTTCAGGGATATTGTGTGAATGAGTTACAGAGATTGTTTGTTATTCTTCTAGCCGTGTTGATCCTTTTTAATGTGTAGCAACATTTACAACGTCTATCAAATGAAACCCAACAAATCCTACGAAAAAGACATTTGAACAGCATGAGTAAGTTTATTATTTTTTTTATTATTTTTATAGCTGCATCCCTTGCGGGCAGATTCATAGCAGAATAGCAGTGGATAAAATCTCGAATAATGGAAGACAGCTGTTTAAACTACCATCAACACATCAAAGGTCCCCTCAATCCCATAGCTTAAAAATATCTGCATTGAAATTATTTTCACATTTGGTGCATATGTACATAATGTATATATCATGCATGAAACAAGATTCTCAGAACAGTTAAGCAACAACATAATGTACATTTGTATACCTTAATTATACTTATTTAACACATGTATATTTTGAAAATAAAATGAACAAAGTTTTGAAAGCAAATAGTAAAACCTAATAAATGTTTAACCAGGAGATTGAATTGTGTTTATTTTTACCACAAAGCCACTACAATCAATATTCCAGGAACCCGGAAGACAAATAAAACCATTTTGTGGTAACGTATTTGGGGGATTCATGTTTGCAACAAGAACTTATTTTTTAAGTATTTAAGTACTATACATTTTAAGGTAGGTACTGGGTGTCAAAAAAAATATATTCCAAACTCCAGATCAAATCCTAGGGGGCTTAGATTACAACCTCTTCTTTTTACTTGTGATATAGGTACTACATTTATAGGATAACTTATGCATTCGAAAAAAAATTTTGAACTCGAGATTTTGATCAGATGAGATTTGTCATTACGATGATAGGGAAGACGTCAAAAATGGGTCTCACAATAAATTCTGTCCGTCTTTCTGTTTCTTTTTCATAAAAGGTTATTAGTGGTATCTCCCAAGGAACCATTTTTTATTTTTTATTTACTTTAAACCGGTTTTTCTGATTCCAATGGCCCTGAGTAATAGATCCAAGTCCAGCCTATAGTCGATTTTAACAAAAAATCCGTAGAAATAAAACTTCTTAATGCTTAGAAGCACCTCAAGCTAGATTCAATCATCTAATCAAAGCTCTTAGCAGATGAAGCTTGTGTTTTCTTCCTCGGATTTTTTGTTAAAATTGACTGTGTCTAGATTCGGATCTTTTACTCAGGGACAATAATTTTTTTTTTAAACAGAATCTTATAAAAGATATAAATAGGTTTCCTTTAACAAATTTCCATTTTTTTTTCGTATTTAAAAAAATGTTAAATTTGTTTTGAAAATCCAATATTTTGAAAACTACACAGTTGACTAACTCAGTAGTTAGGGATTTTTTTACAATCTCTAATATATTTTAAGAAAAAAATTTACTTTGTGGAAAAAATAACGGTACCTTCCATAAAAATTTTAAAAAAACCTTTAAAGAAAATACTTTTTATCTCAAAAATGGCTCCAACGATTTTTTATAAAACTTTCTACATATTTACGCTAAAATTAGTGAAACTATAAAAATTTGCACTTAGCAACTACTAATAAAGTACCTCTCATAGAATGTTTTTTATTTTGAATTTTCAAATTATCGGTTAAACGGATTTATAATATTTATTATATAAAAATTTCAAATTAGATTAAGATGACTTTCAAAAAAAAATTTGAATTTAAAAATAAGTTAAATTTTTTTTTTTTAATTTGATACCTACCTCAAACGGGTAAGCATTATTTTTTTGAAATTTTGTTTTTATATGTACATAAATATACACTGCATATACATATTGGTTCAATCATTTTGCCACACTATTCTTCTTCTCCCTAAATGTGTATAAATGGGACATATCCCCCTATCGCCTTACCTACATATATTGGAGGGCTATTTATTTACGCTCAGTTTGAGACATAAAACCAACTTGGAAAATGCACTGTTATTTTGATATGCTTCCTTGATCATACTCACTTAAAAAAAATATCCGAATTCTTGGCCATTTGAGGAGGGGGCAGGTGGGTATAATTTCTTCTTTTCACATTGAAATTATACCCACCTGCCCCATGATTGTCAAAACACTTATTTTTTATCCCACAAAACAAATTGTTGTAATTTTATTTCTCAGTACAAACTATTTCGAATGAAATTGAACAGTGGTTTGTTTTGGATTTTTTAATACTTTTTAAATATTTGGCATTTCGAATAACGCACTTTACTGTAGCCAAGTTCCAGTTAGCACCGTCTTTTTCATTGTTTTTGAAGCAAAGTGGTGAGATTTGGCTGCAGCTCTGATAATGGTTCATCTACCCGCTTTCGTAACAGGTTAGGTTAGGTTGGAAGGGGTGATAATACGGCAAGCCGCACCATCTCACTCGGATCTCGTAGGATCCATTGCGCTCCCCGGGGTGTAGGTGGTTAGTGAGGAGGGATAGGGAGGGAGTTAATAGGAAGTTTTAGGAGTTAGGGGCCTCCTTGAACCATCCTGAGTTCTGAATGAATTTCAGAATGTTCTTTAGTGGCAAGACAGAGATGTCGCCCAGTTCGTCGAAGAAATATTCTCCAAGGGCCTCTTTTCTGGTTCTAGCTAGGCTGGGGCATTCGCAAAGGAAGTGAGGGGAGCCCTCCTCTACCTCTTCATCATGACACCCTCTACATAAGTCCGATGAGCTGATGCCCATTCTGTTCAAGTGGGTTCCCATTGAGTTGTGGCCCGTAAGGACACCAACCATGAGAGATAATTGAGGCCTGCTTAGCTTGAGTAAGTAATCAGTTTTTTTCTTTGAAATATTTGGCCATAGATTTCTAGAAACCCGACAAGTGTCGATGGATGACCATCTGACATTTGCAGCCTCTAAGAAACTCTGGTGTATTCTACTTTTTTCTTGCTCCAGTGGCATGAGCACAGAGGCTTCGATTTGGCTCGGATCAAGAGATGAACCGCTTTTGGCCAGTTCATCCGCCATTTCGTTCCCGTGAATATCCCTATGTCCTGGAACCCATCTTAGGGTTACTGTGTTCGTTGCATTGAGTACTCTTAGCTCGTTCCGGCAACGGTCGACCAGTTTGGACTTTGTGGTGATTGAGCAAATGGCTTTAATTGCCGCCTGGCTGTCTATGAAAATATCAATATTGTTGTTTACTAATTCACATGAGGCAAGATGTTTCGCCGCTTCGCAAACTGCCAGTACTTCCGCTTGGAATACACTGCAAAAGTTTGGAAGCCTCAACGATCTATTTATGGATGGGTTATCTGAGTAGATGCCTGACCCAACCCCCTCCGAGGTTTTGGAACCGTCAGTAAAGACCGAAACATGATTTTCATTTATGACCCTGTTTTCATTCCAGAGTTCCCTGGTTGGAATATCTGTTATGGTTACTGGGTTGAAATCTATGTGCGGTGAAACGTAGTCTGTTTAAATGTCTATGTCTGTAAAATTCATCACAACAAAAACATAAATGTTAAAAAAGGAGCCAAGTTCTTATGTGTACAGGAAACCTGTGCGTAAAAAGTCTGCCAAAAAAAGTAATGAGATCTAAAATATATGCCAAGTTTTAAGTTCATGAATTTTAATATCAAATATCTTAAGAAGAGTAATATCGAAACAATTCCAAATCATGACAGAAATTTGGTAATTAATGATTACTGATTAATATTTGGTGGGTTCACTGGTCAAGTTTTCATACATTTTAAATGTGTGATTAAGTAAGTATTTAAGAGAAAACTTGCCAAGTAAATCCACCAAATTTTAATCAGTAATCATTAATTACCAAATTTCTGTCATGATTTGGAATTGTTTCGATATTACTCTTCTTAAGATATTTGATATTAAACTTCATGAACTTAAAACTTGGCATATATTTTAGATCTCATTACTTTTTTTGGCAGACTTTTTACGCACAGGTTTCCTGTACACATAAGAACTTGGCTCCTTTTTTAACATTTATGTTTTTGTTGTGATTTCACTCCTTTTTGCAAAGATTTATTTTGCCAGGTGAAAGTAAAGCCCTACCGCTCTACAAAGTTTCATAATTCTACGACAACCGAAATTGCCCCATACAAATAATAGCAATTCTGATGAAATGGGTCGATGGCACCACCCCCTGAATGGACAATTTCAAATTTTCGATTTTTTTTCTTTTCTAAGTACTCAAGTCCTACCGACCTACCAATTTTCATCGTTCTACAACAATCGGAAGTGCTCCATATAATTTATAAGAATTTTAAAGAATGTGGGTGGATGCCACGCCCCCTGAATGCAAAATTCCAATTTTTCAATTTTTTCTTTCTAAGGACTTTAAGCCCTACCGACCTACCAATTTTCATCGTTCTACAACAATCGGAAGTGCTTCATATAATTTATAAGAATATTTGAGAATATGGGTGGATGCCACGCCCCCTGAACTGAAACTTCCAATTTTTCGATTTTTTTCTTCTAAGTACTGCAAGGCCTATTGACCTACCAATTTTCATCTTTCTACAACAATCGGAAGAGCTCCATATAATTTATAAGAATTTTTAAGAATGTGGGTGGATACCACGCCCCCTGAATGCAAAATTCCAATTTTTCAATTTTTTTCTTTCTAAATACCTTAAGCCCTACCGACCTACCAATTTTCATTGTTCTACAACAATCGGAAGTGCTCCATATAATTTATAAGAATTTTTAAGAATGTGGGTGGATGCCACGCCCCCTGTATGGAAAATTCCAATTTTTCAATTTTTTTCTTTCTAAATACATCAAACCCGACCGACTTACCAATTTTCATTGTTCTACAACAATCGGAAAGGCTCTATATAATTTATAGAATATTTAAGAAAGTGGGTGGATGCCACGCCCCCTGAATAGAAAATTGCAGATTTTCGATTTTTTCCTTTGTATGTACCACAAGGCCTACCGTTATGCGAAATTTCAAGTTTCTACGATGTCGGGAAGTGCTCCATAATTTTGATGATCTGTCAGTGAGTCAGTCAGTCAGTGAGTCAGTGAGTCAGTCAGTTACGGTTTTTGCGATTTTTGAAGTCCAATATCTTGGGAACTACTAATGCCAAAGAGTTGAAATTTGGTGAGCCACCTGTGTTTGATCAGTTCAGCAAATACTCCGAATTTGAAGTTTCTGACTTTATTGGTACTGAAGTTAGAGGGGGGTTGAAAATCGCCTGAGTTTGTTCCTGTAAAAAGGGTGTAGTGCCGCGAACTTGGCTGGGCACTACCGTGCCCTTTGATTATAGTTCTGTGACCGTAGAGGCCCTTTTTCCAATTTTTACATTGGTGAAGTCTTAAAGCACTTTTGGCCGCCAACTCTTTCGTGAACAGATCGAGTGGGGCAAGTGAAAGGAAAGTTTCAAGGGCAGCCGTTGGTGTGGTCCTGATAGCACTGGTTGTACCAATACACGCTAGTCTTTGAATTTTAGTCATGGTTTTTAGATTGGTTTCCTTATCTAAGGCTGGCCACCAGACCATGCATGCGTACGTTAGAATTGGCCTTATAATGGCTGTGTACATCCAATGAATGGTTCTGGGGCTGGGACCCCATCTTTTACCAAAAATTCTGCTGCAAGTGTAGAAAGCTATTGAGGCTTTTCTTTCTCTTTCTTTAATATTTTCTTTCCAGTTTAGTTTACGATCGAGAACAACGCCAAGATATTTGGCAGTACCCGAAACCTGTAACGGTATTCCGTTAATGGTTGGCGGGTTTATGTTTGGAATATTACGTTTCCTTGTAAACAGCACCAGTTCTGTCTTCAGTGGGTTAACATTGAGGCCACAACTACTGGCCCAATTTTTGAGCTTGTCCAGGGACGTTTGTAGGAGCTCGCTCAGAGTGGGAACAAATTTTCCAGAGGCCAATAACACAATGTCATCGGCATATGCAACTACCTTGATGCCGCCCAGATTTAGTTTAACTAAGATCTGGTTGACGACAAGGAGCCAAAGCAAAGGAGAAAGTACTCCACCCTGTGGAGTGCCCCTACTTGTCCTAACTCTTATCTTGCTGTCACCCATTTCTGCATTAATGAGTCTCGTTTGAAGCATGAAATCAATCCAGTTTATCAATGATGGATCGATGCTGACGGAGTTTAGGGCTTGTCGAATTGCACCGTTATCAACATTATTGAAGGCCCCTTCTATGTCAAGGAATGCTGCTAAAGTGAATTCCTTGAAGTGTATCGACTTCTCAATCGTACCAACCACTTCATGAAGTGCTGTCTCGTAACCACTGGGTAATGATTTCCTTTTATTACTTTCCCATAGCCACCCTCATTTTGCAAATTATTGCGTACCATTTTTTGGCTTCTACCATATTTTTCCTTGGATATCCCGATGTTTTAGAAATAATGCACTGTACGCTTCGAATTGCCCTTTTTCTACCTCAATCCAGGGCTTTCCACAACCCATTTTAAAACAAATTGTTAAAAACAATTCCAACTACCGATTGGCAAACAAAAAAGAACGATTAGCTAAACTCAGTTTGACGTAAACTTAAATCATTGGTAGTGAACCTATTCAAGTGACGCGAAAAAATCGGATAATTTTTTTAGTGAGTATGATCAAAGTAGTATATCAAAATAACAGTGCATTTTCCAAGTTGGTTTTATGTCTCAAACTGAGCGTAAATAAATGGCCCTCCAATATATGTAAGGCATAGGGGGATATGTCCAATACATATTAAGGGAGAAGAAGAGTAGTGTGGCAAAATGATTGAACCTATTCAAATGGCCGGCAGTGTATACTTAAGATTTTCATACCAAAATTTTTCCTTAAAAATGTTTCAATAATTTTGTACATACATAAAAATTATTTAAAAAAAAACCGCTCTAACGATTTTAAACTTTTTTTTTCCATACGATCATATTCAATCAAGAATTGAGATGAAGAAGACATTCTTTTTATTCACCTCAAACTTTCAAAGGAGTTGATTTAGATAGTTTAAATAGGTATCGTATTTCATGCTTCTGAACATTTTTTTCTCATAATTTCCATGTTTTTATATACAATTTTCTTAAACCCTCAGCGTCTTGAATATGAGACCGAGTACGTGCAACCCAGTCGTGCATTTTTTTCGAAAAACTTCTATATTGAATCGGTTTTTTGGTTTCATTCTGCTTAAAAAAAAACATTAGCTTGAGGTTTGGTGGAAGGGTTGGGGTGTGGATGTTTTGTTTAGTTTAAACCTGGTAGATGGCAACCGTCCTGTCGTCCTAGGGGCAGTGGCAAAACATATTGTCTATACACAACAACTTTTTTCACCGTGAAATTATATATGCTTTACTGAATTCGATACAAAGGAGAATGGGCATTTTTGGGCGTTAGCGGCCATTAACGAAACTAGTGTCAAACTAGTGTCAAAAGCAACTTTCACTATGAGCGTTTCATTGCATTTCATTTAGAAAAGAAGATATTTACATATTTCAATGTAAATATAATGCGATTGCATCGAGCAACATCGCAAAGAAATTATATTATTGGTGCGTGTAATGCTGTATCCTTACTTCAAAAGATCTCGTGACACTGTAGCAGTTTGTTTTGGGAGATTTCAGAGCTTCTTAATATCCCGTTACGATTTTAAACAGAGCCAGTACGATGTACGAATCTGAAAATCTTTTTCAAATATTTTTTTAGCATATTTTAATCAGGATTAAAACCTCATGTTTGTAGGCTTTAAAGTAAGAGGCTGGCTGATTAACGCTTTTTAAACACCAACGCATGATAGCGTAAACACATCAACATTTGTATATATTAGTTATGACCATTTAAAACGACTAAATCACTTGGTGGGCTATGATGCTCGAAAAAATATGAATAGGCAAATGGCAACGTTCCAAAGTATCAGTAGTATTGACCCTTTTTTGACGAAAGCCAAACGGAGGACATTCGATTACACGCAACGGAATCAAGTCCGATTTAGAGCTTGTATATATGCAGTAAGCAGTATGCATTTTGTTTATGCATACAAACATACATTTTTTAAAAATACTATGAAGATTGTTATATGAATATGATATAACTAAAAATGTACTTATTGATGATGTTATTTGGCCATTTTTGTACATAAAATATTCTTGAGACCCTTTAGATTTCTTATTGCACTCTGCTTACCTATTTTTGCATTGATCAGAAGCCAGAATACTTAGTAAAACTTTATTGAAGTGTTAAAACAAAAATGCATTCTTTCGTTTCTGAGGTACACCACAATGAAAAAATTTCTGCACGATTGTAGGACTAAACCACATTCAAAAATAACAAAACCATTCTTGGCCGCTCACGCCCATTTTTCATACAAATTTGCCAATTCTCCTTTAAATCAAACTTTTTCGTATAAGGTTTTGATTATTTATATTCTCTCAGGTGTAAAGTATCTACGCGCTTAATTTCTTTCCCATATACTTTACCATACCGAACCAAATTCCTGGCCGTATCACTTTTCGCTCCAAAACAATTTTCATTCTTTCTTGGACAAACAATGTTCACTTAAAGTTCCTATAGCTAGTATCATCCATTTCCTTTTAATTGACTTATAATATCCGCTCAAAATGAACATTTTTCTATCGTCACGTCCCAAAAAAAGAAACCACCCCTCTTTGTTATTTTACTTCAATAACCATTTCCTTTAAATTGCCTACTCTATTAGGTGCCAACTGAATAATGTTTTAGGAAGAAATGAGCTAGTTTTTTGTATACCCAATAAATTATACAAGAAAAAAGTTTCCGTTCGAAAAAATTCTTTAATTAGAGACATTGATAGATTACCTACTGACCAGAAAAGTTATTTTCAGATTATGGATTGGAGAAATCTAATTATTGCTTTGCATAACTTCCTGAAATTATCAAGGAATGTTATTCAAAAATATAATTAAAAAAGAAAAATCTTACAAACAAAAAAAGTAAAAATGTAGTGTTTCCAAAATTTCATTGCTCCATCTAGTTTCACAAAGTTGCAAATGCTAGGAATTTATAGGATTACTTGGGTCTATTAAAATAGTTGAACACTTTTAAAAATACATTCAGATTCTATTGGGACGTAAGGTAAGCAAGGTCTTCTTAACTTATATATGAAAATAAAAGTACCTAGCGCATGTTTTAAGAATTCAACGACTTTATTGTATAAAAAGTTGTCAATAGTATAAAAAAATTCTTTCGGTTTATTTAAATTAAATGCACGACTCGGTCGCACGTACTTGCTCTTATGTTCAAGACACTGTGGGCTTAAGAAAATTGTATATAAAAACATGGAAATTATGAGAGAAAAAAGTACATAGAGAAGCATGAAATACGCCATTTAAATTGGATAAAACAACTCTTTTGACAGTTTGATGTGGAAAAAAAAGAACGCCATCTTAATTCTTGATTTAATATGATTGTATGAGAAAAAAAAATTTTAAATCGTTGGAGCGGTTTTTAAAAAAATTATTTTTTATATATAAAATTCTTAAAACATTTTAAAGAATAAATTTTGGTATGCAAATCTAAAGTATATATTTATGTGTATATAAAAACAAAATTTGAAAAAAAAAATTGTCAACCCGTTTTTGAGATATCGAACTTTCAAAAAAAAAGTTTGAAACTTTTTTTAAAAATCCAAAAACTTTTTTTTTTGAAAATTTTTGTTGTACATTAATAATGAAAATATATCGATTCCGATTGAAATAAAACACTTCGTTTAAAAAGGCGTCTGCCGTTCACAAAAGTTTATTCAGAAGTAAAAATCAGTTAATTCAAATATAGATTGGAAGAAGAGAAAATATAAAAAGAAGGACAGATATATAGAAGATAGAAAGATACAAAAATAGAATGTATCTGTTGAGCGAATAACCCGTGTTGCCAATGACAGTTTTAATTGGTAGTAACAACACCCCCTCTCAACGCGGGTTGCTGTTCTCCTATTCCAAGTCCTTGAATGCATTTTCGGTGGGATGGTCCAAATAAGCCTTTAGTGAGGACGTCAGCTATCATCTCCGCTGTTGGTAAGTATTGTACTTCTATTTCGCCTTTCTCAAAAACTTCTCTTATATAGTGATGTCGAATGTCGACGTGTTTAGTCCTTGAGTGAAATGTAGGATTTTTCATTAATTTTTGCGCTCCTTGATTGTCACAGTAAACAATAGTTGGCTTCGCGTCTTGATCCAAGAAACCAAGTTCTTTTAATAGGTTTCGCAAGTAAATAGTTTCCTTAGCAGCTTCCGTTAGAGCCATGTACTCTGCTTCGGTGCTTGAGAGAGCTACAGACTTCTGCTTTCTTGACTCCCATGTAACGGCAGCGTTGGCTAAAACAAACGCAAATCCAGTATATGATTTTCGATCATCAATATTTCCGCCCCAGTCTGAGTCGACGTACCCAAACAGTTGTGGTTTATTGGATTTCCTGTATACAAGTCCAAGATTTTGAGTCCCTTGTAAATATCTAAGCACCCGCTTAGCAGCTTTCCAGTGTTCTTGTCCTGGATCGGAATTGTACTGGCTTAGCACACTGACAGTATGCGCGATGTCTGGACGTGTTGAAACAGCAAGGTACATTAGTGAACCGATTAATGAAGAATACGGTGTATTTTCCATTTCAGATTTTTCTTTTTCAGTTTTCGGTCCCATCTGTTTGCTAAGCTTAACGTTTCCATCTAACGGGGTTGCCATAACTTTAGATTCATTCATGCCATAGTCAAGTAATATATTTTGTATGTATTTGGACTGGTTCATAGTTACAGTATTTTTAGAAATATTTTGGTTAAATTCAATACCAAGGCAATAATGCAACTTACCGAGGTCTTTCATTTTGAATTCTTGCGACATTTGATTTTTCAGTTCTTCATATGCATTCAAATTATTTGTCGCGATGATAAAGTCATCCACGTAGATAACAACAACCATGTAAGTGTCTTCGGTCTCCATCAAATATATACATTTTTCTGTATTTAGCGGTTTCAGCCCCAGTTCCAAAAGTTTCTGCTCCAGCTTGATGTACCATCTTCTTCCAGATTGCTTCAATCCGTACAGTGCCCTTTTAAGAGAGCAAACAAGATGTTCTTCACCAGGTTTAACAAAACCTTCAGCCTGTTCCATAAATAATTCTTCTTCAAGATCTCCGTTTATGTAGGCCATCTCAACGTCTAATTGAAAAAGTAATAGGTCAAACTCTGCTGCTAACGCCATGAGAATTCGAATCGAGCTTTGTCTAGCTACAGGTGCAAATGTCTCCTGGAAGTCGATACCCGGTTGTTGGGAGCAGCCTTTTGCTACTAATCGAGCCTTGTGTCTCTCGACACTTCCATCAGCATTGAATTTGGTTCTTAATACCCACCTGCAGCCTATGACTTTCTTGTTTTTCGGACGTTCGGTGAGTTCCCAAGCTTTTATGTCACGAAGGGCATTAAACTCTAACTCCATCGCTGCTCTCCACTCGCAAGAATTGGGTCCTTCCATTGCTTCCTTCAATGTTGGGTTGATAAGAACGTTGACCTGGTTTGCTTCTTCTGCTTGTCCAGCTTCTGGTTTTAGTTTCGCCTCAAGCATACAAAATAATTTGCGGGGTCTACCCCTTCGGCCAGTTCTTTCAAGTTTTGGTCTTCCAGGCCCCCTCTTAAGTGGAGTTTCTCGTACATCGCAATCCGTTTCGTTCTTTTGATCATAGTCGACACTTTCATCATTAAAAACTTTTAGTTCACTGTTTTGTATGTCATGTTTATTTGTATTTTCAGTATTGTCTATGTATTTATAATTTTCAGTTTTTGTTTCTAAAGGTTTCTCAAAATTAAAAATAGTTTCAAATTCTTTTAGTTCTATATTATTTTTTACTACTTCATTACATAGAGAACTCTCAATAAATTTAACATCTCTACTGACAATTACCTTTTTTCTTTCTGGATCCCATAGGCGGTAAGCTTTTGATGTAGTTGAATACCCTATGAATGTGCATTCTGTGGATCTTGATTCAAATTTGCCCTTGTTCGGTTTTTTGTTAAGAGCAAATGCTTTACAACCAAAAGCTTTAAAGTGCGACACGTCCGGCTTATGTCCATATCTGACTTCAAAAGGTGTCATATTGTTGAGTTTCTTGGTTGGACATCGATTTCGTATATACGCAGCTGTGGCAATAGCTTCACCCCAGAAGCTCGGTGCAAGATTTGATTGCAGCAACATACACCTTGCCATTTCGACCAGGGTCCTATTCATCCTTTCTGCAGTCCCATTTTGCTGAGGTGTATGCGCTACAGTGTGTTCCCTTTTTATTCCAGCTTGTAATATGAACTTTGTAAAATCTGGTCCACAATACTCAAGTCCATTGTCTGTCCGTAATGTTTTAATTTTTTGTTCCGTCAGGTTTTCAGCTAAATTCTTGTAGTTTATGAATGCTTCCTTGACATCGCTTTTTGCTTTCAGAAAAACTAACATCAACAAATCTTGAAAAATCATCCACGAATGTTGCGAAATATGAAGCACCGCCGAGTGTTGTTGTTCGCATTGGACCACACACGTCGGAGTGAACCAACTCCAACAATTTTTTGGTACTTGTCTGCGATTGTTTTGGAAAGGGCTCAGCACTTTGTTTCCCTCGAATACAAATCTCGCATACCGATAATTGACCAGCAGGTAAATGTGGGATACCTTTGACCATGTTTTTGGCGATAATCTTCTTCAGGTCTTTTTCATTAAGGTGACCATACCGCTGATGCCATTCGTCCAGGTGGCTAAGTTTGTCACTGGCAGCTGATGTTGACTCGGAACTAGGTTCGATAAAATAAAGATCCCCCTTACGTGCCGCTTTTAAAATTATCTTGTTTTCACTATTTTTGAAGACTGCATCATTTTGGTCAAAATGAATCTTGTACCCTTGTGAGACTGTTTTTGCGATAGATAGAAGATTTGTCTTTAGCTCAGGGACATATAAAACGTTATCCAAACGAATGGTTCTTGTATTATTTTCGCATTTTACATTTAAACGAATAGTACCCTTTCCAAGAATATCTGTGGTTTTATCAACCGCAAGTCGCACGGTTTGATTTTGTATTTTAGTAAAATCCACAAATTGTTGTCTATCATGACACATATGAGAAGTCGCCCCACTGTCGATGCACCAGTCAGTGCCCATCGAAATTAAACCAGCCTGAAGTGCGATACCAAGAGATACTTTTTCGGGGTTATTTTCGTTTTCAACGACTGTAAAAGCGTCTTCCTCGGCGTTTGATACGCTCTGCTTATTTGACCTGCCTTTGCTCCAACAATCCGCTGCCTTGTGCCCAGCCTTTTTGCAAAAATTACATTTGTATGATTTTCTGTTGCTTGCACTTCCGGATGGCTTGTTTGCAAATGTTTGTGGGTCAGTCTTTCGCTGAAAATGTCGATTTTGTTTGCCATACTTTACAAAGAATGCATCTGCGTCCTGTTGCTGCTGTTTAACTTGACTTGATTTTTCTTTTCTGGCACCAAATTCCTCCAAGAGTTTTATTTTCAGTGCTTCAGGAGTTGGCAATTCGTCTCGCGCCTCTATAGCACAACGAAAATTTTCATAACTCTCTGGGATGCTGTACAATAGAAGAATGGTAAGCAGGTCTTCAGCTATACCAATATCCATCTCAGCCAACTCGTCGATCGTGCCAAAAAAATTGTGGAGGTGCTCCATCATGCTTTCCCCATCTCTCATTTTTGTAAATAGTAATTGCTTCAGTAAAGTGGCTTTACGTGCCGGTCCTTTTGAGTGATAAACTTCATCGAGTTTCACCCAAACATTATTTGAGGTACAGCAATGTTTTATGTGGCAAAGTTCGGATGGCGACATCGCCAGTATAATGTCTGCTCGTGCCTTTTGATCGGCAACTACCCAGGAATTAATTTCAGTTGCATTACTTACTGTGCCATCTTCAGCCTGTATAGGCTCTGGTTTTTGGTTCGTCCCGTTGACGTAATCCCAGTGGTCATTTTTTACCAGGATAGCACATATTTGTAGCTTCCAAGTATCGAAATTATCTTTACGGAGTTTTTCTATGTGAACAGCGTGGCCCGACATGGTTTAAATCTAGAACAATCTACGACGAATTTCTATGTCTGATTTTCTTGCGAAATAAACTAAACTGATTTATTTAAAAAACGATTAACTATATAATACTGTGCAGTTTGGGTCTGGGCCCATAACCTGTTGTACATTAATAATGAAAATATATCGATTCCGATTGAAATAAAACACTTCGTTTAAAAAGGCGTCTGCCGTTCACAAAAGTTTATTCAGAAGTAAAAATCAGTTAATTCAAATATAGATTGGAAGAAGAGAAAATATAAAAAGAAGGACAGATATATAGAAGATAGAAAGATACAAAAATAGAATGTATCTGTTGAGCGAATAACCCGTGTTGCCAATGACAGTTTTAATTGGTAGTAACAACAATTTTGATATGCAATATTATTTGATTTTATCTGAATTTTGTATATAAAAAAATTCATCTAAATCCGTTAAGCCGATAACGATAAAATTCAAAATAAAAAAATACGTTCTATGAGAGGTACTATTAATAGTTGCTAAGTGCAAAATTTTATAATTTTTGGTAGTAGATCGTACTAATTTTAGTATATAGAAAAAGTTTAATCAAAAGAAGTCGTTTTAGAGAAAAAAATATTTTCCTTTGCGGTTTTTTCACTTTCGTATGGAAGGTACCGTTATTTTTCCATAAATGTAAAAATATTTTAGAGAGTACTAAAAAATTCTTTAATATCGAGTTTCAAAAAATCGATAATGTCGTTTTCGAAATATTTGATTTTCCAAAAAAAAATTAGAAACATTTTTTAAAGATCCAAAAAATATTTTTTCAAAAATTTTGGTACACAAAATTGTTCATATTTCTTAGAGTGTAAAAAAAATAATCGAAATCGGTCATACTATTTTGACGAAAATCAAAAAATGGTTCCTTGGCATTTTTGAAAAATGGTTTTCCACCCAAAGAAAGTCCTTACTAAAATAAATTTATTGAATTTTTTTAAAGAAAAGTTGTCG
The DNA here is from genome assembly GCA_963921185.1 of Dasysyrphus tricinctus. Lineage (NCBI taxonomy): Eukaryota > Metazoa > Arthropoda > Insecta > Diptera > Syrphidae > Dasysyrphus > Dasysyrphus tricinctus. Next base: position 128,907,519 of record OY992532.1, read on the forward strand.
AGCCGTTTTTGAAAAAAATACGATTATGTAAAATTGCCAAAAAAATTGTATGGCAGGTGCCGTTAATTTTGATTAAAAAAAAAAAAAAAATGAAAAAAAACGTGTGGGCATAATCACCAAAAACCACTATGTACCCAGTTTGAAGAAAATCGATCAAGCCGTTTAGGCTGTAGACGAACAGACAGACAGACAGACAGAATTGTGCCACCCACTTTTTTGGTGTTCTCTATCATCGTAATATCATGTTTGATTGTTATCTCAAAATTTTTGTTTGCACGAATCCAAAACTATATTACCTATAATCGCAAGTAAAAATAATCCGTCTTGATTAATATCAGTGTTTCTCGTTCTGGTAGTCTTTAGACTTTAGATAAACTTTTCGGGTTGGTGATGTTTGTCCAAGGCCAATAATCCCCAAATAAAAATCCCTAAAAATATAATCACCAAGTTAATACCTAGTAAAGAAAAAATCACCAAGACATAATTTATTGAAACAAAAATATCCCCAAGAGAAAATCCTAAAAATAAGGTTAGCTATAAAATCGCGAGATTTTCTACTTGCTTATCACTGATTCACTACTTGCACATCTTAGATACTTCTGGCATTTTCTCTTTGCCAGTTCAAATATCTTTGTCATTTTTAAAAACATTTTAGGAGTTTCTTATTTCATGAAATATAAAAAAATGCTTTACGGTGCTTTTTAAGGGATCAAGAACAGGACACGCTCATTGAAAAAAAGAACATATCGTTGCTAATCAACATTTAGTCGCCTGAGAATTTGCTTGTCTAATACACACCTTTTGCCGGTTTTGAGTTTGGATTGGATTCTATGGAAGTTTGGTATGCTCTTTTATAATCTGTGATCATGATTTGTGCTATATCCTTCCAGTCCTTGGATATTAAACTTCGATTTTGTCCCATATCTAAGAAAATCAACGTTTTCCAGCATTGATTTGTACCATAAACCATTTTTACTTGCGATTATAGGTACTATAAGGCAAGTTTTGGATTCGTGCAAAAACAAATTTTGAGATAACAATCAAACATGATATTACGATGATAGAGAACACCAAAAAAGTGGGTTGCACAATTCTGTCTGTCTGTCTGTCTGTTCGTCTACAGCCTAAACGGCTCGATCGATTTTCTTCAAACTTGGTACATAATGGTTTTTGGTGATTCTGCCGACAAATTTTTTCATTTGTTTTTTAGAACCAAAAATAACGGTACCTGTCATACATTTTTTTTTTGGCAAATTTACATAATCGTATTTTTCCCAAAAACGGCTCGACAACTTTTCTTAAAAAAAATTCAATAAATTTATTTTAGTAAAGACTTTCTTTGGGTGGAAAACCATTTTTCAAAAATGGTTAGTAATGGTACCTTCCAACGAACCATTTTTTTAATTTTTGATTTTCTTCAAAATGGTATGACCGATTTCAATTATTTTTTTATACAAAAGCTTCCAAAAAATGTTAATAGTTTTGTGTTCCAACATTTTTGAAAAATTATTTTTTGGATTTTTAAAAAATATTTCAAATTTTTTTTTGGAAAATCAAATATTTCGAAAACGGCATCATCGATTTTTTTGAAACTCGATATTTAAGACTTTTTAGTACTCTCTAAAATATTTTTAGAAAAAATTTTACATTTATGAAAAAATAACGGTACCTTCCATACAAAAGTGAAAAAACCGCAAAGGAAAATATTTTCTTGCTTGAAAACGACTCCTACGATTTTGATTAAACTTTTTTCATATACTTAAATTAGTATGCGATCTACCATCAAAAATTGTAAAATTTTACACAGGGCAACTATTAGTAGTACCTGTCATAGAACGTATTTTTTTATTTTGAGTTTTCTCGTTATTAGCTTGACGGATTTAAATTATTTTTTTTATATACAAATTTCAGATAAGATTAAATAATATTGCATATCAAAATTTTCAAAAATATAGTTTTTGGATTTTTAAAAAAAGTTTCAAACTTTTTTTTTGAAAATTCGATATCTCAAAAACGGGCTGACAATTTTTTTTTAAATTTTGTTTTTATATACACATAAATATATAGTTAAAATCTGCATGCCAAAATTTTTTCATAAAAATGTTTTAAGAATTTTATATATCAAAAATTAATTAAAAAAAAAAACCGCTCCAACGATTTTAAATTTTTTTTTTCCAATACAATAATATTCCATCATGAACTAAGATGGCATACTTTTTTTTTACCTCAAACTGTCAAAAGAGTTGTTTTAGCTAATATAAATGTCGTATTTCATGCTTCTCTACATTTTCCTCTCATAAATTCCATGTTTGTATATACAATTTTCTTAAACTCGCAGTATCTTGAACATAAGAGCAAGTACGTGCGACCCAGTCGTGCATTTTATTTTCTTGTGTTTTTGACTAATTTTCCAAACTTTTTTGACTGACTTATAACGCCTAGGTTTTTTGTACATAATTATAAGATTTTGGCTCTTTTTTAAACATTTATGTTTTTGTTGTGACTTCACTTCTTTTTTCAAAGATTTTATTTTGCCAGGTGAAAATCAAGCACGACTGCTATACAATGTTTCATAATTCTACGACAGCCGAAAGTGCAGAAGTGCTCCATATAAATATGATAGCAATTCTGAGAAAGTGGGTGGATGCTACGCCCCTGAATGGAAAATCTCAATTTTCATTTTTCTCTTTGTATATGCTCTTTAAGTCATACCGTAGTATAACCGTACCAAACCGTACTAATTCGCATAGTTCTACAACAATCAGAAGTGCTCCATATAATTTAAAAGAGTTTTTGAGAAAGTGGGTGGAAGCCAAGCCCCCTGAATAGAAAATTGCAGATTTTCAATTTTTTCCTTTGTATGCTCTACTCTACAGTACCTTATGAAGTTTCAAGTTTCTACGATGTCTAGAAGTGCTCCAAGATGTTGATGATCTATCAGTGCGTCAGTGAGTAAGTCAGTTACGGTTTTTGTGATTTTCGAAGTCCTATATCTCGAAAATTACTAAGGCTTAAGGGTTAACTTTGAAGAGCCACCTATGGTTGGTTAGTTGTTCAGCAAATGCTGCGTGTTTGAAGTTTCTGACTTTATTGGTGTTGAAGTCAGAGAGGGGAGTCAGAATCGCCTGAGTTTGTTCATGTAAAAAGGGTGTAGTGCCGCGAACTTGGCTAGGGTCTTCCGTTCTCCTTCATAGTTTAAAGTTACTAACACTAATTTTTTTAATAAATAATCATCATCATCATCATCATCATCATCATATAAATAAAATCGTAACTCGATATACGCGTTGTCCTCGCATCACGCAGAAACTATTGGGTATATTGAAATGCAGTTTTTTGTAAATTGTTTTTATTAGCCTTGTGGTCGTTATAGGATATATTTTATAAAAATTCAAGCTCAAGAAGGTACTCAAATGCATCATAATGATTAAAAATTCACTCAAATATGAATATAAAAATAAATGATATCTGCTTCATTGGGAAAAATATATTTGTATGAAAATTATTTTAGCTGTCAGAATTTTTAAATTTCAAAAAACAATTTCTTTTTTGTATTCAAGACGTTTTGTCCATGTTTATGGACGGTCGAGCTCGGCAACACGACAAAATTCATGTTGCATTTCTGCTGGCAAATACTGCCGGATCAACAGTTTTCCACTTTAAATGAAGCGTGGGTGCTTGCTCTCTACAGTGAGAGCATATTTTACCAAAAAAGGACGTTAATAGTACCATTTTTTAACAATTATAGTTTTTGGCAGTGCTGCAGAATGTTTACATCTACGAACTCGAGGGACATCATCAGGTATAAACGTGCCATAGAAAAGGTTGTTAGCTACTTCATTTCATTACTAAGCCACTAAGCTCAAAGCCATGGAGTTTGAGAGATATTCGGCCTCAAAACACCACAAAACATCTACCTCTCGAACCCATGTCTTACAGCTCAACAGCCATTTTCAACAATATGAAGTACATGCTATAACCTATCAACGATGTACCACACATTGATGTGGAGAAGTAAGAAAAAGTCAAAATAATGCTCAGTTGCTTGCATTTCTGTTTTTTTCGGTGTTTTAGGCCGAATATCTCTCGAATACAATGGTTAAGAGCTAAACGGCTATATAATAAAAGTAGTTACACGTAATATCCTTTTCAATGACGAATGGCATATTTTTGTCGAGTAGGTAGACCGGCGCGTCGCGGCGCACCAATGGCATTACTGTTCTACTTGCCTTTTTTGATGCCAAATATCCATCGAGCCAATATGTTTTATAAATAAACGGCCATATTACAAAATGAAGTGTACGTAATATAATCACATTTTCAAAGTCGTTTGATACTATGCTGTTGAGTAGGTGGACCAGGGCCAGCGCCAAAGGAGAAACTGCATTCGATTCGCCGTTTTTGATGCCACATATCTGATGGATAACACTACTTACAACGTAACGGCCATATAACAAAATGAACAAAATAAACTTTTCAACTATGAATGACGTGTAGAGTCGTTGGACCACTTTTTCAATTTAAAATTTTATACAAAAATGTAGTCAAATATATGAAGGTATAGTAAAACCTTTAGACCGTTATTTCAAATATTTAAATATTTTAACATTACAGACATCAACTATTGTCGTTTGATTGTAGGCCGTGGAAAATAAATATTTCAAAATTTAATCGCGGACAAAGTCGCGGGCATCGGCTAGTAAATAAATAAATTTGTTGCTCAAAAATTATTTTTCCTCTTTAAAACCAATAATATATTCACTTTTTTCTTGTCAAATTTTATTTAGAATGAAAACGTCAAATAAATCTCCTTTTCTTTGGTGAAAATACTTCAAGATTCATTTTAAATCTCTTGCCTTTAATCCTGGACTATCTTTTGGTGAAAACTAGTATTGGTAAGAAAATATTCAGTTCTTAATTTACCCCCGCATCGACTAATACATAGGAGATGAAAATAAAAATTTCTTAGTTTATAGCCGACTTAGGCCCATCATCATCATCATATAAATAAAATCGTAACTCGATATACGCGTTGTCCTCGCATCACGCAGAAACTATTGGGTATATTGAGATAGGGTTTTTTATAATTTGTTTTTATTAAGTCAGTGGTCATTATAGGATATATTTTATAAAAATTCAAGCTCAAGAAGGTACTCAAATGCATCATAATGATTAAAAATTCACTCAAATATAAATGTAAACCAAATAATTTCTGCTTCATTGGGAAATATTTACATAGGGTGAGTCGGTGTAATATGCCACACTTAACAGTAAACAATTGAAATTAAATAGTAAATGACAAGTTAAGTAAAAGATTCTCTTAGGTTCGTTAGGTTGTTGTTTTATTTAATAAATAAAAGAATAAAAACATAACTTTAATACTTTTAATTCATAGCAAATTAAGTTTTTAAAAAACCTTAAAAAGTGGCATTTTACCCACACGTGAGGGTAATATGCCACTTCTGAAGGGGTGAAATGCCAGCAAACATTAAATATGGCATTTAATCGATAGGAATAATTGGGCAGATTCCATTTTGGAGACAGTCCTCGTGCATCCATTTGTGATAGTTGGAGCATTGCACCCAGTCACATCTTTCAAGCATTCTTGTTTCTAAAAGAAATTAAAATCAAAGGGGTAATATGCCACTTAAGTGGGTAAAATGCCAGTTGGTACGAAACAAACGTGGCATTTTACCCCAAAACGTGAAAAAATATAAAAGTATCCCTGAACGAAAACTAACGGAACATATCAAGTCTAGGCACAAACAAACATTAAGTACACAAAACTAGCCTTACCTTCTTGGAAGAAACCTTCGTATATCGCACTAAAAAACACAAAAAAAACCCGGTTTTAATCGCACTCAATTTAATAAAAACACACTTGAATTTAAACTTTCATGAATATTTTTCAAACCAAACTGCCTAATAACTTTCGCATCCGTTTGCCCAGAAAACTTAGCGTAACTGAGCGAATTGCAATGTCAGCGTTGCCAACATCAACTTAGAACTGCAATATATTGAAAGGTGGCATATTACCCTCACTGGCATATTCGACCGACTTACCCTATGTAAAAATTATTTGAGTTGTCAGAATTTTTAAATTTATGTAAAAAAAAAGCGGTTATAGTATGAACATTAATATATGCATGTACAAACATACATAAGAAACATGGTGTACTCGTAAGCATCGAACTTAAATTGGATTGATACTGCATTTTAGTGAGTATAGAAGTTGTAAAAAGTTGAGTTTTGATGTCAAAAAATATAAAAAATATGTTTTCTGTGTTCTGTTTAAAATCCGGACAGTTTCTAATGTATATTTTGGAAAAAGACGAAAAGCATGGGGCTCAAGAAATATTCGGTTCTAAGCACTGACAAAAAAAAACAAAAATGCAACTAAGCATTTGGATACTACCCTACCTACTCAACATCAATCTGTCGTACGTTCGCTAAAAAGGTTTTTGCATGTAAGTACATAATTTTGTCATCTAAATAGCTGTTGAGCTGTTGACCATGGGGTTTGAGAGATATTCTGCACCAAAAATGGCCAAGTGTTTAACATCGTCAACCAAATAGTTAAGAGCTAAACAGCCATGGAATGAAATAAAGTATACGCAATGATATTTGACACATTGGTGTTGAGAAGGTAGACCATCAGCGCCCACTGCAGAATTTCATTACTGTTCTATTTGCCGTTTTTGATGCCAAATATCTCTTGAATTCCACTTAATATATATGAGAAGTATATAGGTATTATCCTTTTCAACGATGTATATGGTCACGGCCACGGTCTGATAAGGTGACATTTATACAAGGTTATCTCTATAACTCGAAAAACAGCTATACAAAGCTTGACATTTTTCATATGCGTATGATAAGGATTGCCGTATGTCTCACATTCTGTACGCACAATATTTTTTGATATCTTTTTAGTTTTCGAATTACGGCCATTCAAAGTGGCTAATAACGTTACATTCCACTTCCAAAATTATGTAACGTTATTAGCCACTTTGAAAGGCTTCTTGCAGGGCCCTACCATAGGCATATAAAATAAAGTTTTGCTTTGCATAGTTATGTTTCGAATTATGGGCAAAAAATATGTAGAAATGTTACAATATCAATCCGTGGTCTTGACTATATGTATGACCAAGGGCTACGCAAGGGGGGGACAGATAATTTGAATATATATGTATATATAAACAAAATTTCTGTACCAAAACTATTTTTTGAATGAGTTTACCCCTCCTAATCGAGATCCTGCGACCGCCCTTGTGTATGACCCATTTGTGTCGCGTAAGAATACAATTTTGCCAATTCTCCCATAATATTGTTATTTGATTGTGAGCAAGAAGGTGGAAAGTTAATGTTTCAAAATTTATCGCGGACAAAGTCGCGGGTATCAGCTAGTTAAAATATAAAAACTCAAATAAACCAATATAAAAAAAGATTTATTTACCTATACCCATGCGAAGCCTGGGTGGGTTAGCTAGTGTCATTTTAATGCATAGTAAAATTTTGGTTTTGATTTTGCTTACATACATACATAAGCAATAAATAATCCCATACAGGTTTACCCAAAACGATGTTCCAATAAATTACTTAATTTTTCTCTTCAAAATTTTTTGAAATAGTGTTTAGCATTAAGCTTCTATGTAGGGTACTTTAAATTTTTTTGTTGTATAATTAATCTTGATTTTGTAAACAAAATAAAGTAAATATATTTACATGGGCTGCCTCCCAATTAATTACACTCTAAATAGAAACATGATGGTCATTTGAAAATTAAACAAAAAGTGAAACTGATATAAATTCAAATATTTTTTTTTTCATTATTTTGGGTTTTACGTTACCCTCAATGTAAGTATCTACACGATAAAGATTTTTAGACACACCAAATGGTCGTTCCAAAAACGGAACCTTTTTTTATTAGGACTTAACAACGATGATTAATTATTATTGTCGAAAGGAAACAGAAGGTTTCCTTATAATTATACGTAAGATTTTTTTCCGCATTATGAAATTGCTTAAGTATAGGCCCATATAATATTTTTTGGGCGTGTGAGAATGAAAATTAATGTCACATGAAAAAAGTTTAGATAATGTCTGAGAAATAATGATTCGTGAAAATTGAATTTTATTTAAAAGAGTTTTTTTTAAGGAAGTCTGTATTTAAAAGAAAATTCAGATTCACATTAGATATAATATCTACCACTTAATATTAATTTAAGCAGTTATATTATTTTAAAAAACGCTTTGCCATTAAAAAACACAATTGCTAAAATTCAAAATTACTTGTATAACTATAGATAGTAACTGCACATTGTTATACCTTCTAAGCAATTTAATTGTGTAATGCGATGCTTCCTTTTTAATTTATCCTGTTAATGTTCAGCTTTGTTGGTGTTTGTCTGGTATTTGTTGGTTAATTTGCCTGGGCTCAAAATGTTTGCCTGCTTTCTACAGTTCATTTAAATTCAAACAATTAAAAGATAGGTATGTATGTGTGTCTTCTTTTTCTAAACCATAATGTGTTTGTGTCAAGAGCAAAAGTTTAAGATGTTTTTTTTTCTCAAATTAGAAAACTTTTACAGTTTCGTGTTGTAATAAAATATAATGCGTCTATGTTAACCGGATTAGATACTGTTTCGTACTATAGCACAAACAAAAAAAAAAAACTAAACAAAAAAGATATTCAATTTTGTTTCAATGACTTAACATGTTCAACTGCCAGGCATTTCTCTATTTTATATCCTCTCGAATATTGACCACTAGAATTTACCAACATGTCACGTCGCGCCAAAAAGGGATTAGTAAGGACATGTGTTTCAGCATAACTTCCCATTATCATAATCCTGAACTTACTGAACGATTATAGACTTGATTAGTTTTTCGATGTTACAAGTAGTTTTGATTCATTTTTGTTTGTTCATGTCATCCAATACTTATCAAAAAGTTTTGTTTTAGTCTTCTTTATTCAATTAATGTACATATAACTATGTTATTTCTTGCAAAAACCACACATCTTGTTTTGTTTACAAAGCCATTAAAGGCAATATGAAGGCAACTGAAAATGTCATAAAATATTTATAATCATTTCTATGAGATTTTGCTTTAATTCTTGTATTGATAGGAGAGGTACCCAGGTGTTTCTAAGAATTTAATAGCTTCACATTTTTGGTTTCAGTTAAAAAGAAGACTGAACTTATATTTCTTACCACAGGCTTCATAAAACGTCTTCAAATTCGACAAAAATAAATAGAAATGATAAACCAACTTTTTCAGTTAGAAAGGCTGCCAAAGGTATCTACTTGGAAAGAACACAACAAAATGTTGACCTTGAACCCAATGAGTTTTAATGGTTGTAGAAAATCTGTATTTTAAATAAAGTTGAACAAACTGTGCAAACATTTTCCATTTGATTTTAATGTAGGATGTAAGTTATGTGTTAAGAAATCTAAATGATTTCATTTAAGTTCTGATTTTGAAAAAAATAAATAGAAAAGTGAGAGATAATATTTTGCGTTCTTCTTTCTTCATATTTTTCTTTTCATGCAATTTTGTAGGTACATAGGTACTCCTCAGTAAATTGTTTATACATACCTGCCAAAGAAAAGAACGAATTTCCAACTTCATTCTGAAAAGATAAGGAACATTATTTTTATTAAATTCGATTATGATTTTTTCGATTTATTATTTTGTATTTGAAATAAATGCCGGTAGGGAATGCAACTAAAATTAATCATCCAGATTAATATTTATGGTAATATTTATGGTTTAAATACATTTATGTAAATTTATAAAAAAAATCTTGCTAGGATTTCATCAGCGACCCAAAACTATCCTCACCTTAATATATCCTAATTACATCTTTGGAGTATAAGTACGGTGACCATCCGTCCCGGTTTTCCCGGGATTGTCCCGTATTTCTATGGCCTGTCCCGGTTTATTTTTTAAGAAACCCGGGACGTACAAGTGTCCCGTATTCAGGTACTTATAGATTATTTGTCCCGTATTTACACATTCTCTATGCAACGTTACGTAAATCCTTATTCATAAAATATTTTCCGACTCATTTTACTTACAATACTCTTGTGTCAAAAAGAGGACGAAAGAAATAAATCTATTACGTTTAAATGTCTAACAAAAATATCCTTATGGCGCCACTATTCTATTTAACTCAGAGTTAACTCTGCACTGAAAAACTGGGACTTATTTTAATAATGAAATTAAAAATGTTAAGTTTATTTTTTTTTTAAGTTTTTAGTTACGTTGTGAAGAAATTATAATTTATGTTAATGTTCGTTTCTTTTTCGTTTTCTTCTGTTATTATGTTTTTCTTTAATATTTATTTTAGATATTACATAAAAATTATTGAAAAGTCCAATAATTTGTTCACATTTTCAAATTTTTACTTTGTGTCCCGGGTTTTGCTCCCAGAAATATGGTCACCGTAAGTATAAGGGGTTTTAAGTACTTAATTACCAGCTAATAAGCTGGTCTCAAAGTTACCGGCAAGCGACTTAAGTTATAATTTGTTCCTTTTTTTGCCAGGAGCATATGAGACGGCTTTTTATATGCTCATGTTTAGCCCTTTTTAAAACTAATGACTTTTTATCCCAAAAACAAAATGTTCACCTGCCCACAGAAAGTATGTAAGGGGCTCAGTATTTGTATTTCGACAGACATACAAATACTGCTCTGACCAGGGCTAGGGGAGCTTTTGCGCTGACGAAACGGTTGTTTTAAAGCAGCCGGCTTGACAGCAGGGTGAACATGATTTGCTATATGGCCCTCATCCGGCCATCTCAAATGGAAAAGATTCGGGTGTTTGAGAGGCAGTGTCTTAGACGCTGCCTTGGATTGCACAGAACACCAGAGTCGGAGTACAAACATTACTATGCCAACCTGGTTCTATACAACGGTGCCAACATAAACAGGATATATAATTTCTTGTTGAAGCTTATTCGAGGTCACATTGCGAGAGCGATGTCCTCCTCAAACAGCTTAATTTTTGGGGCTTATTACCCTAAGAACGATTGCTACGAGAGTGTGCGTCTAAGCGGCTTTATTTTGCCTGATGCATTCCTCTATTTAGACAGTCCTGATCCAGGATAGAGCGGCGGTTCCGCTAATCTACCACGTCAGCCGTAACTGTAGAACAGCGGTTCCTTTACAGTCGACACGTCCTCGCACAAGATGGAGCTGAGCACCTTCGGTTCAGAAGGACTGTGTCCGATCGGGATTGAAGAAATAGAGTAAAACAGGAGAACAAGTTCTGGTGGTTAAAACATGAGAATGAATACCCTTCAGTTATATAAAAGTTGACTTTGCATTTTTCTATGCCATGGCCGACTTACAGAGGTTTACGTATTTATGTAGTTTTAAGCAGGGAAAAAAATATATTTAACTAACAAAAACACAAACAATTATAAAGCCAACAAAAACACAAAAAAAAAGATAAAAGCTCGAAAATTGCTTGCTGTGGCTGTTCTAGTTTTTAAGAAGTTTGTAAGTTTATATAAAACCAAAAATTGAAAATAAAGATACCGAGTTTTTTTTTCAATTCTTCTCGGCGAAAAATAAAACGGATGTGAATTCTAGTATTAAGATAGTTCTTAGCATTAGCATTAAGTTATTATAGTTTACCAGTAAGTTAGTTATAAGATATTGATAAGTAGGCTAGTTTTTAAGAATTTATATAAAAAAGTATGTAAGGGGCGGTGCCGTGACATAAGGGCAACTTTAAAAGTATGATCTTAAGTCACTTTTTGTTTGTGACTTTAAGCCAAACGTAAAATGTTTTGTAAAAAAAAATCGTAATTTTTGCAAAAGAAACATTGCATACACCCAGCCTCGCACCTACCCAAATCCTATAGTGAGCCCAAGCAGGGGAATTGCATACACACCTCACTGTTTATTCCCCGTAATGCTTTGCCTTAAATAAATATAGTGCTAGCACCCAGCATTACGGCGAATAAACAGTGCTCCTGCTTGGGCACACTATAGGATTCGAGGAAGGTGCGAGGCTGGATGTATGCAACGTTTCTTTTGCATTTAAAGAATCTGGCAAAATTGGCCTTATGTCACTTTGTAATAGCCGTTCCACACTATCCCATTGAGTATTAATACATGTCAAAAAAGTGTGAAGAAAGTCATGTATAATGGTGTGGAAGCAAAATATGAAATTTCATCACACACAACTTGACATCGCATCCTACACGATTTGACATGTGTTTATACTTGAAAATATTTAAGAACGGTTCTTAAACCATCACACATTCTATCCCACTTGGGCGTTTGAGGTTATGGTGAAACTGATATGTTTTGATGCAAGTGTGGAAGCAAAATATGAAAATTATTTTCATCACACAAATTTGGCAGTTCGTATGAAATTCTTTCCCACTTTATTCTGACATGTATTAATACTTTGTGGGATAGTGTAGAGGTACTTTAAAAGCGACACTAGGCCAACTCTTCAAATTTGGCCTTATGTCGCTTTTGTTAAGTGACATAAGGCCAAATATTCAAATTTGGCTTTCTGTCACTTGGCCTTATGTCACGGCACCTTAAAGGGCGTAGAGTTTCAATGTGTTTGTTAAAACTCTGTTCAACTTTGAGTTAAAAACTGTGGAAGAGTATAATGAAGTATTTTGAAGTGGTTTTAAACAACCTCTTGGTGTATTTATTTAAATAAAATGATTAGGACTGGATTATTCAGTCTCAAGAACTTATCAAGATTATCAAAAAAAAGTCACAAAAAAGTCATATTTTCTCTTAATAAATTTAAATAAGTTATATAATTATTCCTTCCTGTTTTCACTTTTTGATTATAATTGTTGGATTTTTTGGATACGATGAAAATGTGATGAAAAAAAATGTGTTTTATGATTGTGTATTGCTGCAAATATTAAAATAAGAGATTCAATCCACATTTTTATAAAATATTTATTATAAATTGGTAGCTATCTGTAGATAAAATATTTATAAAACTCTAAGATTTCGTAAATGCTTCACAACGGAAGTTTTCAGGAAGCGTAAAAGGATTCCCAAGCCCTAAGCCCTATGGCCTTTACCCTAAACCCTAAACCCTAAGCCGTTAACCCTTAACCCTAAACCCTAAAACCTAAACCCTTTACCCTAAGCCCTAAAACCTAAACCCTTTACCCTTTACCCTAAACCCTAAACCCTAAACCCTAAACCCTAAACCCTAAACCCTAAACCCTAAACCCTAAACCCTAAACCCTAAACCCTAAACCCTAAACCCTAAACCCTAAACCCTAAACCCTAAACCCTAAACCCTAAACCCTTAACCCTTAACCCTAAACCCTAAACCCTAAACCCTAAACCCTAAACCCTAAACCCTAAACCCTAAACCCTAAACCCTAAACCCTAAACCCTAAACCCTAAACCCTAAACCCTAAACCCTAAACCCTAAACCCTAAACCCTAAACCCTAAACCCTAAACCCTAAACCCTAAACCCTAAACCCTAAACCCTAAACCCTAAGCCCTAAACCCTAAACCCTAAACCCTAAACCCTTAACCCTAATTCCTAAACCCTAAACCCTAAACCCTAAACCCTAAACCCTAAACCCTAAACCCTAAACCCTAAACCCTAAACCCTAAACCCTAAACCCTAAACCCTAAACCCTTAACCCTAAACCCTAAACTCTAAGCCCTAAACCCTTAACCCTAGTTTCTATAAGTTCTAAATCTAGACCATAATCGAATGGGTAGTTTTTATTTTATTCTCACACTTTTTCAACTTAGCTGAAGCTTTTTTTTTATTTTATTTCTTTTTAATTTTCTCAAGATAGTTAACTATTTTTGTAGCTCAACTCGTCCATTCAGATTCAGGAAATTTAGGCAAGGCACCCAACTGGACGTTGAATGCATTTCCATTGATCGGAAAGGGTGAAAAAGTGGCCGGAGTAAGAACTGGGGATGGAATAGAGCAGTTGGATTGGTTTATGGTCAAGAATTAAACAAGAATTGATCTAAAATTAAGTTTTTTTTTCATGCTTTTGATGGAAAATGTTTGAATGTAGGTACTTAATTTGTACCTATGTATGTATACTAAAAAAAAACTGTTTTTTTATGAAAAAGTAAATTTTGTAATTTGCAATTTTATTAAGGACTCAAACTCGTAAGTGTTTAAGTTCCAATAAAATATTTCTATATTTCTCTTTTGCATCTAAAGTTCACCCTGTATCTTAATTTTTCTTATTTAACTTGAAATTTTAAATTTGAAAAAAGTGGAAATAGTGGAGGAACAAAATGTAAGAACAATTTTGAAGCAGAGGAAAGAAAAAGGCTAAAGTCGAAAAATGGAAATGGAGGGTTGGGTAATTTAGCTTACATATATCTATAAATATCTCCAAACCATTAAAGTTTTTTTTTTGAATTTGGAGGTTCTTTCACTGCGCTATTTTTAAAGATCTGTTGGCATTGGCATAGGAAGGAATTTTTTCTAAGGTGGGCAACCAGTCCAAACCAAACCTAATCATTAAACAATTTTTCGGTGCAAAAGATTCCTCAATAACTATGTATTTATTTGGGCTTAAGCATTTAATTAATTCCCGAATTTGTTCAAAAGAGATCTTATGAATGAAGCCGACAACGACGTCAACAGTAAAGCAAATTAACAGTGGTCATTAGAAGTGCTACCAAGCTCAACTTTGCAACAATGTCTTACGATGCATCTACATATATTAAAATTGAATGGTTTTGGGTAAAATAAGTTCTCAACCAAGTTTTTATCCGTCGGACTGCCGATAAACTCCTTTCATAATTGGTGCAACTAACCGGAATCGGTAATGCGGCCTTTTGCAGTTTGTACATACATTTGAAAATTTCCAATATGTTTTTTTTTAATTATCAAGGTTTATTTCATAGCTCTTTAATTCGAACATACACTCCTCGTCAACTGAATACGCACAAACATTTTTTAATATACTTTATCCATTTTTTCCAAACAGTGATGGTTATTACGCCATCTGTTGATGCTAACTATTCCCTTAAGATGTTAAGCAGATAATTCCGAAAGAATTATCCAAAAACCGCGAGTTTTTCTTCAACCACTTGCAAAGTGTTTTATATGCAAAGTAGGAGTTTTTTTTTTAGTCAACTGAATAGGTACAACGCCATTTTCTTCGTTGTTTATAAGTTTTTTGGAGTGCTTGACAGTTTAAATTAACGATTTTAGTGTTTTCAGTAAAATTTAATTCTTGATTTCAAATTTTAAGAAAAATGGGTAGATCTACGTCTCTTAACAGTGTTGAAAAAGCTAAAATCGATTTACTTAGAGACCAAGGCCTAATTGGACGTGCAATAGCTGATAAAGTTGGCTGAAGTTTTAATGTAGTTTATTCTTACTTGAAAAATAAAGATGCATACGGCAAAAACATGAAGGGAGGTAAGAAAACAGCAACAACAGCAGCTGAGAGACGAAGAATTTTAAGATATGCATCAAATTCTTCTAATTCTGTGGCAAAAATAAAACAAAAAGTCGGCGTAAACGCAAGTTGCTCAACAGTATTAAGAGTAATCAACAACTCAAGCCATCTTAAACGAATGAAACTTAAGAAAAAACCACCACTTGACGAGAGACGGAAAATGTTGCGATTTTTCAAGACTTCACATGAGTTGGAAAAAAGAATGGTATCACGTGGTTTTTTCAGATGAAAAAAAGTTTAATTTCGATGGCCCTGATGGGTTCAACTTCTATTTTCACGACTTAAGAAAAGAAAAAAGATTTTTAAAGCGCCATCATAGTCGTGAAGGAGGTGTCATGATATGGGGAGCAGTCAGTTATTATGGAACAGTTGAGCTCGAGATTGTAACATCAAGAATGACAGCAGCTGGGTATAAAGTAATTTTAGAAAGAAATTTTCCTAAATTTTCTAACATCTTTGGACCCATAAACTGGACCTACCAACATGATAATGCGCCTATTCACTCAGCGCGCATAATAAAAACATGGATAGAGGTGCAACAAGTACAGTTGCTTCAATGGCCGCCGTATTCACCTGATCTAAACATCATAGAAAATGTCGGGATGGTTAGTACGCAAAGTTTATGAGGGTGGTCGTCAGTTCGAAGACAAAGAAACCTTAATTTCTGCAATCAAATTAGCGTGGAGCGAAATTTCGTTAAATTACATTAAAAAGCTATACGATTCCATGCCGGATCGAATTTACGAAGTAATTAAAAATAAAGGTGGAAGTACCCACTACTAAACTTAAACAAAAACTTGTTTCATTCCATTCCAATACCAATTTTAATTTTTGTACCTATTCAGTTGACTCAAAAAAAAAACTTCTACTTTGCATAAGTTACACTTTGGAAGTGGTTGAAGGAAAAACTCACGGTTGTTTTTGGATAAAACTTTGAAATTCTGTTATTTATATGTTACGAAAATTTTTACCATCAACAGATGGCATAATAACCATCACTGTTTGGAAAAAATGGATAAAATATATTCAAAAATGTTTGTGCGTATTCAGTTGACGAGGAGTGTATTTTTCATAATCTAGACTTCGGCACTCAGTGCATTGAATTAATTTTAAAACATCTTTAAAGTTATTGATAAAAAAAAACCTTCAAAACGGCAGAACAGGTTATGGCGGGACTTTTCATACATGTAGTGGACAACTCAGGGAGTAATCTAGGCTACTTTTAATTGCAAAAATGTTTCTTGGAAATATTAGAAAAACAATGAAATTAAAGGGAAATTGTGTCGAAACAAAAAATTAATATAGGAAATGATTATAAATAAGTAGAAAAAATCGATTTTAAAACATTCAGACAATTAAATTAGAACAATAATTATATACATAGTCTTAGAGATGGTGAAAGCTTTGCTCAAAACTTTGTTGACGTACTGTTTAGATCTGTGCAAACTAAATGCCACCTACAAGGCATCGATGAAACGACTCTTTGACCACCACAATGTATTTTCAAGAATTACTTGACCTATTTGGATGATTCTTTTGAGGAAATCTGTGGTATTGGGATTGTTTTTGTCAAGCTGGGGTAAATTCGGTATTGCGTTTTGCCAAAAAGGTGCAGAAGCACACTCTGGGTACCTGTTTTATGTAAAAAAAATCAATTGAGTTGGAAAAGAAATCAACCAATCATGAAATTTGTTTCTGACAAAATAAAAAAAATACAGTCGAGTCTCGATTTTCCGGAATTCGATTAATCGAAGACACATAATTCAAATTTTGTTTTGTTCATTTGTTCCCGAAATGTTTTTCTAAAAAGCTATAGGGTGGGCCAGCTAGTAATTTAATATGTTGCTAGATGGAGCCATCGTAGTACTAAATCTGAACGCACTCCAAATATCTTACATTTGGTGATTCCGCTTTTTAAACCTTAAAACCTACTCATCTTCAAGGTTCAAGCCAAATCGGTTTGAGACTAATTCAACTAGGTTTGTACGTGTTGAGGCTTCCCGCAATGATGCAATGTGTAAACACAAAGAAAACTAAGGTGGGCGAAAATAGCTTTTATGTGACGACCAACTGTAACTGTAGGCAAAATTTTAATTTTCGTGCCTGAAGTTTCATTCACAGTTGTTCAATCTTCCTTCTTGGGTGGGTTGTAGAACCAGAAAAGTTTAAATGTCGATTTTTCTAAGGTGGGCAGTTCATTTTTTAAGGTGGGCACTGCCCACCTCCGCTCCCCCCTTCCTACGCCTATGTCTGTTGGCTTCTGTTAGTTTTTTTCTTATAATCACGGAACATCGATCATATAATTTTATTTTGATCTATCGGGACAAAGAGATGATGTACTTAAGAAAACGCAAATATCATCGTCTTAATACAGAAGATTTTGGGTTTCAGTCATGTCTACTAGTAAGCTAAGTTTTCCGATCCATTGTTAATATATATATCCTCTGCCTCGTCCACTTATTTAAAGAGATTTTGCCTTCGGATTCTCTTCAAGAGTTTTATAATATCCTACAAAAAAATTATTCCACCCTTATTTTTTCATTTTCAAAAAACACGATTCAGTGGCTTTTATAAATTAAACAATAACAAAATAACTTGAATTAATCTACTTTGTATCCTTCACATATAATTTTAATTGATTGGGGAACCCCACCTCTTTAATCTGATTAAGCTGTGATGGGGTGGGTGGAAGTAGCATCCTAAGTACTGTCGGTGTTGTATGTACTTCTTGGAATTGAAACTTTGTCGTCGAATGAAATTCGCAGCTCGCACGTATATAAAGGCATAATAATTTGTAGGTACGGAAACCGTTTTTACCCCATGTATGCGGTTCGTGTTTCTTTTGCTCGTTTTAAAAATAATTACCCATGTATCTACCTTTATTTATTATATTTTTTAAATCGTTTGATTGTTTGGTTCCTCGCGTCGGAAAATAATAACTATATCCGTCGTAAAGAACCAAGTACGCTGAACATTTAAAAAGATGGACGGTTTTTATATTTCCGTGGCGGTCGTGAAGAACCAGGTAAGTCGAACTCTTAAACAATGAAGCAAGTCAGGGTTTATGTTTAACATCATTTAAAAACCTTACGTATGTGCAAAATAGGGGAAAAGGTCAAAATCCCGCCGATCAAAATCCCGCAAGTCGAAATCCCGCCAAATAAAATTACTTATTATGTACACGAATCCCGCCAGTCAAAATCCCGCCGATCGAAATCCCGCCGCAAGAATCCCGCCAGTAGCCTGCTACTATTTTGCGGGATTTTCAATACTTTTTTAAAATAATCCCAACTTTTTAGATACTTTTTCATACTTTTCAAACAATATTTTATTTTAAGTAGTGAATTTATTTTTATTGAAAAAAAGTATACAAGCAGTTGTGTAATGGCAATTTGGCATTTGTGTATCTTCAGTTTTTCTTAGAACTCCGTAGAGGTAAGACCTCGAGGTAATTAGAGAGATAGAAATAGGATTTTATTTTGGTTTTGTGTGGACGGGTGACAACGACAACGGGATCTGGGCATAGGTGGGTCTGGATTCTGGACAGAGGTGGGAATTTTTTTTTTCGGTTTGGGTGATGGGGAACGGTAGTCTAAAAGAAGACAGAGGTGGGTTTGGATCTGGACAGAGTGTGGGTCTGGATTCTGGAAGCAGGTGGGATTTTTTTTTTTTTTTTTTTTTTTAAATTATATAGAAATATAAACTTTTTAGAATTTTTTTTTGAAAAATATAAAAAAAACAAGATTTTTTGAAGAAAATTTCAATGAAAAATTAAACTTCGAAATATGAATGATAGGTACAGTTGCTCAAGAAAACTTGATATTGGCGCTCAATTGATGCATCACATTATACGAAAATTCGACTTATATCTTTAAAAGCGATTTGCGGCTAAACTAAGCGTCCTAGAGGCATCAAAGTTTGCATCCTTAAACTTGATTTGCAGCTAAACTATCCGTCCAAGCGACTTTAAATGCAAAAGAAACTTTACATAGACCAAACCTCGCACCCACCCCAAATCCTATAATGAGCCCAAGCAGGGGGGTTGCAGGGGGGCAGCATGCCCCCCCCCCCATACATACCTCACTGTTTATTCGCGTTTATTTTCCACCCAAGGCAGTGTTTCTCAAGAAAACTTGACACTGGCGCTGAATTGATGCATCGAATCATACGAAAAATCAACTTTTATTTTTAAACGCGATTTGCGGCTAAACTAAGCGTCCTAGAGGCATCAAAGTTTACATCTTTAAACTTGATTTGCGGCTAAACTATCCGTCCAAGCGACTTTAAATGCAAAAGAAACTTTACATACACCCAACCTCGCACCCACCCCAAATCCCTTAATGAGCCCAAGCAGGGGTGTTGCAGGGGGGCAGCATGCCCCCCCGATACATACCTCACTGTTTATTCGCGTTTATTTTCCACCCAAGGCAGTGTTTCTCAAGAAAACTTGACACTGGCGCTGAATTGATGCATCGAATCATACGAAAAATCAACTTTTATCTTTAAACGCGATTTGCGGCTAAACTAAGCGTCCTAGAGGCATCAAAGTTTACATCTTTACACTTGATTTGCGGCTTAACTAAGCGTCCTAGCGACTTATTAAATTCATATTCGTGATCTTGGAATGTGCCCGTTCCCAAAAATCAAAATAAAATTGGTAAAAAAGTTTTTCCAAAACTTTCAAAAAAAATATTTTCAGTTTTTTCGGCTAAACCTTAGCGATTTTTGTTGTCTTTTTAAAAAAAATTTTTTTCGAATTGTGTGTGAATGATATTTTTTTCTTTAAAAAGAACTTTGCATACACCCAACCTCGCACCCACCCCAAATCCTATAATGGCATGCCTATAATGGCATGCCCCCCCATACACACCTCGGTGTTTATTCGTGTGTATTTGCCATCCTCAACTAATGCATCGCATTATACGAAAAAATCGACTTCAATCTTTAAACGCAATTTGCAAATTGCATAGGAAACAAAAATATTAATGAGCTGTCGCATAGTAGTAGAAACGGCGGGATTTTGATTTTCGGGATTTTGATTTCCGGGATTTTGAAAAACGGGATTTTGATACGCGGGATTTCGACATACGGGATTTTGATTCGCGGGATTTCGACCCCAACCCGCAAAATAGTGTTCAACATATATTCAGATGTATTAGGAAGTATTAAACAAGGGTAAAATTTCCTTAAATATTGTAAACTATTTACTTAAGAATTATTAAAAACATAATAATTAGATATTTTAAGAAAGTACTGCACAAAGGTAAAATTTCGTAATATATATTTAAATATTAACTTAGATTAAATTTAATTAGTAAAAGTTATAACTTTATTTAGGTACCTATCTAGACTCTCCTGTTTCCTCACGACCGCCACGGATTTTGCTTTTAAGAAATTAATTTAATAGAAAACAAGAAAACTGCTCTAAGGATTTTTATTTGATTGACTAATACATCAAATGACGTTTTATTTATGAGCTTAAACTATTTAAAGAGTTGTTCTAGCAATTTTATTTGAATGAAGAATTAATTAATACATTTGAAAATTATACAATATTTTGTAACTTCTAAGAACACGTCTTACTGTACCTTATGCCCAATAAGAACAACAACGTGCAACCCTGAGTAGTAAAATGTATCTCCTTTTTTTTTATTTCAGTGATAAATTTTACTAATCCCTATTTTCATTTATATAATAAAAAGCTAAAATCCTATAAAAAAGGAATCCAATGAACATATTACCCATTTAGCAACTAACAATCGTACATAACATGACAAAGAGCTCCAATTACCAAATATTTAAACAAATTGTCACTGGTTATTTAGTTATTTGTATTTTTTTTTTGAATAAAAGCAACCTTTGCCAGACACATTTATAGCACCCAATTGATGACGCTATTTGATTGATGTATTTTTTATGAACTTTTTTTTTGCACATTTTGTTTATGTTTCCATATCAACTCTAATAAAATCTGTCAATGTATCGTACTACTAGTCTGAGTTTAATTAACAGGATTGATCTAGCAATGGTTTTTATATGATTCTGGGATTTTGTGTTTTTTTTTTTCATAAACTTGATTCAACATCAAAACCAGAAAGCATGAAATTGTTTCGTGGAAACAAAATATGGCTTTGAAAATCGACTGATGGCAGTTGGTAGTTATGTGAATTGATTTCAAATACGTAAAAGAAATGCTGACTTTTTATGATTTAGTTGGTATCTATTTCAAATTTTAGTGTTAAGTGCAAACTACATATTCCGTATGTAAAAATTCCAAAACGCACAATTTATTTTTTATGAAGAAATTTGTTTTTATTTTACACTCTGAACGAGTTTTTTCTTTTCACATGTAGGATGCTAGAAAGACATGAATCGTTGAAACTTTTCCAAAAATTTAATTTATTGAGTTTCAAATTACATAATACAAATACTCACATACATACAACGTACTTCGGTGCTTTATTAAAAAGACTCTAGAGCTTGAAACGCTTTATCGTTCAGGGCTCTAAAAACCAATCAAATCACGAGTCACGAATGTTTGACTAAAATAGTCTTTTGATGATGATATTTCGTTTTTTTTTTATATCCCTGCGAGTAGCTAATATTTATTTAGAGACTCACACAGTTAGGTGTCAGCGACAGTGACATGTACACTAAAACTGAGATGAGATTGATTGAAGAGCTCCCCATGCAGATGACGAGTATTTAGACTGTGGATCATAATATGCCCCATGGGGAATTTTATTTGAATATTGTATAGGCATAAGCACATTAGCAATACTTCTGCTATTGTTATAAATGAAACCATTAAAATTATTTTGGAATCATTATTTTTTGTTAAATCATTTGGGGCACATAATTTGTCAAAACTTTATGTCATCCTCATTACTCCAGAGACTTTTATTGACATTTTATATCTTCACATCATAACACAATTAGTCATGTGAAGTGTGAGAAACAAAATAAAACGAACTCTCTCCAAGAAGAAGAACAAGTTACATAGCTTTTATTTAATGTAATTTAAATATGAAATAACGAACAATTCCATACAAAAATTGAAAAAACAAATTCATAGACGAAAAATTTCGTTGTGATTTTTGTAACGTAGTACGCAGTTTGATAGCGAAATGTGAATAAAACAGAAAATCGTAGTATGTATGTAGATACTAGAACCAAGTCTCTACTTATTTTTCGCACACAATTAATTGACCGTAACATTATTTCAGACGAAAATTTGACAGTTTTTGTTTTATTTTGCCGTTGAATTTTTGTTGAAAACCGAAATTGAAGACTACCTTCAAAAATAAGATCACACTGTCAATTGAAGCGCGTTGAAATGAAGAAGGGAGTAAGTGACATTTTTGAAATTTTTCGTTTTTTTTTAATCAATGAAAATTTCCTATTGGAAGTTATTAAAATTGGTTGGAATAGAAAATTTCGACATATGTATCTCTACGTTTCGAGGTTCCAATAATCCATTGGTTTTAGAGAGATGCTTGTATGTTTGTTCGTTTATTTTTAAACGCCATAAAATACAGAAAAGTTTTTCGAAAAAGTTTACTAAGAAACTAAAAATGTCACTTAACCCCTACAAAATTGTTGTGGAGCAAAACAAAACATATATTATAACTTTTTAGGCTTTCGCGGTTGTTAATAGACATAATAGATAATTATTTTTCGGATTAGCCGCGTTATAAAACAACGTTATATAACGCGGCTAATCCGAAAAATAATTATCTATTAAAACAAATATTTTTGTGGAAGAAGGAGTTAAGTGCCCCTTTTTTGCTAAATTATTTAAAAGAATAAGGGTTTGAGCTATTTTTTTGAAATAAAGTAATTGAATATAAAAAGACTGTAATGTATTCAATTTTTTTTCCTCATCAGAAAGTATCAGTTGTTAAGCCTAGTACGCTGCTGAGGTGAAACGAAAAATTTTTGTGGTCTCCAACTCGAGAACGAAATCAAAAACGAAGTGATTGTGAAAAAAATATGGAGAGTTTTATCAGAAAAATGTCAAAATAAATTAAAAATAAAAAACAATTCAAAATCTTAATTCAATTTTTTTTCTCGTCAGATGTGAATTCTTTTTTTTTTCGTCTATTGTGGTGCATACGGTATTTAATGATTACTGATTAAAATTTGGTGGGTTCACTGGTAAAGTTTTCATACATTTTAAATTTGTGATTAAGTATTTAAGAGAAAACTTGCCAAGTAAATCCACCAAATT
Source organism: Dasysyrphus tricinctus (assembly GCA_963921185.1). Taxonomy (NCBI): domain Eukaryota; kingdom Metazoa; phylum Arthropoda; class Insecta; order Diptera; family Syrphidae; genus Dasysyrphus; species Dasysyrphus tricinctus. Next base: position 128,931,202 of record OY992532.1, read on the forward strand.
TGAATTAGTAATCATTAAATACCAAATTTCTGTCATGATTTGGAATTGTTTCGATATTACTCTACTTTAGATATTTGATATTAAACTTTATGAACTTGTGCTCCCTATAATTTATAAGAATTTTTAAGAATGTGGGTGAATGCCACGCCCCCTAAATGGAAAATTCCAATTTTCAATTTTTTTCTTTCTAAGTACCTCAAGCCCTACCGAGTTACCAATTGTCATAGTTCTACAACAATCGGAAGTGCTCCATATAATTTATAAGAATATTTAAGAAAGTGGGTGGATGCCTAGTCCCCTGAACAGAAAATTGCAGATTTTCGATTTTTTTATTTGTATGCACCCCAAGATCTACCGTTGTGCGAAATTTCAAGTTTCTACGATGTCGGGAAGTGCTCCATAATTTTCATGATCTGTTAGTGAGTCAGTCAGTCAGCGCGTCAGTCGTGCGTTGGTTTTTGCGATTTTTGAAATCCTATATCTCAGGAATTACTAATGTTAAAGAGTTGAAATTTGGTGAGCCACCTGTGTTTGATCAGTTCAGCAAATACTGCAAATTTGAAGTTTTCGACTTTATTGGTACTGAAGTTAGAGGGGGGGTTGAAAATCGCCTGAGTTTGTTCCTGTAAAAAGGGTGTAGTGCCACGAACTAGGCTGGGCGCTACCGTGCCCTTTGATATTGAAATAATAAAAACAATTGAAAATATGTGTCCCTTTAAGGAGTAGGTATGTATATTCAATAACCTTGGCTGACGGCTTTTGCCAATGCTCTAATGAATTGTAAACAAAATTAAACTGTAAATATTTTATGATGATGAATAAAAATTCACTACTACTACTACTATTCAATAACCTAATGTGACTAATGATTTAAGCAGGCCCACACAAGAAAAAGTCTCCAGAATTTCCATTGTGGCATCAATTATGTAGCACGTGTAACACCGTTATTCATATTGGAACCACAAAATATCGTTCACATCCATACCAGCCTATTCGGGCCCAAAGAAATTGGTTATTATCGATCGGAAGCGCTTGTCGTTGAAAGTGATGATGTCAATGTCATAATAAATAAAATCTACGACTAGATCGATTGTATAATTGCTCACATTCTCAAGTTGTTTGGAACTTGAGAATTTTTAAAATGTGCAAGTAATTATAGAAAGAAATATCACAACAAAAACATAAATGTTAAAAAAGGAGCCAAGTTCTTATGTGTACAAGAAACCTGTGCGTAAAAAGTCAGCCAAAAAAAGTAATGAGATCTAAAATATATGCCAAGTTTTAAGTTCATGAAGTTTAATATCAAATATCTTAAGAAGAGTAATATCGAAACAATTCCAAATCATGACAGAAATTTGGTAAATAATGATTACTGATTAAAATTTGGTGGGTTCACTGATCAAGTTTTCATACATTTTAAATTTGTGATTAAGTAAGTATTGACCCCCTGCGGGTAAGGGGCAAGAATATACCCGAGGTAGGCATGCCTGTCGTAAGAGGCGACTAAAATCCAAACTCCGTATACTGAGATTGATGTATACATAACTATGCAATGAGCAAAACAATAAGATATAGTACCCCAGGTGGCAGTCCAGGTTCACTGGAAAATCCACCCTCTTCGGAGGTCGGCTCTATGGATTCTGGGGAGAGCCAATTATTGCATTTAATAAATCCCTTCCTAAAAAGTGCAAGGGTATCTCGATCACCACCATCTAAATCGAGTATAAAACCATCCAAATTCGGGCAAAAGAGTCCACCCGTCACGCCAGCGCACGCCAAAAAAGACTCAGATAAAACAGAAAATCTTGAAAAAGATAATAACGAACTTTGACGAAGACTTGATGAAGTAATGGAACTTTATCAAGAGCTAAAGAAAGAAGTCGATCTTCTTCGAAAAGAAAATGAGATGTTGAAAGGCAAAAATTCTCAAATAAACTCCAAAGCTAGCTTGCCAGAAGTCAATAATTCTAGATATGAAACAGACGAAGAAGAGCTAGCACGTGAAACGGAAAAGTCCTCAAAGAAAAGATTAAGTAAAAAGCGTAAAGCTGGCTCTTCACCTGAGGCAGCCTCGTCTTTTGAAATAATAGTTTCACCAAAACATGCGACAGTAAAAGAAAAACCTGATAAGGAACGGCCCCCGCCACCGATAAATGTTATCGGTATTGAGGAGTATAACAAGTTGCAAACCATATTAAAGGCATTACTACCATCGGCTTTTAAAGTTATTTCGCTCAATAACAACAAATGGAAAGTATGTGTGAAAGACCCCGAAAGTTATCGCCTTCTGTCGCGAAAACTAAACGAAGAAAAAGTAGAGTGGTATACCTATGAAAATAAGTCGGAAAGACCCTTACGTGTTGTGGCGAGAGGCTTACACGCATCATGTTCAAAAGACGATATCATTAGTGATCTAAAAGAGCGCAAATTCAAAATCTTAGATGCAATTAACATCGTCAAAAGAGAGAAACAGACAAAAGAGGGTGAAACAAAAGTGGTACAGCGTGGTCTTCCACTATTTATACTTTCGTTCGATAAGACTGAAAAACTAGATGAAATTTATAAAATCAAAACAATTCTAAACATCGTAGTTAAGATCGAACCTCTAAGAAAGAGCACAAGTTTAGTCCCTCAGTGTAAACGCTGTCAAGAATTCAATCACACCCAAACTTATTGCAAAAAAGAGCCAAGGTGTGTAAAATGCGCCGGAAAGCATTTAACCGTTGACTGCATCGGAAAAAGTGAAAGTCCACCGAGACGTGCATTAATTGTAATGGAAATCACCCGGCAAACTATAGAGGCTGCGAAGTAGCTAAAGAATTACAAAAGCGGCGATCGAAATCTGCCAAAACACAAAGAAACCCACAAAGGCAAATAGAAACCGTAATTCCCAAGACTTCCAAATCTAGTAAAGCTCCAAAACCTAGTATCCGTAAGGAAAAGAAAACAGTGTCAATACCTTCGGAGAATATATCAAAGCAAGGAAATGCAGAAACATATGCCCAAATAGCGGCCAAAAATATACCCGCAAACAACGACACTGAAACAGACCCGGTTTCAAAAGTCTTTTCAATAATTCTGTCGAAACTTGAGGAACAATGTGACACAAATAAACTTATCTTTGATAGGTTAAGTAAGCTCGAAAATTGTTTTCGACCCAAATCTCTCTCAAAAAAATTATGATGGAAAAGTTTAAAATTCTTACGTGGAATCCCAACTAACAATTTTCCTTCGGTAAGGTCCAATTTTTGAATTTCATGAAGTTACTACCTCTACAAGTCCTGTATTGAGGTTGTACATGGAAGTTTTGAATTTTCGAGGGTGTATTTTTGTCAACAGCTTCATTGAAACCTATTAAAGCTTTACTTCCAAATTATTTACAAGCTTATATGTGTGCAGCTTCCTTAATATTTAAATAAGGCTTCTTTAAACTCATTTGTAGAAGCACGGGAAATAAAAGCAAAGAAAAAGCTTTTTTTAGGAAGCTCCATCAAAGAGTTTGATAATGCCTGTCCACAAAAGCCTGAAACAAGCTGTTATTTTGTTTTGAGAAGCATTTATTTCGAAGAAATTGTCTCAGCGAAGTGATGTCAACTAATTTTGATTGTATAAGTCCTCTGAATACAAACTAGATACAACCATGTTTTGATTATTTTTATCAGATGCCTATGCAGGAAGCATTCTTTTCGACAAGTAGGTTTGAGAGAAGTGATGTTACTAAAATTTGTTTGTTTAGGTCCTGTGAAAAACACAAGCTCGATACAAACATAATTTTGTGTACTGTCAGGTACATTTAGAACGAAGCATAGTTTTCGATTTGGTGGTCTCAGCGAAGTGCATAATCGTTGTGTGTCAAAACAAATTAAAATAGCATCAAAAAAATGTACTTTATGCTATATTTCCACTTAAGATGAGTCAATGATTAAAATATTCTTCATCTGTAATTGTATTAAATTTTTTGGAATCATAGGTTAAATTTTTGAATTTTTTGAAATTATTATCTCTACAGGGTCTGTATTGAGGTTGTACATCGAAGTTTCGAATCTTTGAGGCTGTATTTTTGTCAAAAGCTTCATGGAAACCTACTAGAGGTGTACTTCCAAATTATTAACAAGCTTATAGGTGTGCAGCTTCATTAATATTTCGCCAATAAGGCTTCCACAAACTCCGTTGTAGAAGTACGCGAAATAAAAGCAAGAAAAAGCTTTCTATAAGAAGCTCCATCAAAGAATTTGTTGAAGCCTGCTCACAAAAGCCTGAAACAAGCTGTTATTTTTGTTTGAGAAGCATTTATTTCGATGAGATGGTTTCAGCGAAATGATGTCAACTTATTTGTTTCTATTAATCCTGTGAACAACAGTCCGATACAAGTATAATTGGTTTGTTCTGACAGACGCATGCGCAGGAGGCAATGATTTCGATTAGTTTGTCTTAGCGGAGTTATTTCAAAGTGAATCATGAAAGCTGAGATACATCTGAGGTTACCATTATATCTTTTCTATAGTTCATCCGTTAAGAATTTCCACATTATTAATTACGAATATTTTGGTAATTTATCCTTAATATTAATTTTAAAAAGAAAGGTTTGTAGCTATGTCCAACGGAAGAAAATATTTTCAATATACTACGATCATTGACAAAGTAAAAAAGCTCAGATTATAAATTATAGCTTATATATGTATATATGTAGTTGTAATTTTGACCAAACCAAACACTCAATGATCTCTTTTTATAAAATATTATGGGTATTCATGCAACAGCGTAAAGTCGTCGTGAACGTTGTAAAGTTTAAAACTTTAAGCTATCTAACAATTATTGTCAAAATTATATTATGTCGTGAATGTCAACAGTTGAAAAAATGACTATGGCCATTTTAATGGCCCTTAAAGATGCAAAATAACAATTACATTATGTTCTTGAAGGTTATAATGGATAGGACTCATTGTATGGAGAATTAAATTTTGTTAACAGATACGAGTATTTCGATTCGTTGTTTCTCAAATCTAAACATTTGTTGTGAATGTTATTTGATAAGGCGAAAATTACACTTTCACTTTCATGTCTAGGAAATTAAATTTTCTATGAATTCTCTCATGTTCTCATTAATGAGAAATTAGGGAAAAGAATTTATATAATATATTTTTAAGATAATTCCCAAACATAAACAAAAGTAACAACTCACTTCAAAAAAATGAGAATGGTCACCTTATGTTAAATCTTGTTCATTTATCATGAGGAAGTCACAACGAAGTTCTTGGGAAGCTAATTTCGGTTTCAACTGGTTCCGATTTGATGCCCTCTTAATACATAACACTATAGCACGATGCGTAAGGTACCTGACTCCCAATCAGCATATCCATGGTTCAAATCCCAGATAATCCATCAAGTAAGTAAAATGTTTTTTCATCACATAAATATAATTGTAAACTAAGTTTCAGATAAAACGCTTGCTTTGGACAAAAAATAAGAGAAAAACAGATAGCTAAATAAAAAATATAAATTAATTTTTGATTTTATTTGCATAAGGCTTTCCCAAACCTTTTATAAAGTTCAGTGAGTGTTTAAAGATTTGTCAATTGCGGGCTGCATCTGCTTTCACAAAACTTCTTGATGCAAATAATAGCCTGTACTAAAAACTTGTAAATTACTTTTCTTGGAAAGTAAAAGCCTGTCGCATTTGTAATGTTTGAATATTTTTGTTTGTATAAGGCTTTCTAGAAATATATTTGTTATCTCAAACCAACCTGTATGTGACTGTTTAAAAGCCTTTTAAGCTTCTCAAGTGGGCCAAATCCACTTTTCTAAGGACTTATAGAAGCAAATTTGCTGCATAGGAAAAATCTTCGATAGACCCTAACAGAAGTAAAATTGTTAGTTGGGATGCCAACGGATTATGGCAAAAACTTGGAGAATTAGAGATGTATATGCAGGAAAATGATATCGACATATGCTTGATATCAGAAACGCATGCCAAAAATGAATCAAATCTTAAAATCCACGGGTTTCTTGACTACCACGCTGTTCATCCTTCAAATAAAGCAAGGGGTGGATCATCGTTATATATAAAAGAGTGCATTGAACACTCAATAGGCCTGAAAATAGAGGTAGAATCGATGCAATTGAGTAGTGTTCAAGTTAGAACTAAAAACATTCTTCTCAATGTCTCTTCGATATATTGCCCTCCGCGTTGCAAAATCGATAAGAGTGAATTTACGACATTGATAAAGTCGCTAAGCCCAAACTTAATTGTTGGTGGCGACTTTAATGCGAAGCACACCTTTTGGGCTTCAAGATGCATATCTCAAAAGGGTCGAATGCTCTATGAGGCAGGAATGGAAAATAATTGCGATTTTCATTCGACTGGAAAGCCAACTTACTGGCCAACTGATCCGTCAAAAATACCTGATTTAATCGATTTGTTTATGGTAAAAGGAATACCCTCCAACCGTATTGAAATTTCAGAAGGCCATGATCTGTTCTCTGATCATTCTGCAGTCATACTCACTATGAGCGAAAGCCTTGTCAAAATTGAAAAACCACCCAGGTTAACAAACGGTAAAACCAACTGGGAAGGATTTAAGAAAGATATCGAGGACAACGTTGAATTGAGGGTATCATTACAAACGCCTCTTGAGCTTGAAGACGCAGTAGATACCTTTGTTGATATAATACAAAAGGCAGCGTGGAATAACACACCTTATCAAAGGGTTACGCCGCGCTATAAAGATATAAAATATCCGCATGAATAAAAGACTTAATAAAAGATAAACGAAAAGCACGTAAGAAATGGCAGCGAACCCGTGCTCCTCAACACAAAGCTCATTTAAATCGCTTGTGTAATATGCTAAAAACAGCGATATCAGATTTCAAAAACCGTGAAGTTGAAAATTACCTTGAAAGCTTGTCAGCTGGGAAAGAATCCAACTACTCACTTTGGAAAGCTATAAAAACAACGAAAAACCAAAGCTTCCAGTACCCCCGATTAAGAAAAGCCAAAACGAATGGGCTAAAAGTGACAAAGATTACCTGGAAGAAACATTTAAACCTTCCGATGGGCAAGCACTCAATGATAATATTAATATGAGTTTTAGCTCAAGTGAAAATTACAGAACCAGAAATGCTACGCTTGCTGAATTGAACAGAGAAATAAAGAAGCTAAAGTCTAATAAAGCTCCGGGGTATGACTTAATAACAGCGGAAATATTAAAAATGCTTCCTAATAAAGGATTAATTAACCTCCTTTATATAATAAATGCCGCTCTAAGGCTAGAATATGTTCCAAGCCAATGGAAAGTTGCGGAAGTCATAATGGTTTTGAAACCTGGCAAACCATCTCACGAAAAGAATTCTTACAGACCGATTTCGCTTCTTCCAATAATATCGAAAGTTTTTGAAAGAATACTACTCCTGCGCCTGCAGCCTATAATAGAAGAGAAACGATTAATACCTGAACATCAGTTCGGATTTAGAAGCAAGCATTCAACAATTGATCAAGTGCATAGAATAACTGACGTAATTGAGAGAGCTCTTGAAGAAAAGAAAATCTGTTCGACGGTCTTTTTGGATGTGTCGCAAGCGTTTGACAAGGTGTGGCACGAAGGCCTCAAATTCAAATTACGACAAGTTCTGCCTGAAGGACTTTATAAAATTCTTAACGAATATCTAGAAAACAGACTTTTTCGTGTAAGACACGGAAATGAATATTCTAATTTCAAAGAAATAGTGGCTGGGGTACCACAAGGTAGTGTTTTAGGTCCAGTTCTGTACCTTCTATTTACACGTGATATACCTCAAACAGAAGACACTTTCGTAGCAACGTTTGCTGATGATACTGCAATACTAGCAGTAGGCAAAACGATTAACGAAGCTACGATTAAATTACAAAATGCTCTTAATAATGTTAATGAGTGGACAAAAACATGGCGAATAGCGCTAAATGAACAAAAGTCAGTCCACGTGGACTTTACGTATAAAAAAATAAATAGATTGCCCGTCTTTCTTAATACCGGTCGTGTACCATTTGCGAATGAAGCAAAATATCTGGGAATGACTCTAGACGCGAAATTAAAATGGAAGCCACACGTAAAAAAGAAATGCGAAGAATTAAAAAGTAAATTAAGAGATATGAACTGGCTACTCGGTAAATATTCCAAGCTTAGTATTGATAATAAGTTGATTTTATACAGGCAGGTACTTAAACCTGTCTGGACTTATGGTATACAACTCTGGGGTTGTACCTGCGATACAAATTTAAATAAATTACAAACGTTTGAAAATAAATTGCTTAGGTCATTTGTAAATGCACCATGGTATATAAGAAACGAAGATCTTCACAGGGATCTCGGGATTCCTACGGTTCGAGACGAAATTAAGAGTTTCGCGCGAAAACATAGAAATCGGCTATTAGATCACGCTAATCCAACGATTATTGACATTGTTGACGAGTCGAATTTAGTACGCCATCTGCAAAGAACAAAACTTTCCGACTTGGTGCGGTGAACACAAAACCGCTTTAAAATCGCGGAATAAGCAGAAACTTTCACCGGAAAGTTACCTGCAACACGTTACTTAACTTCGTTAAAAATAAATTGCTAGATAAGTTTCAACTTAGTTGCAATCGGGAAGTGGAGGTGGTTTTAGTGTAGTAAGAATCTCACACTTCTATGAGCACGCGTTTTCCGGTCCTCATAGAGCCTGATGCAGGTTTTGCGCCTACCCACGGTCAAAAAAAAAAAAAAAAAAAAAAAAAAAAAAAAAAAAAAAAAACTCCTTTTTGCAAAGATTTATTTTGCCAGGTGAAAGTTATAGCAATTCTGATAAACTGGGTGGATGGCAACCCCCCCCCCCCCTGAATGGACAATTCCAAATTTTCGATTTTTTTCCTTTCTAAATACTTCAAATCCTACCGACCTACCAATTTTCATCATTCTACAACAATAGATAGTGCTCCATATAATTTATAAGAATTTTTAAGAATGTGGGTGGATGCCACGCCCCCTGAATGCAAAATTCCAATTTTTCAATTTTTTCTTTCTAGTACTTTAGCCCTACCGACCTACCAATTTTCATCGTTTTACAACAATCGGAAGTGCTTCATATAGTTTATAAGAATTTTTAAGAACGTGGGTCGATGCCACGCCCCCTGAACTGAAACTTCCAATTTTTCGATTGTGTTTTCTTCTAAATACTTCAAGGCATACCAACCTACCAATTTTCATGGTTCTACAACAATCGGAAGTGCTTCATATAATTTATAAGAATTTTTGAGAATGTGGGTGGATGCCACGCCCCTGAACTGAAAATTCCAATTTTTCGATTTCTTTATTCTAAGTACTTCTACAACAATCGGAAGTACTCCATATGACTTATAAGAATTTTTAAGAATGTGGGTGGATACCACGCCCCCTGAATGCAAAATTCCAATTTTTCAATTTTTTTCTTTCCAAGTACCTTAAGCCCTACCGACCTACTAATTTTCATCGTTCTACAACAATCGGAAATGCTCCATATAATTTATAAGAATTTTTAAGAATGTGGGTGGATGCCACGCCCCCTGTATGGAAAATTCCAATTTTTCATTTTTTTTCTTTCTTAGTACCTCAAACCCTACCAACTTACCAATTTTCATTGTTCTACAACAATCGAAAGTGCTCCATATAATTTATAAGAGTTTTTAAAAAAGTGGGTGGATGCCACGCCCCCTGAATAGAAAATTGCAGATTTTCGATTTTTTTCTTTGTATGTACTACAAGGCCTACCGTTTTGCGAAATTTCAAGTTTCTACGATGTCGGGAAGTGCTCCATAATTTTGATGATCTGTCAGTGAGTCAGTCAGTCAGTGAGTCAGTGAGTCAGTGAGTCAGTGAGTCAGTCAGTTACGGTTTTTGCGATTTTTGAAGTCCTATATCTTGGGAACTACTAATGCTAAAGAGTTGAAATTTGGTGAGCCACCTGTGTTTGATCAGTTCAGCAAATACTCCGAATTTGAAGTTTCTGACTTTATTGGTACTAAAGTTAGAGGGGGGTTGAAAGTCGCCTGAGTTTGTTCCTGTAAAAAGGGTGTAGTGCCGCGAACTTGGCTGGGCACTACTGTGCCCTTTGATAAAAAAACATTTAAATCGTTATTTGGATTGTATAAATCACAGATAAAATCACTTAGAGCTAGTGACGTAGCGACCATTTTAGGTACCCTGTATCGAAAACTTTTTCAGGGGCCCCCTTTTACTTGACATTGCACTATCTTTTTTGTTTCCTGCAAAATAAACTTACATCAACTTATTTTACAAGTATAACAATCTAGGAACTTTACATAAGTTAAGATACGATTAGTCAACACAAATGGTCAATACGTTGACTCTTTGACGTCAAAGTGACACCAAATTCTGTCCCAAAGTTGTCGTATCGTGTGACGTTCTGTGTCAATGCAGAATACTTTCGAAGCGTTGACGGCTTAAGGCGTTGGCGGTGTAGTCATTTAGTAAAAAAAGTCAAGACACGTTCACCAACGCGTTGACTGTATTCTTACGTTGATACATCAGGATTTTCTGCCATGTCAATATCAGAATAGTATAATATTTAAATATCTTGACAGATGGGGGACGAACTATATTTTGACGGCAACTTCAAAAATCTTTGGCAAAAACTTCAAACTCATCATTTTGAAGAAAACATAATTCTTTTTTTTAAATTTTAGGTTTGAAAACAGTTTTTGCTGAAATTTTTTATTCAAAGAACTATATCTGAAAATAAACAACATATAACAATAGACTTATGGCTTTCTAAAATCTTCAAAACATAACTGTAAGTGTTGCCGTTGTTTTTTAATATTTTTTTGTATTTCATGCAATTATTTTATTTACTTGTGTTTGCTCTCATTTTTTATTTTTTATTATCCCATGGAAATCTTCAAAAGAAGATTCGGTAAGAATCGGTACCAAGTAGTGTGGGACCCTTACCGCACTAAAACCACCGGTGAATCAGGACCAATCTATGAAAGATCGATAAATATTTGTATTTCATAATTTTTAAATCGCATTGGGGGAAGTTTAAAGTTATAACACTTTCCTATATTTTTTAGTCCATCAGCTCATGAGGCTTGGTTCTTCTTAGGTGCCAGTTTTAGCTATCATTGATACTCATCATTGAAAATTTTAATGATTGATTTTGAGACATTTAGGAAGTAAAATCAGTTATTATTTTGATGGACAAATAAAGCTTAAGACTTAGTTAATATTTCCAGCCAAGAAAATAATTTAAATAAGCCCAACTTTCTACATAAAAAGACTTTTCTTATTTCAATGATTGAACTACCCTACCAATGATCATTGAAAAATCAAAAGTCAATTTTTGTGGAAAGTTGGGCCTATTTGGAATTTTTTTTTGACTAGAAATATTAATTAAGTCTTGAGCTTTAATCGTCCATCATAATAATGAATGATTTTGCTTTCTAAACGTCTCAAAATCAATCATTAAAGTTTTCAACGATGAGTTTCAATGATAGCTATAACTGGCGCCTTAATCTCCGAAGTTGGTATGACTTTGCAGTCGCTGATTGTGTGATACAGCGTGTTTTTTAACCACTTCTGTAAACATTTCAATTTGAAGGTCACGATGTAGATCGCTATTCCTTATATACCAAGAGGTATATACCATACGAAGGACCTTGCTTCCTTGCTTGTATGATAAAGTCAGTCCACAAAAGCAAAAATTATTAATTTAAAATTATTAACGTTTTTATTCTTAATCTTATACCAGCCAGACCACGGGCGTTACCATCATATTTTTCTAGGCGTCTGAATTTAACCAAATTCCCCTATAGAACATTATATAATTTACAGTGCTTTTTTGCTGTTTATTTTATACGTGTCGGTAACCATCGACTAAAAATTATGCGTCTTAGAAGGGTACAACAACATCTAACTGATGAGCCCAATTATTGTTGTACCTGGGCGAAACGCATTTGGACTAAAGGTCGCAAAACTTTAAATTTGAAATAAAGTCAGATAGTAATTTCAATATTTTGGTATAAAGCCTAACCAATATTAAGCGACTATATCGTTAAAGTGCAAGGGTAAATAACAGACTACAATCCTAAGGCAAAAACTGTTTATAACAACTTCATATATGCATATCCAGACAATACATTTTAAGGAAAATAGTTGATCCCATTCTATTATGTAAGTCAATGAAAAGACCCACCGAGGCACATGAAGGAATTACATTTTTTGGACTGCTCCACAATCAAAGGTAATATATATATTACATTTGATTAAAACCTTGACATTTTGATACACAAAAGCAATACTTGCACTATAAAGCAAGTACAAATCATGAACATGAGTAGGATTCAAACCAAACCGAACCATCATCATACAAAAGTGCTATTTTTCCCACACAATAGAAGACAACAAAAAAAAGAAGACTCATGACAAGGTGACTGTAAAGTCCACTTCAGGTTAACAAACGATGCTAGAGCACCGTAATATTATATGGGAAGGAATCATTTCTAAAAAAAAATAAAAATAACCAAGGATAAGAATGGTAAGAAGAAAATCCTCTACGTGAAAATACTTTGAAATTAGATACAAAAAAGGATACAACTCTATTATTGGATGAAAGAGAAAAATGTCTGCATTAAGAGTGGGGGACTTTGAAAATAGAAAAAATCTTTATCTTTGGTCTCTGGTGTTGCATTGTTTCTAATATCTGATTTCATTGCGATTCAATGTCCCATGTCGTTACAAATAATGAAATACTCATGAACCCAGTATAGAGAATGAAATAAAAGGTAACAAGAATTTTTTCTTAATAAAATAAACACACGTATGTAGGTATGTCGTATCTTTTTATTTAGATATATTCCCAATTCGATTAAACAAGATGGCCGCATATAAATTTTAGGGAAACAGATATAAACCTAGATATTTGAAGAATGTGTAAAAAATATTTAAAATAATTTATATTTTCTGATTTGTGACCTTTTCTTCTTACAACAAAAACCTTTTTACCTTAATCCCACGTTAGAAACATGAATTACATACTTATTTTTAATAATAGTTCCTTACATTTTGTAAGCAAATTTCTTTTATAATTTGAATAAAAAGGAAACATTGGAAATCAAATACCTACCTATTTAGTTCAAAATATGCCAAGTTTAAAGTTTACGAAGTTTATTCCTAATATCAAGAAAATCAAGAATAACTGCTCATACAAATTTCATCATTCCATACAACAACCGAAATTCTTCCATATAAATAGTAGAAATTCTGAAGCAGTAGGTGGATGTAACGCCCCCTGAATGGATATCTCAATTCATAAATTTGCATATGCTCTCCAAAAATTGAAAGTGCGCATTGACCTTATAATTGATAAATATTTTAAAAAGTTGGTGGATGCCACGCCTTCTGAGCAGAAATTCCCAAATTGTTTAATTTTTCTTTTTGTATGCACCTCAAGCCCTACCAATTCTTACAACCACCAGTGCACCATATGATTGATAACACTTTTAGGAATTTAGATGGATGCCACGCCCCCTGAGCGGAAATTCTAAATTTTTGACTTTAATCCTTGTACGCATTCAAACCCAACCGATCTACCAATTTTTATCGTCCTACAACAATCGGAAGTGCTTCAAATAATTTGTAAGATTTTTTGAGATAGTGGGTGGATGTCACGCCCCCTGAACCAAACATTTCAGATTGCCAATTTTTTCATTTGAGCACACCACAAGACCTACCGTGCGTCGTGAAATTTCAAGGTTTTACGGTGTTGAGAAGTGCTCCATAATTTTGATGATCTGTCAGTGAGTCAGTGAGTTGGTGAGCCAGTCAGTCAGTCAGTTACGGCCAGGGTTACCAACAGGGGTATTTTGCCCCAGAGACTCCGGGAATGCACTCTGATCTCCGGGCTCGGGTTAAGCCAAGATTTCTCCGGGTCTGCTACATTATTAGTTTGATAAGCTTTATATTTCTGAAGGCATCGCTGAAACCAAACAAATACTCGAAGCAAATATTGAAGAATAAATAGGAATACATTTTAATCTTTTTTGAGTCAAAATTGAACATAAGCTTGAGAATTTTTATTTTCAACTTGTGAATTTGTATTTATCCACTCAAAGTTGACGTTTTCAACTTCCGATTTCCATCTCTAGTCTAGAGTTGATCAACTTCAGTTTTGCCACCCGGCTTTGGAATATACTATGCCACCAACATATTTTAAAAATTTCTACTGTGGACTTTTTGAAAATATTTCTCAAACCGGATATTGGATTTCAACTCTGGAGTTGAGAACATTAGTGATAAAAAGAAATTTCAACTTGAATTTCAACTCACGAGTTGAAGTCTATTCCCGAATTATTTTTCAACTGCAGAGTTTGCGATAGTGACTAAAATTGCTGTAAGTATACTTGCTGCCTCCTTAACTCATTTTTGGAAAGTTGGCCCAAAATCTGTTTTTATTTGGAAGCTAGTGGGATTGCTTAAGTAATTTAATAAAATAATCAATTTATGATAGTGTGAGAGAAAAGAAACGAAATATATTTCGGAAAACCTCCGGGTCTAGACATTTTCAGAGTTGGTAACCCTGGTTACGGCTTTAGCGTTTTTGGAAGTCATATATCTGGGATCAATTCAGCAAACACTTTGAATTTGAAGTTCCTGACTTTATTCGTACTGATGTTAGAGGGGGTCGAAAATGATTTTGAAGTTCCTTACTTTATTGGTACTGAAGTTAGAGGGGGTTGAAAATCACCTGTATTTGTTCTTGTAAAAAGGGTGAAGTACCACAAACTTGGCAAGGCACTACCGTGCCCTTTGATAGTGTTCAAGCATCACGAAAAGACCATCGAATTATTATACAAATAACAATTGCATAGTTTAATATACAGAGTGCCCCGAACCTGAAGGGAAGTATTTAAGGGTTTGGTTCTTGGGGTTATTCTAAGAAAAAAATTGTATGGGAGGAAATTTGTATCTCTCCTCCCTGAGGCAGGGGGGGGGCAGTTTCTGAAACATTGACTTTATGCAAAAAAAAAACATTAAAAATCAACGAAAATACATCTTACAATGTGCTATAGTTTTTTTTGAAAGCTAATATTTCATTCTTGCATTTGGTTTTTAAATCAAAATGTTTAAGGAAATAGTTTTTTAGAAATTAAATTTCAAATTCAAAATTAAAAAAAAAATTGTGATTTTTTTTCTTGAGTGTATATTTTTTAAAATTTTACGTAATTTAGTGCTTTTTTGTGTACAGTATTCATTATCATTACCGAAAACCAAATGTAAAAATCTTTCTTAGTTTTTTGAGAAATTAAAAAAAAAACAAAAGGTACTTTTACCAAAAGAGCCCGAAAAAATGAATTTATTCATGAATTATCCATAATTCAACCATTTTTTCGGGCTGTTCTGGTAAAAGAATATTTTGTTTTTTCTTAATATCTCAAAAACTAAGAAAGATTTTTGCATTTGATTTTCGGTATTGGACAAACAAATTATGAGGGCTGAACACAAAAAAAGCACTTAACTACTTAAAATTTTGAAAAATATCGACTTAAGAAAAAAAAAAATCTAACTATAGCACACTATTAGATGTGTTTTCGTTGATTTTTAATTTTTTGTTTTGCATTTAAAGTCAATGTTTCAGAAACTTCCTCCCCTGCGTCAGAGAGGGGAGATACAACTTTCCCCCCGTACAATTTTTTTCTTGGAATAACCCCAAGAACCACACCCTAAAATACTTCCACTCAGGTCCGGGACAGCCTGTAACTTAAAAATTCTTGAATCTAGCATGCGAACCAGGTACCCATGTATATAACCCACGAATGGATTTTCTATTATTTCTACCTTTAAAACTTACAGATGTATTTTTAAAACAAGAATTCAATACAAAAGAACTTCTTGATAGGTACTATATTTAAATGAAATTCCGTATCCTTATGGAACTTGTGGGTTAAAAAAAAACATAAGACTTACCTTAAAATACAAAGATACTTTTATTCCAAGAAAAAAAATGTCCCCTTAAAATTCTTATATTTTTTCATTTTTAAATTTGTATCTAGGTACATACATAGGTATAATGGCTATGTAGGTACATTCGTACATATAAAAGCCCTTGGGAATTTTGGGTGGGTACAAATGCCACATCGGATGAAATTTTCTAAGAACACATCAGAAATATCCACATTCATGTCACTTTAAAGCTACCTGGAATTTGCCTTCATTATAAGAATTTCTGAATTTTATTTATGGTTTCAAGAAATAATTTTTTTAAAGAGACTTTTCAATTGAAATTTTAAAGGTTGCTTAGCTTATGCGTAGGGCATCTTTATAGTGGTATCTAGTACCTTCTTATAAACTTTATGGTATACTTAGTTACAATCCCTAAGGGAGAAAAAATAAAAGCATTTGGTAAGATAGTAAGATTTAAATTCAAGATTTGGATTTTTTCATAATGTTTTAGTTATTTTCTGAATACCAATACCTATCCATCAGCAATTGCACTGTCTTCAACTTAAATCCTCACGTTAATGTACTTTTTGTTTCACACCAACAACTATCAAAATCATATACATAAGTACTCGACTATGGTTTGACTCAGACGCCCAAATAAATTACAACAAAAGCAAATCTTACGCGAAAGAACTCATAAAACTGGCACTTAATAGTGTTCCGGAATGAAATGGTGATTTCATGAAAAGATTGCAAAGCGCGTACTTGTCCGATCAAAACGATTAAGGTGTTTATAGACAGATAAACTTATTTTCTAGGACATCATTGGAAAAAAATTGAATTTTGTGCTCTAGTTTTTGGCAAAAGCCTCTAAGAAATCGAGAAAATGGTGAAAATGGCTGTTTTTCAAAGCAAATGTTTAATGTTTACACTAGCATGTTTTGCAAAAAATGTTGAATAACATAAAATTCCATATATATATTAGGGCACTATTGGAGACCATTTTTAATTGTGTACCTAATAAAAGATTTTATAATACAAAATAAAAATGCTTGTGAATTTTGAAAAAAAATCCATTTTTGACAGTCAAGTTTTTATACCTAACGGTATTTTTTTGACAGTTTTGTTTTGCAGTGGATATAAATTCAATTTATTTTTCACGGTTTTCATTAATTATATAATCATAATTGTATCATTTGATATTGTAATTTTTAATTCTTAAAAGGCACTTTAAAGACAGAAAATTCATGTAAATTTGGAACACGGTTAAAAATTCTGGGGTATTTTTTTAATACAGCATTTGTATTACAGCGTTCAGAGAAAAACGTCAGGTAAAGAATTAACCTGGGCCTTGTTGAATTCACGAGGTGCACAATGCCATACAAAGTTACTGACATTTCAGAAATTTACCTGATTTTAGTAACCTTTTATTCAAAGTAAAATGAACCTGGTGGGCTTTCTTGCCATATTCAGGTTGATTTAAGAAGACGACCTGTTATTTTAATACTAAATTCTTGTAAATAAGAAATTTTTACAAGAATATAGTGTTTATTTTAACCGACATCGTGTTTTTCTAACACTGTATGTTTTGAATTTCTGTTTTACCACATATCAGGTTGAATTAACATTTAATGTGGTTATAATTAGCTGTTGCGTTTTACCTGACCTCATGCTAAAAAAGCACTCTGCCAGTTCATTTCAACGTGACACCAGTGCTGAAACGTACACACACAGGCAATATAAGTAAAACGATTTGAATTTAACCTGGCCTCCTGTTAAAGAAGCACTCTGCCAGTTCATTTAAACGTGACATTAGTGTTGAAATGCACACACACATGCCATTCAAATAAAATTATTCGAATCTAACCTGGCCTCCTGGTAAAGTAGCACTCTGCCAGTTCATATAAACGTGACACTAGTGTTAAAACACACACACAAGCCATCCAATGATTTTCAACTTAGGTATTGATATTTGGCACCAGGTTTTTGAGTAGTGAATTGGCCCAGTGGATGAGTGCTTTCCTCGTGTGTGAAAGGTTCCCAGTTCAAAACTGAAGTAAGTATCACAAATTATTTTTAAATTAAAATAAATAAATAATAAATTTCTATATGTTCTTTCAGAATAATGCTTAACGAGTTGAGCGATAGGCAGCGCAAGAGACTCTTAAACGTATAGATTCATGACTTATGCCGGATTTACACGATTGGAAAACTGCGAGTATAATGACAAAAGCAACAGCAAAAAAATGGACAAATTCATTCTTTTCGTCATTATAGTGGCAGCGTTCAAGTCGTGTAAGTCCAGCATTAGATACAGGGTTGATATAACATTGAAACCTGTTAAATTAACTATAGGTTTTCAGGTTAAACTAACCAGATTTTCATGTTAAATTTACAGGACATTGAATATTTTGTCGTGTTAAATTAACTATATTTGCAGATAAAATTTACAGGATTACAGTGTTAAATTTAGAAATCAGGTATCTGGTTAAACAGTTAACCTGATCTACCGAGTTGAAAAATAACAACCTGAAAATCAGGTATGATTGACCAGAAATTGGTTGATAATACATGCTTTTTTCTCTGAGTGAGCCGTATTCAATACAGACAATATTACTTTTTAATGTTCCGTCAATATTAAAGAAATTTTCTGATAACTTTGTATAAAATTCTTATAGATAAGTATTAAAATTGTTATTTGCAATACCAAAAAGATTATTACATAACCATTACCAAGCTTAACGGCTACATGGACAAATCGTTTTTAGATTCTGCACATCTGTGGGATAAAACCTTTTCAACAGTACTTAATTCATGCTTTTGCGAGTATAAACGGAGAAAAGTGTACTGAAAGAATTTCCATAAATTTTGCTAAGCGTATCAATATACAGGGTGTCCTGTAAATAATGGATAACCTTGCAACTGGTTGTAGCAGGCCTTATGACCTTTCGAGAAAAAAATATAAAAAAATATTTTCACAATGGGAGACATTTTGCGAAAATGTTAGAAGCTGCTTTATAAGAAGATTGACAAATTTTCTTGGTTATTGTATTTATACACAAGCATGTGTTATACCATTTTGGAAAGTGCATTAAATAGACAACTTTCTTAAGCAATTGGCCATTCATGTTCTCATACAATTTTAATTTATTAGAGGTGGTCAAACTTTTTTGAAAATAAATTTTTGTACTGAAAAAAATATTTTAAAAAATTATAATAAAAAAAATGCAACAACTACTATTAAATTTTACTACCCATCTATTACAACAGTTATTCTAGAATATTACAAAAATAAAAAAAATAGCAGAAATTGTTCATCCATGGTCGTAGCGTTCACGTATTTGAGGAAAGTAGTACTTGTTAACAACTTTTGGAAAAAAAATCATAACATAGTAACCATTGGGAAAATATTTTTTTTATATTTTTTTCTGGAAAGGTCATAAGGCCTGCTAACCAGTTGCAAGGTTATCCATTATTTACAGGACACCCTGTACAGATTAAAAAAAACTAAAAATAATTTTTATAATAAACAAATAAATACAAAATTGGGTGGCACAACAGCTCGTGGAAAACCAGGGCCTAGTGACTTACAATTCATAACCATTCCCGTGTGCGTGTTGTTGGCAGGAATGGTGGGGACCTAAAATTTATGGCTGAGTACGAACGGCTAAATGAGAAGCACTTTTTCATGAGAAGTATACTCTTGGAGGATTTGTCAGTTCCTCGCAAGATGCAGTAACTCGGATATAACATTTCTGTTTTTAGGTGGCACGGCTGGGAATCGAACCCACACATTCGGCATGACAGTCCAACGCACTAACCATCATGCCACGAGGTACTACAAAATTTCATTTTTATAATATTTAAATTGTATGTAATAAAGTATACAAGTAGCACAGAATTATCTACTTAATTCTGAAGCGGTACTTGCAGTCTTTTTTAAATTCATATTAAGTTAAGAAGAAAAGGAGTAAGTAAGCATTCCGAAAGAAGAAGTATTTATAAGAAGCCAACATGGGCACCCGCAGGGGGAGAGAGGGCATTACCCCCCCCCCCAGAATGTCCAGCCTTTACTTTTAATCTGTACATTCATTTTATTTTAATGTCCAGGACTACGATCTGGTTCAATTTTTAGAATAAAAAAAGGATATAGAAAATATGTAGATATCCTACCAACCTACCACTAATGCAATTCAATTTTTGTCACTCAATAATCGAATATCCAAAAAAAAAATGTTTTTCTGCCTCTCATGAAATTATTAGCAAAAGTTGACCTAGGTATAATGTTTTCCTACCTTAGCACATGCACATGTTTCAGAAAACATAAAGATGTAATCATCCACATAAAGTTTGTTCTCTTTTATATTTCATTCTACTCGATAAACAGATATACTTAGCAAAAACAACAAACGCGTCGCGTGCCTCAACGACAATATCTATCACCTTCATAAAATGTTAAGCTACCTACTTGTATTTTTTTTTTATAATAGGAAAGAATGTGTTTGAATCCTGTCCCTGCAATGGGCGAGCAATAATTGACTCAGTGGCATATGTATTCTTTCTTCACATAGAGGTCGGTTATCTACTCAAGCCGCAAGAGCATTATTTGAAAAAAGTGTCCTAGATACATTTTCTAGAGAAGCACCAAGAATGCTACAACTTCTCATGTGAGAAAAAGAATAAATCCAATATTTCATACAAGTTCTTATTTTGTAAGTCTATTTTATAAGTTTTTGTCTTATTACTTAATACTTAATTAACGCTTAACTGCAGTCGTGAAAATTATGTACAATTCTATAGTCGTTCTATATTAAACTATGAATTATTAAATTTTTTTTCCGAACTTTAAGAGTGATCACGAATATAGTTTTAAGAAAAAATCAACAATAGGAGCCTGCATTAAATTTTTAATTTGTAATGAAAACAATATGTTGCAATTCGCCTGACCTAAAACATATCATCTAAGAAAATATATGTAAAATACATAGTAAAAAATTAAAATCTTAAGAAACATTTTTCCAAGACTTTAAAACATCCTCTTTATAATTCCTGAAACAAAAACTTAAAATGTTTTTTGTAAAAAAATTCAGACATTAAATTCTGAATTAATAGCATACAAAAACCACTGGCGCAGAGGGTGCAGGGAACTAAGTCCCCGGGAACCAAGTCCACTTCAGCAAAGTGAACTTAGTTCTCATAGGAGGTGGGAACTAAATTCCTCAAAAACTGAGTGGTTTAACTTCCCTTTAAATGAGAATTAAGTTCCCACTTCCAAGTAAAAAAATCAATCTTATTAATAAAACAGAAATACTTTTCACAATATTGTTGGATATATATAGGATAAATTCAAAGTTTCTTTAAATCCAGAAACTTTGCATACACCCAGCCTCACACATACCCCAAATCCTATAGTGAGCCCAAGCAGGGGGGTTGGAGGGGGGCAGCATGCCCCCCTATACATACCTCACTGTTTATTCGCCGTAGTGCTTTGTTTTACCACAATACAGTGCTAGCACCCAGCATTACGGCGAATAAACAGTGAAGTATGTATGCAACCCCCCTGCTTGGGCTCATTATAGGATTTGGGGTATAGGTGCGAGGCTGGGTGTATGCAAAGGCTTTCACGCAATTTTAAATGTTTGTAATTTTTATCGTTGAAAGTTAGTTCCCTCTTCATATTTCAAAATGTGTACTTAATTCTCATAAAAAAGTGGACTACTTTCTCACCTTACCTGGGAACTAGGTCCACTTCGTTAAAGTGGATTTAGTTCCCATTAAATGAGAATTAAGTCCCTCGGTGGACTTGGTTCCCGGGGACTTAGTTCCCTGCACTGCGCAGAGCAAATTATACTTTTTGCACTTGCCATTTAATTAAAATTTGAATTTTGGCTATTTTCGTCATAGTCGCTGGACTTTTTAGCACCTAGATATTGGCGTGTGTGAAGTTAGCATAACATTTTTGAGCTAGGCCAATGGGACCATGGCAGGAATTTGCAGTTTTTTTGCATTTTTATGCATTTCTATTCCGGATTTTACAGTTCACCAAAAAGTGGGTGTAACCGACTGTACTGGTAACTTCACTGTGAAGTTAGCAGTGCCTATGCTATTCTCAGCAACCGGGCTAGCTAGGAATCTGAAATAAGGCTCTGAATTTGCAGTTTAATTTGCAGTTCCAGAAAAGGAAAAAACCAAATTTCTAAATCCTTACATAAAAAAAATTTCATACTGTACTGCTGAATTCACTGTGAAGTTAACATAAAAGTCCTTTTCTCGGCAACGGTGATACTTAGAAATTTGCAGTTAGGCTCCAAATTTTCCGTTTAATTTGCAGTTCAGGAAAAATGTATGTCTAAATTTTTAAGTCCAAATTTGAAAAAAAAAAATCGAATAAATTCATTTTTCACTGTTCACGTCACTGTGAAGTTAGCAGTACATACCCTTTTCTCAGCAACTGAGCCACCTAGAAAATTGCAGTTTAGGTCCAAAAATTTGTACGTCCAAATTTGACAAAAAATTGAAAATTTTACTTTGCACTGTTAACAACAGTGTGAAGTTAGCAGTAAATACCCTTTTCTCAGCAACTGTGCTAGGTAGAAAATTGCAGTTAGGGTCCAAATTTGCAGTTTTTCATTTACTTCACGAAAAATGCAGTTCAAATTTTGAAGTCAAAATTTGGCATTAAAATCGAAAAATTCACTTTGCACTGTTAAGATCACTGTGATGTTAGCAGTACATACCCTTTTCTCAAGAACTGAGCCAGCTAGAAAATTGCAATTAGGTTCAAATTTGCAGTTTTCCATTTACTTCAAGAAAAAACTAACTTCAAATTTTTACGTCCAAATTTGACAAAAAATCGATTAAATTCATATTTCACTGTGAAGTTAGCAGTACATACCCTTTTCTCAGGAACTGAGCGAGCCCACGACTGTGGTTAAGTTAAAAAATTCATCATCATCATCGTGTCCTGTAACCCCGGCTGGGGCATAGGGCGTCAACAAAACGTCTCCATCCTTCAGGGTCTGCTGCAAGGTACTTTAGCTGTGGCCACGTCTTTCTCTGGGATTCTGCTTCCGCTAAGACAGTTGATTTCCATGTTGTTCTTGGTCTTCCAACCCGCCGTGCACCCTGAGGATTCCATTCAAAGGACTGCTTTGCAATTTCATCGTTTGGTTTCCTCAGTGTGTGACCAATCCAACGCCATTTACGCTTTCTTATGTCGACGTCCAGCCGCTCTTGACTTGTCCTGCGCCACAATTCCTCATTTGATATTATTTGTGGCCAGCGAATCTTAAGGATGTGGCAAAGACAGCGATTCACAAAAGCCTGTATTTTCTTCAAAATAGAAGACGTGACTTTCCAGGTTTCACAAGCATATAACAGCACGGATTTGACATTGGATTCGAAGAATCTCAACTTAGTGCGTAAGGAGATTTGACTGGATTTCCAAATTGGGAACAGGGTACCGAAGGCAGCACGAGCTTTATTCATTCTACTTTTAACGTCCAGATCCGTACCACCGTTTGCAGAAACAATACTGCCAAGGTAGTTGAACTGTTCCACTACTTCAACTGGCGTCTCCTGTAGAATAATACGCTGCTGTGTGGAGCGGCCTGTGAGCATTATTTTTGTCTTTTTGCTGTTTATTCTTAGACCACTCGACTCTCCCTTCACTTGCAGCGTTTGGCATATCCCGTTCAGCCCACTGATGTTATTTGCCAGTAGACATATGTCATCGGCATAGTCTAAATGACTGAGCCTTTCGAACGGTCTCCACTGAATGCCCTGTCGCTCAGCTGTACCAACACTGGCCGTCAATACGTCGTCCATCGCCAGCAGGAAGGGAATTGGCGATAAAACATCCCCTTGTCTCACACCCTGTTGCACTACGAAGGAGTCGGATAGCTGCCCATTGTGAAAAACAAAACACCTTGCGTTGTTGTAGGACTCTTTAATAATGGCAACAATTTTTGGTGGAATTCCTCTACCAAGCAACGATCTCCATATACATTCTCGGTTAACTCGATCAAAGGCCTTCTCAAAATCCATGAACATGAGGTAAAGCGGTGATTGAAACTCCATTGACTGCTCGAGGACGATACGCAGGGTGTTGATATGGTCGACACACGATCGACCACTGCGGAAGCCAGCTTGATGCCTCTTGAGTGTAGACTCGATTCTATCCTTTATTCGCTCGAGAATGATGGTTGCCATTAGTTTTGGGAAAACGGACAAAACGGTGATACCACGCCAATTGTTGCAATTCTTTTAGTCACCTTTCTTTGGCAACTTAACAATCACACCATCCTTCCAGTCCCTGGGATAGGTTTCGTTTTCCCAAATGTTTTATATCAGCGGATGTAAAATACTAGCCCCTGTTACGGAATCGGCTTTCAGGAATTCAGCTGGTATTCCGTCCAGTCCAGCTGCCTTGTTGTTTTTGAGGAGATTTATTGCTGTATGTATTTCCGATTCTGACGGGGAATCGATGTCAATACCCCTATAGGACCTGCGCATCTCGTTTAGTTGGGGCACTTCAGCACTCTGCTCAACTGAATCCTCATTTAGCAGGGCACAAAAATGGTCCTTCCATCTACGAAGCTGATCCTCAATTGATACCAAAAGTGTGCCATCCACATCCATTACAGGATGATTGGTGTTGCTTTTTTTCCCGATAACATCTTTGGCTATTTGGTAAAATTCCCGGATATCTCCTCTTCTGGCAGCGATTTCCGCATTATCTGCGAGTCCATCTACCTTCATCCTCTTGTCACGTCTCACACAGCGATAGACCATCTTATGTGCAATGCGGTACTCTCTTCGCAAGTCAGCCTTTCGTTGAACATCTGCTTCGGCATTTATTTGGATTTTCAACGATTTGCGAAGTTCGATCTTATCCCAGGTGTCTTGGGATATCCAAGAGTCTCTACGTCTCGTTCGCTTGGGTACAATTTCGGATCCAGCCTCCATAATTACACTTTTAATTTCATCCCACATCTCATCAATTGTTGAATTCTGGCTTCCGTTTAATGACGAGGCTCTGTCGTTAAGGGTGGTGACATAGTTTCGACATATGTTGGGGTCATTTAAAGCATTAGTAATGAATTTTGAGCTCCTTGCTGCATCCTGCGCTGGTTTTTGTACGGCAGCAGTTCGGCATTTCTTATACTCCGGACATCACACATAGACTTCCTCCATCGCTGCTGAATTATGATATGATCAATTTGGTTTTCGGTTTGACCATCTGGATGCACCCAGGTAATTTTGTTGCACGTCTTATGCTTAAATACAGTCCCACCTATCACAAGACGATTCGCGTTACAAAAATCGACAAGCAAGTCACCATTTTCATTCCGTAACCCCAAGCCATTTCTTCCCATCACACGTTCCAGTCCGTAATTGTCTAAGCCGACTTGGGCATTGAGGTCTCCCATAACGACTATGATGTCGGCTCTCGGAACACTACTGTAAACCGAGTTAAGATGAGTGTAGAACGCGGTTTTGTCTTCCTCTGTCACTTCATTTGTGGGGGCGTAGCACTGAATTATTGTGACGTTACGAATTTTTGAACGAAACCTTGCTGTCATTAATCTCGCAGAAATGGGCGCCCAGGAGATCAAACTTCGCCTCGCTTCTTCGTTCAACATAATTCCGACACCATGCAGTCTTTGGCCACCCTCTCTTTCATCTTCCCCGGAATACAGCATTCTCGTCTGTCCAGTGTCTGATCTGTATTCAGCTCTTCCTATCCACTTAGTTTCGCTTATGCCCAGGATACCGATCTTTAGGCGAAGCATTTCACGCTCAACCTGCTCGTATCTACCATCGCTGAACAAGGATCGAACGTTCCATGCTCCAATTTTCGTACGTATGCGGTAGCCAAAAGTAACATTTGCGCTTCTTGAAAGATTTCTTCTATTTGTCAACGATTCATTTATTATTATGGCGTCTTGATTGACGCTCGTACATGAAAGATGCCACACCCCAAAATCCGATGTGCGGTTTACTGCAACCGAAGCTGCAGAAGGATTTTCCATAAAAAGATTACCTCTTGGGGACTCATTTCCATTTGTTGTCATAGTTCATGTATTTGCATATATCCTTCCACCATGGTGTTTTCCGAGATATGATTAATAACATACATAAGCTCAGATTTGACAGGCACACCCGCCTTTTGTATGGTCAAACACATAACTGCTCGAGGCCGCCCACTATGGGAAAACAGACGCCTTTTGTAGCCGCCCAATATGGGTTACAGACGCTTCCTGCTGCTGCCGTTGGCCTTTTAACAAAAAAAAGCTCCTCCGTCACCAGACTATCATGCCGTTGACCGCCACCTGCAGTTCATCCGCCTTAAGGGGGCTTTTAAGTGTAAAAAATTACCCTTAATAAATTATTTAGATAAATAAATAATATTTTTATATACCAATCTAATGGGTGCCTGTTTATTACATACCATTATATTCTTTGCAACAATGCCTTATTTAGAATTTCAAATCAAATAAGGTAGGTACATTTTACTTCTGCCCCCCTCCCCCCTAGCAAAAATCCTGCAGGCGCCCATGGAAGCCAATTTATTTCTTAAAGTCTTCTTAAGTTGGAAATCCAGTCTACTTAAATACTTCCCAATTCCTCCTTTAATATGTTGTAGGTACTAAATATTCTTAGCACTTCTTAGCTCAGACTCTCTCAATCTGATACATTTATGTACGTCAATGATTGTCTTAAGAAGCTGATTGAAAGAACGTACGTATACGTACCTAGTGTATTTGTTCAGACATTGTATTCAAATGGCGTTAATGATAATATTTAGTCAGTTTATATTTCAGAAATCTCAGAAGGCTTCGTATTCTCAAAAATATAAACACGATTCGTCACAAGAAAATCCTCACTTTTGAGGATAAAAATTGAGAAAGATTTTTTTTTAATTCGCTTGCTCAATTATTTTTGTTTCAGCTACATTACATATAGAATAAAAGAAAAAGAGAGCAGTTTGGAATTATATGTGAGAGATCCTGGTTATATTTTATTCTCCTGCATCTTGCTCTGCCAAAGAACACGGAGGAAAATAACTCACTTAGGAAATATAAACTGGAAAACTCTATAAGCCTTACAGAAATATTAAAGAATACAAAACAATACCGATTTCGAGAAATACCAATTAAAGACATTTTTAAGAATTCTTTAAGTGGAAGTGAAAAAATATTGTAAGTGCTTGAAGAAAATACTTTATAGAAAGAAATGAAGATTAAATAAAGAAGTCATTATGTATGTTGGTAAACCGATAAAATATTTAGGGCTTGTTTCATATTCTCTGATTATCGTTTCAATCAAGCTACTTTGAACTTATTCTTCAGTTACACTGTATTTAGGTATACTAGATTCCAGGTTAAAAAGCCGAGAAATTGAACTGGGCTATTAATACAACATTTCAATATTTTCTGAGCGAGTGCTGCCAGACGGGGAGATTTTCTGGTTCAGAGTACCAAATACTCCAATACTATATTGGAGTATGTAACTTTCCCTAAGAATCGTAAGGCGTAAGGGTCAGTCTCGAAGTACCCTATTAGAGATCATACATATGTATATAGGTACTTATAATGCAGAACATAGTATGTATAAATTTACAAAATTATCCTTTATAAAAGCATAGTGTGATTATCATTTAAAGGAAAAATTAGCCTACACAGCCAAATTACAGACTAGGGAAAATTGTCACAGTGGAACTGAAAGTTCAAAAATTGAATTGAATGAAACTTTCCACTACTGAAGTAAGTACAAACTAGGGCATTCAGGCCCTATACATAATTATAGTCCAACGCATTAACCATTAAAGGAAAGGGTACTCAGACTCACACTAAATTACTTAATATTGTTTAATATATTTTTCCCGTTTCAATTTTGTGCGTTAAGACACTTTCAAAGAGTTGGATACTTTTAACGAAACACAATTAAATATCCTTGCACCGTAACTACAGTATTTCTTGCAACTACTTGTCTCTTTTATGAAATTATTTTTATTGTTTTATTAAGATTATTTTGCCTGCGTGCCCGTCGTTAGTTAGTTGTTAGTATTTAACACTCAAGTAGATGCTCTGTCTTCTGTTTATGCAGTAAATCAAATCAGAAACAAAACAAATTGTTTAAATAATTACAAACTACAAGTTCTTATTGAAAGAATGCACATCGTAATGTCGTAATAATTGTTCCACTGGAAATTATTGTTCACCAGGCACTCCCAAAATGTCACTAAATTATTTTCACTGCAATTTCAAATTTTTGTTTAAAAATTAAAGACTAAAAAAAAGATAAAAAAAATAAGCGCAATCAACAACTTTTCAAATTAATACCTAAAATGTCGAATAAGCTTCCACTGTTTGTCAAAGGTCGTATCTCTCAGGTGCTGTTTTTGTGTTTTAATTAAATCGTAAGTACTCCCCTTGGTTATGTAAGAAAAAAAGGATGGTTGTTTTGTAATAATGTTGCATCAGTATAAGGTTCAGAGCAAACAGAAAAATGCCCATGAAATTAAAAAGAGCAGAAAATATTTTGCCGCAAAAAAAAACATGTTAAATTTAAATACCTGCAAGCAAAATGTTTACCTTTCTGACAACCCATAGTCATTACATTTTACGGTCAACTACCTTGGCATATTTTTTTTTTTCCGAGAGAATGAAAGTGTGTTACTTCAAACATTGGATATAAACAAAAACTTTAATTTGAAAGCCAGAATAAGAAGTGATAGTATATTGTGGAACCTGCAATATGGCACACCAAATATTTACAAACCCTTTTTAGATAATTTTATTTAAATTACGCAGTGTGTATGTTGGTAAATAAGTGAATTTGTATGACTGTAGTGTTTACAGTCATTTTTTGTTTATAATTCTGAATTTTTGGAAAACATAATAAGAGTCATAATCATTCATTTAGTTTATACAAAACAAGTAAACAAGGTTTGTTTAGGTATACATAAAGCATTGAAATTGCTTGGGAACACAATCATTTGTTGTGTCCATTTTTTGTATCTAAATAAGTTTTTGTATAAAATGTATTTTGCGTAGCCTATCTATAGGAATTTTCCTAATAATTTGCTCAAAGAAGGCAAAATGCTCAGGAGATTATAATCGCAAAAATTTGACAACAGTGCGAAGGTTAGACGTCAGTCCTTTTTGGAAATTAAATTATTTAAGTATATGGCATAAGGCCCAAAAAGTAATAACATAATAATTAAACCAATAATAAAGGTCACAAAATAAATGCACGTGTATGTGAACCCGATGACATATATCCCCTATTAAAATAACTATAATGACTCGAGAAAAAAACCTGGCAAATACATACATATGTATGTATATGTGTTTCTTGTGGAATTTATATGTTCTTTAGTAAAATGTCTTCTAAATAAAAAAGAAACAGACAAATAATATTCATCAGACTTGAAAGTTGTTTGAAGTAATGTGCAGCGCATAGAATTCTAAATTTAATATTCTTGGAAAAAAAATTTTCTAAAGTACCTTTATACCATTCCTGGAAATACTTCAATTGTGTGGGCTTTTAAAACATTGGACAAAAATATTTTTGGTGTCTTTACATATAGTAAGTATCTTATATAGTACATCAGGTGGGAAAAGTACCTACCCAAGTCTTTCGCAAAACAAAAAAATAATTAGTCCCTTGATGAAACTTGGTGAGTAAATTTAATTTACCATGAGAATGAAGAATCAAAAAAGTATAAATAAAAATATTTCGTATGAAATAGTTTCTTTTTAACATTAGGGGGAAAGGGGGGAAGTTATGGTGTATCGAACGAAAAAACTTTATCTTGGTACATCCTAACACATGTTTCTAAGGAAGTATTTAATTCTGAATCCAGTCACTTTAAGAACAAGTCGATATGGCTACTGTAGTAAAAGATAAAGCACATAAAATAGAGTTAAAAAAATAAAAATTAAAATTACCATTTTTTCAATAATTTGCGTATGCAAACTCTTTTTATATCTTCCTAAAATATCGAATATGTGAGTAAATCTATTGTTTTAAATATCATAATACCATATTATAAAGCTCACACAATATTGATAAAACTGGGACGTAGCTCTACGTCTCACAATAAAAAAGTAGTAATTTTTCTTTGCAATGCGTGCAATATTCATGTAATTACTATCACAACAAAAACATAAATGTTAAAAAAAGAGCCAAGTTCTTATAATGTACAAGAAACCTGTGCGTAAAAAGTCAGCCAAAAAAAGTAATGAGATCTAAAATATATGCCAAGTTTTAAGTTCATGAAGTTTAATTAATCAAATATCTTAAGTAGAGTAATATCCAAACAATTCCAAATCATGACACAAATTTGGTATTTAATGATTACTGATTAAAATTTGGTGGGTTCACCGGTCAAGTTTTCAGATTGTGATTAAGTAAGTATCTTAGAGAAAACTTGCAAAGTAAATCCACAAAATTTGAATAAGATTTCATTAAATACAAAATTGGAATTGTTTCGATATTACTCTACTTAAGACATTTGATATCTATTAAACTTCATGAACTTAAAACTTGGCATATATTTTAGATCTCATTATTTTTTTTGGCTGACTTTTAACACATAGGTTTCTTGCACACATGAGAACTTGGCTCTTTTTTTAACATTTATGTTTTTTTTTGTGATTTCACTCCTTTTTGCAAAGATTTATTTTGCCAGACAATAATCAAGCCCTACCGCTCTACAAAGATTTATAATTCTACGACAACCGTTAGTGCTCCATATAAATAGTAGCAATTCTGATAAAGTGGGTGGATGGCACGCCCCCTGAATGGAAAATTCCAAATTTTCGATTTGTTCCTTTTTAAGTACTTCAAGCCCTACCGACCTACCAATTTTCATCGTTCTACGACAATCTGAGGTGCTCCATATAATTTATAACAATTTTTTAGAATGTGGGTGGATGCCACGCCCCCTGAATAGAAAATTCCAATTTTTCAATTTTTTTCTTTCTAAGTACTGCAAGCCCTACCACTTTGCCAATATCTATCGTTCTAAAACAATCAAAAGTGCTTCATATAGTTTATAAGAATTTTTGAGAATGTGGGTGGATGCCACGCCCCCTGAACTGAAACTTCCAATTTTTCGATTTTTTCTTTCTAAGTACTTCACGCCCTACCAACCCACCAACTTTCATCGCTCTATAACAATCGGACGTGCTCCATATAATTTATAAAAATCCTTAAGAATGTGGGTGGACGCCACGCCCCCTGAATGGAAAATTCATTTTTCAATTTTGTTTCTTTCTAAGTACTTCAAGCCCTACCGACCTTCTAATTTTCATCGTTCTACAACAATCGGAAGTGCTCCATATAATTTATAAGAATATTTAAGAAAGTTGGTGGATGCCAGTCAGTGAGTCAGTGAATCAGTCAGTTACGGTTTTTGCGATTTTTGAGGTCCTATATCTCGGAAATCACTAATTCTTAAGAGTTGAAATTTGGTGAGCCACCTGTGTTTGATCAGCTCAGCAAATACTGCGAATTTGAAGTTTCTGACTTTATTGGTACTGAAGTTAGAGGGGGGTTGAAAATCGCCTGAGTTTGTTCCTGTAAAAAGGGTGTAGTGCCACGAACTTGGCTGGGCACTACCGTGCCTTTGATAGTATCTGTGGTTAAATTAATTTGTATGTAAAAATGACTTTTATTTTCAGTATAAAAAGTAAATGAATCAGTGAGAAGAAAAAGGAAAACATTCCACAAATCATAGTTCGTGGCAAATCGAATAAAAAACTGTTTATTGCCAAAACTAAAAGTTACTTTCGAGAACTTATTGACGAACAAATGTTAAACTAGCATTCAGAAGTAACTTGCCAAAAACTTGTGTGTAAATAAAGCCCAGAATAAACTGATAAAGGGAGTAGAATGTTTTCCTTTTTCCACTCAATTGGTAAAAAATTAAGACCAACGATTTGAAACTATTTTTTTTATTTAAACAATATAAAAAAATAGATACAAAAATTCAGTGAATATAAAAAAAATAACGAACTAACAACAACACTTTATTTACTACCGTTATTTATTGTAGTTGTGATAAAAAGAACTCTAAAAATCCCCTTCACCACTTTTGGCGATATTCGATGTTTTTCGAACTTCTCAGAGACCCCGTGTAAAAAAACTTAGAAAAGCATAGTTTTTCAAGATATTGAATATATTAAAACAATAATAATCGTCGAAATTTGAATATTTAAACAGAAAATTTCAAACTTTGAGTGGAAAAAGGAAAATATTCCTGGCATGTTTTCCTTTTTCCACCAAAAAAAAATTTGTTTGCTCATTTAAAGGTATAGGTTTTACCTTTGTATATCTAAACCATAGTACTATCATGGTGGCGATTCAAATAGTAGAACAACAGCTCTAGTGGTGGCCCTACTTTCGTCAGCGTCGGAGACTTGCATGCAAGGCATGGTGATGGAGACTTGCATGCCATAAAAGTCTACAACGCCAAGGGACCTAATAAATTCAGCTGTTTGTGTGTGAAATGTCTCTTCTTTGAATATAAGCAGTGCTGCTAACCGTAGAATAATTATGCTACATGTAGCATAATTTGTGGTCCTGTATGATGTATGATTGAAATTCATTATCATACGCAAAATGTATGATAATTGTAACATTTTACGTAGACTTAAATACAAAATTTCGCTATCCAAATTTAAAAGACATCAAGTCTAAACAAAAATCTACTCTTTTTCTTAAACTTCTTCTGAATGCAGCCATCAGCCTTCTAATACATTTTCGGCACTTCTTAACTCGTGTAGACGCTTTCATTTTCG
Source organism: Dasysyrphus tricinctus (assembly GCA_963921185.1). Lineage (NCBI taxonomy): Eukaryota > Metazoa > Arthropoda > Insecta > Diptera > Syrphidae > Dasysyrphus > Dasysyrphus tricinctus. The sequence goes on from OY992532.1 coordinate 128,963,960, forward strand.
TTGTCCATTGAACTCTTTTCAACAAGACATTAGGTCTGTTTCTTAACTTTGAATTTCTGTGATTTTCTGTGCATTTCTGCGCATTTTAGTCCAAAGTTGTGTCAAAGTTCATATAAAAAAAAATTGACACATGTTTGGACTAAAAATCACAGAAACTGGAAAATCAAATGTTTCGCAAACGACATGATCGATTTTTTTGAAACTCGATATTTGAGACTTTTTAAGTCGGTATATTCTGTAAAATATTTTTAGAAAATATTTTAAATTTATGAAAAAATAACGGTACCTTCCATACAAAAGTTAAAAAACCGCAAAGGAAAATATTTGTTTGCTTAAAAACGGCTCTTACGATTTTGTTTAAACTTTTTTATATACTAAAATTAGTATGATCTGCTATCAAAAATTATAAAATTTTACACTTAGCAACTATTAATAGTACCTGTCATAGAACGTATTTTTTTAATTTGAGTTTTGTCGTTATCGGCTGCACGGATTTAGATGAATTTTTTATATACAAATTTCAGATAGGATTAAGTAATATTGCATATAAAAATTTTCCAAAAAAAAGTTTTTGGATTTTTAAAAAAAGTTTCAAATTTTTCTCAAAAACGGGTTGACATTTTTTTTTCAAATTTTGTGTTAATATACACATAAATATATACTTTAGATTTGCATACCGAAATTCATTCTTAAAAATGTTTTAAGAATTTTATATATAAAAAATTATTTTTTTAAGAAACCACTCCAATGATTTAAATTTTTTTTCCATACAATCATATTCAATCAAGAATTAAGATGGAATTCTTTTTTTTCACCTCAAACTGTCAAAAGAGTTGTTTTAGCCAATTTAAATGTCGTATTTCATGCTTCTCTACATTTTTCTCTCATAATTTCCATGTTTTTGCCTATATACAATTTTCTTAAACTCAGTGTCTTGAACATAAGAGTACGTGCGACCTAGTCGTGCATTTTATTTCGTATGGCATTGTTAAAATAAATGTGCCTTTTGCCGCAGCCTGTATCGTTGTCAGTGCTGAGAACCGTAGAATAATTATGCTACATGTAGTATTATTTATGATCCTCTATGATGTATGTTTGAAATTCACTATCATACGCAAAATATCATAATTGTTGTTATATTTGGCTGAAGTTTGAATGGCTATATCTCTGTCAGTTTTCAAATAACATGTTGCTTAAAGATTTTATAGTAAGGCCTTAAAACTCTACTTTACTTAGTTTAAAAAGAAAGATACGTTCATCTTCGCTCCGAAAAAAGTTATGCGCAATTCAGAAAAAAATTTAAAAATCTTTGATTTTTCGATACTTTGTATGTTGGACGTTGGTTTTTGTTTCTTTTCCTGCTTAAATTTTTTAAAAAATTCTCCAAACCATCCATTTCGATAGAAAATTTAATTTTGAACAAAAAGTTTTAAGAGTAAAATTGCCAAATTAAGCTTAGTTTTCGAGTTATATCAAAGATATTGAAAAGTGGCCAGTGTGACCATTACATAAATAATAATAAAGGCCAAACAAACATATTGAATAATAAATACTCTTGCACGTAATTGTTCCTTTTTAAAAGGTCTATTCAATAAAGTGGGGCTGTTAAGGAGACCAACCTTTCATTTTGACCTGACGGGTTGAACTTTAGTATACAAAGAGTTCATATCCTAACTTTACTTTAAAGAAGTGTTGGGAGGGTGTCAACATTGTCAGAAGGAAAAGAGAAGGGTTGCCACTTACCAGTTTAAATCCCGAAATGTTGCTTATAAATTGAAAACCAAGGGTTGGGCATTGACCCGAGAACTCCTGTTGGTTTCAGCACTCTTTAAGCCATAGAACCACATAATTGTTCTTCTCCCACCCCTTCCCTCGTACGAAGGGTTGGAAAAATTCGTTTCGGGAAAGAAAATTTGAAAATAATAATAATTACATCTGAAGTTGATTGAAAACCTACTTTGGTTTTTTCAAAAGCCACTTTCAAAGTGCTGGGGAGGGGGGGGATATGAAAGATTAACAAACTCAAATATTTATCTTGGTATAACATAAGCATATGACACATATTTTAAGGGTATTCTTTAATATCCAATCTTACAAAATCAGAATGAACTCGATACGACTATCTTAAAAAAGTTATAGAATTTTTAGTGAAACAAGTAAGATATTACCAAATTCGAACAGCATTGACACACACTATATGAACTATTAGTGTATTAAGACTCAACCCGTCAGGTCGAAATAAAAGTTTTGCCCTCATATCGGGCACTAACGCCCCTACTAGGATATGAGGAGTTCATTAAACAATCAAAGCATAGCAAACATCATAATTGCTACTCGGTATATATTTAATTTAGATACAAAAAAATGCGTTCTTTATATCGTCGCCGTTCTATCAAAACTCCCTAAGTCCATTTCTCTAAAAAACGAGAAACCTCTCTTGAATACGATATATTTATTAAAATATAAACATTTTAGGTCTGTTAAAGATCTCTACATCTTATGTTGATCTATTTATAAATTAAAAAATTCCCAAAATCAAACATTTTCAAATTCTGGATAGTACAAATCAATAAAAAGTACCGCTGTCACAAAATAAATAAAAATGGACCTAGGGAGTTTTGACTGAACGACGACGATATGTACTTACATAAATGTTAATAAATTTAATAATTAAATTTTTATTTTAGATAAATTATTATTTTTTTTTTAGGGACATTTTTTTATTTTGCGTATGATAATTTTTACTCTGGTATGATAGAAATCAGCGCATTGTATGATAATTCATTGTGAACGATATGGCAGCACTGAATATAAGGTTATTTGTTGTTTTATTTAGGACTATGTTTGTATGTAGCCAGTTGTTCTTGTTGAATGTGAGAAGAAAAGTATATGTAGGTAGGTATAACCACAGTTGTATTTTATTATAATATTGAGGGTAGGTTTTGTTTTTGTAATGAAGTTGCGATTTGATTTCAAGACTTTGAAGATAGTCATATAACTTTTGGTAGGTATGTTATTTGACTTGATATTTCCTTATGCGGGGTATACACTGTTCAAATGCTTGTCATGCGTGTGGGAGTGTATTAGTAAGTTCTTTTTCAATTGCATATACACACATCATGCATGAGGCTTCAATCATTTATTTTTACTGAAATATTGAAGCGAAAAGACGTATGGTTCTGGTCCGATCACGGATGTTATTCTTTGTCGTTTCATCGGAAAAATAATTGTTTCAAATTTTATCGTTTCATTTTATTTGAATAAGTTTTTATAAACTCCAAAATAAAAGTTTCATTTTCCATTTTCAACATATTCCGCTACATACATAATGTTTCCTCATCGGCTTCTATTCGAAAATGATCTCATGCATGATCAAGCAATCATTCTCGAATATACATTATGTCAATGCTGTCGGTCTGATTGAACAAAAATCAAAATGTTTTGATTTTGCTTCAAGCATACACACCATGTATACGTGTGTCATTTTCACTAACACACTCTCACATGCATGACATGCATTTGAACAGTGTATACCCCGCATTACAGAGTATGCATGATTGCATATACATATATCTTTTGGTAGGTATTTAAATTGAATTTAACTTTGAAAGATTGCGATGGTAGACATATGTATATCTTTTGCTAGTTAGCTATATGATATTTTGCTTGGAATGTTTTTTGCAAGATCTGTTTTGCGAGAGAGGGTAGTTATAGGTATGTATATCTTTTGCTGCCTACATTCATTTTTGAATGAAAGTTTTTTTTGCTAGATTATTATTGATAGGTAAGTGAGTAGGGATTTTGTATTATTATTTATTTCGAGGAAAGGTTGCTATGAATAGGTGGATATTTTAATAAAAGTTTTTATGCTAAATTGGCGGGTGGGTTTAGATAAAGGTAGGATCTCTTTTAATAGGTAGGTAGGTATTTTAATAATAAATATGTAGTGGAGTGCGCTTCAGGTCAAATGAAAGAAATTGTACCTATATTTGTCACAATTTGTTTCGTTTGACCTGAAGCGAACTAAAAGAAGTAAGTACCTATCTACCAACCTAGGTTACGAAAGTAGAAACAATTACTTATAGGTATCTATTATTTATCAAGAAAATGGTAGGTACCTAGCTATTTTTTATTAAATTCAAAGTTAAAAGTTCAAGTGAGCTCAACTCCATGATTGCGTTTCGCTCACTTGAACTTTTAACTTTGAATTATATATTCGGTCACTCCACTTAAACAGAAGAATTTCTTTTCAAATTTTCTTCATATTCAATTATTATTTTTATTAAAGTTATTAATGCAAAATTGAGGTAGGTTTAGGCATGGGTAGGCATATCTTTTGGTATGTATTTCAACTAAAGTTTTTTATGTTAAATTCGGGGGTTGGAGACAGGTATAAGTAAGAAGGACCAGTGGTGTATCTAGAATTTTGTTCTGGGGGACAAACTATTTATTTAGCGACCAAATTGTGGGGTGATTTTGAATTTTTTCCTACTAGGTATGTGTTTTCGGTGGTGCTGAATCCGAATCTGAGGTAAGCCACTGAAAATTAGTGCAAAACAATGAATTTTGTCTGTGTTTCTATTACTTGTGGCTCAAAAACTATCAATTATTATTCGTAAATTGGGGGAGAGTACGATAACTTAGGCGCCAAGAAATGATAACGGTTTTTAGTAGAACAGTTCAATACAAGAATTTTTTTCTATGGGAGGGGGGGTCTATCTCCACCCCGTTTGGTCAGTAGGGGCATTTTCATAAAAAAAGTACTTAAAGAATAAAAAAAATATACAAAAATAATGGTAATACTTACAGGTAAGTTTTATACTTTTTTTAAAGCCAATACTCCGTTCTATTTGCTAATTTTTAAATCAAGTGAAATCTATGCATAGTTTTAAGGTTTAAAGTGTAAAGTGTAATAATGTGCCCAAGCAGGGGAGTTGCAGGGGGGCAGCATGCCCCCCATACATACCTCACTGTTTATACGCCAGCCGTAATACGTAAGCAAGCAAGAAACAAACATCCCATACAAGAGTAGTTATAGTAATTATCGATTTTTTCAAAAACAAGAAGACATAGAATCATCTAGTTTTCAGTTTTTGATTAAGAATTAATTAGAGCAACGAATTTCAGAAAAAAAATTATAAATAATTTTACAGTTTTAATAAATTACACTTTAAACCTTTTTTGTATGCTTTTTTCTCGCAAATTTTGAGTTTAAAATTCATTTTTTCAAAAACCATACATAGATTTCACTTGATTCAAAAACTGGCTAATAGAACAAAGTATTGGCTTTAAATAAAGATATCATACGTTGTTGTAAATATTACCGTTATTTTTTAATATTTTTTTTACATTTTTGGTACTGTTTTTATGAAATTGCTTCTCCCACCCAAACGGGGTGAGATAGACCCCCCCTCCCATAGAATAAAATGCTTGTATTGAACTGTTCTACAAAAAACCCTTATTATTTCTTGGCGCCTAAGTTATCGTACTCTTGCCGTAAATTGCATCCAAAAACAATTGACAGCATATACACAATTTCCAACAAAATTCCGTTTCACCTATTTGGACTCAAGCGCTAGTTGAATAGAATAGAAATAGTTTCAGACCATTTTTTCTTTGAAGAGCGTAAAAATGGAAGAAGTGTCCTGGATTTATGAATTTATGTGAATTTGGAAGACGAATTTGTATAAATCTGTACTTAGTTCTAGAAGGGTCATTGTCCATTTTTTTACAATACTGACTTACATAAGTACACTATTTGACTCAGCATCAGAAGAAGTTCCACGACTTTAATAAGTGCCAATGGACACAAACTGCTTCTTAAAAAAATATCGATGGTCTTAGAAAATTTAATTATCAAAAGAAATGAGCATTTTTAGACATTAAAAAGCAACATTTTCGAATTCCCAAAAACTATAACAAATTGGACATTGGCTTTTTAGAACCAAGGTAAAAAAATATCCTATTACAAAACAGGAAGCCACTCAACCAAATTAGAACACTGCTAGTTCCGTCCATCCTTTTTTTTTAACAATACATAAACGATTGAATGAGATGTGAAGATTTTTGTAAATTATATTTTTATTGCATTTTATTATTATTACAGCTCTTTATGTACATACATCTTAATCATATCCCAACATTTTAAGCTCTAGTGCATTTTCCGATATATGTACCTACTCTGAGGGGTGGCATCATTTGCCGTATAATCACACCACTTGTGGTGTCTTCTTCTCTTCTTTTTGTTCGAATAGGGAATCTATTTGCAACACTTGTTGTTTGCAGGCCCAAATCCTAGGTTCAACGTTGTATATTTCTCATCTTTTTAAAAAAGTAAAAAAAAACTTAAATCGAATGAGGAATGACAGAGTTTCAGGCTACTATACTCAAAAAGTACGTTGAGTCACGAAATTTTAGTCGCAAACCTCAGATTCGAAAACATAATTAGGACAAAAATCGAAACTACCCAACAAAAAATACAATATGGCGGATCTATTGTGTATATTAATGTGGTAGGATAAATATAAAATCTTATGTCGAATTCCTTACAACCATTTTTTGTTGGTTGTAAGGAGCACACAAAAAATCAAATTTTTCGTGTGGGATTGTGTGTGTGTCATTTGACAGTAGCTTTGAGGCAAAAAGTAAACAAACTATGCGCATACAAATTTGTTACAAATATTCAAAAGTGCATTCAGTTTTTCGCGTCATTTTGTTAGATTAAAAACATATAAATCTGTGGTTTATGTAGAAACATGATAACTCCATTTTTAAATTTTCCTCCTTACCTCCACTTAAAATCGAGCTACAGACTAAACGAATGAACCGATTTTTCTCAAATTTAAAACATAACTTTTCAAAGACTATGTTCATAAATGTTTCAAATTTGAAGAAAATCGGTAAACTTGTTTAGGCTCTAGCACGATTTAAAGAGGACGTAAAGACGCAAATTTAAAAATGGAGTTATCATGTTTCTACCAAACACCACAGAAATTTTTTTTTAAGAAAAGTTAGAAAAATAAACAAAAAAAAGTTGTGTGCTATTAAAGTAAAAAAAAAAAACAACCCAAATTCATCAAAGAAACACATCATTCAAGAAACACATCGGCGAGCGCGTGATTTATATTTTTAATCGACTTTGGGCACTTTTAATCGAAGTTAGTTGATATTTTGATAACTTCTTATTCACTATTTTTTGATGAATTAAAACTAGTTTTAATAATTTATATGCTTTTAATCTATTTAAATGACCGACGAACACTTAAGAATATTTTATAAACCGGCCGCAAAATACTTTCAACTCCAGTGAAATGTCAAATCTTGTTAGTGTGTGTGAAATCGATTTGAAATTTTTAAAGTGTTAAGAAAAACCCTTAAATACCAAGTTTCACAAACTCGACCATGTAGTTTTCAAAATACATATTTGATTTTCAAAAAAAAATGTTTGAACACTTTTTTAAAAATCCAAAAAAATACTTTTTTTTGAAAAATTTAGTACAAAAATGGTTTTTATTTTTAAGAATCTTCTATTTAAAAAATGTTACGGAAATCATATGCACCATTCTGAAGAAAATCGAATAATAATTAAACTCCAATATGCAGAATTGTGAACAAAGTCAAACTGAGTCACTGTTCGCCCAGGTTAATAATTAAATAACTAATTTTTGAAAATGAATATCCAATATACCTATACATATGTATATGTAGGTACCTAGCTCTCGAAGTCCATCCTCTAAATAGGCAACTAGGTATGTTATAATCTTTCAAATACAAAAACAACATTTAAAATCGAATTCCATATTCCTATGTATGTATGTATGTATCATTTAGGTAACCAATTTCAACCTATAAATACCATGTAACTAAATGTTTAAATATACTAATTGAGCTTTTAAGCTGTCCTTTAAAGATAACCCATAACTTTTTAATTGTTCTTTTTTAATAAACAACATCATTAAAGAGATTCTATCCTATAACTTTTTATTACTTATTTCACCCTATGCCTATGTGTTTAAGACAAATCTAAATGCTGTCTAATAAGATTATACCATTATGAATTTGCTTCAAACTATCTATATTTTCAAAAAATTAATTGTTTCAAGAAAGCTTTTTCAATCATTTCCTGCTGGCTTAGTAAAATTTTTCCTTCTTCTCATCTGAACATCCAACGTGGTTAGACGTTTTATTAACCTACTTAAATTATATCGAATAAAGTTGTAATTTGTTTAAAGTTGAAACAACAATAACATATCTAATCTACATTGGAATCTACCCCAAACACCTATGCATAATGTATGTATATGTGGCTTAGTTTAGAAAAATATCAAGTCCTCAAGCCAACCTCTAAGTACCTACCTATAAGGTTATTCAAATAAACAAATATTTATTTAAATAGGAAAAATAGGTAGGTATAAGGCCAGTGATTTCTATAAGTCTATAAGTATCCACTTTAATATAACTTCACCATTATTGCTTCTATTTTTATAAAAATTACCCTTATTTCAGAAACATGAATGTGCAAAAATGGAAATATTGCAACATCGTTTTCGAAAGTTTTTCTAGATTAAAACAGAATCTTAAATCAACTAATGGCTTAACTGATATTTTAAAATATTAATTTTCTTTGATATACCTACCTACGCACATTGAAAGTACTGTTATGTCATATGGAATATCGGTAAATCTATAAAACTAGCTAACCACCTCGAAAAAATTGAATGCTTCTGGCATAAAGGGGACGATATGTAACTACAAACCAATAAGATACCTAGGTATACCTAAATTTATTAATTAAAACCAAAAATCCGAAGCAAGAAAAAACTAACCCAATATAGGTACAAACATACATAAAACTACACGATATAAACATAATATACCTTTACTTACCTAGGAACATACAATCACATACATATTTAACGTACTATATCTATCCGGCCGCATCCATACCATACAACTTACAAATAACAACCCATTAGCCATAAGAATAAAAAAAAATATATGGAATAGGTACCTACCTACTCAATGAAAATCAAACATCCTTTTTTTTCCTTTACGCCACTTGCACCGTCGCGATCGTCGCCGCCGCCGCCGCCGTGGCTAAGCATATTGACTTCAGCTATTTTCGTTCATGAAGTCATAAGAAAAAAAATCCAAATACACTGCAAAACTAAAGACTAGTATAAACCAACCCCTTCCTCTTTCAGCCCACATTTAACAAAACCTAAGAAACAAACGAGAATACCCAAAATTGTCATCATTTGACACACTTTTCAATTCTCTTAATCTTTCCATATAATAAAAAAAAATAACCATCATACAAAATACAATACAAACAAATGTAAACAAAACCAAACCAAAGAAAGCAAAATTGACTACTTTTTTCATTCTGGCCTTTATCTACACATATGTATTTGTATGTTTTCATTATTAAGAATATTTTTTTACAAAAATGTATTATTGGAGACTTGCACTCCACTGAAAGTCAAAAGTCTACGCCCAAATGTGCGACAACAGAACAGAAGATGGCGTTAGTATCGACAGCCACCATGATAGTACTATGATTTAGATATACAAAGGTTTTACTGTAATGATTTCCCTTTTAGGCTCATTAGGTGCGCTATGTACATCTACATTTCTGCATTTTTAGTTCAATTTTGCAATTTTGTGAAGTGTTTTCCTTTTTCTTCTCACCTATTCAAATATAACCGAAAACAACTTAAAATAATGGTCCCTTGATGAAACTTGACAAAGAAGGTTGTTTTGTAACGAAAACAAATAATCAGAAATAAAATAAGATTCTTTTTAAATGGCAAAAAATATTAAATCACAGAGGTATTGCTATTTGTGATTTCAAACAAAAATTTCAAAAAAAGACTGGGTGCGAACCACACTGGTAACTTTCCATTGGTGCCTTCGGAAGCTAAAAGGCCGATGTTATTTTATTTTTAAAATACCACCAGTACAAATTCCTCGAAAACGTTTTCAGGTGTTAAATATGCAAACAAGTAAAGACCAAAGATTGCTTTGCCTTCTAAGTATTAGAGACAAGAACATTGTTTAATAAGCGCGAAGAATAAAATTTACCCAATATAAATTTTTGTTTTCGATAAATCTTAGACGAAACAAATTTTCAACAATTTTTGGTAAAGTTTCTTGTAGTTATTTTTTTCGCCTGCAAAAAATAAACCGTTTTTTTAACTCTTCTATAAATCATATCGATAATTAATTTACAGTAGGTACAGAATAGAACTACCCCGAAGCCAGTATCAATGGCTCAAGATAAATAAATAAAATAAATTGGGTGGCGCAACAGCTCATGGAGAACCAGGGCCTAGTGACTTACAACTCTCATCCATTCCTGTGTGCGTGTTGTGGGAGGAATGGAGGCGACATACAGTTTTTTTGCCGAGTCCAAACGGCTAAGTGAGAAGCACTATTTCATGACAAGTATACTCTTGGAGGATTTGTCAGTTCCTCGCAAGAGGCAGTACCTCGGATAAAACATTTCTGTTTTTAGGTGGCATGGCTAGGAGTCGAACCCACACCTTCGGTATGACAGTCCTACGCACTAACCATCATGCCACGAGGTACTACTATGGCTCAAGATACTGCAGCCGAAAGCTCTTTCCAGCAATTTTATTTCGTTTTCAGCAATTTTGTTTGTATTTAAAAAAAAAAAACTATTGGTTGATCTGCTTTCATATATTTTTTGCCAATTCTTATTATGTGAATTTTTGTTGAATAAAGTTATAGTCTGGGAACCGACCGTAAGATTACCTATCTCATCAAGGCCACGCGAAAATTGAATGCCAACCGATAGCTTAAGTACAAACATTTACGAAACTACTGGTCGGACAAGCTTTATCTGGTCGCAATGGTTAGAAAATGCACTTTTCAGGTTGCATTTTACGCTAAATGTACCAATAATATACGCAACTTCTATGAGTGGGGTATCAAATGAAAGGTAATACTGTCCTCTACAGGATTCCAATGGTCGGACAGACTTTTTTTTGACTATGGTGACCAATCCGACGGTAAAAAAAACACAAAATCCCTATTTTTAGTAAAGTGGTCGGACTCGTGGCAACAGCCAAAAAAAAGTCTGTCCCACCATTGGTATCGTGTGTAGAGGGCAGTCCTAGCTTTCATTTGATACCCCATTTATATAATTTTCTGGTATTCTAGGTACATTTAGCGGAAAATGCAACCTACAAAGTGCATTTTCTAACCATTGCGACCAGATAAAGCTTGTCCGACCAGCAGTTTTGTAAATGTTTTGACTAATCGGTTTGACATCCAATTTTTGAGTGGCCGCGATGAGATAGGTAATCTTACGGTCGGCTCCCGGACTATTATTAACCCGAAGTCATTATTTGTTCTCAAGATATTCGAGACTAATGAAATTTAACGATTCTTTTTATATTACTACTAGATGACCCGGTGAACTCTGTTCCATGATAAATTAGTTTAGAAAATGTGAGTGTAACTCTTCATAGGCGAAGCCCAGCGAATGTTTTATTGCCTTAAAAAATGCAGTTTTTGGCAAACTCCGAATCCAATTTTTAACAAACTTCACTCTCGATGGCCGCAAACCTAAGATTTGTTTTTTTTTTGTGTTTTTTTTTTTCTTGTTCATATATGAGGTATAGTAGACCGTGGTCAACTTAATTTAATATAGAATATTTTTTAAATAGGCTAATACAAAACATCTAAGTCTTAGGTATACCTGGTACAGTGAAAGCTACAATAAGCGAACACTCACCGTCCCCAATCTTTTGTCTGGTTATCAGAGCTGTCCGGTTAAGAGAAAGGTTGCCAAATGGCCTTTGCAGGACTAACGCACAATGATTGATTTTTATAAACAAGAAGATGTATCCAAAGTCAATATCTTTATTCGTTCGTGAGATTTGATGAACAAAAATAAGTGAGGGAACGTAGGAACCTACAAACGTACGTTAAAATGCGGATTAACTCTAAACATTACGGATTCCAATTGTAAGGACCTTGAAACGTGAAGATTTGATAAATCGGACCAATTACAATGACTTCCAAAGGGAAGATACAAATGTGATTGGGGAATGACAAAGTAGGTAGAATGTAGGTTTAAGGCTTCAAGAAAATGCATAGTACCTATATATAGTATAGTATAGTATATATATAAAATATGCACGCTGACATCAAGTAAAATAAGCTTATTGCAATGCATGAGATATTTTTTTCGAAAAAAATCATTTTCGCAAGACTTTGGAAAACAGATGTATTGGTGCACTAGGGCGTATGCGTACTTTTATTATCTTACTGTGCTGTATTCAGTTTTCTTCTTTTGCTCACCTTAAACCTTAATATGTTAATACTGAGAAACCAAATATTTTTCGAAAATTTGATAGTTCAATTAATTTAAATTAAATTTAATATCTGATATATGTCATGTCATATAAGAATTGCCATGTTAAGAACACACAACGGACGTTCTTACTTGAGTAAGAAATATTATAAAATTTTTCCAAAATACAAATAATGTATCATTCTATCTAGGCGAACCCGAACGTATTATTTAATCTTAAATACTTTTTATCTTTGACATTTATAGGTTTTTGATAAAGGACTAGACAATGGGTAGCATAACAATGAATTTTTATAGGTTTTTAATGGCATGTTATGTAGTTTGAGTATAAAATTCTTCATGTTTTTCCTGTTCTTTTATGTTCAAAATTATTTACAAAAATTTCCTTTGTTATTTATAAGCCTCGTTATACTTAAAGCCTATGAATATAATTTGGCTTTTTTTTCTATGAAATACATGTGTTTGTAAGTATGTGGCGTATATTGTTATTCTATGCACGTGCCATTTGTATTGATTCAATTTGAAAAGGGAATCGTTAAAAAACATGTGCATAAATTCGAAAAATTCAATCTTTTTACATTATGGTAACTATGTATAGAAAAGATGATAAAGGAAATTGATTTAAATGTTGACAAATACAATTTATAAATACATACAAAAAATAGGAGAAAAACATATTCCATATGGCTTCTTTGAACTTTGTCTTTGAAATTTGACATATAGCCCACGTTGATATCGTTGGAATGGTCTTTAAAATCAATAAATTATTTTGCATGTGAACATCATGGTTTAAATATTTATTTCGTGTAAAAATATGTTTGCACTAAAAAAAAAAAGAATAAAAGTTTTATGGACTTATTTATAGGTAGATACACCAGTACCAGTAATTCTGACTTTTAAATACTTGAGGGCTTTTGTGGATAATTAATTCAAGGGTACATTGAGGTTAATATTCTAATAAAAATTATTTCTTGCCATTAGCCATCAAATAAAATTAACTATTATATCCAAAATTATTCATCTCCAGCACTATTTGGCGGTGTGGTCAAAATTTCGCAAATTGAAATCTCGCATTCAAAATCTCGAATTACGAAAACTCGCAAATGCGAAATTTCACTTTTCATAACTACGTAATTTTTAACAAAAGTAATTAAAAAAAAAATAAAAGCAAAAGAAAAACTATTTTGTGTCGAGTTCTCTTTTTGGTTCGCAGGGTTTTTAATTTTCGGTGTGAAACTGAGAGCAATATTTTACTATGAGATTTGAACTTGAGAAATTTTGATATGCGAGGTTTTAAATTGCAAGAATGCGATGTTTTTAAAAGCAACATTAGTTAATTACTGTGGGATTATGAAAAACAGTATAACTAATTAACGGATTTCAATTGTTTGAGATTAAAAACAAAAATCGAGAATTTTTTTATGCGGGATTTTGGTTTGTATTGTTGTTTGAGTATATGACTTAATGGTAACTATCAAAATATGTGCTTGATATATTCTTGGAGGACTCCATTCTTAATTCATAAATAACACTAGTTCACAAAATTTTGGGTCATGGTAGGGCCCTTAGAAAAAATATATTTTCTAGACTAATTTTGGGTCAATGAACACGAAAATCAAAATTATTTTCTCAGCTATTTTTTCAGATATTGCCATAAATCTCGCCAACGGCTTAGCTGATTTACATAAAATGTGTATTTTCTGAATGTTCTGATCTGTAATTCGCTAGTTAAGGATAGATTTTCTCACACCATAATGCGCTGAAACACAATTTTGACCAACGATTAACTTTTTTCACATCGAGAATTGAAATGAAATCTTTTAGTAACTATTGTAGTTCATAAAAATACCTTTCCAACTATATATATCACGTCAGTATTGGTCTTGGAATTTGTTGTGTCCAATTCTCCTTTGCATGGAAAAGAGAATGGCCTTTATCACCTTAGACAACATTTTGTTGGTCAAAAACTTTTTCGGCATAGAAATTTAGTTTTAAGGGTTTCTGATTTTGAAAAATGATTTCAAGAAATAACAGACACCCCATATAAGACTAAGACAACACAAATATTCTCTAAAAAAGTTTATCATACCTTAAGGTGAACTTATATAATTGAAATTCAGTGCTGACACTTTTTGTTTTATATCTCTTTTTTAAATATGGCTTGTTAGTATGTTCCAAAGATATTCTATCAAACGAAAATTCAATTATATGCAGTGGTATTTGTGGATCTACTATTCATTTAAGTTGTGGGAAAATTGACACTAAGACATTTGAAAAAATTAGAAGTCTCCCTAATTTTCACTTCTTTTGTGATAATTGTAATATTCAAGATGTTGTTTTACTTCGTTCGAAAGTCGAGGATAATAGTTTAAAGTTGTCCGAAATTCAGAAATCCTTGAACGAGATTAAAACGCTGATTTCTGGTCTGGTCAAAGAGCCCCCTTTGACGAGAAGTAACAAACGGAAAGCTGAGAATTCATCTGAACCTTCGAACAAAAAACTGCACCTTGTTCCGAAGACAACAATTAAAGAAACTCCCAAACCACCAAGCAATCAAATAACTACCACAGAACCAGAAGATAAACAGATATCTGTTGCTACAAAAAGTAATGAAGTTTGTGAAACTATGGATATAGAGATAGAAAAGTGTCAGAAAAAATAATACCACTTAATCCAGATGCTCCTATGTGCTCCAAATCAATTCCAATCGATCCTCTGAACAAAACATCTAGCCCACCCATTTTACTTAAGGCTATCCCTCCACCTAAAGTACTGTTTTTATCTCGCCTTGAATCTTCAACTACCATTGAGGATGTCTTAAATTATATTAAGTTGAATTCGGGTCTAGAAAGCACAGAAGGAATCAATATTCTGAAATATGAATTTAATGTTGCTAGAGAGATCTCCTCGTTTAAGTAACAGTGCCGCACTTCTTATTCACTGTTGTAATCAATCCGAATTTTTGGCCTGATCATGTTTTTTATTCGAGAATTTGAATACCGATCTTGCAAGCCTCAAATATCTGTGAAATTAAATCAACCTATAGCAGTCGAGTCAATTCATGCAAAAAAACGATTAAAATCTAAAATACTTTAAACATATTCTATCATAATACTAGTGGCATGAAATCTAAACTTAAAAATTTATATAATAAATCTTTGTGCATCGATTATGATGTTATTTTTTTATCTGAAACGTGGCTCAATGTTTTTGACAATGAAATTTTGTGTAATGATTTTAATATATACTGCTGTGATAGAAATGTGATAAACAGTAACTCTTCCGTTGGAGGTGGTGTCCTAATTGCCATTCGTTCATCTTTCCATTCTAAAAGTGTAGCTCTTTTAAATGTCGCGTCGATTGAGTTTCTATGTGTTGAAGCAATCATAATGGAACGTCAGTTTTTGTTTACATGTTCGTACATTCCTCCACTTTCTACAAAAAATATTTATAATCAACATGCCGATGCGATATCTCTTGCAACTAAACAGTTTCCTTTTGCAAACTGTTTCATTCTTGGAGACTATAACTTATCCAGAGTTAATTGGATGTCTGATCCTGATGGAGGATCCTTCTTGTCACCACTTTTTCCTGTGGACTTAAGAGAAATTTCCTTGGATACAGAATCTTACTTCACTGATGAATGTGCTAATATTGGACTGTATCAAACTAATTATGTTATCAATTCAAATGGAAAAATTTTGGATTTGGTATTTACAGATGCGCCGGAATTTACATCAATATCTGCAGCTGTGTGTTCCTTTGAAAAAAGCTTTTGCTGAGACTTGCAGCCCAAAATGGTTTACAAAAGAAATTAAAAAATTAAGAAATACTAAAACTAAACTTTATAGGCGCTATTTAGCATCCAAATCAGTTGTCGACTACACTAAATACTCTTCTGTTAGGAGAGAGCTTCATGCTAAAACAAATGCCAGTTATCAACTGTACTTAAATATTGTGAAGAGTGAAATTCGTGTTAATCCTACAAAATTTTGGGACTTTGTTAATGTAAAAAGAAAGACAAATACTTTTCCAGCTGTGATGACCTATAAGGATTGTTCTTCTAATGATACTACTTCCATCTGTGATATGTTTTCAAACTTCTTCCAAAGCGTATATAAGAAACCTAATATCTGTGATAATAACTGTGATAACACCTGTGATAACACCTGCGATAACATCTGTGATAAAAACTGTGATAATAGTTATTTAAAAACTATATCTAACTTTTTCCAACTTGATGTTGCTAAACCAATAATTGACGAAAATGAAATCAAAGCCCATGTGTCCAGGCTAAGTGATTCTACATCCTATGGACCTGATGAAATACCATCCTTCATTGTCAAACGTTATATTTCTGTCCTAGCAAGTCCTTTGTGTTATCTTTTTAATTTATCAATTCAAACGGGTGTTTTTCCAAACGTTTGGAAGTCCTCATTTATTTCACCACTATTTAAAAACGGAAACAAGTGCAATATATCCAACTATAGAGGCATTGCTAAGTTATCATGTATACCGAAATTGTTCGAAAAAATTATTCTTGAAGCCATTGAAAAAAGATACAAAAACGTTATTTCGCCACATCAACATGGATTTATGAAGGGCAAATCTACCGCAACCAACTTGATGGAGTTTTGCTCGGATGTCATTGTGAAAAACCAAAATGGATTTCAAACAGACGTCGCATACTTGGATTTTTCAAAAGCGTTTGACCGCGTAAATCATGCTTTACTTTTGAAAAAGCTAACGACCATTGGGCTCCCTAAATGGTTTCTAGTTTGGTTGGAGTCATACTTATGTTGCAGATCACAGTTTGTCTATTTTAAAAACAAAACATCAAAAGATAATTGTGTATTCCGGTGCTCCTCAAGGAAGCCATTTAGGTCCCTTTCTATTTATATTGTTTATAAATGACTTATATAGTGCAATCAAATATTCTAATCTTCTTTTATTCGCCGATGACGCTAAGCTTCGCTTATCTTACAAAAACAATGATGACTATAAACTGCTGCAAATGGATTTGAATAGTGTTTCCCATTGGTGTAGTGTCAATGATATGGAACTAAATGTATCAAAGTGCAAGTGTATGTCTTTTTCACGCAAACTTGTGCCCTTCTTCAATGTCTATTTTCTGCGTAGTCAACCCCTTGAGAGAGTTGATAGTTTTTGTGATCTTGGCGTTATAATGGACCCAAAATTAGACTTTAACAAACATATTGATCACATTATTAACAAAGCCAAATGCATGTTAGGATTTGTTTGTCGGTTTTCAAAAGAATTTCGAGACCCATACATTTTAAAAACTTTATACTGCTCTCTTGTGCGATCGAAAATCGAATACTGTAGCAGCGTTTGGAGTCCGAGTTATCAAACTAATATAAATAGATTGGAATCTGTGCAAAAACGATTTCTCATTTATGCGCTTCGCCATCTTCCGTGGAACGTAAACACTCATCTACCACCATACAACCAGCGCCTAGCCTTAATTAATTTGCCGTCACTGACTCATCGAAGAACACTGTCTAAAATATTATTTGTGTATGATATTTTGATTGGAGCAATCGATTCTGAATATCTTTTAGCACAACTCAACCTAAATACTTACTCACGATCCTTAAAATCTGTAGATTTTTTAAGTCAAAGATTTAATAGAACGAACTATGGAATTCATGAACCTTTGTTTGCTGCATGTTCAGCTTTTAATAAATATATTAATATAATCGATTTTAATGTTTCAAAATATTGTTTAAAAAAAGAACTTTATAGATCTCTTCAATCTCAAAGCTAATAATTTGTAAATTTGTAGCTAAATAAATAAATAAATAAGAGCCCACAGCAGATTTTGGGTGTGATCGATAGCAAAAAAAGAAGCATAGGCGTCGAAAGCTTCATTAAGGGCTATTCAAAAAATCAAGGTCTTGCAGTCCACAACTGGGGCCTTTGCGAAAAACAGTCGATGCACTGTTTCTCGCAAAGGCCCCAGTTGTGGACTGCAAGACCTTGATTTTTTGAATAGCCTTTAATGAAGCTTTCAACGCCTATACTTCTTTTTTTGCTATCGATCACTCCCAAAATCTGCTGTGGGCTCTCGGCCTATATACATTTATATGACTTTATTATTGAAAAAAGTTTAAATTGCCTTCTTTCACTAATTATTTAATAACTTCTACATTTATCGTCTGATTTTGAAAAACTTTGGCTCAACTTATAAAATTTCTGTCCGAGTTATACACGCAGTACATCGCCGGAAGGAGATAGATCAGCTAAGCAATTAGCGAGATTTATGGTAATATCTGAAAAAATAGCTGAGAAAATGATTTTTGCGCATGTCTCGAAAACGCTTCTTTGGAAAAAAAAATTATTTTGATTTTCGGATTCAGTGACCCAAAATTAAAGTAAAATATGTATATTTTTTCTAAGGACCCTACCATGACCCAAAATTTTGTCAACTAGTGTAATTTAAGATATTTTTTTAACTTCACCTATGTATGTCAATGCTTAAGGTTTCTAGTAAAACACCGAAGGTGTGCACCTGTGCACAGTAGAAAAAATAGGGATAGTTCTTTTGACGAAGAAGGGGATTCCCACCCTAATTGATTTTTAAAAGGGCTCGGAAGTAAAAAAAAAAAGTAAGGACGTTGTTAAATATAAAATATCAAACTTATCATTGAAAATTTAAATGATTGATTTTAAGATGTTTAGACGGTGAAATCTGTGACTATTAATTCTGATGTCAAAATGAAGCTTGACTGTCTAGACTATAGATTATTTTTTCTAGTCAAAAACAAATTTCATTTTGGCCCAGCCATACGCATTTAATGAGTTTTTTTTATTTCAAGGATTGAACTACCTTACCGATGATCATTGAAATATTCAAAGTCTTTTTATCAGGATGGTTGGGCCTTTTTGAAATTTATTTGGCTAGAAATATTAATTAAGTCTTGAGTAAATGATTTTCTTTTTTAAAAACCTCAAAATGGAAGAACAAAATTTTCAATGATTAGTTTCAATGATAGCAATAACTGGGGCCTAAGATTCGACGTAAAGCTATCTTTCTGACAACCGATTAAAGCTGCAACAGAACGAGCGTAGAAAGTCACAACAATGTTCAGCAGACTGCTAGCGAATATACTTACTTACTTTATACTTACTTTAGATGGCGTTTACAGTCCAGGATGGACTATGTCCTCAACCAACAAGCCTCTCCAGCCAGCTCGGTCCCTAGCTAGCTGCCTCCAGTTACGCATTTCAAGTTGGTTGAGGTCGTTCTCCACTTGTGTGCGCCACCTAAGGTGGGATTTTCCTCTGCTGTGTTTTAAGCGATCACACAGTACAGATGACAGGATTTTGTAAGCGACGTAGAGGAGACTTATATCTCTGACTTATACCTCTGCAGTTGGCACAAGTCTTGTGGATGGAATAATATACCGAGGTTCCATTCATCGGGCATATTTTCATCAGAACAAATTTTGGAGATAAGTTGGTGTATACTCCCTTAGATACCAAGTCATCTCCCCCTGCTTTTAATAGCTCAGCTGGCCAGCAGCCTTGTACGCTTTAAACTTGGCTATGGCTAACCGCTCTTCATTTAGGTCGGGTGGACGGAAATGTTGACCATCATCGTCCAGATTGAATGGATTGTTCTGTCTAACAGCGGAATAATTTTGGCTATCTTCGCCCTTTAGCAGTCTAGAAAAGTGTTGTTTCCAGATCCTCAGCACCAATTGTGGATCTGCTACCATATTCGCACTCTCACCTCGGCAGGCTTGTATTCTGGGCTTGGAGCCCTGGGTATTTTGCCTCACTCTTCGGTAGAATTTTTGAACATCCCCCCTACAGCTACAGTCCTCAATAGACTCGACTGCCCGCTTCGCATGCTCTTTTTCTTCCTGAGAAGTTGGCACTCCTCCCTTCGTTTTTGCCCGTAGAGCTCCCGGGCAGTTCTCTCAGCATCTCTGGTTTTAGTCTGCAGCATTTATTGGTGGACCTCATCCTGGGCTGCATGCACCAACCAGCATTCTTCATCTAACCAGGAGTTTCGTTGTGATCGCCTAGTGGAGCCCAGCACATCAGTGCTGGCATCTCTGATGGCTTGTTGGCAGTGCTTCCACTGATCCTCTACAGTTGGTGCTGGTGGCGGAGTTGCTGAAAGATTAGGAGAGACTTGGTCAGCAAAGGTCCTGGTGATCTCTTGTGAGAAACGAGTGCTGGCTATGATGATGTTACGCGCCGTCGGCATCGTCGCAAAGTCAGTCAGCCTAAGTCCGCTACCGGAAGTGTTGTCGTGCAGGCTGTGTCCTCCGACTATCCAACCAAAGATGCCATCTTCTCCGATTTTGTCGTTGAAGTTGCCAAGAATGATCTTGACGTTATTCTTGGGGCACGTATCATACGTATCCTCGAGGAGATCGTAGAAGTCTTCCTTGGGTGAGTCATCTTTGTCTTCCGTTGGGGCGTGGGTACAGATCAACTTAACATTTTTGAATTTTGCTTTGATGCGGATTGTGACCAGGCTCTCGCTTACATTTCTGAAGCCCAAGACTTCTTGCCTAAGTCTTCCACTTACTACAAAACCTCAACGAAAGAGTCGCTCTTTGAAGCACTCGCCGAAGTAGATGTCACACGACTGCATCCTCCGTATGCCCTCTCCATCCCATCGCACTTCCTGGATGGCTGTTATATCAGCTTTTAACGTATCCAGGTTCTCCACTGATTGTTCGGCTGCACGTGGTCTGTTTAAGGTCCGGACATTCCACGTGCAGATCCAAAATTCATTGTCCTTGTTTCGTTTGCTGGGGTCGTCAACATTAAAATCATCCATATCCGAGGCTTATTCTTTTTTCGGAACCATGCATTGTTGTTTTCCGTGGTAGAGAATTTACCCCGACGCACAACCCCCAACCTGAACGACCAGACCCTTAATATAACCCCAAGGGTGGGGAGCCGGATAAACCACTCCTTATAGGTCTGAGCTCCGAATATGTCGTAGTAGCCCATATAAGGTGTTCACTAAGTAGTTCACGTAGTAGTAGAGCCATCGTTGATTCCTTCTGGGGAATTCTTTCGCTTCCACCTGGATAAAGAAAAAGTGCCTTAGTGGGAACATTCCTCCCCCGCTCTCTCGTTTGCTTACGGCTACAACCGTCCTCAGAGATTGGAACCCCATCTTCAATTAAAGGTACTAGACACCAGATGTTCACCACGGGGAGGTGAGAGTAGGAGTTGATAGACAGAGGGTCACTTTGAAAAAAAGCTTGTGGACGCTTGTGTCCTTTTCAATACGTATGTCTAACCTTTGAGCATCTGCTAGCGAATATAGGTGGCCCAAAGGGAAGCAAGCGGAAGCTTTTAATGTCAACAACAAATGCCTAAACGGAAGCTAGATCTGGGTAGATGTGCTACGTCAAGAAAATATCGAAAGCAGTTAGCGACAGTGCAAAGACGAGGAGCTTTAAGTGTGTTGTGTCTAGCTCGTACCGAACGTTGCTGTCGGAACAGAAGTGGCAAGAGCCCTGGAGTACGAAAAGTAGAGGACGATCAGCGGACAAACGAAAACGAGGTGAAGTGAAATATTACGCCACTCAGTTTCTTACCGGATATGGTTATTTCAACTTATTTTTCCATAAGTTAGGTAAACCAAACATTTCAGCCTCCCAGTATGGACTCCGGAAGAGACGATGCCCAATACATGTTCTTCACGGTGCAGGGAACTAAGTCCCCGGGAACCAAGTCCACCCAGGGAATTAGTTCTCATTTAATGGGAACTAAGTCCACTTCAGCGAAGTGAACTTGGTTCTCATAGAAGGTGGGAACAAAATTCCTCAAAAACTGAGTGGTTTTACTTCCCTTTAAATGTGTATTTAATTCCCACTTCCAAATAAAAAATCAATCTTATAAATAAAATAATCTTATAAATAAACAGCCTCGCATCACCTACCCCAAATCCTATAATGAGCCCAAAGCAGTGGGGTTGCAGAGGATACATACCTCACTGTTTATTCGCCGTAATGCTTTGTCTTACATAAATACAGTGCTAGCACCCAGCATAACGGCGAACAAACAGTGAGGTATGTATGGGTATGTATGCAACCCCCCTGCTTGGGCTCACTATAGGATATGGGGTAGGTGCGAGTTTGGGTGTATGCAAAGTTTTCGCGGAATTTTGAATTTTTGTAATTTTTATCGTTGGAAGTTACATAGTTCTCTCTCCATATTTCAAAATGTGTACTTAGTTCTCATAAAGAAGTGGACTACTTGCTCACCTTGCCTGGGAACTAAGTCCACTTCGTTAAAGTGGATATAGTTCCCAATAAATGAGAACTAAGGCCCTCGGTGGACTTGGTTCCCGGGGACTTAGTTCCCTGCACCGTTCTTCACCTGCAGCAGATGGGAAGCCGAATGATGAAGATGGGAACGATGCGTCGGCGTTGAGAACTAGTGAGCGGCATTGGTATGACATCACACCAGAAATCATAATTTCATAATCATTTCAACCTCACAGTAATTAAACTAAATTCTGCATATTTATATTTTGTTATAAATTATTAACTTAAAATATGCCAATCGTATATTATTTTATTTATTTTCACAAATTACCTTTACTATGTATTCTATGAGTTATATTCACATTGTAAAATAAATAAATGAAATTGAATGATACAGCGACCGAAACTGGCATACAACCTGTACGTTTATAGACCACATTCTCAGAAGTAAACTGTTGAGCCTGCAAGTTAATGCCGCAAGCGGGAAACATGGCAACTTCCCTGAAGTAATTGCAAGGCATGGTTCTGCGTGGATGGGTCAGACGCCAAAAAGTGTCATAGAGGAGTTTTTGTCGATATTTTATATATTGAACGAGTCCGACACACGAGAATGGCCAATGATTCAACACCGAAAGGCCTTCTTATGGTGCATACAATTTGTAACGAATACATAAATAATACAGTGGAACAAATATATTAGTTAAGAATTAAATATTGATTATTGAAAATTTCAAAACTCATACACTTTGATTATATTTTTAGTACTGCTAAATAGATATTTATTAAATTAAGCTAGACAAAAATTAATTCATATTTCCCCAAAAAAATGTGGATCTGTTTAATTAGTTGTCAAATGAACAAAGGCAAAAATTATGATTTTTATTAAGGTAATCTTCCTATACATAAAAAAAAACACTAGCTAAATTAACCTACATGTTTACAAATGAAAAAAAAGTTTAAATCCCCCATATACACACTAAAATAAAATAATGATTTTTAAAACGAACCCTTTTGTTTGTTTTATCAAATAGAGAGGATACACCACAACTTTCAAAGGTATACAAATAAATACCCACCAACAACCCTCGCATATTACAGTACCGGACTTTTAATGACCAACAATAATTAATTTGTGCGTTTTAAAATATGTACATATATGCTGAATAGTAGGTTGGGTGAGTTTTTACATATTTATGTACATATGTAAGTCTTACAAACCTTTAAATTGGATTAAACTACTAATAATATTATATCCCTAGCCTTTAGTGTGCGGAGGTTTTTAAATTAATTTCCACCAAAATTAAACTTTTTTTTTCAGAGAGCACCTTGAGTTCTGCCCTACAGCGTGAAATTTCTATGGATTTTAAAAGTTACCTCTTCAACGTTATCCATTTTTGTTGGCCAATATACCTTCCCACAGGTACAACAAATGCCTAGGACAAAGCATTACTCACAGTTATTTATCGAGAAAAAAAGATTGCGAAAACAGTAGCCTCAAACAAGTGACGGCAATAATTTCAAAATTTAGCTATTTGAAGGGTAGAATGGAGTAAAAAAAATAGTAATCCAGTTTCAAGTTTCTTTTTGTGTTTTACAAGTTGTCATTCAATCTAGTTCGATTTTATGGACGTTACAGAGATCTAGTCCAGTCACCACGTCGTGAAAAGGGCCTGACCTTGCGCGCAGAGGCACTGTCTGATTTTTTTTTCATGGATCGATAGAGGCTCATTTAAAAAGCTTAAATCCAAAATCCAAATCCTGACAACTTTTTTTACCAAAGTTATTGGTAAAAATGTGTTTTTTGCCATTTTTTCGTCTTTTGTGAATATCTCGGCTGCAGTATGTCGCACAGAAAAAAATAAAACATGGATTTATTTATAATAAGATTAGCTATTATATTATAAAAAAATTTATTTGTTTAAACAAATAAAAAAAAATTTATGGTTAGTTAAATTAAGTGTTTATTGTTTGAAAATCACTCTTTCGTGATTATTAAGATAAAAGCTCATCTAACGATGAAGTTTTTATTTTTACTTTTAAAGTCTTTGTAATTACCTACAATTAAAAAAAAACCAGCCCTTAACTACTAACACAAGCCGAGAAATAAATTTATGAACATAGGTAAGTCACGCAATTTTATGTTTTTAGGTTTTATTTTATATCTCAGCCCCAGTATGTCGCGAAGTTAAAATTAAAAAGTTTTATTGTTTATAATAATTCTTTCTATCAACTTGCGTTAAATTCAATTTGTTTAAACAAATACAAAAAAAAGTTACATTTCATTAAAAGGTTTTTTTGTCTTGATTTTAAACCTTTTTTCATAACTATTGAGAAAAAAACTGTATTTAACGGTAGTTTTTTTCAGGTTTACTTTTTTTTGTTGTAGTCCTATATATTTTCTATAAATTAAAAAAAAAAATTAGTCCATTACGACAAACAAGAGCCAAGTTATTCATGAATTAAAAATGACGCGTCAGTTTACCAACGCATAACAATATTTATATTTTAATTATTGTTTTGCTGAACTTTTAAGTTAAATTGTATTTATTCTTTGTTTTGCTTCCTTAACTCAATATTTTGCTTGTTTTGTTTTATAGAATTTTTGTTTTTTGTTATCAAAAATTAAAATTTGTCAATAATATTAATTTGTAATCAATTAGATAACGTTTCTATGTTGTATTAAACTTTATTATCTATATACAAGAATAATAGTATTTTAGGTAAATATTTCTTTTTAATATATTATTATAATGCTATTGTATATTAATTTTAGACCCTGAAGATGAGGAATAAACCTCGAAATATATTGGTGTAATTAATAAAATATGGCATTATTATTGAACTTAAGGAAGCAAAACAAAGAATAAATACAACATAACAATATTCTTTCTTTTTTTTGTGAATAGGCTATTGATTATGTCCTAAAAAACAGGTCAATAAGGAAGTAAGACGTTCATGGAATTTTATTGTAACAATCTTCAAAGGGGTCTTTGAAAATGAGAAAACCGCGGAGTGCTATTAAATTATAGGGTGCATTTTGGAGAAAGGGGTACAAAAGCACCCTTTTTAGTTTTTTGCATATAACTCGAAAACGAAGCAAAATTTCGAGATAATTCTTCAAACTTTTTTGTAGAGAATACAATTTACTATCAAAATGGATTAAAAAAAAAAAAATTTTTAGTTGGCAAAATTTTTAAAAATTCATTGCCAAAAATGTGAAAATCGCATTTTTTGTTTTTTTCTTTATAATTTTCTTACCAGCAGAGATAGGTATAGGTATTCCTTCATATAAAAGAAAGATAATTAAATTTCCTTTAAAATAAATTAAAAAAAGGAACGGTTTGGATAAAAATCGACCGAGAAATAGTCGTTCAAACTAGGCTGATTTTAAGTTTTAAAGCTTTATGAATTAAATTTTTGGCTATTTTGATGGACTTGTTACATTATACACAAACTGGGTGTAGTAGGGAGTCATGGCCAGTTAAGTCAAAAATAAAAGTCAAATTTCAAATTTTTCGCAGTTTTAGGATTGCCATCTAATTTTTTCAAAGTTTAAAATAATTGTCAAAATCAACACACTTGCTTTTACAAAGCCGGGCTTTGACCTGTTTTTTAGGACATAATCAATAGCCTATTCACAAAAAAAAAGAAAGAATATAGTTATGCGTTGGTAAACTGACGCGTCATTTTTAGTTCATGAATAACTTGGCTCCTGTTTGTCTTAATGGACAAATTTTTTTTAATTTATAGAAAATGTATAGGACTACAACAAAAAAAAGTAAACCTGAAAAAAAGTACCGTTGAATACAGTAACTTTTTTTCTATTTGTTTAAACAAATTGAATTTAACGCAAGTTGATAGAAAGAATTATTATAAACAATAAAACTTTTTAATTTTAA
This sequence comes from Dasysyrphus tricinctus, assembly GCA_963921185.1. Taxonomy (NCBI): domain Eukaryota; kingdom Metazoa; phylum Arthropoda; class Insecta; order Diptera; family Syrphidae; genus Dasysyrphus; species Dasysyrphus tricinctus. Next base: position 128,990,467 of record OY992532.1, read on the forward strand.
CTTTGCGACATACTGGAGCTGAGATATAAAATAAAACCTAAAAACATAAAATTGCGTGGGTGCGCTGACTTACCTATGTATATTCATACATTTATTTCTCGGCTTATGTTAGTAGTTAAGGGCTGATTTTTTTTAAATTGTAGGTAATTACAAAGACTTTAAAAGTAAAAAATAAAAACTTCATCGTTAGATGAGCTTTTTTCTTAATAATCACGAAAGAGTGATTTTCAAACAATAAAAACTTAATTTAACTATAACTTTTTTTTTTTTTTGTTTAAACAAATAAATTTTCTTATAATATAATAGCTAATCTTATTATAAATAAATCCATGTTTTATTTTTTTCTGTGCGACATACTGCAGCCGAGATATTCACAAAAGACGAAAAAATGGCAAAAACACATTTTTACAAATAACTTTGGTAAAAAAAGTTGTCAGGTGGTGCAAATTTGGATTTAAGCTTTTTAAATGAGCCAGTATCGATCCATGAAAAAAAATCAGACAGTGCCTCTGCGAGCAAGGTCAAATGACCTAATAACTGGACTAATCATACTTTTTACAATGCACGGTGTGGTTGCGTGGGTCCATCCGAGTGGCTGAGTAGCAACCATACAAAATTAAATTAAATTTCGATTAAGTTACTGACATATTAATTGTATTTTTAATCCACATAATACTAGTAGGTATATCCGCTTAAAACCAAGAATTCCGTTTATTTACCAGTGATAAACACGACAGGGACAGCTCTTGAACAAAGTGGATATAAGAACAGAATATTCGGACTATTATTTAAAGAAGAATATGGTGATGGAGTCTCTTTTGTTCACTATTATTTTAAATGAAAGAAATTCATACAAAAATAAAATACACGACTGTGTTGCACGTACTTGCTCTTATGTTTTAGAAGGCAGAGGGTTTAAAAAATTATAAACCCGTTCTTGAGATATCGAATTTTCAAGGCAAAAAATATAACTTTTTTTCAAAAATTCAAGCATTTCTTTATTGAAAATTTTGATAAACAGTATTATCAATCAATTTTTATCCTATAATGAGAATATTCAAAATAAAACAAAAACTATGTATAATTGCTAATGTAATTTTTGTACAGATTTAAGTAGTAGATCGCACTAATTTAAGCATACCTACAACAAAAGTTTTATAAAAATCATAACAGCCGAGCCGTTTAAAAAAAATATTTTCCTTAACGTGTTTTCAACATTTTGTAAGAAAGGTACCTACCGTTATTTTTTCATAATTTTGTTTTCCTAAAATATTTTAGAAAGTGTTAGACATTTGTAACTACCAAGTTTAAAAATAAATCAATAGTTCAAAATATAAGATTTTTGAAAAAAAAATTAAAATTTTAACTTTTTTTTAATACAAAAAATAATTATTCGATAATTGTGGTAAAAAGAACTGTGTATATTTTTTGAACCTCCTGTATACAAAAATTTTTTCAATCAGAAATTCCAAGTCGATGAAAATTGAATAAAAATAATTGTTCTTCTTTTTACCATGAATAACATACCATTAATAAATTATTTGAAAAATATTTTTCTATCCAAAGGTAGCCTTTATTAGAAGAAATTTATTAATTTATTTTAAGGAAAGTTGTGGGGCCGTTTTTGATAAAAACAGCTATAGGATTTTGTAAAGGAGCTATACAAAATTAAGTGTGTTTTTTGTGTGTTAATAGGAATCTATACAAGTGCAGTGCATGCTGCGAATTAAACATCAATTTATATGGAATAATTTTGAATGAACAACAACAACTTGTTACCAAGCGTTAGAATGGAGTTATATCTATTTCAAATTGCATGCAGGTACAGATCTTTTTGGTTCAAGACAAAAATGAAAAAAGGTGTGGGGTGAATCACCGAAAGCCACTGTACCAAGCCTTAAGAAAATTGATCCAGCCGGTAAGGCAGTAGCCGAAGAGACATCCCCAGTTGTTTTCGCTTTCCCTTATCATCGTTATGACAAGCCTGATCCAAATCTCGAGTTTAATGCTTAACTTGCAATGTAGTACCTACAGTAGTCGGAAAAAGTATTTAGACAACAAAAATCGCATTTTTTTGTTATATCTTTCTTTTTATTGATAGGAAAAATTTGAAATATATACAGTAGACGCTCGATATAGTGAAGTAATAAAAATAAGGCCTGTTTACTGTTTCGAGACTGTTCACTTTTTCGAGCGGGAGTTTTCTAAGGCTTTATAAAGGCGAATTCGATCCAAAATGCACATTTCTTCGATGTGAATGTTTTTAATTTTAACTAAGCATTAAACACGGCTTTCTATCAGGTTTAAACAAAAACAGAAACAATTCCTCAGAGCTCTCAAACTATGTAAAATGCTTGCGCAAAATTTGTATACAAAAAACGTTTTTTTATAAAATTTTGTGTGCTCACTATAGTGGATAATTCAATATTTCGAGATCCACTAAATCGAGCGTCTACTGTATTTTAAAGGTATCTAGATAAACTTCCAAAAAAAAAACGTACAATAGTTAGATTCATTATTATAGTTTTGAAAATTAAAATTGTATTTCAAAAACGGATAGGGAAAAAAGTATTTAGCCCAGTCAAATTAGGAAATCAAATCGCATTTTTCGATGGGCAAAATTCTTTTTAATGGAATCTGTTTGGGTACGCCTTCTTATCATAGAAACGAGTTTTTGGGATTTTTGAGGTTAGGAAAGAGTCGCTTTCTTCAAAAAGAGTTTGTTTTTGTTTTTATGCAAAAGCTTGCTCCAATTATCCAATTCATAAGTTCTCATTTTATGAGTCAAGAGAAAAAAAAAGTATATTTTTTTCGAAATTGTTTATCCCATAAAAAGTACAGAAAAGATGTTACTTAAAATTTTGTCCATAGTAACATATATCATACGTGGAGTTCAATCCACGACATAGAAGGTCGTAGGGCATCCGGGAAGGTCAGGGCACCGACCTTACTTGTTGTTGAAAACTGAGTTATATAAGATATTCACTCCAGGTGTAAACCGAAGGTATTGCATGCGGTTTTCCTGGTGTAGCAAAAAAACAACTCAATTAGAGACCAAGTTTATTTATTGGTGTCCATTATAGAAATCATAGCACCGGTGCTAAGACAAAGTATTTGCACTATAAATGAATGCAAAGTAGGTACTGTACGAAAATTCTAAAGTTTTCAGCTACTACGCTACTAAGTAGGCTTGCTACTTTGCCTAAAGTAGGCTTGCATACATATGCCTTGCGGACAAACGTAATTATAAACGGTTTATTTCCGCTCCCATATAATAAAAAGGTATTGTTTTTTTGTAACAATGAATAACTGTTTTGTGAGCAAATCAATCTTCGGAAACCGAAAAAATCACACGCACCAGAGAAATGTTACTCAGCAAAAAGTATCAATTATGTATCAGATAACATTTTATTTTTACACGCTTTATCCGGCTGTGATACAACGTCAGCAACGTACTTCGCGGGTAAAAGGAAAATTCGTTACCTCTATGGAAAAAAGTGCCAATAACCTTGCTGCAGAAGTGGAAATTTTCAAACGAAAATTCGTTGACCCAGAAGAAACTATTGTGGCAGGGGAAAAATTCTTTTTAGCACTCTAATGGTGGGGGAAAAACAACTTCGTTATAAAAAATTTACGAAATCCGTTACAAAAACGAAAAATGATCTTTCTTATTGTAAAATATACTTTACCTTTTTTATCATTTTTTCAATTATTCTGTTAATACAAATGAAGGGTCCAGGGGAAAAACGACTTAAGTCCACTTTAATTGATTCCGAGAAAAACGTAGTTGAAAAATAAATAAAACTAACAATTTTTTTGTTGAGCACGAAGTACTCAAGGAAGCAAACATATATTGATTTTAATATCTTGAATTTTTTGCATGATAAGCTGACATGACTCAAAAGGACCTTCGATGTTTTAACCAAAATTTTTAATTTTTTGATTAGAAATTTTCTTCTGACAGAACCGGACATGATAATTGGAAACAGTTTTTTGCTTTTTATTCAGACACCTCTAGATTTTCAAAATAGGGTTTGAAAATAAAATAATTTTCACAAGCGTGACATTGGACCGTTTTTGCAATTCAATTTGTTAGACAGGACTTCGACCGGATGTAGTTAGAATATCCAATTTTTTTTGTTTTAATTATTTACCTGACGTTTCGCTAGGTCTATTCACAAGTTTTTCTTTTTTTAATATTGCTTTGTTTTATTTTTGAAGCAAGAAAGATACTTTTGGAAAAAAGTTTTTCTTAAAAGTGTACTATTTTGCGAGTTTTCAAAATCCTATGTGAAGAGAGCTATACTACATCAGATAGTACCCATACAAATCTATAGGATGTCATCATTAGTCTAATTTTTTTCAAAAAGTGGACTTGAGCCGTTTTTCCCTGGACCTTACAAATCAATCAATAAATTTGAAATCTAGTTAAATTTTTGTTTGTTACACCAGGAAAACCGCATGCAATACCTTCGGTTTTCACTTGTAGTGAAATTATATAACTCAGTTATCAACAACAAGTAACGTCGGTGCCCTGACCTTTCCGGCTGCCCTATGATGACCTTCTATGTCGAATAATATATGTTACTATGGACAAAATTTTAAGCAACATATTTTTTGTATAATTCATCGGATAAACAATTTCAAAAAAAAAATATACTTATTTTTATCTCTGGATTCATAAATTGAGAACTTATGAACTGGATAATTAACACAATTTGTGGCTGATGATATCGATTAAAGGCTCATTTTATAGGTCGTTATAAGAACTAAAAATGATTCTGAGAGCATCATCCAAAAAAATCAAAAGTAACCGAGATAACTCAAGAAAACGCATACCATCCCCAAAACACAACCCATCGAGGAACATTGGCCCGTTATAACTCAAAGATTAAAAAACCTACAGAGGTCGTTGACAGCTTATTTTATAGGCAATTTTATTATTATCGGCCATTCCAAAAATTTCGAAACCAAGCAACTCAGTTTCAAATTAAGGAAACAAATATATTTAAATATGCCAATATTTAGAGTATATATTAAATTTAGCGAAAAAACTGTAAATATGTAATTGTACTTGTTGTAAAATAGGCAAGTGATCAAAGAAAGCTCATACTTTATCTTCCGTACCTGGGCATTTTTCAGCATTTTTGCCGCTATCAGTTCTCTATAAATTGTGATGCTAATGGCGATGCCCAGTTAGGTTTTTATAAGATTTTTCAATACACTATTTAAATTCGGAACTATTTTCTTGATAGGAGTGCTGTAAAAATAGTAATACTCCTCGAAATGACTGAACATTTCATGTCTTCTCCGTTACCAAAAATGACAAAAGTTGGTATAAATGGTGAAGTATATTAGTGTTCGTAAAATTATTCCGCACACAAAGCAAGACTTGAAAAAGGATTATAGTGGATATCTTATAGATTTTTAAATCATGTCTAACGGTCTAAGACTGGGTAACGGAGACGACAAAATTGCACTTTCTTATCCAAGTTTCTACGACTCATAGGCACTTTTTTTTTACAAGTCTGAATTTCTTTGATCCCCATGCTTAAAATGGATCCAGGTAACTAAAAAAACATATGTGTTAAATTTCATTGAAATCGGTTGACGTTTACACGTGCTAGCGAGCACTTGAAGTTTTTCATATAAATAAAATACATGGTGTTTTCACAGTTTTTTACTGAAAGAACCGGTAAAAGTGTAAACGTTGATTGAAAAACTTTGAACTTGGTACATATGCTAAGTACCATAAGGAGTTTACAAATATATTTTTTTATGTTTGTATATAACAGTTACTCCATTTAAAATAGCAACAAATGCACAAAAACAACAATATTTAATACAAGTTTTTTATGGGGTTAATATTATACAAAACTAGTGAAAATATTTTTTTTTTGTTGATACTCCTTACGGTAGTTAATTTATGTGACAAGTTTAAAGATTTTCCATCAACTAAAAAAAGTAAAAACTGTGAAAACCCCATGTATTTTGAATGAAAAATTTCAAATACTCGCTAGCATACGTGTTAATTTTAACCGATTTCAATGACATTTCATACACAAAATTTTTCAATTGCCTGAATCACTTTTATCATTGATGAGAATAATTTAAAAATACGAATTACAATATAACTGAACAAAACAGAAATCTTTAATCATACGTGTCTTCTCCGTTACCATTAGTTGTTGTCTTCTCCGTTACCGTCTTTCATATTTTTTTCTGATAGTAAAATGAAACTTGGCATTAAACCAAGGATGGTTTTTGATAAATGTTGGTATTATGAAAGTGTGCAAAAAAAATCAACTTCATATCTTAATGGACGGCGCAGAATTTTAAACTTCGACAATGGTCGGAAATCTCTTAATCGTACGTGTCTTCTCCGTTACCGTCTATTTTTTTGAATATACTTACTAAATTTGTGATGATTTCTTAAAAACCAGTGAGTTTCATAAAAAAATATTAATTTCTTGACAAGGAAAACTGTACTGCAAGCGTCCGATTGTCTTCTCCGTTACTTTGGAATGGCCGTTATATATTTTATTAAAGTTGAACATTTTGCTGTAAAATAAAATGCGAGCGAGCTATTGCATAAAAACAAAACCAATCTCTTTTTCAAGATGGCGGCTCTTCCCTAATCTCAAAAATCCCAAAAACTCGTTTTTATGATAAGAAGGCGTACCCAAAAAGATTCCATACAAAAATTGTGTCCATCGAAAAATGCGATTTCATGCCCTTTTTTTTTGATTAATTTGACTGGGCTAATTTTGACAAAACTAAAACGGGTCTATCTGCTTTCAGATAGTTTCGCAAATTTTGTTGAAAAATAATTATTTCTAGACCCGTTTTAGTTTTGTCAAAATATTTTTTTCAAGGTCTCAGTTTTAACTCCTCAAACCCATGGTTTAGAGCTTAACGGCTATATAATAAAATAAAGTTCTCATAATAGCCTTTTCAACCATGTATGACACATTCGTGTTGAGTAGGTAGGCTTGCACCCAATGCAGAATTGCATTATTTTTCTATTTGCCTTTTTTTATGCCAAATATCTCTCAAACCCCATGGCCTACAGCTAAACGACAGCATAACAAAATGAAGAATGTACGACACATTACTGTTGACTTGGTAGACCAGCTCCAAATGCGGAGTTGCATTATTGTTCTATAATGCGTTTTCGCCAAATATCTCTCGAACCCCATGGTCTACATCTTAACAGTCACATACAAAAATGAAATACATGTTATAGCCTAACCAACGATGTACGACACATTGATGTTGAGCAGGAAGACAATGTCAAAACGCAGAGTTGCAGTATTGTCTTTTCGGTACTTTGAAGCCGAATATCTAGCGAACCCCATGGCTTAGAGCTTAACAGCTAATGAAATAATGTACTTCCAATAACCTTTTCATCGATGTATGACACATTCGTGTTGAGAAATGGACCAGCTCCCATAAATTTTTCCTCATTCTCCATTATATAAAAAACAAGTGGTGTATGTAGTATATAGTTAAAAGTATAATAAAAAATATTGCGTTTGATGATTCAGGTCGAAAATTTGGATTATTCATTATACGGCAGCATCATAAACAACTCTCAGTATAAAATCAGAGCTACCAGATCTGACGCAAGGTCTGATGTATAAAGTTACTGGACTTTGAATAAATATTTTAGACAGGATTTTTGAAAAAAAAAAAAGAAATTGTTTGAAATAAATGCAAAGAAAATATGATGTGTAGTACCCTTTTCAAATTTAAAAGTAGACAACTTCCATGAACTTAATGTTATCCCACATCTTTAAGGATATCACTAAAGAACACAGAGGTGAGTGTCCAATACAGTTATACAAGCTAAGCTTCTTATACTTCTACATATTCATAATTTATTACAAGTTTCATAATATATATTTACGATACAAGAAATACGAATTCGAATTTGAGTTTATTTTCATGCTTTCTTTTTTATGACATGTCTCCTTGCACTCCTACTCCCAGTAAAAACACTAAGAGGATTTATAGTTTACTTGCAATATGGATTCTTAGGACTATTTTTATTTTATGGGCAATCAAACTGCGGCAAACTTAACGCTTGCTCCGAAATGTTTCCAACACCACTAATGCTGCATCAATAAAATTTCATAGCAAGAGATTTCAATCTTTATATTTATGTATTTTTTCATATTTTCAGGAAATCTCATCTTTTCGTATGCTTACATTTTTCAAATGCACAGACATATTTCAATGTGGATATGGATACTTTATTACACTGCTACCCTCTTGATCCCTTTTCAATCGTTCTACTTTGAAAAGAATTACGTTCTGCAATGTCATATTAGGCAAAATGGAAGTTTGCAGAATTATAAACTTGATTGAGAAAATCTTTTGATATACCTATTATAATGATGGCATGAATGGAATAAAATCTAAAATAAACTTTAAGTCTTAAATGGAAAAGAGAATTATACCTAATCCCTATGAAAAATTCAGGACAAAGCACGCATGTATGTACAACCTGAATAGAATTATTTAATTTTTATATCTACTAAATTAGAATTTGGAAAATTCTAAATAATCAACTGCATATTATTACAAAATAATTGATCCAAATAATAAAAGGCGCTTAAGCTTTAGCCCAGTGAAATTAGGAAATCAAATCGCATTTTTCGATGGACAACATTTTTTGTATGGAATCTGTTTGGCTACGTCTCCTAATCATAAAAACGAGTTTTTGGGAATTTTGAGGTTAGGGAAGACCCGCCATCTTGAAAAAGAGATTGGTTTTGTTTTTATGCAATAACTCGCTTGCATTTTATTTTACAACAAAACGTCCTACTACAATCTTGTAGAAGATAAAATTACCTATAAAATAAGCTTTCAACGACCTCTATAGGTGGTTTCATTTTTGAGATATAATGGACCAATGCTCCCCTATGGGTTGTGTTTTGGGGGTGGTATGACTTTTCTTGAGTTTTCTAGGTAACCGTTGATTTTTTTGGATGATGCTCTTAGAATCATTTTCAGTTCTTGTATCGACTTATAAAATGAGCCATCGATCGATATCATCGGCCCCGAATTGTGCGAGTTATCCAATTCATAGGATCACACTTTATGAGCCAGGAGAAAAACATAAATATATTTTTTTTTCGAAAATGTTTATCCGGTGAATCATACAAAAAAACTATTATTTAAAATGTTGTCCATAGTAATGATAACAATTTAACATACATGGTACGTGGAGATGCATCCGCACTGCACAGAAAGTTGTAAAGCAGCCGGGAAACTTAAGACACCTACATTTCTTGTTGTTGAAAACTGAGTTATCTTTTCCCGATCCAAATGTAAACCGAAGGTATTGCATGCGATTTCACAAGTGTTACCTAAAAAAAACTAAAAAACTGCTCGAACACGAAATTTGTCATCTAAACGACATGTACTTTGTGGTAGACGGAGGATTCCTTCTACATAAAGTTGTTTGTGAATTCAATACAAACCTACTTTCGGTGACATTTGTCAAAAATAAATAAAGTACGTTGAAAACCACTATGGTTTCAATGCTACCATTATCTTTGAAGGATATTCCGATGATCTTGCAATTGCAGGTACCAAAACATGGGAAATATTCCGCAGAACAACAAAAAAAGATCTGTTGAGCTGAATTTTAATGCGAACAAAACAAAAATAAGTTCATCCAACTCCTAAGACATAAACTTCAAGACACAGGTTATACAGTTTTTCAGGACAAATGTGATGCTGATTTGCTTATTGTCACTACAGCCATTAAGCAGTCTTCTCTGTATGAAACTGTTACAATCGGTTCCGAGGACATTAATATTCTTGTTTTGTTGACTGAACATGGAAAACATCAAGCGGATGTTTTTCTTCGGAAACCCAAAAAATCACACGCACCAGAGAAATGGTTTTCGACAAAAAGTATAAAATGTGACACAATTGTATCAGACAACATTTTATTTTTACACGCTATATCGGGGCGTGACACAACGTCAGCAACGTACTTCGCTGGGAAAATTAAATTCGTTACCACAATGGAAAAAAATGCTGGCAACCTTGCTGCAGAAGTGGAAATTTTTTTACGAAAAGTCGCTGACCCAGAAGAATTTATTGTGGCAGAGGAAAAATTCTTCATGGCGCTCTATGGTTAAAGAAAGACAACTTCAATTGACAAACTTCGTTATAAAAAATTTACGATGTCCGTGGCAAAAACGAAAAACAATTGTGGAAGAAAGACAACTTCGATTGACAAACTTCGTTATAAAAAATTTACGATGTCCGTGGCAAAAACGAAAAACAATTTATGTTCACTTCCCAACAAAAGATGCGCTACGACAGCATATATTTTGGACGTATCACCAGGTACAAACGTGGCTAGGAAACGACCAGGATCCGGAAAAGTGGGGTTGGAAAAAAAAATACAAAAATGTATGTTCCTGTGATGATCACGAAGGAACCAGCTCCTCTCGAAATAATGAAGGTTATTTCTTGTTCCTGCGCATCAAAACGTGGAGCGGCTTGCGGATGTCGCAAAGCGGGTTTAAAATGTTCCGCCATCTGTGCACACTGCACAGTGAAACTTGCAGAAACATCCCCAAATGTATGACAATTGCTGAAGATTATTGCGAAGATGAAAGTACCCTGCTCTTGCAGATTCATAACGATGAAATGACACGAAACGAAACGATTTTTGAAGCTGATGTATGCGATGATGAAATGCTACCCAGGACCTTCAAAAATCTCAAAATATTCCCCTTAATATTATTTGTCTCCCCTTCAAATACTTTCACATAGAAAACTAAATGTAAAATACACTTTACCTCTTTTTTTAATCATTTTTTCAAATTATTCTGTTAATAAAAACCAATCAATAAAGGAGAATGGGCAAAAATGTATGGGATCTGGTCTACCTGCTCAACAGACATGTGTCATACATCAATGAAAAGGGCATTGCAAAAACTTCATTTTATTATATGACCGTTAAGTTGTAAACCATGGGGTTCAAAAGATATTCGGCTTTAAAGCACCAAAAACAATAATAATGCATTTCTTAATTGGTACTTGGATGACCTGCTCAACATTTATGTGTTATATATCGTTGGAAAGGTTATTGCATGTACTACGTTTTTGTATATGGCCGTTAAGCCGTAGACCCCGGGGTTCAAGAGCTACATGGACATGAAAAACTCCAAATATAACAATAATGCAGTTCTTGATTGGCACTTGGTCTACCAAATCAACAGAAATGTGTCATACGTCATTGGAAAGGTCAATGAGAGTACTTCATTTTCTTATATGGCAGCTAAGCTCCAAGCCATGGGGTTCAAAAGATATTCGGCTTTGAAGCAGCAAAAACAACTAAAATGCATTCTTGATATGGTAACTGGTTGCACAACTCAACAGTAATGTGTCAGGTATCGTTGAAAAGGTTAACTTATGTGCTTTATTTTTTTATATGGGCGTTATACGCTCAACCATGGGACTCAAAAGATATTTGGGAAAAATGCAGAAAAGAGCAATAATGCATTTCTGCATTGGAGCGTGGTCTTCTTACTCAACAGCGATGTGCCATACATTTTTGAAAAGGTAATAATATGTTCTTCAAATATTTGTATGTCTATCAGCTGTAGACCATGGGGTTTAAGAGCTACTTGGACATGAAAAACCCGAAATATAACAATAATGCAGTTCTTGATTGGCACTTGGTCTACCAACTCAACAGAAATGTGTCATACTTCATTGGAAAGGTCAATGAGAGTACTTCATTTTCTTATATGGCAGCTAAGCTCCAAACCATGGGGTTCAAAAGATATTCGGCTTTGAAGCAGCAAAAACAACTAAAATGCATTCTTAATATGGTAACTGGTTGCACAACTCAACAGTAATGTGTCAGGTATCGTTGAAAAGGTTAACTTATGTGCTTTATTTTTTTATTTGGGCGTTATACGCTCAACCATGGGATTCAAAAGATATTTGGGAAAAATGCAGAAAAGAGCAATAATGCATTTCTGCATTTGAGCGTGGTCTTCTTACTCAACAGCGATGTGCCATAGTTTTTTGAAAAGGTAATAATAATATGCACGGTCGGTACATGTGCGCATGTTATATCAATTTTGTGGTATTTGTGTTTTGTCCGGCATCAAAATGGATTTACGCCTCCTACAGCTCACCTCAGCAATGTCATATTGGATGACGCTATTATTTAAAAATTAAAAAAAAAATATATATGAATACATTTTCTATGAATATCTCTATTACTTATTTTTAAAACTCATCCATTGATACATATATACGCTCAGCTTGAATATGAATATCCTTAAACCCCAATGTCAACAGCTGATAGAAAAACAAATGATTGAAGAACATATTATTACCTATTCAAAAATGTATGGCGCATCGCTGTTGAGTAAGAAGACCACGCTCCAATGAAGAAATGCATTATTGCTCTTTTCTGAATTTTTCCCAAATATCTTTTGAATCCCATGGTTGAGCGTATAACGCCCATATAAAAAAATAAAGCACATAAGTTAACCTTTTCAACGATACCTGACACATTACTGTTGAGTTGTGCAACCAGTTACCATATCAAGAATGCATTTTAGTTGTTTTTGCTGCTTCAAAGCCGAATATCTTTTGAACCCCATGGCTTGGAGCTTAGCTGCCATATAAGAAAATGAAGTACTCTCATTGACCTTTCCAATGACGTATGACACATTTCTGTTGATTTGGTAGACCAAGTGCCAATCAAGAACTGCATTATTGTTATATTTGGAGTTTTTCATGTCCATGTAGCTCTTGAACCCCGGGGTCTACGGCTTAACGGCCATATACAAAAACGTAGTACATGCAATAACCTTTCCAACGATATATAACACATAAATGTTGAGCAGGTCATCCAAGTACCAATTAAGAAATGCATTATTATTGTTTTTGGTGCTTTAAAGCCGAATATCTTTTGAACCCCATGGTTTACAACTTAACGGCCATATAATAAAATGAAGTATTTGCAATGACCTTTTCATTGATGTATGACACATCTCTGTTGAGTAGGTAGACCAATTTGCCCATTCTCCTTTGAAATTCAATTAAGTTACATGCAATACCTTTTACATTTGGATTGAAAAAAGATTACTCAGTTTTCAACAACAAGAAATGTAGGTGCCTTAAGTTTCCCGGCTGCCTAACAACCTTCTGTGTGGTGTGAATGCAACTCCACGTACCATGTTTGTTAAATTGTTATCATTACTATGGACAACATTTTAAGTAATAGTTTTTTGTATGATTCACCAGATAAACATCTTCGATTTATGTTTTTCTCCTTACTCATAAAGTGTGATCCTATGAATTAGATAACTCGCACAATTTGTGGCCGATGATATCGATCGATGGCTCATTTTATAGGTCAATACAAGAACTGAAAATTATTCTAAGAGCATCATCCAAAAAAATCAACGGTTACCTAGAAAACTCAAGAAAAGTCATACCACCCCCAAAACACAACCCATAGGGGAGCATTGGTCCGTTATATCTCAAAAATGAAACCACCTACAGAGGTCGTTGATAGCTTATTTTATAGGTAATTGTATCTTCTACAAGATTGTATTAAGATGTTTTGTTGTAAAGTAAAATGCAAGCGAGTTATTGCATAAAAACAAAACCAATCTCTTTTTCAAGATGGTGGGTCTTCCCTAACCTCAAAAATCCCAAAAACTCGTTTTTATGATCAGGAGACGTAGCCAAACAGATTCCATACAAAAAATTTTGTCCATCGAAAAATGCGATTTGATGCCCTTTTTTTGACTAATTTGACTGGGCTACTTACCTATATTCGTTTGTAGGTGATTTGAATAGTTGATCTTAATCCTTTGCACGGTAATCCTGTTTTCTGATGGAGTACTCCTACGAGGTCATAACAGCTACATTATATACTTTTCATATACATACCTTATCTTCAATTACCTACTGCAATTGCCTTACAGATACTTATGAAACACAAAGTTCAAATTGAAAGTGCTAACTGTGATATCGAGTGAGTATCCTATTTCTATACTTCTAAAGCAATTTCTCATACTAAACAAGATATAATACATACATCAAAACCGTATTCAAGCCATTTTCGAAAGCACAACCTAAACATGGGTAGCACGAATTATGTAAATCCTATTATACTTATGTACACATGTGTGAAATGTTAGAGTAGATGCAGATTGTGGTAAAGTAATACACATGACTCTTCAGAAAATTAAGAGCTTTATAATATCAAGGATGATTTTTAAATGTAAAAGAACTTTTCTTGCATGTAGGTAGCACATAGGTTTCCTGTCAAAAAAATTCAAATTTAACACTACTGCGATGGAGAAGCACTAAAAAGTGTTCGATCTTTATTTGATTGATTTAGATTTTAATTACAAAGGTTGCAATAATACAACGTTACAAATTTTTGTCAGAAATTCGCATTACAGTTTGATTGATAGTTTTCGTATTAGTTACTTATGTTATGTATCTTACTAATAACTGAATTGATTTTATAAGTTCTCTATCTCTACCTTCTTTTAAGGGTAGGTCTACCGCAGAAGCAAACTCAGAACTCATGTAAATGCATTTAAATGTATTAGTGAAAGAATATGCGATTCTCTTCTTAGCAAATTATTTTAACTTTCTCTCTTATGCTATTCTTTTCTCAGCACAGAGAGACATATGCACAACATGCTATTCATAGCAGACAGAGCTGCAGAAGCGCACACAAGCAAGCATACATTATATTTATGTGCAGAAAGAATCTACTGGGACTGACCGACGAACGGCGCGGTGGCGGCGGCGACTGCACGGTGCGTATACCTAGTTTTTTTTTGCTATCGTTGTTTTGTTTTTTTGGAAATATATGAGAACCGGTCACTGACCGACTCATTCATACGGTTGTATTGTAGGTTAGGTTGGACTATAATTATGAAAAATGAAGGTACGGAATTAAAGTTTTTGAAAGTGAGTGTAGGTAAGACGGGCTTTTTTGAAATTCAAATTATGAGTAGAGTAAGAAACCGTAAGCTTGTGAAAAAAGCTTTTGAATTGAATTTTAAATAAAAAGAAATTTTTTAAAACTTAAACAATTTTGTATATATTGTAACTACACAACATATGTATATTTAATGTAATTTAACACAACATATATTTAATTTTCTAAGCGACTTTCGGATTATAATATCCATCTTCGGGCTTTTTTTTTGGTGACTGATGTTGTTTGCCAATTGAATTATCATTGAAGCTAATATTACTTCACGGTTTAAATTTTACTTTTTTGCACATTTCGCATATAAGGGGGGTTTACATGGACCAACATGCTGAACAACATGGCTGGATGTCGAGCCATGCTCGATCATTTAAACGCGAGAACAACTGCTGGCTGGACCAATAGCTCGACGGTTTTCAAAATATTTTGAAAACTTGCTGGCTCGTCCAACCAGCCAACTTGTGTAAACAGATGCTCGACAACTTTTTTGTTTTTTTTTTTTCATTATTTAGCAAATTGTGAGTTCTGGAGATAGGTTTTTGGATTGTACATAACCTTACCAGAGGTTTGGGAAATGAAAAGCGAAGTTTATAAAAAAAAATTGCAAGCCATATTTATGTACATATTTTTGTATAGTAGGGTGGTCGTTTAAAAGAAGGTCATCGCGGATGGACCTAAATCGGCTCTAAATGAAGAAAAGCAAATTATCTAATTTGTTCATATTTTTATTTTCATCCCCTAAAGTCGCTGCAGGGGTAAATTAAATTTCCCCTTTTTTTGCATGCTAGGAAATTCACGTAAAATCTGCCAAAAAAATCAGAACTTGTAGGTGGGAAGTAGACAAGCAAAAAATCTTATTGGAGGGGGTAATATCTCCCCCCGTTTGGATGGGAGGGGAAATTTAATAAAATAATTGCATAAAATAAAAAAAAAAATAATTAATAAGCAACGGCAACATTTACAGTAATGCTTTGTAACTTTTTGGAAAAGCCAGAAGTCCATTCTTACGGTTTGTTTTAAAATTAAGTTGTTTTGGTGCAAAATTGTTTCAAACTCATCATTTTGACCAAAAAATATTTTTGTTTCGAAGTTTTGGGTTTGAAAACAGTTTTTGCTGAAATTGTTTATTCAAAGAACTTTATTTGAAAATAAACTATTAAAATGGACTTCTGGCTTTTCAAAAAGCTACAAAACTTTTCTGTAAGTGTTGCCGTTGCTTCTTAATCAATTTTGTCTGTTTTATACAATTATTTTATTAGATTGCCCCTCCCGTCCAAGTGGGGGGAGATATTACCCCCCCGCCAATAGAAATAGAATTTTTTGGCAGATTTTACGCAAAATTACAAAAAAAGGGGAAATTTAATTTACCCCTAAAGCGACTATAGGGGATGAAAATAAAAATCAGAAAAAATTAGGGAATTTTGTTTTCTTCATTTAAAAACACATCCTAGTGTACAGTCATTTTTCCATCATGTTGGTCCATTTAAGCCCCCCTATAGAAGAGACACCCTACTACTTTTTGGCTTCTGTTTTCTTTTTAATCAGATAGCTGACAGCTTCTTTCTTTTTTTTTTTAGAAACTGTATCTTACGATCAGAACAAACACTATAAAAGAGCACTAGCTATAGTTTTTATTAAATAACTGTATCTTACGATCAGGACAAACACTATAGGTATAAGTGCACTAGCACTCTGTTTTTTTAAATAACTGTACCAATAAAATCACTTACAAGAACTCAAAAGTATCCTTTTCATTGAAAAATAAAAACAATACTGGAACTGATGCATTACTGAATTGCGAAGAATCACAATACAAGAGGAGAACAAATATGCAACACTTTCTCTAATACCAATAAACTAAAGGGTGCGCCAAATAACTTTTTTTTTTTGAAAATGCTACAAAAAAAACTACTGAATATTTTCTCAAATTTTCTACAATTCTTCCGGTTAATAATGAAAAATAATTTCATTCAAATGGCTGCTTCGCTAAGTGGCCTGCGATCGACTTAGAGAAGATGCCGATTTTTCCAAAATAATCATCTTTTCAGATGAAGCTCATTTTGATCTTGGCGGGTATGTAAACAAGCAAAATTGTCGCATTTGGGGTACAGAAAACCCACACGCCATTGAAAAGCCGATACACCCAAAACGAGTCACTGTTTGGTGCGGCTTTTAGTCCAGAGGCATAATTGGGCCATTTTTCTTCGAGTGGCCGTAACAGTCAATGGCGATCGTTATCGGGCCATGTTGAACAAATTTTTGTTCACAAAAATTGAAGAGGAGGATATTGGCAACATTTGCTTTCAACAGAACGGTGCTACGTGCAACACAGCCGAAGCTACACTCCATATAGTAGTAGTATTTTCAAAAAAAAAAGTTATTTGGCGGACCCTTTATAACAACTTCTATATGTAAAACTATATGCAACACTATATAAGTTCTCATATGCAACTTATTTTTTTGCACATAGTGTTGACTGTCCCCTCACTCCAACCCTTTTTCTCGCAACATTCCTAAAACGCCACGAAAGACAGATACAAATACCTACCTGAAATTTAACCAAGACATAACTTCTCCAACGACACATTCATATCATGTCTACTCAGCTAAAAAAAAAACTATTGTATGTTCAACGCATTCTGAGATCCCAAAAAAAATGAAAACATGAACCTGACATTATTCAATTACAAAAAATCACAACAAAGAAATGTGACAGCGCAAGTGCGATACGCTTGACCACGATGACTAACGTCCCACCCTCCCTTTCAAATTTTTCTGAACCACCACCGACACATGAACTTATAAAAAAATATTCATCCAAAACACAAGTCCGAAACGAGAAAGAAAGAAGAAGAAAAAAACTATATCATGCAACACACAAATAAAAAATATGCCATATTAGTACAGGTAAAATAGTACGAAAAGTCTTTCGAATAAAAAAAAATTAGTACCATCATGAAACTTGGTGAAAACGTCTCATGCATTATGAGAACGAAAAATCAAAAGAGTCTATAAAAATATTTTGCATGGAAGGGTGTGTTTTGAGGGGGAGAGGGGGGGAAGTTGTGGTGTATCAAACAGAAAAATTAACTTTGGTGCAACATTAGCATATGACACATGTTTTTAAGGTAGTTTTAAATGCTGAATCAAATGACACCAAAACCAAGTCGATACGGCCTCCGTGAAAAAAGTTACTGTCATTTTTATGTAAGGATGACTATATTTTCAGTATAAAAGTAAAATATTACCGAAAACCAGTTGAAAATAATGATCTGTCGATGAAACTTGGCATCAATGGTTCATTTGTCATGAAAATTAATAATAAGAAGAGTCTATAAAAATATCTGTGGTTAAAGGGTGTTTTTTTTTGTGAGTTGGGGAATTGGTGCCATATTGCCATAAAACCTGTGGAAAAAATGGTACCCCCATGAGATTTTGTTAAAATGTGCTATTAACTTATAGAATGAAGAATCAAAAGAGTCTATAGAAATATTTTGCGTGGAAGGGTGTGTTTTTTGAAGATAGGGGAAAGTGTGTGGTTATTTTTCAAAAAAATGGAAAAGGATGGTAGCCCTCAAGAAACTTGGTAAAAGTGTTTCATTTACTGCGGGAATGAAGAATTTACGTAGTTTACAAAAATATCAAGGAAGAAAGGGTGTTTTTGTGGGCTTGGGTAAAGGGTGTTATTTGTTTTTGGAAACAATTTTAGTTTTTGGAAAAAGCTTTATACATTCCTTCACCATAGAAAACATCCTTCTACCATATATATATTTTTATAGACTCTTTTGATTCTTTATTATGGTAGTTCATACCACATTTTTATAAAGTTTCATGAGGGTACCATTTTCGTAATAGGTTCTATGGCAATAATCCCACCATAACCCCAACACTCACTAAAACCCTCAAAAAAACACCCTTTAACCACAGATATTTTTATAGACTCTTCTTGTTATTGCTTTTCATGATAAATGAACCATTTTTGCCAGGTTTTATCGACGGACCACCATTTTCAACTAATGCCGGATTTACACGAATGGAAAGCTGCCAGTATAATGACAAAAAGAATGAATTTGTCCATTCTTTTGTTGTTGCTTTTGTCATTATACTGGCAGTTTTCCAATCGTGTAAATCCGGCATAATTTTCGGTAATATCTGACTTTTATACTGAAAATATAGTCATCCTAACACAAAAATGGCAATAACTTTTTTCACGGAGGTCGTATCGACATGGTTTTGGTGTCATTTGATTCAAAATTTAAATCTACCTTGAAAACATGTGTCATATGCTTAGGTTGCACCAAAGTTTATTTTTCCGTTTGATACACCACAACTTACGCCCCTCCCACTCTCAAAAAAACACCCTTCCATATGAAATATTTTTATAGACTCTTTTGATTCTTCATTCTCATAGTACATGAAACGTTTTCACCAAGTTTCATGGTGGTACCAATTTTTTTGTTTTAATTATCCTATTTTACCTGTACTATATACTTTTTCCCACTTGTACTACACTCCGCCTCCCAACCTCTATGTAATAATTTTCCTATCCAGACACCGAACTGTCAACTGAAGAAAAAATTCATTTTAAACAGGTTTTTTTATATGGATATATATATTATGTTTCTGCTGCGAGATTAGAAAAGAAAAAAAAAACTACATACATATGTAGCTATACCATATTAGAAAAATATATATGAGAACAAACAAGAACAAAATATATGACAGCGCATGTGCGATATTTGTTCTGCAGAGAAAACAAAGAGAGTTGGCGCTGATACTGCAGTGGATTTCCTCTGAACTGCACACTACTTTGTGTGCGTGTGGAAAGCATTTTTTTGTTAAAAAACGCAAAAAAGACCTCTTTTTAAAAATTTATATAAAAAAAAGTAATGAATGTTATGACTTTTTTTTTTATTGAATCTAATAGCAAAAATATCAAAAAAAAATAATGAAAATAATTTAAACTTGTAAAGATTCTCCTTTTTTCACAAAAACATTGCACATCTGAAAATGTTAAACTGCTATTTTTAATGAGTAAATCTAATAAAATAATTTTTTTGAAAGGCTTATGTCCTAGATAATTCACTAGACCAATTATTAGAATGAACATCAGAAATATCAAAATTAAACCTGGGATGCCCATGACTTTGAAGTTCAAAAATGGTAATATTGCTATTTTTCTGTTAAAAAACCCTGTTTAACAAGCTATACATGAATTCAAAAGGATTCACTGTTTGCATGAAGTCATATTCTGATATTTTTATTTTATTTCATTGAAAAAAATAAAAAATATAAAAGTTATACTTCAAAACGTTCGTTCAAAGTGATATAATTTCACATGATTTTTCTCAAGTGTTTTTTTTTTTTTTTTGTTTTGAAGAGTCTATTCCCTAAAACCTGTTTTATATTTTCATAAAACTAAAAAAAAATAATAGAAAAAATATTCTAATAGCTGCCCTGTACTTTGAAAAATTGAATCCGATTTTTTAATAAAATAAATCACTTCTTTCCTTCATAAAAGTATGTATTTAATTTACTATATATATAATTTTAATTGATATACGTGTGTGCTAGGGTGTCCATAACGCGTTTGAAAAAAAAGAGGACATTTTCGAAACTCCAAACTTCTACTTTATTCCCCCCCTCGATCACCACACCAACATCAAAATAATTGATAAATGTGACCAAAAATTTACTTTAAATTTATTTTATTAATATATATTATAATTATACAAGTATTGTATATAAGTACACAAGAAGCAGCAGTTTTAATACTAATAGGTAGTTTATTTTAACATCTTTTTTAAGAAAACATATCTGTGATATAAATCAGTATATATGTACATACATTATATTTTATAAACACTTTTTTGCGCTTCAAACTAATAAACCTAAAATACATAAACACCTAATTGAATTCAAAATACCGCAGAATTTTAGTAAAATGTAAGCAAAATAGAGATTAATTTTCTTCCTCATCCGAAGTGTCATATTTTTGGGAGCTCTGAATTTGATTAAGATACTTATTTTCATATCAAAAGGTTTCATAAAACTTTTGACATCTAAAATCTTTAAAGTTATAGGCAACTATGAGAATCCTACTCTTAAACAATTTCGTTCTTTTGTCCATTGCGAACCCATCAACGAGAAAATACATTCCACGTTCATATTTTGCGCAGGAAAACAAAAAAGGACTGGCACATTTTAAGAGCTCTGAATTAAACTCTAGACTTGTAGAAAAATTAAAACAGCTGGCCCACTTTTGAACAGATATTTTGTTTTTAAAATTTTCATTTTCTTTAGAAAGAAACTTGTTTAAATAGCAAAATTGGTCAAACAACTTTGAGTAATCCAGTAAAACTTCCTAGAAATTCAGTAGTCGATACTTTTGTCTAAGTCTTCCCATACTTATTTCTTTTCTAAATTTATCCATCGATCCTAGTAGGAAGGTTTTTACTTCAGTGTACTAATCAGAGAATAACAAATAAAGAAGCCAATCGTCAGCTGTCAATTTAATTTGCCTACAAACTGAAGCGAACAGCTGATGTATTAGATTTGCAAAGGAAGTGAAAAACAGTGACAAAACGCACACATAGAATCAACTCCTCATTCAACACATCATTTAGCACAGGTCTTATTGTTGTTGCAATTCACATCTATTCTTCGACACAAAATTAAATTAAAAATACAACAAAACAAATGGGTTTTGCAGGGTGAAACGTACAAAGGATTGGCTTCTTTATTTGATATTCCCTGGTATTAATGATTTATTTTATATATTATAGGGGACAATACAAAATTACATTAATGAAAAGTGTGTTAAATTAATATTTTGGTCACTTAGGAAAAAAAGAGATAAAAAAGAGTACAAAATAAAAAAGAGTAAAAAAAAAGAATTTGATGAAAAAAGAAAGAATAAGAAAGATCAGAGTCAAAAAAGAGAACATGTTCTCTTTAAAAGAGATGTTCTGGAAACCCTAGTGTGTGCGAATATTCATTACCAATGTAAAAAATTAAATTTCAACAAATTGTCTTCACAAATAACAAAGTTATGTTACTATTAGTTAACGCACTAACATCAAAATGTAAGGGAAACCCACCCTTAAGTAAGGTATGCAGATCTTACAAAAGTTGAGCATCTGTGAGCATCAATACACTGGAGCTTCTAGCCTGAAGAATAATGTATTTATTAGACGGGGTCACTGTCCCTTTCCACGGAGATATCACGCTTACTGACATATTATTTCGATTGAAAAATTTAACAAAAGAACAGACTTCTAGCTTTCAAATAAGCTATAAAATATTGTTGTTAGCTTTTCCGTTGTTTTTTAATAATTTTTGTTTGCATTGTGCTTTTTTGCTACTCCTCTCTAAACGGTACAAAATAGAGCCCCCTCCTAAAATATTAAAACACTTATTTAATGTTCTTCTACAAGAAACTGTTATTATTTTGCAAAACGGTGCTAATGAAATCTTTACTATATATTGGGTTGGCTACGAAATCTCGCAAATCAAAATCTCGCATTCGAAATCTCACATAACGAAATCTCGTAATTACAAAATCTCGCTTTTCATAATCCCGCAATCACAAAATCCCGCTTTTCATAATCTCCAAATAAGGAAATCCCGCAAACTAAAATCTCGTATATCAAAATCTCGCAAAATTGAATTGCATTGCAACAAATACATTTTTTTAATCAAAATCTCGCAAATTAAAATCTCGCGCGAGATTTGCAATGCAATTCAATTTTGCGAGATATCCTACCTACTGCAAAATATATTTGGTCGCTTTTATGGAAATAAAAGAAATTCTTACTTTAATAAAAGAAATTATTTATTTGGATTAAGTGAATTAGTAAGAAGTAATTATTGCTGTTAGTAGCTAGTAGGTCGGAGGTTGAATGCTGACTGTGCAGTTGATCGTGCGGTATGCCGTCATCGCATCTGTTGTCATTGCTGAGTGTAGGCAGCTTCTATCGAGTCTCGTTTGCTGAATTTGTAGCTGTCGTGGTATTCTCTGATTGGCTTGTTGTAGGTGGCTTCTAACAAGTCTCGTCTTAGATTCAGAGTTGCCAGAATCCTTCGCCACAGTGGCCCCCCAGAAGGCTTACAAACCTTTCAAGTAGCGCTCTGGAACCCGAATACGACGGCCTCTAAAGGTGTGGTAAGGCTGAGTTGTTTTTTGTGGTGGAGGTTCTGGGATGCATGGTTTTGCACCATATGGTAGCTTAGTGCTGATGTTTTCCTGATGTGTTGAACTAGAAGGTGGTTGGGCGTTGTTGTCCAGGTCGACCTCAAGATATGCGGGCTTCAAACGGTCTACCGAGATTTTGATAGTCTTACCTCGAATGCTAAGGGTGAAGAATTTGTCGTTGCGTTCAATTACCTCAAAGGGTCCTTCATAGGGCGGAACTATTGATGCTTTGACAGAATCATTGCGAACGAATACGTGGGTTGACGTTCTTAGATCTCGGTGAAGAAAGGGGCGCTGCTTGGTGTGCCAAGCCGTCTGCTGAGGACTGGATCGATGCATCATGTGCCGAAGGTCTCTGATGAATTCACACTGCGAGCGATTGTCCATCGTTGGAGCCAGAAGATCAGCTGGTAGTCTGAGTGATGTTCCATAGACTAGCTCTGCTGGAGTGGCGTTAACATCTTCTTTTACCGTCGCGCGAAGGCCGAGGAGTATAAGCGGTAGGCTTTGTACCCAATGAGTAGAATCGTTGCAATTTATTGCGGCTTTTAGAGTTCGATGAAAACGCTCAACGATTCCATTAGCCTGAGGATGATACGAGGTTGTCATGGAATGATTGGTTCCCATGCACTTGCAGAGTTCCGTGAAGACAGAAGAGGTGAACTGCCTCCCTTGATCGGAAGTAATTTGCAAAGGTGGTCCAAATCGAGAAATCCATCCAGTGATGAGTGCGTTGGCGCAATTTACTGCTGACATATCTGTCATTGGAAATGCTTCTGGCCACCTTGTATAACGATCAACGACTGTCAAGAGATAGCGATATCCCTCAGAAGGCGGGAATGGTCCTAGGATGTCGATGTTGATGTAGGAAAATCGCTCGTCGGGCATTGGGTAGCGCTGAAGTTCGGTTTTTGTATGGCGCTGCACCTTCGTTCGTTGACAGGGTATGCAAGTTTTCGCAAAATTGGCGCACTGCTGACGAATGTTAGGCCAGATGAAACGTTCTGTCATGAGTCGTACTGAAGCACGGCGACCTGGGTGCGAAAGGTTGTGTGTTGCGTCAAAGAATGTTTTTCGAAGATCTTTGGTAATGAACGGGCGGACCCTGTTGTATGAGACATCGCAATAAATCGGTTTATCTAGATGCGGAAAGGAAAACAAGGTTAGTTGCATTGAGTGTACAAGGATACCTTTGAGAAGTTGTTGAAGCTCAGGGTCTTTTTCCTGTGACTCAGCGAGTTTTGCATAAAGATCCTCCTTAGCATTGACTACATCAATACGTGACAACAAGTCCGCTGCGTGGTTATCTTCACCTTTGATATACCGAATATCGGTGGTGAACTCACTGATGAACGACAAGTAGTTCGTCTGTCGTGGCGAAGATTTTTCTGGTCGTTGCTGGAAGGCGAATACAAGGGGCTTGTGGTCCGTTTGAATGTGGAATTTCCGTCCTTCCAACAAATCACGGAAATGTTTTGTGGCTAAGTACATTGCTGTGAGCTCCCTGTCATAGGTGGAATAGCCTTGTTGAGTCTTGGAGAATTTCTTAGAAAAATAGCCAAGTGGCTCTGCAACATTGTCGACTAGTTGATGCAAAGCGGCTCCTGCTGATATATTCGATGCGTCTGTGACCAAGCTCAACTCTGCTTCAGGTAAGGGATGCGACAGACGCACTGCTCGGGCAAGGAGTTGGCGGCAGTTATCGAAAGCTTCGATTGTAGATTGGGTCCAGCTCAAAGGGGACTTGTCGTTTTTCTTACTACCTGGAACCATTGCAAGTAACGGGAATTGAACTTCGGCTGCGTGGGGAATGAATTTGCGATAGAAATTTATTGTTGCGATGAATCCTTTTAATTGTTTCACTGTCTCTGGTCGCTTAATTTTTTGAATGGCGTCAACACGTGATGGAAGTGGAAAGATTCCATCCTTTGTGATGAGGTGTCCAAGGAACTCCAGCTCCGACCGCCCCAAGACGCACTTGGCTACATTGATTGCCAAGTTGTGATTAGCAAGCCTTTTTAAGACTTCCCTAAGATGTTGACGGTGCTCTTCGATGTTCGATGATGCAATGCAGATGTCGTCCATGTACGGAAATGCGAATTCGACTCCTCGTAGCACCTCATGAATCATACGCTGAAGGGTTTGCGCTGCGTTGCGCAGTCCGAATGTCATGTGAGTGAACTCATACAGGCCAAACGGCGTGATGATGGCGGTCTTAGGGATATCTTCTGGATTGATTGGCACCTGGTGAAAGGCTTTTTGCAAATCAATTTTTGAGAAAACAGACTTACCTCGAAGTATGTTGGCGAAGTCATGAAGGTACGGGAGCGGGTAGCGATCGGGTAACGTGATTGCGTTGAGACTTCTGTAATCACCACAGGGTCTCCAGGAGCCATCTGCCTTTCGCACCATGTGAAGCGGGCTTGACCAATTGGATTTTGATGGTCGGCATATTCCAGCACGCATGAGCAGTTCGAATTCCTTCTTGGCGGCGTTCATTTTGTCTGGCGGTAACCGACGTGCTCGGGCTGAGCATGGTGGGCCGTTTGTCTCTATGAAGTGCACTGCTTTAGAGTTAGTCGATACACCGGGCGGTGCTAAGCGAGTAATGTTCGGAAAGGTCGATATGATGTCAGCAAATGGTGTGTTTCGATCGATGAGCTGCGGGGATTGTTGATTACTGGTTATAGCAAAAAGCGATTTTGAAATTGAGTTAGTTCGTGAGTCTATGAGGCGAGCTCGTTTAACGTCAACCATAAGATCATGATGTTGGAGAAAATCGGCCCCAATGATTGGAGACGTTACATCAGCGACGATGAAAGTCCAAACGAATGGGCGGCGGAGGCCAAGATTTAGCTCATGAGTAGCCTCACCATAGACTTTTATAGGCGAGCTGTTAACGGCGAACAGTTGCATTGATGTTTGTCGCAGGTTTTTGTTTGATGAAGATGGTGGAATGCAGGAAACTTCGGCACCTGTGTCAATAAGAAAAGAGAGGTTGGTATTATGTTCACGCAAGCAGAGTCTGTTAATGAGGAATGAGGCAGGTTGGGCTTTTGTAACAGCATCCGAGGGTGTACTGTGAAGTCACAATTGGTGTTGAGGAGGTGACGTTATTGGTTTTCGACGGAAATGACAAGGCAGTCGACAATTAGTTGCCTTATTGCCAAATTTGCGGTGGAACCAACAATCATTGAACTGTTCAATAGATTGGTCGCGTCTGCGCTGGTCGGAAATTCGGGGTTCACCTGATCGTGGTGGCGAGCGAGTGCTTTGTCGTGACGGTCGTTGCTGGCGTTTCTGCGTCACCAATTTGGAAACTTCCTGCACCAACTGAGCGACTTCAGACGAAGATGGAGGAGTGTCGGCATAGGCTTGATGTTCGTTGCGTAATGATGTCGAGTTGCTGCTGGGTACGACTGCGTTTAACTGGCGTAACTCGACATTTTCCATGACCGTGTCGGCAATTTGTGTTTTGTCGGCCGCATATCCTTTAACCAAAACAGTCACTGCGTGGACGGATTGCGGAAGACGTGAAGCCCACAGATCGAGTAACACGGGTTCACTTAATGAGCCCTTGGACGCTTGGACCATTTCATAGTAGAGCTGGCTCGGTTTCTTGTCACCAAGTGGCATGTCGTGCAGTATTCGTCGAAGTCTTTTTTGCTGGCTGTCGGCGAAATAGTTGATCAGTTCAGTACGAATGTATTCATACTTCTCACGTTCTGGAGCTGCATCGATTATGGGCCGTAGTTCAGTAATTCGCGCAAGCGGCAGCTGTGCACAAACTGAGTCAAATTTTCGGCCGTCCTGTGCAACTCCCGATGCCCGAAAATAAAAATCTAGCAAGAAGAACCAGTTATCGATGTCTGACTCAACAAAAGGTGGCATGTGGAGGCGAGCATAGTAGTTTGCAGCCACGTCCATTTGTTGGGCGGCTCGGGGCTCAATTTGTTCTTCATCGGAGGACATCACGTCGGGGTCACCACTTTGGTCGCTTTTATGGAAATAAAAGAAATTCTTACTTTAATAAAAGAAATTATTTATTTGGATTAAGTGAATTAGTAAGAAGTAATTATTGCTGTTAGTAGCTAGTAGGTCGGAGGTTGAATGCTGACTGTGCAGTTGATCGTGCGGTATGCCGTCATCGCATCTGTTGTCATTGCTGAGTGTAGGCAGCTTCTATCGAGTCTCGTTTGCTGAATTTGTAGCTGTCGTGGTATTCTCTGATTGGCTTGTTGTAGGTGGCTTCTAACAAGTCTCGTCTTAGATTCAGAGTTGCCAGAATCCTTCGCCACATATATAATCCAGTGTCTGGGTACTTTTAGACCACACTGTTGTTTATTAATTTGAGCTTTTGATTTTTCAATATTATTGTTTTCAAAAGAACAAGAAGGAGAGAGAACATAGAGATGGTATATCCAGTTGTAAAGTGTCATGTGCAAATCGCAATACTCGTATTTGGCCTTGAACTAGAAAATACTTTTATTTCCATTATAAACGCGTAAAAGACAACCAAAATTATTATAGAGGTTATTAATAGTAATAAAGGACGTACAAATTTTTTTATTGACGGGTATAGTTATTAGTTGGAAAGAAAAATTGTCCAAAGTGCTTTTGGGTAGATATATTCCCAAAAAAAAAAAAAAATCTAAAAACCGTGTGCTGTGAAATTTGACGTTGCGAGATTTTGATTTGCGAGATTTTAAATTGCGAGATTTTGGTTGAAATTTGCGAGATTTTTAGGTTCAAGATGTAAATGCGAGATTGTAAAAAGCGAGATTTTGTAATTGCGAGATTATGAAAAACAAGATTTTTAATTTGCGAGATTTCGTTATTCGAGATATTTAAAAAAATGCGAGATTTCGTTATTCGAGATTTTGGTTTGCGGGATATCGTAGTGCTCCCCTATATATTGGCAACTTTGTTTGTATTTAAGACATTTTTTTGTTTCACATAAAATCTAAATACCTATATACAAAAATGTAGGAAATCAGGTAATCTACCTAAAAAGCTTTACTTGATATTTTTTTCATTCGGATGAAAAAGAGGGTAAACTCCAATTTTTATAAACAAAATTTGACAGTTTTTTTGACAAATTCTTTCCATTGGAAAGAGATTTCAAAATTAATTGTGGGCAAGAATTTTAAAAGATATTATTTTGACCAACAAATTCAAAAAACAATTTTACGTAAGTCCAATTAGAACCATAAGGAAATGGCATTTATATTTTTCAACACTCTTTTTCAAAATGGTGGACAATGCAACATTTCCGGATACGGGATGCGTTTCTTCCTCCCTTAAGCTGCACACAGTACATAATGATGTTTAGTTCTGGCCAAATCCATTTCCATTAATTTTGATTAAGTCACATCTTGCCTTAAAAATCAAGATGATTTTGTTCAGTTCGAACCCATCGTTAATGTATCTTTCTTCTTTTGAGTGATCCAGATATTTGTAAGATGCGTGTGCATCTCTCAGATGCCCTCCATTGGTTTTCTTGTTGACCCTCCGAATCCGGCAGCCGAGCCGTAATAAATCAGAGCCTTTTTGGATCCATTCTTTTTGAGAAATATTTCTCTCATCCCAACATACCCCAAAACAATAGCCAAGTTGGCTCAATTCTTTAATCCAGAACAATTTTGCCCTCAAAAAAGAATTTTTGTCAGCTGATGAGGTAGTCTCGTTTCACCATATTTGAATATTGTTTTAGATATATATCTGAGGTGAAGTTCAAGGCCGTCCTCCGCTCCTGTCTCTATGGACAACATGTAGTTTGGGATAAAAGAAGGTAATTCTAAAATTCTTTTCAAAAAATAGCGTTGAAGTTTATCTACTTCTTGGAACATTCCAAAACCCCAGATCTGAGCACCGTAAGCTTGGATAGATCTACGAACCACCTGAAATAGATTCCACTTTGTTTCAAGGTTGATGTCTCCTTTAGCTAAGAAGCAAAGCCAGCTCGATTTTATGCTGCTCTTGGCTGCGGTGCTTCTCTTCTCTGCATGCTTACAAAACGATATCTTTAGTGAAAGTTACACTCCTAAGTATGTATGGTCAGAAACAATTTTTATTTTTACTCTATTTAATGTCCAATTTTCCTGACTAGATATTCTTCCGCTATTTCTAAACATCATAATCTCTGAATGAGATAAGTTTACTTCTAGCCCCCATTTCATGCAGTAAGATTCTAGTGGGGTTATCATCTGCTGCAATACCATGACATAATCCGCCAGAATAACCATATCGTCTGCGTACAGCAGCAATCTTATCTTGAGCCAATTGAGTCCTCATCAGCTTTAAAATCGACAAAAAATGCCTACACCTTCTTTTTTCTGCAAGCATCAGATGAACGATTGATGCCAGGTTATAAATGTTATCCACAGTTGAGTATTTTCTCCTAAGGCCTGTCTGAAATTCAGTAAATACATCATGTGCTTCCACTCATGCGTTCAGCCTCTAGTTAAGGATTTCCATCATAATCTTCGCCCCAGAATTTATAAAAGAAATTCCCCTGTAATTGCACGGTTGATTTGCATCTACTTTTTTAAATATGCGAAAGATAATAATTGTTTTGACAAAAGCTTCCTTTAATTTGCAGTCATTCAACATCCGTTTTGCGTGTATGAAAAATTCATAGGTAATCCTATATTCACCAGGTGTTGAGTTTATCAAAATCCCGATCCTGGATTAAGTTAGGTGAGTAGAGAATCTGATTTGCCACTTGAATTGGATTAAGGAGTGAACTATAATATGCTCTAAGCTCAGGAGCGGAAATGTGCGGATCCTGGTTACGTATTTTCTTGGCCAGCCTTCACCACTTTTAGCTTCGTTTTAGCTTACTTATTTTGAGATCAAGCTGACTTTAGTATGCAATAGCGTTCCCATAAAATACCCGATCGGTTTAGAGGTTTCAAACTGTCTTCTCAAATTTATTGAAAAATACGTGGCAAGAGGTGTAGGGTAGACGGATCTCGGGAATTTGACCGTACGCAATACTTTTAGCCTTTTTTTCAATTTCCTTACTATGTAATTATATTCCCTTCTTTATTATCTTTTTTTTTTTACATTCTGAATTCTATGTTGTAGAGAGCTTAAAGCAAGCTGCATACTACAAACAGAGGCTCATCATGAGTGCATGTGTTAGTGGTTAGTAGAAAAAGCAAGCTAACACAAGCACATAAAAAGATACAAAAAATTAACAAAATTAAACAAAATACAAAATATAATATGAAACAACATAATAATTATAAAATAAAGTTAACAAAATTAAATTAAATATAATATAAACATTTAAATTCGGTATCTACCAAGACGTTAAGAAATTACGAGAGTGGAGCACTGGTACGCAACAATGTTTTTAATCCTACTTTATTAATGTTAAAATCAACAGAAGAAGCGTTCAAATTTAAAAGTTTGCACATACGATTAAGAGGTTCGTGTATACCATAATTGGTTTTATGAAAAGGAACGTGAAAAAGTTCAAATCTTCGTAGGTGGTGGGATCCTCCGCGGTAGTTAATGCCTATACAGGCTAACAAGTCAGGTGCATCAATTTCACCTCTGATAAATTGGTGGAAAAATATTAAATCATTATTAACACGTAAGGTGGCAAGTTGTACGGATCAGCCCAAGGAAGACCTTTCAAGTCGAAGCGAATGAAGTTATGTTGTAATGATTCAATACGGCTTTTATGAATTTCGTAAAAGGGAGTCCATACTTGGGAGGCGTACTCAAGATGGGGTCTTACATAACAATTGTATAAGGAAAGAGTAACATACGGATCGTTGAATTCCCTTGCCCAGCGTTTTATAAATCCAAGCATGGAACTCGCCTTATTTACAATATAGTTAATATGTACTTTGAAATCTAAATCTGAACTAAATTGAACACCCAGGTCTTTGATATTAAAAACACGACAGAGTGTGTGCTCTGAAATGGAATAATCAAAAGCACTCACTACTCGTTTTTTAGAGAAAGTTATAGTTTGGCATTTAACAGGGTTAAAAGAAAGGCCGTTTTTCCCACACCAAACATTAAAATAATCAATATCAGCCTGCAGGAGAATATGGTCAAGATAAGATTGTATTGTTTTAAAAACCTTCATGTCATCAGCATATATAAGAATATCACTATAGCGTATACATGAAGTAACATCATTCATAGCGAGAATGAACAAAAACGGACCCAGATGGCTTCCTTGAGGTACACCCGAGTGAGCACTGAATGAGTTTGAAAGACAATTTCTGAATTTTACCTGGTGACATCTTTTTTCAAGGTAGGACTTCATCCATGAAATAACAAGAATCGGAAAACCAAAGGCCTTAAGTTTGAATACAATAATTTCATGACAAAGTTGATCGAATGCTTTTGAAAAGTCAGTGTATATGCAATTTGTTACGGTTGATTTTCTTCTCACAAAGCCATGCTGTTGATCACATATAATACTCTTAGTATGAAATGCCAGGCTCTGGCATAAAACTTGTTCAAAAATCTTTGGAATGCAAGAGAGCTTTGCTATGGGCCTATAGTTCATTATATCAAATTTGTCACCTTTTTTAAAATTTGGTGTGAGAAACGATTTCTTCCATAAATTGGGAAATATTCCTGTCCTCAAAGAAATCTCGAACAAAAATAGCAAAGGTTGAACAAGTATTAATTTACACTTTTTCAATAGTATAGGGGGTACTCCATCTGGACCAGATGAGTAATCATCATTTAATGATGAGAGAAGGTCTAGAACAGTACTCAGTGGCACTGGGATATTGTTGCAACTTGTTTGGGCATAAGTATGTAAATTCTTAAAATAATTTTCGTCGACATCTAAGGGCTTGTCAACAAAAGAATTACGAAAAATTTTCGCAAAAGCATTGCAAATGTCAATGGTTTCCTGCAACGAACAATTTTCATACATGAAGTTTGCTGGATAACCATCTGAGTTTTTTTTCGAATTAACAAACCTCTAAAATGCCTTTGGGTCATCTTTAAGAGAACTACCCATTTCGTTTACATGGTTAGTGTATAGATTTTTTGAAAAGGTTTTAAATTCTTCGAAAAGGGTAATGTAGAAATTAGAAATAGGATGGAATAAAAACTAAAAACTGCTTCGTCAATATCGCCAGATACTGATATATTCTCAATACCAGACCTAGCTATTTCATCTGAGAGCAATTGAAAGTTTGCCTTTCTGTAGTCAAAAGTATATGAGCAATCATAAGGGTTACTTTTTTCAGTAAGGTGATTGCTCAAGTAAAAAAAAATATCCAAGGGTGGATGATAGTCATCTAATGTAGTGACCCCAGAACTAGATTCTAGAACCAGGGTACTAGTAGCGTCCGAAGAAAATACCAAATCGAGAATTCGATTCTAAGAATTTTTTATACAGCTTAGTCAGTTGAAATTATTCTATCAAGAAGCAGAAGTTCATTTTTTTTTTTTTTTTTTTTTTTTTTTTTAATTTTAACTATATGCCTGTAAGACCTAAGGTCTTTTAAATGCAACCTGAATTGCACGGCACTAGTTAGAAAGAGTAGGAAGATAGGAAAGATTTGGCACAGTGGATTGAGATCAAGGTGTTTATTATCTCATTAAATCTCACGGGTGGCGTCCAGTTAAGCTGGGAGAATATAGAAAAGAATGCTGCCTAGAATGGGGCTCGAACCCACACCTCTAAGCTAGCAGTCAAGCACTACATCCACTGCACCATTGCCACCCGCAATTTTTTGAGAGGAAGTTAAGGATGCTTTTTGATAGGATTCGTCATCAGAAGGGACCCACTCAATGTGAGGTAAATTAAAATCACCAAGAAGTAATATGTTGCTGTTTGAGCAAGACAAGTCAATAACAAAATCTAAGGCTTTAGAAAGTTCCACATAGACTGCGTCCGAACTTTTCGGAGGAATATATGCATTTAATATGTATAACTGTTTGGACTTAAGAGTTAATCTTATACAGATTAATTCAATAGAGAGATTAAAAGGGAAAGATATAGATGAAGATGTAAATTTATTTCTAACGGCAATTAGAACACCACCTCCCACCTCTTTTGGATTATCAACATGACAATCTTTTCTACATATATACTAAAAACTCTTGATTGAAAAGTTCGGTGCCAAGAAAACTTGAGTTCAGCCAAGATGTCATGTGAAAATGCTTGGGAATTCATAGGATTATCAGCAGTTTTTCTGCGTCGCCCTCTTACATTTTGGTAGAAGAGGGTAATTCTGCTTAGTTTTTTGAAGATATATTATTGGGTAAACTACGTGTGAGTCTATTTTTCTTAATAGAAAATTCCTTAACAAGAGCTTCTGGAGGCCAATTACTACTATTGCAAATAGAATCAATGTAAGAAGAATGAGCTACTATTTTAAAAGATGTAACGAAACTATTTACTTTGCTAATTTTTGTACACTTAATAGAATTATTCGCAATTATTAGCCAATAAGTGGGAAACAATATCATCCGCAACAATATCTGGTTCAAGGCAGGAAATAAAAATGGAACTGGGCTTAGAAACCGCTTTGATGGGCCTAGGATCGCTTATTATATTGGAAGTGGCAGCAAAATCCGCTTCGGAGATTGCATCTGGAATTACCCCTGAACTTTGATCCATAACCTCAACCGGAGGAGCTAAAATAATAAAATAAAATGATTGATGGATTCATCTCAGAAATCTATTAAGTAAGAAAAAAGTTATACTCAAAATATACTTAAAAAACTTTGAACGTCTCTCCTGAAAAATAGCAATAGGACTTAGTATATTTTTGCATGGGGCCATCGATTTTGTTTCGTTTTCTTGTTCAAAATATAATAAAATAATACAATTTTATTAGTATAAAATGCTTAGTCACTCAAAATGCTTGAACCACAAGAAAAAGTTCGTGCGACAGTTATTTTGTATTAATTCCCTTTTTTCTTTACATTCCTGAAAATAGCCGCTAAATCAAGTATCCATCTCATCCCCGGAGTAAATATTAATTTGTGTCATTCCCCTAATACAATTATGATGTCCCTAATATTAAAAAACAACCGTTAGATTTCATCAAATTCTATGACCTTTTGTTTTAAAGTTATTACTATAGAGTTTTATAATTGTTTTTCTAGCAAAATTGTTTTTTTAAGCGAGGGTCCAATTTGAAGTGAAAAGTATTAGTGTTTTGAAATATTGAGCCATATATTATGTACCAAAATTCCGAAACAAAAAGCTTTAATGATTATTGATAGGATTGTTTTTATTCAATTTTTCCTGGTCTTTTAAAATATTTTTTTATAGTAACGCAACACATTACAACTATTGAAATCATTAGGTTCTTAAACGTTAAAAACATTTTAGATAATATTAATTTTCAGACTTTAAACAGGTTTAAAGTCCAAAGGGGAGCACGTTTTGTTAACATTCTTATAACTGGGTCTGTACATCTATACCTAATCAGCCACAAAAAGATGAAGATGACCATTTCGTTTTTATTAATTTTTTGTTTGTACTTGAAACCTTGTACCACATTATTAGTTCCTGTTTTCCACTCCCATTACCATTAGCATTACCTACCCCACATAAATTCTAACTAACTATACATTTTACAAAATGTATATTTTATGTCACAGACAGAATGAAGTTGCAAAATCTTTTGGTAAATGTTCAAGTCATCGTCAAGGGATGTCATGGATATGTCGTTCAACATAATCCCAAAACTGTTTCTGCTGTTGGTACTTGTTTGCTTAGGGGTTAAATCTAAGGCGGAGGAGGTTAAAATTTCAAAACTGTCGTTAAATTAATGAAACAATCTTCCAATTCCAATATGGATTCCAGCAAGAAAATGATGGGGAGACCCATGTTTATAATATGTAGCATGTAGCAACTTTGTGTTCCAAAAAGACATGGTTGTATGTTTTATTAAAGGAACAGTCCTGTAGTGAGATCTACACGCGTATCAATTTTATACTTTCAACATCCCAAAAAAGAAAAAGAAAACTGTCATTTAAAGACTGTGATACCCTTATCTCATCAAAAAGTGTACTTACCATTATTCTCTGCATTAAACACATGTGGTGATGGTATATAACTTTAGTTTCAGAAGTAATTAAAACATAACAGCCTGACAGAATAAGTTGGTGATGACACTATCGATTATATTAACTGAGATGACATTATTATTATATTACTGCGGGATTCGGGTACAAAAAAAAAAAATTTCCACTATGTTGGTGTTGGCATTGCTTTAAATTTGAGTAGGAAGTTTTTTTTTGTTTTAATTTAATAGACTTTAGCTAGCACAAAGTTTACTTTCATATGCCAGATTGAATCATGATTTTTGGAGGAGTTTTTTTCCGGTTTATCGATCGAAAGGGAATATTTGATTATATTCATCAATTTTTCGAACAGAAGTGAGCTTAATTAAGTTAAATGGCTTTTATATCAGCAACTGAGAGCTTGAAAATATTTTCTAAAACTATTCCTCTGTTTGAGTAATTAAATTAAAAGCCATCCACTAGCTATTTCAGTTTGGTTATATTGACTCTGTTTTGCTAATTTTTGTACCCTTAAATCCTTTAAGTGCAATATTTTATGAAAGATAAGAATTTATTTTGCTTGAAATTATGTTTCAAGGGAAAAAGCTTCATAATATAAAAAATAGTGGCGCGACAGCACCTCTGCCCTTGTGTGTGCGTGTTGTTGCCAAAAATGGAGGCGTTAAATAATATTGTAATACATATTTACAGTACCGAATAGTAAATTCTTTTCATTTTCTCTTGAAATGGGTTTTTCGGGCTAAAACAGCTTTAATAATTATTTTTTTGTTAAGAAAAAAATAGAATAAAAGAAATTTTTTTTGTTTACTTGAATATTTTTCAGAACTCTTCCTATTTTTGAATATAACAGCTTCACAAATGTAATTATTTTGATAAAATTTTTGGTAAGGATTAAAAATTCACTATAATATTACAAAGAAGGACACATTTTTCTACTGAGCATGAAAAGCTAATATGAGAACCATCGGAAAAGGCATAACCCCTGAATCCTGAAATGGAAATTGTAAAATTGTCGTTTGGTGTCATAAGCTAAAGGCCTGGAATCGATTGCCAGAACTTCAGAAAACTTAACTAGTTGATTGGATGCAATTATTTTTTATTTGCAAATATTATGGTTGGTATAAGCTTGGGTCTAGTGAAAAGTTTAGGACCCGTAAAAAATAGTAACTACTCGAGATTGGAATCAAACTTGATATATATATAGGGACCGAATTTTACTGGTTCTAAAATTCTGTCTTTGTAGTTTCTGCTACTATTACTATCTTAATCTCAAGTAAGTATACCTATGAAGGAAATATTGGGAGCAAACACACAAATCTTTGTACTCGACCAAAGGAGAATATGGGTAAAAATGTGTAGGGATTGGTTCAAATTTCCTCCCCAAACGAGACCTATGCATACGGTGACCATATTTTAGAAAGCTGAATAATGAACAAAAGAAACAAAATTCAATCTTCAATCATTTATTCTATTTAATAATATCCTCTGAGGAAAAATGGCTCAACTTAAAAAAGAATAAACATATTATAAGGCTCTAAACAATTCAGTCTTTGCTTTAAGCTTAGTTCGCTGCTGATGCGAAACGAAAAATCCCATTAAAAAAATGACAACGAAATCACAACTGTAAATTTAGTTCTACTTTTCGTTCTGCAGTACGCTGTTCGATGAGCGAAGTTGATAGTTGTAGAGCAGATTATTTGGGGAAGTCTACACTCTTTCTTCAGACACTAAAAATGAAATAAGTGTTTTTTCGTGTTTATTTTTGTTTTTTTTTTTTCATTACAGCATGGCTGCTTGTAATTTTGTTTGCATTTGCATGTTTTAATTTTCTGAATTTGTGCAGCTGTCAATGAATATTTTTCCGCTACGTTTTCGCAAGCATTTCGTTGTCTTGTTGGAGACCAACTAAAAATTTCGTTTCGCATCAGCATCGTATTAGGCTTTACATACAAACTTAAAAAGACTAGTACGCTGCTAATGCGAAACGAAATTAATTACCCAAACCATTTATTGCGTGCGAAAAAATAACATTTGTGTTTTTTCGTGTTTATTTTTGCTGTTTCATTCATTACAGTTTTTTTTTCGCACGAAAATGGTTTGGGTAATTAATTGTGTGCGAAAAAAGAGTGTGGACTTCTCCAAATAATCTGCTTCAATCATCAATTTTGCTCATTGAACAGCGTATTTCAGAACGAAAAGTAGAACTAAATTTTTAGTTTATGATTTCGTTGTGTCAATTTTGTATGGGATTTTTCGTTTCGCATCAGAAGCGTACATACTAGGCCTTAGAAATAAAAAAATTAAAAACTTAGGTCAAGAATTTATACTGGTTTTTCAATTCTTTATTAAATACACACTTCCTCCTGAGTAAGCTAAAATAATTTTCAATATGGAATTGCTTTTTTATAAATATTTTCAAATAGAACTTACAAAACTCAATTCTTCAGCGCAGACGCAGACGGCTGATGTGTTCATGAAATGAATAGTTTTTGACGGTGTCTACATAGTCTATTTACTGAAAGGCATATTTACGATATTACATGCATAATAAAGAGATAGGAAGTCTACCCTTCTCTTTTAAACGCATTTAAAATCGTAAATATGCCCTTCAGTAAAAAGACAATGTAGACACCGTCTTTGACTTGAACATGACAGACGATGCCAAAAGCGATAGTTCCCTAACTAAGGACACGTTAGCACCATCAGTTTCTTTCTTTTCTTTCTTTCATTGTGTGCGTTATTGTTTTTGAACAAAATTAAAGAAATACAGAACAAATAATGAACAACTAATAAAATACAGAACATTTATATGTTTTCGTGTACAAAATAATTAATAATGAACAACATCTTCAAATACAGAACAGTTCATTATTATAATGAACGGATGGTCACCGTACCTATGCAGTTAAAAAGTCCGATTCATATGGAGTAATTTGAATTACGGCACCGAAGAAAAAAACAATGGGAGCTTAAAGTAGTCAAAAATCAATTACATGTAAACACTTCTGAGGAAAAAATCGTAAATTTTAATAAATTGATACATTTTAATATCCCAGTATTACTCATTTTCGTATATTCAATAGATACAAGAACGCAAGAATACTATGGTCAACGGAAGTGTAAATATGTATGTGTTGACCCATGGTCATATGAATAAAAGATATTATATGGATTTGTGGGGAAATAGATATGCATTGAGGTGGAGTATAACTTCCAATGCACGAACTTAAGTTCACAGTCTTCTTTTGCTTAGTTTTTTGACTGCAACTGTTGAGTCCCATTGTTTTTATATTTGATGTCATTACTTAATGTAATTACTCTTTATACAGAGTGTCCCTATATTTGTCAACAATATTTTATAGGGCATAATCTTAGAAAATAATTATACAGGGAGAAAGTTGTTTCTCCCCCCCCCCCTCAAACAGGATACGATTTCTGAAAAATTTGCTTTAAATGCAACAAAAAAAAATATTTAAAATAAGCAAAAGCACAAACATTAATGTGTTAAATCTTTTTTTGAAAGCTTATACTACATTCTTGTCATTGCTTTATAAATTAAGTAGTTTTAGCGAATAGTTTTTGAAAAATTAAATTTCAAACTCAAAATTTTTGAAAACGGTGAGAGTTTATTTTTCATGTTGTATTTTATTGATTTGTGTTGCCTCCCCTAAGGATTACAAGGCTCCCGTTTCCTTAAGCCCTGGGCATGAAGTGAGTAGCAAGCGGCAGAGTGGCAAGTAGTTCTAGTTGTGAAAATGCCGTTGCCAGGAAACGTTAAATAAGAAAAAAATCAAGCAATCATTTTATTTTATTATTTCGCTCAAAATAGTCAAAAAAATTTCCGCTTAGGATTGAATGTTTTGCCGCTCTGCCACTCATTTCGTGATCAGGCCATTACTCTGCTCCCTCTCCTCTCCTCTCTCTCACCTTATATTTTCTCACCTCCTTTAGTTCATTTATCTACTCTTTCCCCTCCCTTTTTTGTAAATTATTGCCCTCATTTTTTTCGTTAATGATTTTCCTTCATCTCCGCCTGACTTGAATCTTTCTAGTACATGTTCCCACGTCTGCTTGGTCACCCTCACATTTCTGCACATTCTTTTCTCTTTTCGTTTCTAGTAAAATCTTTCTCTCACCTCATTCCCTAGCCTGACTCTTGCTATTCTCCTTGTTCTTACTCTTTTCCACCCCGCTTTAAAATATGACGGGATCCCCTCTGTCATTACTTCTTTATATCACCTGTTGTATCTGGACTCTTTCATTTGCTCTGTCCTGCCTTCTCTTTCCATTCCCTTGTACCCATTCACACTCTCTTCTCTTCCCTCCCTTTCCTTCATTTCTTCTCTCACTTGTTTCCGTCGAAG
The DNA here is from genome assembly GCA_963921185.1 of Dasysyrphus tricinctus. Lineage (NCBI taxonomy): Eukaryota > Metazoa > Arthropoda > Insecta > Diptera > Syrphidae > Dasysyrphus > Dasysyrphus tricinctus. The sequence continues at coordinate 129,030,068 of OY992532.1, forward strand.
TCCTTTCCCCCGTCCATCTGTCTGTCTCTCTGTGTCTCTTTCATCTCCTCTAAACCCCTTGCTATGTCGTTTCCTTTTTCAGCTGTTTATTTCTCTTCATAATTCCATGCCCTTTTCCCTGCTCTACCCAACTAACAATTTAACTTGTATTAGGTCCGATTTTTAAAATCTGATAAGCTATAGCTCACATAGAACTAATATAAGGCTATATTATACAATTTAACCATTTTCCAATATTTATTTTTGTTTATAGCCTGTTTAATGCCTTTTAAAATGAAATTAGCAAGTTATACATAAGGCTTGTATACTTAAGTATAAAAGCCTTGTTTAAGGCCTGCCCAAGTTGTTTTACTGAAAGTAAACAAAATAAATTCGTATACGACTTTCTTAAATTAGCTCGCTACACAGCACACAGCAGCAAGATTTGACATTTCTCTGGAGTTGAAAATATTCTGCAGCGGGTGTAATATGAATTTGTATGCGCATAAGTGTGTTTGCTTTTTGCGTTTGCCTTAAATCTACTGACAAATGGCACACACAATCCCACATAAAAAAATTTAATTTTTACAAATTCCATCGAACCAAAAATCGTTCTGAAATGATTTTAAGGAATTCGGCATTAAATCATTTAAAAATAAAATAAAAATTTTAAAGCAAACTTATTGAAATTATTGCCTTTTTTGGTGAGCTATGTATATAGTTTTGTTTGTATAACAGCTGTATCCCTCCGTGAGGAGATTAATAGTTTTTATAAAATGTTAGTAGCAAACTTATTCAAATGATTGTCTTCTTTGGTGAGCTATTTCGTTTGGCTTGTGACAGCTGTGTTGCTGTGTACCTCCTTGAGGAAATGTATAGTTTTTATAAAACGTTTGTGACAAACTTAATGAAATTATTGTCTCATTTCGTGAGCTATTTCGTATGGGTTGTGATGCAGTGCACATCTATGACGAAACATATAGTTTTTATAAAATGTTAGTAGCAAACTTATTGAAATGATTACCTTCTTCAGTAAGCTACCCTACCAGCGGACACAAAACATACACCAACGAGTCGCACGTACTTGCTGTTATAATTAAGTTTTTTCCTTAACGAGAAAATTTATTTTTAAAATTGTGATTTGATAGAAATAGAAGTATAAAGTGTGATCTTTTAAAAATAATTCACTCATTTTACACTCAAATGGTTATGTAGCCTCACATAATAATAGAGAAATAATTGTTTAAGATTTATACCTGCATATATAACTGTATAAGCTCGTATGTTCTTGTATATTGCTTCTTTCAAACCCTTCAAGAATTAATTGATTCACACTTTTTAAACTTAAAAAAAGTAACAAATATCAAGAAAATCGTATCATATCAGTATGATTTTGGCTAGATGACTCATTTACAAATATATACATAGTTGTAGATGTTCTCTGTCATCGTATTATTAGGATTAAAATCGGGAGTGAATTTTTTTAAAATCCAAAATGTGACCTTAACTACCTGTATATTGCTGGTAAGATTGTACAGGCACAAGTATCAACTCATTAGAATTTTAGCATACACCTTCTGAATTACGAATTGGCGTAGTGGGTAGCGTGCTGGATATGTGATTGGAGGGATGCGAGTTCAATACTCGGAAAAGTAAGTAACATTTTTATAAATTAAATAATATTCTTATCATTTCAGAATATAGAAAAACGTTATCTAAACTCCCGTACAGAAAATAGATTCATAAAATAAAAATAATAAAAATTAAATAAAATAATTCCAAGCAAGCAAATTTCTTTTATTACACCTGCATTGAGTGGCTTTTATAAGGCCTAAATGTAAAATTTTGTATGGCCTATTCAATGCCTTATTATACAAGCCTTACTTGTTTAGTTGAGCAATATTTTGTCTTTTTAAGACCTTTTTACAATATTGTTGGAAAGCTATTTAATTGCATAGGACTTGTGACGAAAGGTTTTAAGGGAATCAAATAGCTTCTTCAATGTGCGCCAAAATGATTTGCATAAGGCTAATTTAAGTTTCTAGACAAGTCAGAAAATAGCTTGTATTGACACTTAAACAACTTCAATTGTTAGTTGGGTAATCATTAACTTATCTCTTTTGTTTCCTCTGTTACCATGAATCCTGGAGTTTGCCAAGCTATCCCCCAAAACTTCCCGAATGTCCTCCTTCCAATCCCCCATGCTTCCTTCATGGCCGCTACTGCTTTTTTTATTCTGTCCCTTTCATGTCCCTCCTGCCCACCATTCTTCTTGAACACATAAATAAATTAGGTGTCGCAATAGCTCGGGGAGAACCAGGGCCTAGTAACTTACAACTCTCAACCATTCCTGTGTGCTTGTTGTTGGCTGCAATGGAGGGGACCTACAGTTTTTTACCGAGCCCGAATGGCTAAATGAGAAGCACTTATTCATGCCAAGTATACTCTTGGAGGATTTGTCAGTTCCTCGCAAGAGCCAATATTTCGGATAAAATATTTCTGTTTTTAGGTGGAACGGCTGGGAATCGAACCCACACCTTCGGCATGACAGTCCAACGCACTAACCATAATGCCTCGAGGTACTACGAGGTACTTGAACACATACCCCAAGTATTTAAATTGTTTTACTTCTTCTATCTTCTTTACCTTCCATCTCCAGTTTACTGTTGTGTTCCTCCCACCCCATTTCCTGAACCTCATCACTTTCATCTTTCCCACGTTAATTTCCAGTCTTTTCATCTCGAAATACTTCTTCAGTCTTCTTTATCATGCTTCGCATCTCTTCTTCATTTTTTGCTAATCACCACATCATCTGCGTATGCCAGCGAGCAAATTCTTCTTCCTCTTCTATATCCGCCGTCAAAAAGTTGAACAGTATTGGGCTCATCTTACTCAATTCCCCTATCACACCTGTCGGCTTCACTCTACTCTTAGACCTCCCCCACACTTTCCCTGAGCCCTTCTCACACTGCTCTTTCCTCCAACGCATCCCTCATAAATTGTATCTCTACTTAGTCAAACACAGCTTTTAAATCTATAAAAAACCTATTCCAATTAATTAATAAAAATGTTGTTCTAAAAAATATAAACATGATCTCTCACTTTTACTGCCAAAAACTGAGACACACATATATATGTATGTTGGACTCACTTTTTCAATTGACTTTGACACTTCAGCTATATCATAATGACGTAGGAAAACTACTGAGCGCTCTGAAATAAAAACTGACTAACCATAACCATGCTTGAGCTTAACATTGATGAAAATTTCAACAACGATAGTTGTATGTCTTAAGGGGTATAATTTAAAAACTTTTTTTTCAACTTTTGAGAACTAGGAGTAAAACGAAGAAATACATAGTTAATAGCTGCTTAATTGATATCAGCGCTAAGTTAGTTAATATATAACTTTGGAACGACCATTATTAAGGTTTATTTTAAAAATTACGATTGGAATACTTGACTTTTGATTCAATCTTTCAATTGAACAGTATAAGAAGTTTTGAATTAAACGCCGAGTGGAATACTGTAGTTTTGAAAAAATATACTCAACTTTTCAGGTACCAAAAAGTATACGAAAAATGTATTAGTTTCTATAAATTATAGGTAAGAACGTTGATAATGGGCCTTTAGGGAACACTTTTTCATACTTAACTCATTTATTAAAAAAAAAACTGCAATAGAAGAGTTTTGAAATTGTTTTACGTTAAAACTAAAACTTTGAAATTTTATGACTTCAGAAATCAGTGCGTTCAGTCATTTTATTGAAAGTTTATGCGTGCAGCTATAAATGTTCCTTATTTCTTAAAAGAAGGACATTTGTAAGTGAGGGGAGGATGGGAGGACAAATTATCAAAAAGGAGGACTGTCCTCCCAAAAGGAGGACGGTTTGGGAACCCTAGCTCACTGTGAATGATTGATTTAAATTTATTAATTGAAATATTCCTTAGTCCCATCGGGACTCTAACGCTCTAATGAAAGTAATATTGCGGACTTGTCTTGTATCCCTCGAAGATCTTATAATTTTGTATTTTACATAGGTATGTATCTACCTCACTCACATTTAATAGCAGCTACATTTTGTAAAAAAAAATAATTTACATAACAACCTCCAGTTACATTGCATCAGCAACACAATTTTAAACCAAGTACGTAGTTAAAAATTCAATGTTCAGATTATCACGATTCAAAGAATAATATAAAGCAGGCGTAGGTATAAAAAATTCAAGTAAATCCTGGAGATCATCATATTTAACTGGAGGAGATTTTATGGCATACCTACCTTTCGACTTTAAAGAGATGCAATAAGGTTTTGTAATAAAAAATTATCTCTTTTAGTTTGAGGGCTTTTCACTACTCTGCCGTAACTAAGTAACCAAGCTTTTATTCTATGAAAGCACTTGCTGTTTTCCGTGTCGATGCTACGTTTCGAATCCTTCTAGCCCCCTTGCTTCCACATCAGTTACAGTTAATAGCAATAAACTGCAACAATGTATAAGCAAGCACTAAGCGCATGTAAATGTGTTGTTGCGGCCACGAACTTGTAATAAATTGAGTGTTATTATTTTAAAAGGAAGCGCTTTACCTGTATTGAAAAAAAAATCAGCTTCAAAGGTTGTCAGGAATGTATCGTGTTGTATGTACCTACTATATGAAGCTTTGTATGTATGTAAGAGGATGGCTGGTTTGAATTAAAATGTATGAAAATAATTTTAAATTATTTCCACAACATGCACCCACGTCGTATTTAGGGTTTTATAAGTCATAAAGTATTTTAACCAACAAAAGCCAAATTGGAAGTTTTGATAACCACCTCAAACATAAAATCGTACACCGTACACCACACTCGAATGCATAATAAAGATACCTACTTCAGAAGCAAATACCATATGGTAGTTTGGGAAAGAATTTAAAAAAAAAACGAGTGATACACTGAAAACAATAAAGGCAAAAGAGTCCGCAAAAAAACATTTAAGATATTAATAGGTATAGAAGAGAGATAGAGCAGTTAGAACATGGTTTTTGTTTTTCCTTTCGTTTCAAATTCAAAAATTGTTCATCAACTTTTAAATTTTGATTCAAATTATTCAAATTTAAATAAGTAGTATGAATTTGGATCACAATAGTTGTAGCTTGAAATTCTATGGCAATAAACGGGTAATACAATCACCCTAGTATATACCCCTCCTCAATATTTTATTTTAAGTAATAAAGCCTGATGGCTAGTGCACTGGAGTGTCATGCCGAAGGCTAAAGTCTGGGTTCGATTCCCAGCCGTTAATGCCACTTAAAAACAAAATAAAAAAGCCTCTTGCGGAGAATTGACAAATCCTCCAAGAATATATATTGCCACGAAAAAGTGTTTCTCATCTTTGCAGTTTAGATTCAGCAAAAAATTGTATAGATCCTCTCCATTCTTGCCAAATAACACGCACCCACAGGAATGGTTGAGAACTGTAAGTCAAAGGCTATCCATCGCATATGCCACCAAAATTTATTTTATTCAGCCTGACATTTAATTTTTCTTTGAAGATTAAATCAGCAAAAACTTTGTTATAAAATATTTCAAGCCAACCATCATATAAGCCAATTACATATGGACACAATTTTTTCTTTTTTTTTTTGCCGAAGAAATGTTTTATGCAATGTTGGGAGGTCTTTTTGGGCGTTGACCGTTCTATGTAGGTCTGACTCGCCTTTCTATAAAGCATATACGACACTACAACTCCATTCACCCATACGAGTCTCTGACCAAAGCCTTCGGGGCAGCTCTTTGCATTACTTTAGGAGGGTTCAGGTTCAGGGGGCTGTTGTAATTAAATAACCTTTCGGGCTCATTCCCTTTCGCCCGAAATTTGTTGTGCATAAAGGCAGACTTGGCTCCAGTTTCGCCCACTGGTCAGCTTTTTTCCATTTTAAAGTAATTACAGCAATAATTAAGAGTGTTATTGAGCAAAACTATATTACTTCGACTTGGTTCAGAAATATTTTCAACTACATTTTGTGTCTGAGTTATATTTTTAACTTTATCCAAAAAAATGTGTGTCTACATTTTCACCCAGCAATCAGTTTCAAGAACATCGACAAGGAGGGAGACGAAGATTCACCTTTTTAGGGTCAAGATGAACAAATGCTTTTTCATATCCATTATGGAAAGAGACCAGAAAAGTAGGATATGACGAATATGGAAAAGCTTACGCAGTGGTTTTGCGATCGTTGAAGAACACCTCTTGAGAACAATGGGAGGGATACTATCCAGACTAGCTTATCTGTGTACATCGAGATGTTTTAGATCTCTTGATACTGCACGAGTGCAAAAGCCAGTGACGAATTAACAGCAAACTGGAAAGCAAATTGGCTTTCTCTTGTGAGCTCACAGCAGGAGTATTAATAGGTAGGTACACTTAGGCAAAAAAGTAACCTGAAATATGCATTTTCTAACCATATCCACCAGATAAACTTGTCCGACCAGTAGTTTTAGGCTATGTCCTAATTGATACCCATCGCACGACCGAGCAACGTGCGATGGTCGCTGCATCGCGCGACTACAATATCAAACAATAGAAAACGCAGCGATGTGTCCTAATTAGAACATAAACGCCATCGTGCGACGCGGTAGAATGGACGCACATGTTTGTTTCGAGATCGCTTAAGCTACTTCGCTCAAGCTTTCAAAAAACAAACTTAATACTTGAAGGGGAATGTCCTAATCAGTAACACAATTTGTGCGACCGACGCGACAAAAAGTAGTTTGATCGCTTGAAATCAAACCAGTTTGTTTTTGATCGGACGACATAAATAATGGAATTCGAAGCAAGTTTAATGAACGAAGTGTTTTTCAACCCAATTTTATGGGACAAACGGCGCGAGTGCTATAAAAATTGGTAAAAAACTGATAAAGTGTGGGAGAGTGTCTCTTTTAAGCTTAAAAAAAACAAGTGAGTATAAATTACAATCCAAAAAATCTCGTAATCGGTGTGATGATGTTGTTTCATTGGGTAGACATGTGCATTCAAGAGGACACAAGCGTCCACAAGCTTTGTTTCAAAGCGAACCTCTGTCTATCAACTCCTACTCTCACCTCCCCGCGGTGAACATCGGGTGCCTAGTACCTTTAACTGAAGATGGGGTTCCAATCCCTGTGGACGGTTTTAGGGGGCAGCAAACGAGAGAGGGGGGGAGGAGTGTTTCCACTAAGGCACTTCTCCTTCATCCAGGCGGCAGCGGAAGAATTCTCAAGATGGAATCAACGGTGGCGTCTACAGTTCCAGTTAGGCTGAACTACTTAGTGAACACCTTATACGGGCTACTACGACATATTCGGAGCTCAGGCCTATAAGGAGCGGTTAATCCGGCTCCCCGCCCTTGGAGTTATATATATATATATATAGGGTCTGGTCCTCCAGGTTGGGGGTCGTGCCGTCGGGGTGACTTCCCGGCCACGTAAAGCTATTTTAGTTGCGAAGCATCAACAAGCCTCGGATACGGACGGATTTACTGTTGACGAACCTAGCAAACGAAATAAGGACAACGAACTTCGGATCTGCACGTGGAATGTTCTGTCTCTCTATAGACCACGTGCAGCCGAACATTTAGCGGAGGCCCTAGACTGCTACAAAGCAGACATCACCGCCATCCAAGAAGTGCGATGGGATGGGCCGGGCAAAAGAAAACTGAAAGACTGCGATGTATACTACGGTGACTGTTACCGACCACAAGGGCAGCGTCTTTTTGGATGTGGATTTGTTGTTAGAGGCAGACTGAGGCAAGAGGTCTTGAGTTTCAATTATGTGAACGAGCGCCTCACGACAATTCGCATCAAGGCTAAATTCGCCAACATCAGCCTGATATGCGCGCATGCCCCCACAGAGGAGAAAGATGACGACACCAAGGACGAGTTCTACGAGCTCCTGGACAAGACATATGAGCAATGCCCTAGCTATGACATTAAAATTGACTGGGTTATTTTAATGCCAAACTAGGAAGAGAAGACGTCTTTGGTGGCACAATCGGAAGATACAGCCTGCACGACACCACCTCCGATAACGGACTCAGGCTAATCGACTTTGCTGCGGGGCGAAACGTTGTGGTAGCTAGTACGCAGTTCCCGCATCTCGATATTCATAAGGGGACATAGCGAATTCCTGGTCAATCAACCGCCAACCAAATTGACCACATTGCGATCGACGCAAGGCACTCCTCCAGTATCAAGGATGTCCGAACGTTCCGAGGAGCCAACGTTGACTCGGACCACTACCTCGTTGTAGCAAAGGTAATGCTACGGATATCCAGACCAAAGCCAAAACAGGGAAATACTGTCAGGAAGTTCAACGTCGGACGGCTACAGTCGCAAGAAATCGCCAGGTCCTTTTCCGATCGAGTCTCTCGCGCCCTCTTAACTAGTCCTTTGCCGCCAACTGCAAACATCGAGAACCAGTGGAAAAACTGCCAGGAAGCCATCAGAGATGCCGCCTCTGACGTGCTGGGCTTCGCACGACCACCACAGCGAAACCCCTGGTTCGACGAAGAATGCCGGCAAGTACTTGCAGCCAAACAACAGGCATACAAAGCGGCGCTGCATAGAAGGACCAGAGCTGCTCGCGAGCTCTACGAGCAGAAGAGGAAAGAGGAACACAAGCTTCTCAGAAAGAAAAAGAAAGAGCATGAGAAGCGCGCGATCGAGGAATTAGAGGGATGCCACTGCAGGAATGAAGTTCGGAAGTTTTACCAAAAAGTAAAAAGAACCTCCCAAGGTTACAAACCCCGAACCGAAGCCTGCAAGGACGATCAGGGGAACATCGTGGTGGAAACGCAGTCGGTGCTGAGAATATGGAAAAATCATTTCTGCAAATTGTATAACGGCGATGACGAACCGAATTCCGCTACCATGCCAATTGCACCATTCAACCTGGACGACGTAGGCCAACAATTCCGTCCACCCGATCCTGACGAAGTGAGGATAGCCATATCTAAACTTAAGTCCAATAAAGCTGCTGGAGCTGATGGCCTTGCGGCTGAGCTATTCAAAGCGGCTGGCGATGAATTGGTTAGGAGTATGCACCAGCTCATCTGTAAAATATGGTCGGAAGAAAGCATGCCCGATGAATGGAACCTCAGTATTGTTTGCCCGATCCTCAAGAAAGGCGATCCTCTGGACTGCACCAACTACAGAGGCATCAGTCTTCTTAATATCGCCTACAAGATCTTCTCTGCCGTACTTTGTGAACGCCTGAAGCCATTCGTCAACAACCTGATAGGTCCATATCAGTGTGGCTTTAGGCCAGGGAAGTCCACCATCGACCAAATATTCGCACTACGGCAGATCTTGGAGAAAACCCAGGAGTTCCAAATCGATACCCACCACCTTTTTATCGATTTCAAGGCCGCGTATGACAGCATCTATAGAGACGAGCTATATAGAGCAATGTCTAGTTTTGGCATCCCTGCCAAACTCGTCCGTTTGTGCAGGATGACGATGGAGAATGCACGCTGCTCCATCAAGGTCGGCAAAGACCTCACCGACACCTTTGATGTCAAAAAAGGTTTTAGGCAAGGCGACGCGCTGTCATGCGACTTCTTCAACATCGTTCTTGAAAGAATAGTGCAAAACTCACACGTCAACACCAGAGGCACAATCTTTCAAAAGTCCGTCCAATTACTCGCTTACGCTGACGACATTGACATAATCGGACGAACAAAGCGTGATGTCAGTGGTGCTTTTGTGAGCATTGAGAAGGAAGCCAAGAAGATGGGTTTAACGGTGAATGAAAGCAAAACAAAATATATGCTGTCCACAAGAAAGGACACCCAACACCGACGTCTCGGACAGAACGTCACTATAGACAGCTATAATTTTGAGGTAGTCAGAGACTTTGTCTACCTAGGATCCGCTATAAACTCAGCGAACGACACCAGCGCTGAGATCAAACGAAGAATTACTCTTGCCAATCGCTGTTTCTTCGGGCTAAGAAGGCAATAGAGAAGCAAAGCCCTCTCTCGAGCAACTAAACTGTCCCTGTATAAGACGCTTATCATCCCGGTCCTGATGTATGGTGCAGAGGCATGGACACTGCTAACAGTGGATGAGAACGCGTTAGGCTGTTTTGAGAGGAAAATTCTCCGGGTGATTTTTGGTCCCGTCTGCATAGATGGGGAATGGAGAAGAAGATACAACAACGAACTGTATGGGCTGTACAGCGACACCGACCTAGCCACAAAAGTGAAAAGCCAACGACTGAGATGGCTGGGTCATCTAGAGCGAATGGACACCAATGCTCCGGCCCGGAAAGTCTTTGAATCCAACCCCGTGGGACAACGCAGTAGAGGTGGACAGCGTAAAAGGTGGCGCACGCAAGTGGAAGAGGACCTCAACCAACTTGGCGTGCGAAACTGGAGACAGCTAGCTAGAAACCGAGCCGGCTGGAAGAAGCTTGTTGGTTGAGGCCCTGGTCCACCCCGGACTGTAGCGCCACCTTAAGTAAGTAAGTAAGTAAGTAATGTTGTTTCATTATGTTCATTTAAATTTTGTGTGTTAAAACCATCAGTGACTGCAATTACCAAATCCATCAGCTGAAATCAAAGTCAGTTTTTCCATTCATTCATACCAACAGTTTTTTAGATAAACAATACATGAAAGAACCTGATTGGGATCATGGAATCCGGACTCGTGAGTCTCATCGTGTCAACATTAAATATTTTGAGGCGCCTCAAAACATATTCAATATTTTGCGTATTAAAATAACAACAAATGAGTCTCATGTTTCCGGTGTTTATGTTTCTTTTTCTTCATGCTTTCTCTTGAACACAAACTGCCATGATGGCGGACTCAATCTTCTCAATGAAAACAGCGAGCATCAAGAAGTGTCTTAAAACTTAAATAATTTGTTTTGTTCTATAACATTACTTGCGTTCCAAAAAATGTTCATGTCTTGATCCTTGAGTTTGTATTGCATCAGGTCACATCAGCTATTTTCTCGAAAGGGATTACGAAAAAACAAACAAATCCAGACTGATTGAGATACGCAGCCGAACGCGCCCATTAAATTTGACGTTTAAATAAATAAAAACAAGCGCTTTGTGCTTTATTTTGATCTTTAGTTCAAAACAATAAATAAGTGAAGTACTAATTGCAAAACCTTATATAATACAGGTAAATGTGTAATGAGGTCTATTTGAGTCATTATCGTCTTGTTATTTTATAGGTAGTGTCAACATTCTTTTTCACCAATTCCTAAGCGCTTGTGTTGTTTCATGATGTCACGATGTTGATCCTGTGAATGTGCTATAAAATCTGTACGTTGTTCGCAAAGAGCTTTAACTTTAAATTGAAGTTATGTTAATGACGATTATAATATATGGTTATAATATATTTTATACATTTTGTATCATATTATTAAAATAAGAAGTAAAAAGTTCTCTGGCGTTCAATGCTGACCTTGTAGGTCGATTGTTTTGTCGAGATGCTTCTATGTTCCGCATGTTGACTCTTTGAAAATCATTGTCTGCTGATATTACTGGGCCATCTTTATCTATAATAACATTATGTAAAAGACAAACTGCCTGCACGACTATCACCGCGTTGTCAACGGACGTCTCGATGGCTTTTAGTAGAATTCGAAATTTCGAAGCAGCAATTCCAAAAGTGCATTCTACTGCGACTCGCGTGGTGGACAATTTCTTGTTGAAAAGCGATTTCGAGTTATCTCCCTGTAATTGCCTTCGAGGATAAGGCCTCAATAAAAAGTTTGTAAGAGGAAACGCTTCATCTCCCAGAAACACATATGGAGCAAGTACATTTGAGTTTGGTAAGAGTTCTTGGCCTGGTAAATGGCAGTTGCCATTGTTGATTTCTTGAAAAAATTTTGACGAACTTAACACTCCACCATGGCTATCCTTTCCGTATGCACCAATGTCAATGATTCGAAATCTATAGTTCGAGTCACACACTGCCATGAGCACGATCGAATAAAAGTTTTTGTAATTGAAGTACATACTCCCAGAATTTGCCGGTTTCTTCAATCGGATATGCTTGCCGTCAATACAGCCGCAACAATGTGGAAATTTACCTTTTTCTTTGAATTCTTCCGCTATACACTTGAAGTCTTCAGGGGTAGGAAATTTCATATTTTTATCCTTGAGTGTCTTCCAAATTGCGAAACAAACTTCGATGACTATTGTTGATACAGCGGTTTTTGAAATTCTAAATGTGAATGCCAGTTGTCGGAAGGCAATGCCTGTAAAGAAATTTTTAAATCTCCTTTTTTTTCAGAAGAACTTGTGAAAAGTAGATGGAAGGCATTGAGGGATGTGTTCCAGAGGGAGCTTAAAAAAGTAACAAAGCCACGATCTGGAGAAGGAGACACCAATGATTATCTGAACATACAAGAGAGCTATGAAGTCCATGATACACCTCCACTCGGTACATCTCCACTTGGTGCACCTCCACGTGATAGATCTCCACCTCCTCATATTTCTGAGGAAACAGTTGAACTTCCATCAACTTCAAATAAAAGGGCAAGGAAACGAAAGTCCACACCACCGGATATGTCCGAATTTCAAAAACGAATGCTAAAAATTGAAGAAGACAAAATAAAGGCATTCAAGGAAAAACATGCCGATAAGGCCGACAGCGTCGATGAACAAGATGAACTTTTTCTCAAATCGTTGGCTCCTTTTTTCAAAGGGTTGAATCCAGTTAGTAAACTGCGGCTAAGAAGCAGAATTCAAAATGTAATCGCGGATGAAATTGCATATTCATCAGCTTCAGCTTTTTCTAGAAGCAGCTCTAGCTTTCGTCCATCTCCGGAGCACAATTCGTATGAAAGTTGTAACTACTATCAAAAGCAACAAATGAATTTCCAAAGATCAACTTCTGCACAATTAAATATTATTGTTCAGAAGGCGGTTGAAAACGATGAAAGTTTAATTTGATATGTATAAAACAAAAACAACAGAAAACTCGTGCAACACAATAAATAAAATGTGTATTTAACGAGAATAATGGTCTTTATTATTTTCTTACCTAATGGTTAACAGCAATCTTTCTTCGACACTTATTGGAGTCTTGAAATTGGTCACTTGGTGACTGCACTCTGCTTGTATTTGCTTGCAGATATAATCGAATGTTGCTGTCGACATTCTGGTATATTGATAGAATAGATCCTCTTGACTTCGCAGTTCCTTGTACAAATGATGAAACTCTCCGAGCTCTGACCGTTTCTTATATATTTCATTTGCAGGTTTTCTTTTTTTCATAAGAGGTTCTTCAGTAAAAGTGGACAACCAAGTATTTTCAAAAAAAAAAAAAAAAACAGCATCTTCACTCCTGGAAGCCATTTTGATTTCATCATTTCTTTTTCATTTTGACAGCTTATAAAAATAAAATGCACAACTGAATCGTACGTACTTGCTCTTATGTTCAAGTTGTTTATAATTCAACAACTTTAAAAATATGCAAGTAGTTATAGAAAAAAATTAAAAAAAATATACAATCAAAAGCATTTAAGTGGTTCTTTTAATTGTATGCACAACTCGTAAAATAGCGTCAAGCTCGAAAACAAGTATGCCATTTGATTACTTGGAAAAATATGAACATATGCCAGAAAAAGAACTAAAAATCAATGCACCGGTTTTGTTAAAAACTAATTTTTATAAAATTTTGGTAACAAACAAAAATTTGGTGTGCAATTTTGAGTATTTATTATAGTTTCAAAAAATTCATCAACCCGTCTTGGAAATATTGAATATTAAAATCAAAATCAATTTTTGTATCTGTATGAGAAATTTGAAAAAACCGTTATATGGCAGGTACGGTTCAAAACAGTTTTTGGTAATTTTTTTATTATTTTATTACCAAAAAGTCCTTTTTTCATACCTACAATAACATGCTCATTTTTGCTTTTTATCAAGAGCTTTATTATTTCCGAATAGAAAACTACAACCACATCAAAATTCACTTTCATGGTCGCACGATAGTGTTTTTGCGACCACTTACCATGCATGGTAGCGCTTACGAGCTACCGGTATTAGGACACACGAATCAGTACCGCTATCTGAAAGCGACGCGACTGACAAAAGCTTATCGCTCGGTCATGCGATGACTGTCCAATTAGGACATAGTCTTATAAGGGAAAAGGTCAAAATCCCGCCGATCAAAATCCCGCAAGTCGAAATCCCGCCAAATAAAATTACTAATTATGTAGGTACACGAATCCCGTAGGTAAAATCCCGCCGATCGAAATCCCGCCGCAAGAATCCCGCCAGTAGCCTGCTACTATTTTGCGGAATTTTCAATACTTTTTAAAAATAATCCCAACTTTTTAGATACTTTTTCATACTTTTGAAACAATATTTTATTTTAACTTGTGAATTTATTTTTATTCAAAACCACTCCTTTAAAAAAAAAAGTATATAAGCAGTTGTGCTTTGGCATTTATCTTTAGTTCTTCTCCGTAGAGAGGTAAGACCTCGATGTAATTAGAGAGATAGAAATTGAATTTTATTTTGGTTTTGTGGGGACGGGTGACAACGACGACGACGACCATCACCACGACGCACGGTGATGATGACTAGAAGGACGAGAACGATGACCACGGCGACGGCCACGATGCCGGCGATGTGATGGCTTTGACTTGCTGTCTCGGCATCAGCTCGCTGAAGTCTTGCCTTGGTCGTGGTTCACAGTGCCATGGATCTGGATCTGGACAGAGGTGAGTCTGGATCTGGACAGAGGTGGGTCGGGATCTGGGCAGAGGTGGGACTGGATCTGGACATAGGTGGGTCTGTATTCTGGACACAGGTGGGATTTTTTTTTTTGAAAAAAAAAAATTATAAAGAAATATAAACTTTTTGGAAATTTTTTTTTTTTGAAAAATATAAAAAAAAACAACATTTTTTGAAGAAAATTTCAATGAAAAATTAAACTTTTCTCAATTTTTTTCGGTTTTTAATTTTTCTTCGAAATATGAATGAAAATACTTTTTTTTGGAAAATTTCAATCAAAAATTTAAATTTTCTCAGTTTTTTTTTTGTTTTTTTTTTTTTAATTTTTCTTTGAAATACGAATGAAAGGTACTGTTGCTCAAGAAAACTTGACATTGGCGCTCAATTGATGCATCACATTATACGAAAATTCGACTTATATCTTTAAACGCGATTTGCGGCTAAACTAGGCGTCCTAGAGGCATCACAGTTGACACCTTCAAACTTGATTTGCGGATAAACTAAGCGTCTTAGCGACTTATAAATCCAGATTCTTTACTTATAAATCCAGATTCTTTAAAAGCAAAAGAAACTTTGCAGACACCCAACCTCGCACACACCCCAAATCCTATAATGAGCCCAAGCAGGGGGGTTGCAGGGGGTAGCATGCCCCCACATGCACACCTCGCTGTTTATTCGCGTTTATTTGTCATTCAAGGTACTCTTGCTCAAGAGAACTCAATTAATGCATAGCATTATACGAAAAATCAACTTTTATTTTTAAACTTGATTTGCGGCTAAACTAAGCGTCCTAGTTACGTATAAAATGCATATTCGTGATATTGGAATGTGCCCGTTCCCAAAAATCAAAATAAAATTGATAGAAAAGATTTTTTCCAAAACTTAAAAAAAAAAATATTTTCAGCTTTTTGGCTAAACTTTAGCAATTTTTGTTGTCTTTTTTTAATTTTTTTTTCGAATCATGTGTGAATGATAGTTTTTCCTTTAAATGCAAAAGGAACTTTGCATACACCCAACCTTGCACCCACCCCAAATCCTATAATGGGCCCAAGCAGGGGGGTTGCACACACCTCGGTGTTTATTCGTGTGTATTTGCCACCCAAGGTACTGTTGCTCAAAAAAACTTGACACTGGCACTCAATTGATGCAACGCATTTAGCCCAGGAAAAATGTACAAATAAATTGCCAATCTGCGGAAAAATTCCAAGTGAAGATTTTTGAATGCAATTATCTTTATTTGTGCCTAAGGAATACGCATGCGAAAGTCTACAAACGAAACTGGCTTGCGTTAAAAGTTATTCAAGGTTAAATGTCGAAAATACCAGTTTTCCACGTATAACTTTGAAACGGTACATGGTATTAAAAAGTAATGCATACAAAACTTGTAGATAATATAATTATCTACAAGAAATGTTAAAACACTTTTTTTTCTCTGACTGATGGTTAAGAAGATATCGGCGTTTCAAAAAACGTAAATTGACGAAAATATCCCTTTTTTGCGTATAACTCAGAAATGGTGAGTGTTATTGAAAACATTTATAGACAAAATTTGTATATTATGTTACCCTCTATTAAAAAAAAAAATTAAATTTTTTCTAAGAGTAATAATTTTAAAGACATAATTATTTGAAAAATTTCGTCAAAAACCTGAAATTCCAGACTTTTGCTTTTAAATTTTAAATAACGAAATTTTCATAAAATAATTTATGTTCAGCTTATAGACTATAATGTAATCTACAAAAAATATTAACACACTTTTTTCCACACGAGTGACCAGTAACAAGATATTGCTACTTCAAAAAGGTTAAGTACTGAAAATAAGGATTTTTCGCTTACCACTCTTAAACGGTATTTGTTAGAAATTTAATTTTTACACAGTTTGTAGGTTATTTACCCTTCTACAAGAAAATAAAAACAAAATTTTTTTGTTTGCGGTTATTTAAAAGATATAATATTTTATATAAAATGCACAAAAGTCAAAAATAACGGTATTTTGCGGTTTTCTCTTAAATGGTGAAGTTTTTGAAAAATAATTTATACTTTTTGTATAAACAATAATATTTTCTATAAGAACTCTTATGAAGACTTTTTCGATATAAGGCCCCAATAAAAAGATATTGAGACTTCAAAAAGTATCAATTTTCGAAAATGCTGGTTTTTCCGGCCCAAAATGATTCGCCCAGCGACATAAAATAATAATAGGGTTTTTTAGAGAGACATAGTACCTCCCCCCAATTAACCGGGAGGAGCAATTTTCTGAAAATAGTACTAAAATAAAAAGAAAAAATTTAAACAAATGGCAACACTTAAAATAAAGTACTATATTTTTTTGAGATTTTCAAGTTTGTTCTTTAATTATTTTTTCAAAATAAGTTATTCCTGCCAATAGTTTTCGAAAAAAATACCTTCAAACTCAACATTAAAAAAAAACTGAAAAAAAATTATGTAGGTACCGTTCTTTTTTCAAAATATAAAATCAGAAATTATGTTAGTTTCTATTATACACTTTTCCTGTAATTTTTAAATGAACACTGAAAACCAGATGGTTTTATGCCATCTAGTTTTCGAGAAAATTGTAAACTAAGAAAACTATTTTTTTATTATATGTTTTTTTGGTAGTATATCTAGGAAAAATGCATTACCACTTCGGGAAAATTCCAAGTTAAAATTTTTAAGCGCAATTATCTTTAAATTACCATAAAGAATACTCGTACAAAAGTCTACACACGAATCTGGCTTGCGCTAAAAGTTATTCAAGTTCAAATGCCAGCAGAATCTTCTTTTAGAGCATAACCTTTTTTTTTGGATAGTATCAAAAAAAAAGGTTATGCTCTAAAAGAAGATTCTGCTGGCATTTGAACTTGAATAACTTTTAGCGCAAGCCAGATTCGTGTGTAGACTTTTGTACGAGTATTCTTTATGGTAATTTAAAGATAATTGCGCTTAAAAATTTTAACTTGGAATTTTTCCGAAGTGGTAATGCATTTTTCCTAGATATACTACCAAAAAAACATATAATAAAAAAATAGTTTTCTTAGTTTACAATTTTCTCGAAAACTAGATGGCATAAAACCATCTGGTTTTCAGTGTTCATTTAAAAATTACAGGAAAAGTGTATAATAGAAACTAACATAATTTCTGATTTTATATTTTGAAAAAAGAACGGTACCTACATAATTTTTTTTCAGTTTTTTTTTAATGTTGAGTTTGAAGGTATTTTTTTCGAAAACTATTGGCAGGAATAACTTATTTTGAAAAAATAATTAAAGAACAAACTTGAAAATCTCAAAAAAATATAGTACTTTATTTTAAGTGTTGCCATTTGTTTAAATTTTTTCTTTTTATTTTAGTACTATTTTCAGAAAATTGCTCCTCCCGGTTAATTGGGGGGAGAGAGACCCCCTCCTCAGTATGAAAAAATGTTTGTACTATGTCTCTCTAAAAAACCCTATTATTATTTTATGTCGCTGGGCGAATCATTTTGGGCCGGAAAAACCAGCATTTTCGAAAATTGATACTTTTTGAAGTCTCAATATCTTTTTATTGGGGCCTTATATCGAAAAAGTCTTCATAAGAGTTCTTATAGAAAATATTATTGTTTATACAAAAAGTATAAATTATTTTTCAAAAACTTCACCATTTAAGAGAAAACCGCAAAATACCGTTATTTTTGACTTTTGTGCATTTTATATAAAATATTATATCTTTTAAATAATCGCAAACAAAAAAATTTTGTTTTTATTTTATTGTAGAAGGGTAAATAACCTACAAACTGTGTAAAAATTAAATTTCTAACAAATACCGTTTAAGAGTGGTAAGCGAAAAATCCTTATTTTCAGTACTTAACCTTTTTGAAGTAGCAATATCTTGTTACTGGTCACTCGTGTGGAAAAAAGTGTGTTAATATTTTTTGTAGATTACATTATAGTCTATAAGCTGAACATAAATTATTTTATGAAAATTTCGTTATTTAAGATTTAAAAGCAAAAGTCTGGAATTTCAGGTTTTTGACGAAATTTTTCAAATAATTATGTCTTTAAAATTATTACTCTTAGAAAAAATAAAATTTTTTTTTTTAATAGAAGGTAACATAATATATAAATTTTGCCTATAAATGTTTTCAATAACACTCACCATTTCTGAGTTATACGCAAAAAAGGGATATTTTCGTCAATTTACGTTTTTTGAAACGCCGATATCTTCTTAACCATCAGTCAGAGAAAAAAAGGTGTTTTAACATTTCTTGTAGATAATTATATTATCTACAAGTTTTGTATGCATTACTTTTTAATACCATATACCGTTTCAAAGTTACACGTGGAAAACCGGTATTTTCGACATTTAACCTTGAATAACTTTTAACGCAAGCCAGTTTCGTTTGTAGACTTTCGCATGCGTATTCCTTAGGCACAAATAAAGATAATTGCATTCAAAAATCTTCACTTGGAATTTTTCCGCAGCGAAAGTACATTTTTCCTGGGCTATATAAGAAAATTCGTCTTATATCCTTAAACGCGATTTGCGGATAAACTAAGCGTCCTAGAGGCACCTTTAAACTTGATTTGCGGATAAACAAAGCGTCCTAGCGACTTATATATCCAGATTCTTCACTTATAAATCCAGATTCTTTAAATACAAAAGAAACTTTGCATACACCCAACCTCGTGTAATCGGCCGGTGGGTTTTGGTGGCAGTGGTAATACACTCCTCGAGATACCTGAGCTGAGAGGCTGTGGATGCGAAAAAATCTAGCTAAAAATCGCTTAAAATTATGTTTAAACATTTTTGCCATTGTTTGAAATGTGTAAAGGAATTCCTCTTAAAAGAAATAAGTTGGCTAGAATCTTCTTCAACTGACTATGATAAGACTCATTTTGTTACGGTAATATTTACCGCAATACAAAACTTTCTTCCTGCGGTTTTTAAAACCTTCTTCCGACTATGTTGTTTGGTCATAGTCCAACTCTCGTTGTCTGTTTTCCCCTCCACCCCAAACCAATCCCATTTTTCGACCCACAATTTTGTATCCGTTATCCTCTGGGAGCTTGAAAGTTGCTCGGGAGGATGACAAACTAGGTTCATCGTTCATCTTGACTCTTTCGTGTTGAGCCAGTGGATGGGCTGGAGACTCACACGCCACCTTTACGTTGAGCTTAACCGAAGTTGTCAGCTCTCATGAAAACATACACTGTACACTTAAATGTGGATTCAACAACATAACATCAAAATGCATTTGACTTTTCTTTTTTAAACATGGCGATAAGCCCATCCTAAGTATTCTATATTTAACTTTAACTTTAATTTTAACTTTAAATAAACATCGACCGCATAAAAGAATGGAACGCTAAACGCTATTCCCTTCATTCCCCAAATCTGCACAAAGGTCCACCGAATAGTAGATTGCACGATAGTTAGTTTGTTTTGCCTTCCTCCTTCGTTTCCTCAAAAGGTTTAGAAAATTGTTAAAAGAAATTATTTGCCTTCTTGGAATAATTTTTAAAAAGAATGTTCAGAATTATGTTTTCAACTTTTTATAGGTTTTTTTTCTTCTTTTCTCAAAGTAGTTTATTGTGAATATGGCTTGCTCAATGCTTTGCACAATGGGCAGCTTTCCGACTCCTTCGTAGTGCAACAGGGTTTTTTTTTATAATATACGCGCACTAATGGGGTTGTGACTACCCTTAAAATGATTGAACACAGTGCGAGCGTTAGGAAAATAGGGAAGGATTTGAAAGGAGATACCGATGCACATTAGTTTGAAGTTCTGAATATCAAAATGGAAGGGAAAAATAGAGCCGGGTAAGGCATTCCACATTCGTGTTGTTCGGCTGAAATAAGAATCTCTGTACTTTACAGTACGTCCGAAATTGGGCTCAAGAGTAAACTGATGCGCATTCCTGGAAGTGCGAGTATTACGATGGAATTGTTTTAGGGAAGGAATGCAACTGGCTATTTCACTAGAACACTGTTTATAAAAATAGCGATAGAATAAGGAGAGACATGAAACATTACGACGGTGTTCAAGAGATGCGAATGTTTCAGTTATATTACAGTCACCTATCATTTTAAGAGCTCTTTTTTGGATTCTATCTAAAAGGCTTAAATGAGTTATTGGAGCACCTGCCCAAATATGAGAATTATATTCAAGCTTTGGACGAATGAAGGCTTTGTAGATTACAGCCAGATCAGAAGGGGAGAC
Source organism: Dasysyrphus tricinctus (assembly GCA_963921185.1). Lineage (NCBI taxonomy): Eukaryota > Metazoa > Arthropoda > Insecta > Diptera > Syrphidae > Dasysyrphus > Dasysyrphus tricinctus. Next base: position 129,050,967 of record OY992532.1, read on the forward strand.
AAATTTCTTGCATCTTCGAAGAAAACCTAAACACTTCGCAGCATTTTTGGCGACATTGAATATGTGTTCATTCCACAGAAGGTGATCTGAGATGCACATACCCAGGACTGAAAGCTGTTCGGTTTCCTCGATGCAAGTGCCACTCATGGATAGTGGCATTGGGGGTGGGTTCTGCTTTAGAGACAGCAAACAGCATTGAGTTTTTGAAGCATTAAATTCTACACGGTTTCTTATTCCCCACTGAACAATGCTGTCAAGATCAAAATTTAATGAGCTTATCATACGCTGCCGTTCAAGTTCCACATCCGAAGGACAAGGATGTGAATCAAGAAACGAACATGAAAAGCTGAGGGTGCTGTCATCAGCAAAACAATTTAATGGACTAGAAGTTTCAGGCAAGAGATCATTAATGAAAATGAGAAAGAGAGTCGGAGACAAAACGGAGCCCTGGGGCACACCAGCATTTATTTTATGAATATCAGACTTGTAACCATCCAGTACAACTTGTATTGAACGGTCCGAAAGGTAATTTCTAATCCAACGAAGAAGAGATTCATCGAAACCAAAACAAGGGGATGTTCTATCACCAATTCTCTTCCTGCTGGCGATGGACGACGTATTGACGGCCAGTGTTGGTACAGCTGAGCGACAGGGCATTCAATGGAGACCGTTCGAAAGGCTCAGTCATTTAGACTATGCCGATGACATATGTATGTCTACCGGCAAATAACATCAGTGGGCTGAACGGGATGTGCCAAACACTGCAAGTGAAGGGAGAGTCAAGTGGTCTAAGAATAAACAGCAAAAAGACAAAAATAATGCTCACAGGCCGCTCCACACAACAGCGTATTATTCCACAGGAGACGCCAGTTGAAATATTGGAACAGTTCAACTACCTTGGCAGTATTGTCTCTGCAAACGGTGGTACGGATCTGGACGTTAAAAGTAGAATAATTAAAGCTCGTGCTGCCTTCGGTACTCTGTCCCCAATCTGGAAATCAAGTCAAATCTCCTTACGCACTAAGTTGAGATTCTTCGAATCAAATCCGTGATGTTATATGCTTGTGAAACCTGGAAAGTCACGTCTACTATTTCGAAGAAATTGCAGGCTTTTGTGAATCGCTGTCTTCGCCACATACTAAAGATTCGCTGGCCACAAATAATATCAAACGAGGAATTGTGGCGCAGGACAAGTCAAGAGCGGCTGGACGTCGACATAAGAAAGCGTAAATGGCGTTGAATTGGTCACACACTGAGGAAACCAATCGATGAAATTGAAAAGCAGTCCTTTGAATGGAATCCTCAGGGTGCACGGCGGGTTGGAAGACCAAGAACAACATGGAAATCAACTGTCTTAGCGGAAGCAGAATCCCAGAGAAAGACGTGACCACAGCTAAAGTACCTTGCAGCAGACCGTGAAGGATGGAGACGTTTTGTTGACGCCCTATGCCCCAGCCGGGGTTACAGGACACGATGATGATGATGGCTTGCTCCGGCCTTGGATTCGTCAAGTTTTGGGACAACGCCAACAACTTGGGGAATCCATTGAATGTGTGAGTGAATTTGGAAAGAAAAATGGTTTTGGGAATATTTGAAGTTTTAAAAAAGTGTTTTTGAGAATTGTTTGAAGAAGGTAATACATTCTAGTGAAAAATTCGCATTGACGAAAGGAGTTTTGAAGGGAATCAAAATTGAGATTTTGCCAGAATGGGGCGAAAATAATATTGAAGGAAAAGGAAGGAGTTTGATACCATAAAGAAAAGATAAGTAGAGTGAAATTTAGAATTTACTTCGCTTGCAAAAAGTATTTAATAAATTCCTTTTTGGTTGGCTTTTGAATTCGTTACTTAAATCCCTGAAATTTTGGGACTCGTGACCGCCTTGTAAAGTAGTTTTCTTTGTTCTTTTATTTCGGGACCGGTGATAGCGTTCCATTCTTGCGGCTTCGGCTTTCTTTGTTTGGTTTATGCATTGTTCTTTTTTCATCTTTGCTAATTCGCTTAAGTTGTTCTTCGAACAATTATTTATTCTTTGTTCATTTTTATCTTGAAAAGATTCTGGGTTTTAATCCAGGCGTAAGCCACGGTTTGCCAGACATTTTTTTTAATAAACTTTTAAACTCCCCATCGTGGATTCAAATCATTGTTTTTTTTTTTTCTTCCTACTTTGAAGAAACATTTTCAGTACATGGTTAAGGCAAACGACCATAAAAGTTTCCTGGCGCCCACCCTATAGCGTAAGTACCTACGCCCCTGTACTTACTTCTATTTAATTTACTTTCTATCAAACCTTTTTTCTATTCGATCCATATTACTAAATTCTTTAATTGTTCGTATTAAATTCGACGAACCCACCCCCAGCTGACTAGCCGGTTGGCTGCATCGTTGTTACAGTGTTGTTGCAATATTTTGTCTTATCTCTCTATTCACATCGTCACATTTTTCGCGTGTGCCGGTTGCACAAATTTATTATTTAATTAATTCGTTTTGTTTATATAATTTTGATTGGATTCGCACAATCCTAAAGTTCGCGGTTTATTAGTAACATATTCGTCCTCCTTATCTTCTTTTAAATTCGCGGTAAAAATATTGCAACAATTTAATTAAAAAAAATAGCATTTTATTAATTTTCTGATCAATAAATTTACTATCTTCTATCTATTCAACCCTAGGTATGACTTAAAGCTTCATTCTTTGTAATATCGTTTCATTTGACCATTCAACAGTTAATAGCCTAGGTAAATGATCTGAAAAGTTTGTACATTCTACTTTGAGTTTTGTTATTAAATCATTCCAACTCCAGTCATTGCAAATTACATAAGAGCCAATGACAAAGTTCTCCGATAAAATTGTAGCGACCTCAAGTGTCTGATTCAATCGTCTGGAAAATTATTTTCTCGTCCTTGGGTGGGGGTGGAAAAGACTTTATTCATTTCCATTTATAAATTCTATATACAATTTCCAACTATAAACGGCTTTTAATTGAACAAAAAAAAAAAAACTCATATAGCAATAAAACATTAAGCTATCAATAGTTATTATACCCTGCAGTTTTGTATGACTCTAAATACCAATGAAATTCTTCCTTTGGGATATTTATGTTTTTCTATTGCAATACCATTAATCTTTCTATTTGCCAGTCATAAATAAAAAAGTTTTGTATTCGTATTTATTCATATATATGTGGGTATAGATATATGCATGAGTATCTGCAGGGTATTTTTACGGCCTAAGTGCTTATATAAGTCAAAGCCATTTAAATGAAGGCACATTGAGTTATGGCTTGCGGATTCGGCTACTGGCAAACGGAGCGTTAAGAGATCAAGTTACGCTTCTCTGACATTCAGCATTTCAGTCCCTCCAGCATTTCACTGCCAACAAGAGTGGCCGTTTTGAAAAAAAAAACTTTACTTTTAATGGACAAATAATTATTAAAAAAAAAAACAACAAAAGAAATACCTTAAACCCGGCCCTACAAAAATTGATGTTCAACCAAAGATAAAATATTTTAACATAAAACAAGAGGAGGGTATGTAAGAAATAACTTATCAAAGTCTCGAGAATTCTTTTTTATGAAATAACTTGAGAACGATACGCCTCGCCTGGGGAAAAACTGGAGAGAGATACATATTTGAAGAAGACAATTTGGGTTTTAAATTTCTGTAGAAATTAATGTACCAGCTATTGGCTCTTATACATATAAATTGAATTCGTATCAGGTAAACAGGGTGTTTAAAAGAAGGAAGACAAGACAGTTAAAGCTAATTTAATCGAAAAGAAGTGTGGAAAGACTCCTTTTTTACAACTGTGTTTACTTAACTTTCTCATATAAAAAGGTAGGTACTGGCTCCATATTTGACTTTGTCAACCTGAAGCACTCTGCACTAACTTATTTATCGAGTTAACCGTTTCAAAACTTACCAAATCTTCTAAAAACATAAGATTTTATAAAAACTAATAGACACAGAGTCCACAGCAGATTTTGGGTGTGAGCGATAGCAAAAAAAGAAGTATAGGCGTCGAAAGCTTAATTAAAGGCTATTCAAAAAATCGAAGTCTTGCAGTCCACAACTGGGGCCTTTGCGATTAAACATAGTGCATTGAAACAAAATATGAACGCAACTTCGAGAATAATGTGTTAGCCAAAATTGGTTTTCACCCCTCCCTGGATAAGCTCCGCGGATCTCATATCACAGAATCTGAGATCATTTGAGTGTTTAATTCGCCCAGCCAGACTGTTAAAAAAACCGTTTTCACTTAGAATTTTGAATTTTTTAAACGGTCCGGTAGAGCGAACTATACACTCAAATGGTTTCAGATTCCGTGATATGCGATCAGAGGAGTTTATCTAGGGAGGGGTGAAAACCAATTTCGGCTATAACACGATTATCCTCGAAGTTGCATTCATATTTTTTTTTTCAATGCACTGCTTAATCGCAAAGGCCCTAGTTGTGGACTAATGCAAGACTTTGATTTTTTGAATAGCCTTTAATGAAGCTTTCGACGCCTATACTCCTTTTTTTGCTATCACTCACACCCAAAATCTGCTGTGGGCTCTCGGTCTATAATATTAGTATAGGAGAATTTGGTTCGAAATGGGGCAGATTTGGATGTAACGTATAATAGGAGATGAATTTTTGATGGAATGCGATTTCTAATAATAAATGTATACAATGAAAATATTTATTTGTTCCGGCTCATCAGAAAGGTGTGCTCTGAAGTAATTGCAGAAAAAATTAGTAAGTGAAAAAAACGCTAAAATCACCCCCTTTTTTGGTAATTTCCTATATGGGTTATTCTCAGCAAACTGATACTCATATAATGTCCCTCGGCGATTTTAGATATGTTTTAACTAAGAATTTTGTCCACTTTTTACAACTATATTAGCTAGTAGATCGCATGTGTACATAAAAGTACAAGTGTATATTTTTTTTTAAAAACTGTCTTATACCCCAAATTTGACTACCGTGGCATGTCCCAACACTGAGGTTACCAACTCGACTTTAATTAAAAAATAAAATGCACGACTGGATCGCACGTACTTGCTCTTATGTTCAAGTTGTGTGGGGCTTAAGAACTTTAAAAAATATTCAAGTAATTATAGAAAAAGTATAAAAAGCATTTAAATCGTCCTATTAATTGTATAAACAGTCTGATAAATAACTTAGAGCTAAAAAAAAAGTATGCCATTTGATTACTTGAACTAATATGAATATATGCAAAAAAAAATTTAAAATCGTTGGAGCCGTTTTCTTAAAAATTAATTTTTTATATATAAAATTTTTGTAACAATTTTCAAAAAAAAATTGGTACGCCAATTTTGAGTATACATTAATATACATTTAAAACTTAAAATTCAAATTAATTCATCAACCCGTTTTTGAAATATTGAATTTTCAAAAAAAAATTTTGAATCTTTTTTTAAAAATAAAAAATTTATTTTTTCAAAAATTTTGGTATGCAGTTTTATTTATAATCTAACAAAGCTTTTGTGAAAATTTTTTTATTGAGATCGGATGAGCGGTTAATGAGAAAAACAAAAATAAAAAAAACGTTATATGGCAGGTACCGTTAATAAATGTTTTTGGTGATTTTTTTCTCACTTAAAGGTACATCATATCTACAGTAATACACTGATTTTTTTTTATCAAAATCGTTGGAGCCGTTTTTGAGATAAATAAGCTTTTCCTTAACGGTTGTATGGCAAGTACCGTTATTTTTTGAGCTAAAAAAAAAATTTCAATTTCTCCTCTGGAGAGTTACAAAAAAACCTTAAGTTCAAAATTTGAAGAAAATCGCTTCAGTGGTTTAGGCTGTAGGTTGAGGTACGGACAGACAGACAGACAGACAGAATTGTGCCACCCACTTTTTTCGTGTTCTCTATCATCGTAATGTCATGTTTGATTGTTATCTCGAAATTTTTTTTTTGCACGAATCCAAAACTTGCCCTATAGTAACCTATATCGCAAGTAACAAAAATTGATTCGAGTTATATTTGCGTCAGATATATAGCTGCAGCTTTAAAATTCCATATTTTTATAGGTTATAACTCATTTACAGAATTTTCAGTTTGAGTTCAAAATTTGTCCCAGAGTTTTGAAGAAAATAAAATCAAATAATTTGCTTTTATTTTCGTGTTCGTACAGCTGATCAGCATACGTCACCATATATTTACATGATAAATAAACGACTCTCTCCAAATTGGTTTGTTTAATATCGAGCATCAAACATTTGACATCAGTTTGGTGCGAAAAAATGGTCACTACTGTGGTATGAGTTATTTCGAACACCATATACTTTTATTAATGGATCGAAATTTTTAAATAGAGTTTGCTTAACTTATCTAAAATCTGTTCGGAAAATATTTTGAATATAATATCTAGTTTTTTTTTTGCAAATTGAATTTAAGTATGAAAATGTCACTACCGTGGCAAGCAAAAACGTGTCACTACCGTGGCATTTAGTTATATTAACAATCATTATGGAATCAAAAAAAGATTGAGAAAACAAACATTTTTGTTCGTAAATTTTGCACTCACAAGAGTATCAGTTTGCTGAGAATCGCCCATATAACTTTGTAAATATGCAATTTTGAAAAAAAAATATCACAGCTTGTTTATTATAAAATTAAATAAAGACTATAGTTAGCTGGGGGTGCGTTCTCCGAATTTTTAATACGAATAAAAACAAAAGTAGATAATGGGTCGAATAAAAAAAGGAATTATGTGCTGTAAAAAATATGAAATAAATAAAAGGTAAGCACAGTGGCGTACTAACAGTATAGGGTGGGTGCCAGAGTGGTTGTTTGCCTCAACCAGCAGCTGAAAATGTTTCTTGAATAAATTGAAAGAAAACAATGATTTAATTCCCTGATGGGGAACTTAGAATTTTTTAAAGAAATGTCTGGAAGCCGTGGCATAAGCCTAGATTAAAACCCAGAATCTTTTCAAGATAAAAATGAACACAAAATAAATAATTGTTCGAAGAACAATTTAAGCAAATTAGCAAAGATAAAAAGAACAGTAAATGAGAAAACGAAGAAAACCGAAGCCGCGAGAATTAACCGTTATCACCGGTCCCAAAATTAAAGACAAAGAAAACTACTTTAGAAGGGGATCACGAGTCCCAAAATTTCAGGAATTTTACAAACGAATTCAAAAGCCAACCAAGTAAGAATTTATCAAACACTTTTTGCAAACAAATTAAACACTAAAATAACACTGTACTTATCTTTTCCTTGTTGTATCAAACTCCTTCCTCTTCCTTTTTACTTCAATATTATTTTCGCCCCGTTCTGGCTATCTATAGTAAAACTCCTTTCATAAAGCGAGTCTTCTCCCAAAACTATTAACTGCTTCCTCGAATATTTTTTAAAACATTTTTCACTTTAAAATTTTCAAATCTATTTTTCTAGCTTTTCAAATTTTTCAACTTTCTATTTTTCTTTCTTAAAAAATTTATAAAACCTCTATCGGCTTGTCCAGTCAACCAAGAACAAGAAGTGGTCGTCTAGCCTTTGTCTTCTGCCAGCCTCTCTCTCACTCACATTCATTCTTATGGTTTTCGTGGAACTCGGTTACGGTTCCACTCAGGGCTACCTTTATGGCTCTAAAGAGCCAATTTGGCTCTTATTTTCATGTATGGCTCCTTGGCTCCACTTTTCATAAATCATCCAAAATTGGCTCTTTTTGACATTTTCATGGCTCTTTTCACTCTTTTTCAGAATAAAGGCCTAACCATTGTATATTCACTCTATAGTATTCTCATGAAACACGATTTTGTAGGTTGACATTTGGTCGATAGGTTCGCTGTGAACGCCTTACCGAGATCCCTTTACAAAAATTAGGATTACATTTGGACGCATAGATGGCCACGAGCTTTTTTTCTTCATGAGAATACTATAGAATTTACATACAATGGCCTAACAACATTCATTTCATTTTTGTACAAAAGTGCAAAAGTGAAAAATACAAATATATTCTAGTGACACCTTCCTGCGAAAAAGATTTGAGTTGAGCTGAATGCATTCAAACACCGAAAAGGCTAGACCTAGAACTATAATGCTCGGAGGGGCACTTAAGTGGTCGGAAGAAAGCAAGCAAATACAAGGAAAGCATATGACACGACTATACCTAATTGCGGAGGGGAGCGTTTCGTCATGTTTCGTTCAACTTTGCTTACGGAAGTGAGGTTTGCTCCCGAGCGCACCTCAGTTATGTAAGTCAAAATGACATTTGGTGAAATAGGAATGTCAAAAAGAGATAGATGATAAGTACATCATGTGTGTTTTCCCCTTTTGACGCTACGGAAAGCAACTTTTCCTTGGTTTTTGACTTTAGCTTCAGTGGCTTTCTGACCACTATAGTTCTACCTTAGTTCAGCAGCTATTATCGATATGAGTTACATCTATGAATCAGTTTTTTTTACTATTTGTTTAGATGTAGTTGTGTTTCACTTTTCTACCAAAGTAAAAGTTGGGAACGCTCTTACTTTTACTTTTGTAAAACTTGAGATAAAAGGTAGGATTGAACAGTTTATTGGAAAAAGACAAAACACTTTTTCACTTTTGTACAAAAGAGAATTGAATGTAGTTAGGCCTTAATATATCTATCTACTTAAATTTCCTTTCTCAAAATTTTCGAATTTCCCTCTAATAAAAAATTCTTGGAAATTCTTCATCTGAGTAAAATGAAATCTGAACGCGTTCACTTTCATTAAAAAATAAATTTGTTTCATTAAAAAATCGATGTCTATTCTTGAAACACAAACAAATTCAAAATATTAACTATGAAAACGATTTGCTCATTAAAAAATTGGAAGATATTTATACATATAGGCCACGAAGCTGAAGCTTGTTTGAAAAAAGAAAATGTTTCTCATGGTGATTTTGTTGCTTTAAGAAAATGTTTTACTATATATCACACAATTTGCGATAAAATCACATTAAGAATTGATTTCAAATATAAAAGATTGTTTGTGTTAAGATTTTTCGATCCAGTCATTATCAATTCTGATGAAGACATATCATATTTTGATCTAGGTTATGAATTCTGCCATTTAATAAGCTCTCCAGAAAAAATATAAATTGACTTAAACAAAAGAAAAGGCTTACAGAATTTATTTTGTAATCACTATTATGGAGGAATTTTGGTTAAGAATTGGAAATATTTTCATATTAAAAATCATTTGGACGAGTAACTCTGTCCCAACTTATACAGGTTTCCAGCACACATGTTCACTCTCCCGCATAGTAGCGTGTGTGTTTTTAATGAAAAATAAATGTACAAACTTCCTTAAATTAGAAACATGTCAATCGAATCTTTCAGCTTTAAATTTAACTTTTAACAAAGAGCTACAAGATTGGACAACAATGTCATTTTTTTTATAACTGTTTTTTTTTTAAGTTTTTGTGTTTTTGGCATTTTTTTTATTTGGGAACGTTTGCAGTGGTGGCTCTTTTTTTGTTTAAATGCCTTTTTATTGGCTCTTTCTCAAAATCTAGAAAGGTAGCCCTGGTTCCACTCCGAGGATGAGTTCCAACGAAACTATCTGTAATTCACACATTCTTTGTATATAAAAAAGTTTATATACAAAGACACATTCAATGGATTCTTGTTGTTAAAGTTGTCTCAAAACTTGACGAATCCAAGGCCGGAGCAAGACATATTGACAATTATCTACTTTGTGAAAAAAAATAGAAAAAAATATAAAAAGTTGAAAACATAATTCTGAGCCACAGTACACAAATCTAAGGTGTTATACTGCGCAGGTTGTCAGTCGAAAATAAAAAATGGCTGTGAGCGTGAGGAAGAAAACACACGTAAAAACAACAACAAATTAAAATTGAAATTGTCAGAAATAAAAATGGCTGGGAGCGTGATGACTTAAATACACGTAAAAACAACAACAAATACTGACATTTGACATAAATTTTGATAAATGCGCAGAAGAAACAAAAATCAAAACTCTAATGATATTACCTTTAATATGTGTAGGTACTGTGATTCTGAGCATTCTTTCAGTTATTCTACATTTTTAATTTTTTGAAAATTATTCGAAAAGCAAATATTTTCTTTTAACAAGAAGGAGGAAGTCTTTCAAACTTTCTATCGCGCAATTTACTACTATTCGGTGGACCTGTGTGCAGATTTGGGGAGTAAGGGAATAGTGTTTAGCGTTCCATTCTTTTAAGCGGTCGATGTTTATTTAAAGTTAAAATTAAAGTCAAGGTTAAACATTTAGGCTCGGCTTGGCACCATGTTTTAAAAAAGAAAAGTTAAGTTTATGTTGATGTTGTGTTGCTGGAAATCCACATTAAGTGTGCAATGTATGTCTCCATGTCAAGTTTTGTTAAGCTCTTAGCTCAAAGCAAAGATGGCGTGTGAGTCTCCAGCCCATCCGCTGGCTCAGCATGATATACTGGTGAATACGGCGAACCTAGTTTTTTCATCCTCCCCGAGCAAATCTCAAGCTCCCAGAAGACAACGGACTCAAAATTGTGGGTCCAAAAATGGGATCGGTTTGGGGTGGAGGAGAAAACAGACAACGAGAGTTAGACTATGACAAAACAACAAAGTTGAGGAATTTGTTCTTGAATTGTTTTGTTGGGAAGAATGTTCAATATCTATCTGTCCAGCAGTGATAACACGTTCTAGATCTTCATTACTGAAATCTTATCTTTCAATATCGTGTCGAGTATATTATTTTGCCTCAATATGTATAATTAAAACAGTAATCAACTACTGGCAACGTGAGCCAAAATGGGAAATCTTCATTTTAAAATGTCAAAAGCTTTTTCGATAACACCTCTGGAATGAATTTGAGCCTCTTTATACAATTGTTCTGCTGTGCCATGTGCATTTAGAAGTGTAGTCATCAAATAAAATTTTTGGGGATAAGCTGAATCACTAAATATTTAAAAAAGTACTGCACATAGTGGAAATATGTATTGGACCTTCCCAAAATGCAATAATCTACGTATGAGTTTGGCTGTCCTTCAAAAACATCTCTATCCTGCAACTATTAAAAATCGTTGCATTTGTCAACGCATTGGTATCATTTTAGAATTACAAATGGCCTGAACATTTAAAGAAACATAACTTCTTCTATTTTGGAAAACTTCTTCATCAAGCCCACCTTAACATAATGTTAAAGTGTAGTATAGTCAACACTTAGCTACGTATTTCATTTTCTTTTTTTTTTTTATTTTAATTCATTCTCTTTCTGAATATTGTCAGTAAGCTTCTTGATCTCCTGTCATTTGTTGTGTCTTTAATTTGATGCTTCTATTTGTCTTCAAAATAATTCAGCGAATCATATCCACATACGCTTAGCAAAAATACCTAATTCGGGACTCTCAATTTTAAAAGTCTCTTATTTTAAATATTGGCTGTATTCACTCATCCAAAGCACTATAAAAAGTGAAATGAATAATGCAAAATCAGCCTTATTTCGATTTCGCTAAACGAAACAAGAATTTAAAAACTCAGCGCTATTTTACTGGTAGATAGCTATGTATATGTATAGTATTCCATTTTAATTGTGCTCACTCATCCAAGCCGCTATAAAAATTCTTTATCAAGTCGATCACGGATGTAGAATTAGGTATGGAAATGAAAGATTCACCAAGAATAAAATCAAAGCACAATGCAAACTATTTAAGATAAGTACTCAAAATTTGAATAAACTATTCCTGATTCTATGTAGGTACCTTCCTACCTTGCCACTAGAATGTCGTTGACTGAAAATAAAAAAGATTTAAATTCCACATTGAGAACCTATGCAGTTAAATCCTTTAAACTCTTAAAATTTTAAAACTTTAGTAACTTAAAAAAAAATAAATCCCTCTTCCATTTAAGGATTTTGTTGAAAAAAGACTTTTTTCTGCATGCCCACTTGAAGGAAAATGACTACTCTTTTTTTTTGATGACACTTGTTGTAAATGGAGACAGGCAAACAAAATTAAGCTAGAAACGAAAGGTGGAAGGACAAAAAAAACAATTATAGAGAAGACGGGGTTATTTTGGCCTACATCAGCATAAATAGATAATTTTTACTGATTTCCATTTAATCGAAATAACTCACTCAACCAAACATAAATAATATTTATGTTATGTTCATACGTGACAAGGCCAAATCTGACTTCTAGATAAATATGGCAATCGATTACATGAGGCATATATAAGAACCGAGACTCGCCATATCCACGCAAGAAAAACTCGTCACAGCCAATGATGGTAATTGTCAAATATCTTTTTAACGAAATTTTTAATATAATTGTTCCTTAAACCATAACAAACAGGTTTCAAAATCTATAATAAAATATACAAATTTTTTTCTAAGTACTCCAATTTAAAAGTTATTAAACAAATAAGTTTGGTTATGGACAGTTTTTCTGAGATAACAATCAAACATGGCATTATGATGAGAGAGAACACTGTTACGGTAAAATTTACCGCAACAATGACCAGCCTTCGAATCCTTTGCTCCCTTTTTAATTTTCCGTTGTGGCTGCAAAATACTAGTGAAGTTGAGGGCAACCATGGTATCATCAACCAGTGGTGTACTTCACTAGAATTTTGCAAAAGCAACAAAACAGGTGTACGAGTAATTTTTGATAACTTTCGAATGGAACGGGCGGTTCCACAATCTATAGACGTATGTACGGATGAGCGGATGAGCTCAAGAAGTAACGAGTCAGGCGGACTCTTACTTGATTCGAAAGTAGCACAACAACACAGCATCAATATAGCTTAAAATTATCTTAACATAACTATATTTGACTTAATAACTATAATTGTAGACATTTTGGTTAGTTAACGCATTATTTTTAATCTTAAAAATCGTTTATTAATTTCTAATTACAAAAAGGTCTATCGGAATTCAAACTAAATAAGAATAGATTTTCGTGGTTTTTAAAATGTTTCACTCTCTCGTCTCGAAATAATTGGTTTTTGAATAGTTGATTTACGCTTCGAATCACCCGCGAGTATTTTTGTATTAACTAGGAGAATGCCTAGCGAAGGCCTTTTCTCGGTTTTGATTCTTTTCAATTTTTCTCAAAAGTTTAGTTTGGGATAGGTCTGAACTCGGCCATTAAGTTTCGGCAAGTTTTGGAAGCACATCCAACAACTTGTTGAACTTGTGTTTGTGAGAGAGTAAGATTCAGCAAGTTTTGGACAGACATCCAACAACTGGTTGAACTAAGGTGTGTGAGAGTTTCGTTGAGATTCAACAACGGTGGTTTTCTGGGGAGCGGAAAAGCCTTCCAGGAAGCCGATGTCCCGTGACCGATGATCACGAAAACATATGGCTGAATGTATGAATGTGTGAGTGACTGGGAAGTTCACTCTGAAGAGAGCTAACCAAGCGAAAAGTTGATAGAGAATACGAGGAGAATTTGAAGAATTAAAAGGAAAAAAAAAATCGAGGAGAAGTTTTGAAATTTAAAGTAAAGTTAATTTCGAAATTTTTGGTTGAAAAAGTAAAAGGAAAGGAATTAGAGGTGATTCAAGGAGTGAGGAAACTAGGAACGAGTTTCGAGGAGAAAGAGGAGAAAAATCCGAGAAAGAAATTACCAGGAGATTAAAGATAAGTAGAGTGGTAATTTTGTCTGTGTGAGTTTTTTTGGGAGTTCCGACAGATCTTTTTCGGTGTTGTTTTAATAATTCATTTAATCTTTTTATTGCGATTGTATCCCTATTAATTTTGGGACGCGGTATTTCTTTTTTTAACTGTGCGTTAACGGCCCATTTTGCTTTTTAATTTTCTTTGTTTTTGTCTTAACGGTTCCCCGTGAGCAGTTATAAAATTCTCATTGTTCATTTCTTTAGTTGAAAAAATTTTGGGTTTTTATCCTGGTTTATCCAAGGTTTCCCAAATAAAAATAATTTAAAATCCCCATCTGGGAATATACAAATCGTGTTTCATTTAATTTTTCGCTCTATTTGCATTTAATAATTAGATTTGGAATTTTGCTAATTTAGCCCAACTAAAATTCCTGGCGCCCATTATTTATTACAAGTACTCCACTGTACTTGTAATAAAATATATTTCGTTTATTTTGATTGATAGAATCAATCATCATCATATCATCGTTTACTTTTTTTTTTTCTTCGCTGAACCCAGCCCAGCTGAGCAGCCGTGGTGGTAGCTTTCATCAACAAGCTACTGTTGCACTTTTTCGTGTCTCTTTTTCTTCTCTTTTTTCGTTGTCTTTTTTTTTGGTTGGTTTGACATTTCTGTCAAAAGAACCAGAAGACATAAGTCATAAATAATAGTTAATCGTGTTGCGCAGTACAGATAATAATTTTATTAAATAATTTATTTATTTATTTATTTTTACTTGCGATATAGGTACTATAGGGCAAGTTTTGGATTCGTGCAAAAAAAAAATTTCGAGATAACAATCAAACATGACATTACGATGATAGAGAACACGAAAAAAGTGGGTGGCACAATTCTGTCTGTCTGTCTGTCTGTCTGTCTGTCTGTATGTACCTCAACCTACAGCCTAAACCACTGAAGCGATTTTCTTCAAATTTTGAACTTAAGGTTTTTTTGTAACTCTCCAGAGGGGAAATTGAAATTTTTTTTTTAGCTCAAAAAATAACGGTACTTGCCATACAACCGTTAAGGAAAAGCTTATTTATCTCAAAAACGGCTCCAACGATTTTGATAAAAAAAAATCAGTGTATTATTGTAAATATGATGTACCTTTTAGTAAGAAAAAAAATCACCAAAAATATTTAATAACGGTACCTGCCATATAACGGTTTTTTTTATTTTTGGTTTTCTCATTAACCGCTCATCCGATTTCAATAATATTTTTTGCACAAGAGCTTTATAAGAATATAAATAATACTGCATACCAAAATTTTTGAAAAAATAAATTTTGGATTTTTAAAAAAAGATTCAAAATTTTTTTTTGAAAATTCAATATTTCAAAAAAGGGTTGATGAATTATTTTGAAATTTCAGTTTTAAATGTATATTAATATATACTCAAAATTGGCATACCAATTTTTTTTTTGAAAAATGTTACAAAAATTTTATATATAAAAAATTAATTTTTAAGAAAACGGCTCCAACGATTTTAAATTTTTTTTTTGCATATATTCATATTTTTTCAAGTCATCAAATGGCATACTTTTTTTTGAGCTCTAAGTGATTTATCAGACTGTTTATACAATTAAAAGAACGATTTAAATGCTTTTTATACTTTTTCTATAACTACTTGAATATTTTTTTAAAGTTCTTTAGTCCCACACAACTTGAACATAAGAGCAAGTACGTGCGATCCAGTCGTGCATTTTATTTCTTATCAATAACATATTTAAAATATACTATTAATAAATTTTAAATAAGAGCACTAGCAGCATAATACTATCGGCTCTATTAAATAATTTATTCGCGATTGATTAATTAGTTTGTTTTGTTGATAAAATAATTATATTCATATAAAAAAAAGGTGTTGAATACCCACCCCCCATCGACGAGAAGGAAAAAGTGTAACAACACGAAAAAAGTGGGTGGCACAATTATTCGGTCTATCCGTCTGTCTGTTTGTATCAAGATCTACAGTACAGCCTAAACCAATGATGCGATTTTCTTCAAATTTTGAACTCAAGGTTTTTTTGTTACTTTCCAGAGGGGAAATTGAAATTTTTTTTAGCTCCAAAAATAATAGTACTTGCCATACAACCGTTAAGGAAAAGCTTATTTATCTCAAAAATGGCATGGTATACATTTTGGTAGAAAAAATTACCAAGAACTGTTATTAACGGTACCTGCCATACATATAACGTTTCAACTTGCGATATAGGTACTATAGAGCAAGTTTTGGAATCGTGCAAAAAAAAACTTCGAGATAACAATCAAACATGACATTACGATGATAGAGAACACGAAAAAAGTGGGTGACAAAATTCTGTCTGTCTGTCTGTCTGTCCGTACCTCAACCTACAGCCTAAGCCACAGAAGCGATTTTCATCAAATTTTGAACTTAAGGTTTTTTTGTAACTCTCCAGAGGGGAAATTGAATTTTTTTTAGCTCAAAAAATAACGGTACCTACTTGCCATACAACCGTTAAGGAAAAGCTTATTTATCTCAAAAACGGCTCCCACAGTTTTTATAAAAAAATCAGTATATTATTGCAGACATAGTGTACTTTTTGGTAAGAAAAAAAATCACCAAAAATATTTATTAACGGTATAAAACGGTTTTTTTGATTTTCGGTTTTCTCACTAACCGCTTATCCGATTTCAATAAATTTTTTTGTACAAAAGCTTTGTTAGAATATAAATAATACTGTATAACAAAATTTTGGAAAAAATAAATTTTGGATTTTTAAAAAAAGATTCAATTTTTTTTTTGAAAATTCAATATTTCAAAAACGGATTGATGAATTGTTTTGAAATTTCAGTTTTAAATGTATATTAACATATACTCAAAATTGGCATACCAAATTTTGTTTTGAAAAATATTACAAAAATTTTATATATAAAAAACTATTTTTTAGAAAACGGCTCCAACGATTTAAATTTTTTTTTTTTTACATATATTCATATTTTTTCAAGTAATCAGATGGGATACTTTTTTTTTGAGCTCTAAGTTATTTATCAGACTGTTTATACAAATTAAAAGAACGATTTAAATGCTTTTTATACTTTTCTAAAATAACATGAATATTTTTTCTAAGTTCTTAAGTTCCACACAACTTGAACATAAGAGCAAGTACGTGCGATTCAGTTGTGCATTTTATTTTTTTTATTTTCGATTTTCTCATTAAGAGTGTTCCAGATTGAAATGGTGGTTTCATGAAAAAGATTGTGAAGCGTGTACTTGTCCGATCAAAACGATTAAGGTGTTTATGGACAGATAAACTTGTTTTCTAGGACATCATTGGAAAAAAATTTAATTTTGTGCTCTTGTTTTTGGTAAAAGCCTCTAAGAAAACGAGAAAATGGCAAAAATGGCTGTTTTTCAAAGCAAATGTAGCTTACACTATAGCATTTTTTGCAATACAATGTTTGGTAACAAAAAATTCCATATTTTTATTATGAAAATATTAGAGAAAAGTTTTAATTTTGTACCCAATAAAAATTTTAATAAAACAAAATAAAAATGCTTGTAAATTTTGAAAAAACCCATTTTTGACAGTCAATTTTGTATACCTTACAGTATTTTTTTGACAGTTGCAGTGGATATAAATTCAATTTATTTTTAACAATTTTCATTAATTATATATTCATAATTGTGTCATCTGATATTGAAATTTTTAATTCTAAAAAGCCACTTTTTTACAAAAAATTAATGTTAATTTGGAAGATAAAATCCGTTACGTTTAAAAAATGCTTTTTTTAGTACAATAAAACGCCTACTAGTGACCAATTAGTAAAAATGAAAAGTTTTATATAACAAAGCATCTGATGAAAATGAAAAAAACCGGTCTTATATACGAAAAAAAAAGTTAGCAAATGACTGGTTTTGTTCAGTTCGGAACACTCTTAACCGCTCAACGGATTTTAATCAAAGTTTTATGAAAAAGCTTTTTTAAAATAACAATTATAATTCTACGACAACCGTAAGTGCTTCATAAATATAATAGTGACTCTGACAAAGTGGGTGGATGCCACGCCCCTTGAATGGAAAATCTAAATTTTTATTTTTCTCTTATTAAACTCTTCAAGTAGTACCTCGTGGCGTGATGGTTAGTGCGTACGACTGTCATGCCGAAGGTGTGGGTTCGATTCCCAGCCGTGCCACCTAAAAACAGAAATGATTTATCCGAGGTACTGCCTCTTGCGAGGAACTGACAAATCCTCCAAGAGTATACTTGTCATGAAAAAGTGCTGCCCATTTAGCCGTTCGGACTCGGAAAAAAACTGTGGGTCCCCTCCATTCCTGCCAACAAACACGCACAGATGAATGGTTGTGAGTTATTAGTCACTAGGCCCTGCTTCTCCACGAGCTGTTGCACCATAGTCCAGTCATTTAAGCATTTTGCTTCGGAAAAAATGGCGGAAAGCTGAATTTTGGTATATAGTCTCCTCATGACATTCTTAAAAAACTGTAAAAAGTCCCCATCGATATGAGCGCCGCTAACAATTTTACGGGGGGTCAAAGGTCCCCCCAAACGGTTTTTAAGCAATATCTCCCGAATGGTAATTCTTACAGAAAAAATGTTAAGGACAATGTTGTAGCTTAGAAAAATTCCGACAAAAAATGTTAAGTACCTTTTTTTCGTAGGAGTAACCGTTTTCGAGAAAGTTCAATCGGTAGAGTTACAGATTTTATGTTTCTGTACAAAATGTACTCTTTTACGCCACCTTTGAGGTAGAGTGCCAGGTGAGTTTTTCTTGCGTGGTATCCCCTTGGAAAACTAGAAAACAGTTCCAAAAAATATACACAGGGATTTATTAAAAGTTTTTGGGAAAGTTCCCCATCGATTCGGGCTCCACCACATTAATCATACAGGGTCGAAGGTCACGAAATATGGTATTTCGTTTGTACAGGTTGATTCGTATAAAATGTGACATAAGGCTAGAGTGTGTAGGGTAGGTTGATAAAGAAATAAATCGTACAGGAGGGGGGGTTCTTTACACCCCCGTTTAGCCAGGAGGGGCAATTTTCTAAGAAATTGACTTAAAACAGAAAAAAAATAAATAAATAAAAATAAAAATAAAAGAAGAGATTTTTGGCTTTACAAAAAAGTATAGCATGGTATTGTAGGTGTTACCGTTATTTTTTAATAATTTTTTTTCTGTTTTAAGTCAATTTCTTAGAAAATTGCCCCTCCTGGCTAAACGGGGGTGTAAAGAACCCCCCCTCCTGTACGATTTATTTCTTTATCAACCTACCCTACACACTCTAGCCATATGTCACATTTTATTCGAATCAACCTGTATAAACGAAATACCATGTTTCTGACCTTCAACCCTGTATGATTAATGTGCTGGAGCCCGAATCGATGGGGAACTTTCCCAAAAACATTATATAAATCCCTGTGTATATTTTTTTGAACTGTTTTTTAGTTTTCCAAGGGGATACAACGCAAGAAAAACTCACCTGCCACTCTACCTCAAAGGTGGTGTAAAAGAGTAATTTTATACAGAAACATAAAATCTGTAACTCTACCGATTGAACTATCTCGAAAACGGTTACTCTTACGAAAAAAAGGTACTTAACATTTTTTGTCAGAATTTTTCTAAGCTACAACCTTGTCTTTGAAATTTTTTCTGTAAGAGTTACCATTCGGGAGATATTCCTTAAAAACCGTTTGGGGGGACCTTTGACCCCCTGTAAAATTGTTAGCGGCGCTCATATCGATGGGGACTTTTTACAATTTCCTTAGAATACCATGAGGAGGCTTTATAACAAAATTCAGCTTTCCGCCATTTATTCCGTAATTTTGATGATTTTAAGGCTTATATGACTGGACTACCACCCAATTTACTTATTTATACTCTTCTCTTCAAGCATACAGTTCTACCACTTCAACAATCAGAAGTGCTGTGCATTATATAATTGAGTACAAGTTTTAAAAAGTGGGTAGATGCCACGCCCCTTGAGGTGAAAATTATAAATTTCTGACTTTTTTCTTTGTATGCACGTCAAACCCCACCGCTTATCCAATTTTCTTCTTCTTTTTTCAACAATCGGAAGTGCTCCATATAATTTATAAGAGTTTTTAAGAAAGTGGGTGAATGCCACGCCATTTCAAATTTTTGATTTTTTCTTTCTAATTACTACCGATTTACCAATTGTTGTACAAACCGGAAGTGCTCAATATAGCTTGTAAGAATTTTTAAGTAGGTACTTCAAGCCCTACCGACCTACCAATTTTCATCATTCTACAACAATCGGAAGTGCCCCATATAATTTATAAGAATTTCTAAGAAAGTGGGTAGATGCCACGCCCCCTGAATAGAAAATTGCAGATTTTGAATTATTTCCTTTGTATGCACCACAAGGCCTACCGTTGTGCGAAATTTCAAGTTTCTACGATGTCGGGAAGTGCTCCATAATTTTGATGATCTGTCAGTGAGTCAGTCAGTTACGGTTTATGTGATTTTTGAAGTCCTATATCTTGGGAATTTCTAATGCTAAAGAGTTGAAATTTGGTGAGCCACATGTGTTTGATCAGTTCAGCAAATACTGCGGATTTGAAGTTTCTGCCTTAATTGGTACTGAATTTGGAGGGGGGTTGAAAATCGCCTGAGTTTGTTCCTGTAAAAAGGGTGTAGTGCCGCGAACTTGGCTGGGCGCTACCGTGCCCTTTGATTACACGTGCAGGTGATTGAGTTATTTCAGGAAAACCAAAAAGGGGACCATATTTGCAACACTTTCTCTAGTTGAAAGGCATTATGATTTTTTTTATTGAAATACGTTACGTGAATAAGATTGAAATAAAATCAATATGATCAGGTTTCTGCTTCTTGGACTTTTGTGTGTATATATATGTAAGAAATAAAAATATGTGGAATAAATTATTTAAAAAAATAAACTTGAAATTCCGTATTTACCTGCTTGCTTTTTAAAATTTAACAAGAGCTTAGGTTTATTAAATGCTCCCCATCTGAAAAAAAGAAGAATTTATTTAATTAAAAATAACAGTGAAAAGCTATAATGAAACATATTGGAATATTTTGTTGGGTGTGTTCTTTTTTTTTTTTTAATTGCTCGTGCAATTAATGAATTACTATGTGGTGGTAGAAAACATAATGGATTTCTATTTTATATAACAAAGTTTTTTGCAGATAGTTTGATAGTACCTACATTTCATGAAAAAATAAATGTATTTAATATCGATAAATGACCTGCAATTTTCCGTCGTTCAGGGAAAGTAACGGGTGATTCATTTAAAGGATTTTTGCAATACCATTGTTTGTTTGACAAATCCTCATGGACGGGCTCACAATGTCTACAAATTATTCCTCTGTTTGCGACAAAACAAAAACTTTGGTGATAATACAAATTTCTGGCTGAATGGGTATAGAAAAATTGAAAAAATTATAGCAACACAGTAAAATTTACCTCAGTGAACAACAACAAACAACAAGAAATCCAAAAGTGTAGATAAATAAGGCAGTATAAAAGTTGAGACAGTGTTTCGTAAAGTTGAAAGTACGACGCACGGCACCGAACTATAAGTAAGTTCTTTGTAAAAAAATATTCGTTACTTGAAGGTTGGTAGCCTTTTTCTTTTCTGTAAGGATTTGCTTGAATTTTTAATGGCAAATACTTTTGACATTAGTTGTAGGAATGCCGATCAATGGTGCTTGCATTTTTGTGCTTATTAACCAATAAAACGCACCTTCTGTCGATTTTGGACTGATGAGCAGACAAAAGAAAGCCTCAAATTACCGTTGCATCCACAAAAATACACTGCTGAGTGTGGTGTATTGACACTTAGTAAGTTGCTTTCCACACCACCTGAAAGTCAGTGCGTATACTGACAATTGGAGATAGATTTTTTTTCGATTTGACGTTCAATGTATTTCCCATAAGAGAAATGCAAAACATGGTCTTATTAACATTATTTTTCCTAACAACTATTATATGAATGAGTATTCATACTATGAATGCAATAGAATGAAAAAACATATGAGTTTATAAATGAAACGTAAAATATACCAAAACTGATTGTTAAAACACTAAAGTTTTTGAATGAAAAATGTAAACAAACCACCTCTACAACTAGAAGCAACAACAACATTGCTCAATTGAGAAAAAAGCCACACAGGGACGTAGTCAGGATTATTTAAAACATGAATTGGTCTTTGTTCTTCGTAAAATATGCTTATCTGTTTTTAAAACGAAGTTCTTCGAATAGTTGTTATTTTTGTTCAATAAATTTTCTTGCATAATTTTATTAAAAAAATGCTTTTATTTTCGAAAGATGTTTAAAACTATGAATTGAAAAATTAAATTCAGATTATTATTATTATAATAATCTATATATTAATACGTAAACACTTTTCTATATCTCCCTTTTTAGCTGACTTAATGGCATCGTATTTTCACAATTTTTTTTTTATTTGAAAGGTATAGCCAATCGCTCTGGCAGAATCTAATCTTTATATTAATATGTTGCCATTAAAACATTAATAGAGAAAGGTCGAATTTCGACCACGGGGCGATACTAGTAATAATAAATTCAGAAATGCAAATATAAATTTTTAATAATATGTAGCCAACTTTTTTTTTGTTGTTGTAAAATCGAGTAGTACCAAAGATAAGAAATACCTATTCAGATAATTTTATCATTTTTTTAAAATTTGAAGCTGGGTAAATAGCCT
Source organism: Dasysyrphus tricinctus (assembly GCA_963921185.1). Taxonomy (NCBI): domain Eukaryota; kingdom Metazoa; phylum Arthropoda; class Insecta; order Diptera; family Syrphidae; genus Dasysyrphus; species Dasysyrphus tricinctus. Next base: position 129,073,267 of record OY992532.1, read on the forward strand.
AAACGCAAAAAAAAAATAAATACATACATTTTAACTCCATATACATACATGTACAACATATAGTCAAAAAAATCCTCTATATTATAGCCTATAAGGGGTGTCACTAGCCCCAAGGATTTACGATAGTTTCTAAATTTAAAATACATTTTATTAGTTTATTTCACAAACGGGGCCAAAAGATTTCAATTCTCTTTCTGTAAGGAGAGTACAAAAACACGAATGCAATGCATAAATAGATATAAATATTACATACATTCATACTTATAAAAAAATTACCACAAAGGTTACCCAACGAGCTTTTTCTTATAATAATAAAATAATAAAATTATATAAAATTTCTTAAGAATTGACCCTAATCTCTTAAACCTCCTTCCCTGACTACGCACATGATATCATTTTGGCTGACGACATGAATCCATTTTGGAAAGCAACAACAACAATACAGGTTTGTTTACATTTTTCATCTGCAAAATAAAGGAAATTATTCATAAGTTTGGATACATATTCTTTTTGATTTACAAAGTAACATTATTTGTTATTGCATTGCAACTATAATATAGATTAGTGTTCATATAAAGTTAATTAGTAAAATTAAAGTTTTCAACACCATTTTTTGGTTTTCTCTTATGGGAAATACATTGATTGTCAAATCGAAAAAAAAATCTATCTCCAATTGAAGGTTCACGCGCTGACTGCTAGGTGCCGTGACTCCATTCGCCAATAGGCTGCTGAATTCATATCATCGGTCCGTTTATTCCTTTAAAAATGAACCTGAATAGAACATAACCATTAATGGTGAGCGCTACCACATCATGATATAACTGATTCTTGAAAATTGAGGCTCATGATGTCTGCACCTTTGGGTTCTTTTAACAAACCAGGCCAAACAGCACGCAAAACAATGGCTTTATCATCATTTCAATGAATAGCTAATTTCCCATATTGGACCTGTCAACTGACTGATATCATAGTTATGGATTTTACTTCGTCAATAAACCAGTTATGATTCAGGATCTGAAAGTCAACATTGTAAATGTATTTCACGGGCAACATTTGAGTGAAACAATTATTAATTAATAAAATAATTAAGTTTCAGGGATTGTTCCTTCTGGAAATTTTAAAGATTTCATTTTATGTTTTTTTCTAAACTTCTTTATGAAGCACCCTTTATATAACATAAGGACAAAATTTTTTGGAATTTTTTGAATTGTTTAACCATGTCTAACAAAAAAAAAAAACATTTCTCCCAATCAAGGATGATTTGTTTTTAGAAATATTTTTAATAACTCAAAAGTTATTTAAACATTTTCAGTGTTAATGGTTCCAAAAGTTGTAACAGCCTCGAATAATTTCTTAAACATTTTGGCAATTCAGTTGAAAAAACAATTCACTAAAAATTGAAGTATGGTTTCTTTGTAAGTATTTTGTTGATGTATCAACGTGTCCTGTAACCCCGGCTGGGGCATAGCGCGTCAACAAAACGTCTTCATCATTCACGGTCTGCTGCAAGGTACTTTAGCTCTGTGCAAGTCTTTCTCTGGGATTCTGCTTCCGCTAAGACAGTTGGTTTCCATGTTGTTCTTGGTCTTCCAACCCGCCGTGCACCCTGAGGATTCCATTCAAAGGACCGCTTTGCAATTTCATCGTTTGGTTTCCTCAGTGTGTGACCAATCACCAATCCAATGCCATTTACGCTTTTTTATGTCAACGTCCAGCCACACTCTTGACTTGTCCTGCGCCACAATTCCTCGTTTGATATTATTTGTGGCCAGTGAATCTTTAGGATGTAGCGAGGACAGCGAGATACAAAAGCCTGCAATTTCCTCGAAATGGTAGAGACGTGACTTTCCAGGTTTCACAAGCATATAACAGCACGGATTTGACACTGGATTCGAAGAATCTCAACTTAGTGCGTAAGGAGATTTGACTGGATTTTCAAATTGGAGACCGAAGGCAGCGCGAGCTTTAATTATTCTGCTTTTAACGTCCAGATCCATACCCACCGTTCGCAGAAACAAAACTACAAAGGTAGTCAAACTGTTGACTTCTTCCACTCGGCGTCTCGTCTCCTGTAGAATAATACGCTGCTGTGTGGAGCGGCCTGCGAGCATTAGTTTTGTCTTCTTGCTGTTTATTCTTAAACCACTCGACTCTCCCTTCACTTGCAGAGTTTGGCACATCCCGTTCAGCCCACTGATTTTATTTGCCAGTAGACATATGCCATCGGCATAGTCAAAATGACTGAACCTTTCGAACGGTCTCCAATGAATGCCCTGCCGCTCAGCTGTACCAACACTGGCCATAGCCAGCAGGAAGAGAATTGGCGATAGAACATCCCTTTGTCTCACAGCCTGTTGCACTACGAAGGAGTCGGATAGCTGCCCACAAAACACCTTGCGTTGTTGTAGGACTCTTTAATAATGGCAACAATTTTTGGCGGAATTCTTCTACTAAGCAACGATCTCCATAAACACTCTCGCGGTTAACTCAATCGAAGGCCTTCTCGAAATCCACGAACATGAGGTTAAGCGGTTATTGAAGTTCAATTGACTGCTGGAGGACGATACGCAGGGTATTTTTGATGTATAAATATTTAAAAACATATCTGATTTTGATCTTATGAGGTGCTTACATATTATATTGTAGCTTCGATGTGGGCTCTCTTTGATCTTCGCAGCTAATATGTGGGATATTCGAAAAAAGTATGTCATTGTTCAAAAAAGTTCAGCTAGTTTTAGAAAATTGGTCAGCCATAGAAAATTTTTGATCAAATGCCCAGGAAAATTAGACTTTCACTTTGAAAAAATTCTGACAATTGAATTTTGGTGGAGAGCTTTTGTTTGTGTCTTAAGCATTTCCTAAATTTGGGCCTGGTATACATTTTTACGCTTTTTTTCTGTACTGTAATGAAATTTGTTCATCATTTTGCTTGGGTAAAATAGCGTTTGGGCACGTTTCTCAAAATCTGTTCCTCCTAGGAAAAAAGTGTTATAATCTTTCTTGTGTAGAATTTAATGAGCAATAATATAGAGTTGTTAATTTTTTGAAACAAATTAAAAAAACAGTGATCTGTCCCTTTTACATCACAAAATCAAAAGTTTGACTTTGATACCCTATAACCTCATGATTTATAAACCTACAGGGTGTGTTAATAGCTCATTATATAGATAATTTTACTGTTTAAATTTTATTGTCTCATGATTTTTTTTAAATAAAAATCAATTGAGTTGTTGAATACAAATTGAATCACTTTCTTTTTCAAGATGGTGACCTTACCCTTACCCAAGGCACCCCAAAAACTTTGTTTTATAATGAGGAAATATAGCCAAACACAAAAATTACGAAACATTTTGGCCATCGTTTAATGAAATTCTATAAATTTGTTGACTAAATTTGCTCCACCATGAAGAGTGCACGATTTTCTCTGAATCTATTGATTGCATGAAAAAAGTATATGGATCTTTTAAGTGAAGAATTACATAAGCTACAATATATAGGTACCTTCACTTTTTTTTTCAAAAAATCCACCCCAAAAAAATTTTTTTAGGAAATGTTTAAGACGTCAAAAAAAAAGCTCTCCACCAAAAATCAGCTTTGTCATTGCTGGAGGATCTATTAATTTAATATTTTTCCGAGTTGATTTGATTCTCAGTGAATTTATTTCTGAAATATCGAACTTAATCAATGGAACACCTTTTCAATTCCATGACCGAATATGTGCGACTTATTTGTGCACCTTTTTTTCCAAATTATATAAAGTACCTAACCTACGGATTTGTTTGTATAATGTGTCAATAGCAGCGGGAAATATATAGAGGTTAGGTATTTTATTATTTTGTGTAACTTTAGATGAGTGCAGACAACAAAAGAAAGTTTTGTCGTTTGGGAATTTAATTTAAAACTTTTACAATCATATACGTACACTAACACTGGTATACTATATACTTTATACTGGATGTCGAGGGTGGCAGATTAATTTGAATTGCTATTATAAAAGTTCTGTGGTCAATGCCAAAGGAGAATAATTTAAACACAAAGGTCAGTTGAATGATGCAATTAAGAATATGAAAAAATTGACAAAGGGATTTGGAATAGGTAAAATATAAATACACAACCAAAACATTATACATTTATACTTTATTTAGCTTAAAAATAATATTTAAAAGTAAAATAATATCTGTTGGCTTCTAAGGGCCAGTTTTTCAGTTCAGGGTTAACTCTGATTGTGAGTAAAATCAGAGTCAGATTTATGTAAACGGAGTCTACCTCCCAGAACACTTAACACTAACCACCCTATGAATAAAAAGTGCTCCAGATATCTTCTTATTCACAAATAAGCTTAACGTTGATCAAGAGTTATTTCAAGATTTAAAATTTCATAAACTATACCGTACCGGCCATGAAACTCTAAACTTAAGCTTTCTTATTTTAGGTTATTAGAATCTAATAACCATCTATTTGTCAGGCCGGGATTATCAGGGACAGAGCTTTGAATGAGTCCAATATTTTGACAGTTCAAATGGTTTGAAGTTTGCTTCGCAGAATAATTTTATTCAATTAGATGTTGTGCTGCGTAAACATCCACTTGAGAGTCCACCTGGAATATATTAACAGATGTGTGTTTTAGTATCAAATACATTGGTATATCTACTTTGTTTCTACCCCTAAATTATGTACCTACATCTGTTGACAGACATTTCTGTAATTTTACTTCGGTCTGTGTTTAGTATGTAAACATCTATGGCGACACCCTGAGGCAATTTGTTGGCTGAAAGTGAATAGTAATTTGCGGTTACTCATTAAATATAACACATTTCGTTCAACGTTTCCTTCATATTGATGATGTTGGTTTCAAGACATATAGATACTAACGAATACAATCTCTATTCACAGATGATGTTTCCTCATCTAAGGGGGATCTTCCATATTCGGGCCAACATTTCGGAACAACACATTATACGTTATACCTAATTAGAAATGGGTTTGTGGTTTTTATTTATACATACCTACATCGTTTGGAACTGAAAATGTCAGTTTCCCAAATCAAAATAATTTTCACACCTGTGTAATTGTATCGTCCTAAGACCTTGGCTGCTTTGTTTATCTGATAAAAAAACTGTTTATACATGGTGTACACATCAAGCAAGAACCTAAATAAAGTGATGGCTGAATTTCCTTAGGTATTTACTGAGTGTTGAACGTACAAATGTTTTTTAGTAAGGAACAATATTGCGTTAAAAGGTTTTACTTTTATTATTTGTTTGAGCCATAAGCATGCTTAAAACCGTAAATGCTACTAAATTCACCCTTGCGCTTCTGAAAGAAAGGTTTGGCTAGAAACTAAACCGCATTCGGAAATTCAACACTTAAAACTTTTATACAAAATAAAATTTCCTATCGAAATGAATGTTTGAATGGACTGGTGTAGGAATCTTTGGGTCAAGAACAAAAGTTTCTATACCGATGGGATTGTCCACAAGCATCCTCCAGGTGGAAGTGAAGGCCATCGGGAAATGCAAAAAAAAACCTCGAACTGTAATCAAAATATCGCCATCATGACAAACATCCAAGCTGTACTTAAAGGACTAGGCTCTTAGTCTTACGCCATCAGTTCCAAACTTATCTGGGAGTTGAATGAACATGGACATTTACACTGGACAGTGTTGTATAACACTGTCACGAAGAGGAAAAACTGAGGCAGGAAAAGTTACTGCTTGGAAGCTACAACCAAGTCCGTTACACATCCTGTTCCTAAGTAGGAATAAAGTTAGAATATGTAATAGCGGGCATCCTCACAAGGCACTGCAAGCTAAGAAGTCACCACAGTCTTCTCGGTTTAGCGAGTAAACACTGTACCACATGAAAACGTGATGCACTCGTGAATATGAGACACAGGCATCTGGGACTGGCACATCACCAGACGAGGGAGAACTACACGTCTGTGAAGAGCAGGGCAACTTTCCCCCACGCAAATGGGACCTTCACAGGAATCTGCAGTTTTTTTGCATTTCTGTTCCCGATTTTGCAGTTCTCAAAAAGTGATATCAAGTGACCTGCCAACTTCACTGTGAGTATCTAAGGAACGAAGAATGCAAGGAACTTGCACTAAGGCTCCAAGTTTGCTCCAAGAACTAGATTTAATCAGCCGAATCGGGAAAGTGAAGGCTGCATTCGAAATGCTGTCTACTGGGGACCCAACCATAAAATTATCAGGTGGATGTACATGGCAATAGTTAGGCCCATACTTACCTAGGGTAACTTAGTTTGGTGGAACGCGACTGAGAAAGCAACAAACCTGAAAACCTTGACAAAAGTTCAAAGATTCGCATGTGTAGGTATTACGGGGGCGTTGAAAATCACTCCCACAGCGGGACTGGAAGCGATACTCAACTTGAGACCCCTAGATCTATTCGTGCAAGAATCTGCAGCTGTATGCTCTGTGCCCTGCGGCTAAGTTAGACTAAATGCTGGAATCAAAGAACATCGGGCCATACTCAGATTCTGCAGAGATATGTGGGAAATAATGTTTGCACAGACTATGCAAGATGCAACACACCATTTAACTTCCACAGACCCTTCACTACCTCTTTTCCTAATAGATAGAAGTAGGAAAACAACCAACCTTTCAGTAATGAATCTACGATAACTGTCTTCACTGATGGTTCTAAGATCGACACTGGAGTTGGTGCAGGAATTTTCTCGGAAACTCTGGGACTAGCTAGCTCCTTCAGACTTCCGGACTTTTGCAGCGTCTTCCAAGCCGAGGTCTTGGCAGTGACAAAAGCAGCTACGCAAATATCAATGATGGCGATACCACGAGCTGATATCACCCTCTTTATTGATAGCCAAGCAGCAATACAAACAAATTCTGCCACCGAGATACGTTCGAAGCTTGTAACTTGCTGTCGTGAAGAGCTTAGGGTTCTTGGCATGCAGCATAAAATTAGACTCTGCTGGGTTCCTGGTAATAGTGATGCAAGGGAAACGAAAGAGCTGATGAGCTGGCAAGAACGTGTTCGTCGCTTGATTCAAGTCAAGCCAAACAACATTTCAAAGTAGATACCAACCTGTAACATCAAACAGGACACTGGTAACAAAATATCAGAAAAAAACAATGATAGATGGAATCTGCTTGATACATGCATCACAACTAGAAAGTTATGGCCAAATTTCAATAAAGGTGCCGTCACACCGTGCAAGTAAAGTACTTGCAGCAATTGTTTCAAAAATTTCGATTTTGAAATATTCGTGCAAGTACTTGCAGAGAGCAGTCACACCAGGCAAGTAAATTGCTTGCTGAAACGACTTTTTACTTGCTTGCAAAACAAACTTGCTGCAAGTACTTTTCAGGTCATCACACCGAGCAAGCAATTACTTGCTGAAATTAATTGCTGAAAGTACTTGCTGCAAGTAATTGCTGAAATTACTTGGTGAAATTAGTTTCTGAAAGTACTTGCACGTGTAAACAGGTGTGATTTTGCCATTTTCAGTTCAATTTGGTTTATTGTTTCTTCAGATATAGATCTAAATGGATAATCCAGGTTTTGAAGAAGAATTTCTTACGAGCAAATGGTTTTTCAACATGAAGATTTGTTGAAATCGAGGCAATTGATTCTTGTAGATTATTATTAGTAAAAATAACATGCGATTGATTGCAGCAAGTTATTTGATTGTAAATGAGTTGAACTTTCTGATAAAAAATTTACAAAAAGCTGTTATTAGCGGTACCTTCCTTATACGTTATACGGTCTACCCATTTCTATCCAAATCTGGCGAGTTGTTTTTACAATTGATAGAAAGAGCTTCATGCTTCCTTGCATTTTTCTTTAATTACCCAAATATTTTTAAAAGATCTGAAGTTCCATGCAAGTTGAACTATAAGAGCAATTACGTACGATCCAGTCGTTCATATTATTATTATCAAAAACCATGTATTCAAAAATATTACGAGACCCTGTTCTATGTTGGAGCATTTGAAACCAAAAAATTCGGCTGATCGATGATAATTCATTTGGGTATGACCCTCTTTTGAAAGTCGTGCTGAAAGTCCGTACTTTACAACACTGATGAGACTTCTGGGCAGAGAGAGACGATTTTTCCGAATTTTATCGAAAAACATACGTTCAAGTAAAAAACTTGCTTGCGCAAATCCTGCAAGTGGCAAGTACTTGCGGAAAGTGATTTCAAGTGTTTAACTTGCTTGCAAGCGCTTGCAGGAACTAGTCACACCGTGCAAGCATTGCTTGCGCAAGTACTTGCAAGCAAGTAAATCACTTGCAGCAATTAATTGCTTGCAAGGACTTTTTTGGGTCATCACACCAGGCAAGTTTTACTTGCCGCAAGTACTAGCTCGCAAGTAAATCACTTGTATCAATTACTTGCTGCAAGTTCTTTTTGGGTCGTCACACCAGGCAAGTTTTACTTGCTGCAAGTACTTGTGACAAGTAAAACTTGCCTGGTGTGACGGCACCAGAAAAAATCATGCAAATGAACAAGAAATATCTCCGTTCCCTTGTCAGCATTATCACCAGATAAAACCTACTGAGATACCACAAAAACAAAATGAGGCTCAGTACTGACGACCTTTGCAGAGGGTGCAGCGACGAAGGACCACATGAGTATACCTTACACTTCCCTTTCCACTGCCCAGCACTCTGTCATTTAAGAAAGAAGCACCGAGGAAATCATTTCTTTGACGATTTAGAGGAACTTTCCAGAACTTCGGCTAATAGCCTTCAGAACTTCATCAACGAGTCTAAATGGCTTGACTGCTAACAGAACACACAGGTTTTTATATTAAGTGGAATACAATTTCCTAGGCTATCACAACAGATCTATGTACATAGATTTAAGGTGCTAGTTTTCCTATGGAAATGGATAGTTAAAAAAATTTATAAAAAAGTAACACAGGAAGAGTTAACAAAAACTAACAATGAAAAATCGAAAAATCAAAGATTCTAAATTTTTTTTCTAAATAGCGCATATTTTTTTTGGAAACATAGATATACGCTCAAGAAATATTTATACAAAGTAAAGTAGAGTTTTAATATCTACCTTAATAATAAACGTTTAAAAATCCATATTATTTGAAAACTGACAGTGATATGTATAGCCATTCAAACTTCATCATAATATCTTATCATTTTTCGCAGTTTTCGCCCGAAAGCCTATTTTTTGGTACTTTAAGCATAGTTTACAGTTCCGATGCGAAACAAAAATCAAAATTTTCAAAACGATTTTCTACCTATTCTGTGCACCAAGTTGAATAATATTCAAGGCGAAAAACGTTTGCTTTGGCTTAAACCACCCATTGAGTCATTAATTTACCCTTAATTGACAAGCTATAGGCCTAAAAATGGAAAATAATTATTTTTGGATGCGAAAACCATTTGCATGCAAATAATGCCCTGAGGTGAATATATTTTTTTTTCGCAAGTATAAGCCGACCATCAAAAAAAAAAAAATATTTTATTCACCACACTTTTTTTCGCATGCAAATCAATTGCCGGTCCATTGTTTTGCATGACATTCCATGACAGCATAGTTTTTTTTTGCATGAAACTGTAAACCAATCATGCAAACAATTAATTTTACATTTCACCTCAATTATTTTTGACATGCGAGAATATTTGCATAATTTTTTTTTTTGCGCTTGGGAACTGTAAACTAGGCTTTATGATAAATTAAATACTCCTAGCACCTGTAGGTCTGAAAGCATTTAAAACCAGCCAAAAAACAAAATTGCTAGCTTACATATTTTTTTAATATTCTCAAAATCCTGATTTCAAACATTTTTACGAATGTGAAAGTTGCCATATTGGGCCATATGCCAAATGATGAGTTCAAGCTGTTTTCTAACTTTTTTGAGAACTTTCTTAGCTTCGTATGCAAAAAAAAATTACTGACCGAGTAATATCTCATGTGGTGAGTTCAATCTCACAGTGATGAGATCGATCTCATTTTGAAAGCTCTTATGAGATAGAACTCGGTTTGCTATGCAAAAAGGTGAGAAAAGAGTTGATTCCATGAGATCGATCTCACAAATTATTGAGCATGGGTTCTCTCTTACTCAGCTCATATAAATATATAAATAAATAAATTGGGTGGCGCAACAGCTCGTAGAGAACCAGGGCTTAGTGACTTACAACTCTCAACCATTCATGTGTGCGTGTTGTTGGCAGGAATGGAGTGGACCTACAGTTTTTTGCCGAGTCCGAACGGCTTAATGAGAAGCACTTTTTCCTGACAAGTATACTCTTGGAGGATTTTTCAGTTCTTCGTAACAGGCAGTACCTCGGATAAAACATTTCTGTTCCTAGGTGGCTCGGCTGGGAATCGAACCCACACCTTCGGCATGACAGTCCTACGCACTACACTCAGCTCATATACAACCGTCAAGATACCAGAATTTCAGCTTAATTTTGTTACAAATTAAGTTTATAAAAATTGGAGCGAAGAACTTTATTTCCAATTTTGTTTTGCATCTACCTACACTTGTCAAAAAAAAGCGAACAAGATATTTTTCAATTTTATTTAGTGATTTTTGAAGAGCTGTATTTTTGTGGTAGGTGGGCGTATTACGATGGAAGAAAATTCATTTTGCGGTTTCATGTTTCCTGTACGGAGGATTGTTGGCAAATATTTTTTTTAAAGTATGTAGATACCGTTATTGCTAACCGTATGAAATGATACGAAACAAAAATATTCTATATTTCTTGGATTTTTTTTCTCTATATTTGATCACTAATATTTCAATAAATAATGACAAACATACAAAACTCAAACTTTAATGAGTACCTGCCACGTACTTATTCTAAGAAAACCTTTTAAAATTGTAAAAAAAGTTCAAAACCCGTTCAATAAATAATTAACATCAAAACTTAAAGGAATATTTAAGGTATATTAGTATAAAAATCTGCAAGCCAACACCAGGTAATAATTTAATACATATTTGCAAAAAGGCAAACAAATAACCATCAGGAGACAATCACAAAAATTTTGTTTTTTTGTGATTTTCTGAACGGCAAAAGAAAATCCATAAAATCCTTAAAGATTCCTTTAGAATACATATTCCAGTTCTTAGAACCACCCTTAAATTTTGTATTTTGTCACTATTTGCTTAAATATTAGTGACCAAAGACTAAGGTATCTGTTCATACGAATTGCGTAGGTAGGTACTCCGCATTCAGTTCGTGGTGCGCGGTCCGCACCAGTCGGAATGCGGAGTGCCGATAATCGGCGTCTGAACTCGTCCTCCTCCAATATAGTCTCCGCGGTTGAACGCACTCATTTACCCAGTATTATAATACTGGTTATTTAGTGTGCAGTTCAAGCGCGGTGAAATCTGACAACGTTTTTCATTCTAAATCATTCTTTCACTTAGTCAAGTTCTCCAGTAATTGCTCATTAAAACTTAAAATTAAATAACTTAAAACCTCGTTGCTAAAACTTATACTTATTTCTAAAATTGTTAAAACTTATATTTAATATAAAAAAAAAGGTTAAGTAACCATAAAAAAAGTGTGAAGTTGCTGAACTTTTGGATACTGTGCCAAGCACGTATACGATTAGCTGTCGCCAAGTTGCCGCCGCTTAAACCTTTTGGACCACAAAGGTTATAATCTTTTGGCCAATACTTTGTGCCGAACAGTATCTCCTTCAGTTTTGGCAGATATCTCAAGCAAAACAAAATTGTACACCAACACAAAATAAAGATGAGTAAAGCTGAAGCTGAAAAAACATGTTACATGACTTATACTTATACATTCAACTGATTCAATTTAAATTCAAAAGAAATTCACACCTTTAAAAAATAAAAAATAGAAGTATTTGTCTTGCGCAAGAAAATTGTTTGCAAACAAAACTAAAAACTAGAAAAATAAAGCAGTAGGACGTTTTTTGTTTCATCTCAAAAACACTTGAAAATTTGTATTTAAATCTTGTTTTCTTAATTTTTTTGATTATCGCATTTAGCTGACCACTTTTTCAATTATTTTTTTCCGTTTGTATATACACCAAATCGGTTTTTATAAACATACATGTAGCATCTCATTTCATTGCTTTAAACCCTAGTACTCGCAAAGGTTTACGAACATAATCCGACTGAATTTTAAACACCAATTTTTCGTTTCCGCGTTCAGGGAAATTTACGTTTTTTCGTCTTCTACGCACTGCACAGAAATAACAGTCACAACTATTTAAGACGAAGAGCTTTGAGATTGATCTCATATTCATCGAGTCAGAGCTGTTCAGAGCGAACTCATATTTTTGCATATAAAATCGAGTCCGAGTTCGGCTCTGCTCGATCGATCTCACATGTGAGTTCAAGCTCGTTAACTCGGACTCAGAGATCTTGCTCATCTCTTAGCATACGACCCATTGTACCGAAGAAAGGGCTTTCGGGCCAAAATTGTGAAAAATTATAAGAAATCGTTAAGTTTGAATGGGCATATATTTCTGTCAATTTTGGACAAAAGTTACTTTTTCAACATGCCATATTAATGCCCTTAGTCTCTTCTTTATTGTGTCTATGCATAGCTTGACCTATCTTTGCTTAAAAAAAAGTTACGCACAATTTATTAAAATATTTAGAAATCTTTGATTTGTTGATTGTTTAAGATTGGTGTTTGTTTACTTTTCTTGCTTAAATTTTTTATAAAATTTTATAAGCTATCAATTTCAATAGAAAATCTAATTTAAAAAAAAAACGTTTTAAGTTTACAATTGTCAAATTTGGCTTAGTTTCCGAGTATGTAATACCAAACATATTGAAAAGTGGCCAGTGTGACCATTCTCTCAGAAACGCATGGGGGAATTTAGAAGCATTTTCGGTTTTAAGCATGCTTATGGGCCAAACAAATACATATGTTTAACAATAAAAACCTTAAAAACCCTTACACCCCTCATTTTCCGGTCAATTCAATAGGCTAATACAGAAGTCAAAGAAAACCGTCTTTTATTTTATAAATTATTTTGTCTTTGATTTCTTAAATTATTTTGCCCAAGAGCCCATCACAAATTGTGTCCCAACGTAACAACTCAAAAATAAAGTAATTTTTTGTTCATTGCCCCTTTCCATCCTCTACAATCCTTAAATCATCCACACCAAGCGCTCTGCGACAGCTTGGTCGTTACACACATCACAAATCTGAAGGCTCTTGGTTGAAGTATCGTTGTCCATATACTTTATATTGCCGAACCATTGTCGTGGTTGGTGGTGTTTTTTTTGTACATCTACATCTTGATAGTGTTCAATTTTCTCCTCAATTATTGCCTTCGCACACAGTACTAAATATCCGTCAATAAATTTGTCTTTCAAAAGAGCCCAGTATCAGTCCCTCTTTCCTGTTTATCGTCCCATACTCCAACTCAGTCATCTTCTTTATCGAGAATTTTACAAATATTAGCTCTATGAAAGTTATTCAAAGTCCTTCAACTCCTATATTCTTCGTTTTTTGCAATTAAATAAAACCATTAATATAACCGATACGATGTTATGATGGTTTTAATAAGCAGTTTTGAACAAAGTTTTTCAATTGAATCTAGCTATAAACCAAAGTCAAATAAAAACATATCCATAAATAATAACAATCGTGTTTCTAAACCACAATACAGCATCTCTTACATACATATTATATAAATTCCCTCGCCTCTAGCAGTAATAATGTTATACCAAAGTTGTGTATATGTTAAGTTAAAAGTTTAATTTTCAATTCAAACATTTTAAATTATTTCGAATAGTTTCGCAAAAACTTTTGAAAGATTTTTTTAGAAAACTTTTAAACTGTAAAGGCTCTTTCCTTTCATGTCTGCATTTAATAAATTCTTTATCAATTTCAATATACGCACTAGCGATATGAATTTTGTTATTTGGCAAATTTTCGCCACAGGATGCAAGCAATTCTGTGTCAATTTGTATCCTTTGCTATATTTAGTAGATACTTGTGTATAAATAATGTACACTCAATTTAGAAGCAGTAGGATACATATTTTGGAAACGCCACAGGTCCTATTCTACCATAAATAATTATGTTTAACTTATATAAAGAGACTTCACTATAACATTTAAAATTGCATTAAAGATATGGGCAATTGCTTTTGTAAGGACAGAAAGACCACATTTAGCAGAAGGAAAATAATAAAAAAAATATTTGGCTTGATTGGAAATTGAGGGAGTTAATGAAAGACGAAAACTGAAAGTGTTGAAGGGGTCAGTTATCTAATTTTCATTTTCAAACAAAAGTTCTCATTTAAATGTTAATTAGAATTGAACTATAGAAATCGGGAAATTTAATTAACTTTTGAAAGAGAAACCAGACTTTTAGATTGTGGATCTCGTTTCTTGGCTAAACTAACTACATATTTAGAAGATGGTATAACTTATTCTAAAGGCCTTGATGATATCTCGTTAAGAAACTTATTTTAGCTTCATATACAAATAAAATAGTTAAATACAAGAAGTTAGATTTTGCTTTCTTTTTTATTGAAGGTTGAAGCATACTTTGAGAAAGCTCTTTCGTTCAAACTGTAAGCTTAACAGCAACGGTGCAGCTTTGGATGCAAAATCTTGCTAAAATAACTTTTACACTTTCATTTAGATTTTGTTGATGAAAATTTGGGGAGTATAAGGCTAAAATATACCGGATCAATAACATGTTCTGATTTATAACAGCACTCTGGCGACGACGTGAAATCGGTCAAAAATTCTTAGAGTATTTTTGAAATGTTTCTTTTATTCAACATAAAAAAAGCAGTGGCGATTCCTCACATGGCTGCGCCAACCCTAAAATTTCGTCTTAAATACACGTTCTACAAACAATTTGTTTGTATTAAAACTTGAGAATAAAATATCCTTTTATGTTGATAAAAAAACAACACCCCAATCCGTTTAAATCATTATATAACAAGCAAAACCTTTTAGATCGAGCCATTCACTGCAACCCCTACGTCCTATATTAATCCCATACAAAGTAGGAATCTCTTTTAATATTATTTTTCTTTCAGTATTGGCCGTGTTGGCTACACAAATTTGCGCCAACAAATCTCATACAAACTACATATTAAGCCAAAATGACACGCTACATTGTGTGAAAAGAATCATTGAAAAGGGGTAAAAAAATTCATACTAAAGGGGTGATTAAGTCTGCCTTCAATTCGATTTGCAGCATTCTAAATTCAAAAGTTGATGAAAAATTTTACTATTTGAAAAACAATAAATACTTATTTTTTGCTTATTTCCCTTCTAAGATTATGTTATACAATGTTTTACCATCAAACCTACATGAGCGGTGCTAAAATTTTTTTAAATGATTTTTTACAAATAAAATGCATTTTAATTAAAAAACTGATCGACATAGCTTCATTAATATAATGATTACTCAAACAAATCTGCATGAATCTTTATAATTAAGGTTTTAAAATACTGTCAGTAAGATAATCGTTAGATTTATAAAAAAAAATTAAAAAAAATGTAAAAACAATTTGAAGTAATGTTTTTTTACACCTACTTAATGGCAATAATATCTAAAAATTTCATATAAATATTGAACATAGAAAAAAAATTTAATCAAGTATTCAAATTTAGTATAAAGACTAAATATATGTAGGTAATCACAAAGTTGTATATCCAACACCAGAGCAGGAATTAAATATTATTTGAATTTAATATATTCAAAACATGCTTGTTGTACATTGTTCCGGCCTCACTAAAACGTTAATAACTTTTTTAATTACGAACGGATTCTAATGAATCAGATTTTTTCGATTAACAATTAAAAATACTTTTATTTTAATGTATCATACATTATAGTAAACTACGGAAAAGCTAAGAAAAAGTGTACACAAAAAAAATACCATTAATTTTTGCATATGAAAATAATTGAAAGAATTCAGTATAAATGTAACTTATCAACATTGGTAATTTTTTTAATATTCCAAAATGAGGTGTCAAATAATGGATTATTATAATTTAAATTATTTTCAGCCAAACAAAGTTATAAAAAACTTCACAAGAAATATTAGGGGGAAACAAACCTATATAACTATATGCTTTTCGAGCACATTTACCTGAAAAATACATAACTTGAATATTAAGGAACTAAAATACACCTTATTTATGATTTAGTATTTGTCCTAAGAAATCAGAAATATGTATCTATATTATAAAGCTCAATTGGAAGTAAAATATCAAAAATGTGTTTTTAAAAAAGTCTCACATTAAAAACTATTAAATTAATCCCTCTTTTGCCAAACTATATGGCTAATATTTATCAACCAAGTCCACAAAATAGATTTAATTTTTCAAAATTCTATTTCACCAATCCTAATTGGATGTTGTAGGAACTGGGGGCCTCGAGCTGTATATTTTCTTACACATCAAGTGCTTACAATACCTCCACGTTGGTAGCCGCCGGATACTGGTCTTGGCTTTATGCCTTGACTTGCTAAACTTGTAAGTGCGAATGTTGATCAAGGAAAGAATTGCAACATTAAACCCATGGCCCTACAGATTGGAGGTTAGTGCGTTGGGCTAACGACCCGACCACAGTAAAAAAGCCAATTGTTTAGAGAGAGACGCGTGAAGCCTCGGATAACGACCCCCCTCAAATGGCAACCAGACCCGGAACGAAAATGGACTATTACCTACGAGTATGCACCTGGAATGTAAGGACACTCTATACACCAGATGCTAATCAAAAACTTGAATCTGTCCTCTCGCGGTACAAGGCAGATATTACCGCGATCAGGATCAGGTATAACGAAAAGAAATGATTGCGACATCTATTACAGCTGCCATCAAAGACTGCACATGTTAGGATGCGGATTCGTCGTGGGAAATCGACTCAGATCGAAAGTCATCGATTTTAAGCCGATTAGCGATCGCTTGGCTGTGATCCGCACCAAAGCAGCCTTCCAAAACATCAGCCTAATATGTGCACACGCCCCTACCGATGAAGCTGAGGAGTCTAACAAGGAGGAGTTTTACGACGTCTTGGACGGAGCCTACGATGTCAAAGTCGTGCTCGGAGGCTTCAATGCTAAAGTCGGAAGGGAAAACATCTTTGGCGGATTAGTTGGAAAGCACAGCCTCCACGAAACGACAACAGATAACGGCTTCCGACTAATCGATTTTGCTGCAGCTCGTAATACGGTGATAAGTAGCACTAGGTTCCCCAGGCGAAGGATACACACAGCAACCTGGCGATCTCCAGATGGTCGAACCGCCAACCAAATCGACCACGTGCTAATTGGCTAAATGGTACGCATCGAACATCTTGGACGTGCGAACTTTCCGAGGCGCAAACGTGGACTCTGACCACTTTCTTGTTGTGACAAAGTTCAGAGCCCCACTGTCCAACGAAAAGAAAACGAAGACCGCCCAAAGAAAGAAATTCAACATTGCATGCCTTATTGCCTTAGCACATCTGAGAAAGCAGGAGACTACAGTGAGCAATTGACCGGGAAACTCTCTGCCGTACACCCAGCCACAAGCGTCAACAACCAGTGGAACCAATATCGCGACATCATTAAGGAGACAGCCGAGACCACCATAGGCTATCAACCACCAGAAAAAAGAACCCGTATGACGATGAATGCGCGGTAATGAAGCAGGAGAAGGAAAATGCAGGAATGCAAATGCTGCAACGGAAAACAAGAGCAGCAAGAGAGGAGTACCGTGAAAAGAGAAGAAAAGATACAAAAACCCTGCGCAGAAAGAAAAGAGCATCCACAGCCTCTCAGCTCAAGTATCTTGAAGAGTCTAGCACCGCCACCAACACCCGCCGCTGGTTCTACAAAACAGCCAAGCAACTGGCATCTGGTTATAGGACTGGCACGCAAGCTCTTCGAAACAGCGAAGGGAACCTAGTCACCGAAGCACAGGGAATTGTAGACGTGTTGAAGCAGCATTTCCAGCAGCTACTTAATATGCATTATGTAGAGGAGGCAACAGAGGAACAAAGAAGCATAAGACCAGTCAATGAAGATCAAGTCCCAGCGCCCGGTACTGAAGAGGCTAAGAAAGCCATCCACAAGCTTAAGAACAACAAATCCGCCGGCTCGGATGGCCTATCTGCGGAACTCTTTAAGTATGGAGGAGGTGTCCTGATAGGGTGCATGCACCAGCTCATCAACCAAGTGTGGGAGGAGGAAAGTATGCCCGACGACTGGTCAAATAGCTCCATATGCCCAATCTACAAAAAAGGCGATCCTATGTCCTGCAAGAACTACAGAGGCATATACCCCTGCTTAATGTTGCGTACAAGATCCTATCCAACGTACTATGTGAGCGTCTAAAACCTGTCTGCAACACTATGATCGGCACGTACCAGTGTGGCTTCAGGCCAGGCAGATCAACGATAGACCAAATCTTCACATTAAGGCAAATTCTGGAAAAGACCAACGAATTTCAAGTCGAGACCCACCACCTATTCATCGACTTTAAGGCCGCATATGATGGCATAAGTCGCCAAGAGCTTCTATTGGCGATGTCGGAACTCGGGATCCCGAAAAAACTTATCCAGCTATGCCGCATGACGTTACAAAATACGCGGTGCAACGTGCAAATGGGTAACAGCTCATCCGAGTTATTCAAGACGTGTACAGGGTTTAGACAAGGAGATGCGCTATCATGTGATTTCTTCAACTTAGTCCTGGAGCAGATAGTGCGCAAGAGTGGTGTTAACATGAAAGGCACTATCTTCAACAGGTCTTCTCAACTGCTTGGCTATGCGGACGACATCGACATTATCGGCCGCTCCAAGAGAACTGTACTTGAAGCATTCACAGCTATTGATGAACAGGCGAAACGCGTTGGTCTTGAAGTGAATGAGGACAAAACAAAGTATATGCTATCAACAAACAAAGCCTCATCTGTCCATCTACTGTTGGTAGCAGTAATTTCGAGGTAGTTAAGGAGTTCACCTACCTCGGAACAAACATCAATTTCACGAACGACACCTTAGTGGAAATCCGAGTAGAATTACCCTAGCAAACCGCTGCTACTTCGGTTTGGCCAAACAAATGCGTTCAAAACTCCGTTCCCGAAAGACAAGGTGCACTCTATACAAAACGCTAATTTTACCAGTTCTACTCTACGGCGCCGAGTGCTGGACGATAAGTAAAAAAGGGGAATTGATACTGGGCACTTTCGAGAGAAAAATTCTTCGGCGGATATTTGGTCCTATATGCGAAGAGGGCGATTGGAGGAGAAGATTCAATCGTGAACTGTACGAGCTGTACCAAGATCTGGATGTAGTCCAAAGAGCCAAAACACGTCGACTACACTGGCTCGGCCACATCGAGCGAATAAACAACAACGCTCCAGCCAAGAAAATCTTCGAATCCCAGCCCCCAGGTTCGAGACGACCAGGAAGACCGAACCTCCGCTATAGGGACCAGGCGGTCACAGACGCAAGAGCGCTAGGTCTCGACGACTGGAAGGAGCGTCAAGGGACCGCAACCGATGGAAAACCGCAATATCTCAGGCAGAGACCCTTCGTGGATCGGGAGCCGGATAATTAAGTAAGTAATAAAAATTTTGATATATGAAACATTGCTGTACGTTGCTCAAAAACTTGAGTATTGATTTTCAATTTATTAATTAATTATAAGAAAATTCACATTTTGATAGTTTCCAAGGTAGCCGTAGAAACCAAATAAAATCAAAAATTGTCGATCCAACTGCACTAAATTTGCGAGAAATACTGCTTTGATTTTTTAGAGCGTTACAGTTTATAGGTTACATTTTCATAAAAATTGAATAGAGGCTTCGAAAGGCCTAAAGGCATGTTTTTTACTATTTTTACAATAATTTCATCCTTATTTTTCAAAGTGTTTAAATATATGTAATAATTTGGACTAATGTGTCAATAGAGAAAGAAATGTTGTCGAAGATAAGAAAAAGTGAAAATTTTTAGGAACCGGTTCTCGAAATTTTTTTGAAAATAGAGCGACGACTGGATTTTATGTAGGTATAGATAAATGAGTTGAATTAAAACTCATTATAGAGGAAAAAATTAAAAATGTTTGCTTTTATTACATTCAGCTTTGATTTGATCAAAGGATTATTCGTAGCCAACCCAGAACTCAAGACCAGAAATCGCCACTGAAAGAAAGAACTTAGAAAAGGGAGGATCTTAACGGGACACAAAAGGGTTTTTGCAAAAAACCAAAAAGATTTGGTGTATTTATAGTACGCTTTTCATCATCCCAAACTTTCAAATAAATATGTTTATATGTACCTTACATTTTGAAAATATTTATCCTTTTTTGAAACAATAAATATACATATTTTTTTTATAATTTCTCCGTTAGACACCAGGGGGCCAATTCCGGTTCTGTGAAAAAGTGTTTCGAATAAATCGTTTTCACATTCGCTGCCAAGAATTGCTTTCACTTTTTCGATTCATTTGGCACAAATTACCGATTCTGGTTTTGTGAATGAAAACTATATTATCGATGCTCGAACCACCTTACCATTCTCTTGAAAACAGCATGATTCTCTCCATTTTTTTGTGTTTTTTAAGAGAACAGAGAAATGAATGAGACAGGAACACTTTTTTCTTTATGGATTTGACAGAGAAAGAGATATGATTGAAATTCTACGTTTGTACGTATTCACGCTTTCATTTTGGATATTCACTTCCAAATGACGGCGTGAAAGCAAATTATTCATATGAAAGTTTTTGATGTTTGGTTTCACATTTCACAAAACGGGAATCGGAATCAGTGCGAAAGCGTGAAAAGTTTTTTCGATTCACTTTTTCACAGAACCAGAATTGGCCCCCAGCAAAACATACCTTAAACTGTTTATATGTACATACGTTATGTTTGACCAAAAGTAAAAAGTAACAAAATAACAGCCATTATAGTGTATTAAAAAAATCACATAATAACAATCAAAATAGAAAGAAAAACAAAAGAGCAAATAGTCAATTTTGATGTCCATGAAAGTAGAAATACGATTTGACAAAAACAGACGTAAGATCGCAAGAAGTCGCAGCCAAGTTTTCTTGTGAAATAAATCTTGAAGGTTTGTTTTATCAAACAATGTAAAATAAAAACAAAATAGAATCTAATTGGACAAACGATTGACGAATGTCTAGAACACTCAACGATAATTTATCTTATTTGTTTTGCTTAACCAAAGAAAAAAAATTGTTTTGTTCTGATAAAAGTGGGTCACTGTGGCGTATTTGGGACATTTTTGTATGACATTCATTCTTACATGCGATATAAATATGGGAAGGGTACAAAATCCCGAATGCAAAAATCCCGAAAAGCAAAAAATGAGAATCCCGAATGCCATAATCCCAAATACCCAAAATCCCGAATGCCAAAATACCGAATGGACAAAATCCCGAATGAACAAAATCCCGAATGCCAGAATCCTTGGCTTTCAGGATTTCGTACCCAACCCTATTAATATAGGTACTGATAGGGAAGGCAGAAAAAGTGGGTCTCACAGTTCTGTCTGTCTGTCCGTTGAGCTACAGCCTGAAAGCTCTAAGTTATTTATCAGACTGTTTATACAATTAAAAAGTACGATTTAAATGCTTTTTATACTTTTTCTATAATTTCTGGAATATTTTTTAAAGTTCTTAAGTCCCACACAACCTGAACATAAGAGCAAGTACGTGCGATCCAGTCGTGCATTTTATTTTGTTATTTAATGTTATTAAATGTAAAATGTGTATATATATTTTTTGTTTGAATTGTGTAAATGGCTATTCACTACAATCTACATTCGATATCATGACCCAATTTGCTACTTCTTCTACATGGCTTGGGAAAGTGTAGTAAAAATGTCAGTACCGTGGCATGTCCGTTCCTTGTTTTTTCCGACAAAATCTACTTTTTTCTAATGAAATACTTCATTGAATAGAAACGTTGTCCTTAGAAAAATTTGAGTGCAATACTTGCTTGACAAAATAATGCAAAAATTAAGTCAAAACACTTATTGCTGAATGAAATAATCATGAATGAATGTCGTCCGAGGTTTTAGTTTTATTTTTAAAAAGATTTCCCGCTCAACCGCCATTTTGTTTTATCTTTAACACGTATGGATTGTGGTTTTCTAAAAGATAAGCTAGTTATGTATAGTTAACAACAGTCATTTCAATTTTTGTACGTTGTTGTACTTTAAGAGTGATATGTTTTCATGGGATGAAAGTATGTCACAAATTTATTTGTCAGTACCGTGGTAGTATTTTTAAAACATGTTATCTATAATATGTTTTTGGCTGGTTATTAGAATTTTGTATTCCTTTTAACGGCATAAGTTAAAATTGTCCTGGAAATTATTTCTTCACTAGCATAGGGAAGTTAAGTCACATAAACTGTCTAAATGTCAGTACCGTGGATTTATTAATTAAATATAATTAAATAATTTCTTGCAATAATATTTTTTTCTACCAATTTTCTTTGTAAGAGCGGTAGCAATACCTCAAAAGAGCAAAACAAAAATCATTCCGTGCAATAAAAACTAAGTAATAACCCAGCACAAGGAAAAGGGTTGCCATTCAGAAAAACAGACTTCAAAAACGAAAAAGAGATAGCGTAAGGGATACAATTGTTGACACCCCGAAATTTTGACCCAATTATTGGCACCCATTATTCAATATAGCCCAGGAAAAATGTAGTTTCGCTTTAGTTTATCTTTATTTGTGCCTAAGGAATACGCATGCGAAAGTCTACAAACGAAACTGGCTTGCGTTAAAAGTTATTCAAGGTTAAATGTCGAAAATACCGGTTTTCCACGTATAACTTTGAAACGGTACATGGTATTAAAAAGTAATGCATGCAAAACTTGTAGATAATATGATTATCTACAGGAAATGTTAAAACACTTTTTTTTCTCTGATAGATGGTTAAGAAGATATCGGCGTTTCAAAAAACGTAAATTGACGAAAATATCCCTTTTTTGCGTATAACTCAGAAATGGTGAATGTTATTGAAAACATTTATAGACAAAGTTTGTATACTATGTTACCTTCTATTCAAAAAAAATAATAAATTTTTTCTAAGAGTAATAATTTTTAAGATATAATTATTTGAAAAATTTCGTCAAAAACCTGAAATTCCAGACTTTTGCTTTTAAATCTTAAATAACGAAATTTTCATAAAATAATTTATGTTCAGCTTATAGACTATAATGTAATCTACAAAAAATATGAACACACTTTTTTCCACACGAGTGACCAGTAACAAGATATTGCTACTTCAAAAAGGTTGAGTATTGAAAATAAGGATTTTTCGCTTACCACTCTTAAACGGTATATGTTAGAAATTTTATTTTTACACAGTTTGTAGGTTATTTACCCTTCTACAAGAAAATAAAAAAATTTTTTTTTGTTTGCGGTTATTTAAAAGATATAATATTTTATATAAAATGCACAAAAGTCAAAAATAACGGTATTTTGCGGTTTTCTCTTAAATGGTGAAGTTTTTGAAAAATAATTTATACTTTTTGTATAAACAATAATATTCTCTATAAGAACTTTTATGAAGACTTTTTCGATATAAGGCTCCAATAAAAAGATATTGAGACTTCAAAAAGTATCAATTTTCGAAAATGCTGGTTTTTCCGGCCCAAAATGATTCGCCCAGTGACATAAAATAATAAGTGGGTTTTTTAGAGAGACATAGTACAAACATTTTTTCATACTGAGGGGGGGGGGTCTATCTCCCCCCAATTAACCGGGAGGAGCAATTTTCTGAAAATAGTACTAAAATTTAAAAAAAAAAATTAAACAAATGGCAACACTTAAAATAAAGTACTTAATTTTTTTTTAGATTTTCAAGTTTGTTCTTTAATAATTTTTTCAAAATAAGTTATTCCTGCCAATAGCTTTCGAAAAAAATACCTTCAAACCCAACATTAAAAAAAAAACTGAAAAAAATTATATAGGTACTGTTCTTTTTTCAAAATATGAAATCAGGAATTATGTTAGTTTCTATTATACACTTTTCCTGTAATTTTTAAATGAACACTGAAAACCAGATGGTTTTATGCCATCTAGTTTTCGAGAAAATTGTAAACTAAGAAAACTATTTTTTTATTATATGTTTTTTTGGTAGTATATCTAGGAAAAATGCGTTACCACTTCGGGAAAATTCCAAGTTAAAATTTTTAAGCGCAATTATCTTTAAATTACCATAAAGAATACTCGTGCAAAAGTCTACATACGAATCTGGCTTGCGCTAAAAGTTATTCAAGGTCAAACGCCAGCAGAATCTTCTTTTAGAGCATAACCTTTTTTTTTTGGATAGTATCAAGGAAAAGGAAGATTCTGCTGGCGTTTGACCTTGAATAACTTATAGCGCAAGCCAGATTCGTGTATAGACTTTTGCACGAGTATTCATTATGGCAATTTAAAGATAATTGCGTTTAAAAAATTTAACTTGGAATTTTCCTCAAGTGGAAATGAATTTTTTCCTTGATACTATCCAAAAAAAAAGGTTATGCTCTAAAATAAGATTACTTGTGTATTATATCTTTTAAATAACCGCAAACAAAAAAATTTTTTTTTATTTTCTTGTAGAAGGGTAAATAACCTATAAACTGTGTAAAAATAAAATTTCTAACATATACCGTTTAAGAGTGGTAAGCGAAAAATCCTTATTTTCAATACTCAACCTTTTTGAAGTAGCAATATCTTGTTACTGGTCACTCGTGTGGAAAAAAGTGTGTTCATATTTTTTGTAGATTACATTATAGTCTATAAGCTGAACATAAATTATTTTATGAAAATTTCGTTATTTAAGATTTAAAAGCAAAAGTCTGGAATTTCAGGTTTTTGACGAAATTTTTCAAATAATTATATCTTAAAAATTATTACTCTTAGAAAAAATTTATTATTTTTTTTGAATAGAGGGTAACATAGTATACAAACTTTGTCTATAAATGTTTTCAATAACATTCACCATTTCTGAGTTATACGCAAAAAAGGGATATTTTCGTCAATTTACGTTTTTTGAAACGCCGATATCTTCTTAACCATCTGTCAGAGAAAAAAAAGTGTTTTAAAATTTCTTGTAGATAATCATATTATCTACAAGTTTTGCATGCATTACTTTTTAATACCATGTACCGTTTCAAAGTTATACGTGGAAAACCGGTATTTTCGACATTTAACCTTGAATAACTTTTAACGCAAGCCAGTTTCGTTTGTAAACTTTCGCATGCGTATTCCTTAGGCACAAATAAAGATAATTGCATTCAAAAATCTTCACTTGGAATTTTTCCGCAGATTGGCAATTTATTTGTACATTTTTCCTGGGCTAAATAGTGATTTTCTCAATAACCCGTTAGCCGATTAAGGTAATTTATTTTTATTTTGAACTTGTAAATATTTCTCACATTTTCGTATCTTTGGTTTAAAGAAATTTTGTTCCCATTATTTCTTTCAAATAAAAGTATAAACACGTGCGACTAAAACAAGAAATTGCGTAAATTTCGGATGTTTTTGTTAAGGACCCATAATTTTGAAAGATGTTTTTCACTGTTTATGGCTCAATTTTCTGATGAAAACTTATTTAATTTATTATAATAATGCTTTATATAAAGCATTTTCGATTTAATTTTTATAAAAAGTTTATTGTTTTATTAACTAAATGGGTGCCAATAATTGGTTCCTAAAAAAACAAAGGTTCAATTGTTGGCAAGGGGTGCCAATAATTACA
Organism: Dasysyrphus tricinctus; assembly: GCA_963921185.1. Classification (NCBI taxonomy): domain Eukaryota; kingdom Metazoa; phylum Arthropoda; class Insecta; order Diptera; family Syrphidae; genus Dasysyrphus; species Dasysyrphus tricinctus. Next base: position 129,098,950 of record OY992532.1, read on the forward strand.
TCCTATGGAGATTCTATTGCTGGCACTGCCAATAAATGTACTTTTAACACTGCCAACAATTGTAGCATTCATCGGTTATTAATTTTGTGTTGACAAAATCTCGAAATAAACGTTAGAAATCAAAATATTTAATTTTTTCCACTTAAAAGGGTGCCAATAATTGTACTTTTTTTGGGTGCCAGTAATTATATCGTGGTGCCAATAATTGTAGTTTTTCGTAAACTTTTTTTAAATTGTCGTTAAAAGTTAATTTTAAATTAATAAACTTATAATAACGTTGATTAACCAACGCAAATTTTATTAAATAATACTTTGATATACAAAGAATTCTCATCACTCTTCAGATAGAAAAGTTGTGGTTGATTGAAGTCAAAATTTCCTTAGGGGTGCCAACAATTGTATCCGTTACGCTAATTTTTAAGCAAAAAGATGGAAGTAGAAATGTCAAGAGGTCAACCCGTATTAGAAAATTAAGAATCTCAACAAAAATATGGTCAAAAAGAGGGAGAACAAATTAAAAACAAAAAAAGAGTGTCATTATCGTCTATACTAGTTTTAGTACATTTCACTATATTTTTTGTTCTTTAAAAGTTGTAGCAAAATGCTTTTACTGATATGATACTCTAACTAAATGAAGTCACAAACACAAAACAAAAATTGTTTCCAAGAAGTTTTAATTTTTGAAAATTTTCTAAAAAAAAATCGCAGTTGACAGAGAGTCACCCATCTACTGTTTTGGAGATAATCGAAAATAAGAAAAATGTTTTTTTGGGAGGTAGGTACTATTAATAATCATTTTTTCTATTCAAAGGTAGCCTTTACCAAAATAAATTTATTGAATTTTTTTTAGGAAAAGTTTTGGAGCCGTTTTTGAGAAAAATGAGATTTTTTAAAATTGCAAAAAAAAATTGTATGGCAGGTATGTACTGTTATTTTTGCTTCTAAGAAAAAATGAAAAAAATTTGTTAGCAGAATCACCTAATACCAGTATGTACCAAGTTTTGAAATAAACAGTCCAACCGCTTAGGCGGTAGCCGAATAGACAGACAGAATTGTTGGACACACTTTTTTCGTCTTCCCTATCATTGTAATGACAAGTTTGATCAAAATCTCGAGTTCAATTTGTTTTGCGAATGTATAACTTGCCATATAGGACCTATGTTTATATCGCAAGTAAAAAAATTTTAAATTAACACTGACAAAATAAAGTAGAGGTCATTAATAATTCTTTTCATTTTTCTCAGTTTTTTCCCGAGAACCATTTTCTTGGTACTACATGGCAAATTTCACATTCGTAAAAATAAAAACATTTATAAATCATTGATCCAACGATTTTTTAGGTTGGTTTTTTTCCTTTTAATTTTTTTTATAAAATTGTCTTAACTATTCATTTCGATAGAAAATGGGGTCTCTTTGTCGTACTTCGCGTTTGATTTGGAAATACATAAATGCCCCTTATCCAGATTTTGCTTAGTTCGTTTGACAAATGGAACATTTATTCCGAGTTTCATTAACATACCTTTATTTTAAAAGGGTTTTCGGTAATATTTTACTCTTGTACCTGAAAAAAAGTCATCATTACATAAAAAGAACTATAACTTTTTTTTGGCTGATTGTATCATTTTGAATTTGGTTTCACTAGATTCAGCGTTAAAAACTACCTTTAAGGCATGTATCATATGGTTTGGTTGAACCAAAACAAATATTTTAGTTTGATAGACCTCAAAGTTCTGCCCGTCTAAATAAATAAATAAATTGGGTGGCGCAACAGCTCGAGGAGAACCAGGGCCTAGTGACTTACAACTCACAACCATTCCTGTGTGCGTGTTTGTTGGGCAGGAATGGAGGGGACCTACAGTTTTTTGCCGAGTCCGAACGGCTAAATGAGAAGCACTTTTTCATGACAAGTATACTCTTGGAGGATTTGTCAGTTCCTCGCAAGAGGCAGTACCTCGAATAAAACATTTCTGTTTTTAGGTGGCACGGCTGGGAATCGAACCCACACCTTCGGCATGACAGTCCTACGCACTAACCATCAAGCCACGAGGTACTACAGTTCTCCCCGTCTGCACCTCTTCAAATACATCTACACAAAAAGCCAATGCGGGGATTTTGGGGGACTTTGGATATGTTATAGAGGGTGCAATGCTGCGTCGATTACAATTTTAATATTTCATGAATTAATTTTTTCAAGGTTCCCCATACGATTTGTGCTATTTTTCCTGGTCTAATTGTACAAAGGCTTTTGTGAAGTCTATAAAGCAAACAAAAATATATATAAGAATGGTATTCTTAGCACTTTTCGATGAGTTGGTTCATGTTAGCTGGAGCCTGGCTACGGTTAAATATGTTATTCGAAGTGTTAAATACGAGTATTTTAAAATAATACAAACATTAAAAACAAACCACTGCTAAAAACCATTTGCAAAGAAATACACCTTTAACTTCTGTAGACGACCACAATTTGTCAGGGAAAATTTAATTTCAATGTTTCTTTCTGTCGGATAAAGAAAAAGTGTTTTCGCGACAAAAGGGGGCGGGTGGTTATAACTTCTTCTTTTTGCATGGGAGATGAGCCCACTTACATTCCAAACTTAAAAAAAAATACTTTTGGCATTTTTGATTGGACGTTCGGAGCACTCCTTTTGCACTCTATTTTCACTTTTACTACTCAAAGGCATCTAATTGGCTGTACAGAGTAATTTTTCCTGAGTCTTTTTCTGTTTCCGATCTTAAAAAGGAGTAGAGTTGAGCTCAGGCACATGTTAGTAAATAAGCAGTATTTCGTCAGATTACCATGTCAAAAATTATAAATGCTCAAAGAAGCCATTTCGTAATTGGGTGTATTAATTTAACAACAGAATGTTTTCAAATTTGATTGAAATCAAAAAGGAGTTGAACAATTAGAAAATCCAATCGAAATCAACATAGCTTTTTATTGAATGACGACAATATTTTGAATCAAATATAATGATATTAACGGATTTTCACTTCGAGTTTAAAAGACAACCATTTCCATTGCGTCTCGCATTCATAATAACCATTATATCAAAAGGCTCAAAACCAATCACTACAAATTGCAGTATAAATTTTAGAAAAACCTATAAATCAAATTTAAAGCACAGCGTAAGCACCGAATATTGTGAATACATATTGTTGTTGGCATATAAAATGTTCCATTGAGTATGAATATGAAAATAAAGAATCCAAAGAGTGTATAGAATGGGTGATATGTTTTTTGAAAGGCACGAAACAGGAGGAGATTAGAAGGTTTAGATATGAATATGAAAAAATTGTTGTTGTTAGGCACAACTTACAATCAAAGAATATGTCACATGATTGTGACAATACCAATAAGATACAAACACTCCACATGTTATGATGGTCCTTTTTATGTTAGGATGAAGGTATTTTCAGTTCAGCAGATAAAATACTGCAAACAGCACTTAAAAATAATAGCCCAGTGGTATATCTTAATGTAGAATTGTTCCATAAAATATGTAGCTTTGTGTGAAGTGTGAAAGATTGTTTTTTTTCAGGGGGAGATAAAAGTATGTAAGGTATCATTAGATATAAAAATGGTTTATTGACGAAACTTGACAAAATTGATTCATGCATGTCATTGGAACATCATAAGGAAAAAGAACCAAGTCTTTTAAGTGTTATTTTATCTGTCTTAAAGCTCATATACCTTTTCTGTCAGATTACATAATCCTCAATATTTGAAGAAAAAGTTTTTAGGTTTAATAAATCGTCGGCTTAGAGTGAAAAGCGGCTAACTCCACATTTTTTTTATCATTGCTAAGAAATACAAAAATATATCGAATTTTTTCAATTTCACTCAACGAGTGTTGAAAAATACCTAATGGTATTTTGGTTTTATTCAAATAATGCGAACACTTTTTATCAAAGAATTTTTTTTGAAGGAAATGCAGAATAGTAGTTAGCTTCTTTTCACTCTTAGTCGACGAAATGATTTTTTGAAGTGCGAGCATAAATTTCGAAGCACGCAATTCATAAACATTTCATTCAGTGTCAATCAATATTATTTTTACTATACTAAAGAATGTCGTTCGTTACTCGTATACGATTTCGTTGCTTGTTCAATATCATGGCATAAAATAAATACCATATTGGATGATGGGAAACGTAAATAGAATGCAACACACAAATTTTTCCTCCCAGCTATACTAAAGATACAAAATAAGGCAACGTTACTTTTTTGTTGAGAATTAACTGAAAATGTATAGTGTTAGAAATTTTTATTGGTAGAAGGTAGAAGAGAAGAGATTTATGGGATTTCTTGTATGATTGAAATAAGTATTAATTTCACACCTTTTAATTATGTTGTTTCGTTTTCAGCAAGGAAAGGATTTTGTTGAACATAAAATAAAATGCACGACTGGATCGCACGTATTTGCTCTTATGTTCAAGTTGTGTGGGACTTAAGAACTTTAAAAAATATTCAAGTATTTATAGAAAAAGTATAAAAAGCATTTAAATCGTTCTTTTAATTGTATAAACAGTCTGATAAATAACTTAGAGCTCAAAAAAAAGTATGCCATTTGATTACTTGAAAAAATATGAATATATGCAACAAAAAAAATTTAAATCGTTGGAGCCGTTCTCTTAAAAACTAATTTCTTATATATAAAATTTTTAACATTTTTCAAAAAAAAAGTTGGTACGCCAATTTTGAGTATACCTTAATATACATTTAAAACTGAAATTTCAGAACAATTCATCAACCCGTTTTTGAAATATTGAATTTTCAAAAAAAAAATTGAATCTTTTTTTAAAAATCCAAATGTTATTTTTTCAAAAATTTTGGTACGAAGTATTATTTATAGTCTAACAAAGCTTTTGTGCAAAAAAAATTTATTAAAATCGGATGAGCGGTTAATGAGAAAACCAAAAATCAAAAAACCGTTATATGGCAGGTACTGTTAATAAATATTTTTGATGATTTTTACTTGCGATTATAGGTACTATAAGGCAAGTTTTGGATTCGTGCAAAAAAAAAAATTTGAGATACAATCAAACATGATATTACGATGATAGTGAACACCAAAAAAGTGGGTGGCACAATTCTGTCTGTCTGTCTGTCTGTCTGTCTGTTCGTCTACAGCCTAAACGGCTCAATCGATTTTCTTCAAACTTGGTACATAGTGGTTTTTGGTGATTCTGCCGACACGTTTTTTTCATTTTTTTTAGAACCAAAAATAACGGTACCTGCCATACATTTTTTGGCAAATTTACATAATCGTATTTTTCTCAAAAACGGCTCGACAACTTTTCTTAAAAAAAATTCAATACATTTATTTTATTGGAGGCTTTCTTTGGGTGGAAAACCATTTTTCAAAAATGTTTATTAATGGTACCTCCCAAGGAACCATTTTTTTAATTTTTGATTTTCTTCAAAACGGTACAACCGCTTTCAATTTTTTTTTATACAGAAGCTTCCAAGAAATGTTAATAGTTTTGTGTACCAACATTTTTGAAAAATATTTTTTGAATTTTTAAAAAATATTTCAAAATTTTTTTTGGAAAATCAAATATTTCGAAAACGGCATCATAGAATTTTTTGAAACTCGATATTTAAGACTTTTTTAGTACTTTCTAAAATATTTGTAGAAAAAATTTTACATTTATGAAAAAATAACGGTACCTTCCATACAAAAGTGAAAAAACCGCAAAGGAAAATATTTTGTTGCTTGAAAACGACTCCTACGATTTTGAATAAACTTTTTTCATATACTAAAATTAGTACGATCTACCATCAAAAATTATAAAATCTTACACATAGCAACTATTAGTAGTACCTGTCATAGAACATATTTTTTTATTTTGAGTTTTCTCGTTATCAGCGTAACAGATTTAAATGAATTTTTTTATATACAAATTTCAAATAAAATCAAATAATTTTGCAAATCAAAATTTTCAAAAAAAAAAGTTTTTGGATTTTTAAAAAAAGTTTCAATTTTTTTTTGAAAATTTGATATCTCAAAAACGGGTTGATAATTTTTTTTCAAATTTTGTTTTTATATACACATAAATATATAATTTAAATCTGCATACCAAAATTTGTTCTTAAAAATGTTTTAAGAATTTTATATATAAAAAATTAATTTAAAGAAAAACCGCTCTAACGATTTTAAATTTTTTTTTCCCATACAATCATATAACATCTTGAATTAAGATAGCATACTTTTTTTTCACCTCAAACTGTCAAAAGAGTTGTTTTAGCTAATTTAAGTGTCGTATTTCATGCTTCTCTACATTTTTCTCTCATAATTTCCATGTTTGTATATACAATTTTCTTAAACTTGCAGTGTCTTGAACATAAGAGCAAGTACGTGCGACCCAGTCGTGCATTTTATTTTTCTTACTTGAAGGTAAATCATATCTACAATAATACACTGATTTTTTTTAAATTAAAATCGTTGGAGCCGTTTTTGAGATAAATAAGCTTTTCCTTAACGGATGTATGGCAAGTACCGTTATTTTTTGAGCTAAACAAAATTTTCAATTTTTCCTCTGGAGAGTTACAAAAAAACTTTAAGTTCGAAATTTGAAGAAAATCGCTTCAGTGGCTTAGGCTGTAGGTTCAGGTACGGACAGACGGACAGACATACAGAATTGTGCCACCCACTTTTTTCGTGTTCTCTATCATCGTAATGTCATGTTTGATTGTTTTCTCGAATTTTTTTTTGCACGAATCCAAAACTTGCCCTATAGAACCTAGATATATAGCAAGTAAAAAGGTATAAAAAGGACTTATTATTAAATAAATAAAATAAAGCTTTACGTTCAATTAAACTTTCATTAAATTACCAAAATTTTTTTAAAGTTATCTGGTAACAGCCTTATACTATTGTCTCTTAAAAGTGCCTTGAAGGTGTTTTAAACATCTCTACTTAATCAGCAGTGAGTAAAACCATTTGAAACTCTATTCACCATTCACTACAACGTTTTCGGAAAGTTTGTAACTGACATCATCATTTTCAATATTGCATTTATTTACTCAATAATTTTAAGTCTGAACACCTTCAACACCTCACTAGCAAAACAGGGCCGTAGCTACGGTAGGGCATTGTGGGGCAATGCCTTACCTTAAAATGCCAATGCCCTTCCTTAAAAATACCATCAACTATGGGTACAATTTCCTTATTTGCTTTAATTTACAACAAAAAACAAGTTTGAAGGAAATGGCTCATATATGTATATTGATTACATGTCAAACAAAAATCACAAGTTTTAAATTTAATCTAATACTACGATGATGGAATAAACAAAAAATTTTGTCAAGGCGTCCGCCCACTGTGTCGAGAGGTGATCTTAAATCTATAAAACCTGTAGCAGTCAACCGATTCAGATGAAATTATCAAGATAAAGAATATCATAAGACAAAATTTCCGTCCACATACACGCCCACTTTTTAAAATAGGTCTTCTAATCATTACAGGTTAATATGATTGACGAGTGTGTTTTTAGAAAAGTTGTAATAATTTTTCTATACAAAACTTTTTCCAAGCAAAATTTTGGGGGCGTTTTTGAAAACAAATTAGTTTTTTGAGAGTCATTTTTATGAAATAAAACGAATTGCTCTAATAACAGGTTTAGAATAAAGCTAAAAAGTTTTATGCAAAATATTTGCCCGCGCCCACTTTTGAGGGCGTTTTTTAACAAAAGTAATCGTTTAGTTTCCTATAAAAAATTCGAAAAAGATACCTAGAAAAAAATGTGTAGGAAATGCCTTTTTGGAAAATAAAGTCATTCAAAGTTTCTACCACGCCCACTTTTTAGATGTGTATTGGAGAGAAGCAGTACCGACTAAAAATAACAAAATTAAAAACTCTATTTCTTAAGCGATAGTGAAGGGTGTTTAGGAAGTCATAAATTGAATATTTTATAGCCCCACTTAACATTTTTCTTATAAAGGAAAAATGAAAATGGTACTAATTTAAAGATCCAGCTATTTTGTTATGTGTCCACCATCTGTATCCAATACAAACAAAATAGCAGCTAATTTTGTTTGTATTGGATACAGATGGTGGACACATAACAAAATAGTAAAAAAAATCAGATAATTAAAGATAATAATTGTTAAAATATGCTCGTTTTTACCTTCAAAGACACTGAAATTACATTTATATGGAATTTTTTATGAAAAAACTGATTAAGAAAAAAAAATGATTGTAATGCTTAAACTATTACTTGATCAAACTGCAATGTCAAAAATCAAAATATTTAACAGTCGATACAATTTTTGTCCGCCCCTGAACTACAGTGCACCGGTCTTTACGTCTATATGTCTGTACATCTGTGAACCTAGCGTCCACTATATGTACATTGAGCCAGTGCTAGACGCTAGATCCTAATAGAGTTTATCAATTTGCTTGAAATTGGGTACAGAGCATTCTTATATCGTTTCCAAGAGGAGACATTAAAATCTTTGTTGTAGCTCATCTCGAACGAGAAGCTTTTTTAATTGCTTGAACAATTTTCTTCTAATTTTGCAACACTGAAAATACTATTTCGTTATAAGACTATGTACATATAGTTACAATTCTTAAAAAAAAATAAGCTTGGTGGTGAGAGAAAAAATTTTCGTCACAGAAAAAATGTCCGTTGTGTAAACGAAATTTGTCATTCATCGTCATCATCAGCTTACAGTTTGCCAAATGAAAATCGTAATGAGACAGTTTTATGCAAAAGAAATCACAAATGTCAAACTAAAATTTTTTCCCCAAAAGAATTTCAGTGACAGTCAATGAAAAAATTAGCTTTGTTGGTACTTTTTTAAACTAACTCGTTCACAATATTAATTAGATATCTATTGTTATAGACCGAGAGCCAACGACATAAAAAGTCAAGTCATTTGCGTAACATTGTTGAACCAAAAACCGTTTGTCTGCCTACCTAAAAACATGTCGAACAGGTGTAAAATTTGACGTAAAATATTAACATCGATTTATTTCAGTGCCTATTCGTCGAAGGGAAAAAGTATGCATACAACAAATATTAAGCTAGCAATTTTGAACAATTGTTGTAATAGGTGAAACTCTCTATAGTTAGTCCTTAATAAGATAGAGAGCAATGAAGTTTTAAAAAACTACTCATGTTTATGTGTTTACCTGAGTGGTTTTTAGAAAATTCATTGCTCTCTATCTTCTTAGGGACTAACTATAGAGAGTTTGAGCTATGACAACAATTGTTGAAAATTGCAAGCTAAATATTTGTTGTCTGCACACTTTTTCCCTTCGACCAATAGGTATTGAAATAAATTGATGCAAGCAATTTACGTCATACTTATACGTGTTCGACACGTGTTCAGATCGGCAGACAACGGTTATTGGTTCAACCCCTCAAAGGCTATTATTGATATGACTTACAATGTTACGCAAATGACTTAACTTTTTATGTCGTTGGCTCTTAGACTATTATAAATGCTTTATCTCAACCATCTTCAATGCCTAGCCACCTTTAAGCCTTGAACCACATGAGCAATTTCGTGCGATAAGTACAAGCCCTACCTGTTTCCATCACTGCCCTACCTGAAATTTGACTCTAGCTACGGCCCTGTAGCAAAAATCCTTTCTCTTTTACCAAATTATTTTTGATTTCTTGCGCAATTAATATTATTTCGATGAAAATATAAGCTTTGTTTTAAAGATCTGAAAACACTAATCTTTTTCTTTAAATATCAGCTTAAATTTTTTCAATATCACTCTTACTTTCCGAGAAATTCTTAGCTAGATATAAGTCTGCACTTGATATTTCTTAATGTAAAATAAATCGTGTATGGTAAATTATGTCAAACGCATACATTTCAATAAAGGATTGGTTAGAGATGAAAGAAGATAATGGAAGGATATAAACTGATATTTGAAAGAGAAGATTAGTACAATCAAATAGTTTCGAATTTTTTTTTGAAAAATAATTATTTCTAGATGTTACTGCAAAAAAATTATTTTTGGTAACTTTCCAACGGCAATTTCTTGAAAACCCGAGCTGATAGCCACAAAAGGATGACGTATTTGAATTCTGCATCCAAAAGTATACTAATAAACAATTCTCACTGCCTTTACTAAAAAGTTTACCGGTAATTGCGAGGCTTTTTAATTTTGTCAAAATAATTTTTCCACCAAACGTTTTTGAAATACAATTCTTATTTTCAAAACTATAGTTATGAATCTAACTTTTGTATGTTTTTTTGGAAGCTCATTTTGATGCATTTATATAATATAATTTTTTCAGATTTTTTTAATAAATAAATATAATCAATAAAAAAAATATATAAAGAAAATTGCGATTTTTTTTGTCAAAATACTTTTTCGATTATTGTATTTCATCGAATATCAAAAAATAAATCACACATTTTTAAGAAACCATATTCTTTAGGAGACTCAAAAGGACAATCTACATTTGTGTTACTTTTGGCACTTGTAACTACTGGCAGTAGTCAGAACTAGTGCTTCAAAGTATCCGGATATTTTGGATACAGATACAGAGATATTGGGTGGATTAAAGCTGAATTTTGAAGATTAAGATTTGTACTTTCAGAAATTTGTACAATTAAAAAAAAGTACAAATCAATTCGCATAGTTAAAAAAACCCAAAAATGGCGAAAAAGGTTTTTTTTGCACTTTCTAACGGTAATATCTCGAAAACCAGAGCTGATAGCGAAAAATGGATGACAGATTTGAGTTCAGCATGAAAAATTATCCTTATATCAACTCTTACTTAGTCGTGTCGAAAACCTTGTAAGCCTGTGTTATAGAGTCAGATCTCAAATGTCCCTTTTAACTATCTGGATATCCGGATATCCGACACTATACCAAAACTATCCGGATTGTGTCGGATCTCAATTGTCTCATTCATAAGTATCCGGATAGTTTCAAAATTTGGATACTGTTTGAAGCTCTAGTCAGAACCTTAAAGAGAAAAAAGAGTGCCAAAAATAGCTCTACACCTCCTTTCAAGTTGAATCGCATCACTTTTTCGGTTGCAGAAGATAGTCGATTTGATATGCACTATGGTGTCAATGTAGGTTTATACCTATATACAAGTCACTTCCGGTGGTCTGATTTTGGTGAAATATTCTTTTCATGCAGAAAACACTTGGAACAGCTAAAACCCATCAAAAAACTTTTGTTGGAGTTCGTGCCACTAATTTCAATTTGAGTCTTATATTGACTCGTCTAAAACGGATTGATTAATTTTCTCCAAACTTGGTATATTCTGGGCTTTGTTGATCTCCCTCAAATTTTGTTTGTATTTTTTCTTAAAGAAAAACAACTTTAGTGGCTACTTTTAGGTGGGAAACCATTTTTCAAAAAAATGTATAAACCAGTCACATCGAACTGAGCTCAAAAATAAGAATGCCATCTGATTGCTTAAGGAAATATGGTTTTCTTAAAAAATAATAGGTATATATAAAATTTGTGTACCATTTTAGAAAAATAAATGTTGTTATGCCAGTATTTACTTTTAATCAATACACATTTATAAACCTCGTCTTAAAACAACTATCAACCCATTTTTTAAATATCAAACTTTTTTCGCGGTTGTTATTGTACATTGTGTTATAGAAAAACTTTTCGGACTTATCACGTATAGGTAAATAATATTTTTAATTAATTAATTCGTCTATCAACCCATTTTTGAAAAACAAATTGATTTTGTTTATAAAAATCCAAAATTTCTCTTTCATCATTATAAAGAAGCTTTTGTGCAAAATTATTGATTATTATGATCGGTGGAGCAAAAATCGAAAATCAAAGAGAAAAACCGTTGTATGACAGGTACCGTTAATAATAGTTTTTAATAATTTTGTGTACCCAAGAGTACATCATGCCCCCCCAAAATTCACTTCCTTTTTTATATAAATCGTTTTTAATATAAATAAGTTTTTTTTTAACAGTTGTCTGGTAAGTTCCATTACATATTTTTGAAACTAAGAAAATCAATATCCCATCTAGGGGACTACAAAAAACTTAGGTGCCAGGTATAGCTATCATTGAAACTCATCAATGAACATTTTAATGATTAATTTTAAGACGTTTAGGAAATAAAATCGTTTATTATTTTGATGGAAAAATAAAGCTTAAGACTTCATTAATATTTCTAGCTAAAAAAAACATTCAACTTTCCACATTAAGGTGCCAGTTATAGCGATCATTGATACTCATCATTGAAAACTTTAATGATTGATTTTGAGGCCTTTAGAAAGCATAATCATCTATTATTTTGATGGATGATTAATGCTCAAGACTTAATTAATATTTCTAGTAAGGTAAGGTAGTTCAATCATTGAAATAAGAAAAGTATTTTTATGTGGAAAGTTGGGCCTATTTGAACAATTTTTTTGGCTAGAAATATTAATTAAGTCTTAAGCTTTAGTTTTCCATCAAAATAATAAATGACTTTACTTCCTATACGTGTCAAAATCAGTTATTAAAATTTTCAATGATGAGATTCAATGATAGCTATAACTGGCGCCTTAAACTCAGCATTTGAAGAAAGTCACTTCAGTGACTTAGGCTGTAGCTCGAGGAACAGACAGACAGAATTTTTCCACTCACTTTGTTCATGTTTGAAATAAATCGAAAATTGTAGGTCCCTACCAACTAACAACAATATGTACCTACACAGGAATAGTTGAGAATGTTAGTGACAAGGCCTTTGTTCTCGACAAGCTGTCACATTAAAAAAAAATAATTTTTATCATTATAATCCGTTCATTCGTAAAATCTACTTTGATTTAATTGACTATTTGAAATAGAAAAATAAACTATTAAATTTAAAGAGAGGTATTTATTTTACCTGAATTTGAATTCTAATCTACCGTAACAACACATTTATAAAACAATAAAAACAAAAATGAAACTGAGCATACTTTCACATATTTGCACACTGTAAAAATATAATAATCCAACACTATCTATAGGCGTTGCGTTGGCGTTGGCAGATTTCCAATGGCTCTCATATTGATGTAATCAGCTAGGCCGTTTGGGACTTTTTATGGAACAAACTGACAGACAGATATAGGTAAACGACACCCATTGGTTTTTATTAGGTAACTTGAGCTTCATACCAAAAGTGAAAGAAATAACAAAAACAAAACAAAAGTGACAAAAGTATCTTAAAATGTCAAATGTTAGCCCAAAATATCTCAATTATCTGTTCGAATAAATACATAAAGGTCAGGGCTTTTTTAATTATAAATGATCTGTCAGACGTTCAAACTTCACAAATAAAGATTATAGAACAAACCAAACTACAGAAAGACTTTGTTTGCGACAAAAAAAACATCAAGATACCATAAAAGAAAAGCAAAATATACCTAAACAGATTTCCACATGTAAACATAAAGCAAAGTTCTTAAAAATATACTTAATTTCATTTCTTAGAAAACATTTCTTCATGCTCTCAAGGATTGCTTGCATCACTATTATTTATTACCTCCCTCTAGCTTAAAGCATTTCCTTGCAAAGTGACAGTCGCATTTTATACAAAATAAATGGCAAAATGAAGATGAAATATCAAGAAAAAGATCCTTGGTAAAAGATATAAAAAGGCAAAAAGTGAAGGATGCAAAACCTTTTTTCTTGGAAGAAATGTACATTCTTTGTGTACTTACTCACTTTGTTGAGAAATATATTATTTACAAAAGTGTACACCTACCTAATTGAGTTTTTTTTTTGTATCTATTTATTTTATGTGGAGTGCATTCAAAATAAAATCATGTAACTACGTACCCGTATGAAGGCCAACATACTACGAACTACGAGATAGGAGTTTAATGAAATGTCACTTCAACTATAACTACACGAAGGGCCGTTTGGATCGCCTACATGCTCGTATGACTCTTTTTTGGTCTTGATTTGTTCCAGATTTTTTCACTTTCAAGAAACCATTTTGATTTTTCAATCATCAATTAAACTATCAGAGGGATAACAACTAGGTATAACAGGAACTAATCTTTGCTTTATCTGAAGAGTAGGTTCTATCTGAAAACTTAACTGATTATTGAAAAATCGCCTCATAGTTAACAGTTTTTGAAAAATTAATTTTCAAACTCAAATTTTTGAAAAAATAAACAATGTTTGTATTCAAAATTCAATGTTTTTTAATTTTTTGTCGAAAATATAATTATGCTTAAATGTCTTGTATTTTTTGAGAAAATTTAATATAACGAAAATCACTTTTTTCTCAGCTCTTCCGAGATTCGACTTTTAGGTTAATTAATGTATGAATGATTAACCTTTCTTTCTTTTTTTAGTGTCCAGAGTACTTTGAGCCTACATAACGTAGTAAAGTGACAAATTATCTGATTAATCCTATTCTACCCTTTTTTTTCATTGATAACATCTTAAAATTGACCTTTCATTTTTTCGATTAATATCAAAACAAAAATATATATTTGAAGCATACCATCAACCCTTCATGCACTTAGCGACAGGTACGGCAGATAATATGGGTAGTGTGGGTAGCTCTACCCACTCGAGATTTTACAATATTTTCTTAAAAGTTTACCCTTACATGCACACTGTATATGGTCTTACATACTACATGGAATTTGTAATGTGTGAAAAAAGAGTGAAGACTTCTCTAACGCTGTGGCTCCATTGGCAATTTTTGAGGCAATTGCAATTGGAATAGGAATGGCAATTTATTGCTTGGGTGGGCATTTTCATTGCCAGGCAATTTCAATTATAAAATGTACAGAAACATTTGACTGCAAAAAATGCAGTCGAATGCTGTTCAAATCCCCTGTTTTTAATAAAATTTTATTTTAATTCACTATATTTTGTCATGTGCGTTCTCATATTCTACGATTTAATTGAAAAAATCAATAAAGACGCCATTCACAATTACGAGAAACCCCATTTTTCCTCAATTTATTGCCTTGACGATGGAAATCAATAATTGCCTCTCCTCTTCTAGGCAATATTGCCATTGCCATTAACAAAGCGTCTCCATTTGCATTATTAAAGGCAATAGCAATAAGTGAGGCAATTTATTGCCTCAAATATTGCCAATGGAGCCGCTCTGGGTAAAAAATCTGCTACAATTATCAATTTTACTCGAACGAAAAGTCGGTAGATCTTAAATTTTCGTTTATGATTTCGTTGTCATTTTTGTATGATGTACCTATATATTTTATTTTTTATTTTATATAAAAAAATGCAATTGACAGAACTTTGGGTTAAAATGGGCAATCTTGGGAAGTACACGAACAGTGGTATTATAGCAAATTTTCAATTTGATGTCAAGGCCCACAAGAGAAAAGCCCTAAATTTTGGGCATATTTTACCCAAGTGGTGTTCAAGATATTCAGTTTTTCGGAAACTTAGGGATTTTCGATTTGAAAATGAGATCTATGTAGATGCATATTTTCCACGATCATTCCGTGGATACGGACGCGGGGTCTTTTAAAATATTGTTTTATTGCATCTAAAAATCCGATTAACATTATTCCGATATTTCGATAAAATCTACTTGAACCAACTATTAAATAAATTAGTTTTGCAAAAATTAAAGAGCCGTAGAGTATTTTCATTTAAAAACTAAAATATTTTTTTAAAATATGTGAATTAAAAAAAAAAAATTAGGTCGAGTAACTTTCAAAAATAGAACAAAACTCATGAGTATATTTGACTTCAGCAAACATGTGACTTCAGCAAACTAAATTATCGAACACAATGCTTATGCATGCCCATGCAGTAAGACTTGTGTTTGCCTTTTGAACAGAAGACTTTTGCAGTATGCGTTTGAGAACATTCTGCTGAATACATTTTTGACACTGATGACGTTCTCGAAAACAGCCTTTTACTGGCAAGGTTAAGTTTGGTTGTCCCAGCTAAGTAAGAGGCTGGAAATTTCACTCGAACTCGAACGTCATGTGTCTGAATAGGAACATACCACTGTGTCATTATGTTTTCCGAGCATAATTGTGGAGTTACGCAGATCCAGAGGGAACTCAAATACGCTATAAAGACATCATGCTGTAGCTATACAAACTAAAAATCTTCATTTCACAAAGTTCAAAGTACCCGCTAATCGAGGCACTGTGGCAGTTATGAAAGAGTTAATTGCTTTCTTCAAATTTCAAACTCACATAGCTTTGGGTGTGCCCAGGCGTGTAGAGCGAGCGGTAAGAAGTGTACTGAAATTTTCTGTAGACCTTATCAAGATTTTGGAAACTTACGAAAATTGCCTCCCCCCCCTGAACTAAATACTGGACCCGCACCTTGGTCGTATAAACTTTTTAAGGCTGTTGCAACGACTACTTTTGAAAAATTAGGGATTTTATGCATTGGACGAAAATGAAGAAAAAAGTGCTTTAATCCACTTTCATAGTAAAAGTTTCTCCGACCATGTATATCGTGTAGAGGACGTAGAGCTAATCTTTTCCAATTGTTGAAAGACCAGAGTCCAGATGTGCTTATGGCCAGCGAAACTAAGCTGAACCAGAAACATAAGTTGACTAACAACAATTACAATATCGTAAGAAGAGATCGTCCCAACTCCATTCAAGGGGGGGGTGTCGCAATCTTCATACGAAAAGGCATTAATCATAAAGTTATATATAATAGTGATCTGCGCAGATTTCGGCTGTTGGAGGCGTGCATCGTATGCATTCCTCTCCAACAGGGGAAGCGAATGTATGTGATCGCGGCTTATGCACCGGAATCACCTCAGCCAACTGATTTTATGACAGAGCTTGAAAAACTTTTCGAATGTCTACGCCTGAGCTTGGAAGAAAATTACTTTCTCATGGCCGGTGATTTGAATGCCAAACATCTAGATTTAGGAAATCAAATACAGAATCCAAGAGGTATTCATCTTTTTAATTGGATGAGTCGATATAACGCTGAATATGGTGTCGACCTGCTGGCTACGGATCGGCCATCGTTTCCAAGAAGCGGTGCCTATCTGGATCTATTGCTAAAAGACGCAAGACTGACAATTACTGACACCGTGGGTCAAAGACCAAGAAACTGTTTACGAACGATCGAGTACGACAGTGACCACTGCGGACTCGCCGCCGTAATACAGCTTCCGAACGAGCTCGTGGAGTTGGATGAGTATGTGCCTGTGCATACTTACAATTACAGTAAGGTGCGATGGCCACGCTTTACCAACGCCCTATCGAGTGAAATCAGTTCGAACAATATATCCCCACCAAATGACAGGAACTTGACAAATAACGAAATAGACCAATACCTTGAACAATTGGACGAGACAATCAAACGAACAATGGACAGAACGATACCGAAATACAAACAACGGGACGCAACCGACACATACCGGAATGCGACCATTGACGCATTACACAGACAAAAGAGTAGACTGCTGACAAGACTCAAACTCTTGTACCGACGGTTTACTGACCCACACAATCTGGAGATTGGGACACTGAAGTCGTCGATCAAGAACATCAACCAACTAATAAAGGAAAATTATCGGCTGTCGATTAATTTTTATTGGGATAACAAAATTCGGGCTGTTAATTCTAGCGACCCGAGTATGTTTCCAAAAATTAACAAAATATTTAGAAGGAATGATCAGAACGACCTTCCGTGTCTTAAGCTCCAGAGAACGACAGAAAACAGAGACGTACTTCTGATAGCAGGAATTGACCCAGAGGACGCCGTCTTGGACGATGACCTCTTTATTGTCGAAGATCCGCAGGAGAAAGTGGAGGCTGTGGGGGCTGCTTTCCAGCAAGTGTACAAGGTGAATGCATGCATTCGCCCGAACCATGACCTGGAAGACAGAGCCTTGCTCCACCACTTCTACCTTCGGAATGACATCACGCAATGGCGATCAGAGAACCTCGGTTTCACCGGGTTCAATGAAGATCATTTGGCAAACGCCATAATCGCCGAACGAAATGGGACCAGTTCCCTGTTAATTACGAAGGTGGAGCTTCAGCTCATCTTCGATTCATTGAAGAAGAAGAAGTCAGCAGGAGTCGATGGCATATCCAACGTTGTACTTCGACATTTACCGCAAGAAGCAGTAGACATTTATACCACACTGTTTAACAACGCTCTGAATAATGCATATTATCCAGTGCGGTGGAAGACGGCTGTGGTGCATCCTCTCCCGAAAAAGGGAAAGGACAGCTCCAATCCGGCGAATCTCCGGTCGATAAGTCTTCTTCCGAGTATCAGCAAGGTATTCGAAAAAGTTATTAATAGAGCTCTGTCTAAGTGGGCAGAGGACAATAATATCATACCGGATAATCAGTTCGGTTTTAAGGCGGGACATGACACCATTCATGCCGCGTCTAAACTCGTTTCTGATGTCCAATGGAACAAATCTAAAAAGCAGTGTACGGGTGCCTGTCTGGTTGATTTGGAGAAGGCCTTCGACACCGTATGGCTAGAGGGTCTTTATCTAAAGCTGACCAGACTTGGCATTAGTAAACCACTATTATATATGCTTTATGATATGCTCAATGGTAGAAAGTTTGTTGTCAAGAGTGGCAATGTAACTTCTGCCACAACCTTTAATATCAAAAATGGTCTTCAGCAGGGAGCGGTCAACTCGCCGATTCTATTCAGCATTTACACCAGCGATCTGATAAGTAGTCTAACTCAGGCAATTGCGTATGCCGACGATCTAATTGCGTACAGAACAGCTCCAAAAGTCGAGGTCATCAGAATTCTTTTGCAGCGTGACTTCGAAAATATTCAGCGATATTGCGATGACTGGAAGTTGAAAACCAACTTTCAGAAATCAGAAACTATCTTGTTTAGGACTCCGTTGCGTGGAGCCACAAGGGATACGAGAAAGAACTGGCGTAAGCTGGTGATCGTAGGGCCAAATGGACAGCCACTGGCGAGTAAAAGTGTAGTAAAGTACCTTGGCATCTGGATGGATCAGTATTTGTATTTCGACAGACATATAAATGCTGCTCTGTCCAGGGCTAGGGGAGCTTTTGCCCTGACGAAACGGTTGTTTTATAGCAGCCGGCTTGACAGCAGGGTGAAGGTGATTTGCTACATGGCCCTCATACGGCCGATGATTGCCTATGGGTGCCCGGTTTGGTTCAATGTTGCCCCATCTCAAATGGAAAAGATTCGGGTGTTTGAGAGGCAGTGTCTTAGACGCTGCCTTGGATTACACAGAACACCAGAGTCGGAGTACAAACATTATTATTCCAACCTGGTTCTATACAACGGCGCCAACATAAACAGGATAGATAATTTCTTGCTGAAGCTTATTCGGGGTCACATTGCGAGAGCAATGTCCTCGACCAACAGCTTAATTTTTGGGCTTATTACCCTAAAAACGATTACTACGAGAGTGTGCATCTAAGCGGCAGTCGAGGGCTGATCCAGGATAGAGCGGCGGTTCCGCTAATCTACCACGTCGGCCGTAGAACTGTGGATCGGCGGCTCCTTTACAGTCGAGACGTCCTCGCACAACACGGAGCGGAGCACCTTCGGTTCAGTAGGACTGTGTCCGATCGGGACCGAAGAGATAGGGTAAAGCAGGAGAACCAGTTCTGGTGGTTGAAACCTGAACACGAAGTTAATTCGGATATCTAAAAGTTAACTATGCATTTTCTATGCCATGGCCGACTTACATAGGTTAAGGTATTTAGTTTTAAGCAGGGACAGTCAGGGTGGCACCAAAAAAAAAGAAAAAAAAAAATTATAAAACGATAAAAAAAAAAATTAAAAACCAAAAAAAAAAAAAAAAAAAAAAAAATTGAAAAACCCGAAATGCTTGCTGTGGCTGTTCTAGTTTGTAAGTAGTTTATAAGTAGCTTGGAAGTAGTGTTAAGTAGTTTTATAGTAGTTTTAATTAGTTTTAATTAGTTTTAAATTAGTTTTATTTAGTTTGTAAGTTTTATATAAAACAAAAAAATTAAGACATAGATACCGAGTTTTTTCATAAATTCTTCTCGGTGAAAAATAAAACCGAAATGATTCCTAGTTTTAAGATAGTTCTTAGGCCGAAAGGCGTTAGCATTAAGTTATTAGTTTAACTTAGAGCGCCCGAATGGGGCCAGTAAGTTAGTTGTAAGATATTGATAAGTAGGCTAGTTTTAATGAATTTTTGTCTAGCTTTAAGATAGTTGTAAGATGATTGAAAAATAGAAGAAGAAGAAGTTGCTTATATCTTAAATCCCACAATTTGCTCTCTTGTTATCCCTTTTGAGCACAAACTGACTGGATTTTTCGAATTAGAAAGTTAAAGACGAAGGCTAACGATTTCTCGAAAATGAATGGAGGCATTTGAAAGATTCAAAAGAATTCGGAAGTAAAATGTTCATGCTTCAGAATGGCCACAAACATTTTTTCGAAAAAAATACTTCGAGATAAAAATATAACCGCATACAAAATGCAGCGCATCAAATGCCATCAGGAAAGTATATCTTGGTTCATTTTATGGACAAAAATTCAAATTTTGTCACACAAAGTAATTTCTTAGTGCTTTCGAGTGGATTTTCGAAAACAGTAAAAATACGTCAATTTTCGCTTGAGTCCAAATGGGTTGTTGCAGAAAAAAACGTAAATAGAGATTTATTGGAAATTATGTAGATACTTTCAATGGTACTTTGAATTTTTCGAATAATGGGTAGTTTTCGAACCGTGTGAAAAATTTTCCAAAAAATTCATTTTTGCATCATTTTTTGCATTTGTTTTCATGCTGCGTCACGAAATTTTGTTGGCAAACCTCAGATTCGGATTCAGCACCCTCGAAAACATAAAACAGGGAAAAAATCAAAGCAACCCCACAATTTGCGTGGTAAAAACACAATATGCGAGATTTACAAAACGTGAGTACTGATTTGAATCAGGAGCAGTTAAAAATCTTCGGAAAAGATGGTAGGTTAGTCCAGAAATTTTATAAGGCTGTGTGTGTGTTTTGAAAATCATATTTCTTCAATATTTTAACAAAAGATCTAAAAGGCTTATAATATGGTCTGCTTAGCTCATAATTTCTTTTTCCAAAACAATCTTCTATTTAATATTTTCAATACATATATTTTTGTTCCTTCTATAATAATCATTTTTTATGTCTCCATAAAATGCATATTCATTTAAAGGAAACTCTTTTGCGTGGTGTCTTTTTCTAAAAGTAGTTAAACAATTTTCTGGTTCTTATATTAAGTGGAAATTGCATTTTCTGAGCAAAAAAAAAAAAAAAAAATAAAAAATACCAAGACTTAAGGAACAGAGTTGGTTTTATTTGATCAAATTATATCCTTCTTAGCTCTCTTCCGTTGCACAATTTTTTCTTCCGTCCGTCTAATTTACATAAACAGTCTGTTCAGTGACACACTATATATAACAATGCAATTAAAATCGTGATTGCACTCCATGACTTTAGAAAGAAAAAAAAAATCATGAAAAAATATTACGACATTCTGTGTGATAATAATTCTATTATATCTACAGCGAAGGGGAGTTTATAAGGAAAAGAAAAAAGAATTTATTTATATAAAAAGGAGAATTAAAGTAACTAACGGCAACAATTGGTCTTTAAATTAAGGATTTCCAATTTGGGTAGAGATAGAGAACTTTGTTTTCCTGCATCATTAATTCATTTGTTTAGCTTTTTAGTGTGTTTTGAAATTGAATAGCAAATAGGAGGTTTTCCTTTGGGACAAAATTAATTGAATTTTGCATCCAATTTCTCCATGGAAAGCAGCTAGGGTATCAACCCTAAAGGGATTTGTTTGCAGAGACGATTCTTAAATTAAGATATTTTAGTAAATTTTAATTAAGGTTTGACAGAATTTTAGGCTCACATGATTAATGTAGTGTTGGCATTGATTGATAGACAAATGAGATATCTCAGAGTTGATTAATTCAAAGTCTGTAACTTTTAAAATTGTAAATTGATACAGATACAACAAAAATGTAAATGATACACGGTATCAGGTTACATGTAGTGGTTGCGAGCTGTCAGTTTTGAGTTGATAATAATGTATTTGAAAAACAAAAATATTAAACTAAGATTCAGATTTAAAAGGAGATATTTGCGTATATTTATAATAAGGTACCTTGCTAACTTTGCCTTTTTTGTGTGTTTTTGTATAAAAATATCGATTTTATTCTTTATACAAATACGTTTCATGTCCTTCTGATTCAAAAAATATATACAGTGGACTTGCGTTAACTTGAACACAAACGAAACCACGTCTCTTCTAGTGATTGGATTGTTTAAAATAGCTATACTGGATCAAACCAACAAGTTATTCTTTTTTTGCATTCTCTTGAACAAACGTGTAACTTTTTTTTCTCAATTATTAAGGGTATTCATGCAACGTCGTAAGTTTACAAATTGTGTAAAATGATAAGTTTACGCAAAAGTTTGCATGAACGACCTTTTTATTAATTTGGTTAAATGCTGTGTAATTGAATCAGCTGTTCGTTAAATGTCAAATATTTGGGCGCGTTCGGCTTGGGTCAAGGAGTTGGTCTTACAGATAATGCATTATGGTCTGTTTATTTGCATGTGTGTGTACAAATATATATTTGTTTTAATAGATACGTGTAGTTAGTACTCCTGTTAATTCAATTATATTTGTTTTGTATTGAAATAAATACATCAATGCCATTCATTTTGCTGGAATCTCAATACCATTTCAACTCAACCAAATGTCAGTTTCACTCCCGTGAGATGAGTATGATTTTCATGTTTTCATGATTTTCATCAACCGACCACTTCAGTAAACTATCAACAATTATTATAGTTCTACCTTAATATAAATGACAATAGTCGCGTTGTAAGGTAGAAATATATTAGTCGCAAGCTCACGGCAGTGGTCGGATGTAAATCAGCGAACACATACAAATCATATGTCACGCCCATAATGTACTTTTCTTCATTTTCGTTAACTTTTGCTTTCGGAAGTGAATAGAGCGCCCCCGAGTACACTTCGCGGAAGTGAAACTGAAATTTGTTGAGGTAGGAACGAAAAAAAGAGAAACAGTGAATTATGGCTTTGTTCTGATTTTGACAGTTCAGAAAGATACTTTGCATTGGCTATCTAATGAAATCAGTTTCTAACAGCTTCCGACTATTTAGAATCTCCCGAACCAGTGCGAATCATTCGTTGACCACAACAAAAACATTAATAACAACACGTTGTTGTAAATGAAAACAACACGTTCTTCGTCGTCAATGAAAGATTCGCATTGGTTTGGGTGAAAATTTATAGTTGTACCTTAATAATTTACGAAAAGTAGCTTTCCTAAAGGCTTTCCCAAACCAACACGAAATTAAAGTGAATGATCTCAATACTAAAAAACAACAAAAAACTGTCTTTGTGAATGCTTCGCTATAATTTGGGCAGAGCCTTTAATCGTAGAGAAAATGTAGACCTTCTAACTATTTTTTTTTTTTGTGTAAACTACGTTTTAATTCACAACTTTTATCACCAACTAATTGCAATGCAATAATTACAGAACACATTCAGTGCTTTTTTAGTTCTCCGAGATATCATTTATATCATGTCTCTAAACATGCCTAATTCTAAAAGTCACAAACACGCCTAATTCAATCTCTAAAAGTCACAATGGGCGCGTTCAATGTTTGAATAGATAGCCTATCTAGGATAGCTTTGTATCCATGTATGTGTTTGAACGCAAGTCAGCTGTTGTTGACATTTCTCATAGGATAGCTTTGTATCCTAAAATTTTTAGGATAGCTTGGGATCTCTTTTCTGCAAACAGCTGTTTCGTCATCAGCTGTGTTTTAACAAGGGATTACAACAACACAAACCTATCCAGATCGCTTTAGTTCGGTGTTTGAACGTGGCCAATGACGTTTGGATAAGTTTAACCAAATATTTGGTTAATTTTCCGCAGCTAAATCCTTGGATAAAATTAACCAAATTGTGTAAACTATTTTCCATACAAAATTTGACAGTTCATTAACCAAAAGATAAAATTAACCAAATCGTAAACTTATCTAGTGTTTTACGCAGTTGCATGAATACCCCTATTATTCCCGCCTGTTGCTTGTGTAAAAATTCTAATTTATTGTTGTTTTTAAACCTATTTTGTACTTTTCAACACCTTTAAAAGCTACGCACTTTTTTTTTTAAATTCACTTGAAAATGGAATAAGGGCTTAAGCACAAAAAACAATAGAAACTTCATGGTATTCTCCATTTATGAAAAGGATATTCAAACTATTCAAATAAAATGTGTGTGAAATTTGTTCAAGTTAAGGAGATTGCATATGTCTTAACTGTTCAACTTAAAGAGTTAGTAATACAAAAACCAAATTATCGAGCCTTGAAAACTATCTGTTCACGTAATAGAATACCTACAAGGAAAAGTAGCGAGTTCAAGTTATTTGACTGTTCAAATTATTGTATGTTCAAGTTAGCCAGATTCTACTATAGTTTATTTTGCCCTTTTGTAACTATTCTACTCTTTACCCTTTTTTTACCTTTTTAGCAGCTTTAGACTATTCTTTTCTTTTTTCTTGTTTTCCGAAATAAAAATCTTAAGATACAAAAGAAAATTTTGTTTTGAGTACGTAGGTTTTTTATGGTCAAACATTAGCTTCGTTCCAAACATTGATAAAGAACGTAACATTACTCTTTGTCCAATTTTTGTTCCACACTCCATTCCTCCTTCGTGATAAATTCTACCAAAGAAATTTTTTGGTCTGTCAAATGCCAGGTGACATCGGTCAGATATCAAATACAAGCAAAAAAAAAAAATCTTGCTAAAATTTGCTCCAAGCCGTTCCACACTTTTTAGATTATTTGCTTCTCACTGATAGAATTACAGCAAAATTTGATAGACTGACAATTTTGGCTAAACAAGGAGTATCACTTGAGAGAGTGTTCTCAATTTTAAAGAATAAAACGAAAATTTGGTAAATACCTTTGGTTTTCAATGCAAATATTGGACTTAAGACTGGCGACGTAAAATTCAAACTTCCCAAAAACGTTGAAGTGAATGGATGTAGGGTTTAAGTGGATTCCACTCATTTCTCAAGGAGATAGGCCCTGTAGCTACTTCAAGACACTTTTTAAAAACAATCGTAGAAAACTGTTATTTGAGAACTTTGAAAATCTGTTTGTAATGCTTCTGTTTCAATATAACATAATAATAGAATAAATAAATAAATTGAATTGATAGAATATACATAAATGATACTTAAGTTCCTGGATAACAAAACTACAAACAAAATATTATGTTATCATAAGGCAAACCCTGAGTTCGTTAATGAAAACATACTGCATCACAAATTGTTTAAAATAGTACTATTTGGGTGATTCTACAAATAATGGAATTTTCGGCGGCTCCGCTGATATTTTAAAACCGTTCAAGTATTTTATCTGATATTTTTTATAACTGTAAATCTGATTGATATCTACATGGGCAAACAAAATTATTAAGATCTGATATACTTTCATTACTCATTCTCAGTCCCCTGACGTGTCTCTTGCCCGTTTTCGAAGAGCAAAATTCTTACAGTTATCTTATTTAAGTTCCAAAACCAAAATGAACCCTCAAAATTTGACATTAAATAATACACCATTTTATGGAATAAAAACATTTTTAGTAATATTATGTTTTCTTAAGAAAAAAAGTGTCATTGAGCTTTGTCCCACGGATTTCTTATCAGTCCCCTGACCGATTAAAACAGGCAAAAATATCGTTAGCTTCGAAAACTATTGAAGTTTCAGATCTAGCAGCGGGAAGTATTAAGTCTCGTGAAAATAAAATCATATCCATATCTTAGATCCGTTTGTTATTTCATTTGTAAGATAGATAGATAGATAAGATTTTATTGACAAACCAAAATCATTACAGTAGTAGGTATAATTTTTTATAAACTTAATCATTTTGCATGGCTTTGCCGTCTGCCTGATTGCTTTAACGAAACGTTTTACAAATATTATAATAAGTACAAGTAATAATTATTTAAAAATAAGGTATTATAAATTTATTTAAGTAAACTTAAAAATTTTCATTGATAATATTATTCCGATAGTCTAAAGACAATTTACAGTATATGAACAATTTTTTAACATCCATTTCGTTGAGTAATACAAACATTTGCTCCTCCGTTAAAAAATCAGATCCAAAGACGTTTCTCCTTGTTTCTCGAAGTATAGGACATCTACCCAAAAAGTGGAATACATCCTCTCGTTCTTCTAAATTGCACAGGTTACAAATAATTGGCAAGTCATTTCGATGGGGAACAAAGTTTAACCTCAAAAGCTCACCTCGCAATCGCAACATCATAGAAATGTCCTCACTCTTGTTCTTATCGTGAAAGTAGTTTCTCTCACCAAGGTTAAACTCCAGTTGGCTGTATATTACCCGATTTATGGATCCTGAAGCTTCTTCAATATAACGATGTCGGACTTCCTCATCCACCTTGCTTATCAGCTTATATAATATTGGCTTCCAATTACCAATGTCATACTCAGTAAGTGTAATTCCACATCCTTCTGCTAGTTCAAGCCATTCCCCATACCAACTTGTTTTGGAATGAATTGCCTGCAGGACTGCTATTCTTGGTAGCCGATTAGCTGGCATATCAAGAGCTTTTAGGACATAATCAACTTGCATTTTAAATGTCTTTATAAACAAGGGAGATAAGCCGGTCTCAAGCATAAGCATATAGTTGGGTGTATTTGGCGGTAGATTAAAAATTCTTTTGATAAAAAATCTTAAAAGTTTTTCGACAGAGTCATATTGTTTGCTTCCCCAGATTTGAGCAGCATAAAGCATTATCGACTCAGACACTGCCTCAAAGACTCTATATTTGCTGCTATACGGTAGATATCTATTGCTGAAACAATTCTTCCATGCCATATTGATTGCAGTTTTTGATTTTGCCAGTTTCTCCCTAAGATGATATTCCATATTGAGATTTTTAGTAATGTAGACTCCAAGGTATTTGTACTCCTTGACAATTTCAATTGGTTTCTGATTATATTCCCACTTTTCATTATGGCAATTTCTACCACCACCAGGTTTAAATATCATTATCTTTGACTTGCTGAGGTTGACTTCCAAGCTCCATAATCTAGTATAATTCTGCAATTTATTGATCATAAGCTGTAAGGCCTCAGGAGAGTACGCCAATAGTACGACATCATCTGCAAACATTAGGGCTTTAATAAGCACACCTGCATACTCCACTCCACCTGGCAAACAATCGACTAGATCTTCAATAAAAAGAGCAAACAAGCTGGGACTCAATGCACATCCCTGCCTTACGCCTGACAAGGTACAGAACCACTCTGAAAGTCCTTCTCCATCCCATACAGCTGCTTTGGTATCTGCATAAAGACTCTCAATTAATCGTCCAAACTTAAGTGACATTCCCATGTTAAACAGCTTGTACAATAAGGCACCTCTATTAACAGAGTCAAATGCCGCCTTAAAATCTATAAAAAAGGTATACAACTTCTTGCCTTTTGAAAGGAATGACTTTGCGATGCTGGTAAGAACAAAAATGTGGTCAATGGAGTAACCGGGTCTAAATCCAGCTTGAAATTCTTTTAGAAGGTTATTAACTCTAATCCACTCATTTAACCGCTTTTGTAAAATGCTGCTAAAAACTTTGTATGAAGCGTTAAGAAACGAGATTCCGCGATAGTTTTGCGGGATGGATGTATCACCTTTTTTATGAATGGGAAAGATCAATGCTTCTCTTAGCCTCTGCGGAACGTTACCATTCTCAAGAATATCATTGAACACGAACATAAGTCTTTCAATAAGCTGTGTTGTGCCACTCTTCATTTGTAAAGAAGGCATTTGTGCGAGAGATCATGGAATGTCCGTTCAGTTTCTCAGTACCCTGATGTGTATTCACAGGAAAAATTTCTATGTAAGAAGGCATATTTGTTTGTATTATATTATAGACTAGGTAAAACCCTAATTACATAATATTTTTTATTTTTGCGTACAATGCGCTACTATGTTTTTGACCCAAAAACCATGAAAACACTCAGTCCCCTGGCCTCAGTCCCCTTGCATTTTTATGAATGATTTTCTATCTGGAGGTCTCAGAAATGTTCAGTAAATGCGGCTTTTCTTTTAAAAATAATTATAAAATAAAAAGCACAACTCGGTCGTACGAACTTGCTCTTATTTTCAAGTTGTTAGGAAATTAATTGATAAGCTAAACGGGATGTTTTGCATAAAATGCCTTAAAACGCTAGAGGGCGCTGGGTGGATAGAAAAAAGGGTGTAGTCTCTCCGTTTAGACGAGGGGTACTATTTTCTGAAAAATTTACCTAAAATAGGAAAATATTTATACAAATTTTCAGTTCCTTGGAACACCTGTTTTCAAAAAATTGCCATAAAATCGTTATTTTGCAATATTTTTGACTGGCCGCTTTCAAGTATGTGAAAGGACGTTCAAAAGTTCAACTGTAGTTAGTTTTTATGTTTATTTGCTTCCAAAAATGTTTTGCCGAAATTATCATAATTGTATTCCACTTTTTGTAGAATCACCCATTTATGTTATACACTTCTTATAAAGTAGAAAAACTGTAGACAGTCAATAAGAGAAATTAATAGAACATGAATTTTGTCGCGTTGAAAAACTTTTATACTTACCAACTCGACCAAATTTTTAAATATTTGTTGTATTTTTTATTCCTCTTATCTGGTTCTCACAACATGAAGAGTTGCAGCCAAGTTGAAAAGTTGTATGGAGAAGTGGTTTCAGATCGATAGAATCTGAAACAGTGCACCGATTTGTATGAAATTTTCAGATAAAATGAAAAACATTATAAAACATAATTAAAAATGTCTGTACACTAACACGCTCTAATCGTAAAAGTTGATTTAAATGAGAGGTGCGTTCATAAGAAAAGTTTTATATATAATGTTATTTGCAAGAACTTTTTTAAACAAAACTTTATGCACGCCCACTTTTGGTGGCGTTTTTGACAGAAATATTATTTTTGACTAATTGCTATGAAAAAACAAAACAAATAGCCCTGATGGTAGGCTAAGAACAAAGGAATGATGTAAAATATTTTCCACGTCCACACTTTTGAAGGAATTTCTGAAAAAATTCTTTATTTAACCCTTTCTAAAAAAAAATAAGCAGGAAATATCTTTTTTAAAAATAAGACCATTAAAAATTCTTGCCACTTATTAACTAAAAAATCGACCACTATATTTCGTAAAATAAAGTAGGCTCTAGGGCGTTAAGGCATCAGTCATATTGCCTTTTAATGGTGCCTAAAACATTTTCTTTTGAGGTAGATTAAAAATGGTGCTTCTTATTATTGAATAGTTTCTTTGTTTGGCCCTTAAACATGCTTAAAACCGAAAATGGTAGTAGATTCACAAATGCGTTTCTGACGCACACTGGTCACTTTTAAATATTTTTGGCATAACTCGGAAACTAAAACGAGTTTGACAATTTTACCCTCATTACTTTTTGTTTAAAATTAGATTTTCTGAATGGTTTAAAAAAATTTATAAAAAATTTAAGCAGGAACTGTTAACAAAAACCAATCTTAAGAAAAATCAAACATTTCTTATCGTTTTTCTTAGTTGCGCATAACTTTTTTCGGCTTAGTTTTCGAGTCATACCAAAAATATTGAAAAGCGGCCAGTGTGACCAATCTCTCAGAAACGCACGTGTGAATTTAGTAGCATTTGCGGTTTTAGGCATGATTATAGGCCAAACAAACTTATTCCATAATAAAAACCCTGGGACAATAGATATTGCTCTTTTTTAAAAGGTCTATTCAATATAGCCTTAGCAATCTTGGTGATTTTGAAGGTGTGCAGGTATTAGCAGCAATTTCTTTTATATTCGATACAATGTTTTCAAAAATTTCAAAAATAAGCACCAGCCTAATATACAAAAATCTTTAGAACCAACCCAAAATATATTTGAGTTAGGTTTTGGCATATTTAAAAATTTGACTGTGGAAACAAATCAAATTCTTTTTTACATAAATCAAAGGGTGTGTTCACAATATGTTAAAGAATTCTAATATGGCTACCAAGAGATGGCGACGGCGAGACTATATGAAGTGCCCCATTTTCTTATGATGGCATTTCTACATTTGTAACTAAATTATTTATAAGATACCTACATATTAAAAATTATGCCAAAAATTTTAATCGGTAAAATGAAATTTAGTACGCTACTTAGTTACAAAGATGAATTGGCAAACTAAAATCGAGTTAAGCATTTTAATATCTCTAACACTTTACTAAATTTTAAATCATCGAATACCTACATATATCTATTTAATCTTTTAAGTCTCTTACTAACTCCATATATTGTCGGCTTTCTGTCAAAACCTCGTGAGTCCTTATATGAGATCTTTTTGTATTTCAGATAAAACAAATCAATGAAATCAAATATCAATGCCACGTAACTGCAGTAGTTCCTTGGCTCCTTTTGGCTCTATCCAGTTTCAAAAACTTTAACAATCTGAGACTTTAATTACCTATTCAGCCTGTTTGTTTGTGTCTTCTGAGCAAATTTTTCAAATTGGTTTCGACAGAAAGCCGACGATATGACACCTTGAAATTTGCAAACAATGCCAAAAAAAGGCGTGCGACAGACTTCAACGCCTATACTTCTTTTTTTTGCTATCGATCACACCCAAAATCTGCTGTGGGCTCTCGGTCTATCAACATTAGGCTATTTTTTCTCTATTTTAAAAGGAATACTAGAATAGAAAATATTTTTCAATATTAATATTGCAAAAAAGACGATTCATTACCTACTGATTCCTAAGGATAAATATCCATCAATCATCACTTATCCTTAATGTATCCAAAAATAGACATACATATATGTATATGTAATGTGTTTTTATGTTTCCAACAAATCACTAATTCTTTAGCAAGACATAATTCTTATTAAAGAATCTCATTCACTTATAAATTGAAATATCTATATATTTGCAAAAGAATGTTTTCAATTGAAATCTACGTAGGTTTATAGTACCTATACCTATCTACTTATTTGTACATTCAACAATACTTTTGGTTTATATTTCAAATCCCTTAACGATAGATTATTGCTGCCCCTTAAAATCTTAAAACATTTGAAAGTGCTTTGTAGAAGTAATCGACTCTCAATAAACTAAGCTATGCAGGTAATCGGATAACAGACTGGATAGCAGTACAAAAGTTCTTTTTCACTATTGAGGGTCACAGTCTCAAGTCTCACAGTACAACCGTTCCATGATATTGACATTAGAGAAGCAAGAGTAGCCCACATCACATCCCACATATTCCAAACAAAACAAAATTGATTCAAGGACTCCAATCCAGCAACAGCAGTCTTTTTTAATGCTTTTGCAACACGGGACTTGCGAGCGAGGACTTTCTTTTTTCTTTATTGCAAAATCTTTTTTAAGTATTGATGAAACATTCCTCTGTTGAACATTTTAAAGAAAAACAAAAGACATTTTTTTGTTTTCTATTATCTATATATTAAGTTCGTGAAAACCTCACAGCGCGTGTTGTAGAGCATTACAAATAAAACCCAGTTATTGAAAAGTTTTGGTCTTCTTTTATCATGGTGTTGTTTTCATTTTTCTGTTAGACATACACAGAGTGATATTGTATTGAGATATGGGATGGGAATTGGAATGGTGGCTTGTGCTTTCAAAACGAAAACCAATGATTTTTTGTTTGGTTTTAATATCGAACTTTTTCAATAAACTTTTGAAATAGAACAAAGTAATTGTATGTACATTATACTTATACAAAATACATACAGTCATACATAGAGGTACATAGAAACCTATAAAGTATTGAAAAACCATACAAAGTTCCCTTTATATTAGCAGTCTAATAATTTCAAATATCATTCATTGAATTTTAAAAAAACTTTGGAATGGGTGGCTCCACAAAGTTTTTTGAAGGCATCAGATTCAGTAAATAAATAAGAAAGCATTAAAATCATTGAGATCTGCTATATGCCTTAAGAGTGTTCCGGACTGAAATGGTGATTTCATGAAAAAGATTGCGAAGCGTGTACTTGTCCGATAAAAACGATTAAGGTGTCTATGGACAGATAAACTTATTCTCTAGGACATCATTAGAAAAAAAATTTAATTTTGTGCTCTAGATTTTGGTAAAAACCTCTAAGAAATCGAGGAAATGGCTAAAATGGCCGTTTTTCAAAGCAAATGTAGCCTACACTATAGCATTTTTTGCAAAAAAATGTTTAATAACATAAAATTTCATATTTTTAAAATGCCACTATTGGAGAAAATTTTTAATTTTGTACCTAATAAAAATTTTATTAGTGCGAAATAAATATGCTTGTGAATTTTGAAAAAAACGCATTGTTGACAGTCAATTTTTTATACCTAACGGTATTTTTTTGACATTTTTTTTGCAGTGGATATAAATTCAATTTATTTTCCACAATTTTCATTAATTTTATAATCATAATTGTATCATTTGATATTGAAATTTTTAATTCTTAAAAGGCACTTTTTCACAGAAAATTTATGTTAATTTAAAACTTAAAATCAGTTACTTTTAGAAAAAAAAATTTTAGTACAATAAAACTCCTACTAGTGATCAATTAGTAAAAATGCAAAGTTTGATAAAACAAAGTATCAGATGAAAGTGAAAAAACCGGTCTTATAACTATATGCAAAAAAAAAGTTTGCAAATGACTGGTTTTGTTCAGTTCGGAACACTCTTAAGACGAAAATTTTAGCTCGAATACAATTTATGCTGTAATGACAAAGAAGCTGCTGGCGTGGGGCCAGTTCTTGTCTGACCTAAAATACTCCAATGCATAACCTTAAACTTGGTACATAGCGTTTTTTGGTTCCTGCAAAAAATAACGGTACCTTTCATAAAATTTTGTTTATAGCTGTTTTATGAAATCTTATTTTTTTTTTTTAAATTGATCAACAGAATTTCAAAAGAAAAAACAATGAATAAATTACTTTTAATAAAAGCTTCCTATAAGTGGAAGTGGAAGATGGAAGTGGTTATTTACGGTATCTAACTATGTAACGGATTTAAGATGTTAATTGTTGTAGGAGACTTTCCTGTGAGTAAGGTCAAAAACCCCGTGACTGAATATAGGATTTGAAAATCCATCCGAAGCCAAATTATATTCATAAAAGGAAAATCTCTTATGGACCTTACTTCTTGTCCACCTAACATTGACAAAATGCTTACAGGCACATTATATCAGTCCTGGCAGCAAGAAGCAAGGGTGTCTGGACCACAACCGCTAGGCATGCTTGCATCAGCTCGATGTAGCCCGTCGGAGGGGTGGTCTTTGCTGTTGTTAGATTTAGACGGTCGTTACGCATTTTCATGCCTATAAAATTGATAGAAAGCGAGGCCTTATTTGTTCCAATAGCTAATGTGTCTTGAATCTTGATTTCACAAGAGGAGAGAGCTTTTGGTGCTCATGCTCTCCGAGGAATTCCCACCCACATGCCGCCACTTTATGATCCATAGATCATCCGATAAGGCATATCACGTCCTCACATCTGTGACAACCTCTAACGAAATGGTATTTACCTAGATCATCGTTTAATTTATGGTACTCCTGGTAGTTGGGTCGCAATAATTAAATAGATTCCAAAGAGTAAATTATCTTCACCTTCTGTCATACTTCCTTCGCTTCACTTCGTAAGTTACGAGAATCATCAGGCTCTGGACCTTTGGCACCTCATATGAGGGAAATTTGATTAAAAATAAAATGCACGACTGGATCGCACGTACTTGCTCTTATGTTCAAGTTGTGTGGGGCTTAAGAACTTTAAAAAATATTCAAGTAATTATAGAAAAAGTATAAAAAGCAATCAAATCGTTCTTTTAATTGTATAAACAGCCTGATAAATAACTTAGAGCTCAAAAAAAAGTATGCCATTTGATTACTTGAAAAAATATGAATATATGCAAAAAAAAAAAAATTAAATCGTTAGAGACGTTTTCTTAAAAATTAATTTTTTATATATAAACTTTTTGTACCTACCATTTTTCAAAAAAAAATTTGGTATGCCAATTTTGAGTATATATTAATATACATTTAAAACTGAAATTTAAAAATAATTCATCAACCCGTTTTTGAAATAATGAATTTTCAAAAAATAATTTTGAATCTTTTTTTAAAAATCCAAAATTTATTTTTTCCAAACTTTTGGTATGCAGTATTATTTATATTCCAACAAAGCTTTTGTGCAAAAAATTTTATTGAAGTCGGATGAGCGGTTAATGAGAAAATACAAAATCAAAAAAACCGTTATATGGCAGGTACCGTTAATAAATGTTTTTGGTGATTTTTTTTCTAACTAGAAGGTACATCATATCTACAATAATACACTGATTTTTTTTATCAAAATCGTTGGAGCTGTTCTTGAGAAAAATAAGCTTTTCCTTAACGGTTGTATGGCAAGTACCGTTATTTTTTTAGCTAAAAAAAAATTTCAATTTTCTCTCTGGAGAGTTACAAAAAAACCTTAAGTTCAAAATTTGAAGAAAATCGCTTCAGTGGTTTACGCTGCAGGTTGAGGTACGGACAGACAGACAGACAGACAGAATTGTGTCACCCACTTTTTTCGTGTTCTCTATCATCGTAATGTCATGTTTGATTGTTATCTCGAAATTTTTTGTTTGCACGAATCCAAAACTTGCCCTTTAGTACCTATATCGCAAGTAAAAATGCCATCTAATTGGTCAGAACTGGTCCTAGGAATTGGTCAGCCCTAGATAACTTGTAATAAAGGCTTAACCTTTCTCAAGGTCGCTCAAGGTCACGCTGGATTTTTGGCACCTCATTTATGGGAAATTTGCAATAAATGTATACCATCCGAAAGATTTCTAGATCGTGATGAAAAGACAACTATTTTCAGTAATTGGTCAGCCATAGATTTTTTTATGAATATTTAATGAGTTTAAAAAAAAATCAAGGTCAAAACTATTTTTGGCATGTATATAAACTTTTGGGAATACAGGTTAAAAACTATCCTATCATAAGTTGCTACTTAATTGCGAATTAGTTACGCAAACAAAAAATTAATAGCTTTTTTGGTTTGCGAAAAATGGGTGTCCTGCTAACTTCATATGAACCTAGCGGGACAACTTTATCAAAAATAAAGATAATCGAGCTGAAAAAAGTTTATTATTGGGAACTAATTAATTGCGAATTAGTTACGCAAACAACAATTTTATTGCATTTTTGGTTTGCGAAAAAATGGGTGCCCTGCTAACTTCATATGAACTTAGCAGGACACCCATTTTTTCGCAAACCAAAAATGCAATAAAATTTTTGTTTGCGAAACTAATTCGCAATTAATTAGTTCTCAATAATAAACTAGAAATCTTTCGGATGGTATACATTTTTGGCAAATTTCCCTTAAATGAGGTGCCAAAAATCGCGCGTGACCTTGAGAAAGTTTAAGCCTTTATTACAAGTTATCTAGGGCTGACCGATTTCTTGGACCACTTGACCTTTTCTGACCAATTACTGACCAATTAGATGGCATCTTTTTTATCAAATTTCCCTCAGGTGCCAAAGGTCCAGAGCCCAATTTTCTAGAAATTTTCGATTATTTTTTTAAATGGTATGCTCGAATTGGTTGAAATTTGCTTTCTTAACACTATACAGCATTTTTAAATTGATGTTCGTTCAATACAAATGAGAATAGAAAGCCAAAATAAAACATCATAAGTAATTTTGAGCACATATCGACGCAAATTTGATTGGTTTTCCTGCCCACTTTTTCGAATTGTGCTGTTGTTTTCCTAAAAACGGCCGCGGGGTCTCGTTTATTAACCTAGCTTCAAAAAATTGATCAATCTATTTTTGAAATACTGAATTTTCAAAAAAAAAAAAATATTTAATATTTTTTTAGAAATCCAAAACATTTTTTTTTTCAAAATGTTGATACGCGATATTATTGACATTTTAAAGGAGATTTTTAATATAATTTTGGTTCAAATCCGTTTAGCCGTTAATGAAAAAATCGAAAATCAAAAAACCATTATAGGGCAGATACCGTTAGTTACCTACAATGACGCACTAATTTTTTTTTATCAAAATCGTAGGAGCTGTATTGAGAACAATAAGCTTTTCCTTACCGACTGTACCGTTATATTTAGAGCTAAATTTATTTGCAAATCTTAAATTAAGAAAAACTATGAAGCAGCTTGCTTTTTGTTTCAATTCAATACGACTTCTCATCACAGAGAGGCAGCACTTAAAAAACATTAAAATTTTAATGTACGACGGGATCGCACGTAACTTGTTGTTGCTTCGAACTAAAGAACTTTTAAAATCATGCAAAGTAATAAAATAGTTCCTTTATTGAGATTGTTTTTTTTTGCGTGGTATCCCCCAAAAAAATAGTACTAAAAGTATAAACAGCCATTTATTTAAATATTTAGGGAAGTTCCCCATCGATCCAGGCTCAACTTCATTAATCATACGGGTCAAAAGCCACGAAACATAGTACTTCGTTTATACAGACCAGCCGCGTAGCTAGAATCTTGTTCTGGGGGGGTGGAGGCAAACTATTTTTTTAATGACCAAATTGAGGGAAAGTTTTGATGTGTTTGCCTACTAGCTATATGTTTTCGGTGGTGCTGAATCCAAGTCTAAGGTTTGTGACTGAAAACAAATGCATTTTTCGAGAGTTTCTCACTTATGGCTCGAAAACTATCAATTATTCGTAAATTACATCTAAAACCAATGGAAAGCATAAGCAACTTCCAACAAAACTCCGTTTAAGGTTTTTTCAACGACAACCTATTTGGACTCAAGCGCTAGCTCAAGATGGACTTGTTTTTACTGTTCCGAAAATCCACTCGAAAATACTTATTAATTATAATTAATAAGTATTTTCGAGTGGATTGTATACACTGTGTGACAAAATTTGCAAATGTCCCCTTTGACACCCCCCCCCCCCCCCCTATTATTACGCCTCTGATACAAACATACAGAGTGATTCGCATAAAATATGACAAAAACCTTGAGCGTGTAGGCTGGATTGGGAAAAGAAAAAATTATATGGGAGGGGTTTCTGTTCTCCCCCGTTGAACCAGTGCCGAGATTCAGCTAATTCGAAGCCGCAGGGAGTGAGTGAGATGAGTCACTTTTCGTCGAAAATCGATTCAGTTAGCAAAAGGGAGTGAGTGAGCGAGTGAAATGAAATGTCAGATTACTCGCCAGATATTTCCGCAGTGACTTGGTGTATGTATTGGTAAATTTCCAGTTTTGGATAGGTATGTGTGCTTTTCTCAAGAATTCCTATTCATGGATAGGAAATGAAATAAAAAACAACAACGTAGATAACAACAACTACCCTTTTATTGATTCTTTAATTTTATTTTATTATCATATGCACATATATATATTAAATAAATTTATATTCTATTCACTTTCGACACTTTTAAGCTTTTATTTCTCAAGGGTGAAACTCACATTAAACTTTAATTATGAAAAAAAAAAAAAATAATTGAAACAAAAGATACTCCAAACTCCATTATTAAAGATTCCAATGTTTACATTGTTGTATTTGTTGTTTCATTTCGTTTTGCGTAACGAGTGTGACAAAGAGGTAGAATTTAGCTCTTTAATATTTATTCTTTGTCTCATGTTCGAAACTAAATTCGAACTTACTCATTTCACTTAAATAGCTGAATCACTTTTGCGAGTGAAGTGAGATGAGTCGGCGAGTAAGGCGAGTCATCTCATCTCACTCGCTGAAATAGCTGAATCTCGGCACAGGAGGGGCAATTTTCTAAAAAACTTGACTTAAAACAGAAAAAAAGATTAAAAAACAACGGTAACACTTACAATTCTATGTTATACCTTTTTGTAGGGCCAAAAATCTCTTCTTTTATCTTAATTTTTAATTAAGTTGAGGGAACAGTTTTTGAAAAATTTGGTTTTAGTTTAGTTTGGGGTAGCACTTGACCCCTCGTAAGATTGTTAGCGCTGCTCATATTAATGGAGACTTTTTACCGTTTCCTTTTAGAATTACATGAGGAGGCTTTATACCAAAATCCAGTTTTCCGCTATTTTTCCGAAGCAAAAAGCTTTAATGACTAGACTATTCAGCCAAAAACTATTTCGATTAAATTGTGTAGGTACTTGTCATGTCGAATGCAATTGCAATAAATCTGCTTTTCAGACTTTTTACCAAACACTCAACTAACAGAACTTTGACTTTTTTTCTTTGCAGAGAAAATTTCAATATTTTTTTCTAATTCGATGATACCTCGGCAATAACAGCTGAGCTTGTTTCAAATTCGCAAAAGTGTCTAAGTAATAAATTCATCTAATATTGCATTTCAAAAGTACACAAATATGTAATTAATCTTTTAACCAAAAGTTTTTTTTTTTTTGTGCGATGGCTTTTTCTCTCATTTGAACGTACTTACACATTTACCTATTTGTTTTTAACTATTGTATTTTTTTTCATCCAACCATTTTCATAAATCATCAATTTTTAGCCATTATAATCACATTTGAACCACATTACAGCCTCATTTGAACCACAATAGCAAGAATGGTCGAACGTGCATTTAACTTTTTCTATTGTACCTAATATCCTCCATCCTTCCCCATCACTTTAGAACAGACTTTAATTTCGTTTGAAGTTTGAACTTGATAAATATATAAAAATTCAAGGAAGTCGTAGCAACAATATTTAATTTGATATCATTTCATAAATTATACATTCTCCTTAAAAAACAGTTGGTATATAACCATGATAACATTATACAGAATAACAGAATGGAACCCCAACAAAAATAACACAGCTTAGTGCAAAATATAACTTGAAACTTTTCATGACAAATCATGTTAAGAAAGATGTAGCTGTCCCTGATAATAATAAAAACAAAACACAGGCAAGTCATCATAAGTTCACGAGTTTTCAAGGATATTTCCAGAAAAGGTATTAACCTTTATTTTGACTTCCAAATTCCCGTATTATGAAGGGGGTTCTTTTATTTTTGTTGATGAAGTAACTCAGCTCGACATAAAATGCTTTTTGCTGTTTTCGACTTTCGTTCGTAATTTTACTTCTTAATGAATTTTTTCAATTTATTATGTCAACTCATTTCTCTGCGCAGGATGTTTCAAGTTCAACAAGATCAATTACTTTTTTTTCTTATTAAATCATTTATTATTTCAGTTGATGATGCCTGCAATGGAATGCATACATGATAAATTAAGCTCTAGAAAAGCACTTTTTCGATTATTCAGAATGGGACTTTCCTTGAATTGTTGGGTTTTTTCGGTTGTAATTTAAATAACAAAATGTCAACGATAATCCTTGAAGCCTGACGAAGGATTTATAGTCACAATTCATTACTGGTTCAGTCAATAACTTTCAATTAGCTCTTGATTTTGGAAGTGCAATTCATTGTTGCGAACTTAAAATTATCATGAATGCTTGAATGTATGCATGTATGCATGCATGTATGTATGTTGGTATGCATGCGTATTTATAAAATGTATTTTCATTAACAAATTGAATGTGATGGAAAATGAGATATTTTTGATTTATTATAAAATCTGCGTGATAAAGTGGACGGTTTTTAAATCAAATTACTGCTGGAATAAATGTTTAAAATTTGATAAATTTACATGAAAACCTGAGAGCACATCATATTGTTTACTGTTCCTTAAGATGCAGTTGTAGTTCTTGTTTATCCTCTTCTTCTTAAAATAAATGCATGACGAGTAGGTAGGTATGTAAAATCTAGGAGAGATGTATGTTAGTTATTCAAATTTTGTATTCCTTATTCCAAAATTATAATACAACAGATTGTTTTTAAAATAAACTGGAAATGTTAAATTTTTGTTAGGAATCCTTAGCTAGTCATGGATTATATTAAATTTACAAAGCATTCCTTGAAAATGTTTC
Organism: Dasysyrphus tricinctus; assembly: GCA_963921185.1. Lineage (NCBI taxonomy): Eukaryota > Metazoa > Arthropoda > Insecta > Diptera > Syrphidae > Dasysyrphus > Dasysyrphus tricinctus. The sequence goes on from OY992532.1 coordinate 129,138,817, forward strand.
CAGTCGCAAATGATTGCATTTATTTAAACCAGTGTTTTTCAAACTGTGGGTCGCGACCCCCTAGGGGGTCGCCAAGAATAATCAGGGGGTCGCGGTCGCAAGCCATTAGGTACAAGGTACTAAAAAAGGTTTTCTTTTATTAAATGTTCAAAACTTGGTTGTATCTTTGAGGTGTTAACAGTTAAAGCATTTTCCTATTGAAGGAAAATAACGTGAGTTCACATAGGTATGAAGTGGTGAACGGCACTAACAATGTTAAAGCCTCTTTTTCCAGCTCTAGATATTTTCCTCTTCTCTTCTCTTTGTCCAGAAATTATCAATGGTTTTTACATTGAATTCAGAGCATACATCATTCCATCTGAAAAATTGGCCAGATGGAATGATATATTCAAAAAAGGATTTAGTATCTATCTCTGTCCATTTCCACTATAATAGAGTTCTGGAGAGTTACTTAATAGTTTTTTCTCCTAATTATGCAAACTCTCACGAGAGAAATGTGAGCGCTTAATTTCATGGCATGGATTCATCTGATCAAATTTCGTCCAGAATTTTCTGAACCCAGGGAAAAAAATCATACTTTTTTTCGCAAATACTCTGAACGCAAACGAAGTTTTGCGAGGAATCCTCTTATTTTGTCTTTTGCAGTCAAAATGTTTTCTTGTTTCTCTTGGAGTTGTATCAAGATGCTTAAATGGGCAAAAAGATCAGCGAGAAATGGTAATTTTAAAAGCTGAGTGGGGACAGAAAAATGATTTGACTATTCCGATTTTGAATCGTGTACAATCAATTGTTGAGCTTTTAATTCCAGAACTCGTGTCAACTAAACCGGGAGCCCACAGCATATTTCGGGTGTGAGTGATAGCAAAAAATGAAGTTTGAATGCAATTTCGAGGGTAATCATGTTAGCCGAAGTTGATTGACGTTTTTTTTAACAGTCTGGCAAGGCGAACTATACTCAAATGATCTCAGATTCCGTCATATAGGACTCGAGGAGCTTATCTAGGGAGGGATGAAATTCAATTTCGCCTAACACGATTACCCTTGAAGTTGCATTCATATTTTTTTTTCGATTCACTGTTTTATCACTAAGGCCCCGGTTGTAGACAACAAGACTTCGATGTTTTGAGTAGCCTTTAATGAAGCTTTCGATGCCTATACTTTTCTTTTTTTGTTATCAATCACACCCAAAATCTTCTGTGGGCTATAAATCTAAAAATACCTTACCTTTTGACAACCATCTGAGCTCTGTTTGACAAAGATTTTGATGGGCTCGATTCATGTCACTTTTCAAATAACTGACAAAGTAACGTTATGAATGTGGGGGTCGCCAGAATGTTTTAACTAACAAAGGGGTCGCGTACTCAAAAAGTTTGAAAAACACTGATTTAAACAATTAAAGCTACATTAATGCTAAATTATTTTAAATGCAAACTTTTAGAAAGAATTCGAACAATCATAGTTAAATAAAATGCACGACTGGGTCGCACGTACTTGCTCATATGTTCAAGACACTGCGAGTTTAAGAAAATTGTATATACAAACATGGAAATTATGAGAGAAAAATGTAGAGAAGCATGAAATACGACATTAAAATTAGCTAAAACAACTCTTTTGACAGTTTGAGGTGAAAAAAAAGTATGCCATCTTAATTCATGATGGAATATGATTGTATGGGAAAAAATTTAAAATCGTTGGAGCGGTTTTTTTTTAAATTATTTTTTATATATAAAATTCTTAAAACATTTTTAAGAACAAATTTTGGTATGCTGATTTAAACAATATATTTATGTGGTTAGGTTAGGTTAGGTTTAGGTTCATTTTATTTAAATATAATAATTAGACAATGTTTTGTATGCTATATAATCTTAAAATAAAATAAAGATTTATATTTATGTGTTTATAAAAACAAAATTTGCAAAAAAAATTGTTAACCCGTTTTTGAGATATCGAATTTCAAAAAAAAAGTTTTAAACTATTTTTAAAAATCCAAAAACTTTTTTTTTGAAAATTTTGATACGCAATATTATTGAGTCTTATCTGAAATTTGTATATAAAAAAATTAATTTAAATCCGTTAAGCCGATAACGAGAAAACTCACAATAAAAAAATACGTTCTATGACAGGTACTACTAATAGTTGCTATGTGTAAAATTTTATAATTTTTGATGGTGGACCGTACTAATTTTAGTATATGAAAAAAGTTTAATCAAAATTGTAGGAGTCGTTTTCAAGCAAACAAATATTTTCCTGTGCGGTTTTTTCACTTTTGTATGGAAGGTACCGTTATTTTTTCATAAATGTAAAATTTTTCCTAAAAATATTTTAGAGAGTACTAAAAAAGTCTTAAATATCGAGTTTCAAAAAAATCTATGATGCCTTTTTCGAAATATTTGATTTTCCAAAAAAAATTTTGAAATATTTTTCAAAAATCCAAAAAATATTTTTTCAAAAATGTTGGTACACAAAACTATTAACATATTTCGGAAGCTTCTGTATAAAAAAATAATTGAAATCGGTCATACCATTTTGAAGAAAATCAAAAATTAAAAAATGGTTCTTTGGGAGGTACCATTAATAACCATTTTTGAAAAATGGTTTTCCACCCAAAGAAAGCCTTTACTTAAATTAATTTATTGAATTTTTTTAAGAAAAGTTGTCGAGCCGTTTTTGAAAAAAATACGATTATGTAAATTTGCCAAAAAAAATGTATGGCAGGTACCGTTATTTTTGGTTCTTAAAAAAAAAATAAAAAAACGTGTGGGCATAATCACCAAAAACCACCAAGTTTGAAGAAAATCGATCGATCCGTTTAGGCTGTAGACGAACAGATAGACAGACAGAATTGTGCCACCCACTTTTTTAGTGTTCTCTATCATCGTAATATCATGTTTGATTGTTATCTCAAATTTTTTTCTTGCACGAATCCAAAACTTGCCTTATAGTACCTATAATCGCAAATAAAAAAAAACATTGTTTTTGAGAGAGCGAATTGAAGGCAATAGAATATTTAGTTAAGTCTTATAGAATTTAGAAGCTTCATCTTAAAGCTTTTTTCAACGGATTACAATTTAAGTTTTAAAATTAAAACACATACAGCAGTATTAATAAAAAACTGGTATCCGCTCCCTGACACACGTGTTAACTGGTACACGGATAGACAACTTGTCCGCTTGACAACTTTTCTTATTAAAAAAGATATGATATCTTTCCAGTATTTATCACTTCACCAAATTCACCACTTCATCAAATTGTGGTGATTTTCTAATACATGTGTCACATGCATGCACTGCCTTACGAAGTGTATACTGGTAGTAGTAAACGGTGCTATCATACGCGTGCGTGTATGTGTTAAGAAGTTATCCGTTCATTATACGTGGAATCTGGCTAGTTAAAGTTATCCGTACGTTAACACACGTCACAGACTATTACGCATTTGTTAATAAGAATTACTAGTTAACAGATGTATAAACGCTAGTACGTTGTTATCCGCCGTTTATTAATATGGGGGATAATGTAAAGGGTCCGCCAAATAACTTTTTTTTTTGAAAATGCTACTACTACATGGAGTGTAGCTTCGGCTGTGTGGCACGTAGCGCCGTCCTGTTGAAACCAAATGTTGCCAATATCCTCCTCTTCAATTTTTGCGTACAAAAATTCGTTCAACATGGCCCGATAACGATCGCCATTGACTGTAACGGCCACTCGAATAAAAATGGCCAAATTATGCCCCTGGACCAAAATCCGCACCAAACAGTGACTCGTTTTGGGTGTATCGGCTTTTCAATGGCGTGCGGGTTTTCTGTGCCCCAAATGCGACAATTTTGCTTGTTTACAAGATCAAAATGAGCTTCATCTGAAAATATGATATTTTTGGCAAAATCGGCATCTTCTTTAAGTCGATCGCAGGCCCACTTAGCGAAGCAGCCATTTGAATGAAATTATTTTCCATTATTAACCGGAAGGATTGTACTTTCAAATAAAAAAAGAAATTTGAGAAAATATTCAGTAGTTTTTTTTATAGCATTTTCAAAAAAGTTATTTGGCGGAACCTTTATGTATGTGCTATGTATATACATTAAGGTGGTCGTTATAATGGGTTGTTTTGAGTTTTAAAATTTGGATGGGCCTAAATCAGCTCTAAATAAAAAAAAAAAATCCCTAATTTTTTAAGATTTTTATTTTCATCCCCTATAGACGCTGTAGGGGTAAATTAAATTTCTCCTTTATTTGAAGTAGACAAGAAAATAAATCCTACAGGAGGGGGATAGTATCTCCCACCGCTTGGACGGAAGGGAAAATTTAATAAAATTACTGTATAAAATAGAAAAAAAATAATTAAAAAACAACGGTAACACTTGCAGTAATGTTTTGAAGCTTTTTGTAATTTTTAATAGTTGATTATAAAATAAAATTCTTTGAATTAACATTTTCAGCAAAATCTGTTTTCAAACCTATATTTAAAATGAAATAATGATTTTTCTTCAAAATGTTGAGTTTGAAACAATTTTTTTCGAAAACAGCTCATCAAAAAAACTTAATTTAAAAACAAGCCATAAGAATGGACTTCTGTCTTTCCAAAAAACTACAAAACATTACTGTAAGTATTGCCGTTGTTTTTGAATTAATTTTTTTCTAATTATCCAAATATTTTATTAAATTGCACCTCCCGTCCAAATGGGGGGAGATATTACCCCCCTCTGGTAGGATTTTTTTCTTGTCTTGTTCTCACCTACATGCGCTGAATTTTGTTGGCAGATCTTACGTGTATTTTCTAGTATGCAAAAAAAAGGGGGATATTTAATTTATCCCTACACTGACTATAGGGGATGAAAATAAAAATCTGAAAAAATTTAGGATTTTTTTTTTACATTTAGAGCCGATTTGGGCCCATCCGGGATGACCTTTTTTAACGAACACCCTTATGTACATACAATCTTTGGAATATATTGAGGTACCCGTATCACAGATCACTCGTACTCAAGATTAGTTCTCATCAAAAAAGCGAACAGTATGGTAGCTTAAGAATTAGCAGATCACAAAAATCTCGAGGGAATCGTCTATCATTGAATTCAATTTAAGAACTAGAATAATTAATAAATCAGAAAACATGGACACTTTGTTCAAATAACATGAACCAAACATAATTACTATCACAAAATGCCTAATTTTAGCATCAACATTTTAAGTAAGACGATTTATAATGCACCATTCCCCAAAAAAACAATTAGATCTTCTATCAAAAGCAAACAGTCTTGAATTTGTTTTTTTTTTTGTCTCTTATAAATTTTGATGCCATTAACAAGTCATTAACAAATAAAATATACAATGCAGGACCCAAATGGTTTCTCTGGAGAACACCTCTGACATAGGAAAATATTTATATTTTATTAAAAAAAAAAATACAAAATAGGTAACATCAATTTTTAAGGTATAATGAAATACATATTGAAAAATTATCAAAAATCCTTTGAAATTCAATACTAGCGTCTTATGACAAATCTTTTCAGAAGCCTAAAAAAATAAATAAATAAATTGGGTGGCGCAACAGCTCGTGGAGAACCAGGGCCTAGTGACATACAACTCTCAACCATTACTGTGTGCGTGCTGTTGGCAGAAATGGAGGGGACCTACAGTTGAGAAGCATTTATTCATAAAAAGTATACTCTTGGGGGATTTGATAGTTCCTCGCAAGAGGCCGTACCTCGGATAAAACATTTCTGTTTTTAGGTAGCACGGTAGCGAGGAATCAAACCCACACCTTCGGCATGACAGTCAAACGCACTAATTATTATGCCACGAGGTACTACTTCAGAAGCTTAGTAAAAATCAGTAAATAAGAATCAACTTGTACATTATGCAGCTCAAGCCTGATTCACAATACGAAGAGGAAACGAGACGTGTGCGTGACGAGATCTCGTCGTTGCTGTCAAACGAACTTCAATCAATGAAAATATACGAGAATGTATACAATGAAGCGTTTCTCATCGTTACATCACATCAAGGATTCGAAAAATTGAAAAAAAAACTTGACGATACGACGATTTTCGTTTTTGACAAGTAGATAATTTGCATAATGGAACAAGTTTTTTAAAGAAATAATACGATTACTTGAAACTAATAGATTAAGTAATTGATAATCTGTTGTCTTTAATATTATTTTGTTCAATTTGTTTTAATTTTGCTTTACAGAAAATAGCTCTACTTGTTCAAAACCTCGTCACAATGTGAATTGGGGAACGATTTTAGAACCTAAAAAAGATGACAGCGAATCACGTCACACTCTCGTCTCGTTTTCTGGTCGCATTGTGAATCAGGCTTCAATCAATTTTCTTCAAACTTGGTCATCCCCCCACACGTGTTTTTTCTTAGCCAAATATAACAATGCCTCTCACACAATTTCTTAGCAATTATAGAAATTCTTATTTTTCTCAAAAACGACTCCACAATTTTTAGTGAAGACTACCTTTGGAGGGAAATAATTTTTTCAAAAAATGGTTTTTATAGGTACCATTTTTTGGTTTTATATTGTCTTGAAATCAGTGTCACTAATCTTTAATTTTTTATACAGAAGCTCCCAAAAAGTTGAAATAATATTGTGTACCAAATTTAAAAAAAAAGTAGTTTTAAGAATAAAATTTTGTTTTCAAAATTTTGAAAACAACCCAGTCGATTTTTTTGAAACTTGGTATTGAACGGTTTTTTTTTTTAATAATTTAGAGTATTTAAACAAAAAAATTTATTTTCATACCCATCACCGCACTACCTTATATCTATTGTTTCTGTACTTGTATCTTCCTATAGATCGTTCTATTCTCTAATTATATTCTAGGCAGTAAATTGCTTAACCAAGAGCACCCCGGAGATAAACCCTGGTCAGAATTTAGGAAGCAGGCAAGATGAACAAGTGTCCGAGAAAACTCTTGCCTGAAATGTCAATTGCCTGCATGCCGTAAATACTGCAAATATATTTGCTTTAGCAGCATATAATGTAAACAATTATGAACCTACTTAGATTAAAAAAAAAAAATAAAAACACAACTTTTCTCAGTTTTGTGTCATTATAAACATGTGATCCCATAGTAAATAAGAATTATTTTTCACTTTAAATGTAGTTTTATTAAAAATAAAAAGTGGTGGGGTGATGAACAATCACAGTTGCTATTCACGTAGGAAAACAAGCCTTACCTTCGGGAGGTTAATAAAACTTTTTCTAGGTACTAAAATTAGAATGATTCACTATAAAATAATTTAAAAATTAACAATAAACAACATTAACAGACAGGGCTGCAACAGCTTGTCTTCAGTAGCGGATCCAGGATTTGGCTGTGGGGGGCGGGGGGGACTTGGAGTACCCTTAGACACATCTTTTAAAAAAATTTTAATCATATACGAATGCCCTACCAGCCCAAATTTTCTTTCCTCAGAAAGAAGGCAAGTGGGCAGCTGAACCAAAAAAAGATTTTCTATAATTCAAAAATATATGTATGTATGTACTTAATAGGAAAATTCTGCAAAAATTAGTGAGCTTCAGCTGCTGTTTTGAAGAGACGCTTTAACCAGTTTCTCCACAAACACACCTCGTATAAAAAAGTTGTTAGGATATGTTTATAGGAACTTTAAATAAGTAGGTAGGTACTTTTCTTTAATTTGAATATTTTACAGTACTTTGTTTAACTTTAGACAGTCGTCTACCTCCGAAAAGTTATTGATAAACTTTGTAGGTAACTGTTGTCCTAAAATTTTTAACTTGGACAACGGAATTGGTTGACATGATAGACATTTTATTTATTTAAAAAGCATATCTAACTAATGAGAAGTTTTGAGAAAATTTCTAACAAGTAACCGTCTAACCCCCAGTTCCACAGTGCAAGTTTAAACTCTACTTTTCGTTTAAACTTAAGTTCAACAACTTATTCGGTTTCACAGTGTTCTTTTAAACCTTGAACTGAATTCATTCGGCAGTTTAAATTAAACGACAGTATTCTGCCGTTTTAACTTGAGTTCAACGTGGATAACACTGAAATTCAAGCATTCTCATATTCTCAACTCTCAATTGACAACTACCATAACGTAATGATGTTCATTTTCGACCGTGTGCGTGCATGTATCAAAATGAGTATTCGCTCCTTTCTAGTGTGTGTGTAGGTACCTTCAACTTTATGATAGTGAAAAGAGAAAAATACACGTTCGATGGAGAAAAAATCACACTATCTTCTAAAATGCTGCCAAGTTGCATTCATTTAATCTTCTTAAACTTCGTTTAATTGAACTGAAGTTCATTTTGAACTGTGAAACCGAACGAGTTTAACTTAAAATTTTAACCGAAGTTCAGGTTCAGCTGAACTTAAGTTTAAACTTCCATTGTGAAACTGGGGGTAAGAAAATCTAAAAACTATAAGACAAAAAGAGTCACAGTGCAAACTTTTTTTCTGTTTTTAACACTTACGTAAGATCCGTACGAAAGTTAAATGGAAAAATTGAAACCAAAGGGGCGTACGCAAGGGGGGCAGCTAGATACAATTGCCCCCCTCCTAATCAGAATATATGTCATATATTATTCAATCTTTTTTCTTTTGAAAACATTTTTAAGCAAGATATCGGTTATAAAACTATTTATATTTATATTTATTTATTTATTATATCAACTGTACATTTAAGCTTTAGACTTTTGATCATATACAGGCTATAAAAGGTTTAACAAAAATATATTCTTATCTTCTAATGACAATAAGTATCTTAATCTATAGAGCAAAGGAGAGGATATAAAGGAATACAGTAAGGAAGAAAGGGATTTTAGTTGCTGTTGTTTGCGTAGCGTTCGAAAAGTTGCTCTTTAAATTGACGCATTGAGCTTATTCTTCGCATGTTATGAGGAAGCTGATTCCAAAGGCGAACAGCATGAACAAAGAACTGACGACTGCTTATTAAATACCTGTGCCAAGGGGGTATAAGCAATAAAGATCTTAGAGAACGCGCGAACTTAAGCTTTTCAAAGAGATAATTCGGTGTTTTACTTTGGATGATTTTAAATAAGGCAACGAGAGTTCTATATTCCAAGAGAGACTGTAATGGACAGTCTGCAATCTTTCTGGAATAGTTTGAGATATGATCATATCTTCTTATGTTGAAAATGTATCTTGCACAGTTATTATACGCCACATTTAATTTTCTTATTGACTCTGAGTCAAGATTTGAAAAAATTTCACACCCATAAAGTATTAAAGGTAGAACATAAGACCGAATTAATTTTAACTTAACATTAGTTGGCAGATACTGTCTAGTTGGACTAAGGCCTCGAAGGATGCCATATATTTTTGAGACAATTTGGTTCACGTGATTATCCCAGCTAAGGCGAACATTGAAATGTATACCAAGATTTTTAAATGTCTCTACAAATTCAACAGGAGAGTTATTAACATGTAATAAGGGAGTGCTCATGTCATCTGGATATCTTTGCATTTTGATTGCTTTAGTTTTTGATGGGTTCAGATTTAGTTGATTTCGCTGAGACCAGGTAAAAATTGAGCTTAGATCATTATTAAGGGCTGTTACACCAGATAATTCATCAGTTTTAGAAAAGGTGTTATAAATTTGAACATCGTCCGCATATATATGATGTTTACAATTAATGATATTCTCTGAAATATCATTTATAAATAGCATGAATAAAAGAGGCCCTAAAACGGATCCTTGAGGAACTCCTGAGTGGACTGGTAAACTAGAAGATGCCCTATTTTCATAATGTACGGCTTGTCTACGATTTTCTAGATATGAAGTCATAAGACTGCACACAGACTCCTCAAAAGCAAATTGATTCTTCAGTTTATATAAAAGAATACTGTGGTTTACTGAATCAAAAGCCTTTGAGAAGTCTAGAAATACGGATACAGTAACCATATCATCATCGAAACCGGAGCGGACATCATCACTAACCGTAAGTACCGCTGTAGTGCAACTGTGTTTGCTTCTAAAACCTGATTGATATTTAGTTATCAACATTTCATTTTCCAGATAGGTTTTCATCTGGGATGTTATTATCTTTTCAAACACTTTACTTAGGAAAGGCAGAATAGCAATAGGTCTAAACTCAGTACTTGCTGGTGACGAGGACTTTGGTAGTGGCAAAATTTTTGCGTTTTTCCACTGATCGGGAAAGTTGCTTGTTGTAATAACACTATTAAATATATGGGTTACCTTTGTATATATTACCGGCAGAAGAATTTTTAGAAATAATGGATGGATTCCATCCAATCCCTGAGCCTTAGACTTAATGGAGAGGATTGCTTCTCCTACAGATAAACTATCAACGCACTGTAAAGAGAATTTTCTCAGGGTGCTAGGAGAAGTGTTTCTAAATGCAGAATAATCAATTTGATTATTTACTTGAGTCGAGGAATTAATGAATTTGTCATTTAGCTCATTTAGATCTATATCTATATCATGATCGCATTTAGTGGTTTTATTATTAACTCCTATTTCACGAATAGTTCTCCAAAACGCTGCACTAGACTTATCTGTGGAAAATTTGTTTTTGTAATAAAGTGTTTTCGATTTGTGTATTAAGGAGGTTGTAGCATTTCTAGCCCGCTTATACTCAAAGAGCATCTGTGGACATTTATATCTACGCCACCTATAGAACAGAATATCCCTAATATCGATCGACTTTTTAACTTGTTGTGTAAACCAAGGAATATTGACGTTTTTCACCTTTCTTGTTCTTAAAGGGACGTATTTATTAAAAAGAAAATTTATATTTTCATTAAAAACTGAAACTTGTAAGTTTACATTTGAAGTACAATACAGTGTATTCCAATTTAGAAATTGACATTCAGAAAACAAAGACTCCATATCCAATGAAGAGAAATCGTGATACTTGCTTATTGTTTTACTGCCTGAACAGAATGCAAGACGGAACTGGAATAGATGTCAAAAATGCTGCAGCCGGAGCTGCAAGAGTTGAACAATTTTTAACTTTTACTGCAGCATTTTTGACATCTACTGCAGCATTTTTGACATCTATTCCCGCTGCGTCTTGCATTCTGTTCAGGCAGTTAGCTGTTTTAGATGGAAATACATTTACAACCAGAAAAATTAAATCATGATGCGAGAAACTTGGTGCACCTATTTGACTATAATGATCTACAAGTTCGAGTTGGGATACCAGAAAGACGTCAAGAAGCGATGGTGTTTTATTTGGTAAAAAATGAGTAGGATGGTCTAAATTGGTAAATTGAAAGCCTAGGGATTCTATCATTGGTATAAGATTTTTGTGTCCATTTAGAAAATCCAGGTTAAGATCACCGCAGAAAATAAATTTCTGGTATGACGAACCAAAGTCCTCAAGAAAATTTCTAACCAAAGAGGCACTCGCTACGTCTGGTGCTAAATACATAACACCCACAAGAAATTTATTACCATCAAGCGAAATCTCCACAAAAAGGAACTCCGATACGTCTGATTGGGTGGACTGCTTGATTAATTTACACTTGAAATTTTTTTTGACATACATAGCTACTCCCCCACCACGCTTCACTGTACGATCAGCACGAAATAATCGGTAACCATTCAATTTAAAAAGATCACATACCATATTAGATTTAAGCCAAGTTTCAGATATGCAGATAATATCCATAAGACTCTCTTCAAATATATTTCGCAATTCATCGATTTTATTTACAACACTTTGCGAGTTTAAATGACATATACGAACTCCCGCTCTGTTTTGACACATTAAATTTAGCATCAGCTTCATGTTATTCATACCACTCACCACCGGACCAACACGATTCCTCATATTTCTAAGCGCAGCGATTTGCATTAATCAAATTGCAAATAGAAACGAGTAAAAACAACACGAAGAGCAAACATAAGACAATAAGAGAACAACAAATCAGAAAACGCAACAACAATGATGGGATATTGAGATGAATAAGGAAAGGTAATATGGTGGTGCCATTGGAAGGAAAAGGGAAGGAAGGAATTACATACAATAAATACAAAGATAACAAAAAAAATTGAATAAAGATTAAAAATAATATTAAATAAAGCAGCATCATAATTTAGAACTTTTCCAGGTCTTCATGAGAGGTGATAAGCTTGGACTCACCATCGAGGGTTCGTATAAAAACTTGTCCATTGATGGTGCGGACGGCGGATATTTTTTGTATTTTTTTAAGTTTCAGCGCGCTTCGATGTATTGCGTAGTTATTTTTTGTGAGACTATCATTTAGGTAAATTTGTTGGTTTGAGTCCATCCCTATGTCACGGAGAGTCAAACTGACTTTTGTTTGAGTATAGCGTGCATAACAACTTTTTAATAAGCTGTTTTTGTCAAATGAATTCTCAAACTTCACTATTATTGTGCCATCATATGACGTGAGTCTGCCATTTGGATTAGATGGTTTAACTCGAAAAATGTTTTTTATTTGTGGTGTAGGAACTTTGACAGCATCACATAATTTATTGATAATTTCTCTAAGATCTTCATTGTCTGAGGCAGGAACACCTACCAGCACAGCATCAGAGTTGGTTTGTTGTCGTTCGAGCAAGTCGATTCGAGACTCAAGTATGTTGCATCGGGTTTGCAGTTCATTTATTTTGCCGCACAAGTTGGTTTCCAATTCCGTCATTCTTGTGAGAATTTTTTCTTCGGTAGCAGAAATTTGAGACAGTTTGGCATTTAGAGTATCCGTAAATACGGTGAATCTCTTCTCAATTCGCACCCATAATTCAGCTAGGTCAATGTTGTTGTTTTTAGACGGAGTGCTTGAGAGTGCACCTTGATCGCCTTTGTTACGTCGATTCGTAGACATTTGTTTTTTTTTTTTAAATTTGTTTGTTATATCTCAGACGATTATTTGATAGAAAACAATACAAACTAATATTTAGATGTTAAAACACTTGTCTTGAAGGGCTGAGTTAATCAATGCAATTTAAAGTAAAACTTAAAAAATTTTCTGAATTTTTATATTAAGGATTACTATGTGGAATTAACAAAAGACTCGGAGCAAAAGTTGAAACGACTATTCTCTTGAGAACATCTGTATGGTATTGTTTGAATGAGTTTGCCCTCACCTAATCGAAAGCCGGCGTACGCCCTATCTTGTTCTTAAAATTTAATTCCTAAGAAAGAGAATACTATAAATGGCAAAAAAGAAAGATAATTAAGCTCTCTATAAAAAAGACAATTGCAAATTTTTTGTACAAGAAGCTGTTCCTAAAAATAAGCGAAATCATGTTTTTCAATCCATTTTTTGTAAATTTGAGGAAACAAATGAATTTGGATGTTCTGTAACTATTCCACCTAAAATGGCTTTAGTCCATGTGGTTTAATATTTCGAACATACAAATTCGTGTTCAACATTCCGATCATAAACTATTTTAATGCGAATTCCATTCATATTTTGTCAATTAAAATCTTACAGTTTGACGAAGATTTGAAAAAATCTGAGTTCAAATTTTAAAATGTTTTCTGCCCTTCAATTTCTAATTATTTATAGTCATACGAGTGCATATTAAAACAAAAATGTATATTACACTTTTTAAAGAAACAAAAATTATCCGTTACAGCAGTTAATGTAAAAACATTTCAAAAAGTTCGAAGGGAATTGAAATTCATTTTCATTCCATTTAATGGATGAAACTCAGCTAAGCCCGAGAAATATCAACAGGAGTTAAAGAAAAAGGTTACTTTCATTCATTTTGTCAAACTGAATTTGATCTGTAATATCGATACCAAAGGAAATCTATAGGTTACAATAATAGGATGAAATTCAACCTCACTAGTTTCAATATAAGGGCTTCGAAAAAACACAGCATTTAAGTATGCATACTTACTATCCCCAAACATATTAATTCTTTAGTCCGATTCCCTAGGGGCTTGGAAAAAACAAAGCTTACATACAAATTTTTAACCCCAACCTTCACTTTTCCCTGGACTTCGGAAAACAACAGCATTCATGGAATTTTTTTTAGCTCTTGCCTCTTATTTTCGTCGGATTTCCTTAGTGCCTGGAAAAAATACAGCTATAATGCAAATTTGTTAGCCATATCAGTGTTAAAAGTTTTGCCCCAAGCCTCAATTTTTTGTCTAATACCTTAAGGGCTTGACATAAATAGAGCCTACGTAGGTATATTAGTTTTTTTTATATACTCGCCTTTTTTATTCTCTTGGGGCTTCCAAAAAAAAACACAGTTTGCAACAATTCGTTCAATTTCTCTAAAGCTTGGAAAAACACAGCTCACATGTAAATTTTGTAGCCACAATTTAATTTTTGTTTGTCTAACTCTCTTCTGAATCAGCCGTGGGGGGGGGGGGGGGGGAGGGCTTCAGCCCATATAGCCTTTGTATCCGCCACTACTTGTCTTTAATTCACAAGCTAGCGAGTGAATTAAAAACTCTGTAATTCATAAGCCAGCTAGTAACTTATAAATTTAAAACAAATTTAAATCAAAAGCTAGTTGGTAGAAAGTTGTTTTAAAGCTTTTACAGGAACGAAACATACCTATAAAAGCCTTAAGACCACTATTGTTTAAAAATTATGCAGTCAAAGTAAGCTTACGAACTTGCAATTTACTAACAAGCATTTGAATTAAATTTTTTGTACTTCATAAGTACCTGCCAACTAGCTTATGATTTTTTTTAATTCATAAGTCACTTGGTGGCTTGTAAATTAATTTGTTTAAATTCATAATAAGTCAGTTAGTAACTTGTGAATTAATTTCTTTTTTCATTCTTAAGTCAATTAGTAGCTTGTGAATTAAAATTTTGTTTAATTCACGAGTCACTATAATTAACAAATGAATTAAACATTTTTTAATTCATAAGTCAGCTACAAGCCAAATACTTAATGATTTTTTAATTAAATAACTCGCAACCTTTTACTACGAGTTTCTCCCCTAGAACGCTATTTTCGATTTCGATTGTTTCATTATCAGCTGATCGGATTGAAGTTTATGTTTTTGTATACGAAAATTTTCAAAAAAATATAAATATTATTTCATATAAAAATTTCTAAAAAAATGGTTTGTGAATCTAAAAACAAAATTCAAAATGTTTTTTCAATTCGAAAACTTAAAACTTGCATGTTCCAAAATTTTTCATTATAAATGTTTTGAAAATTTTACACATTAGATATTATTTATTTAAAAACTACTCCAAAAGGATTTTCATGTTTTTGTCTTCCCAAAAATTCATATTTTTCAAGCTGTAGGCATTAAAAGAGTTGTTTTACAATTCAAAGAATGAATTCCATGCTTTTATATATTTTTCTCTCATAATTTTCATGTCTTTATACAATTTTTAAAACCATAAGCCCCAAGAATATAAGAGCAAGTACGTGTTACCCAGTGGTGCATTTTATTTAAAAATGGTTCAACAATGAAAACACGTAGTTCTCTGTTGTTATGCTCCATATTTATTAGCCATAAACTGTCAGCTGTCAAACTTTTTTTTTAAGGGCTGCCAACACTTTATTTATAATTTTGGGATAACCTTTACACTTATCCTTTTCTGTTTCATTTACCTATGTTTATTTTTTCATTACACAAAATTTTGTATCATATTTTCTTTCTTTAAAGCTATGAAATTTCAAAGTATTAAAGAAGGTCAAAGAGAGTACACCCTATATCTAAGACACATTAGGGAGTTTACGAGGCAAGCACGTTTCGCCTGCATTTAGCCCAGCCATACTCAACCTTTCTTTCAAAAGGGCCACAAAGACGTTTCAGCTATGTTGCCTCGGGCCGCAACATGAATTATTTTTTGCACTCAGGTGTATAGTAATTAAGATTGAATGGTTGATTCATTTTAATATACAAATTAATTTGATTTCCGAAATTTAGAACACTTTTTCAAGGTCTGGCTTGCTCCTGCACGCTAAACCTATTTCGTTTATTTCCTTACACATTTTTTGTAAAATTGAAAATGATGATTCCCAAACGTATGTTGATCCAAAATGTTATATTTTCAATCCAGCGTCAGCTTTCTGACTTTTTTTTGTCAGAAACATTATCTACATATATTACCTTGAAGAAGGAGGAAAATTAATGTTGTGGACACTCATTTTACATTCTTACAGCAGTATTAATAAAAAAAACTGGTATCCGCTCCTTAACAAATGTGCTAACTGGCCCACGGATAGACAAGTTGTCCGTTTGATAATTCTCTTATTAAAAAAGATATGATACCTTTCCAGCATTTATCACTTCATCAAATTCACCATTTCATCAAATTGTGGTGATTTTCTAATACATGTGTCAGATGCATTCACTGCTTTCAATCATTTCGATGATTCTCGATTTTACATCCAAACTCAATCATTTTGAGGATTCTCGTTTCTCGATTGTCCATCCCAATCTCAATAATTTTGTTGATTCTCGATTTTCCATCCCAATCTCAATCATTTCGATGAATCTCGATTTTCTTTTCAAAAACTTGTGATTTCTTAGATGTTTTTTAGTCCATCGACATCGTATCCATAATCCATCCTTCAATGACATTTGATATTTGATGTCTTGACGGATAGGGGCCGAACTATATTTTTCAATCCAAATGTCAACAAATTGACATAAAATCAACTTTTCCGGAGCAGTAAAAACTGAAAATTTCATTTTTTTTAATTTTTTAATCCATCCAAGTTGTATTATTTTGTATTCGATCAAAATCGGTACAGTTCGTTCCAATCGTAGAAATTTAATTCCATCGAAATCGAAATGAAAATTGAATCGGTAGTAAATTCTGTGAAATGTAAATGATCGATCGATTGAAATGATCGATTGATTGAAATGATCGAATCATTTTGGTGATCGATTCTTGAACGATTGTATCATTTGAATTGAACGCTTTACACAGCTCCAAACGAACAAATTGAAGCCCTTTTCATGATTCTGAAGTTTGGGTTTGTTTGTACAATTGTGAAGTTGGTGTTACATTTAGTTGATAAAACGTTCACACAGCTGCTCTCTGAATATTGATATTCTTCAATAACAGCAACGAATGTCTCAACCTTGAGTTTTTATTTTGAGTTAAAGCCTAGTACGCTGCTGATGCGAAACGAAAAATCCCATACAAAAATGACACAACGAAATCAGAAACTAAAAATTTAGTCCTACTTTTCGTTCTGCAGTACGCTGTTCGATGAACGAAATTCAAAATTATTGCATACTTTTTGGAGAAGTCTACACTCTTTTTTCGCACACAATTAATTACCCAGGCCATTTATTGTGTGCGGAAAAATGACATTTGTGTTTTTTCGTGTGTATTTTTGTTGTTTCTTTGCTTCCAGCGTGGCTGTGTGTGTTCTTTTTTTTCAGTTGGATTTGTTTTGAATTTTTGAATTGGTGTAACTGTCAATGAATATTTTTTCGCTGCGTTTTCGTAAGCATTTCGTTGTCTTGTTGGAGACCAACTAAAAATTTCGTTTCGCATCAGCAGCGTACTAGGCTTAACTTCTTTCCTAAGCAAAAATTCTACAGCAAGGTATGAAGATGACGATAATGGAGAGGATGAAATGTTTGGCCTATCCGTTTTTTTTTCATAATTGTTTCCTTTTAACTCCAAATTTTAGTATAATGAAATTGCACAATGGCAATTCCAAAATTAAATAACAAATAATATTTGACAATTTTCACGTTTCAATTGTGCGCATGAATGCGTCCTTCTGGTTTTGATTCTTTCTTTAAATTCAGAATCGATGCTCTCTTCTTTTCAGAAGATGAACTGTGACTGTCATCAAGTGCCAAATGAACTTTTTCAGAAGCATTTGAAATGGAAATGCTGTGAGTAATTCGTGAAAACGAAAAGACAAAATGACATTTCGTTTGTCGATTGAGCTATTTCCACTTGTCTTTCAAATTTGATGTCTTTCAGTGACAACACTTTTTGTTTGGAAATGTTTCCTATTTTGGGCTTTATTTCCCATTTGATTGATTTTTTCGGGCATTGGTTCAGTTTATAAAAGAAAGCGATGGAATCAGGAAATATCATTCAAAATGTTCAGTCTTTTTTCCAAATTTCCCAAAGGGCTGTAAATTTTGATAAACCTATGGTACCTATTAGGTTTTTCTATGAAATCGCATAGTTACGTAAATATGCCGGGTGGGCCACTGAAAAAGTTCGACGGGCCACATGCGGCCCACGGGCCGCAGGTTGAGTATAGCTGATTTAGCCTATATACCTAATGTACTTACTTACCCGTCACGTGAAATTAAAATCCTAATAAAATTGAAAACAAAATATTTGAATTAGAATAAATGTTTCTTGATTTCGTGACCTTTTTCTTCTGATAAAGTTTATGTTGCTAAAGTACGCTTTGGGTCAAACATTTGTTGTTGTTACAGCTGTGACGTTTTGTTTGGGGAGTTGTATTATTTTTTGAAGAAGGTTGTAAACACATCCGAAACGTCAAAGTTGTAAAACAAAGAACATTTTGGCCTTAGGCCAATAAAATATTGGAATACTTTTTGATGTAATTAACCTCAGGTACCTAGGTAGGTTATCATACGGATCAAATTATTTTTTTTCTTCACACATGCATATAAGGGAAAGTGTCTCTTTATTTAAGTTATGACAGCAGGCAGAGGTCTACAATAAAAAAAAGAAATTATCGCCTTTAGTTATCAAATTACACATTTTTTTTTACAAAAATCATGGAAATGTTAATTTAAGCCACTAACATAATGGGGCATATTCATAGACATTGATTAACTCGTTGATAAGTAAAGCTATAGTTTATAATTCATTACATATTCTTATTAGTTTTGTATCACGTTAAAAGTGATTGACAAAAGCAATACATTAATTACATTTGCATGTAATGATTACTGAAACAAGTAATTATTATTTCTTATGATTACTTTTATTTTAAATCACATTCAACTTTGAATGTATTTACATTGTAATTAGTAATTGAATTTCTACAATTACATTTAAAAGTAATTTGGGATTATAATTTACATTCGTAAAAAATTTATATTGAACTTTTATTAATAATTATCTCCCAACTCCGAAATGGGGTAAGAAGAAGACTAATGAAAAGTTAATTACCAAATTTCAAGTAATTAAGATGAAAGGATTTGAAAGATTTAAAAATAAATTTTGGGGGACAGATTACTATTAGTTCTTCATGATGCCGATATGAATTACAAATTACCCCAAATATTTCAAAGTGTGGCAGTAAAAAAGAGAAAACGAACAATAAGTAACCTGGAATATGTAAGAGGGGAAGCTGGCTGTCGGATAGGTAGGAATATATACGATTAATAAATGAAATGTAGCAGAGTTGAATTCTGACTAGCAAAGTGAATGGTGCGTTTTATTTAAAAGTTACGGAAGAAATGAAATTACAAAAGATAGAAAGAGTTCAGCTTAAAATTCAGAAGTGCGATTTCACCCACCGGTAAAGAAATAATATAAAATAATAATTAGAAAGCGAAAGAATAGACAAAGTGAAAGTTTTAAATAAAAAAAAAAAGAAAGAAGAATCTAATTG
Organism: Dasysyrphus tricinctus; assembly: GCA_963921185.1. Lineage (NCBI taxonomy): Eukaryota > Metazoa > Arthropoda > Insecta > Diptera > Syrphidae > Dasysyrphus > Dasysyrphus tricinctus. The sequence goes on from OY992532.1 coordinate 129,158,307, forward strand.
AACGGAAATAATAAGAACCCCTCGCGAGTGTATTTATGTCTGTAGCTACGTGTCCTAAGTTGTGTCGCATCGTACCTGTAAACACACACAAAATTTAATATTCTGTCTGGCCCTCGCGAGTGAGCTGGTAAAATCCACACAAAAAATACATAAAGCGAAAAAAACCCAAACGACCGTTGGAGTCAGCGTACGCAGTTTATTTAAATAAATTCGAGACTCGAGCCTTGCCCTAAAAGAGACAAAGAAATAGCGAACGAAAAAAAACAACACAGACAATAAATACGATGGCAGATGTTGATAGCTTCAAGAAATAAACCGTTCCACAGTTAAAATCGTGGTTGAATGCATTGGGGTTGAAAACCAATGGAAACAAGGCGGAGCTAATATTGAGACTCATGGAAGTTCCAGCGCATATGCGCGGTGACTCTGAGTCGCTTACCAACACAAACGATGATGACGGGGAAGACAACGATGGAGTAGCAGACAACGGCGATACCGATGATGATATGATGAAGACGACGATAATATTGAACAGGAGAACACAAATGAAAGAGAGCCAGCCAACAGTAAGAATAAAAATGAAAGACAAAAGAACGTATACGACACAGTGTTGTCACTTCAAGTTTTAAAAAAGCGGTAGATCAAGCTAAAAATAAGTGGTAGATCCAGATTTTTAGTTGTAGATTTTAATTTCCAAAAATTAAATAAGAAAATATTTTTTTTAAGTCCAAGAGAATGATAGAATTTTGAAAATTGTTGTCATAGGTCAAAATCTCTCAGCGCTATTAATATAAAATGTTTATTCGACCTGAAGATGTGTGTACGCCGATTACTTACTAAGTGTTTCGATTTAATTTACCAGAACATCGTCATGAAAAGATGTTGAATTGCGATGGTCAATTCTAGACACAGTGTGCGCATGTGATATCGTCTCAAGAATTGTTTAGTCAACGAGCTTCTTCACATCTTCGCTTTTAAAAGCAGCCAAAATAGGTAGAACTTCTGCTGGTAAACGTTATAGCCAGATGTTTCTAAGGATTTCATTTCCAACTGAATTTCCTGCCAGGCCTTTTAATTCGCTAAAAAGTTGGGATGGCTTGTTATTGTTTTCTCATCTTCTTGTGTTCGGATTTGGAGTCGGAAAAACTATCGATTAAAGCTTTTTTAAATGGTCGTATTTTGTAGTTGCAGGTGGCTGTAACACGTGGCGAACTATGCCTAAATATTTGCGAATCAGATTCTCTCGAAAAAAGAGAAATTTTGGTTGATACACGCATTTCCTCATTCTCGCTGGCGAATACTTGATCTGAAGTGTTATTAATGATGGGAATCCATTCGAGATTGTTAATAACTGGTTAATTTTTTCTGGCTCATACCATTATGGTTCATTTTACTTGAATACTTAAGTTGTCTTCAAATTTGATTATTGTTAAGGCCCATTGGAAATGAAAATTTTTTGATACCAATACAAGAAAGGTCTGGTGCGTAGATTTAGAATAGTAAACGTCACTTAGCAGAGATTTTGTTTACAAGTAACATTTTGCACTTAATCCATGGAATTAGGGTTAACCCTTCGCTATTCCGCGTTTTTTAATTTGGCTGTATGAATTTAGTCCCTAAGAAGATAGCGCGAGCAGTGAAGTTTCCAAACATTGTGTTCACCTGAATGGTTTTTGGAAAATTTACCGCTTTATATCTGGAATTTAGGGAAATTTTTAGTTGACATTTTTTCTACTGAAAAATTTAGTAATTTTTTCATATAATCGTTAAATTTGTTTTGTTTTTATTATGGATGAGCAAAAAGTGGTAGAATGTTTCCCTATAGTGGTTGAGGTGGTAGATTATCAAAATCTTAGAAAAAAGTGGTAGATCTACCACAATTGTGGTAAAGTGACAACACTGATACGACAACAAACGATTAGCAAAAGAGATCGAACAAATGAAGAGAAAAATGAAGCTAAAAGAACAGGAAAATGAATTGCTAAAGAAAGAAAATGAGTGGTTAAAGAAAATGAACGAGAATAAAGAAACGAAAAATGTAGGTCAAATTAAAGAGCTAGTTGTCGACTTTAAAGGCACTGGTGATCCATTTGAACATTTTGAGAAGCAGTTGGAGAATGTTCGCGCTGCTTATAAATTGAATGACAGTGATATGAGAGTGCTAGTGTCTCTTAAACTTAAAGACAAGGCACTCAAATGGTTCCACTCAAGAAGAGATGTGACAACTGTGGCTTTTAATGCACTAATGTTAGAGATGAGACAGATTTTTGATGATCACTCATCTAAGTTGCAACGGAAACGAGTGTTTGAGCTGAGGAAGTGGCTGCAGGGCGAAACCTTTCAGGGTTACTTTCAAGAAAAAATAATCCTTGGCAGCCGACTTCAAATAGAGGAGGACGAAATGATAGAACATATCATCAAAGGAATACCGGACGAGAGGCTCGCATCAAGTGCCAGATTACAATGCTTCACCAGAAAGACGCAGTTGCTCGAAGCTTTCAAGTCAATTAAATGTCCAACCAAGCCGAAAATGATGCCGACAGCAACAACATCACGACAGGCATCAGGTGTCATCGGGAAGGAAGTTCGCTGTTTTAACTGCAACTCGATGGGACATATGGCAACCGAATGCAGAAAAGAAAAAAGGAAGCCAGGTGCGTGCTACGTTTGTGCCGAGATGGGGCATTTGGCGGCTCAATGCCCCAAGAGAAAGAAGGTGCCAGCAATCGGATATATTGACTCCGATTCCGAAGAAGATTGCATTCGCTATTAGATACCGGCAGTCCAGTCAGCCTGATTAAATTAAGTTATTTAAGTATATTTATGGGAAAAAATGAATTGAATTTTAAAAACATATCAAACTTTAGTTCATATTGCGGAATAAATAAAAGTCCTTTGTCCATAATTGGACAAATAAATTTGAATGTTATATTTGAAAATGAAAGTATACCTATGGAAATGTTAGTAGTGTCAGATGAAACAATGCAATATCCTGCTATTTTAGGGCGGGATTTCTTAAAGAAAGCTAAACTAAAACTACAAAAGATAGTAGAAAGTACAAATGAAAAGACAAATGATATGTATGAAAATGAATGTAAAAGATTTTTTATTATAACAGTTGATGATGCACAAAATTTAAACAATAATTGTATTGGAAAACTTGGTTCAACACTTAATGAAGAAGAAATCATTTTGAAAAATAATGAATTGTCATATAAAACAAAAGAAAAATTCCTTAGAATTATTCAAGAACATTATTTGTACTGTTCTCGTCCCGAAGTTCCAGAGATTAAGTATGAAATAAAACCTTGAATGAATAATAAATTATTAACTAGGCGTAAATCGGGACGATTACAATGTCAGAATAGCCGAGTTGTGGCAGTAAAAAATAGAAAACGAACAATAAGTAACCTGGAATATGTAAGAGGGGAAGCTGGCTGTCGGATAGGTAGGAATATATACGATTAATAAATGAAATGTAGCAGAGTTGAATTCTGACAAGCAAAGTGAATGGTGCGTTTTATTTAAAAGTTACGGAAGAAATGAAATTACAAAAGATAGAAAGAGTTCAGCTTAAAAAAGCAAACACTTTTCTTGAATTTTTCTTTAGAATATCGTGAAAACCTCATGTGGTAGGGCAATTCTGTGGCTGTACATATTCAAATTCAACGAATTAAAAACCATCAACAAAATGAGTTTGGTTTGTGATGTTTAGACAAAAATTTAAATTTAATAACACATCCAAATTGTTATCAATGTCATATGGTACACCCTAGTTGAGTATGTTTGTATTTATGAGACGTACGTATAACGATCTCATGTGTAATTATCCATTTTGTAAATGTAATCATAAAGATATTTTGTAAGGCTTTCTCGTATAAATGCTAGCATTTAAATCAACGTCAAAGAATCAAATTGAGCAATTTTGTTTTGAGTCAACATATTACTTTATAATTGACGTCACCTCATGGAGAAAAACATCCTTGAAGGAGTGCCCTGCCCACGTTAAATACATCCTATTTAAATAAATTTCTTCACTACGCATTTTTGATTTCAATCTTTATTGTCCTTACCGAAGAAGGTGCGAACGTATAATAATAAATAACGAAACCAACCCACAATCCACCCTTATATTCCAGGGATTTTATAGTCTTTCGTAAACAAAAGAACGTTAATGGCACAACATCAGCACTTTGATTAATTTAAAATTGAATTCAATTTGAATCATTATTTGGTGAATTCTTTCTTATCATCCCAATTACTCGTAGCTGTCAAGTTATATGTGGCAGCACTGTGTGGGGTGGCATACAGTGGAACAAAATTACAGCAGAAATAGGACAACATAAAAAATATTGGTTTCAGTATTGACAATTTATGATACAATTTCTTTAGTAAACTACCAGTATGTTCATATGAAGGGTCAACAAAAAAAGTAATCTTTACAAAATCTTAAAAAAATCTTACAGAAAGTTTATTCAAATTTCTAATGAAGTTGACGGGTTGTGATTTTCTGAACTTAATCTACATAAGAGTACAGTTTATGCAATTCATATTCCCTCTTCCCGCATTGTACCAAAAATATACGTTGAAGAATTTTTTTTAGGAAACAGCACAGTATCAGCTCACCTTTACTGTTCATCGTCTATTACTAAGCACCGCGAAATCAGGCTGGCCGTTTAAGATTTTTCAAGAGGGTGAAGTGAGGAGTTTTTGAACGTTATGTGTATCAAAACCGCAGTATGCGTAGTTTTCAAGGGTTACTCATCGCTGGGCCTCCACTACCTATGTCCTTCGAGTCAATGTTTACTCCAAGGCAGATGAACTCTATTCTCGAAGTTGATCTATTAGTGGTAACATTTTGCCTAGTCCTCGTTTGCTTCATGATTAATCTTAACATTCTGGATGAATCGGCGATATTGTTTTCCATATTTATGCCATTTTCATTATCCAGGCACCAGAACCAGTTTGAAAAGGTTACATTCTACCTAGCGCATTTCCCTGGTAAAACCAAGGACAGTTTTCAAATAAATGAGCCACATTTCTCTTAATTGCACATTGCATCGTCTATTTCGCAATGTCCCATGATAAATGCGATGAATTCTAGGAAACTCGGCTTTCAAATCAATGAATAGTCTGACTTGATATCCACTGCAATTTTTAAAGGTTTGCCTCTAGTGTTAAAGTTTGGTGGTCTATGGTTGATCATTTGGGCCAGAAGCTACACTTGTAGATACTTTCCAATTATAGTGTTGCAGAACGGCTTAAGATGCTCACATACAGTGATGCCAGATGAGATTTCTAGAATCCCACCAAATTCCAAAAAACATCCCACCATTTTTGTACTGGAAGGAAAAAAAAAAACACCATAACCTTTTCTGCTACAAATTTCCTAGATATAAAATGAAGAAAGTTGGCTCGGCACTCTTGGCACTTCGCAAAAATAAGGTCATCTAATTGATCAGTAATTGTAACTTGTAATCAAGACTTAAAGTTTATTAAAGTCACACACGATTTTTGTTACCCCATTTGTGGAATATTCCCAAAAATTGTATACCGATCCGAAAGATCATTAGTTCAACTATTTTAAATAATTGATCAGCCATAGCTTTTCTTATGAATTTTTAAGTTCGTTTCAAGGTCACAAAAAAAGTTGGCACCTCATTTGGATCATTTAAAACGAACGTATTACTTAACGGTCATAAAAGGTCAGGTAGTTTCAGTAGTTGGTCCAGTCATTGATTTTTATGAATATTAAATTATTTTTTAATTTTTCAAGGCCAGCGGTTTTGGGTAGATACCCTCTTTTGTGTGTTATTCGGAAAAAAAAATATTTTTTAAAGTTTCTGCTTTTTCAAGGTCAGGAATGATTTTTGTGCCAAATCATTATAGGTAATACAGTTTGAAGGTAGGCAGGTATAGTGAATTGTGGTTTTTCCCACCTAATAAGAGGGCCTTGAAATATTTCCCCACCATAAATCCAACTGTGAATTAGTTTCCCACCATTTTTCCCACCAAAGGGATTTTTTCCAACCATTTTGGTTGGAAAAACCACCAATCTGGAACACTGCTCACATACGACCTGATATTAGATGCGACATTTAATAGGGATATATCGATATTAAATTGAGTGCAATCATACGGCATGCTTGCTTCTACCCATATTTGGTTGATGATTTCATGCATGTTCATCACTTGTGTTAATTATAAGTCAACCCCTTTTATGCTGGGTAGTGGAACAGGTTTCGTTGACTGGAGGTGGTTTCTCTTTTTGCGCTGCTGCTGGAATTGCTGCTTTAATACCTTTACTATGCCTCCTTGGTGATGTATAGTGGGATCACTGATGGTTGGTTTCTGTCTGTGGTAGGTGAAAGCACAGCATAGAGCTTCTTACTCAAATCTCTGATAAATCAAATCTCTCCAGTTACTCTCAGGTATTCAACGTCAAACCTCTTTTTCTTGGTGGTTCGCAGTTTTTTTTTCGTTTGACAGTCGAACTCCAAACATTGTCGAAAAAAGGAAGGTTTAATTAGGTAGAAGGGCTGACGATTGTGATACCTTAGGAAGTTGTATCTCATTTAATATAAAACCTTTGTGTTCTGTAAGTTAAAAGTCAAGCCATTTAGGGGCATTGATGAAGTTCAGAAGGCTATAAGCTGAAATTCTAGAAAGTTCCTCTAAGTCGTCATAGAAATGACTAGGTGTTTCTTTCTTAAATGACAGAGAGAGCTGGTCAGTGACATAGGAAGTGAGAGGTATCCTCATGTGCTTCTTTAGCACAGGCATAAGATACAAAATGCAAGTCGGTTAGCACATGGTCAACTATCTAAAGATTGCGAGGTTGCTTTGTTGGCCAATAGCCTAGGAAACCTTTTGCTGCAAAGTCTATTGTTAAGAAGTTATGCTTTAGTTTTTTCCAAAAAAGTTTTTAATTTTTTTCTTTTCTCGTACAAGACCCATTTTCTTTGAAATTATTCTAATTTCGGAACTAAAATTGGCCTACTGTGTGGCATTGGCGTGTAAATTATAAGAAAATATATATATGTATGTATGTATTTGTACGAGTATTTTTTTTTAAGCTGTTGACATCGTTTGAAAAATGTTGGCACATCCACGCCTAATAACTGCCATTCTTTTTACCGATGTTACATCATTTATATCAAGACCCAGCCTTTAGTAATTGACCCAAAAAAATGTGAAATGACAGTTTGTTGTTGCCTCTAAAAAAATGACATATTTAGAAGGATAATAACTTTTTTATTTTCATTTCACCGAAAGTTTTACAGTCGTAAGTTTTGATATATGGTTTTCATATAACCCATTTGACACATCATCTTTGATTATAATGTCCTTTTATGGTATTATGCTTTAACTTGTAAAGAGAAATACCCTTAGGTATAGGTTCAATTCGTGTCTTGAGTGACTGTCACGTTATTTCATTTGAAATACATTTGATATTTTTGAATTTGAAGGACCAGACTGCGAAAGATAGAAATGCATACCCATTAAAGATAACTTTTCAATTTGAATAATCCTTTGGGAATACAAAAATCAGGTTAAGAGGTTAATGTAAAAATTGGGGAATAAAGCAAATTGTTAGTTATCTTGCAACAACAGATGTTCACCTTTTTGAAATTAGTACAAAAAATAATATCTGTAGCTCTGTTTGGCTATGTGATATCCTCTGTGTGTGTGTGTGTGTTGCTATAGTCAGCAGGGGAATGGAAAAGGATGGAATTTGATAGCAGACTTCTAACGTGATAGGCCAACGCACTTAAGCCTAGTACATACTTGTGAATCATGTTGTGAATCCCGACAAAATTTGCATTTTTGTTCACTTGTGAACGTGCTCGTGAAGCTGTATGGAGAGTTTTCGTTCACGGGCAATTCCCGTGCAAAATGTATGGGAACTCTTGGTGAAGAGTTGACAATTCGATTTTAAAAGAAAAATGCTTCACTGGAGGTATTGTGGTTTTAAAAGTCAAACGTCCACAACAAATTCGCAAATCTGTACCAGTGAGCAATTTCAAAAATCATTTTCTCCACTGGTGATTGTTTACTTCACGAGGAAGTATGTTCTAGGCTTAAGCATTACAACAAGGGTAAGCAGTATCTTATTATTTCGTGGAAGACAACTTCCGTAACAAATTTCTTCTTGGGTCCAAATATGGTTCTGTGAAAAAGTGCAACGAAAAGCTTTACACATTTTTCCACTATTTCCGAATTTAGCTTGTTAAAAATGTGTAACCAAACATCGAAAACTTTCATATGAATAATTTCCTTTTTCGTCGTCATATTTGAGGTTAATATCCAAAATGAAAGTGTGAATACAAACAAACAATCAAAAAATGTATACCTATCTACATCTCTGTCACATCCATAAGAAAATAAAATGCACGACTGGGTCTCACGTACTTGCATTCATATTCAAAAGTATCTTAGAATATTGCTGATCACGAATTAAAAAAATAAATTAATTTTGTATCCTACTTAATATTATAAATGTGAAAGTGAGTTTGTTTGTTTGTTTGTTACCCTTTCACGCCTAAACCACTGAATCAATTATCTTGAATTTTTATAAAGAGATAGATGGGACCAGTGGCGTAGCGAGAACTTCAGGGGCCCCGTATCAAAAAATTTTTAGGGGCCCCCTTTTTCCTGACAGTATGGTAGTACCTTTGTTGTTTCCTGCAAAATAAATATACGTCAACTTATTTTAAAAGTATAACAATCTAGGAACTTTACATAGATTAAGATACGATTAGAGGACGAACGTAAATGGTAAATGGTTCTCTGGCGTCAAAGTGTCAGAGCTGTCTTGTCGATTGATCATCAACGCAGAATACTTTCGAAGCGTTGACGGCTGCTTTGACAATCTCGTTGACACAAATTTAAGGGTCAATGCGATAATTATTTTTGTTGGCCGTGTAATCTCTTTCGACGAAGTTCGGACATTAACTATTTTTTGACGGCAAAGGTATATATCGATGCAAATGTCATGCGATTGCCCTAAAATCAGTTCTTTCCACCAATTTATGATTTTTTAGAGGTTTTCCATCCATCCACATTGTATTGTTCGATAACACTATCGTAATCGTCAAAATTTCATGCGTTGACGTGGTCTACGTTGACAGAATATTGACGATGTTTCTACTGAAGTCAAGGAGTCAATGCAATGAGCATTAACGTTGACCGTCTTATCTAAGATTTAGTCTTAAAGAAATGGCGGTTCAATGACTGTCTTTTATTTGTACGGTAAAAGGGACAAAATACAGGGCCCAGATCACGTAACACGATTGATCGAACGGTCATCGTTTCTACTATTACTCTCTCTATATTTTCCTGTAGATGTGAATAGAGGCAGGTAGAGTCAGAACAACGATCGTTCAATCGAATCGAGTTACGTGATCTGGGCCCAGGTTTCTTATAAATATTTTAAAAACCTGTTAATTTTTTGAAAAGATTTAAATTATACCTCATAAAGCTCTACACAAAAAAGATTATACATAAACTTTTTTCGGCAGAGCAACAGATTTTGAGAAAAACACGGTTAAACACTCATTGTGCTCAGTATTTAGATTTACCCCAGTGTGCAGCAGTGTGGCACCTTTTTTTTCAAAATCTGATGTTCTTACGAATTTTTAAAAAATTTTTCGACTTATCTGGTCATGAAGTTCTTGCAGGTTTTTCTCTAAATTATTTAGTGTATGATAAAAAGTAAGCAACTTTTTTTCAGTGCATAATAACATTTGCTTAGCCCTGAAAATATTAGCCCCAGTCTATTTTAAGAGTAGGAACTTTTTATTGAATGCTTAAGACGTTAAAACGAAGCTCCACATCTAAATTCAGTTTTGTATTTTGAAATGAAATCGATACTGTGTGTCATCTCAATGAAACATTTCTTGCACACATCGATACCTCTATATCGTATCATTGATACGGCTGATACCGCGGTAGCTACGCTACTGGATGGGACTCTGGAAGCGTCAATAGGTTATTTTTTTTCTACCATATGAGACAAAAAAAGAAAAAAATATTTGGTACCAAAACAACTTAATTTTATATGAAACAAAAGTATATCAATAAAGTTTGAAAAAATAATCAATCAATTTCTATATCGTTTCAGTGATAGTTTGTTTTTATTATTTTGAGGTTTTCTTATATGTAGGTACTATATGCTTCACAAACGCGGCTTAAATTAAACAGGAGCTCATCGCAAGCCCGGGCAGTGAAAATTGCTCGATTAAAACGAAATCTATTCATGCCGAATAGATTTGGAAGCTGCCTCAAATGCTGATGAGACACTTACTCAAAGTTTTGATTTTCCTATGGCCAGCTATATAATATACTAGCCGACCCGTGCTCACGTTGCTTCGCAAAGTATTAAAATTAGTTTTGTTTTACTATAATCATTAGCAAATCAAAACCCAGTCCAGAAGAGTTTTCAGCAATTTCTTACATATTTTTAATAAAAGGTTTACATACATTTATAGTTATGCTAACCGTAGCAAAATAAAAAAGTTGATTTTCTTCCCTGGGAATTCTTTAAATAAAAAATAGACTGATAGGTACCTATTTCCATATAATCAATTTTTTTTGTATTCCAAGGCTTCTGGATAAATAATTAGGCATTTTACTTAATAAACTTTAATTGGCAGTTTTATTATTTTCGGGAAGAAGTGAATACTAATTATTTAATTGTAACCACTAGAATTGAAAGGGGAAATCCGTTGGGATCATGGGTATCCTGGGAATAAGTGCATGCATTCCCACTGCGGGTCCGGAGACTATTTACAAAGCTTTTCCACTTGGAGTCGTGTGCCATTGCATAGGTTTGGGAGAGTGAGATTTCTTATTAACATAATCGGTTTGCCAACTTTTAAATTCAATTGGTAGGGTGGAAGTCCTGCTGGGTTGAGAGAACTATAAAATTCTTTAGGGTAATTCACACTGTCATTGTCATTATCAATTGAAGGGTCCAGGGGAAAAACGGCTCAAGTCCACTTTTTGAAAAAATTAAACTAATGATGACATCTTATAGATTTGTATGAGTACTATCTGATGTAGTATAGCTCTCTTCACATAGGATCTTTAAAACTTGCAAAATAGTACACTTTTTAAAAAAAACTTTTTTCCAAAGGTATCTTTTTTGATCCAAAAATTAAACAAAGCGATATTAAAAAAAGAAAAACTTTTGAATAGACCTAACGACACGTCAGGTAAATAATAAAAAAAAAATTAGATATTCTAACTACATCCGGTCGAAGTCCTGTCTGACAAATTGAATTGCAAAAACGGTCCAATGTCACGCTTGTGAAAATTATTTTATTTCAAACTCCATTTTGAAAGTCTAGAGGTGTCTGAATAAAAAGCAAAAAACCGTTTCCAATTATCATGTCCGGTTCTTTCAGAAGAAAATTTCAAATTAAAAAAAATAAAAATTTTGGTTAAAACGTCGAATGTCCTTTTGGCTCATGTCAGCTTATCATGCAAAAAAATCAAAATGTTAAAAACAATATATGTTTGTTTACTTGAGTACTTCATGCTCAACAAACAAAATTGTTAGTTTTATTTATTTTTCTTTAAATTAGCCATTATTTTAGTAATACATTTACAACTTCATTTTTCTCGCAATCAATTCAAGTGGACTTTAGCCGTTTTTCCCCTGGACCTTTCAATTGCTTTGTATTTATATGACATTGTTTTTAAACTTAGGAGCACATGGTTATTTATTTCATCCACTGAACTATTGTTTTTGGGGCCACAATAGGTCTTTCGCAAAACTAAGAAAACGGTCGTGTATGTAAAGAGTTCAAGTCTCCATATAGTCCAGTCATTAGGTCATTTGACCTTGCGCGCAGAGGCACTGTCTGATTTTTTTTCATGGATCGATAGAGGCTTATTTAAAAAGCTTAAATCCAAATTTGCACCACCTGACAACTTTTTTTACCAAAGTTATTGGTAAAAATGTGTTTTTTTGCCATTTTTTCGTCTTTTGTGAATATATCGGCTGCAGTATGTCGCACAGAAAAAAATAAAACTTGGATTTATTTATAATAAGATTAGCTATTATATTATAAAAAAATTTATTTGTTTAAACAAATAAAAAAAAAGTTATAGTTAGTTAAAGTAAGTTTTTATTGTTTGAAAATCACTCTTTCGTGATTATTAAGAAAAAAGCTCATTTAACGATGAAATTTTTATTTTTTACTTTTAAAGTCTTTGTAATTACCTACAATTTAAAAAAAAAATCAGCCCTTAGCTACTAACACAAGCCGAGAAATAAATTTATGAACATAGGTAAGTCAGCGCACCCACGCAATTTTATGTTTTTAGGTTTTATTTTATATCTCAGCCCCAGTATGTCGCAAAGTTAAAATTTAAAAGTTTTATTGTTTATAATAATTCTTTCTATCAACTTGCGTTAAATTCAATTTGTTTAAACAAATAGAAAAAAAGTTACAGTTCATTAAAAGGTTTTTTTGACTTGATTTTATACCTTTTCTCATAACTATTGAGAAAAAAACTGTATTTAACGGTCCTTTTTTTCAGGTTTACTTTTTTTGTTGTAGTCCTATAAATTTTCTATAAATTAAAAAAAAAATTAGTCCATTACGACAAACAGTAGCCAAGTTATTCATGAATTAAAAATGACGCGTCAGTTTTCCAACGTATAACAATATTCTTACTTTTTTTGTGAAAAGGCTGATTATGTCCTAAAAAACAGGTCAATAAGAAAGTAAGACGTTCATGGAATTTTATTGTAACAATCTTCAAAGGGGTCTTTGAAGATGAGAAAACAGTGCAGTGCTATTAAATTAGAGGGTGCATTTTGGAGAAAAGGGTACAAAAGCACCCTTTTTGGTTTTTTGCATATAACTCGAAAACGAAGCAAAATTTCGAGATAATTCTTCAAACTTTTTTGTAGAGAATACAATTTACTATCAAAATGGATTTTTGAAAAAAAAAATTTTTTAATTTTTAGTTGGCAAAATTTTTAAAAATGCATTGCCAAAAAATGTGAAAATCGCATTTTTTGTTTTTTTTTTTTTACGTACCTATTTGCTTATAATTTTCTTACCAGCAGAGATAGGTATAGGTATTCCTTCATATAAAAGAAAGATAATTAAATTTCCTTTAAATAAATTTAAAAAAGGAACGGTTTGGATAAAAATCGACCGAGAAAGAGTCGTTCAAACTGGGCTGATTTTAAGTTTTAAAGCTTTATGAATGACATTTTTGGCTATTTTGATGGACTTGTCAGATAATACACTCAAACTGGGTGTATTAGTGAGCCATGCCCAGTTAAGTCAAAAATAAAATAAAATTTCAATTTTTTTACAGTTTTAGGGTTCCCATCTAATTTTTTCAAAATTAAGAATAATTGCCAAAATCAACACATTTACTCTTACAAAGTCGGGTTTTGAACACATCGTCACCTGAGTTCTATCTTGTCCTATGTCCATTTTTCAAAATGTTGGGAAATCGATTTTTAAAGTTCAGATAGAAAACTTTTGTTTATTTTACCCAGTTTATCTTTTGAAGTGATGTTTTTCTGAAAGCCTTAACAATTTTGTTTTAAAAACAATTAACAGATTTCTTTTTTCTTTTCTTCTGAAATAATTATAAATAAAAATCCACGCAGATTTCATTTTGGATATTGAACAAAGTTATATGGAGTGAAGGTAAGTTGATAAAATTGATGGATATTGAACAAAAAAACTTAATATTGAACAAGACAGAAATTAACAAGGATAATATAGGAAACCAGAGGTATTTTGTATTAAGTTGAACAAAAACATACATTTTTCATCATTCAAATCAGATCGCAATAGTTTCTTTTTACATTGAAATTTCCTTCGGGACTTCTGGTTTGGGGAAAGACAAATATTCGGTTGCCTCTATCAAACTGTAATATGATAAAAAAAAATGCGTCAAACTTCAATCCAATATTATTTTATTGGTAGGAGCTTACGTGTTTTTAGAGTTCATTTTTTATAACAACGCCTTGCACTTGCATTGACGAGCTTATTCGATGAGAGATCAGAACTGAATGAGCATATTACTCCAGCCAGTCAAATTAGAGCTTAACCTCGGAATGAGAGATAATAAGCTGGAAACTCGTATACACCTTCATTTTGGCGTTTTAAAAGTTGTCTGAAAAATCTCATAAAATCTCGTGTCTGTAACGTAAGTTATTCAAGGTCAAACGTCACAAAAATCACGTTTTCGTGGTTATCTCGGTTTCTATAGCTCCAATGAAGTTAACATCTATCACCAAAATTGTAGAGCATACAATTTTTGACAGATTGTCTTGCAATTATTTTTGAATGCACTTAACCGTTTTTGAGATAGATGGTGGAGAACTCAGCCAAACATACTAAAATGCAAGGTCAAACGTGAATCTCGGTTAATAATACCTTGTATAAAGCTCTAGATCATTAAAATACCATTAACAATTGGCGTTTTTCTTTTTTGGCTCTGAGCAGACGGATCAGAGCGGAGCTCCGAGTAGATTATGATCAGATTCCTCAGATTTAATTATGAAATACACTTGAGCACTGAACTGTCATTTCATAGGTATTTTTGGTAAATTTCATGAAATTTCTTGCAATTTTTTACAAATGACGGGCGACTCTCCAGGGGCTGTTGAGAAAATCCATTTTAAATTATGTGTCACAAAAAAAATAAGAGAAGTTGGCTTCGCTCAGCATTGCGCTCGATTCGCTCGGTCATTTAATCCTGAGCTAATTGAGCTAGCTCCGATGGAAAAAAGAAACACACTTTTTATGCTCTGATATGTCTGAGCTAAAAAAGAAACATAGAATTTTTGTTTTACAGTTCCGTGATCTGCTCTGAGTTAAAATAGAAAAACGCCAAATGAATAATTTGCATTATTATTAGTTTATACATTGTATTTAATAACATTTTAAGCAGAAATAAACGAGTGATTTCAGTTTTTACTTTATTAAGCAGCTGTATACTATTATTTATAATTTAAATTGAAGTGAAGTGAACATTTACAAATCTATAATAATTTGAAGAGCGGCAAAGTATTAACTTTCTTCTTCAACGTCATTTTCTTTGTGTTCGAACATTTCTGTTTCATTGACATCATCTTCATTGTCCTGAATCATTGTTTCCAGGCCTTCGGGTCAAATGCACTCTTTTCCCCGGAGTCACCTTGCAATGAAGCAGCATGAGGCAAGTTTTGTCCATTTCTCTGGCCACAAGCTGAAGTGCATTGCAACCCCGATTATCTGCACCCACAGCGTGGAATACATCCATTCTTACAACTACAAAATATAGTATTCAGTAATTAATCTGGAGCTGGGGGTCAGTTCCCGATCTGTGAAACTGTGAAATGAAAACAAAGTTATCATTTCAGTTTTCACAGAGTTTTATCATTTTATCACTTCACAAACACGCGCAAGGCGATTCCCGGACTCGTTATGAAAAACAGCTGTCAAAGTGTGTACTAAAAAGTACTAATATGTAAAATGGTACCAATTGCTCATAGAAAAAGATGATTGTGACGTCATAGAAACACCAATATGGCGACTTGGGAGTTTCAAATGAGCACAATTTGTTTCTGTTTATCATTTTTCTTTTCACAGGTTTCCACAGAATGAAATGATTGTGATAGACAAATTATCAAACGAAAACATTTTGGCATTTGATTTCATTTTTTCACAATTCGAGAATCGCATTTGGCGTGAAGGCGTTATCATATTTATCACTTCACAGTTTCACAGGTCAAGAATTGACCCCTGGATGTAATTTTATTGTCATTGGCCATAGAAATCCATTTTTGCAGCTCTCAATCCGATTCCTGGGGTTCTAAATCATGTCCTTAACATTTTTGAACTTGGTAATACTCATGAAGCTTTGTAGATTTAACGAACAGAGTATATCGAGGATGATATATATTGTCTTCAGGTGTAGGAGCATTGTATATCGGTACTAAGATTGTAACGGAACCGCTGTTCCTAAACCACTTAATGCGATGTCATGCTCTTTAAATGAGTTTCACTGATGCACAGGACCACAATTGAACCCAAAGAAAGGTGGCTTAGGTTGTCCAGTCAGCAGAGTGCGTGAATTCGACTAGATTTTTTATTAAAAAAAATTAGAAAAAAAAATGTAACTTGAAAAAGATGGCGAAAATAAAAATGCAACCACTTGTTGTAAGAATGAATTTGTAATTGTCTTTATTTTAGTCATAAGACCTGGTGTAAAGTCGATTTGTACAATAATTTCATTAATTTTGTGACAGATGAAGTCGTTGTAGCTCAGTGTGGAATGTATCTTAGCTTTGTTTACGTTTTTGATTGCTTAAGGTTCTGTACAATTTCGTTGTACATTCGTACATTCTCCCGCCTCGCAGTAATATAATCAGTTCCATCACCCAAACGTGTCTAGACCCCGAGTGCATCGTATCGTGTAAACGTCCAGTGAGAGTCCAATGAGAGTCCAGTGTAAACGGTCAGCCTGAATGCCTTCATTTTTCTTTGATCGGCTAATGGCTCCTTACTGTCATCAATCTTCACCTTTTCTTATCTCAGATGTACATGAAAAGAGACAAAACATTAGTACATTCATTTTCAATATACACAAATATAACAGATAGAGTCAACAAGATTCTACAGAAAACGGAAATTTCGTTAATTATTTTGTCTCTCGTTTTTACTCTCGCAGATGAATGGATTTTGTTGTCACACACTAGTTGCTGTTATCTCGTACTCTCGTAGTATTTTTTGGTTGTCGCCATTGTGTTCTTGACCCAGTTTCCTAATTGTCTTGTCTTGTTTGCCGGTGTTAAAATTGATTGTCTCGTGCGCGTCCGAATTCCGTGTTGTTTTAAGTATTAGCAAAATCATTAGTTGAATGTTTGATCGGTTCGTGTTTATATATTAATAAATGTATAATGTGTATTAATCCAGGTGAGTGTTTGCTGAGTGTGATTATTTTAAGAATTTATTGCGTGTTTGTGGTGGCGAAGTGGGCGAGCGCGTTCATACGATTTATTTTTCGCGATCGCGATGTGTTGTCAAAGCAAGAGCGACTGACGGTAAGCTACGCCTTTTACGAGCTCTTATCGACACAGGCTCAGAATCTTCCTTCATCACCGAAGCTGCAGCACAACAGCTTAAGCTTGAAAAACGAAGAGCCGTTGCCGAGGTATCCGGGTTAGGGTTGGTCAGCAGCGGCACAACGCAACACTCCGTCGAAGTTCGTTTTGCTTCCCGCCACTCGACGTTTGAGACTGCCGTACAGGCTTTGGTTTTTAAGTCGCTGACTGGGCATCTCCCGACCCAAAGAGTGATACCCGGCAACTGGCAACACTTGAAGGGTCTTTCCCTAGCAGATCCTCATCTTTTCGAACCTGCACCGATCGACTTATTACTCGGAAGTGACGTTTGCGCCGAGATACTCCTTCCAGAGATAAGACGATCAGAGGATGGCATCGGACCGATCGCCCAAAACACTCAGCTAGGGTGGATAGTGTTAGGGAAGATTCCAGCGGAACTTCCCCGGCAAGTACGAAGCTTCGTCCAGTTTACGGACCTGAGCTCTCAACTGGAGAAGTTTTGGGAGATGGAAGAATTGCCGTTCCAGACACTTGATACCGAGGAGAGCATCGCCTGCGACGAGCACTTCGAGAAGAACACCAGACGCTTACCGAACGGGCGTTATGAAGTGAAGCTGCCGTTTAAAGGTGAAGGTCTTCCAGCTATGGGGTCCAGCCGACAAAGTGCTTTTCGACGATTTCTTCATCTCGAGAAAAGGTTCGATTCTGATCCGAAACTTTGTGCGGACTACACAAAGTGCATACGGGAGTATGAAGAACTCCATCACATGGAAGAGATCGATGTGAATGACGCGGTTTTGCAAACCCCATTCCACTATTTTTTACCACATCACGCTGTTTTTAAGGAAGCCAGCTCCACTACAAAATTAAGGGTAGTGTTTGATGCAGCGGCGAAATCTTCCGATGGCAAATCGCTTAATGACCGTTTAATGGTGGGTCCAAAATTGCAGTCAAGTATCATCGATCTTGTACTAAAATGGCGGACTCACCGAGTCACATTTACGGCAGATATTGAAAAAATGTATCGCCAAATTTTTGTTGATCAGTCAGACCGGTACTACCAACTTATAATGTGGAGAGAGAAGAGGACAGCACCGGTAAAATTTTTCAAGATGAACACGGTTACGTTTGGCACAGCAAGCGCACCATATCTGGCCATTAAAATCTTGAAACGAGTAGCTGATGATGAAAGTGCACATTTTCCGGAGGGGGCGAAGGTTGTCCGTGAGGACATGTACGTCGATGACCTTATCAGCGGAGCGGACACGGTTGAAGAAGCACGAAGGAAACGTGACGAAGCAAAGAATCTTTTGGCGTCTGCGGGCTTTAATTTACGGAAGTGGACAAGCAACACGAAAGAACTAGTTGAAGATATCCCAGTTCAAGATCGTGAACTTGACTTCGAACTTCCGTTTAATTCGTCCAACCATGTTAAAACGCTCGGTATCAAGTGGTTTCCTATCGATGACAGCTTCTCGTACAAAAATCTTCAGCCTTCAACAGAAATCACCACGAAAAGATCGATGCTTTCAACCATAGCCAAGCTTTTCGATCCGCTTGGTTGGATCTCACCATGTGTCATCACGGCAAAGCTTATGATGCAGAAACTCTGGGCACTTGGATGCGAATGGGATGAGCCAATTCCACCAGCTTTGAGAAAAAATTGGGATGCTTTTCTCCGAGAACTACCAATAATCGAGCGACTTCGTATACCACGGTGGACCCAGCTAAGCAAGACCAACAAGGCGATCGAGCTGCACGGGTTTTGTGACGCTTCAACAAAGGCTTATGGTGCAGCTGTTTACCTTCGCGTCCTAGATAGCGATGACAACATCCACATTAATCTGCTCCTATCAAAGACCAAGGTGGCACCAAATCAAAGAACTATTACGTTACCTCGTCTTGAACTTTGTGGTGCAGTAGTTCTCTCACAATTGTTACAATACACCAAAGAAGTTTTAAAACTTCCCGATGTCAAGATGTACGCTTGGACCGATTCTACGATCGCGTTGGCCTGGATACGCGCCACTCCCATCAAATGGACTACGTTTGTTTCCAATCGTGTGTCGGAAATCCAGCGGTTGGTGGGGATCGATTGCTGGGGACATGTAGCTACGCTTCATAACCCAGCCGATCTGGCGTCCAGGGGTGTATTCCCGTCGGAATTGGAGTCACTGGATGCATGGTGGATCGGACCGGAGTTTCTACGTCGTCAATGGGAATTCGATGTACCACATCAGACCATAGAAATAGACACTGACGAAGAAAAACGCACTGTGAAGGTGCTCAGCATCCATGTTTCTGATAGCGATACTATATTACAATCTATGTACAATTGTTCGAGCTTACTCAAGATTGTACGAGTCATCGCGAATTGTTGTCGCTTTACCATAAAGTGCCGACCGAAGCTGGGGCCTATCGATGGTCCACTAAAATCCACAGAATTACAAGCAGCACACACTATCGTCGTCAGAGCAGCACAAAGAGAGATGTTTGAAAAGGAGATGAAACAAATCCAAGAAAATTCTAAGATTCCCAAAACCCTAAGAGCGTTAAACGCATTCATCGATGCTGATGGGATCTTACGAGTTGGAGGACGTTTAGAGAACTCTCTCCTCCCCTACGATGCGCAGCACCCCATATTGCTACAAAGTAGTCATCACTTCACCAGTCTGGTTGTCAGAGATGCACATAAAAACACGTTGCATGGCGGCATCCAACAGATGATTACCTATATTCGACAAAAATATTGGATTGGACAGATAAGGCGGAGTGTTAAACATCAGTTGCATAAATGCACCTCTTGCTACCGGCAAAGGGCATCTGAGACGCAACAACTAATGGCAAATCTGCCTGCTCCGAGAGTTCGGATGTCTCGACCATTCAGTCACACCGGCGTTGATTATGCAGGACCGATCGAGATCAAATCCTGGAAGGCACGAGGTGCAAAAATCTTAAAAGGATATTTCGCAATTTTTATTTGTTTGGCAACAAAGGCCATTCACTTGGAAGTCGTGTCTGATTTGACTACCCAAGCATTTTTGGCAGCATTTAAACGCTTTACTGCAAGAAGAGGAGGCTGCAAAAATATCTACAGCGATTGCGGCACAAATTTCGTCGGTGCTAGTAACGAACTAGCGAAAATGATGAAGCAAGCACAACACGACTGGAAGGAAATCATAGAGAATTTGGCGAATCATGGTACCGATTGGCACTTTATTCCACCTGCTTCTCCACATTTCGGTGGATTATGGGAAGCGGGTGTGAAATCGGTCAAGTACCACTTAAAACGAGTTGTTGGTATTGAAAGGCTAACTTTCGAGGAGCTCGCGACGCTTCTTGCTCAGATAGAAGCTTGTTTGAATTCGAGGCCCCTTTGCCCTCTCACCGACAGCCTCGACGATTTGAACGCGCTCACCCCTGCGCACTTCCTAGTTGGGGAATCGTTACATGCCGTACCACAAGGTGAACTAGTGAACAATGTTACGCATATCGACCGATGGAAAAGAGTTCAGGCACTCGCGGAAGTTTTTTGGCGAAAATGGAATTCCGAATACCTAGCTCGGCTTCAACAGCGCCCAAAATGGACACAAACCAAGGAAATGCCGAAAATAGGAGACTTAGTCCTCCTCAAAGATGAAAGACTTCCACCGACCTATTGGAATCTAGCGCGAATAGAGGGAACCCATGCTGGATCGGACGGACTTATCCGAGTCGTCACGGTAAAAACACAATCTGGGTTAATAAAAAGACCGATTACGAAGATTTGCCTTCTACCGTCGAACAAATCACCCGAACAAAATGCTATGGTATAGTATAATATACCTTCAACTGAAACCGAAAGGAGAAACAAAATTTTTGAATTAAATATATATATTATTATATCAAAATACCCACAAAACAAAAAGAAAAGAAACACATCGATAAAGTCCATGAATTTAATGAAATCTCATTTAAATATTTAAAAAAAAAAAAAAACTTTTTATTTAAAAACCCAAAATGTTTAAATTACAATGAATTCAGCTTATTCTATAATCAACTAAAACTACTATATTATGTTTAAATATTTATTTGAAATAATATAAAAATCACATTACAAAACTTCAACTTAATTATGAATATTTTCATCAAAAAAAAAAAAAAAATTGTACTGCCACATCGCACCGATTGCAGCAAAACTTATATTTTTTAACAAAACCTGCACTGCAACCAAGCATGCAAACAATTTATAAATAAATTTTTCGATTTTATTATAAATTTACAAACATGATTAAAAATATATTAAAGCTTCAAATTGAGCTAAAACAATATCCACAAAATAATCAAAACAAAAACCATAAAATTGTTATTATTGTGAAAACTCACCACAGCAAACGTCAGAATACGTCGTCGATATGAAATCCATATCCATTGAAATCATCAAAATATAAAAACCCGTCGGCAAAACCCACTTTCGAATTAATTAAATTTCCTCAATATCAACATCGAATTAAAATTTAAATCACCACCAAATATCTTTATTATTAAATTGGACCACAATCTTAATTCAAAACCATAGTAAACACTGAACTAAAACAAGCCAAGATAATAAAACAATAAAAAAATCGCAACCACTGTTGCTTAAAAATGTCATCAAAACAAATTTTTCAAAACCCAACACTCATATTAATTCAACAATTCAATTCCATAATTAAAACCCTCGCGTCGGTTTAATTGAAACATAAAATTAATTAAATTAAAAGGAAAAGGAAAAAACCACAAACGAACGTCAACAAATAATATGTCGAACGTGAATTAATCACTGTATATTAATCAAAAAAAAAAAACACTGCATTGGCTTGATTCAAACAGGGGCTATCACAATTGCACATCACTAAATTTGCAATTAATAATTTTAATATGTATCACACTAATAAAATTATTCTATTTCTTTTGTTGCAAATTTTAACTTTCACTTCACAAAAGTAAACAAAATCCAACTGGAAGTAGAGTACTTTCCAACAACTGGAAACTAACACATAAATAACTACCTACTAGGTATATTATATACAAATGGGCACATAACGCCAACTTGCTCATGTATATAATGAATTAAAAGGATAATGGCAGCCAATTAATTAAATATTAAATTAATATATTTATAATATTCAAATATTTATAATATAAAAGCATAATGCATTCACACACTTTGCACACATCGCGATCGCGAAAAATAAATCGTATGAACGCGCTCGCCCACTTCGCCACCACAAACACGCAATAAATTCTTAAAATAATCACACTCAGCAAACACTCACCTGGATTAATACACATTATACATTTATTAATATATAAACACGAACCGATCAAACATTCAACTAATGATTTTGCTAATACTTAAAACAACACGGAATTCGGACGCGCACGAGACAATCAATTTTAACACCGGCAAACAAGACAAGACAATTAGGAAACTGGGTCAAGAACACAATGGCGACAACCAAAAAATACTACGAGAGTACGAGATAACAGCAACTAGTGTGTGACAACAAAATCCATTCATCTGCGAGAGTAAAAACGAGAGACAAAATAATTAACGAAATTTCCGTTTTCTGTAGAATCTTGTTGACTCTATCTGTTATATTTGTGTATATTGAAAATGAATGTACTAATGTTTTGTCTCTTTTCATGTACATCTGAGATAAGAAAAGGTGAAGATTGATGACAGTAAGGAGCCATTAGCCGATCAAAGAAAAATGAAGGCATTCAGGCTGACCGTTTACACTGGACTCTCATTGGACTCTCACTGGACGTTTACACGATACGATGCACTCGGGGTCTAGACACGTTTGGGTGATGGAACTGATTATATTACTGCGAGGCGGGAGAATGTACGAATGTACAACGAAATTGTACAGAACCTTAAGCAATCAAAAACGTAAACAAAGCTAAGATACATTCCACACTGAGCTACAACGACTTCATCTGTCACAAAATTAATGAAATTATTGTACAAATCGACTTTACACCAGGTCTTATGACTAAAATAAAGACAATTACAAATTCATTCTTACAACAAGTGGTTGCATTTTTATTTTCGCCATCTTAAGTTAAAGTATTTTTTCCTAATTTTTTATAATAAAAATCTAGTCGAATTCATTGGTCCTTCGAGCCGGAAACTTACTGGTTGTCTGCTAATGTTGCCGTGTATGTTGTTGTTGTTGCTGACTCCTGGCGCTCCGCTGATACTCCTTAGGACGCGAACTAATTTTACTTTAATTTTAAGTTAATTATTTTAAATTAAGTTACTTTAAGTTTAAATTGTTTAAAATGTATTTGAAAAGCCACTTATAAATTGATTTTGTTAAATGCAAATTTATTTCACGGACTATGAATCGTAGATTCGATATAATTGTTAATATATTTTAATCTTTTTAAGCACACACAATGCACACACTTTTATATATTTGTATATTGTTCATACAATTGTTTTTAGTTCGTTAAACTGATTCGAAAAAAGCTCGAAGGACCAATGAATTCGACTAGATTTTTTATTAAAAAAAATTAGAAAAAAAAATGTAACTTGAAAAAGATGGCGAAAATAAAAATGCAACCACTTGTTGTAAGAATGAATTTGTAATTGTCTTTATTTTAGTCATAAGACCTGGTGTAAAGTCGATTTGTACAATAATTTCATTAATTTTGTGACAGATGAAGTCGTTGTAGCTCAGTGTGGAATGTATCTTAGCTTTGTTTACGTTTTTGATTGCTTAAGGTTCTGTACAATTAGGCACGCTAGCGATGGCCATTAGGCTTGCTCGTCGGAGGGGTGGGATCTTGCACCCGCTACTGGACTGCCGTTTACTTTAAACGTGCCTGAATAATTATCAAGAATACAAGAAAAACTAAAAACTACTAAAAATCACCTGTCTTATCTAATAACCCTCCTTTTGGGAACTTAAGGTGTATTTAGTTCCGGAGTGTAACCCTCCCACTGTTTATTGCACCAGGCAAAAACTCCATGGTTACCGCACCACTCCAATTCACTCACGATAACCCCTAAATTGAAGTCAAGGTAAAATTAAGCCTGACTTATCTCTCCACCGTCGAATCTACCCTTCTTCATTCCACTTCTCTAAGCTCACTTAAGAATCTCAAACACTCATCATTGTGTATGACAGTAATACTCTAAAAATTTCATCCATCAATACAATTCATAATATTTATTTAACTCAAATAGTATAATCCTAATAATACATTCAGATTTCATTTATGATTTCATGAAATTAAACAAACAATAAATTTAATAAAACCGGAAAAAGAAAAAAAAAACGCGTATACGCCCCAGTGGTCAATTCATATTTTTTCTTGATTAGGTTATTGTTCTATGTTTTCCATAAAAAAATAATATTAACTCTGGACATAGTTCATTCCAATTCTTAATTCTAATAAAATCTAATATCTAAATAATGATACCTTAAAAAAAAAATCTACATTTAGAAAAACGGTTGTAAATAAAATGGGAATAATCGTTAAGCTCATAGAAAATGAAATAAAAGGTCATTAACCTTCTGTATGGTTCTCTCAGTAATTGTTGAGGTAGGTTATGGTTTCAATTATGTAACTTAAAATATGCAACAGTAGTTACAGTTCTTTTGACACTCTTATCATCATAGTCTGTTAAATTTTATGTTTATTTACGGTAGTTCTAATTTTCATTCAATGATTAATTATGTACTCTTTCTTGACTCATTTAATCTCCTCATGCACATGTTAAACAAAACAAAAAAATGCATACTCTTAAAAACTTATTAACATAGGACTCACCGAATCTCTCCTCCAGCGAAGTAGTGCGCACAACTTGTTGGCGGGTAACGGGTATCGGGATGAGTTTCTTTCTAAACTCTTTTTCTTTATTTAGCTAAATTTAAAACAAAAAAATTATGTTTATCATATGTATGTATAGGTGATCATGAATGAGTTGGAATTTATACTTATCTTTTATCAAATCTCTTAACATTGAGTGACTACCATTTGAGAGTACCATACATTTTCATATTAACTCAAAAATAAAATATAATAACAAATATCAGTTGCTTTCTGGACTCCGATGGTGATGGTTGTTAAGGTAAGTAATGGTTATGATGATGACAGCTTAAATTGGATGACGAGGTGAGTAATCGCAGGTAAGTAAATATGCATAGAATATACATATATATATTTTGTCTGCTGTGCTACTATAGTCGAGTCGAAACTCCCACGGTAGTCTGCTCAATTTTAAAATCGATGATGCCTTAATTAAAACACAATTAGCACTTTAAACTTATATGTTTAAGCTGGCCTTAGTTGGACATCTGCGTGGATCCAAAGGTACCCTTGCGATCCCTATAGTGTTTGCCTCGCTGGCTGGCCGTGCGCCGACGACGACACACGTGGCCTTGGCGACACTCGCAAAGTACCAGCCAGCAGGTACTTTCGAACTTGGGAAATGTGCGTTCGAATGTCACTTGTTCCAGATTGGATCTGCGGTATTTCGCTTATAAGACGTAAAAGCGCGGTTAAGAGCGTGATTTTCTTGGCTGAGGAATTGATCTTATCGGATTGGCTTACGCCAGTCCGTGTGTGCGAAGCACCTTTTTTATAGTTTCGGGACACGGACGGAGAAGGAGCTTAGGAAATTTAATAATCCTATGCGATTTGAGGTCCAAACTCTGGAGCTTACAAAGCTCTGTTTCGCTTCAATGCGATAAATTATTTTAGAAATTTTAATTTAGGTAATATTTATTACAATAAATTAAATATTTTTGAATCAAATTCCTTTCTTGGATGCGGTGGTCGCGATGAATTTCTTCCTACTATGTGTGACGGAGTAGGATCTTCACGTGACGATGGTTTTGGTGGAAAAGGCAATAATTTTTGTGATGTATACTTATGGTCATCTGGTATGACGTGAGATCGAAACGATACTCGATTACTCAAAAATAATCAAAATGAAACTAATAAGTGGCAGCGTTCGTGCATGTATAATTGAACGAAACATCGACTAAAGTTGCATACAAAAAATTTTGGTGAGGTTGTGGCCCATACACAACTTTTACATTTCTGGTATTCTTAAGCCGGAAATGGGAAAGAAAATGTCACAAACGTGTCTTTTTTTTTTTTTTTTAAGTCTACCTATTATTTTTGTGTGAATGATAGTAAAATAACTACTCGCGAATGTCTTTACCGTGTACAATTCCTAAGTTGTTCCCGCTTAAGTCATGGAGTTCATACAAACTATTTCCTACTATCCTTTTAACCACAGCTGGGAGAAATTTTGGGCAAAGTTTTGCGTTCCTATTTTTAGTGGCATCGCTAAGGATAAAATTTCTCTTGAAAACTTTCTGCCCTACCTTGTATAGACGA
Organism: Dasysyrphus tricinctus; assembly: GCA_963921185.1. Classification (NCBI taxonomy): domain Eukaryota; kingdom Metazoa; phylum Arthropoda; class Insecta; order Diptera; family Syrphidae; genus Dasysyrphus; species Dasysyrphus tricinctus. The sequence continues at coordinate 129,184,780 of OY992532.1, forward strand.
CCTTTGCTCCTGAGGTTGTACTTTCTCTCATAATTTGTGTGTGTTTGCGCTAACGAGTCTTTAATTCTCTTATGAATTATATTCATTTTTGCTGATTTGGGTATAATGTCAATTTCTGGATTGTTAAGGCTTTTAAGTTTTTTAAGCAATTCATAATCCGACCCGTGTTCAATTTTGCTCTGGCCAAAGAGAGCCTCATGTGGGGACATACCAATCGCGGAATGGATGGTTGAACGTAGCGCACTGACGATAGACAGTAAATGTTGATCCCAATGAGATTGTTCTTTACCTATATATGATCGAATTGCAGCTAGGATGGAGCGGTTGACTCGTTCGCTTGCATTCGATTGTGGTGCATATGCTGCTGTTCTGATGTGTTTGGTACCATAGTTTGTTAAAAATCTTGAAAATTCTTTTCCGGTGAATTGCTTACCGTTGTCGGAAAATAAGGACTCGGGTACTCCGAAGATCGAAAAGACTTCATCTTCTAAAAATCTTATCGCAGTTTCTCCAGTGGCTTTCCTTAAGGCTTTGACAAGCACAAATTTTGTCAACTGGTCAAGACAAACTATGATGTGTGTATTACCTTTTTTGGACCTTGGGTATGGACCCAAAAAATCCACATAAACATGTTGGAATGGCTTGTCAACGACAAACGCTTGGCCCATCGGAGGTTTGAGACACGAGTTCGGTGCTTTTGTCATCTTGCATACATCACATTGTCCTACGAATGATTTCACTTCAGCCGCCATATTAGGCCAGTAAAATCGGTCGCGTAAACGGTACAGTGTCTTCGCTATTCCCCCGTGAGATGCTTTTGGAGGCTCATGGGCTAATTGAATTAAATTATTTGTAAGCAAGGATGGAACCCAGAGCTTCCAAACGCAGTCATCCTCGATAGGATCACCGGTACAAGGTCTCACCTTTTTATAAATATACCCATCTGATATTCGAAGATCGCGTAGTTGGTTTTGGTTTGTTTCTACGGTTTTGATTAGATCTTTATATTCGTCGGACTTAAATGCTGCATCCGTAAGGTCGAGGTGTAGAACATCGCCAGTATTTTGTCTAAATTTCACCGTTATACCGTCTACGCTATAAATCCGTGAAAGCGCATCAGGGACTACATTTTGTGTTCCCTTCCTATGAACTATGTCAAAAGTGAAGCGTTGCAGTCGAAGGCTCCAACGTGCTAATCGTCCGCTTAAGTCTTTTTGGCTCATCAGCCAACGCAAGCTAGCATGATCGGTTACGATTGTAAAATCTTGGCCTTCTACGTAGGATCTAAACTTTTCTACTCCTAGAACCGCTGCCAAACATTCTAATTCCGTGATGCTATAGTTACGCTGTGCTGATGTAAGCTTATGAGAAAAATAATAGATTGGCCTTTCGATTCCATCTTCATCTTCCTGACACAGGACACTTCCTACACCTGTCGTAGATGCATCGCAAAGGATCTTGAACGGTTTTTGAAAATCGGGGTTAACTAATATGGGTGCCGAGGTTAATGCCATTTTGAGTTCCTCGAATGCCTTTAAGGCCTCTGGCGTGAAATTAAAAGATTTAGTTTTCTTGAGCGTATCTGATATCGGTGTAGCTAAAGCTGAATAATTATTTACGAAACGCCTATACCATCCAGATAACCCCAGGAAACGTCTCACTTGTCTTGCAGTCTTTGGGATGGGAAAATCCTTAATGGCAGAAACCTTATCGGGATCTGTCCGGATACATCCACCCCCTATTAAAAAGCCTAAGAATTTTAATTCTTTAAAACAAAATTTTGATTTTGTTAAATTTATGGTTAAGCCAGCGTTTCTCAAAACCGTTGCAAGCTTCGTTAGAATCTTAATATGCTCTTCAAATGTCGACGAAACTACCAACAGATCATCCAAATAAACATAGATATGTTGTCTCAATTCATGTGGCACCACTTTGTCCATGAGTCTACAAAGCCTTTGTGCAGCGTTGCAGAGGCCAAAGGGCATTACCGTGAATTGATATAAGGGTCTGCCAGGCACAGTAAATGCGGTCTTTTCCCTTGAGGTTTTCTAAAGAGGTATCTGCCAAAACGCGTCCTTTAAATCCACCGTAGATATAAAGTGCGTGTTTGTTTGGCGACTAAGCAGACCGTCAACATGATGAAGTGGATATGCATCTTTTTTTGTCACTTTATTAACTTTTCTTGAGTCGAGACATAATCGATTTTTACCAGGCTTTTGTACCAATACCATAGGAGAGCTCCAGGCACTTTGGCTTTCCTCGATTACTCCCAATGCTAGCATTCTATCCAATTCATCATATATCAGAGCCTGTACCGCCGGAGAAACCGGGTAATGACGTTGCTTCACTGGCTCAGCATCCCCTGTATTTATTATATGTTCTTCAAGCATAGTTTTTCCAAGACCGAATTTGGCTGCGGATGGAAATAAGCCTATAACACTTTGAAGTTCATTTGACTGATCTGAAGATAGCTCGTGAGCATTTGAATCGCGACCAGTATCTAAATCTTTTGAAGATATTTCGGAAATTATCTGAGGCGCAATTTCAAAAGATCTCCAGAAATTGACACCTAGATATAGCGATTGTTCCAATGATGGGACTAAATATAATGTGACTTGTTTTGAAATTCCCTTATAGGTTATTAAAGTTGTTAGTTCCCCAATAATAGGTTGGTTCTGACCACTAGCAGTTTTAACTTTTGAATTAAAAGGTTTAAATGAAAAACCCGCTGATTTCACAACCCAAGCAACACATTCTCCTCTTACAGATATCTTTCAGAATTCTTAAATAAAGAGCATTCAACACTGCAAGATAACTTAAAGATGTCTCTAAGACCTAAAAAGGCCCAAAGGGGCGGAGCCAATTGTATGAAGTGAAGAGTTCTAATTAATGTCTTTGTAAGTGCTTATAAACAGGACTTCTTTTGTTGATGTATTGACGACGTATTCAAGATATTTTAAAGAGGTTTTCAATAGATCTAAAATATCCTCTTAAAAAGCTCTTTAAAATCTCTTTAAAAGTAAACGCAGAAGCGAGAAAAAAATTACTTTTTCTCTTTTACGCATGCATCATGGCAATAAATAATATTTTCTCTTTCACGCATGTAAACATTGAGTTGCATTTTAATTAAATGGAATGAAACTTAGGATGAGTGGTGAAAACATAAGGAATTGTTTTAATTGCATTTATAAGAAGCTCGGCCAAGTTAGTTATTTTAATATGACAGTCTTAACATATTTTGTGAAGCATATCTAGAATGTGTTTCGATATGCGCGATCATATTTACTTTAAAGTCATAGATGCTACCCCCTTTAAAATTCACGCGCTTACAAAAATAAAGATATTTACATTTTTTTTTCATTTTCTTTCTAGACAAAAAACTTGTTACTGAAGTAAAAAAATGTTAATTGCATTTTGTTGGGTTATTATGTTATTTTAAGAGGTCTACACAAAATTATGAAACGAATCTGCGATTATTTAAGCCCAAATTGTCATTTATTATATTTTATACAAAATAGTTTTAGAAATTGAAATCAATAAATATGGCGTGTAAGCGACAGGGTGCCTCTTATATATAAATAGTTACGCAATTATTTATTTTGTTTGTTTCTAAAGCTGCATTTTATTATTTACATAAGTCACAAACAAAAAAGAGATAGAAAGTTGTCTGAGTGCTGGGACTCATGGTTAATATGTGTAAACATCAACGTTTGTTCTTACCTGCTGTCACGGCCAGCGCTTTAGCTCCAGTGGAAACCCGAAAATTTGCAGTTCAGAATTTTAGTACGGCGGATCGAGAAACAGAGTACACCAATTGATTAATATTACTTACTAGTGTCACGTCTGACGTTCTGGGTCTACTAGAATATTTTTAATTTGGCAGGTGTCAAAATGTGCCAAAACTGTTGATACGGCGGATCGAAAAGCGAAGCACACCAATCGATTTAGGAGGTGGATATTACCTAGTGTCACGCCTGACCTTTGGGGTCCACTAGAATACTTTTAGTTTGACAGGCGTCAAAATGTGCCAAAAGTTTTGGTACGGCAAAAAACGGAGTACGCTAATCGATTTAGGAGGTGGATATTACCTAATGTCACGCCTGACGTTCTGGGTCCACTGGAACACTTTTAGTTTGACAGGTGTCAAAATGTCAAATCAGAATTCCGAGAATACGCGCTACGAAACGTGCTATACTCCGTAATGTTGCACAGAGGAAAGTCCACGTTTTGATTACACGTCAAAATTAAAGCTATTTTCACCCTTCTGAGTTTCGCAAAATTTTCATAGTTTTATTCACATATTATAAACGCTTTTTCTATTATACAAATCTGATCAAAAAGTTTTATAAAATGTGGCTTATAACAATAATGTAGCCATTTGGTCTCAAAATATAACCTATCATGCGTAGCAGATAGACAAACAAACCAAAAAATATACAAATATCAATTAAACATTTAAATAAAAATATTTTAATTTTTTAAAGTTAATGACACCCTGTAAAAAATATACATAAATAAATTAATATTTTTTCCAAATCTCAAAACGTTTTAAAAAGTTCTGAAAAAAACTCTTAAAAACATCTTGGATATAGTCACTCTTCCCCAGAGTCAAATCACGCTTAATTACTTCTAAATAAGACACCATTAAGTGGTCATTAATTACTTTTTAGGTCTTAAAAAAACGAAATGTCAAACCAGTATCAATGGCAACAACTGTGTTGAACAAGTGCATAGCAAGACAAGAGGAACTTTATAAACTGATCAGATTATGGTGCAGGAAATATGATTGAACTAAGGTTGCTTCCAAGAATAAATTAATGGCAGTTTTTTTCCATTTATCCCAACAGTTTCTTATATTCAACATTTTTAAAAGATATATGTAACTTCTTATAGTGAGATTTCATTTCGCTATACAGAAACATAACTTCAAGTTGACAGATAAGAAATCAGTGCAACAATGTCTTTAAAGATATCTGGAAGACCTCTTCAAGATGTCTTTGAGAGAGAACGCTAGTAAACTCTTAAAATACTCTTATTTTTAAGGAGTTAAAGAGGTTTTGAAGAAGTTTCATAAAAAGATATGAAAAAATAACTTCAAAAAGAGGTCGATAAGATGTCTTCAAGATGTCTTGAGAGAGCAAGCTAGTAAACTCTTAAGATACTCTTATTTTTAAGGAGTTAAAGAGGTTTTGAAGAAGTTTCATAAAGAGATATGGAAAAATAACTTCAAAAAGAGGTCTATAAGATGTCTTTGAGAGAGCAAGCTAGTAAACTCTTAAAATACTCTTATTTTTAAGGAATTAAGAAGGTTTTGAAGAAGTTTCATAAAGAGATATGAAAAAATAACTTGAAAAAGATGTCTATAAGGTGTTTTTAAGATGTATTTATAAGTATTGGCTTTAAATTATCTTTTTAGGAGTTCATAAAGTGCTTATTAAGTGCAATGGTATCAAGAAGACTGAACTAAGATGCCATTAAGAGCTGATAAATTTATTTCAAGAACTCTGCAAGAGTTTTTGTGTTGCTTGGGAAGGTCAACACATCCGGTTCCTAGACAGCTAATGCTTGCCCCGCTATCTAGGAGTCCTAACATTTTTTTTACCGAAAATGGTAACGTTAGCATATGGTCTTAGGTCATCGGAATCATGAAGTTTTGTTGAGCTTATAGCTTGATGTACTTTTCGTTTATTTCTAAATTTTTCCCTAAGTTTAGTTACGCGCTTTGAAGGCTTGTTAAAAATGCGATCTCGGACAAAATAATATTTTGTTAAGCGCTCATGAAGCGACGGATGTTTTGTATGTACCTGCGAAGTCGATTTACTATCATTGACTTCAGAAGATGGTCTTTTAAGGATTTCAATTTTTGAACTAATATGATCAGGTGAATTCGGATCGTAAGGTGGTTTTAAAACTGTAAATGAATTTGAAATGTGTGAGGGCTTAAAATTGTCTATAAAGGTTTGTGTTCCGGGTTCGGTTGTGGAGGACAAAATTCCCCGGTTAGATTGTCCTGATTCCGGTTTCCCGTACACTTTGGACATCTAACGGAAGTAGTGTTTTCCCACCCACATTCATAGCAAAACAAGTGTCTTTGTTCGACGGGACACCGTTTGTAGGAGTGGCCTTTTGTTTTGCAATTCCAGCAAAAGAATACAATTGGTTTTCGTGGCTGCGTAAAGGCCTCTACAGCTTTATCAGCTGGAAAATCTTCGCTTTGTACCTCTATCTCATTTACTTTAGGCTTTGTATGTGTGGTTGTGACCGGAAAGGTTCTAGTACGCAAGCTTTCATATTGATTAATGCGCTTCTCTATCGTACGACAAACGTACACCATCTCCGGTAAACTCTTCGTATTAAAAGTAATTAAAAGTTCTCCTGTTTTTCTCTTCACGTTTTGCTTAATAAGATCTATCACATCTTGGGATGATTTCGGTTTTTGCATACGCGAATTTAATTTCATAATATCAAGATAAAAGTTGTCAAAAGTTTCTGTTTGGCCTTGTCGTCTATCAAACATTTTTCTTGATATTTCTGTATCGGTTTCTAATCTCTTATATTGCTCTAAGAGCGCTAATTCTAAATGGCGCCAGGTTGCACCAGGATTGGATTTAAGATAGATCCATAACCAGGTTTCTACTTCACCTGCAACAAAGATTTGAAAGTGTAGGAAAATGTCATCCCACGAAACCTTATATGATGTCTTCATTCTGTTAAGACGGAATAGAAAATCTTCTACTGACATTTTTTCGTTGTCAAACTTAAGACCCCATTTCTTAAAATCGACCGGTCGAGCCCACGCTGTTGGATTCGATACTTGGTTACTGGAACCAGCAGAATTTAGATTTAAATTGTCTAGGCGATTCATGAAGTTTTGAAAATTCTCACTTGGAAGAAAATTTTCTAAGTCTTCACGTGTACTTTCAGGTGCTTCGATCAAAGGTCTATTTATGTTTCGATTAAGATTAGGGTTTTGATTTTCGGTCTGATTTGGAATCGGGTTTGCGTTTGGGTTCTGGTTCAGGTTTGGGTCTTGGTTTGTTTCTTCCTCATTTTGCACTCTGTTTTGATTTTGACGAATACTAACATTCAAAATACCTTGCTCTAAATCATTGAGATCATCGTCAGCCCTTAGTCGAGGCATACCCATAGTTCTTAACTCTTCTCTAATAGTCCTACTTATCCTCTGTTCTATTATAAGTCTTTCGGCTTCAAATTCTTCCCGACGAGCCTGCAGATCTTCAGCCCTAGCTAAGCCTATTGCAGCTGTAACAATATTTTGAATATATCTTTTCAGATTTTCATCTTGAGAAAGGTTTAGATGGCGTGCTCCAGATGGAGTTGGAACAGGGATATCTTGCTCATCGTTTGTGTTACCTACAGAGTTAGTATTATGTTCATCGTCATCGACGTTCGCTTTTCGCGCCTGTCGACCTCCCGTTTGGGTTTTTGGTGGCATTATAAATATTTTAAATTTTTTTAAGTATGTCAGAATTTCCTAAGATACTTGCTCTTAAAATAGAAAGGGTAAAAAAAGTTGGGGGCTTCCGTAACGAGTTCGACTCAACCAAAAAAACTTGGAAACTATATAAATAAAATGTTTATATTTGTACTACAATCATTAATTATTGTGTGCTTAGATACGTGGTAGAATTAGGGTCGTTCGACGGTGAAAATTGCGAAGTAATCAGAAGGTTATTGATTTGTTATTACATTTGTTGTTGTTACTAAATGAATCTATCTTTTAAGTGCTGCAAAGAGATAAGCTAAATCTTGTACTCATCCTCTTTGGTCACTTAACAAAAAATTAAATTCTAAGTAATTGTATATAAACTACAAATTGTTTCAGTTATAAAATAACTTTGTGACATTTAAAGAGTCTTATGTTAATCTTTTTCTTTGGGACTATTTTGTATTTGTTTCTTCAAAGTTTTGACTCAAATCCGTAAAATTGGCTGGAACATAACTCGGGCGCAACTGACGGAGACGAGGTCTACTTGGACTGATATCTCCCGGTCGTCCGCAGAAATCCTCCAGGCCAATGCTAAACCGTAAAGTTAGAACTCTATCATTCAGTGCTTCTAAAAAGTTGTAATCGAATTTTACATGAAAATTTTCAGGCCAGTGTAACATGATAAAAAAAAACTTTAATTTTCTATTAAACTAACGAGGATTATGCTACACGATGTACTATTTAAGTAACTGTACTCCTGGACAAATCCTGTTTGTTTTATAAAATGAAATTTGATGGTTAAAATAAATGTTTGTTAAAAAAAAGGATTAGTTTAGATTAGGATTTAAAAATCTGAAACTGATAAAGATGGTATTTTAAAAAAAAAACGTTTTTAAGGTTTTTAAACCGACTAAAAACTACAAAATTCTAGCCCCACTTTGGGCGCCACCTGTGTAACGGAACCGCTGTTCCTAAACCACTTAATGCGATGTCATGCTCTTTAAATGAGTTTCACTGATGCACAGGACCACAATTGAACCCAAAGAAAGGTGGCTTAGGTTGTCCAGTCAGCAGAGTGCGGTTAGGCACGCTAGCGATGGCCATTAGGCTTGCTCGTCGGAGGGGTGGGATCTTGCACCCGCTACTGGACTGCCGTTTACTTTAAACGTGCCTGAATAATTATCAAGAATACAAGAAAAACTAAAAACTACTAAAAATCACCTGTCTTATCTAATAACCCTCCTTTTGGGAACTTAAGGTGTATTTAGTTCCGGAGTGTAACCCTCCCACTGTTTATTGCACCAGGCAAAAACTCCATGGTTACCGCACCACTCCAATTCACTCACGATAACCCCTAAATTGAAGTCAAGGTAAAATTAAGCCTGACTTATCTCTCCACCGTCGAATCTACCCTTCTTCATTCCACTTCTCTAAGCTCACTTAAGAATCTCAAACACTCATCATTGTGTATGACAGTAATACTCTAAAAATTTCATCCATCAATACAATTCATAATATTTATTTAACTCAAATAGTATAATCCTAATAATACATTCAGATTTCATTTATGATTTCATGAAATTAAACAAACAATAAATTTAATAAAACCGGAAAAAGAAAAAAAAAACGCGTATACGCCCCAGTGGTCAATTCATATTTTTTCTTGATTAGGTTATTGTTCTATGTTTTCCATAAAAAAATAATATTAACTCTGGACATAGTTCATTCCAATTCTTAATTCTAATAAAATCTAATATCTAAATAATGATACCTTAAAAAAAAAATCTACATTTAGAAAAACGGTTGTAAATAAAATGGGAATAATCGTTAAGCTCATAGAAAATGAAATAAAAGGTCATTAACCTTCTGTATGGTTCTCTCAGTAATTGTTGAGGTAGGTTATGGTTTCAATTATGTAACTTAAAATATGCAACAGTAGTTACAGTTCTTTTGACACTCTTATCATCATAGTCTGTTAAATTTTATGTTTATTTACGGTAGTTCTAATTTTCATTCAATGATTAATTATGTACTCTTTCTTGACTCATTTAATCTCCTCATGCACATGTTAAACAAAACAAAAAAATGCATACTCTTAAAAACTTATTAACATAGGACTCACCGAATCTCTCCTCCAGCGAAGTAGTGCGCACAACTTGTTGGCGGGTAACGGGTATCGGGATGAGTTTCTTTCTAAACTCTTTTTCTTTATTTAGCTAAATTTAAAACAAAAAAATTATGTTTATCATATGTATGTATAGGTGATCATGAATGAGTTGGAATTTATACTTATCTTTTATCAAATCTCTTAACATTGAGTGACTACCATTTGAGAGTACCATACATTTTCATATTAACTCAAAAATAAAATATAATAACAAATATCAGTTGCTTTCTGGACTCCGATGGTGATGGTTGTTAAGGTAAGTAATGGTTATGATGATGACAGCTTAAATTGGATGACGAGGTGAGTAATCGCAGGTAAGTAAATATGCATAGAATATACATATATATATTTTGTCTGCTGTGCTACTATAGTCGAGTCGAAACTCCCACGGTAGTCTGCTCAATTTTAAAATCGATGATGCCTTAATTAAAACACAATTAGCACTTTAAACTTATATGTTTAAGCTGGCCTTAGTTGGACATCTGCGTGGATCCAAAGGTACCCTTGCGATCCCTATAGTGTTTGCCTCGCTGGCTGGCCGTGCGCCGACGACGACACACGTGGCCTTGGCGACACTCGCAAAGTACCAGCCAGCAGGTACTTTCGAACTTGGGAAATGTGCGTTCGAATGTCACTTGTTCCAGATTGGATCTGCGGTATTTCGCTTATAAGACGTAAAAGCGCGGTTAAGAGCGTGATTTTCTTGGCTGAGGAATTGATCTTATCGGATTGGCTTACGCCAGTCCGTGTGTGCGAAGCACCTTTTTTATAGTTTCGGGACACGGACGGAGAAGGAGCTTAGGAAATTTAATAATCCTATGCGATTTGAGGTCCAAACTCTGGAGCTTACAAAGCTCTGTTTCGCTTCAATGCGATAAATTATTTTAGAAATTTTAATTTAGGTAATATTTATTACAATAAATTAAATATTTTTGAATCAAATTCCTTTCTTGGATGCGGTGGTCGCGATGAATTTCTTCCTACTATGTGTGACGGAGTAGGATCTTCACGTGACGATGGTTTTGGTGGAAAAGGCAATAATTTTTGTGATGTATACTTAGGAATGGTCATCTGGTATGACGTGAGATCGAAACGATACTCGATTACTCAAAAATAATCAAAATGAAACTAATAAGTGGCAGCGTTCGTGCATGTATAATTGAACGAAACATCGACTAAAGTTGCATACAAAAAATTTTGGTGAGGTTGTGGCCCATACAAGATGCATACTTCATTTTTGTTTAGTTGTTGTACAAATGTAAAGGGCAATTTTACTGTAGAAAAACTTCAGCTTGATTTGAACATTCACCTATTTGGATTTCGATTCTCGAAGCGTTTTTTTGTTCATACTGCTGTTCGGTATTTTCAACAAGGTATCTACTATTTATGTGAAATGTTACTAAATACAATGTATTAAATAATAATCAGGCAAATTATTCACCGTCAATGATGTTTTTAATGATCTAATAACTTTATACAAGGTATTATTCACCGAGATTCACGTTTGACCTTGCATTACAGTATGTTTGGCTGAGCTCTGTGCGTTCTCCACCATCTATCTAAAAAACGGTTAAGTGCATTCAAAAATAATTGCAAGACAATCTGTCGAAAATTGTATGCTCTACAATTTTCATAATAGATGTTAACTTCATTGGAGCTATAGAAACCGAGATAACCACGAAAACGTGATTTTTGTGACGTTTGACCTTGAATAACTTTCGTTACAGACACGAGAATTTATTAGACCTTTCAGACAAGTTTTAAAACGCCAAAATGATGTATACAAGTTTCCAGATTATTATCTCTCATTCCCAGGTTGACCCTTATTTTTGCTTATTTGACTGGGCTATACACACAAATCAAGTGCAACAATGGAGATCTCGTATGATATTGAACAAAATAGAACTCTTGTTCTTACACAACCAAATTCATATCTTTTTGTTCAATAAGATACAAATTGTAATAAAAATACTTTGAACATTGAACAAAATAGAAATGACTGAAGTATATAAGGATATTGAACAAAAAATCCATAAATGAACAACAAAGAAATAAGAAGGTATGATTTTAAAGATGTACTATGAATTGTTCAATATGGTACAAAAAGAATGAATAGTGGTTTATTGAACAAAAGTAACACTCAAAATGGTCAGAAAAATGGCTAATTGAACAAAACAGTTCTCCATAGCTTGAAAACTAAATGAGATAGAACAAAATGGTTTGCGCCAATCGAAAGAGCACCCTCGAATTATAAAAACTAAATTTTTAACTCAATTTCGTCAAAAATGGTCTATTGAACAAGATAGAACTCAGGTGACGACATGTTAGCTTAAACCTTCTCGAACATGAAAAAAAAAAGTTCCAGACAAGTTTTACGGTTGAAAGTCCTTGCCAGACAAGCTCAACATTTTCAAAGTAGATATTATAAGAACTTACTTTTTTTTGAAATTTCAAATAACTATCAAATCTTGTTTAACAAAGCCGGATTTTCAATATATGTTAACTAATGTCTCCTTATATAGAGACAAAATTGTGCCAGACGAGTTTGGCTGTCGAAAATGCATGCCAGGCGGCCCTTAATGGTATAAAGTTGGTGATTTTTTTCCTTTTGTTCTCTAATTTTTTAAATAATTATCAAAACTAACAAATCTACTTTCACAAACCGGGGTATTAAGCAGTTTATGCCTTTCGTTATATGGACAAAATAGTGCCAGACGAGTTAGGTATTCCAAAATAAAAAAAGTTATTTCTTTAATACCTACATATTTAGAAAATGTTGAGCTGCTCTGGCAAGGACCTTCAACCGAAAAACTGGTCCAAGACTATATTTGTTCACGTTTGAGAAGGTATACTAACTGCTAACATGTGCTCAAAGCCCGGCATTGTAAAAGCAAGTGTGTTGATTTTGACAATTATTTTTAATTTAGAAAAAAATTATCTTTCTTTTATATGAAGGAATACCTATACCTATCTCTGCTGGTAAGAAAATTATAAGCAAATAGGTACGTAGAAAAAAAAAACAAAAAATGCGACTTTCACATTTTTTGGCAATGCATTTTTAAAAATTTTGCCAACTAAAAATTAAAAAAATTTTGTTTTCAAAAATCCATTTTGATAGTTAATTGTATTCTCTACAAAAAAGTTTGAAGAATTATCTCGAAATTTTGCTTCGTTTTCGAGTTATATGCAAAAAACCAAAAAGGGTGCTTTTGTACCCCTTTCTCCAAAATGCACCCTCTAATTTAATAGCACTCCACTGTTTTCTCATCTTCAAAGACCCCTTTGAAGATTGTTACAATAAAATTCCATGAACGTCTTACTTTCTTATTGACCTGTTTTTTAGGACATAATCAGCCTTTTCACAAAAAAAGTAAGAATATTGTTATACGTTGGAAAACTGACGCGTCATTTTTAATTCATGAATAACTTGGCTACTGTTTGTCGTAATGGACTATTTTTTTTTTATTTATAGAAAATTTATAGGACTACAACAAAAATAGTAAACCTGAAAAAAAGTACCGTTAAATACAGTTTTTTTCTCAATAGTTATGAAAAAAGGTATAAAATCAAGTCAAAAAAACCTTTTAATGAACTGTAACTTTTTTTCTATTTGTTTAAACAAATTGAATTTAACGCAAGTTGATAGAAAGAATTATTATAAACAATAAAACTTTTAAATTTTAACTTTGCGACATACTGGGGCTGAGATATAAAATAAAACCTAAAAACATAAAATTGCGTGGGTGCGCTGACTTACCTATGTTCATAAATTTATTTCTCGGCTTGTGTTAGTAGCTAAGGGCTGATTTTTTTTTAAATTGTAGGTAATTACAAAGACTTTAAAAGTAAAAAATAAAAATTTCATCGTTAAATGAGCTTTTTTCTTAATAATCACGAAAGAGTGATTTTCAAACAATAAAAACTTACTTTAACTAACTATAACTTTTTTTTTATTTGTTTAAACAAATAAATTTTTTTATAATATAATAGCTAATCTTATTATAAATAAATCCAAGTTTTATTTTTTTCTGTGCGACATACTGCAGCCGAGATATTCACAAAAGACGAAAAAATGGCAAAAAACACATTTTTACCAATAACTTTGGTAAAAAAAGTTGTCAGGTGGTGCAAATTTGGATTTAAGCTTTTTAAATGAGCCTCTAGCGATCCGTGAAAAAAATCAGACAGTGCCTCTGCGCGCAAGGTCAGGCCCTTTTTCACGACGTGATGACTGGACTAATAGACGCACTGAATGAGTTGTGAACGATTTTTCAATTAAATTATCTGAACCTGTGAGAGTATATTTTCCATCACCATCAACGGTGCCGTGACATAAGGCCAAGTGACATATAGGCCAGGAAAAATGGGTTCCGAGGCAACCCTTTAACTTTAACGAAATCAAGAAAAAAATTGCTTCCCCAATTTTTTATTAAAAAAAAGTCTTAGGAGACTAGACTAACTTTGAAATTTAATTTTTCAGAAACTATTCACTTAAGCAACTTGATTAAAAAAGCAAATAAAAGAATTGAGTCTTAGATTTCAAAAAAGTTATAGCACATTATTGTATGAGCTTCCGTTGATTTAAAGTATTTTTGTTTTTATTAATAGTCAATTTTCCAGAAACTGTCACCCCCCCCCCCCTCATTTGTTTCTTTGAATATGCTCAGGAATCAAGACTTAAATGTTATTGTCGAACTAAGGGACATCCTGTAAAGACTAAAAAAAAATGTTCCACATACGCCATAGTGACTATTAATATGTTTCTTTGTGTATTTATTTCCTCTTAAAACAACAAAATATTTTGTACAAACGCTAAAATAGCTTCAATTTTCTATCATATATTTATTCATTATAGCAACAAAATATTCCACATACGCCACAGTGAACGATATATTAATTATGTATTCAAAAACAAAATGTTCTACATACGCAGAATCTTTCTAAAAATTACATTTACATATGTATAGGTGAGTTTATTATATTATGTACAGTAGCAAGTACAAAACTTTATTTAGATGTCTTAGGATTTTAAGGAATACAAATCAAGAAAAAAATGCTTACTATTTGGAATTTTCTCTTGGATCTTCTGTGAGACCTCAATTTTGTATTCTGCCATCTACCACTTTTGTTCGCCTACTTTTGTTGATAGAAATAAAATGAAAATCTAGGCCTATCAATGTCTTAAATGACACACTGCCATTTCAGGCGGGACCTAGGTGTGCTATTTTGACCATCTTGATTTTTTTTATTAGGCTTTCGATATTAAACCCATAATAAATACATTTTGGGCAATAATGAGAATGTACAAAGTGGTCGTACTACTCAACACGATTGTGTCATAATATGATATCCTTGAAAAAGGTTATTGCGAGTAGGTAACTATATGATGTGATTATATGGCCGTTAATTTGTAGGCGATGGGCTTCAAAACAACAAAAAGAGTAACTATTCAATTCCTCATTTGGTGCTTGAATTCCTCATCAACAGTAAAGTGTTATAGATATTATTGAAAAGATTAATAATTAATACATGTCCTTCATTTAGTTAAATGGCTGGTAATGTGTTGGTAGTGGAATTCCAAAGATATTTGGCATCAAAAACATTGAATAGAACAATAGACAATGCAATTCCTCTAGTCTGCTTTCTCAACAGCAATGTGTCATATGTTATTGAAAAATTTAGTGCAGATTTTTTGTTTTATTTTGTGGTTATATACAACTCTATAGCTTGGAATATAATATAATGAAGTGTGTGTAAAAACCTTCTCAAATATGTACTACACATTGATGTTGAATGTGAAGATAATAATCTCCAAATAATGGGTTGCATTATTGTTCTTATAAACTTAAAAAAAAATATTTCCAACTTCATATTTCAATTTAATATATTTTGTTGCAAGAGCTAAGAAAAAGTTTTTATTTTATTTTGAATTAGGCAAGTGATGGTCAAACTTGTAAAAATTGTGGAACAATTACGTACTAAATCTCGCGGTCTGAAACTGTTTGAAACCGGACAAAGAACACAGCTTAAGTTTAAAATTTTATTTTTAATGCATTTTTGTTTGTATTAAAAAAAAATGTATGCAATATGAAAATATTTTGCATTAAAAAAGAAATGTTAATGCCAACTCGAAAACTTTAGATGTGTTCTTTGCCGGGTTTCAAACAGTTTCAGACCACAAGATTTAGTGAGTAATCGTTCCACAAGTGAAAAAATGTACTGGTCTGCACTAAATTAGGTAGTCTGAAACTGTTTGAAACTTTTTGGGACTAAATAAGGAACAGGCGAACAGGGGTAAAATCTGTTCTAGTGGTCCCACAACGTTGGAGGTGACACTAGGTATTACTCCTCCTTGTTAATCGATTAGCATACTTGGTTTTCCAAAATGTTGACGTTGAAATTTTAAAACCTGTCACAAATCCTCCATGAATCTACGTCCTATCACAAATGAGTACTTCATACCAACTCATTTGAAATTCGTGTCCTTCCCATCACTACTATTATTATTGACGTAGTCTTATGATTTTAACAAAAAAAATTCTTATATTTATTTTAACGCAACAAATTTTCAAAACAAATTTTTTAATACAAAAAATTTTAAATTCTATTGAATTGAAATGTTCAAATTATATTGACTTTTTTTTGTTTTGAATGCAAGAAATTTTTCATATTGCATTCACATTTTTACTTGCGATATACTGAGGTATTATAAGGCAAGTTTTGGATTCGTAAAAAAAAAAAAGATTTTTGAGATAACAATCAAAGATCACACATGTTATTACGATGATAGAGAACATTAAAAAAGTGGGTGGCACAATTATGTCTGTCTGTCTGCTCGTCTGCAGCCTAAACGGCTCAATCGATTTTCATCAAATTCGGTTCATAGTGGTTTTTGGTGATTATGCCAACACGTTTTTTTTCCTTATATTTTAAAACCAAAAATAACGTTACCTGCCATACAATTTTTTTTTTAATTTTACATAATCAAATTTTTCCCAAAAACATCTACACAACTTTTCTTAAAAAAAATTCAATAAATTTATTTTAATAAAGGCTTCGTTTGGATGGAAAACCGTTTTTCGAAAAATGGTAATTAATGGTATCTCCCAAGGAACCATTTTTTTAATTTTTGATTTTCTTCAGAACGGTACTTCTGATTTCAATTATTTTTTTTACAGAAGCTTCCAAAAAATATAAATTGTTTTGTTTACCAAAATTAAAAAAAAATTTTGTTGGATGTTTAAAAAATGTTTCAATTTTTTTTTTTGGAAAATCCAATATGTATTTCGAAAACAATATGATTGATTTTTTTAAACTCTTTACTTAAGAGTTTTTTAGTACTCTCTAAGATATTTTTGGAAAAAAGTTAAAAACCCTCAAAGGAAAATATTTTTTTTTCTCAAAACCGACTCCTACGATTTTGATTAAACTTTGTTCATATACTAAAATAAGTACGATCTACTACCAACAATTACAAAATATTAACTTTAGCAACTATTAATGGTACCTGTCATAGAAAGATTTTTTTATTTTGAATTTGCTCATTATCAGATAACATTAAATAATATTGCATATCAAAAATTAAAAATAAAATAGTTTTTGAATTTTTAAAAAAGTTTCAATTTATTTTTTTGAAAATTTGATACAATCTCAAAAACGGTTTGACATTTTTTTTTTCAAATTTTGTTTTTATCTGCACATAAATATATACTTTAGATTTGCGTTCCAAAATGTAAACGAAATTTAAGGGACACATTTTTTCAATTTTTGTTACTGTTTTTTTGACTTGAAAAGAAATAAAAAGTACATTAAAAAAAATGCAAGCTTTTTATTTGAAAAAATTTTGAAATTATTTTTTTCTGTACCTAATGCATCAGAATGTAAAATTGCCCCCCTTAAAAGTCAACTGATCTAACTAATGCAAAACTGTGAAAAAATCTACTGGAATTATTGTTTTCTTGTCATTTCGATGACCTGGTTTGTAAGAATTTGAAATTTTGGTGAGAAAAAACGGATCGATGAATCAATTTGAAAACTTACAATAATATTGATGCTTTATTCCTTTAATTTCATTGACGTGTATATAAGAAATTATTTTGTTAAAAAACCGCACCATACAATCATATTCAATGAAGAATTAAGATGGCATTCTTTTTTTCACCTCAAACTGTCAAAGGAGTTGTTTTAGCTAATTTAAATATCGTATTTCAAGCTTCTCTACATTTTTCTCTTTTAATTTCTATGTTTTTATATACAATTTTCTTAAACCAGCAGTATCTGGGACTTAAGAGCTAGTACGTGCGACCAAGTCGTGCATTTTATTTTTATTGCGAGAAGAACTTAATTTTCCATGCAGGTACCTTTCCGAATTTTAAGCTTTCTTTTCACCTTTGGGCTCTGTTTGGGTAAATTTGGAAGGGAAAAATTATTTTACAATTTCGTAATTAGTTTGTTCGATTTTTGGTGCTTTTACCTAGTTTTCTCTTGAAAAAATTAGAAAAAAGGGGAAAACTTAAATTATTTTTGCTGAGCAGTTGGAGGTGGCAGCATAAACCGTGCTGAACGCGTTCTTTTTTTCTCCGACAACGAAACCCTTTCTGAAAGTTTGGACTAAACGTTTGGTATTATCTTTCCTCGTGGTCTCGCAGTTCGTTTCGTTGTTTGGTGCCGGTAGAGAAAAAAAAGGTTATATAAATGTATGAAATGTAATGTATTCACTACTAACTTTTTTTGTAAAACACTTTCTAACAAAGTTCAAAACTAAGTTTTCAAAAAGTGGGACATCTCTCCAATCAGCCCCGGATCTATGGGGGGGCAAACCGGGGCCTGTGCCCCAGGCGGCAGCTTACAGGGACTGAAAAAACTGAGAATTGCGACGCTTAATGAAATAAAATGAATTGAGATGCGGAAGGAATATCAAATTGTATTTCTCCGTCAACCTTTAGCAGTTTTTCTATTATTATTTCTCCATTTAAAATAATTTAAAATTAAAAAAAGAAACGGGCTATAATATATTGTTCAAAGTTTTTCTGATGTTTTTTAACAATAGTTCTTTCCATTGTATATGAGTGTATTTTTACAAAACTTCCCATCCTCTCTAAACTGTAGGAGATATATCCTCCTTCTTCAATAATAAGACATTTGAGCTGTGTCTCTCTACAAGCGTCGCACCACGCCGAACAAATCCTTGTCTTGCCTAAAGAATTATTTGCTGGATACTAACAACTTTATAACACTGTATTTAAGATCTTTTTACTTGCAATTATAGGTACTATAAGGCAAGTTTTGGATTCGTGCAAAAAAAAAATTTTGAGATAACAATCAAACATGATATTACGATGATAGAGAACACCAAAAAAGTGGGTGGCAAAATTCTGTCTGTCTGTCTGTCTGTCTGTTCGTCTACAGCCTAAACGGCTCGATCGATTTTCTTCAAACTTGGTACTTAGTGGTACCTGTCATACATTTTTTTTTGGCAAATTTACATAATCGTATTTTTCTCAAAAACGGCTCGACAACTTTTCTTAAAAAAATTTCAATAAATTTATTTTAGTAAAGGCTTTCTTTGGGTGGAAAATCATTTTTCAAAAATGGTTATTAATGGTACCTCCCAGGGAACCATTTTTTTAATTTTTGATTTTCTTCAAAATGGTATGACCGATTTCAATTATTTTTTTTATACAGAAGCTTCCAAAAAATATTAATAGTTTTGTGTACCAACATTTTTGAAAAAATATTTTTTGCATTTTTAAAAAATATTTCAAAATTTTTTTTGGAAAATCAAATATTTCGAAAACGACATGATCGATTTTTTTGAAACTCGATATTTAAGACTTTTTTAGTACTTTCTAAAATATTTTTAGAAAAAATTTTACATTTATGAAAAAATAACGGTACATTCCATACAAAAGTGAAAAAACCGCAAAGGAAAATATTTTTTTGCTTGAAAACGACTCCTACGATTTTGATTTAAACTTTTTTCATATACTAAAATTAGTACGATCTACTATCAAAAATTATAAAATTTTACACATAGCAACTATTAGTAATACCTGTCATAGAACGTATTTTTTTATTTTGATTTTTCTCGTTATTGGCTCAACGGATTTTAATGAGTTTTTTTATATACAAAATTCAGATAAGATGAAATAATATTGCATATCAAAATTTTCAAAAAAGAAGTTTTTGGATTTTTAAAAAAAGTTTCAATTTTTTTTTTTTGAAAATTCGATATCTCAAAAACGGGTTGACAATTTTTTTTTCAAATTTTGTTTTTATATACACTTAAATATATAGTTTAGATCTGCATACCAAAATTTGTTCTTAAAAATGTTTTAAGAATTTTATATATAAAAAATTAATTTAAAAAAAAACCGCTCCAACGATTTTAAATTTTTTTTTCCCATACAATCATATTCCATCATGAACTAAGATGGCATACTTTTTTTTCACCTCAAACTGTCAAAAGAGTTGTTTTAGCTAATTTAAGTGTCGTATTTCATGCTTCTCTACATTTTTCTCTCATAATTTCCATGTTTGTATATATGTACAATTTTCTTAAACTCGCAGTGTCTTGAACATAAGAGCAAGTACGTGCGACCAAGTCTTGCATTTTATTTAATTCACAGAATCCCCACAAAACTGAACTTGTCCTCTTTACAAGAAAATATATAATTCCGAATATAGACCCTCCATCAATAAAGGGTATCCCACTTAACTTCTCAGATGAAGCTAAATATCTAGGTCTGATTTTAGACAAAAAGTTGAGCTGGAAACCAAATATACAAGAAAGAGTCAGAAAGGCCACAGTGGCACTTTTCTCCTGTAAAAAAGCTATTGGAACTAAATGGGGCTTGTCCCCACATATCACCCACTGATGGCTATATACAGCGGTCATCAGACCGATACTCACTTATGGGGTGGCAGTATGGTGGACTGCTTTAGATAAAATAACTTATCATGATAAGTTAAGCATGGTGCAGAGATCAGCTTGCATGTGTATCAGCGGAGCTCTCCGTTCGACACCTTCCGCTTACTTAAAATCTTAACACCTTACTGCTTGACATTACACCCCTCGATATATACACTAAACAAGTGGCAGCGAGCACAGCTATTCGTCTCAGAGCCATCTCTCAATGGTCCAATAACTCTATTGGCCATACCATTATTCTGAACAAATTCGAATCAATCCCTAAACACTCCGACTACACCATCCCTCAGCCGATTTTTGGCAAAAATTTCCAAGTCACAATTCCAACAAGATCCACTTGGGATGATGAGGAATTCTTGAGAGATGAAGCAATTCATTTCTACACGGATGGCTCAAAAACTGAAGAGGGGGTGGGTGGTGGCGTGTACTCAGAACGACTAAACATTAGTCTCTCTTTCCGTTTCCCTGATCATTGAAGCGTGTTCCAAGCGGAAATCCTGGCGATAAAAGAAGTTTTATCTTGGCTCAAAGAAAACGTAATATCTACTTTAAATATCCGTTTTTTCTCAGATAGCCAAGCTGCCCTTAAATCACTAGGCTCTGTTTCTACAAACTCCGTAACTGCCCGAAATTGTCGATCGTCTCTAATGGAGATGGCAGAACAGTTCAACATTCACCTTTTCTGGGTGCCGGGAAACAGAGATATTCCAGGTAACTCTAAAGCCGATGAAGTCGCCAGGATGGGAACTATTACACCAATATTACCTAACAGGGTGAATATTGGAATACCAATCGCTACTTGTAAACCTATGCTTAAGCAAGATTCCATGATGATGACAAACAGCAGATGGACAGGTATCACTACTTGTCTGGCGACAAGACGGAACTGGCCAACACTGGATCCGAAGCGATCGAAATGTTTGTTATCTCTAAGTAGATTGCATATTAGCTCCACAATTGGTGTCATTATACTGGACACTGTCTCATAGGCAAACACGCCAATAAACTCGGCGTTCTTTCAAATGATTTCTGCAGAAGCTGCATGGATGAGGAGGAGGAAGAAACTATCCCACACCTTCTTTGTTCATGCCTTGCTCTTTCTCAAAGACGTAAAATACACTTAGGAAATTTTTTCTTTGACTATTCAAGTGATTTAAATAAAATCGACATTCACAGTCTCCATCGCTTTATTGAAAGCTCCAATTGGTTAAATTAGCGAGGATCATCTCGCAGTCTTTATGTGGTATCACAATGGGCCTATTTTGGCTTAGGTGTGTCAGCAGTTTTTCTGGTAGCCACCTTAACCTAACCTAACCTAACCTAATTCACAGAAAATATAAATACCCACAAAAATGTAGGAAATCAGGTGCTCTGAAATTAACTGTTTAGTAAAAATGTTTTCCTTCAGATGAACAAAAATTGAGATAAACGCTGAAAACCATTTTTACAATGTTACTCTCCGAGAAAATTGGATTTACCTTTTTCAACGCGGATAACACAAAATTTCAAACTAGCGAGAGCTGCTCTCACGCGTATCATATAGAACCAGCCAATCTAAAATTACTTGTGTTTTGACATAATGAATTCCTATGTGAGCTGGAGGTCAGTTTTTGTTTTTATTTTTATAAAATTGCGACGTTTCGGGCGTGGTTACACCCTTCTTCAGACAATTTTAAAAGAGTAATATCCACTTGTGTTTTGACGTTGCTTAGCTCTCGTGCTATTAATGTTTGAAATTGTGTGTGTCAATTTCATTGAAATCGTTCAAGGAACTACGAAGTTATAATATGTTAACATTTTTTGAAAAATCCTATTGAAAAATATTTTGTTCTGTTACAATTCTCTATCAGCTATCACCTGAGAAAATTTCAATGCAATCTCTCAAGAAATAACGAAGTTGCAAAACGTTGACATATTTAAGAAATATACTATTTTAAAAATAATTTGTTCTGCTATAACTCTCTCTCAGCTATCACTTCTGTCAATTTCATTGAAATCACTCAAAGCACAACGAAGCCCCGAGGATTTAAAAATTTTTTTCCGAACTTTGTGCTTCAATACTTTATCTTGTATAGCTTTGGCTTTTCGAAATTGTGTCCTGTCGTAAATTTACATTTTTCTTTCTTCGGTTCAGGGAATGGATTTTCAATAGTTCTCTCATGATAAATTCGGGAACGAACCATATTTTACAGATCCTTGCAGATTTGATTCGAATGAAAACGAATTTTATTAGGAACCCAAAAACAAGATTCGTGATCGAATCAAAAATAAAATTCCTTTGAATTGTTCACGACAGAACGAATAATATTTTATCCTTCTACGAACCTTGGTTGTGTACCGTCTTCGTTAAGGCATTGTTAATTTTCTGATCTATAGTAATTAGTTGCTGAATAGGTATGGGCTGCACATCCATTGAAAAGTTTTATTCTCCCAGTGACGAAAAATCCAACCAAGCAGATATGTGTTTTTTTTTTCATTTTTATCAAAAACTGCACGGGCGCCAAAATCAAGTTTTGCCCCGGTTCGGAAAAATCGTAGATCCAGGGCTGTCTCCAATAACCATAGATACAGATATATTTTATAAATTGTTATAGAATTCAAAATTAATGGATTTTGAACACAAAATTTATTACAAAAGGACCATTGGCGGCTTCTTTCACTTTTAAAGTTTCTCTTAAATCTACTTTTCAACCAACAAATCCTTGGCATTGTTAAAAAATAATAATAAACCCTTCAACGAATTTCCCAAAATCAGTATACATACTTAAAAAAGAATGAAATAACATCGTTGTTCGTTAACCTTGCCACTTATAAAAAGGCGTAACTTTATAAAGTGAGAAGATTCAAAAGAAAAATATATATATTTTTATGACAACAATAACTTATGTAGCTCAAGCGCAAATAAACCCAAAACCGATTTTATCTGTATGTATTGCTCTTTAGTCACTATGCTTGGCTTGGCAATAGAAAAGGTCCTTGCTAACCCAAACGAAACCATTTATTTCAATTTCATTTCACGCATTTTCCCGCAAAAAAGTGGGGAGGACATAGATGACAATAGCGGTTAAGTTGATTGCTGACTTTTTTTTCTTACACACACAAGAGGCACTGCAAAGAGGTACTTTTTCCGGTTATTCATCAAACATCCTTGTCAGGATACACAGTGTCACCCTTTTTCTCATCTTTGTCATATTTTCGCCTCGGGGGAATAACAAACAGATCATATTTCGAGTAGTATCCAAGTATCCATGCAGCTTTTCCAATTTCATCCTTCGCTGTTTACCACGGAAACCAGGACATTGTTGTTGCCTGAGGTATAGTTAGGTTGCGATGGGGGACAAAATACGTGTGGCCAAGGGAGGACGAGAGCATCCTTGGAAGCAACTAAGC
Source organism: Dasysyrphus tricinctus (assembly GCA_963921185.1). Lineage (NCBI taxonomy): Eukaryota > Metazoa > Arthropoda > Insecta > Diptera > Syrphidae > Dasysyrphus > Dasysyrphus tricinctus. Next base: position 129,208,717 of record OY992532.1, read on the forward strand.
GAAAGCGAGAAAACTTTTCTTATTCGTTGCAACTATTCTGTGTGTTAATGGTTTCTTTTTCGTATGAATTCAGTGGTGAACTAATGTCTGACGGTGGTGGTAAAAACGTTTTGAAATATTATTTTGGTTTGAAAAAATGTGAGCAGTGCTGGATCACACAAAAAACATATTGGGCCTTTAAGGCTTTAACCGTTTAACTTCCTTATTCTTTTATTTCAACATGATAATAGGTACCATACAAACAAGGCAGTACAATTATTGCGTCTTAGTTTCTTTTCTTTAATTTTTAACCCATTAAAAATCCTGATGTGGATTTTAATATCCAAATTAATCCCACCATTAGTAATTTATCTCTTTACCGCATCTTCCATTTTAGACTGGAAAATCACACATAACGAGCTATGAAATTACCTACCAATAACAAAATACGAGTATCGGTTATGGAGCTTCAATGGACATTCAATGGATTTAAAAATACTGTTCAAAAGGCGACACGTTGAATTGATCCTTGGTAATTATGGGTAGAAATAATTGAATTGAAAACCGAAATTTTATGAGTGTCCAAGTCTGTCTTTTTCATCATTTGTGTAGACTTCATTTTCTCTAGAAATTAGCATTACATAATATTCTGTGATATTGGGATATTTTGTGTGTTTTAATTTTTGAACTGACTTTACGTTGAAAAGCAGTTCCCAATTTTGAAAAAAATATTACCTAAAATTTTGAACAAAAATAAAATTATTCAAAAATTTTATTTATGATCTTGAATATACCTACCTACGTCTTTGGCAACTATCCTTTCTTCCTCTTTCCTTGTTCAAAGGCCCCTTATGCCTTTTGTTCGGCCTTGAATGAATAGGAATTTAGAATCAGGCTGTTGTTGGTATAATCTTCTACACATAAAGGGATTGAATTGGCTTCTACATACAAAAAAATGGATGTGCAAAGTAAACAAAAACAACAGCGAAATACAGAAGAGGTGGCGACTAGAGACTGCATCTTGTTGAATTATTAAATATTTTGCCAGCTACGAGAAGGACACAAAAATATTTGTTTTTAGTTTTGCATCTCAAGGTGAAGTTGCTTCCTTAGACAAAGCCATATAACAAAAACAAATCTTTTGGATGCATCGAAGGATTTATGTATTTGAATATTATAATATTTTTATTTGATTACTAGAAGTCATTTTATTGAAATTTAAGTTGATTTTCATATTATATTGCGAATAATATCGTCACAACTCAAGGACATTTAATTATTTCGAACGATATTCAAGCTTAGTAACGTTCAGATCTGTGTTTGAGTTAATAAACGGTGGCGCCGGCCGGCATGTCTCTATTTGCAAAACTATGTTAGCTTTGTCAGAGATGTCAATTCAAATGTCTTTCTCTTATAATAATTTATATATTTCCATGTTAAACATGACAATAAGTATCTTTCATTAATGTATTCTTCTGTTCTCCGGAATAGCTGAAGGCATGAAGGATTTAGCATTAAGATATTATCCGACTTGCACTGTTTCTGCTTCAATCAACATTTATCTTGCTTTATTTGCACAGTTATAAGCCACTAAAGAAAAAAAATTTCAAACTACCCACTACTAGAAAGGTCAGATAACAATAGAAACACAATTATATAGGACGAGGTAAATTGATCCCTTTTCTATGAAAAATATTAATCGTAAATAACCAAAAATAGGTAACAAAAAATTTAAACATAAATAATTTTGTATTTTTTTGTAGGGCCCGGCCATAACTTTTAATGCATTTAATAATATTTAATATTTATGATATTTTCTTAACAATTGAAGGTCACGTTAAGATGGAGGCCAAGGAAACTTCTGAATGGAAATAAAATTTGAAAGTTCACACATGATCTGTCAGTCCATCTCACAAATCTTGACAGTCCATCTCACAGGATTTGAGATATGTTAATACGTGCGCGTTTTCACAATTGGTTTTCAATCTTTAATTTTTATAGGTATTGTATCATAACTAAGTGTTTCAGGGTCACGTCTAAACTGATTTTTTCGATGCTAGTGCGGGAGAAAACCATAAAAGTTAATTTCCTCCACACTATTGACGACTGTTGATACTTCGCTAAAAGTTAGATACATAATGTGTAAGGAGCAGACGCGGATACAGGGGAAGCATAAAATATGAATTTAATATAATGTAATCAAAAAAAGGTTATTTCGTTATACGTTAACAAAATTTTGTATTGGCAGCGCAGCGTTGCAGCAATGAGCGGTTGTGCGTTGACCGCTGCTGGCTGACGAGGTTCAGTGAAGAAAAGTTCCGCTGTGCCTAGATAGCTTTCAAATCGACTGAGATGTCTGATCTTCAAGGTTAAGGTCCTTAATTAGAAGATCAATGTCAGACTACATTACTGCATAACATTTTATAAGAATAGTCATTTTTTCTCATACTAGGGAGCAGATTGAATCCCAAATCGATTTGATTTTCACTTTTCAAAATGCTGTGAAAAATTTCATAATTTGAAAAATAATGTTTTAAAAAATTATTGCTCCACCTCCAACCCTCCTATACAAATGTGTTACCGGTTTTATACACTAGTCAACGAAATTAAGGGAACAAACTTTTTTTTTTTAATTTTTGTTAGTGTTTTTTGAAGAGCTGTATCTTTGTGACGAGTGGTCGTATTGAGTTGAAACAAAAAGCATTTTACAGCTTCATATTTTTTGTTTCGAGATTTGTTTGCAAAGAATTTTTTTTTTTGAAGTACCCTTATCGAGTTATTGCAAAGAATGAGACGAGACAAAAAAATTATTTTTTAATTTTTTTTTGAAGGTCCTCATTTCTATTTTTTTTGAATCAACCAAATGTAATGATCAGATACCTTGTTTATTCAGCTTTAATTCACTTTTTTTTTTGCTGTCGTACACTTTTTTTTTGCATGGTAGGTAATCTGATTTTGAATGAAAAAAGATACCTTTAGCCTTGATTACCAATATCTCAGCCAATAACGACGTTATAAAAAATTCAAAGACAGTTTTGGAAATTTGAGAAAGTGTTTTACAAGATTTTTTAAAATTTTGTAGACATTAAAAAAAACTTGAATTTTTTTTTTTTTTTTAAATGTACAACATAAGCATAAGAACTCGCATAAGATAAGTTGGTTATTTACGGATCGGCATGGCACCATGGCACAGCAAACCTTAATGATCACTTCACGATTAGCAAGCGCTTAAAAATTTTCTTCCCGACGCGTTCGAAATAAGCTCGGTACTGATGTCGGGTAAGCTCACAATCACCACCTTATAATCGCTTATCTTCGACTTCAAACTGCATCTGTCCATGGAAATCGACAAAACTTCCTCCGTACACCCAGGTACAATAACTACGACTACGAGACCCTACTAAAGTGAACAAAAGATACAAAGAACACCTCGTCACCGAAGCAGAAACTAAAGAAGTGCATCACCAGAAAACACAGACCAACACTGGAGCTGTGTGAAAAAAGCAGTTTCAACGGCGGCGCTTGAGTGTGTGGGTATAATAACCATAGTTCATAGCTCTCTGCAGATATTTGAAGATAGATCAAAGAAAGAACTGCTATCAGATTCTAACTTGCAACAGCCCCAGAAGGTGAGAGAGCTGACATTGAATCTCATCATCGTATAGATAAAGAAAAGAAGTGCAGCGTAGTGTCGGGCATGACAAAGGATGTTGCATAAATGCCTTGAAGAACAGGCAGGCTTCCAGGGGATACATCTCTGAAGATAGCAAGAACCCTACGCCACCGTACTTAACCATCTAAACGGTTTTGATAGGGTAATGGTTCCAAAATCAAATGAAAACAACATGTTCCCGTATTCGCACCCACCTTCCCACCAAGTTTATCAGCAATTAGATCCCTAAAAAAACAGCAAAGCGGTAGGTTTAGGTGGCATTCCCACTGAGCTTTACCAATCAGCTCCACAAATATCCACGAAAATGCTGCATCCGGAACCAGCGCAGAAATAAGACGAACATTTTCCCGTTAAATGGAAAAAGGGATGATCGTCAAATTAAAAAAAAAGGAAATCTTACGGATTACGAAAACCGGAAGGGGATCTGTGCCCTTCCTACAGTGAAAATGATAATGGCGAACATATTCTTAGGACGAATCAAAGAGCATCTGGGTTCTTAAATCTCGGCAAAGAGCAAATGAGATTCAGGGCAGGCTCATCCTGCTAGGATCAAATGAACACAGAATAATAGTGCAATGTGTGGAATTCTGTTCCCCTCTCCATCTCCTCTTAATCGATTTGTTAATCTAAGCAGAATAAAAAGACGGTCCGTTCACTTGAGGAGATTAACAGCAAGTAGTGGTAATTTTATTAAGAACATTATTCACATTATTGTAACCATAGAATTGGCTTATAAGTGGGTAGGTATATAAAGAACTCCGAAAGTTATGTACTAACAAAAAGTAATTTGCATAATAATACAATTTTAACACTCCCACTTATTATTATATTGCAAACAAATAAATTAATTACAATTTAAAATATTAATATTCTTGCGAAATAATTCAAATTTAACTGCTGCTAGTGGCTTTGTAAAAGCATCAGCTAACTGGTCGTTTGATGACACAAAACAAATCTCGAATCGGCCCTCGTTGAATTTCTCTCGTATGAAATGAACACGAACATCAATGTGTTTAGTTCTGGTGTGAAATTCCGGGTTCTTCACTAGCTTTAAAGCACTTTGGTTGTCGATATATAGCGTTGGTATAATGTTTTGAGGAACCAGTAGATCGTGTATGAGCGCGTCAAGCCATATAAACCCTTTGACTGCTTCCGATGCAGCTACATACTCCGCCTCAGTTATACTTAATGCTGTGCATCGTTTCCTTTTTGACGACCAAGAAATGGGACTTCCTCCAAGAAGACAAACTTGTCCACTCGTTGAACGTCTTGTCGAATAATCTGCTGCAAAATCAGCATCACTATAAATAGAAAAATTCAGGTTAACGTTTGGTTTAAACAATATACCAAAATTTTTAGTTTGATTTAAATATTTAAAAATTCGTTTGACGGCTTTCACGTCATGAGAACTTGGTTTATCCAAAAAACGGCTCACTACTCCCACTGCATACGAAATGTCTGCCCTGGTTCCAATAGCTAAATACATTAAGCTACCTACTGCTTCACGGTAAGGAAATCTGGTCACAGGTAATGAACTCTCGGTTATAACTGTAGATCTGCTTCCAAGTTCACTGGGTGTAGTTACTGGACATGAGTCTGACATGTTAAACTTTCGAAGCACTCTGTCGACATAATTCGACTGATTAACAAAGTATCCACCATTTGCCTTGTGAAAAATTTGAAGTCCAAGATAGTATTTTGCTTTAAAGAGTTTAACTTGGAAGTGCTTGGTTAGAAAACGTTTGATGTACTCCATATCATACTCATCACGGACAGCAAGCAAACCGTCATCAATATAGACTGCTAGATAAACAATTCTTTGCTTGTGTTGCAACACGAAGACACATGGGTCAGCTTTAGAGATCTTAAGCCCAAAATCGGCCAATAAACTTGTGAATCTGGTATTTCAACATCTGGAGGCCTGTTTCAAGCCGTATAAACTCTTAATAAGTTTGCAAACTCGGCCGGAACCATCATTGTACCCCTGACGTTGGCACATGAAGATTTCTTCTTGTAGCTCACCGTTTAGGAACGCAGTCTTGACATCGAATTGGTAGAGTTCTAGGCACTGACTGGCTGCAATAGAGAAAATAGTGCGAATTGATGTGAACTTTGCAACGGGGCTAAAGGCTTCTGCATAATCGACTCCTTCTTGTTGATTAAACCCTTTAGCAACAAGGCGCGCCTTGTATCTTTCGATGGTATTTTCCGATGACAACTTCGCTTTATAAACCCATTTGTTTTTTATTATCTTCCGGTTTGGGGGTAGGTCAACCAGCTCCCATGTTTTATTAACCCTTAGAGATTCCATTCATCTTCTTCATCCATAGCCTTATTCCAGTTATCTGCTTCATCCGATTTTTGAGCATCTTCAAATGTTTCTGGCTCGTAAAAACTGCAAATAAAAGCATACCCTTCTAAAGCGTTAGTGTAAAATCCAGAACTTGATTTTAAGTTATTCTGGGAATGACTACGAAGTTTTTCTCGATAGCTGCTTCCTATTGGATTTGGCTCAACACATACATCCGCCCTATTAACCAGTGTTTTAATGCTTTCAGAATGACTTCGAAGTTTCTCTCGGTAGTCACTGGGCTCAGCATCGATACGTGCCTTTCTTTTGGATTTTTCAGATTTAATAATTGTATAATTTTTCAGACTTCCAACATCATTTTCCTTCATTAAATGAGGGCGGTTTGAATCTATATCGACTACTGAGAATTCTTTAAACAACACATCTCTTTATATTTCAATTTTGTTAAATTTTTGAAACCATACACGGAAACCTTTCACATTGTCAGGGTATCCAACAAAAATTCCTGGTTCAGACTTTTCATCTAATTTCTGTCTTTTTTCTTTCGGGATGTGTACAAAAACTTCACTTCCAAAAACTTTTAAATTGTCAAAGGAAATTTTTCTATTATAATACAATTCATAGGGAGTTTTTGACTTGTCTGGACTAGGTCCAAATCGGTTTATTATGATGACAGCCATATTAACCGCTTCAGTCCAAAGTTTAAGTGGCAAATTCTTAGCATGGAGCATTGTTCTTGTTGTTTCAACTATAAACCGCATATCTCGCTCTGCTCTGCCATTTTGCTGTGGTGTGTATTTAGGGTACACTGGTCTGATGCAAGATTCCATGGCGTTGAAGCAAGCTTTCCACTTCTTTATTTTTAAATTCTAAGCCATTATCAGATCGGAGAATTTTAATATGACGATCAAACTGAGAATGGACAAAGTTTATGTATTTTTCAATCATCGCACAAGCTTGCGATTTCTCATTAATTAAGTAAACGACCCTAAAATTCGAGTAGTCGTCTTTGAAAAGACACAAATATTTTGACCCAGCAATTGATGACACTTGCATCGGGCCACATAGGTCTGTATGCACCAATTCACCAGCCTCCTTAGCACGAGAGCTACTTTTGGGAAAAGGAGAAAAAATTTAAGTCATCAGAAAACTGAATTTCATTGGATTTCAGGAAACTTCTTGTTTGACCAACACACATGTGGCCAAGGCGCTCATGCCAGATTCGCAGTGGTTCAGCCTTCAATGTTATAGTTACAAGCTAAATGTAAATTTTGTGGTTCCACTACCTTGAACAACATTTTAAATAATCGATTTGAGCGAATGCCTACAGCAACAACAACACCATTAGCCTTTAAGATTTTACATTTGTCTCTAGATGAAGTAAGACTGTAATTTTTGTCGAGAGCACTACCAGAAGAAAACAGGTTTATTTTGACATCAGGAACAAAGTACACGTCAACAAGTTTCTTTTCAACCCATTCCTGATCATTTGGTAGCTAATATTTTGATTGAGCCTCTACCATGTGCTTGAATCTTACTTCCATTCCCTATCGTTATCGGAACCGGCTCCTCAAGATCTACATATTCACTGAACCATTCTCTTCGAAACGTCATGTGCTCACTTGCGCCTGAGTCTAGTACCCAGTCATCTGCACCGATTACCAGATTAGAATTTACTGTAGAGCAAACCAAAGCATCGCAATCGCTATCACTACTCTCTTCTCTATTTGCATAATTTAATCGTTTATTTTTATCTGGGCAATCGGTCTTCCAATGTCCGTACTTATTACATGCAAAGCACTTACCTGGATTTTTCTTACTTTTTGGTGAAATTTTTGTCCATGCGCTTTGCGTGCGACAAGTGCGCTACTCTCCTCAATAGGTGCTGATGTCGATGTCACATGATCCATTGCATTTAACCTAGTTTCTTCCATGATGAGACGACACCGAAGATTTTCAATTGTTCGACTTTTAATGTCTGTGGACTCCCAAGCACTGAAAAAATGGGAGAAACGACTGGGCAGAGTCATTAAAATTTTTGCAATTAGCATAGATTGAAAAACCACTTCTCCAACGTCTCCTAGCTGCTGCACTAAGTTTTCTTATTTGCTCATGTGCGTGGCCATGTCATCCGCTGGATCTTTTTGAAAGCTATAGAAACGCTGTTGAAGTAAACTTATACTTGCTCTTGATTTCTGCTCGTAAACTGAACACAGTTTGCTCCACATGTCACCAGACGTCGAACAGTTCATAATATGAACCAGCGGTTGCTGTCCAACACACGTTGCAATGATCTTCTGAGCCTTACGATCTTTGATACGCCATGCCTTTAGCTACAGCTTATGTGTCTGCCGGAATCTCCTCGTCCCCATTTACCACCTCGAATAAATCGCTCGCGTTTAAAATAATTTTTACTTGGAACTTCCAAATATTCCATTGTTCTGAGCATTGCAATTTTTCAATTTTTGCATAATCACTATCCATCTTAGAAATGAGTCTTGATCAAAAAGTGTCTTACACGATGTCAAAATAATATATATTTTTCGTGAAACTTTTTATTTTAATTTCTCTTAACTAACTTAAACGCGTTCTTGGGTAACTGGGCCCATAACCTGTTAATCTAAACAGAATAAAAAGATGGTCCGTTCACTTGAGGAGATTAACAGCAAGTAGTGGTAATTTTATTAAGAACATTATTCACATTATTTAACCATAGAATTGGCTTATAAGTGGGTAGGTATATAAAGAACTCCGAAAGTTATGTACAAACAAGAAGTGTAGGTACAGTACTAACAAAAAGTAATTTGCATAATAATACAATTTTAACACGATTTTTAAAAGGTTTTCAATAATTTGAAACGGTATTTATTTTGGTTAGCCATGCGCAGGAAAAGTATGCCCCAGAGCTCATCGCAATTATCAAGGCTGCCTGTAAAGGTGCAACTTGTCAAGTCTTGCATAATGAAAATGTACCTGTGGACTTTGAAATCCATAGAGGAGTCCAGCAGGGATGCTTACTATCATCATTGTTATTTCTGGTTTTTATTGGAGATCCTTAATGCAGCTCTAGCCGAATAAGTCTGAGGAATGCGATGGACTATGTTTTCATTTTTGTCATCATCTCAACTACGTGAAAGCTTTCTTTGTATTCACACAACACCATGGATCTACTTTTCTGGTAACTCTGCTCAAGTTGACGGGCAGCAAGTTGAAGCGGTGAACAACTTAACCTACAAAAGAAGCGTTGTCTTCAAAGACAGTGGCGGTACAGATGACTAATTGCCGGCAAAGCGAGAGCTGCTTTCGGCATGTTGTAAAAAGTTTGGAGGAACAAACGTCTACAGTACGAAGATTAAGCTGCGACTGTTCCACTCGGACGTAGAGTCCGTACTACTACCAAGGCCAGCCCGAACTAAATTAGCTCTGTGCGCAAGCTTCATCACTAGCGCCTCTCAATTGCGGTTTTTGGTGGAAGAAGTCATGTTCTCATCACCATAGCTGTAGACTTTGATATGATATTTTTTTAACGAAGTATCCCCAAGAGGCAAACAAAATCGTGCACTTTGCAGAGATTTTGTGATTTAGTTGTTGTTGCTATGGGTGTGAGTAGGAAGCTAGGTATCGACTTATTTTTGGAATACTAGGTATCTGTCTTTAAATTCAGAATAAGTATGGATATCAATATTGGTGTGAGCTATTAAAAACAATTGAGAATTAAAAAAGTCTAGGCAGGTAGTGGTAGTGGCTTTCTTGATACTTGCTCAAGGCACCCATTGGGTTCAGTCCCCTGCGCACTTGCACCGCTTGCACGTATAGCCTGTCCGGCCCTGACTACTATATGGATGTAGTACATGGAAAGTGACCGCCTCAGTCACAAAAAAGCTGCAGATTATTGTGAATATATGTCTGCGAAACATCCTTTTTTGGCTGACAAGAACTGCAACGGAAAACTGGTCAAAAACCTATCGACATCATATTATGTAGTTCGTATAAGTGGCAGTGGATTGAAGACACCCTAGGGCACGCCACACGTGATTAAGACTCTATTGCAAGACACGTAATGGAGTGGGATCATATCACTTAGGATGGCATAAGACCAGTGGAGACAAGTTTGGCGCCAAACGGTCGAAAAGGAATCTCAAAAGTTGGGGAGAAAAAGTTTTCATTTTCGAATTTCGTTTTTGGTTCGCAGGATTTTTATTTTTCAGGGCAAAACTGAGACCAATATTTTACTGGGAGATTTGAATTTGGATTTGCGAGATTTTGATACACAAGATTTTAAATTGCGGGATTTTTTTTTTATAATAATTTTAACTATATGCCTGTAAGACCTAAGGTCTTTTAAATGCAACCTGAATTGCACGGCACTAGTTAGAAAGAGTAGGAAGATAGGAAAGATTTGGTTTCGTTTGACATTTGCAAGATTTTTTTGTGCGACATGTACCTGCATAAATGCAAGATTATTAAAAGATAGATTTTGTAATTGCGAGATTATGAAAAGCGAAATAAGTACTTAACTTGTGAAATTTTCAAGATATTGAAATATATGCGAGATATTGGTGTGCGGCATTTCGTAGCGTTCCTCCTCTAGTGAGATTTCTTTGGTTTCCTCAATGCGTAAAACTGACATCAGACTCACAAAAATTTGGAAAAACCGTGTGCTTTTAGCTTTAGGTAGGTACTCCAAAATTATACAAAAGTTTTCATTCTTGACAGCTAGGAATACCTACCTCAAATTAAAGTTCTTACAATATTAATTTGAAAAATAAAATTTTTTTCTGACAAATTAACATTAAAAACTGTTTCATTTTCCTAGAATTGAATTGATTTTTCATAATTAATGATTGTGAAGTTGAAATAAACATTCCATCTGACCTTACGTCTTCATGCAGCACTACTTATAGTTAGAGATTGGATTGGAGCATACATGAGTAGCAATTACACAAGTCAAAAACTCTTAAAATACCCACATCTTTCATTGTGATCCTTAGAAGTTTAAATTAAAAATCAATTAAAATCAATAACAAGAAAGAACAACATGAACAAACTAATCCTTGTGTTATTTGTGTTGTGTTGTGTTATTATTTGTGTTGTCATTCCCATTGTGTCACATCCATAAATAAAATAGAATTGTGACTAAGATATGAACGTGTCCATCATAAAAGAACAAACCGAATGCCATATAGCTAGCTAGTTGACAATATATCTTTACCATAAAAACCTACTTAGGAAAGAAAGGAAGTAAGGTTGGTGATAAACACAATAAGAGCACACTATAAGGTTGCTTATGATAGCTTTCATAACCTTGTAGCTTTTATATTTCCATTGCCAGCCACCCTTGTATCCTTATGTATATCCCTGGTATGCTGTATTCAAGAGCACAGTATACCTATGCATATATGCACCTATATGAAAGGTCACTGCAATTAAAGAGTGTGTGCTCAAGGAGTACAACTGAAAGTATACCTTTCTTCTTGATGTAACATGGGCTTTATAAATCATACACATATGTATATCTACATACCAGTGTATACATACATATGTATGCATGTGCATTGTGTATGTACAGCTACATTGTATATGTTTATGAAAATGTGCATTTTATTTGTGACCAAAGTGATGAGTGAGAGAACAAGAAACACCTTCAAGTACGTGCCTGAGGTCAGAATCCAGAATGTGTTTATTTTTGTGACGTTCGTTTGCTGAAATGTTTTCATTCTTTTTATTAGCATTGAATTGGTCTTGAATTAAAGTTTTTTTTTTATTATCATTTAAAAAAAATTAATTAATATGAAAAGGTGTCTGTCTACATTTACCGCTAATTTAGGGCCACTTTCATTACAATAATAATTTATTATTGTTTATATAAGTTTCCTTTGTTATTGCTATTAGTATTAATGTTTACACAATAGACATAGGCAGATGGTATCATTTTTTTTAAATTTAAACAATTGATTATACTTAGCTACATAGGTACATTCATATTTTTTTTTGTTTTGATTTGCTGCGTAGCATTTAAGAAGCCTTAGGAAATTCTACTATACTCGCAATCATTAAAACTGATGTATGTTGTATGTATATATGTATATTTGTATGTACATATGTATGTATAGATGTATGTATGAAGCATGTACTTACATACCTACATTTATATAATGTTGTCACAAAATAGAAAGATGAAATGAAATGTTTGTCATCTGTCATCTTTAGCTCCAGAATTAGGTAATTAAAGTTTATGAATTAAATTTCACAATTGTGTTGTACATGTACATTAGGGTGGTCCTTATATTGGGTTTTTTTGAAATTCCAACTTGGATAGGCATCAAATTACTCTAAATAGAGAAAACAAATTTTCCTAATTTTTTCAGATTTTTATTTCACCCCCCTGGTCTCCCTTTTTTCACTTCAAGGTGCAAACAATGGAGTTAGGGTTATTCTTATATCACACGAAAAAAAAATCAGGACTTATAGATTAGATTCAGAAGAAAAAAAAATCGTACCGGATGGGGGGCCTAATTCCCCCTGTTCAGGCGGGAGGGGAAATTTTCTAAAAATTTTACCCAAAATAGAAAAAAAATTATTAAAAAACAACGGGACCACTTACAATGGCATGCTTTAGCTTTTTTTTAAAGCCATGAATCCAGTCTTAAATATGTTTTTAAAATCAAGTTTTTATTGTTAATAGTTTCTGAAAAAAATAATTTTCAAACGAAAAAAATGATTATTTTTATTTTTACTTTTGAGTTTGAAAATTATTTTTTTCAGAAACTATTAACAATAAAAACTTGATTTTAAAAACATATTAGAGACTGGATTCATGGCTTTAAAAAAAAGCTATAGCATGCCATTGTAAGTGGTCCCGTTGTTTTTTAATAATAATTTTCTATTTTGGGTCAAATTTTTAGAAAATTACCACTCCCGTCTCAACGGGGGGAAATAGACCCCCCCTCCAGTACGATTTTTTTTTTCGTCTGAATCTAATCTATAAGTTCTGATTTTTTTTTTCGCGTGATATAAGAATAACCCTAACTCCATTGTTTGCACCTTGAAGTGAAAAAAGGGAGACCAGGGGGGTGAAATAAAAATTTGAAAAAATTAGGGAAATTGTTTTTCAATGTTTTGAATCGAATGAGGGCTATCCAAGACAATGTCCAATTTAAGGACCACCCTAATGTACATACATAAGTACCTACATCCTACATGTAATGTTAAAGGGGATATTATTGTATTAACATTCATATGCTAATTTGAGTATCTTTTATAATCCATTCAAAAAAGCAACGAAAAACAATAATTGTTATTTTAACCAAAAGTGTAAGTACCTAGCTACTCGTAAAATTTTTCGAAACATATCTTTAAACCATGGTATATATGTATACCTACATATATGATGTAGATATGTATATAGCAAATACATATATGTAATTTAATCCCAAAACATGTATGTTTGTACAAATGTAACCAACTCCAGCAGAAATGACAAGTAAGATAAAGATGGGAGTGTAGGTATTTTACATTTAATTTGACAAAAATGTTTTTGTTTTTAACATACATGGTAAAGCTATGTAAAGTGGCTTTATAAAGTTATAGTTATATAGTAAAATTTTACACAAAAAGGAATCAAATTACATTATTCAATTTGTCTATGGTATCTTTCTCTTTGAAAGCACAATTGTTTGTATTTTAAAGAATTTGGAAAAAGTTGCCATCTTGAAAAGGAGATCACTCTTATTCTTACTCGTTTGCGTTAAACATATTTTACATCAAAATGAAATTATCTACAAATTCATTTATCTTTAAGTTAAAGCGGGTAAAAGTCCACCTATTCTTCTTGTGTTGGGTCTTGTAAGACGTTTATTGAGATATCAGAAAACAAATCAGTGTTTTTTCGAAGAAAAGTGTACTTTTTCTTGCAAACCCTATAAATTATTATAAAATACTAGCCGTTACCAGCGGCTTCGTTCATGCGAATGTTTAATTTGTTAACCGATTCTGGTTGTCGATCGATGTCAGACTTTTGTATTTGATATCAAATTGCATGCACCTACAAACCCTTATACTACAATATTTTAACTATACGGTCATCCACAGAATTTGCTTTGAAATTTAATTTCTCAAAAACTATTCGCGTAAACAACTTAATTTAAAAACCAAATGCAAGAATGAAGTATTAGCTTTCAAAACAACTAAAGCACTTTATTAGACGTATTTTCGTTAATTTTTAATGTTTTTTTTTGCATTTAAAGTCAATGTTTCAGAAACTGTCCCCCCCTGACTCAGGGAGGGGAGATACAACTTTCCCCCTCTACAATTTTTTTCTTAGAATAACCCTAAGAATCACACCCTAAAATACTTCCACTCAGGTACGGGACACCCTGTATAAAACTGTTGTAACATTTTTCAAAAAAAATTTGGTATGCCAATTTTGAGTATATATTAATATACATTTAAAACTGAAATTTCAAAACAATTCATCAACCCGTTTTTGAAATATTGAATTTTCAAAAAAAAAAAAATTTATCTTTTTTTTAAAATCCAAAATTTATTTTTTCAAAAATTTTGGTATGCAGTATTATTTAAATTCTAACAAAGCCCTTGTGCTTTTATTGAAATCGGATGAGCAGTTAATGAGAAAACCAAAAATCAAAAAATCCGTTATATTGCAGGTACCGTTAATAAATGTTTTTGGTATTGGTAATTTTTTTTTTCTTACTAAAAGGTACAACATAATCTACAATAATACAGTGATTTTTTTTTTTATCAAAATCGTTGGAGCCGTTTTTGAGATAGGTAAATAAGCTTTTCCTTAACGGTTGTATGGCAAGTACCGTTATTTTTTGAGCTAAACAAGATTTCAATTTCCTCTCTGGAGAGTTACAAAAAACCTTAAATTCAAAATTTTAAGAAAATCGCTTCAGTCTTTTAGGCTGTAGGTTGAGGTACGGATAGACAGACAGAAAGACAGAATTGTGCCACCCACTTTTTTCGTGTTCTCTATCATCGTAATGTCATGTTCGATTGTTATCTGGAAATTTTTTTTGTGCATGGATCCAAAACTTGCCCTATAGTACCTATGTACAATTGTACATATATCGCAAGTAAAAATCAGATTAAATACTTGATCGGTTTTTAAAATATATAAAATTCCATCATTAAGTCAAATCATTCATACATAAATCATAAGTGTGATGCATGTACATACATATGTTCCGTGAAATAGTATGTGCCAGATCTGAAGGGAAGAAATAACCAGCTAAATAACTATCGTATAATAAAATAATTTCTCAGACCCAAATTAAATATTTTGAAAGAAGCGCAAGTAATCAAAATTGATTTTTATTTCTGAATAAGAAAATATGGCCGAATTTATATGTAATGTAAATTAAATATGTACAGAACACCCTCAGTAAAAGCAACCCTCGATAAATGCAATACCTACCTCGGTTAAAGCAACGCCTAAATTTTTACCATTAATGACTCAGTAATTGTAACTTTTCAAAAAACTGTGACTCAGTAAACGCAACTTTCCTTCCAATTATTTCTATTTTGTTTGATCAATTTTTCTACATACATATGTACATATGTATTATTTTTTGTGTTAACTTTTATTTTAAACAGGCAAATATTTTATAGCTATTTACTAGACTTTGTACACCTTCGTAAATCATAGGTGTACCTATTGTATTTTCGTTTTGATTTACCATTGTTCAGCTAATTTTCTAGGCCATGGCTCAACTTTTTTTGTAACTCGGTTATTGCAACAACTGCCCGAATTTTCATTGGTTGCTTTTACCGAGGGCGTACTGTAATATAATTTAATGACATGGTAGCTACACAGTGTATATCTTCCTTCAAGAGTGAAGAATTTCAATTAAAACTGAATCTATTTCTATCCTGTACACAATAAACAAACTAAACAAAAATAGCTTATTCATTATTTTCTAACAAAATTAATAGGATAGGTCCACTTTGCTCACCAGCTTCCAATTAGAATTTCAATGTATAGCAATAATTATTGAACTAAAATGTTCGCCCTCACAGCTTGAAAATTGAATGAATAGGTACGTATACTTGTATCTACACGGTAAATGTTTAAATATTAATTGAGTTATGCACTCATTTTTAAATAATCCATCCACTCTGCGCTGCAGCTGAAATGAGGAAGGTGTAGTTATTTAAAAACACTCATGCATCGTAAATAATTATTGATTATAAATAATTATAAATAAAATAGGAAGCACTAAACAGTTTAAAATTAACTTTGTATTATTATTATTTTCTTCTATAAACTGTAAATAGAAAATTAAATATAGGTACACTGGTTTGAAATTTGATGTCAAGATGGGGTAAATACTTCTCAAGTTTCTTATTTGCTCGCGTGCATTGTGTTACATATAAAATAATCAGTGTCATTCGCATAAGACCCGTCATAAGGATGTGTCGTGCAGGATGTAGGTTACGTGAAGACAAGAAAATTTGTATCATATGACAGGGGAAAAGGATGATTTTCTAACAGAATAACTTTAAATGCATCACTAGGTCACAGGTACTTGCTCTTCTTTTGCATGCAATAAATACATACATAGGTATTTGGATTTTGAAGAATATATATGTATATTAAAAACTTAAGTAGAAAACTTAAAACTCTATGTGTTAAAAAGTTATGGTGTTTTTTGGTACATTTCAGTATGAAATTATAGAGATAACAGCATAACATTACATTAGTTATATTGAATAACTCTACCACACCAGTGATCTGAAATAAACTACCATTGTAAATAGTATATTTGTATAACATAAAAACACCTTTCCAATGGCAATATTTATGCTCACATTATGAATTTGAAGAACACGAATTTGTGTTTTATCGTATTGATCTTGAAGGATTTTTCTGTCCCATTCTTCTTTATGAGAAAAAAATAGAAATCTTTACAGAGGTTTCCTAAAAAGTTAATTTTACTTATACTATCTTACTAATATTATAACTGTGAAAGTTTGTTTGGTTGGATGTTAGGCCGGGAAAAATGGGTTCCGAGGTTGGAAAAATTAATTCATGAAATAATAAAATTGGAATCGACGCAGAATTGCAACCTCTATAACATATCCAAAGTCCCCCAAAATCCCCGCATTGGCTTTTTGTGTAGATTCATTTGAAGAGGTGCAGACGTGGAGAACTTTGAGGTCTATCAAACTCAAACTAAAATATTTGTTTTGGTACAACCTAACCATATGATACATAATTTAAGGGTAGTTTTTAACGCTGAATCTAATGAAACCAAATTCAAAATGATAGAACCACCCAAAAAAAAGTTATAGTCCTTTTTACGTAATAATGACTTTTTTTCAGAGACAACAGGTAAAATATTATCGAAAACCCTTTGAAAATAAAGCAATGTTAATGAAATTTGGAGTGAATGTTCCATTTTTCGTACGAACTAAGAATCAAGACAGTCCCCAAAAATATCCATGGTGAAAGGGTGTTTTTTTTAAGGGGGATGTGCAAGTGTAGAATGTTTACCATAACACCCACGGAAAAACTCTTACACCCATGAAACTCGCCAAAAATATTGAATTTGTCATGGCAACCAAGAATCAAAACAGTCCATACAAATATCTTTGTTCTTATAGTATTTTTGTGACGGTTAAATTTTGACCTGTTCTACGGAAAATACGATTTCAAAAATTGATTTTTGCTTGAAAAGGACCATAACTTTGTTAAGGGTGCTTGTATCATTTTGATTTTGCTTTTATTAGATTCAGCGTGAAAAAATACCCTTAAATCATATACCATACTTAGTGTATACATATATCTCAATTACACCAGATCGGAATTTTGGCTCAAATCTTTCAACTTTTTCCCAGATTTTCCCTCTCTTTAATAAAAAAATCCCCCAGAACAAATATATTTATGTGGACTTTATAAATTCTTGGTTGCCATGACAAATTCAATATTTTTGGCGAGTTTCATGAGTGTAAGAGTTTTTTCGTGGGTGTTATGGTAGACATTCTTCACTTGCCCATCCCCATTAAAAAAAACACCCTTTCACCATGGATATTTTTGGGAATTGTCTTGATTCTTAGTTCGTTTGACAAATGGAACATTCACACCAAATTTTATTAGCATTCCTTTATTTTCAAAGGGTTTTCGATAATATTTTACCTGTTGTACCTGAAAAAAAGTCATCATTACGTAAAAAGGACTATATTTTTTGGGTGGTTGTATCATTTTGAATTTGGTTTCATTGGATTCAGAGTTAAAAACTACCCTTAAATTATGTAGCATATGGTTAGGTTGTACCAAAACAAATATTTCTGTTTGATAGACCTCCAAGTTCTCCACGTCTGCACCTCTTCAAATGCATCTACACAAATAGCAAATGCGGGGATTTTGGGGGACTTTGGATATGTTATAGAAGTTGCAATTCTGCGTCGATTCCAATTTTAATACTTCATGAATTAATTTTTTCAAGGTTCCCCATACGATTTGTGCTATTTTTCCTGGTCTATGTTTGTTAGTCAATCACGGCTTAACAGATTTGATTCAAATTTTGAGTGGATGTCTATTGTGTATTAGAATAAGCTATAGGATACTTTTTTTTAATGATATGAAACAAAAACAGAGACAAATATTTGGTACCAAAACAACTTCGTTTTACACAAGAAAAATAAATAAATCAGATAATTTTTAAAACAAATCAATCAAGTTTTGAAATAACCTTAAAAAAAAAAACAATATTACAGTCGACTCTCGATTATCCGAAATTCAACCGAGGACCCGATTAACCGGAAAATTGTTGGTTCGGTAATATTGAATTTGCATTATCTGACTCCAAATTTCGCACAATTTCAGGGTCTTTATTTGAAAGTTCCTTTTTGTGAGAGTTTATGTGAAAATAGGTACATATTTATATGTACATGCATGCATGTGTTTTAAGTTACTTGGGTTTCCACTTTTTTAGAAAATTGAAAATTATGAAAACTACTTTTTGCGTTAATAATCATTTTCGTTGGGTAATTATAGAACAAGAGCCGACAGCAAATTTTGAAAGTAAAGGTATAACCAAAATCGGAGTATGAGGGATTATAGGTACATGTATCGTGATATGGAATATGAAAATCTGGCAGGTTTTTTCTCAGCCTTTGGTGGGGGTCGGAGTTTTAAACCCGTGTGGTTTCCTATTTATGGTAGGGTCATTAACACTTCAATTCACTTTTAAAAAATAGGATATGATGCTCTGTCATTTTTCCTAGGTCTCAAGTCTTTTATCTTGGTGATCCAATGAATAGGACCCATGACTTAACCTTTTTAAGCAAACCTTATTGGCGATTTTGTGGAGACTTTATTTGTTGATTTTTTGTTTTGCTGAAAATCTCCAATAAAGGGATGATAAGGTTCACTTAAAATGGTTATATCTTGAATTCTATTAATCGTACCATCAAGATTGTGTTGTTTAAGCTTAGAAAAAATGACGGAATCATATCCGATTTTTTTTAAACAAACCAACGAGGTTATAACCCTGAAAAAAAAATCGGGGGATATAGCACTTTTTAACCCCCCACCCCTCCCAAAGGCTGAAAACAAAACCTGCCAGACTTTGGTATTTCATATCACGATACATGTATCTATAATCCCTCATACTCCGATTTTGGCTATAGCTTCACTCCCAAAATTTGCAATCGGCTCTTAGGGTCAATTGTACAAATTTAACTTGAAACTCGAGTCAACTGAACTCGAGTTATTTCCTGAACCAGGTTCAACTATTCGTGCGTTGTACAGTTGCGAGTCAAGAGCGAGTTAGCTGATCTCGAGTTAAAAGTCCATTTACTTGAAATTGGAGTATATACTACATATATCGTCACCCAAGTATTGAAGTGCCGTATTCGCCATTTTTACATTTTTGGGAAATCGCGTTTAAATGTTTGCAAGTCTATTTCCAAAAAACTAACCGCTGGCATTTTTTAGTAGGTATGATATATAGTTGAGAATTATCTTTTATATACATGTAAATGCACATCTGATACTCTTTTAGTTCTCAAAATATTTAAATTTTTAACCAAAATGAGTTTGCCGTACACGCCATAAAAATCAGAAGTTTCTTTTCTTCATCACACGTACGTCAAAAAATAAAGAAAAATAAAGTAAAATCCTATGTACAAAGAAATATTTTTCTTGTTAATGGTGTACGAGTCTTTGTATGTACATAAGTCAAAACAATACTGAATACACATTTGAAGCTTTATGACGTCAAGTACATTGCAGGATAATAGGTCATATACGTCAAAATAATTCTAAAACAAAAACTTGGGTAAAATTTATGGCAATTTTGACGTAAATGTCAATTTTTGGCGCTTACGTCAAAACAATACCTGAACTTGATGATTTTGATGTATAAACGTCAAAACCATTCTGAATATCTTAGCAACGAAAAGAGATAGGAAAAAACGAATAACAGATTTGAAAAGAGCACCCCCAAAAACATAAGACTGCATATCCAGTTCAAAAAATGGAATTTGGCGTATACGGCACTTCAATACTAGGGCGACGATATGGCTAGTGTTATTGTCATCTGTCATGAATTATTTGGAATGGTTAGTGCTTTTTCTGTGTCTATAAATAAATAAAAGTGAAGTAAAAAAAATATGTACTTTGATGATGATTTCTTAGAACTTACTATCATGATAGCTTTTCCGCGAAGGGTTAAAGTAGATCAGAGAACGGCCAGATCATTCTGGTGCGTGGAATAATAATGAATTTTTCAATCGTTTTCGCATGTCCAAAGAAACTGCCCAATTCATACTAGACCTAATAAGTGACAAAAATATCTTCACGAACAAATATGTTAGTTAATAAATTTCTTCACATATCTTATGGTCAGAGTTGGGTTGTAATCATTACGTTTGTAATTTAATTAATAACTAATTACATCTTAATTACAATGTAATGAAGTGTAATTCAATTACATGCAATTACACAGTAATTGTAATTGAAAAATTCAATTACAATTACATGTAATCGGTAATTTAATTGAATTACGTACTGAAATTGGAAATGTAATTAACACCATGTAATTAAGAATGTAATTGAATATCAGTATCATAGCTGAAGTGAAATTGGGCAGAGTAAAGCTACAACAGCTTGCCCTATTGCTCTTAAATTGAAATGGTACATAAGATAATATCAAACAAAACCATTGATGAGAAAATTCTCATTTACTGCCTCACGAGGAACGTGATTGTCCCACTAAAGGTCGTTGAAAAATTGATTTAAAACAACGAACTTTCTCTGGGAATCCGCCAGAGTTTCGAAAGACAAAGTTTCGAAACGCATAGTTTCGAAAAAACAAAATTTAGAAAGGACATAGTTTCAAAAAGATAGGTTTCCCAAGAAAAGTTTCGAAAAATGAATTTCCGCAAGGAGAAAGTTTCGAAAAGTAAAAGTTCCGCAAGACAAGGTGTCAAAGAAAAAACTTTCGAAAAAAATAGCGAAATTCTCGGAACTTCGCTGCTCCTTAAAAGATTTCTACGAAATTGACACAGGGAGCTATCACCTGATATACAATTAAAAAAGAAAAAAGTACTTTCAAAGCAGGGTGTTCAAAAATTAGTCATTGTTTTGCAACCTCGTTGTCCCTGAAACAGGGTTAAAAAAAAAATATTTACAACAGTTTGTCCAACAAAAATATCGACTGAAACAGAATTAAAAAAGAAAAAAATATTTTAAAAGTAGGGTAGATAGGTATGTATTTCAAAAAATATATCAACAATTTGCAACTTCATTTTCCCTTTCAATGAAATTGACACAGGTGATGTCTGATACAGAATTAAAAAAAAAAAACAAAAAAATATTTTCAAAACAGGGTCTTTCAAAAAATTTTCAACTTCGTTGTTCCTTGACATATTTTTGAAACCCACTGTTCTTAAAATATTTGTTTTTCTATTATAAATCTGTCTTAGCTATCCTGTGTCAGTTCCATTGAAATAACTCAAGGAGCAGCGAAGTTGACATTTTTCTGGAAAACACTTTAGAAAATATTTTTTACTTGCGATATACATAGGTAATATAGGCAAGTTTTGGATTCGTGTAAAAAAAAAAAATTGAGATAACAATCAAACGTGACATTACGGTGATGGAGAACACGACGAATGATGCGATTTTCCTCAAATTTTGAATTTAAAGTTTTTTTGTAGTTCTCCAGAGGGCAAATTGAAATTTTTTTTAGCACCAAAAACGGTACTTGCCATATAACCGTTAAGGAACATTTTATTTATCTCAAAAATGGCTCTAACGATTTCGATTAACAAAAAACTAATGCGTTATTTTAGGCATGGTCTACATTTTGGTAGACAAAAATTACCAAAAACGGTACCTGTCGTATAACGGTTTTTTGTTTTCTCATCAACGACTTAACGGATTTCAATCAAAATTTTTATAAAAAGCTTTTTTAAAATGTCATGTCAATAATAGCTCTGTTTTTTAGTGCATTTTTATCTTCAATTAGAAAAAAGTAGCATGTTAAATACAACAAATATACGGAATTATACCAGTTTGTTGTTGTAATTAACATACTACTTTTTTCTAAGCCAAGATAAAAATGCACTAAGAAACAGGGCTAATATCTATTGCATATCAAAATTTAAAAAAAAATAAATTTTGGATTTTAAAAAAAATATTTCATGAATTTTGTTCAAATCAGGTTTTTAAATATATTTTCATATTTTCTAAAAATGCTCATCCCAATATTAGAAAAAAAATGTAACTGAAATTTAATACATAAAAAAATAGTTTTTAACGATCCAAAATTTAACGATTTAAAATTTTTGTTTGCAATATCCCTTTTTTTTTCAAGTAATAAAATGGCATACTTGGGTTTGAGCGCTAATCTATTTTACCTGTTGTTTTTAAAATTTAAAGAACGATTAAAATTCTTAGTTATACTTTTTATATTTTTTCTACTTGAATATTTTAAGTTCTTAACTTCCAAGCAACTTGAACACAAGAGCAAGTACGTCTGATCCAGTCGTGCATTTTATTTCTTTTTCAATTCTGGTCCAGCTATCTTTACTTTAACTTTAGATGGCACTCACAGTCCTGGGTGGACTACAGCCTCAACCAACAAGCCCCTCCAGCCAGCTTGGTCCCTAGCTAGCTGCCTACAGTTACGCACTGCCTCAAAGTTGGTTGAGGTCATTCTTCACTTATGTGCACAACCTAATGGGGGGTCTTCCTCTGCTGCGCAGTTCATCACTAATTACAAAATTAATTACATTTTCTAATTACATTGAACATTACTATTTGATTACTGATTTAATTACATTTCAATTACTTTTGTGCAATTACAATTAAATTACTAATTACCTGTAATTGTAATTGTGACTTTCAATTGCAATTACCCAGTAATTGGGCTGTAATTAAATTACAGCTGAATTGCCATGTAATTAGCCTGTAATGTAATTGGACTTCTAATTACCCAACTCTGCTTATGGTATAAATAATAGTTTTCTATTACTATTTAAGTGAACTGTCAAAAAATTCCGAATAAAGTGAGAAAACATGTATACCATAAGGAAAATCACATCAAAAGAGTTAAATATAAGCCAATCAAATGCTTGAACCTCGGTTTAAGTATATTAAACTCCCAAAAATCGGAGAGCTAAGTTCTGTCTGGTTCAGCGGTGAGTTAAGTCCTAAGCTCCGATTATACAATACTTCATTCGAGTTGAACCGAGTTTAAATCTTGAACGAAGGCTGAACCACGACTGTACAACGGGCCCTTAGACTATTAGTACTAGGTAAGTGCTTCTGGAAAAAAATTGAATAACACATTTTTGTAGCAAATAAATTTTTATTTTACATATAATAATAATTGTTTCGTTTAGTACGAAGTCCCCAACAAAAATTAAAAAGTTTTAGTTTTCATAATTATCAATTTTCTCAAAAAATGGAAGCCCTAGAACCGTCTGGTTTTCAGCATTCAACCTAAAGCTAATAACAACATTTAATAATGAATGACAATTTACAACTTTATAGCGTAAAATAAAAAATAAAAAATTTTATTGTAGCTAGGCCACAAATTCTTTGTAGTGGTACAAGTTGCGAGTGGGTTCCATCTGTCATTGGTAAGCTCCACTATCTTCTTAACATTTTTGTCTGTTTAATGGCACAGGATAGAATCTTAACACCGGAGTCCATAAGGCTTTGATCCAACGATGAACCAGTCTTTGTCAGTTCATCTTCTTGTTCACTTTCTATAATTCCACAGTGCCCAGGAACCCAGCAGAGTCTGATGTTGTGCTGCGTGGCAAGAACCTTTAGCTCTTTGCGACAGCATGAAACCAGTTTGGATTTTGTCAGTAGAAATAGTAGGTTTTCACCCTTTTTTCGGTTATGTTTTTTTTAGCACCCATTTGATTTTAAGGCTCACAAATATTATATTCAATTAAAGTCACAGAATTTCTTCTTTAGATATTACTACTTAAAAAACAAAATTTGCAAACTAAGTAGGTACCTGTTGAAACACTATAAGAGTTTCATTTAAACTAATAGACAGCATTTTCTTGCTTGATTTCTTGAACTGATATAATTTTCTACTTGTATCAATCTTTGCAAACAAAAAGTTTGAAAAGCTGTGGAAAAGTATTTTTGTTTTTATTTTTATTCAGATGAATGCCGGAAAAAGTTAACTCTTCGAAAAGTTAATTGTATAGAAAAGTAAACGAAATTTGTTAAAAGTTAGGTAACAATTTAACATGAACGGTTAAGCAAATATTGAATTTTCCTATTAACTCTCAAACAAGCAAGAAAGTAAGAAAATATATTATGTCTGTTCGTGAACTTTTCAATACCATACACGAATTTCTAAGAATTTAACCCAAAGTTCTGTCGAAGTTCAAGTAAAAAATATTCAACTGTACGTAAATTCGCAGAAATTCGTTATATTTATGGATGTACCAGGAACGGGCATAATTATGGCTAAAATGCAAAAGTGTTGCAATCAAAAATCGGTATAAAAACTGTTTTAAGTTTGGAAGAAATTGAGAAGTGGATTTTTTTAATATCCTGATTTCCCGAAAACGGCTGCAACAATTTTTGGTGTTATTGTACCAAACCGATTTATTTTTAATAACCAATACGTACCACCGATAGAACATTTTTTCGATGTATTCGTTAATTGCTTAAGCTAAGTAAAAAAAAAAAAATCGGAAAAAAATGCGTTTGGCATTTGTGCTTGCTTTCGCATAGAACAGTCTCATTCAGATTTTATTTTTGAAAACTGATACTGAAGACGAATAAAAAAACTTTAATACCACGGACATTTTTTCTTTTACGAACTATATTTTTATTTAAAAGAACTGTAGGTACACTAAGCTTTTACTGATTGATCATAAAAAATATTTCTTTCATTCAATATGCAATACCAAGCGTATTCAACTACAAGACCAAGGACATGTAACCAAGTCTCGGATTTTTTTAATTTTTTGCGACTGAGACCAGACCGAAACCAGACGAGATTGATACAGATACTGAGACGAGACCTTGTTATACGAGACCGAGACTATATTGGCGTATACGAGACCGAGATCGAGATCGATACATAGACGATACTGATATTTTTGGATTTTAACGATACCTAGACGAAACTTAAGAAGATATCGTTTGGTTCGGTATCGTGGCCAGCCCTAGCCCGAAAAACTACCCTTAAATAAGTTACAGTCCGTTTTACAAAGATGGATGACTGCACATAACAAGTAAAATATTACGGCATAACGATAACACTTGATCTACATGTTTCATATGTATCATAAGCAAAAAGTCTACAAAAAAATATGCACAGAAAGGTTGTTTTTTCAATGAAAGGGAAAAGTTATGAATTACTACCATTAAACCCCTCCTAAAACCGGTACAATGATGAAAGTTGATGGAAACGTTTGATTATTCATCAGGATTAAGAATGAAAATTATAATGAGTCATTGAGTACAAAAGTGGTGTAACCCTCTTTTTACTTGCGATTATAGGTACTATATAAAGCAAGTTTTGGATTCGTGCAAAAAAAAATGTTTGAGATAACAATCAAACATGATATTACGATGATAGAGAACATCAAAAAGTGGATGGCACAATTCTGTCTATCTGTTCGTCTACAGCCTAAACGGCTTGATCGATTTTCTTCAAACTTGGTACATAGTGGTTTTTGGTGATTATTCCCACACGTTTTTTTCATTTTTTTTTAGAACCAAAAATAACGGTACCTGCCATATAATTTTTTTTTAGCAATTTTACATAATCGTATTTTTCTCAAAAACGGCTCGACAACTTTTCTTAAAAAAAATCAGTAAATTTATTTTAGTAAAGGCTTCCTTTGGGTGGAAAACCATTTTTCAAAAATGGTTATTAATGGTACCTCCCAAAGAACCATTTTTTTAATTTCTGATTTTCTTCAAAACGATACGACTGATTTCAACTACTTTTCTTATACAGAAGCCTCAAAAAAATATAAATAGTTTTGCTTACCAACATTTAAAAAAAAAATATTTTTTGAATTTTTAAAAAATATTTCAAAATTTTTTTTGAAAATAAAATATTTCGAAAACGACATGATCGATTTTTTTGAAACTCGATAGTTAAGAGATTTTTTGTACTTTCTAAAATATTTTCAGAAAAAATTACATTTATGAAAAAATAACGGTACCTTCCATACAAAAGTTAAAAAACCGCAAAGGAAAATATTTTTTTTGCTTAAGAACGACTCCTACGATTTTGATTAAACTTTTTTCATATACTAAAATTAGTACAATCTTCTACCAAAAATTATAAAATTTCACATTTAGCAATTATTAATAGTAACCTGTCATGGAACGTATTTTTTTATTTTGAATTTTCTCGTTTTTCGCTAATCGGATTAAGATGATTTTTTTTATATTCAAATTTCAGATAAGATTAAATAATATTGCATTTCAAAATTTAAAAAAAAAAGTTTTTGGATTTTTAAAAAAGTTACAAATTTTTTTTTGAAAATTCGATATCTCAAAAACGGGTTGACAATTTTTTTTTTTTATTTTGTTTGTATATACATATAAATATATACTTTAGATTTGCATACCAAAATTTGTTCTTAAAAATGTTTTAAGAATTTTATATATAAAAAATTAATTTTTTTAAAAAACCGCTCCAACGATTTTAAATTTTTTTCCTATACAATCATATTCAATCAAGAATTAAGATGGCATTCTTTTTTTCCACCTCAAACTGTCAAAAGAGTTGTTTTAGCCTATTTAAATGTCGTATTTCATGCTTCTCTTCATTTTTCTTTCTTTTAGTTTCCATGTTTGTATATGCAATTTTCGTAAACCCGCAGCAGTGTCTTGAACATAAGAGCAAGTACGTGCGACCCAGTCGTGCATTTTATTTTTTAATTATTTCATATTTTCATCTTAAATCGATCTTCAATACCATTTAATTTGAGGTTCAAAGAGAATAAGTCACATTTTTGTAACGCTTAGATATTTCAGAATTTCGAATTATCGGTTATAGGTGACTATTTATGCATAAATGTAAAACTACGAGACAAAGGTATCAATTCTGCTAGAAAACTTGCACTCACGACCTCATTATGTAGGTAGATATACATATTACACTGAGACAACAAATCGAATTGTTGATTTTTCATGATTTGGTCTCAAAATCTCGGTAGAGGCTCCAAAAATAATAATCCTCTTAGAATAAGAGTTTTTATATTGATATTTAAAAGTTGCGCATCGTAAATTTTCTGTTCTTCATACAAAATGTGGACAATTATATCAACAGAAAATTGTACGCTCTACAAAAATGCTCTGGATCAAAATTTACGTATATTGTACCTTTTTGATGTTATTCTGCCCCTTGTCTCAATTCATTTTGTTTTTGTTGATTTATTTTTTTTTTTTCATCCCTTTGTTTAAAAGATCAAATTCAAAAATTAATTAAAAAATAAAAATAAAATTTTAAAATGTCTTTGTCCATAGGTACATTTTCTATGAAAAACAAAAAATTAATAAAAAATAAAAATACGAAATAGAAATATTAATATAAGAACTCAAATTTTAGGAGAATTATTATTTTTGGAGCCTCGTCAGAAATTTTTGAGAGAAAATCATCAAAAATTAACATTTCGATTTTTTTTATACAGTCTAATAATTTCAGATAAAAATGAAATTTCAAAAAATAAATATTAACACGTGTGTACATATTTGAAGTATCGGAATTTTCAAAATTAATTTTGAATAATTTTTTTCTAAATCTGAAATATATTTTTCTCAGGATTTTGATAAACAACAGATAGACTGCGAGCCAATGACATAAAAAGTCAAGTCATTTGCGTAAAGATATTGTAAGTCATATCAATATTAGCTTTTGATGTCTTCAACAAATAACCGTTTGTCTGCCTACCTAAATACGTGTCGAACAGGTGTAAAATTGGACGTACATTTTTTTCCATTGATTTATTTCAATGCCTTTTGGTCGGAGGAAAATAGTGTGAATACAAGAAATATTTTGCTTGCAGTTTTGAAAAATTGTTGTCCTAGGTTAAACTCTCAGTTGTCTATCCCTTCAAAGATACAAAAAAGTGGCAACATTTCCAAAAAACACTCAGGTAAACAAGTGATGTTTGGAAGCTTCGTGGCTCTCTATCTTCTTAGGGATTGACTACAGAAGGATGGACCTATGACAACAGTTGTCCAAAATTGCTAGCTAAATATTTCTTGTATACAAACTTTTTCCCTCCGACCAATGCGCATTGAAATAAATTGATGAAAAAATGTTAATCAAATTTAAAACCTGTTCGACACCGTGTTTTGGTAGGCAGACAAACCACTAATGGTTCAAATACCTCACAGACTATTATTGATATGACTTACAACTTTACGCAAATGGCTTAACTTTTTATTTTTTTGGCTCTAAGACTAATAGACCAAGAGTCAACAGCAAATTTTGGGAGTGAATATTTAACTATAAAGTGTGAGAGCCTGTAGGATCACACATTAGTATTGATATCGAGTCCAAAAGCTGGAAGGTTTCCTTCGATGCAACACCCGTAGTGCGGGCGAGTGGTTACAAATAGCGGTTTCTAAATTTTTGTATCTGGGGTACAACCATTTCAATCCATTTAAAAAAAATTCAAATCGTCAAAATTAAAGTATGTAAGCTAAGGGAAAAATACAGCATCATTTCCCATTTCTATATATAAAAAATAGACCATTAGGTGTTTTGATGCACTAATCTTGAGCTTTCAACACAATTCAAGGGTATTTTGTGTTCAAAAAATATTTTATCTTAATTCTTATAAGTAATATTATTCAAACTGTAATAAAAATTAATTGATCAAAATCATTTACAATGCTTTCAAGAAAGTTGAAGATCAAAAAACTATTTTGATCAAAATCTGGTCTTCATTTGTTTACGAATGCATAACTTACGATAACCATAACATATGCCTTTGTAATAATATAGCGCAAGTAAAAAAAGGAAACTTATAAGCATACATATGTACATCGAATTTTTTTTGATTTTATACATATATTAGGTTACTTATAATGGTCAATAACTCTTATTTAGAGGTAGGTATAAAGTGAAAATAATATGCTATTTATAAATAGCATTAATTAAAAATGTTTGTTCAAAACAAATTAAACGTGTCATCTATGGCGTTCTAAAATTTAAAATATAGAATAAACATCTTGTGGATTGCAAGTTTCTTCTTTTGAATATCAACTAGAATGTACCTCTTCATACATATGTAGGTATACATATATGTATATCAACAAAAATATTGTGTAAACAAAAAATTTTAAGAATGCCATTTCCAAGCATTAAGTGATTTTCACCTTATCACATACCTACCTACATAATTAAAGAGTTCAATAAGCTATTTTTAAAATATAAAATTTTCAATGGATTTTTTTTTAAACTTTTATGAAATATTTCTTTTGATATTAAGAAATTCTTTAAATAAAAAGTTTAAACAGACTGATATGTAGGTAAAGTGTTTAACGAGGAATATTAAAATAGTAACGTTTTTTAAGGATTGTACCTTCTACAAAAAGGCCCATCCACCCAATTACCCATACATGAGTATCAAGAAATTTAAAAACAAAAATGTTTTATCCGAGGTACTGCCTCTTGCAAAGAACTGACAAATCCTCCAAGAGTATACTTGTCATGAAAAAGTGCTTCTCATTTAGCCGTTCGGACTCGGCAAAAAACTGTAAGTCCCCTCCATTCCTGCCAACAACACGCACACAGGAATAGTTGAGAGTTTTAAATCACTAGGCAGCCTGGGATCTATGTGGCAAACCGGGGACTGTGCCCCGGGTGGCAGCTTTCAGGGGCGCAAAACCCATGTGACTGAAAAATTGAGAATTGCAACGCTTTATGAAATTAAATGAATCGAGATGCGGCAATGGAATATCAAATTGTATTTCTCCGTCAACCTTTAGCAGTTTTTCTATCATTATTTCATCATGTAAAATAATTTCCCAAAAACTTTTGACAACTATAACGTGATTGAAAAATTAAATAAATAAAAAGAGCTTAAATACCTACATTGTTGAAAGTTTTTCTGTTGTTTTTAACAATTGTTTTTGCATTTTTTTGTAATCTTGTTTTTAAACTTCCCCTCCTCCCTTAACTGTAGGATATAGATACCCCTTCCTAAATAATAAAACACGTGAACTGTGTCCCTCCAAAAGCTTCGCCCCACGCCGCGCCGCCGGCCGTACAAATCTTAGTCTTGCCTAAGGAATTATTTGCTAGATAGTGGCAACTTTATTACACTGTATTTTAGATATTTTTTAGTTCACAAAAGTAGATAGATAGATAATAATTTTATTTCATACAAAGGTTTAACAAAAACATTGTTTATGCTGGTATAAAATTATTTATGACAATAACATAAAGTTGCCTGTCAGGTTCAAAAAATTGACTGTTACAAAATTAAGCTTAGTGAGTTTATTAAACTATGAAAATTCATTTATAATTAGATAGCGATATTTTAGTGAAGCTTTCAAATACTTATAGAGATTTAGGTAGCAGCTGCCATTTAACACGTTTAAATATTGCGATCGGGAGAGTACGTCATTTCCAAGATATGTTCTTCTATACCCTTTGAAGACTGGGCAGATTCCAACGAAGTGAAAAGTATTTTCAGAGGCATCCAAGTTGCAAAGTGTGCAGAGACCATTAGTATTTCTTTGAAAGGACCTTCCATTCAGATTGAGAAGCCCACTGCGAGTCTTCAAGATGAGAAAAATCATATCACGAGGGTTTGAGTCGTCAAAGTAATTTGGCACTTCAGAATATAGCAGATTGCAGTAATCATCGTGAAACTGGGATTGATTGGCATCGCTTATAAATTTGGTCCAATGTTTTTCTTTGAGCTTTGCTATTAGAATTTTATGCAATCCTTGCCACTCATGCAAACTCACGGTGAAAGTAAAATCTATCGATGTTTCGTGGAAAAGATTCAGCCACTCCTTAGCCCAAAAAATCTTCTTTCTTATAATAATTTCGGACAAAATCCTTGGTAGTCTACCATTGGGAAGATTAAGTGTTTTCCGGATATATGAAAAATGTAGGTTGAGAGTCGTTAGAAAGGCTTTAGTGAGTCCAGTTTCGATGTGTAGAACGTAATTGGGCGTGTTTTCTGGTAAAAAAAAACATCTTTTAATAAAGAAACGTTGTAGCTTTTCAACTTGTATGTGTTCGCTAAAACCCCATACCTGAGCACAGTACAGCATGATTGATCTTGTAGCAGCATCATGAATTTTAAATTTAGCTGAATGTTGAACTGACTTATTTCTTAGCAGTTTGGACCATGTAGCGTTAATGGAGTTTTTTGATGTTGCCAGCCTATTATTAAGATGCTCATTCCAAGACATATTGAAATTAAAAACGACTCCCAGATATTTATATTGGTTTGACACTGTAACTTCAGTGCCATTGAAGAACCATTTCTCACATGCAGCTCTACGTCCTCCATTTCGAAAAATTACTATTTCAGATTTTCCAAGATTAATTTCAAGACTCCACTTGTTGCAATATGTTATAAAGCTGTTTATTATTTCTTGAAGCTTTGAAGGGTCGTCCGAAAGAAGCACAATGTCATCGGCATATAAAAGGGCATTAATTCTAAGATCTTCTAAAAATAATCCAAAGGGTAGATTCTCATGGAGATCGTTTAAATATATAACGAAAAGCAGAGCACTTAAGACGCATCCCTGTCTGACACCTTTGTTGAAAGAGAAGAAGTCGGATACATTTTTACCATCCCAAACAGCAGCTGAAGTATCCATGTAAAGTGCTCTAATAATGTTAACCATTTTTGAAGAAATTCCCACTGTAGAAAGTTTATAAAATAATGCGTTTCTATTAACGTTATCGAAAGCAGCTTTAAGGTCAATAAAAAAGGCATAGAGCTTCTTCATCTGATTAAGTTGAATTTGTATAAGGCATGATAGATTACACTAGTTTACAAAATTTTGGGTCATGGTAGGGTCCTTAGAAAAAATATATTTTCTAGACTAATTTTGGGTCACTGAACACGAAAATCAAAATTATTTTTTTTTCCAAAGAAGCGTTTTCGAGATATGCGCAAAAATCATTTTCTCAGCTATTTTTTCAGATATTCCCATAAATCTCGAAAACTGCATAGTTAATTTACATAAAATGTGTATTTTCTGAATTATGTGATCTGTCTCCTTCCGACGATGTACTGTTTGTATAAGTCGGACTGAAATTTTATAAGTTACAGGCATTCAAAGTTTCAAAAACGAGTATTTTTGAAAAATTTCTAGTTTTTGGTTGCGCCATATGGATAGAAAAAAAAATATTTAAAATAATTTTAGGGACTCAACTGAAAAACAATTTTTTTAACAAAGATTTGAGCCAAAGTTTTTCAAAATCGGACGATAAATGTAGAAGTTATTAAATAATTAGTGAAAAAGGGCAATTTAATTTTTTTCAATAAAAGTCATATAAATGTATATAAGGGTGTCTGTTATTTCCCAAAATCATTTTTTTAAATCAGGAACCCCTAAAATCAAAATTCTATGTCCTTAAATAAAGTTTTTGACCACAAAATTTTTGTTTAAGGTGATAAATCGTTGCCTCTTAGGCCATTCTCTTTTCCATACGAAGGAGTATTGAACACACCAAACTCCAAGACCAATAATGACGTGATATATATCGTTGGAAAGGTATTTTTATGAACTACAATAGTTACTAAATTAGTTCTTTTCAAATCTCTATGTGAAAAAAGTTATTCGCTGGCCAAAATTGTGTTTCAGCGCATTTTGGTGTGAAAAAACTATACTTAACTAGCGAATAACTTTTTTCACGTAGAGATTTGAAATGAACTTCCTTAGTAACTATTGTAGTTCATAAAAATACCTTCCTAACGATATATATCACGCCATTATTGGTCTTGGATTTTGGTGTGTTCAATACTCCTTTGTATGGAAAAGAGAATGGCCTAAGAGGCAACGATTTATCACCTTAAACAAAAATTTTGTGGTCAAAAACTTTATTTAAGGACATAGAATTTTGATTTTAGGGGTTCCTGATTTAAAAAAATGATTTTGGGAAATAACAGACACCCTTATATACATTTATATGACTTTTATTGAAAAAAATTAAATTGCCCTTTTTCACTAATTATTTAATAACTTCTACATTTATCGTCCGATTTTGAAAAACTTTGGCTCAAATCTTTGTTAAAAAAATTGTTTTTCAGTTGAGTCCCTAAAATTATTTTAAATATTTTTTTTTCTATCCATATGGCGCAACCAAAAACTAGAAATTTTTCAAAAATACTCGTTTTTGAAACTTTGAATGCCTGTAACTTATAAAATTTCAGTCCGACTTATACAAACAGTACATCGTCGGAAGGAGACAGATCACATAATTCAGAAAATACACATTTTATGTAAATTAACTATGCAGTTTTCGAGATTTATGGGAATATCTGAAAAAATAGCTGAGAAAATGATTTTTGCGCATATCTCGAAAACGCTTCTTTGGAAAAAAAAATAATTTTGATTTTCGTGTTCAGTGACCCAAAATTAGTCTAGAAAATATATTTTTTCTAAGGACCCTACCATGACCCAAAATTTTGTAAACTAGTGTTATACGCCTGGTACACAGTAGAATAGTTAGATCTGTAAGCTGCTTGAAATTCATGAATTGTGTTATTCTCTTTTAACCAAGTTGTAATTCTGTTCAGAAGTACAGTGGTAAATAATTTATAGAGCGTGTCAAGAAAAGACAGTCCTCTATAATTAGACACCACATTTGCATCTCCTTTCTTGAACAATGGAAAAATAATCGATTTTGTGAACGATTCTGGAACGGTTGCAGTTTCAAATATTTCAACAAATAATTTGTGAATCTCGATGACTAGAGACGGGCTTGCATTTTTATAAAATTCGTATGGTATTCCGTCCATACCTTTAAGTTCTTTTGAAGTCGAAATCGAAGAGTAAACTTCATCAAGTTCAATGATGCGGTCTAACTGAGGCAACTGGATTCGAGGAAGACTTGCGCTAATAGAATCACAGGTTGGTGATGACGTTAGCAAGTTATGAAAATATGATTTGAATTCAGTGGCTGATAAAAATGTAGGCGTATTAAAAGTAATTCCACGTATCTCTCTGGCAATCTTCCACCACTCCCTGGCTGAATTAACATGTTTTAAACTATTTGCTAAGTTTTGAAAATATGCTGCCTTCTTCATTTTACACAAATTCCGGAATTTTTTGTTAGCAGAGTTGTAATTCTTCCTGCACGTATCAAGGTTAAACTTTCGAAACGCTTTGAGGTGTTTAAACGCTGCTCACAAAAGTATAAATACAACTAAATGTAGGAAATCAGGTGCTCTACAAAAAACTGTTTCTTAAAATTTTTTAGTTTAGACGAACAAAAAAAAAAACACAATTTTTACATTTTTCGACAACAATTTTTCATGATGTGTGTGATCAATCAAGGAATGAAATTGTGTGTGTCAATTTCATTAAAATCGTTCAAAGAACAACGCACTTATATAATATGTTGAGATTTTTTAAAACATCCTGTTTTGAAAATATTTTTTTCTCTTACAATTCTGTATCAGCTATCGCCTGTGTAAATTTCATTGAAATCGCTCAAGGAAGAACGAAAGTGCAAAATGTTGACATATTTTTAAAGCATCCTATACTATTTTTTTCTGCTATAACTTTGTCTCAACTATCACTTTTGTTAATTTCATTGAAATCGTTCAAGGGACAACGAAGTCCCGAGGATTTAAAAACTTTTTTCGGAACTTCGTACTTCGATAGGTACTTTATCTTGCGAAACTTTGGCTTTTCGAAGTTTTGTTCTTTCGTAAAATTACATATTTCCTTTCTTATTGGAATGGTTCGTAAATGGATCTTTAATAGTTCTCTCATGATAAATTCGGGAACGAACTAAATTTAACAGATCCTTGCAGAGTTGATTCGAATGAAAACAAATTTTAATAGGAACCAAAAAATAAGATTTGCGGTAGAATAAAAAATTAAATTCCCTTTTGAATTTTTCACGAGAGAACGAATAATATTTTGTCGTTCTACAAGCCTTGGTTGTTTATCGTGTTTCCTTGGGCATTGTCAATTTTCTTATCTATAATCAAAAGTTGCTGAAAAGATATATGGACTGCACATAGGTACATAGTATTGAAAGTTTTATTCTCTCAGTGACAACAAATCCAACCAAGTAGATACGTGTTTTTTTCATATTTATCAAAAACAGCAGGGGCACCAAAATCAAGTTTTTGCCCCGGTTCGGAAAAATCGTAGATCCGGGGCTACTAGGCTCTGGTTCTTAACCAGCTGTTGCGCCACCCAATTTATATTTATTTTTATCAAGAAATTTGTGTATCAAAATATTTGTAGCTGAAGGCAGTGTTGCCGCTGAGGAATTTGAAAAGGTCGCATAAAAAAGGGTCATAAGGAAAAAAAAGTCGTACTAAGAAATTTTTTGATAAATAACAAAAACAATCAGAATACGTATACTATACATAAATCGCAAAGAAAGTAAACAATTTTTTTTGTAGTTTTCTTTCTGTGAAAATTGACCGTAACAAAAAATCAATACTTATATTCATCCAAATTTTATTCAACTTCACAAACCCATTTAAATCAGAAGTTTAAGTTTTCGTATAAATATTAAGTAAAAAATGTTTCTTCTTCACATCCACGGTTCACTTTACATCGAGTTACAGCCGAAAACCGTTTACCAATTTTCTCCAAAATGTATGCATATTTTTCTTAAGAACATGTTCATAAATATTTAAATTTTGAAGAAAGTCGGTTTACTCGTTTAGAATAATTGAAAATTAAAAAAAATAATAATTTTTAACAAATCCAAAATTTCTTTTTTTCAAAATTTTGATATGCAATATTATTAACATCTTAAAGGTTCTTTAAAAAACTTTTTCATTAAAATCGTAGGAGCCGTTAATGAGAAAATCAAAGACATTTGTGTCCCCCGTCCACATTTTCAGTTTTGGAGGACGAAATCGGTTTTGAAATAAAAAAAAATTGAACAATCGATCTTTTGAGATACACAAATGTTTCCTTAACAGTTGTATGGCAAATAACGTTATTGTGAAGCAAAACCTCTAGGGAATTACCAAGAAATCTTTACTTCAAAATTTGAAGAAATTGTCTCAATGGTTTGGGCTCAGGTCTAGCTAGAAATAGACAGACAGAATTATGCCTTATACTTTTTTGAGGTTCTCTATCATCGTAATGACATTAACTGCATTTTATTATTCTCATGATCTGATCCGGATCAGATCATGATAAATAAAACAGACAGGATCTTAGTTATATACCCGTCTCTTTTTGCCTTATGTTTGTTCATTTTGCACGTGTCTGTTACCTCTTTTCTTGGCACTATTGATACACATTCACAATAGTAATATTTGGATCATTGAAATAGATCCAGATAAAAAGCAGGATCCCATGTTATTTTTGTAATCACGTGTTAGAAATTGATCCGGATCAGATCATGTGGATAATAAAATGCGGCTATTATGTTCTTCATATACATAATGGAAAATTGGAATGTTTTTTTTCAAGAAAAAAATCAAGAACAACATTTTCCATGCAATTTTCTAGAAATGGGGTCAGAAAAGTCGCAAGATTTCTAAAAAAGGGTAAAAACAGCTAGTTTTTTAAAAAGTCGTCTCATGGTCGCATGAGGCAATAAAAGGGGTCAAAATGCGACAAAAGTCGCACAGCGGCAACCGTGGCTGAAGGTTCCAGAGGAAAAATGGCTTGATTCCACTTTTTGAAAACAACTAAAATAATTATGGTATCTTGTAGTTTTGTGTGGGTACTACCTATACTATATTTTAATACATCTTTATCTAGCACCACAAAGGACTTTGAAAACTCATAAAATGGCACTCTTTCAAAACAAAACTTTTTTTTTCAAAAGTTATTGTTTTGCTCCAAAAATTGAGCAAAACGATATTTATAAAAGATAAACTTGTGCCTAGACCAATAGACATCTCAGCTAAATAATTAAAAAAAAAAAATATTTGATATTCAAATACCTACTTCTAGTCGCAGTCCTGTTAAAACAAATTGAAATTCAAAAATTTGTAGCAATATTTTTGAAAATCTTAGGATGTCTGAATAAAAAGCGAAAAAATCCGTTTCCAATCATCATGTCCGGCTTTTAAGGAAAATTTCAAAAAAATACATTCGTATAATTTTGGCTCCGACATCGAAAGTCCTTTTATTTTATATCAGAGTATCAGATTGATTTGATATTGGAGATTTTCAACGTGTTTTTTCATGAAATAAATAAAAGATATTATTTTGAATAATAATATCTTTTATTTATATCAGAGTATCAGGCCAAAAATCTGAAGAAGTTCAAGTCCCTATACATATGTGTGTGTATGTTTGCATAGATAAATACTTTGTGCTAGACCAAATAGTTGTTAATTTCATTAATTTTTCTTTTAATCAAGCTTTTCTTAGAAATTAACTTTCAATTTTATTTTTCTCGGAATCAACCCAAGTCGGCTTTTCCTTAAAGGTGCTAGTAAAATGTTATTCTCATGTTTATTCCACTTCTAGAGAATCATTTTTAACCCTTAAAAAATAAAGAAAAAGTGTGACCAACTTATATGAAGAAAATCGAAAGATATACAGATAGATTTGCATGGGCCATAGTTTTCGTTTCTCTAAGATTCCAAACTCAGGTTGCAATGAAAATGTCACAGGTTTAATCATATAATTTATAAATATTAATAAGTGTTAGTCTTAATACAATTTGTTAGTCTTAATACAATTTTGCAGATTCACATTATTTCTTAATATTCCTGTTTTTGATTCTGACTCACCTTAATATGCAACTCTGATCCTTTATGATAAATGATGTTTAATCCTTGTTTCTTATAAACTACTCATAGTTTTTTTTTTTTTTTTGTCGAAAAATTAAACTTGAATTCACATTATTTGTTTTATTTTTTTATTTTTTTATAATTTTTATCTCACAAAAAACTTTCACTGTTACATTCCAATGTAAAAGAAAGAACTTTGAAAAACATAAATATTTTTTTAATACAATGATTTTTTGAAATATTTATTTAGTATTTAATTTAATAATACTTTGATATTTTTTTACTTTAAAGCACCATGAGTATACACATATCACTTGAAAGAACTCTTAAAGATTCAATTTAACGGCATTGGGTGGATTTTTATCAATACACTCACTCGCTCGAATAAAAACGATTTAACTTTACGCCCCTTTTTCTTATCACTCTAGAACTCTAGAAAAACGACCGAATCGGTTGCAACATCGACGAAAACTGATTCACTTTTTCATAGAAATTACCTATTAACTTTGTGCCAGTGCGGGTGAAGAAAATGGTTTTTTTTTTATCTTTTTTGAACTATGAAAAATATATTCAGGCGCAGTAGAAAGAAGAGAGTGAGAGGCTCCAGCAAAAGTCTCCAATGAGAGGATTAGTAAGGATATTCAAAATTGGAGTTGGAATTTTAGTTTGAAAAGAGAATATTTATCTCATTTTGTGCTCAGTTATCAACTGTTGATTCTATTATTTTTTTTTTATATTTCCTGTCGTTTTATATTGAACTTGAAAAAAAACATGTGGTTATACAAGACATGTTGCTGCAATAAAGTATCATCTACGATCTCAGCAAAATAAATGTTTGTAAATAGTTTCAACCTATTTTTATGTTGCTGAAATTACTATCAATGTGCAGTCAGAATCTTAGAATACTTTTGTTTACAGTAGTAAAAATAGGTCTAAGATACATAATACAGGTCTTATTTTTACTGCTGAGAATATTTTAACTTGAAAATTTGTGCGAACTGAACATTTTATTTCCTTGAAATGGGTTTGAATTTAGTTAAAACTTTGTAGAGTAGATGTAAACTTCCCATAAAATTGTTTCCAAACATCAGCTCAATTTTAAATATACCTTAATTCACAATCACATACCAAGTCAATTTTTATGTAACGATGAGGTTTCGTTAATGACTAAAGCATCATCAGATGGAAATTGTTTCCTTATTTGCATTGGGGTGTTTTCATCGTTGGGGTGACAGCAGTGGCGTAGCGAGCACTTCAGGGGACCCGTATCAAAAAAATTTCAGGAGACTCTTTTTAATTACAATGACCACTACCAGGTGCGGATCCAGGAATTCAAATTGGGGGGGGGTCATGAAATTGAAACATCATACCTTATTTGAACTGAAACCTCTTGAAATATATAGCCTTGAATTTTCTACATATCTGGTGACTTCATTACAGTCGAATGCATGATCAGAGATCGTTGCCGCTCTGCCGCTCACTACGTGACTCTATATATATATATATAAGACTATATCGGACTCCTGCTTAGAGTAATAGTGCACAAGATTTAGCTCCATTTCATACTTTTCAGACAACTATGAGAGTATAATGAACATATGTACATATAAGATTGGAAGCAAAATTTGCAGTCTAAAAAAAATTGTTGACAGTAACTAAAAAAAGGAGTAATTCAAGTGTCAGTTTTAAACCAAGTTTCAAGTATCTGTAGATCATTTTTTTTATTAAATAGCTACAACGAAATTTGTATAGAGTTTTTCAATGTGTTTTTCCAACATTCCGTTATAAATTTTAGTATCTGCTATAATTTTTCCAATAAAATAGAGTATCCGGATCTTCTGATTAGAGAAGCAGAAAAATGGCTTTAGTTGAAACTATTTTTTTTTTTCGGAATTTGTATGGAGTTTTTTCAAAGCCTTTCTTTCAAAATTCCATTATAAATCCAGATACTGTACCAGGAGTCTGTTATAATTTTTCCTAGTAAAACAGACAGCCCAGGAAAAATGTACAAATAAATTGCCAATCTGCGGAAAATTCCAAGTGAAGATTTTTGAATGCAATTATCTTTATTTGTGCATAAGGAATACGCATGCGAAAGTCTACAAACGAAACTGGCTTGCATTAAAATTTATTCAATGTTTAATGTCAAAAATACTGGTTTTCCACGTATAACTTTGAAACAGTACATGGTATTAAAAAGTAATACAGACAAAACTTGTAGACAATATGATTATCTACAAGAAATGTTAAAACACTTTTTTTTCTCTGACTGATGGTTAAGAAGATATCGGCGTTTCAAAAAACGTAAATTGATGAAAATATCCCTTTTTTGCGTATAACTCAGAAATGGTGAGGGTTATTGAAAACATTTATAGGCAAAGTTTGTACACTATGTTACCTTCTACATATTAAAAAAAAAAAATAATTTTTTCTAAGAGAGATAATTTTAAAGATATAATTATTTGAAAAATTTCGTCAAAGACCTGAAATTCCAGATTTGCTATTAAATCTTAAATAACAAAATTGTCATAAAATAATTTATGTTCAGCTTATATGTAGATTATAATGTAATCTACAAAAAATATAAACACACACTTTTTTCCACACGGGTGACCAGTAACAAGATATTGCTACTTCAAAAAGGTTAAGTATTGAAAATAAAGATTTTTCGCTTACCACTCTTAAACGGTATATGTTAGAAATTTTATTTTTTACACAGTTTGTAGGTTATTTACCCTTCTACAAGAAAATAAATTTTTTTTTTGCGGTTACTATTTTAAAGATATAATATTTTATATAAAATGAACAAAAGTCAAAAATAACGGTATTTTGCGGTTTTCTCTTAAATGGTGAAGTTTTTGAAAAATAATTTATACTTTTTGTATGTTTAATAATATTCTCTATAAGAACTCTTATGAAGACTTTTTCGATATAAGTCCCAAATAAAAAGCTATTGAGACTTCAAAAAGTATCAATTTTCGAAAATGCTGGTTTTTCCGGCCCAATATGATTCGCCCAGGGACATAATATAATAAATGGCAAAACTTAAAATAAAGTACTATATTTTTTGAGATTTTCAAGTTTGTTCCTTAATTATTTTTTCAAAATAAGTTATTCCTGCCAATAGTTTTCGAAAAAAATAGCTTCGAACCCATCATTAAACAAAAAACTGAAAACAATTATATAGGTAGGTACTGTTCTTTTTTCAAAATATGAAATCAGGAATTATATTAGTTTCTATTATACAATGTTCCTGTAAGTTTTATGCCATCTAGTTTTCGAGAAAATTGTAAATTAAGAAAACTATTTTTGTATTATATGTTTTTTTGGTAGTATATCTATACTGGAATTATCAACTATCGCAATTATCTTAATTTTCTCATAAGGAATACTGGTGCAAAAGTCAAGAGCTATTCAATGTCAAACGTCAGGAATTGTTTTTCTTTTTGGTATAACCATATTTTGGGTAGTATCGAGGAAAAAATTCAATTTCACATGAGGAAAATTCGCCATAGAACGATGTCGTATTGTTCTTTGCATTTTATGGGTTGATTTTTTGATGGATTTTGCTTTCCAGTTTTGTAGATTTTTAAACTGGAGATTTTGAATTTGGCCAGCAAAGCAAGTGCGAATTTTTTGGCATCCATTTACTGTCACGCCTACTTTTCTTATATTTAAGTTTAATCCTTAATCCGTTGCTCTAGAGAGCTGAAATTTAGCAATAGAGTTGTTTAAAACCTAAAGAACAACATATGCATTTTTGGAAAACCGCCCACTGCCACGCCATCTTTTCCTTTATTTGAGTTTTCCTTAATCTAATCGAGCTGAAATTTTGTAAATAAGTAGTTGTCTAGAGCCTAAAGAACAACATATCAAATTTTTGGAAATCCACCCACTGCCACACCTTCTTTTCTTATATTTGAGTTTTACCCTCAATGAATTTCCCTTGGGAGCTAATACTTTGTAGATAAGTTGTCTAGAGCCTAAAAAACAACATAATGTTCTTGGAAATCCACCCACTGCCATACCTCTTTTGCTTATATTTGAGTTTTCTCCTTCATACGTTGTCTTAGAAAGCTGACATTTTGTAAATAAGTTTTCTAGAACTTAAGAAACAATATACAAAAGTTTTAGAAACATAATCACAGCCACGCCTTCTTTTCTTGGATTTGAGTTTTGTGCCTTTTCAGTTTTTTCACTGTTAAAAGCCTTAACGTTACCTACAAATGAAAATTTTGGAAATCCACCCACTGACCACACCTACTTATTTGAGAGCTGACATAATATAAGTAGCTGCCTAGAAATTGAAATTTTTATTTTCATACAAATGTAGATACATTTATCTTTAATGTAAAAACATGATAGATCTCTACAAAATAAATATAAATAAAAATTTTGTATTCTAAAAGATACTCCTTTTTTTTCAATAAAAAAGTGTGCAGTAAAATGAGTCACTATATCTTATTCCGATTTTCTAATATATCTATTTTATAATTCACGAATCACAATCACAGGTTAAACTCACAGTGAACTGCAAATCACAGTCATAGGTTTACCTGTGATTGAAAAATCACGACTTAGCTCATCTCTGGTTCAAACTGTGGTTTTTTAAACTTTGAAATACAGTAGAACTTATATGGAGATTTTTAAAGCCTATTTTTCAAAATTCAGTTAAAAACTAGGAACTTCACTATTTGTCTGTCAATATTTTTTTTTTCAAATATAAAAAGTAACAGGAAACGCATATTATTTTATTTGAAAAGAAACAGTGAAACGTGAATGGAGATCTTTCCATATTTCTTGTATTTCGAAATTCCGTTTAAAATGCTAAAGAAATAGTCTAAGAGCCGACAGCAAATTTTGGGAGTGGAGGTATAACCAAAATTAGAGTATGAGGGATTATAGATACATGTATCGTGATATCAAATACCAAAGTCTGGCAGGTTTTGTTTTCAGCCTTTGGGAGGGGTGGGGGGTTATAAAATGCTAGATCCCCTGATTTATTTTCAGGGTTATAACCTCTTTAATTTATTTTTAAGAAATTGGATATGATTCCCTGTCATTTTTCCTAAGCATAAACACCACAATCTTGATGGTCCGATTAATAGAACTCAATAGATATAACCATTTTACGTGAACCTTATCATCCATTTTTTGGACGTGTGTCAAGTTAGCATAACATTTTTGAGCTAGACCAATGGGACCATGGCAGGAATTTGCAGTTTTTTATGCATTTTTATGCATTTCTATTCCGGATTTTGCAGTTCACCAAATAGTGGGTGTAACCGACTGTACTGCTAACTTCACTGTGAAGTTAGCAGTGCCTATGCTTTTCTCAGCAACCGGGCTAGCTAGGAATCTGAAATAAGGCTCTGAATTTGCAGTTTAATTTGCAGTTCCAGAAAAGGAAAAAACCAAATTTCTAAATCCTTACATAAAAAAAATTTCATACTGTACTGCTAACTTCACTGTGAAGTTAGCATAAAAGTCCTTTTCTCAGCAACGGTGATACTTAGAAATTTGCAGTTAGGCTCCAAATTTTGCAGTTAATTTGCAGTTCAAGAAAAACTAATGCCCAAATTTGTAAGTCCAAATTTGAAAAAAAAAATCGAATAAATTCATTTTTCACTGTTAACATCACTGTGAAGTTAGCAGTACATACCGTTTTCTCAGGAACTGAGCCAGCTAGAAAATTGCAATTAAAGTCCAAATTTGCAATTTTTCATGC
Organism: Dasysyrphus tricinctus; assembly: GCA_963921185.1. Classification (NCBI taxonomy): domain Eukaryota; kingdom Metazoa; phylum Arthropoda; class Insecta; order Diptera; family Syrphidae; genus Dasysyrphus; species Dasysyrphus tricinctus. The sequence goes on from OY992532.1 coordinate 129,252,814, forward strand.
ACTTCAAGAAAAAACTAAGTCCAAAATTTTACGTCCAAATTTGACAAAAAAATCGAAAAATTTACTTTGCACTGTGAACAACAGTGTGAAGTTAGCAGTACATACCCTTTTCTCAGCAACTGTGCTAGGTAGAAAGTTGCAGTTAGGGTCCAAATTTGCAGTTTTTTATTTACTTCACGAAAAAATGCAGTTCAAATTTTGAAGTCAAAATTTGGTATTAAAATCGATTAAATTCATTTTTCACTGTTAACATCACTGTGAAGTTAGCAGTACATATCCTTTTCTCAGGAACTGAGCCCGATAGAAGATTGCAGTTAAGGTCCAAATGTGCAGTTTTTTATGCACTTCAAGAAAAAACTAAGTTCAAAATTTTACGTCCAAATTTGACATCGAAAAATTTACTTTGCACTGTTAACGTCAGTGTGAAGTTAGCAGTACATATCCTTTTCTCAGGAACTGAGCCCGATAAAAGATTGCAGTTAAGGTCCAAATTTGCAGTTTCTTATGCACTTCAAGAAAAAACTAAGTTCAAATTTTTAAGTCCAAATTTGACAAAAAATCGATTAAATTAATTTTTCACTGTAAACATCACTGTGAAGTTAGCAGTACATACCCTTTTCTCAGCAACTGAGCCAGCTAGAAAATTTCAGTTTAGGTCCAAATTTGCAGTTTTTCATGTACTTCAAGAAAAAACTAAGTTCAAATTTGTACGTCCAAATTTGACAAAAAAATCTATTAAATTCATTTTTCACTGTTAACATCACTGTGAAGTTAGCAGTACATATCCTTTTCTCAGGAACTGAGCCCGATAGAAGATTGCAGTTAAGGTCCAAATTTGCAGTTTTTTATGCACTTCAAGAAAAAACTAAGTTCAAAATTTTACGTCCAAATTTGACAAAAAAATCGAAAAATTTACCTTGCACTGTTAACATCACTGTGAAGTTAGCAGTACATACCCTTTTCTCAGGAACTGAGCCAGCTAGAAAATTGCAGTTTAGATCCAAATTTGCAGTTTTTCATGTACTTCAAGAAAAAACTAAGTTCAAATTTGTACGTCCAAATTTGACAAAAAAATCGATTAAATTCATTTTTCACTGTTAACATCACTGTGAAGTTAGCAGTACATACCCTTTTCTCAAGAACTTTTTGGACTTAAAAATTTGAACTTAGTTTTTTCTTGAAGTGCATAAAAAACTGCAAATTTGGACCTTATCTGCAATCTTCTATCGGGCTCAGTTCCTGAGAAAAGGATATGTACTGCTAACTTCACACTGACGTTAACAGTGCAAAGTAAATTTTTCGATTTTTTTGTCAAATTTGGACGTAAAATTTTGAACTTAGTTTTTTCTTGAAGTGCATAAAAAATTGCAAATTTGGACCTTAATTGCAATCTTCTATCGGGCTCAGTTCCTGAGAAAAGGATATGTACTGCTAACTTCACAGTGATGTTAACAGTGAAAAATGAATTTAATCGATTTTAATACCAAATTTTGACTTCAAAATTTGAACTGCATTTTTTCGTGAAGTAAATAAAAAACTGCAAATTTGGACCCTAACTGCAACTTTCTACCTAGCACAGTTGCTGAGAAAAGGGTATGTACTGCTAACTTCACACTGTTGTTCACAGTGCAAAGTATATTTTCGATTTTTTTTGTCAAATTTGGACGTAAAATTTTGGACTTAGTCTTTTCTTGAAGTGCATGAAAAACTGCAAATTTGGACCTTAATTGCAATTTTCTAGCTGGCTCAGTTCCTGAGAAAAGGGTATGTACTGCTAACTTCACAGTGATGTTAACAGTGAAAAATGAATTTATTCGATTTTTTTTTTCAAATTTGGACTTACAAATTTGGGCATTAGTTTTTCTTGAACTGCAAATTAACTGCAAAATTTGGAGCCTAACTGCAAATTTCTAAGTATCACCGTTGCTGAGAAAAGGACTTTTATGCTAACTTCACAGTGAAGTTAGCAGTACAGTATGAAATTTTTTTTATGTAAGGATTTAGAAATTTGGTTTTTTCCTTTTCTGGAACTGCAAATTAAACTGCAAATTCAGAGCCTTATTTCAGATTCCTAGCTAGCCCGGTTGCTGAGAAAAGCATAGGCACTGCTAACTTCACAGTGAAGTTAGCAGTACAGTCGGTTACACCCACTATTTGGTGAACTGCAAAATCCGGAATAGAAATGCATAAAAATGCATAAAAAACTGCAAATTCCTGCCATGGTCCCATTGGTCTAGCTCAAAAATGTTATGCCAACTTCACACACGTATTTTTTGGAGATTTTCAACAAAACAAAAAATCAACAAATAAAGTCTCCAAAAAAACGCCAATAAGGTTTGCTTAAAAAGGTAAAATAATGGGTCCTATTTATCGGATTACCAAGATAAAAGTCTTGAAACTTAGGGAAATGAAACAGAGCATCATATCCAATTTTTTTTAAAGTGAATTAAAGTTCTAATGACCCTACCATATATATAGGAAACTACGCGGCTTTTAAACCCCCGCCCCCACCAATGGCTGAAAACAAAACCTGCCAGACTTTCTTATTCCAAACCACGATACATGTACCTATAATCCCACTTACTCCGATTTTGGTTATACCTCCACTCCCAAAATTTGCTGTCGGCTCTTGGTCTAAAAGTAGAAGCTAACAATTAATAGGTCATGGTTTTCGTATAGATTACTAAAATATATGGAACTACCCAAAAACTTTATCTCCGTCTTCTTATGTGTTAAATAAAAAGTAAAGATTGCTCGTATTTATTCTTTTCTCTGGAGCTCTGGGGGGGGGGGGGGTCATGAACCCCATGACTCCCCCTCTGGATCCACTGGACACTACCTTGTTTGTTTCCTGCAAAATAAACTTTCATCAACTTATTTTAAAAGTATAACAATCTAGTAACTTTACATAAGTTAAGCTGCGATTAGATGGTTAACGCAAATGGTCAACGCGTTGACTCTCTGACGTCAAAGTGACGTCAAATTCTGCTCCAAAGTTGTCTTGTCGTGTGATCGTCAACGCAGAATACTTTCGAAGCGTTGACGGCTGCGTTAACAATGCGATGATTATTTTTGTTGGCCGTGTAATCACTCTGTCAACAAGGTTAGGACACGTTCACCAATGCGTTGAGTTTATTCGAATGTTGACACAGCAGAATATTCTGCCATGTCAACGTAGCTTGCATTTTTTTTTTGAGAATTTTTAATATATCGACAGTTAAAATAGCTTGACAGATTTTTGACTATATTTTGACATCAAAAAGTATATTTTGATCCAAATGTCACCCGATTTCCCTAATACCACTGTTTTGCGAAGCAGTAAAGAAACTTCAAAATTTCTGATCGAGGTTTCTTAATCCATCGACATCGTAGCCTTCCTTCGATTGAATTTGACAGCTGATGGCTTGACAGATGGAAGACAAAGTATATTTTGACGGCAAATGTATATTTCTATCCAAATATCACGCAATTACCCTAAAATCACTTTTTTTCGGAGCAGAACAAAAAACTTCTGATTTCTAAGAGGTTTTTTCATCTATTCATATTATATTGTTCGATAACACTACAAGTACAGCCAATGCCTTGGGATCGCCAACGTTAAAAATAATTGAATTTTGTTTTTGTCCACTCCACGTCAACGTTCATATTGGATGTGGTCAAGTAGTGTAATCATCAACTGAGACTGAGCCCCTCACCCACCCCCTGGAAAATATTCTGCTTACGCTACTGCATACAGCTATAATATCAAAATATATATGTAATATCATGAAATTTGCTGTGCTGAATCATAATTGAATACCTAATATAATACTTTTTTTTGATAGGAAAGTAGAAACATTTCTTGTCATGTAATTTGTCACGCTTTGTTTGTGTAGTAACATTTTATTACCTGTCTCTGGCACGTCATCTTTGAGAATTAAAAAGAATGATGGGTCATTTTTTAAGTTCCATTTTCATAGAAAAATATTTGAAATATTTTTTGTAAATGCTTTTTGTAGCTTTTGCATATGTATGCATTCATAATTTAATAAAAAATATATTTCTTAAAAATATTTTAGTAAAAGTTTTCTTCTATTTTCAATATCTGTACACCGTTTCTTAATTTTTAGGGCAATAAAGTATATCGAAGCAAACATTAAGTCAAATAAATTGTCCTAACATTTTTATTTTAAATTTAAGTTAAAACAACAAAAAAAGTTGATCTTACAAAAATGAAAGACATTACTATGGAAGACAGATGGAGCAATAAGTGTTGTTTGTTTTCTTATAAATTAACTTTTGAATGCTAAGAATAGAATTAAGTGGTGACTCAATGACCATTTAAATATGAAATTTGTTGCCACTCGTTTTTCAGTTCTGTTTATTGACATTCTCTTTTCCAAAATCTTGGTTTCCAAAACTCTGTCTTTTAAAACTTCACATAATAAAATTTAGCTTATTTTCTGTTTTTTTTTTATCAAATACGTAGCTAATAATTTTATGTAAATCAAAGTAAACATAGGAAATGTTTTTGAGCACCTTTTGAAGGGAGAGAGTGCCAACAATGTTTAGTAGTCTCAACTCTTACACATTGCTTCTTTCGAATAAACAAATAGCTTAAGCTAAAATTTGGATTTTTAAGTTAAGAGTGTTCCGGACTGAAATGGTGATTTCATGAAAAAGATTGTGTGACAATTAAGGTGTTTATGGACAGATAAACATGTTTTCTAGGCCATCATAGAACAAAATTTTTAATTTTGTGCTCGTTTTTGGTAAAAGCCTCTAAGAAAACAAGAAAATGGCAAAAATGCCTGTTTTTCAAAGCAAATGTAGCTTACAAGTTATCACGGTCAGGCATTGACCCAAATATAAAAAAAGTGTCGACGATGCACACGGGCATCCGCTTCGCACTTTGGATTGTTTCCCACCGGGAAACTCGAGCCGAGCAAACACCTTTGCACTCGGTCTGTGTGGGAACTGCTGGTCAGCATTATTAGGCTAAGTAATAAAAGTATTTATGATTTAGATATCATTATTCTATTGTTATACTTGAGCGAGTGCGGTCGCACGAAATAAATAAGTTTATAAAGATTTTAATTTGCGTGTTTAATTTGGGACAGTGTCGAGTCCCGTGATTTTATATTTTTTTAATTATAAGGATCCCTGATCCTTTACTGGCGCCCGAGCAGGGACCTGACCGTCCTGTTAAATAAATTTTGCTAACGAGTAATAACGTACAAAAAAATAATAAAAAAATTGAAGTGAATGTGACCGGAACAAACAAAAAAAAACTGAAAAAGGTGAATATTTTCTAACAAATATATCACGAAGAATTAATTACGCATAAAGAACACAAAGCTATAATCCTGCTATCAAGATAAAATTAACTAAAGTGAAGTGATTTTACCTAATTAAAAATAACAAAATTAATTAAAGAAATACATTAATGAAACTGTTACTCTGTGGTGAAACATCCGAACACAAATACCTAACTAAAAGAAGAGGGAAACTAATATCAACTTAAAAAAAAGCAACTCTAGAAATCAACTCTAAAAAATCAACTGCAAAACGAAGGAAAAGATGCTGTCATTTCTTATGTAAGAATAAGTAATAAGAGTTATTAAATTTTGTATTATTTACACCTATATTTTACTAAATTTATTTTAAATATAACATACAAAATTTTTCCTCAAAACTAAATTATATTAAATATCAAGGTACATGCATATATTTAATTGAATTTTCACAAAAATTCGAAACGGGAAAGGGAAGATAAAATATTTTTTTTGTTGTAAAAAGAAATCCTTCTTCTGGGGAACCACTCCTTAGAACACATAAGATCCAAAGAATTATTGGTTTAACTAAATAAAAAAAAAAAAAACACAAAAAACACAAAATAAAATCACTATGGAAGAATTAAAAGTGTCCGTCACCCATCTTACGGGGGCGATGAATTCCATCCTCGACCAGCTTAGAGGATTTGAAACCCGTGTGGTTCAGCTGGAACAGGGAGGTACAAAAGAAGTCATAAACACAATATTAGGGCAGTTAGGTTCCATCAACGACAAAATTAAATCAGTTGAGGAAAGTAGGAATAGTGGAAACAATACTCAGTCTCCCTTGTCCATTGAGCCACTTCGAGGGCCAAGTAATGAAAATGAGCTGAGAGAAATCTCCAAGCTCCCGGATCCCGTCAAAGAAATTCAAGTATTTGACGGAAACCCGGTCCAGTACGTCTCGTGGATGCATTGCGTGGAAACCGTGCTGAAGGACTATGAGTTAGTCCGCACGAAACCCCTATACAGGGCGATCCTTCAACATATACGCCAGAAGATTCGTGGGAAGGCTGACTCCGCCCTTGTGTCGTACAACATATTCGATAACAACTGGGCGGAGATTAAAAGAGTGTTGTCCCTCCACTACGCAGATAAGAGGGACATACGAACCCTTGAACATCAACTTAACCAGTTGAAGCAAGGCAATTTAAGAGTGGACGATTTTTATGCCAACGTTAACCACCAATTCTCCCTCATTATTAATAAGATCCGCACGGAGGCTCATTCTACGGAGACCGCCGATGCTCTTGTGGGAGCGTACCGTGACAGGGCCCTGGACGTATTCGTCAGGGGTCTAAGCGGAGATTTATCGCGGCTTCTAATGATTCAGAAACCTAAATCTCTCCCGGAGGCATACACTGTCTGTCTGGATATGCAAAATATAATTTTGCGAAACAGTTCGGTGCACGTACAAGCACCAAATATAGTTTCTGCACCTGTGGCCTATGACTTTGGCACAAACAGGAAACCCCCTCTACCAACTAGAAATCCAAACAGATACACGAATAGATTTTCTAATGGCAGGGGCGGATCCATGCAGTCTAGGCAATGGCAAAATAGTCGGGGTCCTGGCTATAACAATACATGGGGTCCTAGCTATAATTCTAAGCAGTACCAATACCCAACAGGACCGAAACCCCCAGTCAAAATGGAGTTGGGCTCGGAACAAACTAAAAATATTGACTACATGAATCGGCCCAATAACCCATTTAAACGGGGATCGGGATCCGATAACTACTATGGAAAACAACAACGTCTCAACCATATGGTTGCGGACATACCTGGAGTTGCAGAAGAACCATGCTGTTCGAATTCAACGACCCCCGCTGAGGAAAATTTTATGACAGAAGCCTCGTTTCCAGCGTACCATATATAGAGTATGGTACGCGAGACGGAAGAATTCTACATTTCCTTGTCGATACGGGTGCGAACAAAAATTTCATTAGGCCAAACTTAGTACCTGCACCCCATCCCGTCAAAAACCCCTTTCATATCAGTAGTCCTGCCGGAAAGATCCTGGTAAAGGACAAGATCTCCGGTAAATTTTTTGCCTTTGTTGGCTGCGATTTAGAAATAACCTTCTTCATCCTTCCAACCCTACAATCGTTCGACGGAATAATCGGCGACGATACCCTTAAAGACCTTCGGGCAATTATAGATAGAGATAAAAATGAATTAATAATTAATTCAAGGATAAAAATCCCTTTAAAAAACAAAACCTCAGAGGTGGTCAATAATTTGACCATACTTAACAAAAGTGTCCCCGAATCATCTAAATTAAAACTTGAATCTATATGTACAAAATTTGAAGGGCTTTTTGGCCCAGTTAGTAACGAAAAGATAAGAACAAATGTGAGGGCCGAAATTCGTACCAGTGTAGACGAACCAATTTATACTAAAAGCTATCCCTATCCTGCCGGTATGAGAGAAGAGGTGGAGAGGCAAATAAACGAACTCTTATCAGAAAAAATTATTCGACCCTCCAAGAGTCCCTATAATTCCCCTATTTGGGTTGTGCCGAAGAAGGACAAACCAAATGGAGAAAAACAATATAGAATGGTGATAGATTTCAAACGGCTCAACGCCGTTACTATTTCAGATACCTATCCTATCCCCGACATAAACAACACACTTGCCAGTCTGGGCGATGCTAAATTTTTCACCACCTTAGACCTCACCTCAGGATTCCATCAGATTGCTATGCACGAGAAAGATATCCCTAAAACCGCCTTCTCAACGATGAATGGCAAGTTCGAGTTCCTTAGGCTACCCTTCGGACTGAAAAATGCTCCAGCCATCTTTCAACGGATGATAGATGACGTGCTTAAGGAGCTAATTGGGAAGATCTGCTACGTCTACATTGACGACATTATCATTTACAGCAAGACGATAGAAGACCACCTAAAAGATATAGAAACCATCTTCTCAAAACTTCATGAGGCCGGTCTCAAGGTTAACCTTGAAAAAACTCACTTCTTAGACACTAGCGTTGAATTCCTAGGGTTTTTAGTGACCTCAGATGGCATCCTCCCTAACCCCGACAAAGTCAAGGCTATCGAGGCCATACTTCCGCCAAATACCTTGAAGGAACTGAAGAGTTTCCTTGGCCTTACGTCATATTACAGACGGTTTATTAAAGATTATGCCAAGATTGCGAAACCACTTACAAACATGACCCGGGGGGAGCTGTCGCAGGTAAGAGCTAACCAATCGAAGAAAGTAAGCGTACAACTCGACGACGACGGATTGAAAGCCTTCAAAAATTTGAAACAACTACTGACGTCTGCAGAGGTACTGGCATTCCCTGACTTTGACAAACCCTTTAATTTGACGACAGACGCCTCCGACTACGCTATTGGCGCCGTACTATCCCAAGGTGAACCCGGTAAGGATAGGCCAATTTCATTCATTTCTCGTTCGTTAAACAAAACAGAAGAGGGCTATGCAACCAATGAAAAGGAACTTCGTGCCATTGTTTGGGCACTCGACAACTTGCGTAACTATCTATACGGAGCTAAGAAGATCAGGATATTCACTGATCACCAACCTTTAACCTACACTCTTAGTAATAGAAATTACAACGCAAAACTCAAACGTTGGAAGGCCAGAATAGAGGAGTATAACTACGAGTTGGTTTACACTCCTGGTAAATCAAACTTTGTGGCAGACGCTCTCTCGAGGCTTCCAACACAAGTTAATCACCTTTCAGGTTCAAGCTCCTCTTCTCGAACGGAAACAGCTAAAACTTCCACTACAGAAACGGCCAGTGGAAGACCGACACAGACAGACACGGAAACGGCTAACGAAGGACAAAGTGAAACGACAGAAAACTTAATGACTGGTACAGCTGATGAAGGGCTGCGAGAACTATCTCCATCTGATAGTGAAGAGTCTGGTACCATGCACAGTGCGGATCAAGACAGTAGTGATCTTATACCACACGTGGAGGTCCCTCTGAATGTCTTTAGGAACCAATTGGTTTTCAGAATTAAAGACATATGTGATGCCAAGAATGTGTGTAATTCCAATTATGAACCACATCCTGGCTTCCTTCGCCACATCATCACCGCGAAGAACTTGGACCGGACCAAGCTTAAAGAGGCTCTACTACAAAAATTAAACCCGAATGTCATAAATGGGGTAAAGATTCCAGAGGAATATCTTTGGATGCTACAGAGCGTTTACCTAGAAAACTTCACGAAATATAAGATAAGAGTCACTCAAAGGTTAATAGAAGATGTTACTGTTGAGTACCGAAAATTCTCAATTATCGAGGAAGAGCATAAAAGGGCTCATCGTGCTCCAAGAGAAAATAGAGAACAGATTCTTGAAAAATATTACTTTCCGCAAATGATGGCACGCATAAAGAAATACACAGCCTCTTGTGACATATGCAAAGCCAACAAATACGACAGACATCCTTTAAACCCGGAACTTCAATCCACACCCGTTCCCAAATATCCGTGTGAAATTATTCATATGGATATCATGGAAATTCAAAATGAAAAATTCTTAACAGTCATTGACAAATTTTCCAAATTTTCCAAATTTTTCCATATAAATGATAGGTCTGCAATCACTATCAGGTCTAAAATAATTAAAATCTTACATTTCTTTACTGTTCCACTCATCCTTGTCACAGACAACGAAAGAGGCTTCCTTAGTCCCATTGTTCTAAACTTAATAAGAAATCTAGGAGTAAAACTTTATTTGACACCATCTCATAGGAGTGAAGTCAATGGCCAAATAGAACGAGTTCACTCCACTATCTTGGAGATATACAGGTGCCTTAAGGCAGAATATCGCGATTTAAGCGTCAAAGAACTCGTTTATGTGGCCGTTGACCGTTATAATAATACTATACATTCTGTAACGAATAAGAAACCATCCGATATATTCTTTAACAGGTCACAGAGAATAAATTATCAAAACCTTTTGAACATACGCTCAAAAATTAATAAGGACCTAAGGGGAATTATAAAAAGAAATATGGATGCTAGGAATGCTAGAAAAAATCTGAAAAGAGTGGTTCCTAAGAAGTATAGGAAGGATGATGTCGTTTATGTGGCTACCAAAGGCATTAAAAGTAAAAATAAGCCTCTATATAGAAAAGAAATCGTAGCCAAAGATAACAAGGTCACTATAACGACATTGAGTGGCAAAAAGATCCATAAGGCCCACCTCAAAAATATTAAATAACTCATAAAGAACACATATTTTCCCTAGCCCTTGTATGTATATAAAAAAAAAAAAAAAAAAAAAAAAAAAAGGGCAATGGTACCACATGGGTCCGAATTTTACAAAATATATATAAAGAAACGCCTTGGGTTGATCTCTCAAGAAACAAGGGGCCGGTTCACTTGAAAGACTACTTAATCGTAGTTGCGGTGGTGTTGGACCTCGTACCCTAGTAGGTTCCTTGTACGTCAATCCTTGTGGCCAAAACGGACTAATACGAACCTTCCGATCCGCAGTGACTACCCCGAAAATTTAATGGAGAGTTAGCCCATAGAGCATATTAATAAATGAATACATAAAAAAGAATGAATTCAATAAAAAATATAAAATGAAAATTAAATAATCAAACAACTTATACTATGTTCAAAATGAAAATGTCTTCAAAAAAGAAAAAGCATGTATCAAACTATTAATAAACTATTAATTAAATTCTTAAACTAAGAGTAAATAAAAAAGAAAAATCTATGAATGCACTATGTACATTAATTTTAGATCCTAAGATAAAATTGTAACTTCACGGTTAATAAACTTTACATTACATTACAGATTAGTAGTTCTTTTCACTCCTATGCAGACCTTGCACATATTTGCCTACGAGTCTCCGGTGGTGACAACCAAAGAGAAGAATGCCTTAGTAACAAATGGAGTTTTTAAATTGGTACATTTAATTGACTTACAAAAATATGACGCACTGATACAAGAGACAGAACAGCTAACGTTTAAATACTTAAATAACGAAGAATTAAGACCTATTTTTGGCTACGTTTAAATCAGATTAAAGATAGGATTGCTGAATTAAGAGACGCAAGAACGAGGAAAATTAGGTCAATAAATTGGATAGGAACTGCTTGGAAATGGATAGGTGGTTCTCCAGACGCGACTGACTGGGACAATCTTCTGAAGGACCAGAGAGACATCACAGAAAACAACAACAGACAATACATTATAAACGAAAAACTATTTGACACAACTCAGGAAATTACAGGGAAAGTTAACAAGATGATTGAACGCTATAATAACGCTATCCAAAAGGGAGAAACGGACAAACTCAGGCACGACTTACTCGACAAGATACTTATTCTAAAAGAAGGTGTCAATGAAATAGTAAGAGCTTGCCAAATGGCCAAGAGTGGTATCGTAAACAGTAATCTTTTGGACTCAGAGGAAATTAACACTATAGTGAACGAACTCGAAACGCTACCTTATCAAAATGTTGTAGAAGCTGTCGAATACGGACGACCTTCAATATACTGTAATGGCACCTTGCTACTTTACGTATTATCTATACCAAAAATTGACCCTAAGGTACATCACCTAGTCACCGTTCGTGCAGCAATTAGAAACAACAGACAAATTGACTTAGACTACTCCAGACTTTTACTAAGCCATGACGTAACCTACGGTTTAAATGGAGATTGTGTTAATATAGGTAACACCTCCGTGTGTGAAGAAAACATTCTTAAAAAGCTCCCTGAAAACTCTTGCATGTCCAGACTTCTTAAGGGTGGCAATGCATCATGTAATTACAAAACGACAGACGAAGAAATAATAGAAATGATAGGAGAAAATACAGTGTTCCTTACGAATTTCAATGGGTCTATTTTAAATAAAAATTCCTCTATTCCTCTAGAAGGTACCTACCTGATCCAGCTAGACAACGAGATGGTCCAGATAAAGGAGAAGACATATTACAGTAAGACAGTGTTAAGTCCCCAAGCGCTTCCACCAGTCCTGGCGAACATAACGGTCCACAAGATTAAACCAAACTTGGAATACGTGCATGATCTTAGCATGAAGAACATCGAACTTATAAAAATCATTAAAAAGAACCTTAATTCCTCTATTCTTACAGAAATCTGTTTAGTTGTATCAATCGTAGCTATAATCTGTGTATTATGGAAGAAGACCTATGGGAAAGCCAACATCCCGGAGCTTCGATTCTCATTCCGTCGGAAACAGACACCAGCACCTAGACCTACCCCAAGGGCCAATGACATCTATGAAAGCTCAGGTTGTTGCCCTCATACAACAAGCAATCTGCGGGACGCAGATATTTGAAGGGGCGGCAGTTATCACGGTCAGGCATTGACCCAAATATAAAAAAGTGTCGACGATGCACACGGGCATCCGCTTCGCACTTTGGATTGTTTCCCACCGGGAAACTCGAGCCGAGCAAACACCTTTGCACTCGGTCTGTGTGGGAACTGCTGGTCAGCATTATTAGGCTAAGTAATAAAATGTATTTATGATTTAGATATCATTATTCTATTGTTATACTTGAGCGAGTGCGGTCGCACGAAATAAATAAGTTTATAAAGATTTTAATTTGCGTGTTTAATTTGGGACAGTGTCGAGTCCCGTGATTTTATATTTTTTTTAATTATAAGGATCCCTGATCCTTTACTTACACTATAGCATTCCTTGCAAAACAATGTTTAATAACATAAAATTCCATATTTTTACTATGCCACTATTGGAGAAAATTTTTAATTTTGTTCCTAATAAAAATTTTAATAATACAAAATAAAAATGCTTGTAAATTGAAAAAAAAACGCATTTTTGACAGTCAATTTCTTATACCTGACGGCTTTTTTTTTTTGACAATTTTTTTTTGCAGTTGATATAAATTCAATTTATTTTCCACAATTTTCACTTATTATATAATCATAATTGTATCATCTGATATTGAAATTTTTAATTCTTAAAAGGCACTTTTTGACAGAAAATTTATGTAAATTTGGAAGTTAAAATCCGTTACTTTTACAAAATGTTTTTTCTTGTACAATAATACACCTACTAGTGACCAATTAGTAAAAATAAAAAGTTTTATAAAACAAAGTATCTGATGACAATGAAAAAACCGGTCTTATATACGTAAAAAAAAAGTTAGCAAATGACTGGTTTTGTTCAGTTCGGAACACTCTTAAGTCTAGGTACATACCTATTACCTGCCTATATAGGCACATAAATTCCGGCAGGCAGACATGAATATAGATTTACAAACAAACTCTCTTTCATGTTTAGTTTAAGATATAAATACGTTGAAATCTCAAGTTGTTTTTTAACTTGCGATATAGGTACTATAGGGCAAGTTTTGGATTCGTGCAAAAAAAAAATTTCGCGATAACAATCAAACATGACATTACGATGATAGAGAACACGAAAAAAGTGGGTGGCACAATTCTGTCTGTCTGTCTGTCTGTCTGTCTGTATGTACCTGAACCTACAGCCTAAACCACTGAAGCGATTTTCTTCAAATTTTGAACTTAAGGTTTTTTTGTAACTCTGCAGAGGGAAAATTGAATTTTTTTTTTTAGCTCAAAAAATAACGGTACTTGCCATACAACCGTTAAGGAAAAACTTATTTATCTCAAGAACGGCTCCAACGATTTTGATAAAAAAATCAGTGTATTACTGTAGATATGATGTAAATTTCAATGAGAAAAAAAATCACCAAAAACATTTATTAACGGTACCTGCCATATAACGGTTTTTTTATTTTTGATTTCCTCATTAACCGCTCATCCGATTTCAATGAAATTTTTTGCACAAAAGCTTTGTTAGAAAATAAATAATACTGCATACCAAAATTTTTAAAAAATAAATTTTGGATTTTTAAAAAAAGATTCAAATTTTTTTTTTTCAAAATTCAATATTTCAAAAAAGGGTTGATGAATTGTTTTGAAATTTCAGTTTTAAATGTATATTAATATATACTCAAAATTGGCATACCAAATTTTTTTTGAAAAATGTTACAAAAATTTTATATATAAAAAATTAATTTTTAAGAAAACGGCTCCAACGATTTTTAATTTTTTTTTTGCATTTATTCATATTTTTTCAAGTAATCAAATGGCATACTTTTTTTTGAGCTCTAAGTTTTTTATCAGGCTGTTTATACAATTAAAAGAACGATTTAAATGCTTTTTATACTTTTTCTATAATTACTTGAATATTTTTTAAAGTTCTTAAGCCCCACACAACTTGAACATAAGAGCAAGTACGTGCGATCCAGTCGTGCATTTTATTTCTAAATAAATCCAAAGCCGAACCTGTAGTACTTAATTCACTAATTATGTAAATATAGTACGTATACGCCCTAGTGTTTTATAGAATGCGATAAAAAAAGAAAGAGCTGGGTATTGCCCTCCTTAAAAAATTAATTTTTCAATTTCGGAAAGTTGACTACTTCTCAGTGTTGCCAGATAAAAAAAAATTGTCCCCCCAGAAAAATTTATAAACCCCCCAGATTTCCACATTTTGACAAAAAAAGCCCCTAGATTTTTTTATATTCCAAATTTATTTTTTCCTTCAATAGATACACACATAAGTTCATTACATATTTCAGATGAAATACAAAATTTATAACAAATATGAAAATATGCATCTAGCTACATAAAAATACTTTATTTGAAAAAAACCTAAAATAATATCTACGCTCGTCATCTTCATTTTTGCAGTCGTTTTCACTAGCGACATTTTTCAGCGTAAAATTCTGCGATCCAGAATGTAAAGAATATCTCAATCACAAATGAGGCCGTGAGTGGAAAAGTGGTGTCACCCACTTTTTTATAAGCATACTTTTCGTTTTTAATCGATCATAGTCCTTAATGTGATATTCAAGAAGGATAAGTCAAATTTTTGGAATGCTTATGTAGATATTAAGAATTTTGAATTTTCGCTTTGATGACTTTTGAGACAAAATTATTAGTTTTTCCCAATATGGGTTACACCACTTTTGCACACACATCCTCAAATATTACCAACATAACAAAAATCTAAATATCAGCTGTTTCAATTCCGATACGACGTTAATTTTAAAATGAAGAAAACTAAGCAGTCATACAATTTTAAAGTTTTTAACTTTAAAAATAATACCCCCAGATTTCCCCCCAGACATTTCGTCACCCCAGATTTCCCCCCAACGATGAGGTTAGGTTAGGTTAGGTTAAGGTGGCTGCCAGGAAAACTACTGACACACTTAGGCCAGAATAGGCCCATTGTGATACCACATAAAGACTGCGAGATGAGCCTCGCTAATTAAACCAATTGGAGCTTTTAATAAAGCGATGGAGACTGTGAATGTCGATTTTATTTAAATCATTGAGATCGTCAAAGAAAAAATTTCCTAAGTATATTTTACGTCTTTGAGAAAGAGCAGGGCATGAACAAAGAAGGTGTGGGATAGTTTCTTCCTCCTCCTCGTCCATGCAGCTTCTGCAAAAGTCATTTGAAAGAACGCCTAGTCTATTGGCGTGTTTGCCTATGAGGCAGTGTCCAGTTATGACACCAATTGTGGAGCTAATATGCAATCTACTAAGAGATAGCAAACATTTCGATCGCTTCGGATCCGGTGTTGGCCAGATCCGTTTTGTCGCCAGACAAGTAGTGATACCTGTCCATCTGCTGTTTGTCATCAACATGGAATCTTGCTTAAGCATAAGTTTACAAGTAGCGATTGGTATTCCAATATTCACCCTGTCAGGTAATATTGGTGTAGTAGTTCCCTTCCTGGCGAGTTCATCGGCTTTACAGTTTCCTGGAATATCTCTGTGTCCCGGCACCCAGAAAAGGTGAATGTTGAACTGTTCTGCCATCTCCATTAGAGACGATCGACAATTTCGGGCAGTTACGGAGTTTGTAGAAACAGAGCCTAGTGATTTAAGGGCCGCTTGGCTATCTGAGAAGATACGGATATTTAAAGTAGATATTACGTTTTCTTTGAGCCAAGATAAAACTTCTTTTATCGCCAGGATTTCCGCTTGGAACACGCTACAATGATCAGGGAGACGGAAAGAGAGACTAATGTTTAGTCGTTCTGAGTACACGCCACCACCCACCCCCTCTTCAGTTTTTGAGCCATCCGTGAAAAAATGAATTTCTTCATCTCTCAAGAATTCCTCATCATCCCAAGTGGATCTTGTTGGAATTGTGACTTGGAAATTTTTGCCAAAAATCGGCTGAGGGATGGTGTAGTCGGAGTGTTTAGGGATTGATTCGAATTTGTTCAGAATGATAGTATGGCCAATAGAGTTATTGGACCATTGAGAGATAGCTCTGAGACGAATAGCTGTGCTCGCTGCCACTTGTTTAGTGTATATATCGAGGGGTGTAATGTTAAGCAGTATATCTAAGGCAGCGGAAGGTGTCGAACGGAGAGCTCCGCTGATACACATGCAAGCCGATCTCTGCACCTTGCTTAACTTATCACGATAAGTTATTTTATCTAAAGCAGTCCACCATACTGCCACCCCATAAGTAATTATCGGTCTGATGACCGCTGTGTATAGCCAGTGGGTGATATATGGGGACAAGCCCCATTTGGTTCCAATAGCTTTTTTACAGGAGAAAAGTGCCACTGTGGCCTTTCTGACTCTATCTTGTATATTTGGTTTTCAACTCATCTTTTTGTCTAAAATCAGACCTAGATATTTAGCTTCATCTGAGAAGTTAAGTGGGATACCATTTATTGATGGAGGGTCAATATTCGGAATTTTATATTTCCTTGTAAAGAGGACAAGTTCAGTTTTGTGGGGATTTACACCTAGTCCACATTTGTCTGTCCATTTAAGTAGTTTGTTGAGAGCAGTTTGCATTAATTCAATAATGATTTGAAGATGCTTTCCTGATATTGCAATGGCAACGTCATCAGCATACAGTGGCGGATCCAGGGGGGAGGTCATGGGGGTCATGACCCCCCCCAGAGCTCCAGCGAAAACAACAAACACGAGCAATCCTTACTGATTATTCAAAAAATTTGAGGACAGAGAAAAACTTTTTGGGTTATTCCATATTTGTAATCTACTATTTATACGAAAAATATGACCTATTAATGGTTAGCTTCTATTTTCTTAACAAAGCCAAGCTTTTTAATGAAATGGACAGCAAATAAATATTGATCAAAAATCACTACTAGCCCTCGAGGATACACTAAATTGTCTTAGATATCCATCCGACTTAAAATTCTGCGGACTCTCTTAAATAATAAAGGTTCCCCACAGTCACCTAACCTAACCTTAATCATAAAATCCGTTATTACTCGAAAGCAAAGCGAAAATGAGAAAAATACCTCTTAAGTTTTTCAGTAACCCAAGGTTTTCATGTGCGGTGATAACTGTGTGATACCCTGTATAGTAGTTTGGATAACAAGTTATCATAGCATTTTAAACATTATATTTACTCAACTCTGTTTTATTTTCAATTGAAAAGAAAATAGTTTTGGATGTCACAGACATTTTGTTGCGGATGCACCGATCAAAAAAGGTAGCATTCTTTTTTTGAAAATTTTATAGCAGAAGATCTACATGTGTAAGTTGCTTATTTTAAATTTTTTAAAAATATTTCTTGGATGTCTTCGTTTCTTAATGTGCTTGTGCGTGAAGTTAGCACCGCCATTTTTGACTTTCGAGAGTAAAATTGTGCTGTATTGCGCTGACTTTGTGCTGCCTTGTGCCGTAAATATTAAAAAAATTGCAATTTTGCGAATTCATTTTTTTTGTTTTTATTTCAATATTTCTTAAAAAAGAAAGTTATGTTATTTTGTGCTCAGATTATGCCGCTAAGCGCCAAAGAGATTAAAATAAAATTCGCAAAATTGCAACTTTAATGGACAAGAATAAAATGCGAAGGGCTGTAGTGTTAAGTTGGCACCGCCATTTTCGCTATGCTGTATTGTGTATTGCAAACATGCAAATTTTTTGAATATTTTTTTTTAGAAATTTCGCAATTTCTTAAAAGTGAAAGGTATGCTGTTTTATGCTCAGTTTCAGCTGTCATGCGCCGAAAAGATAAACAAAAATTGCAAAATTTCAACTTTTAGTCCAAAAACTAATACATACATATTTGCCTTTTTGTATGAGTTTCACATTTTTATAAAAAAAAACTTAACTGTGCTATTTCGTGCTCAGTTTGTGCTGCTATATGGAGATACATAAATTAGCATATTTGCAACTTTTACGGCCAAAAAACAACAAACATTTAAAAAAAATCTCATCCGGAAAATTTGAAAATTCTCGATTTTTTTTAATAATTACGGCACAAGGCAGCACTAGTTGAGCAGAATACAGCACAACTTTTTTTTATCGAAAATGGCGGTGCTAACTTCACCCACAGCTTATCTTAACAAGCCTATGTAATTCTTTGAAATCAAGTACAGTATTGAATTAATATAATAAAAAAAAAAAATATAGGAAAATACCCTCCTTTTTGCTTCGATTGCATTTTTTTTCTTTACGGCATGGAATCCACCATATTTTTTTGCAATTTTGTCTATCTGTTTCATCTCAAATTGACGCTTGATACTTGAACTACCCCTTTTGATTTTTGTTAGTTTTGCATATGTAGCTATATGTAATGTGTAATCCATTACTTTCAATTATTCTTTGTAAATTGCTCAAAAGTTTTCAAAACAACGGTTTTCTCGTCAATTTCGCTTCCAATCTTAAATGTTTATCTTACCCTCATTATTGTCCTAAAAGTATGAAATGAAGCTAAATCTTGTTGATGAATACAGTTTCTAGCTCAAACTACATACTATAAGCGGGAGTCCGATTAAATCTTAAGCTTCGCGACCGTCAGCAATGCTCAAGCTGACGTGAAATCATAAATTTAAGAAAAACTAATGTTAGCCTTAAGAAACCTTTGTAACACAAAAGGAAAATGAAAAATAACCATCTTAACGAAGCAGAGCCCCTTTTGTGCTCGCAGATTAAAAAATAGTAGACTTAAGATATTAATTAACTATTGTAAATAGTAGATAGTAACCAATGTAAACCTTTGAGCATAAATAAAAATATTGTATGTATATGAGGCGATGAGAACCAAAACTCGCCATATCCATGCCAGAAAAAATCGTCACAGCCAATGATAATTGTTAAATATCTTTCAAACGAAATTTTTAATATAATTTTCCTTTAAACCGTAACAAAAAGGTTTCAAAATCTATGATTAGATACACAAATATTTTTTCTAGGTACTCCCATTTAAAAGTTAATAAACAATTAAAATTGGTTATGAATAGTTTTTTTGAAATGGATATGGTGAGTTTTGGTTCTCATCACCTCATATATATATATGTCTTAAGCTTTCTCCTTGATCAAGCCTTCGACTGGAATGAAGCCATGATTAAGCTGGACTTTTGCTAAGCAGTTCTTTTTGATGTTAACATTTCATGACCCCCCCCCAAACTGGATTCCTGGATCCGCGCCTGTCAGCATATGCAATTACTTTGAAACCATCCGCTTCTAAATTAACTAATAGTTCGATGAAAAAAACCCTTAAATCTGGGGGGAAAACCCCCAAACTGGCAACCCTGCTACTTCTAAAATCCAACAAAGAAACAAGATTGAACTATAAATTGTGAAAGAAGTTTCAATCGAACATCGAACTCTAATTTTACCTATAAAAATACTTACAGGTGGTCGTCTCGCTTCAATCACAGCTGTTTTCTATCATGACTGTTTTCTTGCATTAATGGTTTCTATAATGATAGTTTTCCATCATGATAGTTTTTCTTTCATGATAGTTTTCTATTGTGATAGTTCTTTCATGATAATTTTTCTATCTATTTTCTATTACAGTTTTTTGTCATGGTAGTTTTCTACCATGATAGTTTTTCTGCCATGAAAGTTTTTATCATGAAAGTTATTCTGTCATGATAGCTTTTTTGTCATGATAGTTTGTGTACCTTGATAATTTTCTATCATTATATTTTTTCTATCATGATAGTTTTTTATCATGTTAGTTTTCTGTCTGTTTTTTTCTTTTTTGCTCTCTAAAAGTACTGGTTAGTGCTAGGACGACGCACGCCACTACGGCCTTACGCTCAATGAAAGGAAAATCCCTATGCACACTTCCGCGTGATAGAGAGTGGGTAACGCTAACATGCAGGGGGATCGAATGGATGCCGAGATAAGCAGACAACCCAGCAGTGCTGTTCAGCCCTCTGTAAATGCCCCCTGAGATCGGATGAACTGCAGATGGTGGTCAACGGCATGATAGTCTTAGTCTGGTTGCGGAGGAGCCTTTCTATTGAAAGGCCAACGGCAGCAGCAAGTAGCGTCTGTAATCCGTATTGGGCGGCTACAAAAGGTGTCTGTTTTCCCATAGTGAGCTGCCTGGAGCAGTTATGTGTTTGATCATACAAAAGGCGGTGTGTCTGTCAAATCTGAGCTTATGTATATGTTTTTAATCGCATCTTGAAAACACCACGGTGGAAGGATATATGCAAATACTTGAACAATGACAACAAATGGAAATGAGTCCTCAAGAGGTAATCTTTTAATGGAGAATCCTTCGTCGTCATATCCACTTTTATCAAAAATTGAGATTCTGATGCAGATTTGTTAAGCTGGGCATATTGAATAGTTTTTAAAGAAAATTTGACAGTCTTATTCCTCTTTACCCTTTGAATATCGATGCCAAACATCGTAATTGTTTCCAAAACTCTCCATATCCACAGTGAAATTTGCATCCATATCCATTGTATGCAGTAGGTTTGGTTTGAAAACTCTTCTTATCCATCATAGGCTATTGATTATGTTATATAAGAAGTAACTAAAACGTTGATGGGTTTTATATTGTAAAAATCTTTAAATGGGTCGTTGAAGATTGGAAACTAATATCGTGCTATTATATTAGAGGGTGCAATTGAGAGAGGGGGGAACGGTGTAACTGGCCATATTCAATAATTTGCAGCAAAACTCTTCATATCCAAATTTTATTGTTGAACATCTTTTAAAAGGAACTTCCAATATTTCACATTATTTCATATTATCAGACGAGAAAAAACTGACGTCAGATTTTGAAACTCTCCATATTTTGTTTCCGCAATATTTTCGTTTATGGTTTCGTTTCTTCAGCAGCGTACTAGGCTTTAATTTGAAACAAATGAACAGCCATGTGATATTCAAATTGGTGTTTTTAACCTTTTATTTTATAAAAAAAAAATCAAATTTAATATTTGAGCCCACAGTACACAAATCTAAGGTATTATACTGCGCAGGTTGTCAGTCGAAAATAAAAAATGGTTGTGAGTGTGAGGAAGAAAACACACGTAAAAACAACAACAAATTAAAATTAAAATTGTCAGAAATAAAAATGGCTGGGAGCGTGCTGACTTAAATACACATAAAAACAACAACAAATACTGACATTTGACACAAATTTTGATATATGCGCAGAAGAAACAAAAATCAAAACTCTAATGATATTACCTTTAATATGTGTACTGTGATTTGAGCCGATGTTTTCAAATTTACTGAAAAACTTTTGAAAGCGGTCAAAAAAATAGTAGTGCGAAGATAATCTTTCTACAAGAAAGTAGAGTTAGAGCAAGTTTTCACACCTTTTTACGCTTTTCGAACTCTATGAGTGCTGTATAGCTTCCCAAAGGGCTTTATTTTAAGATGATTGGCAACTAACAACATACTCCTTTGCATCGCAGAAAAAGGTTCTCAATGGGATTTAAGTCCGGAGACTGTGCGGGCTAGTCCATCACATCAACTCTCTTCGCAAATTTACTGATAGGCTCTGGGTTATTGTCTCAATGAAACACCCATTTCAGTGGCATGTCAACTTCAGCATACAGCAGCATTACTTCCTACAGATTTGAAAATCCATGATGCCTTCAATTCGGTGTATTGGAAAAAAAACACCATAGAAGGAAAAACATGCACACACCATTATGCTGGGTGCTCTGTGTTTAATTGTTTTTGCTTTGGAACGTGGATTCAGTAGCGTAGCTAGATGCGCGAGGGCCCCTTAACAGAAATTGGTTTCATTTTTGATTAACATAAAAATGAGAAATTTAAGAAGATAGGCATGTAATGTCGTATTACCTCGTGGCATGATGGATAGTGTGTAGGACTGTCATGAAAAAGGTTTGGGTTCGATTCTCAGCCGTGCCACCTAAAAACAGAAATGTTTTATCCGAGGTACTGCTTCTTGTGAGGAACTGACAAATCCTAAATTTGTCATGAAAAAGTGCTTCTCATTTAGCCGTTTGGTCTTGGCAAAACACTGTAGGTCCTCTCCATTAATGCCAACAACACGCACACAGGAATGCTTGAGAATTGTAAGTCACTAGGCCCTGGTTCTCCACGAGCTGTTGTGCCACCCAATTTATTTATTTATTTATGTAATGTTATAGGAATTTTTTACAAAAACTGTCAGCATAATGTCTGTTAGGCATACAATTTTTAAAGCTTAGCATGTAGTTTGTTGACAATAGTAAATAAAATGCACGACTGGATCGCAGGTACTTGCTCTTATGTTCAAATTGTGTGGGACTTAAGAAATTTAAAAAAAATATTCAAGTAATTATAGAAAAAGTATAAAAAAGCATTTCAATTGTTCTTTTAATTGTATAAACAGCATGATAAATAACTTATATCTCAAAAAAAGGTATCCCATTTGATAACTTGAAAAAATATGAATATATAGTACAGGTTTGTGATTTATTAAACACAATTAATCAACAAATGTTAAAGTTTATCGAATTTATTTTATTTTATTAAACTCCTTTTTAATTGTTATCTTACAATCGTACATTTAACAAAACATAAATTAGACGTCTTTGCTAAGAGCGAGTTGGACAAGAAAAATGCGTTTTTGGATAACAAGCTAACTAGCATAAGATGAGACGATCATTATAGAACAGCAACTCCCATTGGTTAATCGATAGGCGTCGATTCGTTGCTAGGCTGATAAGAGCTTACATTAATTATTGGTTGTTCTTTAGCTGCATCTTCACAGAAGATGAATTTAAGAAAAATCAAGTGATAAATAATAATAGTACAGTGTCACACTAAAGTATTTGCCTTGCAAGTACCAAGTGTGGTGAAAAGCTATTTTGTAGTATGTTCGTCAAGCGAATCGTGGGAGAACATTTTCCGTATATAACAATATTGAAAAAAAAAATATAAATCGTTGGAGCCGTTAATATAAAATATTTGTAATATTTTTCAAAAATATTTTTGGTATGCCAATTTTGAGTATAAATTAATATATGTACATTAAAAAATTTAATTTTAAAATTAATTCATCAACCCGTTTTTGAAATATTGAATTTTCCAAAAAAATTTTGAATCTTTTTTTTTTTTAATTAAAAATTTAGTTTTTCCAAAATTTTGGTATGCATTATTATTTATATTCTAACAAAACTTTTGTAAATTTTTTTTGTTGAAATCGGATAAGCGGTTAATGAGAAAACCAAAAAAAAAATGTTATATGGCTGGTACCGTTAATAAATGTTTTTGGTAATTTTTTTTCTTACCAGAAAGTACACCATATCTACAATAATAAACTGATTTGTTTATATCAAAATCGTTGGAGCCGTTTTTGAGATAAATAAGATTTTCCTTAACGGTTGTATGGCAAGTACCTTTATTTTAAGAGCTAAAAAAATTTCAATTTCCCCTTTGGAGAGTTACAAATCGGAGGGAATCAGACTCAATTCAGACATTTTTACTATGAGCGAAATGTCAGAATTTAATCTGACTCCCTCCGCAGCTCACTCGTTGGATTTTGTAATCGGGGTGAATATAAATGAAATGTATTCAGTCCGAAAAAAGAGTAAAACCCTTTCCAAATAATCTGCTAGAATAATCAATCTCGGTCGTATAACAGAGTACCAGAAGCAAAGTCAAAACGGCATTTTTCGTTTATGATCCCAGGAGACAGTTTTTATGGATTTTTTTGTTTTGCATCGCGTGTAAAGATCTGTAAAAATGATATCACGAAATACCCCCATTTCTTCTAGTCGAACTTCTCACCGAATGGCAACATATTCTTCTGAAATTTGTGCATAAGTCAAAATGTTTACCATTTGAGAACAATACTAGGCGTGTTCAGAAAAATGAGATCTCCGACGGCTCAGTGTCAAAAAATGAGCAAGCCAATCCAGTATTTTCTTTCCTCAATTATTTGACAGCAAAATTTCTGAGGAATCCTGTTCACGAGACTGAGATTGCTGAAGGCTCTGAGATATCATTTTCCTGAACTCGCCTATTAAAAAGCAAACACAGACTGAAAATAAAGTTTTTTTTTATCAGAAATGGAAATCCTTGGCAATTTAATTTAAAATGTGACTGATTTTAAAGATTTAAATTTAGTAGGAACCGCAACGGATCGATTTTAAGTGTAATTCAAAATATTAGAACGGAAACTCATAGCACTTAGGCATCTTCTAGATAAAAGCTTTAACAGCCACTTGGACTGGCAGATAGGCTTTCCAAGATTTTATCTGTTTCTGTAGGATATTACTGTCCGAGATATTTTAAGCCAAAAGTTGAAATTTATCTGGCAAAAAAGTTCCGGATGGGCTATCCGATACTTTACCCATAAATCTTGAAACTGACCTATAATATTCAAAACAAACTGAGCCAAAACTTTCTTAAAGATAAATAGAACTTTTATTTTTACTTTGAAAAATTGTTTCTGTCAGTCTCTGGGGCCCCTAAACCTTCGGGGCCCTGGGGCGCCGCCCCAGTTTGCCCCTAGGTAGCCACAGTGGCGTGCGTGGATTATATTCTGTGTTTGGTGGCCTTCTTACATATTGATGAGGTCAATTTCCCTCATATAAAACAATTTTCGACTCGCCTTACCACAGAATATTTCTGCAATTTGATGCAGGCCAGTCAAAGTGGTTCCTTTGCAAATTTTACTCTTATTGCTACATTGTTTTTTGTCAGCAATGGTACCTTTCTGGGGCTGTGGGCTTCTTCAGCATGTTCTCGTTAGCTTCTACGAGCCGGTTCATTGCTGTTATCAAAACCAAATATGCCTTTAATTTCAAAAGCTGGCGTAAGAGGATTGATTTTGAAATGCCGGATGACTCGTTTTATCAATTTTGGTGGTAAAAGCGGCTTTCGCCCAACATTTTCTGACTTTGGCAATTAAATAATGGCTTTTCTTACCATTTTAAGGAAGCATTCAACTAGGCATTGAACCTGCGCAAAAGTATTGTCAACGGTTGTTTATTTGTCATACAAAAAATGGATGTGTATACCCCATTATTTAGAAAGTGTTATTAAATCAAAATGTAACAGTTTTCTTTTATCAACGCTACATAAAATTTTCAAACCCGAGGTTATGCAATAATTTTACTTGTACTACTATTATTTTTACCGCAGCTGTAGGTACATAGTTCAGTTATCGGTTTGAAGTAGAGAAAAGAGTTTGGTATATTTTGAAGACTGTTTGTAACCTTTCCCTTTGCGATTGTTTCCAATGCTTAATAGAGGTAAGTTGTGTTTTCCATTTTTTATTTGTTCATTATAATCTTATGAGAATTAGTAAATCTGGCTGTAAATTCCTTTTTTCCTTTTTTGCTTACACATCGAATACGAAATTTACGCTCGCGTTCTTGGTACCCATCTGGCACTTGTTCAACTTAATTATACACAAGTTAACCTTTTGTTGCCAGTGCACATACTCAATTTACTCTACTCATTAATGCATTCTTGTTTCTCGCACACCTATACTCTATCCAACAAAAATTGTCAGTACAGGGAAGATAGGACGTTTGCCTCTCATTCTGGTTGCATTGGCTTGCATACATCTGTCTAAATATAAAGCTCTCATAGGGTTTCCATACTTTGAATTATAAATTGCCACAAATCGAAGAACAATGTGCATATGGTTACCATGGATACCATTTCAAACATCTTAAAAATAGATCATTTTGTCCCACACCACACCCTTTTAAATGAATTTGACCACGTAACGCTTTGTGAACGTTTCAAAACTTAGCACAAATAACTTTTTTTTTCTTAAAGACTAACAGCACTATTAATAAAAAACTGGTATCCACTCCCTAACACACGTGTTAACTGGCACACGGATAGACAACTTGTCCGCTTGATAACTTTTCTTATTAAAAACGATATGATATCTTTCCAGTATTTATCACTTCACCAAATTCACCACTTCATCAAATTATGGTGATTTTCTAATCTAATTTTCTAATAATGTGACACATGCATGCACTGCCTTACGAAGTGTATTTTATTTCAAACAGCGAAGGTAGAAGCAAAAGCGAGTATACGATCAGATATCAGAATGCTTTTGGCATTGAAAGACAACGGTCATGTTGTAGCGTAGAGAATGTTTCAATGAATTACAACAACAATTCCTGTATGTTTATCAGTGGCTTAGTATCTTTTTCAGTGGCAGATTTGTTATTTTAATTTTGTGATGGTATACACAGGCACCACTGTTTTGAACAAAAACTCTCCCATAAGCACTGTACTGACAATTTTTGCTGGACAGACTATAGTAGATTGTAGTTTATAACCAGATGGTCTTTATAAATTCACACATTACGTAGAATTTGTACATGTGTATAGTTTGCTTTTGCTAAATTTCTATCACAGAAAGTTCGTGTACCTAGGTAAACTTATTTTAAGCAATTTTTATATGCTGCCCTTTCAAGCTTTACACTCTCAAAATAAGCTGCTTCAATGCGATTTCTAAAATATATTTTATATTCAAGAACAAAGCCTGAAAGCTACTCCTTTGAATTTATAGAAATAAAACCACTTCTTTCAATTTAAATGTTTGGCATTTGAATTTATTCATTCAGAAAAATGCATGGAAAAGCAAAAACGAAAGAAACTTTTACAAGAGGATAACATTTCAATTTTACTATACCACTTTGCGATAACGTAAAGGTGTCGATGGATTTCACGGGAAATAAATTGCAAAATGAAAAGTTATTTTTTGTTCGTCTGAGTGGATTAAATAAAGAAGGTATATTGTGTATAGAATGTATTAACAAAAGAGTTGTAAACTTATTCTGCTTACTAAAAAATGCGATTCCCTTACTCACCACACTACACAGTCATATTTAAGATAAAAATGACGTGCATGACGAGGTGGCATGTTACCGTTGTTGTGGTTCAAGCATATAGAGTGCATTCATTTATTTGTACATTCGTACATACGAACGTTTTCATATTGAAAAACTGTATTGAGCACCTACTAAAAGTATTAGTAACGATCATTCATCAGTTCATATGTATCTACCTATCTTTTGTTCTTTACAGAAAACTGTTTTATAATCTTCTAGGTTCTTGGAAAATCGTATATTATGAACATACTTATATGGACATATAGCTTACATCAATGAAATAAAGTGCAATATATCTATGTAATAATGATTTACATACAATGATATGGTTTTCAACTTTTTTGGACAAACCTAAGTATAGCTCTGATAATATGAAATACTGTGATAAGACGAAAACCCAACTGGTGTGATAAATTGACGATCGAAAAGACAATTATGTCGCTGGCCCTGACAGTATATCCCGTTTATACTCGTAGACAAAATTGTGTAGGTAGGTATGTCTCACGATTTATCAGATCCGTAGCTATATTCAGAAATAATTTTTTTCCTGGCCCTGATGGTAGCGCCCGCAATATCTATTCTTTAAAACATGTGTTGAACTGGTCTTTCTTTCCGTTATGACTCAATTTAAATTCTCCCTCTCTCAAACCGTCTTTCCTGAAAGCATGATTGATCTCATACATATGCATATCTTACTAGTATAAAAAAGACACCAAAGTTCAGACTACTACTCTATTGCTAAGCTCAATATTCTATCTCCTAGCTTTTCGTTATTGCCTACCAATGTCTCTCTTTCATTTTATAAATCTATTTGCTTCCCATAACAGCATGGATTCTAAGACGAACTTAACCGAGTTTATTTCTAAGACGTTACACGTGCGTTTAATGCCGATGGTAATAAAGTGGATTTTGATACCAATAACACACAGGCCGATATCCCTCCTTAACAATCTAACTAAGCTCAAGAAGTTCTGTGGCGAAAACAACATCACCATGCAGTTCAATCTCAGACATGTAAGTATTCCACCCTGCATCCGCTCCTTAAGTTTTATCATGGCTTTAAACAACAATCAAGTTACTGTTGGATGCTTCTTGTATGTCGAGAAAGCATTCGACATATTATATGGATTGAAGCCCTTATCTATTAACTCCACATACCAGGCTTTCCCCTTGCACTAATCAATATTATTTTCTTTTCTTTCTTCCAGGAACTTTTTCGTGCAGCAGGAGAACTGCAAATTGACAGTGAAGAGCATCAGGACTGGGGTTACCAAACGGTTGAAACTTGGACCGCTTCTCTATAACCTCATGACCTTTGACCAGGCAAATTCAAATGAAAGCGAAAATTTTCTCTAAGCTGATGATTCACTTATATATCGTCGGTTCAAAGGTAAAACTCACTAACTAACATTTTACACTTTTGAAGGAAATTAGACTGAAACATACCTTTTGAAGCTGAAAGTTCAATTTCCGAAAATTTTTTAATAAAGCTCCCGGGCATACCTTTCAATGTCCATATAAAAAACGTCCAAAATGAGGCTTTTTGCATTCAAAAAATGCATTTCATTCTCATTTTATTGAACTTTTTTTTCTGCACTTAGTGAGTTTTACCTTTGAACCGACGATATTTCTCATCATTCTCTCCATTTATAGCTGTCCCAAAAGTCAAGGCCCGCAAACTATTCCAATTTCACACCAAATGGGGTATCTGGATCAACTCATCCAAATCGGAGCTTGTCAGCTTCATAAGACCAGGGAGGCAGACGTGGTGGCTTAGCTGGAAGCTACAGAAACATCATTAACATCTAGTACTCCCAGACGGAACCAGATTACCAGACAAACACAGTGCCCACCTAACACCTAAGCATCCAATTCAACAAGCTACTGATATCCGAGATTCAACCCAATTCCACCGCCTCTATTCACTGATAAAAAAGATAAATGGGCTAAGCCAACAGATAAATAGTTCTTATATATAAGCAACTCCTGAGACCGAACATCAGTTACAGCTTCCCAGTTTGGTTCTCCATCTCCAAAAAGTCTAAGCAAGAACTGCAAACATTCGAAAGGAAAATCCTGCGGATCTGCACTGGACTTTACTTCAATCGTTGGCGGCCGCCCGGAGTGGCGTGGCGTAAGCATTTCAAGAACGAGCAACTCTACTCCGAGTAAGAGAGCCCCCCATGAACAAGTACTTATTATTATACTGGTTAGAAAAATCGCCAACCACCCTAATCATGAGAAGGATGATATACCAACAACGACATCTGGAACTGGAACCAATGTATATAACAGCCCATTTCTTCACAGAGTACTAACGTTATTATCGGTAATAGTCCTTAAGTTAATACTCTAATCAGTGTCTCTCATTTATTCAGACTTGTGCATATGAAGAAGTGTGATTTTAGTTATAACTTTAGGACTAATACGGGTACTTAGCTTAGGACTCTGTGAAGAAATTGGTCATAAGTTATATAGCGCTCATCGCCAATTTCTTCTGGATATAACGTCAATGGCAACAACCAACAATGAAACCGTACCATTTTCGCAAAAACTAAGGAAGATTTTTACATTTGATTTCCGGTATTTGACTAAAAATAAATAAGGGCATTGATTTATTGGTCACCAAAATAGCACCTTATTACACCAAATTTTGAAAAACATCAACTTAAAATTTGTTTTTTTTTAGTTTTGACTTTGAAATTTAACTTCTCAAAAACAATTCACTTAAACAACTTTATGCAAAGAAATAAATAAAAGCTTTTAAGGAAGATATAGCACATTGTTGTATGCGCTTTTTTTAATTTTTATATGTAGGTATATTTTTTTTCCATTTAAATTAAATTTTTCAGAAATTGACGAACTATCGGACAATTTATATTTAATTTTATTCCTATGAAAGTCTGCTTTTGCCAGAAATTGTTAAAAAAAAAACAATTTTCGCACCTCCACCCCACTTCCGGTCATCCATTTCAGTGTAATTTACTGTGCCCTTTCCCAACGCCCAGTTACTGCGAATGATTTTTCTAATTTTTGTTCCTTGAAGAATGGTTTGCTGCGACGAGCCCGACCATTTTTATAAAAACGTTTATTTTTTAACATTGCATTTAACATTAAAGAAAACTGAGTTAAATCGTTTCAAATAGCTAAGAAGTGGCTTTTACCATTTTTTTTTTCACTACCAAATTATTAACTAAATTTCTAATATTATTAAAGTGGGTCGGACTCTTGGCAACAACCAAAAAAGCCTGTGCGACTATTGGGTATCGTGTAGATGTAAAGGACAGTCTTATTTCATAGCTTTAATTTTCTTCCTCATATTTAAAGAAGTTGTTATTACATATTACCTAGTACCTAGATATATTGATACACCAAATACGCCAAAAGTGCAACCTGGAAAGTGCGTTTTCTAATCATTAGTTTCGTAAATGATTTGACTATGAAGCCAGCCCCGGATCAACAATTTTTCTGAACCGGGGCAAAATCTTGATTTTTCCACCCCTGCCGTTTTTGATAAAAATGAAAAAAAAAATACAAATCTACTTGGTTAGATTTTTTGTCACTGGGAGAGTAAAACTTTTTAATGGATGTGCAGTCCATACCTATTCAGCAACTTTTCATTATAGATAAGAAAATTGACAATGCCTCAACAAAGACTATACTATAACTTCGTTGATCCTTGAACGATTTAAATGAAATTGACACACAATTTCAATCCTTAATAGTACCTCTGAGAGCAAATGCTAAGTTTTCACTTGTCATTTAACAACTGACGAAAGACACATTTTTGCGGCGTTTCACAAAATGACAAGTGGAATTGATTGTCTTTGAACTGACAAACACTATGTCTGTTCGTGTACTTCCCAAAACTACGAATTTCCACGAATTTTATTTTTTTATATGATCTTTGACAGAACTTTGGGCTAAATTCGTAGAAATTCGTAGTTTTAGGAGGTACGCGAACAGACATAATACTTGTCAATGAAAGACAACAAATTTGAATGACAAGTGGAAATAGCTTAATTGACAAACGAAATGTCACTTTGTGTGTAACTGACAAAGAAAATTTTTTGGCAACGTGTTTTAATTCTTTGTCAATGAAAGACACTAATTTCATGGCTGATCCAAAGCAATTTGGAGGTGAATTTGGATGATTATGTTATCAGAAGTGAAGAAAAACAAAAATAAAACTTTGTTGATAATGTTCTCTGACAACAAAAAAATAAAAAGAGTGGACAATGAAATTTACCAGAATCCCTAATAAAGAAGGTACAGAAATTATTTGTAATTCAAACAATAAATTCCATACAAATTATAATTCTTCGCACCACTATACACACATTTCATTGAAGATGACTGACAGCTATGAAAATTTACTCATTGTCAGTGAGAATGGAAATAGCAGTCAATGAACTTACAAGGACGTTGGTCATAATTTCTTTGTCTTTGAAAAGACCAACGATTTTGTGTCAAATCAAAACACAAATGGAAATGAACTGGCAATTGTGTCGTTCAAAGACCAAATCGTAATCTGTCAAACTGTGTCAATTCAAAGGCAAGTGGATTTCTAGCATTAGCAATGTCAAAACACAAGTCATTTAAGATGGGCTGGTTCTTTGATACGCTCGAGGGCAGTTTCTGGGCTGGTTGGAATTGTTGTACTATCCAGCATTTTGAAAAAGGGTGTTGAAAAAGGTAAATGCAATTTTTTCGGCTCCTATAAATTATAAAACTAAGAGCAAAATTTTTTATTTGATATCTTAGTTTAAAAAATCTCTTAAATTTTGTGTTTACAAAAATTTTCGACATCATGAATAATTGCTGTCGAAAAACTGTAAAAATGGTTTTCAGCGTTTATTTCACTCTTTTTTCATCTGAAAAAAAAAATTTTATAATAAACTAAAATTTTTTGTAGATCACCCGATTTCCTACATTTGTTTGTACCTAGATTTTTTGTGAGCTAAAAACTATTTAAAATACTGTGTAATAAAGTTACCTGTATCCAGCAAATAAATCTTTAGGCAAGACTACGAATTGTACGACGGCGCGGTGTAGTGCAACCCTTGTAGAGGGACACAGTTCAAGTGTTTTATTATTCAAAAAGGGGGAATGCAAAACACAAATGCTTAAAAGCAACAGAAAAACTTTCAACAATGTATTACAGCTCGTTTCTATTATTTAATTTTTCAATCAAGTTATATGTAGGTAGTTGTGAATAGATTTTGAAAAATATTTTTGAATTGTGAAATAATGAAAGAAAAACTGCTAAAGGTTGACGAGAAATACAATTTGATTTTCCATTGCCGCATGTCGACTAATTTAATTTCACTAAGAGTCGGAATCCTCAATTTTTTCAGTCAAATGGATTTTGCGCCCCTATAAGCTGCCGCCCGGGGCACAGGCCCCGGTTCGCCCCTCCCATAGATCCGGGGCTGTATGAAGCTAATAAGGATAGGAAATCTTACACGGTCCCCTCCCGGGCATTGTGTAATGATAAAAAAACATCTGCAAATGTTTTGTATTTAATATTTTATAGATACTCTAAAATGATGGTCACGGTCGGTGACTGAAGGCCTTTAAAGATTACTGAAGCTTAAATTTAGTAACTAACGAGCACTCAAATGGATATGTATGTAGGTAATGCACTTCTATATAATTTTTTGTATATACAGTAGGGAGCACAAATGAGTACATGTTTGTAATTCGCGCACTTATTGATGCATAAGAACAGAAATAATAAAGCAAATTGAAAAATTTTTGTTGCTCTGTGTTTTATGTTCAATTCTCAAGAAAACGGTATATAATACATAACGGAAAGGAGCAAGTTCTAAGAAAAAAAACAAATAAAACAAAAATAAGTCGCATGTACTCAATTTTGCACCAAGCGTTAATCAGCAAAAATATCGAAATTTGCTGTTAGATTTGCAAGTTTTTGGTTTGTTTATGACTTCCTTTATCTTTTGTAGTTTGAGATAATGTTTAATTGCGTATGGTTAGAATTTTCACCAGCGTATTTTAATAAATGAAATATGTAATTATAAAAATTTCATTGCTCTTTAAGATTATGAGGAAACTATCACAACAGATTGATGACAGTATTGTAGTCATGACAAAAGAGTGGCTTCTCGACACAAATGATAGCTAATAACCTTAAAAAAAGGCAATCGGTTGTCATAAAAGTCCAGAAAATGCGAGTTATTGTTCCTAAAGAACAAGTCAAAGGCCGTACAAAAATTTTGACGGATGCGGACGCACCTCGCAGAATATTAGAAATGAAAGGGAACAAGTGTTTAACACCAAATCATGCTTCTTTAGCAATAAATAAGCCCGTTAGCCGAGAAACTGCAAGAAGAACCCTCAACGACATTGGTTATATCTCAGCGGTTAAAAGAACAAAAGCTTGCATTGTCGGAAAAAATGATAAGGTGTGGTTAAAGCTCGACAGAGAACACAGAAATTGGACATCTGACCACACTACACGTTTCCAATTACCTACTGTCCAATGTCTGTGTTTTCTGACGAACTATAACCACACCTTAGCACTTTTTCTGACAATGCAGGCTTTTGTTTTTTTAACAGCTGAGATATAACCAATGTCGTTGAAGGTTCTTCTTGCAGTTCATTGGCTAACGGGCTTATTTATTGCTAAGGAAGCATGATTTGGTGTTAAACACTTGTTCCTTTTCATTTCTAATATCCTGCGAGGTGCGTCCGCATCCGTCAAAATTTGTATGCGGCCTCTGACTTGTGCTCTAGGAACAATGGCTCGCCTTTTCTGGACTTTTATGACCACCGATTGGCTTATTTTAAGCTTCTTAGCTATCATTTGCGTCGAGAAGCCACTCTTTGTCATGACTGCAATACTGTCCTCAATCTGTCGTAATAGTTAACTCATTATTTTAAAGAGCAATGAAATTATTATAATTATGTATTTCATTTATTAAAATATGCTGGTGAAAGTTCTAACTATTCGCAACTAAACATATCTCAAACTAAAAAAGATATAGGAAGTCATAAACAAACCAAAAACTTGCAAATCTAACAGCAAATTTCGATATTTTTGCTATTTAACGCTTGGTGCAAAATTGAGTACATGCGACTTATTTTTGTTTTATTTGTTTTTTTCTTAGAACTTGCTCCTTTCCGTCATGTATTATATACCGTTTTCTTGAGAATTGAACATAAAACACAGAGCAAACAAAATTTTTCAATTTGCTTTATTATTTCTGTTCTTATGCATCAATAAGTGCGCGAATTACAAACATGTACTCATTTGTGCTCCCTACTGTATACTACACATGATCAATTTTCTAAGGAAAGCTGGCTGCTGCCTGCCATAGACTGAACATAAAACAGAAAATGATGGTTCATGGTTGAGCCTTTTGGGAAAGATTCTAACTTCCTCCTTTTCTTTTTACTCTGGTGACAACTACTGTAAAGCTGTGATTTTATTTATTTTAGCTGAAATAAAAACAATTCTCTGTAGTGTGTTACGAAAAATGAAATTTTGTCTTTTTGTAGCAAAGGTCCCTGAAGCATTTGCAACACATGTTTCTGAAAGTTTTTGTTCGAGAACATTTTTAATTAAAAATGCAGTCCTTCTTTATATTTTATGATCAGAAAACCCATATGAAATTACCTTTTTGTCTATAAGAAGATAATTACTGGGCAAGTTTTTAATGTGATAGATAGACACCCCAAAAACATTCTGCAAATAAAAATAGTTCTTTTATCATTATTTTTTTTAAGTACGATGTTACAAAATAACCATATTAAGACCGCAAATTATGCACTCCATTTTCTTTAAGGTTTTTCCATAAAAAATATTATATTAAATGAAATTTTGTTTAAATATAAACCAAAACCAATGAAAACAATAATAAATCCTTTCTTCACTCTCAGAAACAAATTTACAAAGTCGAGTAATCCTGGTTGGACAATAAATTTTATTTTATCTCGTTGAAACAAAGTAACTACCATATAATCCAATAAACAACCGGAACATCAATTTTCAAACCCATTAAACAAATTTCAGTCTTTTGGGAATCACCATTAACAATGTTTTATTTAATAAGTCCAACATCACTTCAACGGGGTTTTCTGAAAATAGAATAGGTGGTAATGTATTAATTTTCTACTTGCTGTATTATAGGGATAATAATATTGGTCTTATGTTAAAACTAAATTGCACACTGAGTCGCACGTTATTTCTTTTTAAATAACAAGATACTATCCTACTAATATTATAAATTTGAAAGTGAGTTTGTTTGTTTGTTTGTGACACTTTCACGTCTAAACCACTGAATCAACTATGATGAATTTTGATATAGAGATAGATGGGACTCTGGAAGCGTCAATAGGATACTTTTTTTTACCATATGAGACAAAAAAAGAAAAAAATATTTGGTACAAAAACAACTTAATATTATATAGGAACGAAAATATACCTACATATCAATAAAGTTTGAAAAAACAATCAATCAATTTTGATATTTGAGATACATAGTTTGTTTTTTGTTTTATTATTTTGAGGTTTTTGTAAACTATTTGTTTCACAAAGGATGGTTTAAACTAAACAGGAGCTCAACGCAATCCCGGGGTTGCATTCATGTCAAATTGCCTTGAGAGCTGATGAGACACTGGCCGTTTTCGAAAATGTTATCTGCGTCAAAAATGCATTTGCAGAATGTTCTTTAACGCAAACTGCTGAAGTCACATGTTCGAAAACATCAACTGCGGTGCAGCTGTGCAGTACAAAAATCGGGTTGACGAGAAAAATAATTGAAAAACTAGAGATCGTATTCGTAAACATCAAATACGGTTGCGAGTAAATTGAATGACGTTGATCAAACCGACTTCGTGCAAGCAGGAAGATTGCATATGAGGATTGCAATATGCGTAAAAAAATGACGATCATTTGACGATCAAATTGATTTCGATTTGACGTTTTCGAAAATGGCCTTTTTCTTAAAGAAAGCACGGGAACTGTTCCATGGCCAGCTTCATATAGATATGTAGCATATTCGCGTGTGCCCATTGGCCAGAATTTGTATGTTTACGCCAAATGGAAGGACATTCATTATGTACACTATATAGCAGCATCCTCAAGAGCCTGCAGAAAATTCTGTGATTGAACGCATAGCCAAAATATGAGTACATATGTATATGAGGGTTTGTAGGTTTACGCATCTTGATATCGAATGCAAAAGTCTGGCAGGATTTTTTTGACTTCCGTGCTTGGGACGAGGGGTTGAAAATAGCACTTTTAAAATGTTTGTGTCAGGGGTAAATTGTGCTCTGGAATTTTTCCTAGGTCCACAAACTTTAATTTTATGATCAAAGCCTTATCGGACTTATTTTTTGTTTGATTTTTTAAATTTCCATAAATATTTCTGGATATGGTGTACCTTAAATGGTTATATCTCAGGTTTTTTTGATCGGATAGTAAAATTAAAGTCTATGGATATAGGAAAATGAATTGATGTGGTTGTAACCCTGTCACAGAAATTTGAAAACAGCTACATATTTTCAACACCCCTTCCCCAACACGGGTGTCGAAAAAATCTTTCCAGACTTTTGAATTCAATATTAAGATGCATGCACCTACAGATTCTCAAACTCATATTTTGGTTATGCGTGCACCCAAAAAGTTTGCTACCAGCAATTGGAATAATAGTGGGATATTCAGTTCGCAGTGAGGAAGAACCTATGACTCTGCAGTAAATATTTTTCATTTTGTAATAATTTTATCTCAATCTGTATTAACCAATAAACTTTAATAAATAAATTAATAATTTTTTCGTTAATGATTTCTGTATCGATCGACAACCAGAATCGAAAATAAACATGAGCGCGAGTGAAGCCGCGGGTAAAGGCTAGTTGGCTTATACATATGTATAAGATATAAGTGCCTTTACATTTATACAAAAATTTAAATTTCTTATCAAATAGTTCCAAACTTATAAAAAATCAGAGTTTGATTGAACATTTTACATGGGTTTTCCCACATAAAACTGATTTCGTTTTGGAGGCCGGGTTTACTAACGATCAAATAAATAGTAAAATTTTAAAGATTTTGTTTGTATTTGCTTGGAAGAAATTAGGGGGGCGGGCGCACCAACTTAAACAAGGCTTTGTCCTTTATAAGGACCACCCAAATATATAATTACGTATATGT
Organism: Dasysyrphus tricinctus; assembly: GCA_963921185.1. Taxonomy (NCBI): domain Eukaryota; kingdom Metazoa; phylum Arthropoda; class Insecta; order Diptera; family Syrphidae; genus Dasysyrphus; species Dasysyrphus tricinctus. The sequence continues at coordinate 129,290,393 of OY992532.1, forward strand.
ATTTGTACATACATATAAGCATAAATAAATAAAATTGTTATGTAATAATGTAATGATCTACAAATTCAAAATTATTATGTATTGTATATTATGTATGTAGGTATGTAAAGGGTGTTTTTTAGAAGTATAAAACTTTAAGTTGGCAACACTATTTTTACTGGCGGCCATTTTGTCAGTTTTTAAGTGATTTATTTTTAGTTTGGTTTGAACAACTTCTCCAAATTGTATCAAATGGGCCCAAAATGAGATTGCCTTTGATCCCAATTTTCATAAGCGAATTTTGTTTAACGATGAAGCTCACTTTTGGTTGAATGGATACGTCAATAAACAAAACTTCCGTATTTGGAGTGATGATAATCCTCAAGTGTATGTTGAGACACCGTTACATCCACAAAAACTGTCTGTTTGGTGTGTTTTATGGGTTGGTGGAATAATTGGTCCGTACTTCTGTAAACACGATGCTGGCCAAAACGTTACAGTCAATTGTGACCGCTAGAGCCATGATTTCAACAAGACAGCGCAACATGTCACACAGCTCGTGCCACAATTGATTTATTGAAGGAAACGTTTGGTCACCGCATAGTTTCACGTTACGATATCGTGCGATTTAACACCGCTTGACTATTTTCTGTGGGGATACGTCGAAGCCTGAAGCGATTGACTACTTCGAGGACAATATTCACCGCGTTATTGCCGATATACGGACACAATTGTTGGAAAAAGTCATCGAAAATTGGACCTCCAGATTAGACTACGTCCGACCCAGCTGTGGCGGTTATATGCCAGAAATCATATTTAAATTATAAAAGCTGCGTGTTATTATCTCCGGGTCTGGGTCAAGGTTATCTTTTAACATGTATACCTATTACAAAAACAACATGGGATCCATGTTTCTACCGAGGTTAATTTCAATAGCCCAGATACAAGTTTTCACTTTGACCGGCAGGGGCTATTTATCATTGTGAATGACGTCAGCGATTTGTCAGCATCAGCAGTGTTAGGAATGGAGAAGAAAAGAGACAGGCTTTAATGCCTGTAATGAAAAAAACAAATACACATAAGATAAAAGAGACTGATATACAACACTGTTTTTGGACCTACCCGCATCGTTTTATTATCACGAAGGGAACCATATGCGTTATGAGTGATAATAAAACGCGGCTAATGCCAGAAGATTATCTTTCGAATAAAGTAAATTTCATGTCAATTTAAAAAAATCATCTTTGTTTTATTCCATTTCAAAGTTATATACCTCTAAAAAACACCCTTTATGAAAATAATCCCTATTACTCTTTCTCACGCCATAACTTGAGAACGGCGAGACCGATTTGGATGATTCTTTTCAGGTAGCCTTTGGTAATTATCAGGGAGTGTTTTTGTGAAGCAAGGTCAAATTAGATCTTGCAGTTTGCCGAAAAGGTGCTGAAACGAATTTTAAACACCTGTTTTATATGTACAAACATTATATAAACAAATCTATTGGAAACAAATTAATCAGTTATGAAGTATTGTTCTCACAAAATACAATTAAAATACAGTCGAATCTCCATAGGTAATCCGGTATTCGAGTAATCGAGCATCCAAATAAACTTTTGTCTAGCCGAGTGGAACCGGGTGGCAAGGAAATAAAATTGATATTGAATTAGAAATTCAGAGTGAGTCCGTATTTATGGTTTCAAGTCTGTGTGTTACTTATAAAACCTTGAGTATCATTGCCATACCTGTTACAATGGAAACACGATTCTCTATTTCATAGGAACAGCTAGCTTCCCAATAAGCTTGTGGAGTCTTGTAAGTTAGTAGGACCATACGGTACTTAGATGCACCGCCCAGCCCATGCTTTACAATCTTATTACTTTAAACGAGTTAATCTTGTATATATACATACATATATATATATTTGGGTTCTCGGAAACGGCTCCTACGATTTGGATGAAATTTTCAGAACTTGTTCCTATGAATGAGAAAAAAATACAAAAATTAAATTTTGTAAAATCCGCCCAATATTCTTATTTCTTGATTTCTGGAAAACGCTATATTTGATGGAATGGACTAAAATGACTTGGATGATATTTAAAGTGTTAATTCTAATGAGAAAGACAAAAATTGAACAATATTTCCAAAAAAATCTGCCTACTGCCACGCCCATTTTTATTATTTATTGGTTTCTGAGAAATTGCTTCAACGATTTCGATGAAATTTTTCAAATTTGTTTTTATGAGCAAGAAAAAAAAATTAAAAGTAATTTTAGACACGCCCACTTTTCTATTTTTTTGATTTCTGAAAGAGGGATACATTTATTAAGATGGTATTTTCAGAGTCTTTTCTTATGAGAATGAAAATTAATCGAAATTCAGTAAAATCCGCCCACTACCACGCCCACTTTTATTATTTCTTGGTTTCTCGGAAAAGGCTCCTTGGCTTTTGATGGAATTTTAAGAGTTTATTCACATTAAGAGGAAAATAATTAAAAAATGTATGTTTGGATATTATGTCCAATGCTACGCCCACTTTTATTATTTATTTGTTTCTTCCTAATGGCTCCAACGATTTGAATGAAATTTTCAGAGTTACTTTGTATGAGCAAGTTAATAATTAAGAGCATATTTAAAAAAAAACCGATATATGTAGATGACAGATTCAGAGTTCGTTATTATGAGCAACAAAGCTAAAAAGCGGTTCAATCTAAATCCACCCACTACCACGCCCACTTTTGTTATTTTAAAGTTTCTCGGAACCACCTATAATAAAAAAATAAGATTTTCAGAGTTTGTTTGAGATAGAAACCTTGAATGGTTATTTTATTAAATCCAGTCTACTACCAAGCCCACTTTTCTTATTACTTAATATCTCAGGAACGGCCTTAACGATCAAAATACCATTTTCTTATTTGCTCTTAATAGTAGACTAATCTTCGAAAGTGGTGTTGATAAAAATCGCCCACTGACACGAGCAATTTTAATATTTTAAGGTTTCCCGAAAATGGCTCTAACAATTTGGAATAAATATTGAGAGCTTGTCTGTTTGAAGATGAAAAACATTTGGAAAGTATATTTATTAAAATCCACCCATTGCCATGCCAACTTTTTATTTGTTGCTTTCTGGAAAACGGTCATATTAACTGCATTTCTTCATACCGACTCAGATGGTTTGGATAATATTTTAATTATTGATTTCTCAGAAATGGTTTAAGGATTTAGATGACATTTGCAAAGCTTGTTCTTATAAAAGCGAAAGAAATACAAAATTTGGTTTTTGTACTAATCAGGGTAGGTTTGGTAAAATTGGGCAGGGCGCAGGGGCTTATTTCTTTTGTTTCTCGAAAATTGTTCTACATATTTGTTCAATTTCTTGGAAATGAATGAAATGATTTGAATACTATTTCAGAATTTACTGTCATCAAAAATTCAAACAAATAAAATATAGTTTCAGTTCAGTTAAGAATCCGCCCATTGCCACGCTCACTTTTATTATTAGGTACTTGATTTCTTGGAAATGACTATAAAGATTTGGGCTATAATTAAAGATTTGTTCCCATGCGCAAAAAAAAGAAATATTTTTATTTAAAATTCACCCACTGACACCTCAAATTAACTACATAGATACTTCAAAGTTTTTTGAAAAAAAGCCAATAGAATTTAATTGAAGTTTTCAAAGTTTGTATGAGCAACAACAAGTTTGATTGTTTGAGTAAAATTCACCTATACAAAAAAGCAATTTAATAAGCAACTTATTTAAGAATAACATTTAAAAATAATAAACTTACATTTAAAAATAACTAACTTACAGAAAAAAGATAGGTTCCTTAGGTAAATAAAACAAGAAAGAAATATAAAAAAATATATTCTTTCACAGTGTGACAAAGTCACCTTCTTGACAATAATTGATAAAATCTAAAATCTGTCGCTAAGATCTAGAATGTTATAACTACCTTTGTTTGCATATATTTATCTTCAAAAAGATTTAATTGTTAATCATAATATGTCTTCAAAATTTAAAATAAATTTTGGAAGAAAATATGTGCAACTTTTACAGCGGAAATTTTATGAGGGTGGGGTGCAATCACTAGAGCAGAAACATTACTGCCATGTTGATAGGAGAAGTAGCGTATCACCTCGATTTATTTTTAATATTAATACGAATAACTAAAAAGAAAAAAAAAACTTTTGCCGAGCGAAGCTCGGTCGCCCAGGTACTATAGTCTTATACCTCCTAATCTATCTATATGTACGTTAGAACAATAAAGAAAATGTGTTCTTCTTAATCAGAAACCAGATAAACACAGATACAAATATTGTACGAATTTATTGTGACCAATGGGACCATGTCTCATGTCTTATATGAATTATGTTTGCTTCCATCAAATAGATCGACCTCCATAAAAAAAAAAAATACTGCAAACAAACAGAATGGTTTTCGACGATTTAATATATTGACCATTTGTATATTTTGATTGGTTCTAGTAAAATGTTTACCGGACATTTAGGACATGAGTATATTGCTTATCCTACTGGGATCAATATCATTCACAGTCATTTGTGAAAGGATACAAAATGCCATTGACAGTCCGTGGAGAAAATTTAAGTATACCACGTTCCACATGCCCTACATTCCTATCCGTTTAAAAAAAAAGCAAACGGAAAATCAAAGCAAATCATGACCAAGGTCCGTTTAATGGTTAAACACTTATTTTGAAGTATTCCAGTTGAACAGGGATCGCCGGATATTGAAAAAAAGGAAAAACCTATTGAGTTTGCACGAAAGGAAGCCACTTCTCCGTAAATGGGGTGAAAATGCTTTAACAAAATATCCTCAGGCGCTTATTGAATTTAAATCTTTGGAGGTACATATGCATGTATAATGAAGACATAAAAACATGGCTGCGTTTATATAAACCATCAGTAAAAACGTAAGTAGCTACGGATTTACAGCAGAAACTTTATTGAAGAGTTAAATTTCTTATGTAATTATGACTAAATGAGCCTCCAAATTTCGTTGATTTGATTGTAGGTATTTACTTTTGACATGCGAATGCTGTTATAGGTAAGCCAAATTGCAAGTCCAATAATTAGCCGAACTTAACTCTCGACTTTAGCGGAACTGAACTTCAAAATACTTTTTGTATGACATTTTATGAGCTATATCGCACTAAACAAAACGACAACTGAACTTCACGGCGCGGCATCCTGCGGCAAAGTTGATAATCTGACCAACTATGCCGTGGCCTGAAGTTCCGTTCAGTTCCGTTGCCGCAAAAAAATATTTTGAAGTTCAGTTGCGGTGCAGTTCCGCTGAAGTGCAGCTTCGTCGAGTGCGGTTTTACAAATTGTAAAGTGGGAAAAATGTACCCCAACCCCCCTGATTTTTCATTTCTGAAACATACTTTAAATACGCAAAACAAAAAATTGGAAAATCAACGAAAGTATTAAGATAATATGCAAAAGCTTTTTTGAAAGCTAATATCACATTGTTTTAAAGCGAGTTCTTTTGGAGAAATAAAGTTTCTAAATCAAAATTAAAAAAAAAATGCGTTTTTTTTTTTAAGTTTATATTTTTAAAAAATTTACGTTTTTATGTGATATTTTTGTGTCTAATATCAAATGAGGAATTGTGGCGCAGGACAAGTCAAGAGCGGCTGGACGTCGGTAGGTATACTTACTTACTTACTTACTACAGTCCGGGATGGACCAGGGCCTCAACCAACAAGCTTCTTCCAGCCGGTTCGGTTTCTAGCCAGCTGTCTCCAGTTTCGCACGCCAAGTTGGTTGAGGTCCTCTTCCACTTTAGTGCGCCACCTTTTACGCTGTCCACCTCTACTGCGTTGTCCCACGGGGTTGGATTCAAAGACTTTCCGGGCCGGAGCATTGGTGTCCATTCGCTCTAGATGACCCAGCCATCTCAGTCATTGGCTCTTCACTTTTGTGGCTAGGTCGGTGTCGCTGTACAGCCCATACAGTTCGTTGTTGTATCTTCTTCTCCACATCTATGCAGACGGGACCAAAAATCACCCGGAGAATTTTCCTCTCAAAACAGCCTAACGCGTTCTCATCCACCGTTAACAGTGTCCATGCCGCTGCACCATACATCAGGACCGGGATGATAAGCGTCTTATACAGGAACAGTTTAGTTGCTCGAGAGAGGGCTTTGCTTCTCAATTGCCTTCTTAGCCCAAAGAAACAGAGTAAATCTTCAATTGATCTCAGCGCTGGTGTCGTTCGCTGAGTTAATAGCGGATCCTAGGTAGACAAAGTCTCTGACCACCTCAAAATTATAGCTGTCTATAGTGACGTTCTGTCCTAGACGTCGGTGTTGGGTGTCCTTTCTTGTTGACAGCATATTTTGTTTTGCTTTCATTCACCGTTAGACCCATCTTCTTGGCTTCCTTCTCAATGCTCGTCCGATTATGTCAATGTCGTCAGCGTAAGCGAGTAGTTGGACGGACTTTTGAAAGATTGTACCTCTAGTGTTGACGTGAGAGTTTTGCACTATTCTTTCAAGAACGATGTTGAAAAAGTCGCATGACAGCGCGTCGCCTTGCCTAAAACTTTTTTTGACATCAAAGGTGTCGGTGAGGTCTTTGCCGACCTTGAAATCGATAAAAAGGTGGTGGGTGAAACTCCTCGGTTTTCTCCAAGATCTGCCATAGTGCGAATATTTGGTCGATGGTGGACTTCCCTGGCCTAAAGCCACACTGATATGGACCTATCAGGTTGTTCACGAATGGCTTCAGGCGTTCACACAGTATGGCAGAGAAGATCTTGTAGGCGATATTAAGAAGACTGATGCCTCTGTAGTTGGTGCAGTCCAGAGGATCGCCTTTCTTGAGGATCGGGCAAACATTGCTGAGGTTCCATTTATCGGGCATGCTTTCTTCCGACCATATTTTACAGATGAGCTGGTGCATACTCCTAACCAATTCATCGCCGATGGCTTTGAATAGCTCAGCCGCAAGGCCATCAGCTCCAGCTGCTTTATTGGACTTAAGTTTAGATATGGCTATCCTCACTTCGTCAAGATCGGGTGGACGGAATTGTTGGCCTACGTCGTCCAGGTTGAATGGTGCAATTTGCATGGTAGTGGAATTCGGTTCGTCATCGCCGTTATACAATTTGCAGAAATTATTTTTCCATATCCTCAGCACCGACTGCGATTCCACCACGATGTTCCCCTGATCGTCCTTGCAGGCTTCGGTTCGGGGCTTGTAACCTTGGGAGGTTCTTTTTACTTTTTGGTAAAACTTCCGAACTTCATTCCTGCAGTGGCATCCCTCTAATTCCTCGATCGCGCGCTTCTCATGCTCTTTCTTTTTCCTTCTAAGAAGCTTGTGTTCCTCTTTCCTCTTCTGCTCGTAGAGCTCGCGAGTAGCTCTGGTCCTTCTATGCAGCGCCGCTTTGTATGCCTGTTGTTTGGCTGCATGTACTTGCCGGCATTCCTCGTCGAACCAGGGGTTTCACTGTGGTGGTCGTGCGAAACCCAGCACGTCAGAAGCGGCATCTCTGATGGCTTCCTGGCAGTTTTTCCTTTGGTTCTCGATGTTTGCAGTTGGCGGCAAAGGACTAGTTAAGAGGGCGCGAAAGACTCGATCGGAAAAGGACCTGGCAATTTCTTGCAACTGTTCCTCGGAACGTTCGGACATCCTTGATACTGGAGGAGTGCCTTGCGTCGATCGCAATGTGGTCAATTTGGTTGGCGGTTGATTGACCAGGAATTCGCCATGTCCCCTTATGTATATCGAGATGCGGGAACTGCGTACTAGCTACCACAACGTTTCGCCCCGCAGCAAAGTCGATTAGCCTGAGTCCGTTATCGGAGGTGGTGTCGTGCAGGCTGTATCTTCCGATTGTGCCACCAAAGACGTCTACTCTTCCTAGTTTGGAATTCAAATCACCCAAGACAATTTTAATGTCATAGCTAAGGCATTGCTCATATGTCTTGTCCAGGAGCTCGTAGAACTCGTCCTTGGTGTCGTCATCTCTCTCCTCTGTGGGGGCATGCGCGCATATGAGGCTGGGTGTTGGCGAATTAAGCCTTGATGCGAATTGTCGTGAGGCGTTCGTTTACATAATTGAAACTCAAGACCTCTTGCCTAAGTCTGCCTCTAACAACAAATCCACATCCAAAAAGACGCTGCCCTTGTGGTCGGTAACAGTCACCGTAGTATATATCGCAGTCTTTAAGTTTTCTTTTGCCCGGCCCATCCCATCGCACTTCTTGGATGGTGGCGATGTCTGCTTTGTAGCAGTCTAGGGCCTCCACTAAATGTTCGGCTGCACGTGGTCTATAGAGAGACAGAACATTCCACGTGCAGATCCGAAGTTCGTTGTCCTTATTTCGTTTGCTAGGTTCGTCAACAGTAGATCCGTCCGTATCCGAGGCTTGTTGTTGCTTCGCAACTAAAATAGCTTTACGTGGCCGGGAAGGCAACCCGACGGCACAACCCCCGACCTGGAGGACCAGACCCTATATATATAACTCCAAGGGCGGGGAGCCGGTTTAACCGCTCCTTATATAGGCCTGAGCTCCAAATATGTCGTAGTAGCCCGTACAAGGTGTTCACTATGTAGTTCAGCCTAACTGGAACTGTAGACGCCACCGTTGATTCCATCTTGAGAATTCTTCCGCTGCCACCTGGATGAAGGAGAAGTGCCTTAGTGGGAACACTCCTCCCCCCCTCTCTCATTTGCTGCCCCCTAAAACCGTCCACAGGGATTTGGAACCCCATCTTCAGTTAAAGGTACTAAGCACCCGATGTTCACCACTTGGAGGTGAGAGTAGGAGTTGATAGACAGAGGTTCGCTTTAAAAAAAAGCTTGTGGACGCTTGTGTCCTCTTGAATGCACCGTGTCTACCCTTTGAACATCGATATAAGAAAGCATAAATGGCGTTGGATTGGTCACGCACTGAGGAAACCAAACGATGAAATTGCAAAGCAGTCCTTCGAATGGAATCCTCAGGGTACACGGCGGGTTGGAAGACCAAGAACAACATGGAAATCAGCTGTCTTAGCGGAAGCAGAATCCCAGAGAAAGACGTGGCCACAGCTAAAGTACCTTGCAGCAGACCGTGAAGGATGGAGACGTTTTGTGGACGCCCTATGCCCCAGCCGGGGTTACAGGACACGATGATGATTTTTGTGTCTGATATTCAAGTATCATTTGTTCCTATTTAATTTTTTAAAAACAAAGAAATATTTTTGCATTTGGTTTTCGGTAGTTGACAAAAAATTATATTGGCATTGAATATTGAACACAAAAATAGCACTTGATTACACTTATAGTTTTGAAAAATACCGATTTGAAAAAAATTCACAGTATCTATTTTTCAACGATTTTGACTTTGAAATTTAATTTCTCAAAAAATTTTTAGCTTAAGCAACTTGATTTAAAAGTTGGGAACAGAGCCATGATTTTAAAATAAATTTGCACAATTCGGAAGCGTTGTTCAGGCGTCATTCTCCTCGTGTTGAGATGCAAAACCAAACTTAAAATAAATCACTAGCAAAATGGCCGCCAGTTTAAATAGTGTTGCCAACTTAAAGTTCTATACCTCCCTTTGCATGCAGGAACTATCTGTCATGAAAAAATTTGTTTCTTAAAGATTTTGCAAGCGAATTGAATTTTGTAACAAAAATGGGTACTTTGAAACTCAGACATTTCCTCATCGCACAATTAAAAATATTGATTGGATTTTTGTTATTTTTTTTGTCTAAAAACAACGAATAAACAGTTAAAGGTATTCATTTATATCCAACCCAAGATGACCTTTTATAGACTGAAATACACAACTTTTATAATAAAAAGACAAAAAAGTGATTTCAAAAAAAGATAAGGATAGGTAAGAATCCATTGTGAGTCTAGTGTTTTTTATTTTTACCTCTTTATTTCGAAGGACATTTAAGATACACCATCTGGCAGAAATATTAACTTCTAAAATATTCATATAAATGAAAAAAGGAAAATGGGGATTAGAAAAATGAATAAACACAAATCTTTTTGCTGACTTTAAGCATGACTTCTTGTTTTTGTTTATTTTCTAAGGAAATACCCATTGGAAGGGAAAGTCTCTGTCACATCACACAAAAATATCACAATAATAAACTTTTTTAAACTAAGTGTAGTAAACTTCAGACCCAAATAGACCGAGAGCCCACAGCAGATTTTGGGTGTGAGTGATAGCAAAAAAAGAAGTATAGGCATCGAAAGCTTCATTAAAGGCTATTTTAAAAATCAAAGTCTTGTAGTCCACAACTGGGGCCTTTGCGAGAAACAGTGCATCGAAAAAAAAATATGAATGCAACTTCGAGGATAATCATGTTAGCCGAAATTGGTTTTCACTCCTCCCTAGATAAACTCCTCGGATCACATATCACGGAATCTGAAACCATTTGAGTGTAGTTCACTCTACCGGACCGTTTAAAAAATTCAAAATTCTAAGTGAAAAACGGTTTTTTTAAACAGTCTGGCAGGGCGAATTAAACACTCAAATGATCTCTGATTCCGTGATATGGGATCCGCGGAGCTTATCTAGGGAGGGTTGAGAATCAATTTCGGCTAACACGATTATCAGAATGAACTCGATACAACCATCTTAAAAAAAGTCATAGTCCTTTTCATAAATGATGAATGAACTTTTAGTGAAACAAGTAAAATATTTCCAAATTCCAACACCATTGGCACGAAACTTGGTCCACATATTTCATTTGTCATAAGCAACAAGAAAACCGTAAAAATACGTCAATTTTCGACTAGTACTTGTTTCCATATGAGTCGTCGCAGAAAAAAACCTTGAATAGAGATGTACATTATTTGAAATTAAATATACTTTTAATGGTACCTACTTCGATGTAGTTTTCGAGCCATTAGTGAAAAACTCCCAAGAAATGCATTTTTGCATCATTTTTTGCATTTTTTCCATGTTGACTCACGAAATTTTGTTCGCAAGCCTCAGATTCGGATCCAGCACCCCCGAAAACATAAAATAAATTGGGTGGTGCAACACCTCGTGGAGAACCAGGGCCTAGTGACTTACAATTCACAACCATTCCTGTGTGCGTGTTGTTGGCAGGAATGGAACCCCCGAAAACATAGAGAAGGGAAAAAATCAAAACTAACCCACAATTTGCATGGTAAAATCACAACATGACTGGACTATTTATCTCAAAATGCCAAATACATGTACAGAAAGGTTTTTTTCTCTTTGATACGGCAGGAAAGGTTTCTCCTATCTTTATTTTTTTCATCATAGCAAAATCACAATTTATGCATGTAAGCCAGTGATTCCCAAAGTGGTCCACGGAAGATTCGACGGGGGTCTACTTTGACATGAAATAGAAATGGGGGTTCATCAGTTGTAAGTGGGGTCCACGAAAATGTTTGGACCTATCTGTCACTGAAGGCAGATATTACCTACACTAATCAAAGAAATTAAGTGGACAAACAAATTCCAAATTTTTCGGTAGTTGACAGACTGTATTTCAGTGAATAATGGTCGCATTGCGACTTAAAAAAAAGAGTTTTGAAGCTATAAGAATTAAGATTCTAATTTTCAAAATTGTTGGCTAAAATTTTTAAGGAGCTTCTCATGCAGTCCTATCAATCATATTCTAAAATAATAGTATTAATTTTTTGCTTTTTCTTTGGTCAGTGGGCTTGAAAAAAATTTGTTCAGTAAGGCTGGCATATGGATTAGATAGCCTGTTTATTTAGCATTAATTCCCTTTTTTTTTAAAACCCCCCTTATTTTCTTGAGAGTAATATTTAAAGAAGATCAGCGACTGTTACTTGTAAAAACTTGCCAATCATCGACTTTCTGTCAAAACCTCATAAATCTTAAAATGCTATTTCAATGTATCTCAGATCATAACAAATCACGGAATTCAAATATCAAAATCTCGTACCTATGATATGGTACCTTTTGGGGCTATCAACCAGGTTAAGAACCTTTAACGATCTAAGAATTCCATGTTATTACCTTTTAAATTAGTTTTTTGTGTCTTTTGAGCAATTTTTCAAAACAGACTTACGAGGCTTTGACAAAAAGCAGACGATATTCGATATTCAGAGCAACGCATGTCGAGGCTTTCGAATCGGCGCCCGAATTTAGGGTTGGAACTCAGCGGCGAAGCATCCATCTTTAGATCTAATCTTCGCATTCTTTGACGAGTTTTGGGAATATGGTAAAAATGTTGCAGTAGGGGGTCTACCGAAACCAGGTTAATTTTGAAAGTGGTCTACGAGAAAAAAAAAAAGTTTGGGAACCTCTGATGTAAGCTAATACTATTTGCCAAATAGTAGATAGTTCATACTTCCATTCTTTTTTACGATTCCATTCAAGCCAAGTTATTATTACACTTACAAAGGAATTTTGAAGTCACTAGGCCTTACATAACAGTCACTATAGGTTCTCTACGAGCTGTCATGGCACTAATTTATTTATTTATTACTAAACGATGTTTTATAGTGTAAACAGAAGCTAATTTATTAAGTTCATATGTTTGGTCACATTTATTTATAGTGTAAAAGTTGCAATATTGTTTTGCTTGAGCATAAATAAGGAAAAAAAATTGTTTTCCATGTGGTGTGGATGTGCCATTTTAATTAAAACTACTACTACTCTGGGCAAATTAAATACCAAAATGGGTAGGTACGTAGTAAGAAACCACATCACCATTATTATTACAGAGCTAGGATCTCCCCAGGGCTTCTTTCTGCAACTCAATTATAATTTCAACCTTGCCACAAGCCACAAGTTATCAACTGGACTGCTGTGAGATGATTTGTATAATATTAAAACAGTTTTTGTTGGAAATTGATACTAACTTTGAATAAAAACAAACAGTTTTTGTTATCAGTAACATAGAACTACAAATTTGAATAACATTAAAATTTATTTCTTATAATTTAGAATTATTAATTGGGAAGAATAACTCAAGGTCCTGAAAAGTTCATAGCTGAGTTGCAGGTGGATATTTATGATTTCTGTTCATTAAGGTAATGACAGAACATAGATAATAATTTGGAAGAGTTATTATAAGGAGGCAATGCATCAGCTGTATCTCTATGTGCTTGTGCTCATAGAGGAGGGCCACTCAGCTGAAAGTGAAAATAATAAAAAATAAAAGTGCCATCTTGAAGTATATTAAATTTTCCATACATTTTTATATCTAAACAAGTTGGTTGTAACGCCCCTGAGGGGCCCGTTGAAAATTAATGAATACATATATAGAAAATCACTTTAACATCAAATATGATCGAAATAAGTATTAGAACCATAACTTTTTTTTAAATATTGTTTGGCATCTGGAGGCATTTCCGCCACTTTTTTTTATGTTAAAAATAAAAAAAAATACCAAAAAATTGGAGGGTATCAGAAAAAGTATGTTCCCAAAAATTGGCAATACTGAAATTTTACCCAAAGGTGTGTCTATTCAACACCTATTTTCTCAAGCATCAACCCTTATTTTCCCAACACATTTTACCCGAATGTGTGTATACTCAAAACTTTTCTTTTTAGACACCAACTGTTATTTTTCTAGCATGCGTTTGGCATGTAGGATCTACCAAAAAGTGGAGGTCCGACCCTTTGTCATAAGAAAGTATGGTCTCAAAAAGTGGCAACACTGACATTTTACACTTGGGTGCATCTACTCAATAGGTACCTACATATCTCTTATGACATCCAAGACGCATTTGACATGAGGATGTCCCACCATTTGCCATCAAAAAAAGTATGTTTCCGAAAAGTGGCAACACTGGTATTTTGCGCAACTTTTTGCATGCTCAAAATATTAAAAACAACCAAAAAAATATTCTTTCAGGATATTTCCGTGAAGGTTGTCAATTTTATATTGAATAGGTAGAGGGATAGTGTCATTTCTGATGACTCCCTTAGTTGTATTTGGGTTTTAGGGTCTATAATGAGTTTATTGTGCAGATCGATTAGTAAACCAAATTTATCTAAGAAGTCTGCTCCTATATTTGGTCGGCTAACCGATGGCAAAATGAATGGATGGGTGAAATTTCGTCTCAGACCGATGTTTTAGTCTCAGTAATTTGGAGCCGAAGGTAGGAATTGCGGTACCATTAGCGGCTGAGAGCAGACCCGTTGGTTTGTTTTCAACATCGAATTTACTTGGAATGACTGACACATCCGCACCTGTATCAACCAGAAATGTTAAATTGTTATTATTGTCTTTAATGAAAAGGCGGCTAAGGGAAAACTGACTGTTTGCCGCGCTAACAGCAGTTTCATCTAGTTTGGGGAACCTGATGATTGGAAGTTTGTCGATTGTGACTGCGAATTTACAACATAGCTGCATGGTTTATCGCATTTTTGAGCCCTTCGTCCAAATTTCTTATGATACCAGCACATTGCAATCCCGCGACTAGAATTGGATCTGCTAGGAGTGCGATTGCGAAAACTCCTTCGATTTGGTCTTGAGCTGGATCTGTTTCTGGGATGCGATCGAAAATTGATTGATTCGATCATGGATTCAATTTTTGGATAAACGCTGTTCCAAATTTGAACCTGGATCTGATGAAGATTCGTTTCCCTGTGAAGTAATGCTAAAGACACTAACATTCTGAGACGCCTCATATATTTTGTCTGCTATAGACCCTAATTCCTCTACGCTTTTTGAACCGACCGAGAGAAGAGCGATATTGATGGCCCGAGGTAGACGGCGCATCTACAAATTTTTGATAACTTCCTCATTGAATGAGGTTCCTGCTAGTTGCTTCATGGAGCGAAAAACTTCGGATGGCTTTCGGTCGCCAATTTCGGCCTTATTTAATAAAGCCTCTAATCTTTTGATCTCGGAAACCGAATGTCCTTCTATTAAAAAATTTTCAAAACGTTATATTTCTCTCGCGCTGGTGGATCGGAAAGAACGTCAATGACAGATTCACAGGTTTCGATAGGATGTGCCGCGACGGTGAGACAGTATTTTGTTTCCTGGCTTGTTTTTTGAAGACGTTAAATTGGGCCTTGGCCTGTATTAACCAGGTTTTCGGATAAGATGCCCAAAAAGATGGCAGCCGGACGCGAATGGAGTTAATGCTACTTTCGTCAGGGGTTTGCACTTGGGAGGCCGAATTTATCGGAAGATTCAGTGCGTCCTGAAAGGGATTCTCAGATTAATAGGTATATATGAAGAAAATATAAAATACTATTTGGCTGGAAGTTAATCAGCTTACAATTATTGTTTAATCGTGTACTGCTACAACCCCACCCTTTGACATACAAAAAATGATTTTCCCGAAAAGCGGCAACACTGAGATTTTACCCGAAAGTGCGTCTACTTAACATCTATCATTTAAGACATCGACCGTTATATTCCCAACACGGGTGTGGCATTTGGAAACGTTTCCATAACTTTTTTATATTCAAAATATTTTCCAGCGTTACAGAGTCAGTCAGTGAGTCAGTCAGTCAGTGAATCAGTGATCATCGTAAATACATAATTTATATGGAAAGTTGCTAAATTTGCTTCTATCACAGTTTAAGTATAGAGTAAAAGCGGATGAGATGGCGCACTTTTAATATCTCGTACATTTATTACCCCATCGAAACGTTTTAAACCTTTTAAATACGTTTTTGCATTTAAAATCGAAGTAGTACCTAGTAGTAGAATAGATAAAAAAATATGACATCAAATTAGGTTCCTTGTGATTTTTTGTCGAAAAACTTGTTTGAACCTTTTTTTCTTGGTTCGGTAAGTTGATTAGTGATTGGATGTAAGGTATAGGTATCAATACACAAAAGTATTTTCTATAACCTGAAATGTCACTAAAATGGAAAATTGTAAAATTGTTTTCCGCACACAATTAATTGTTGGTAATATTATTGCTGATGAAAATTTGATATTTGAAGTTTTTTTCTGTTGAATTTTTATTTCGAACAATTAAAAAAGCTTTTTGGAAAGAAGTTTAATGAACAGAAAATAGAAAAAAGCTGACCCCACTATTGATTAGAACCCTAAACATAGTAGACTCAAAGACGAAAAAGAAAAAATGCAAAATGAACATCCAAGGAATACAAAAAAATTAAGTAAATTAATATGGAAACAAAAATATGAATAATTTGACAAGCTTGAAAATTATAATATTTACGGATTGGAAATGAAGCTGTCGCGAAGCTGTATTAATCCATTGATTTGGAGGAGAAATGTAAAACAATGTGGCCTTAGGTATTATTATTGTTTTATTTTGACACCTAATAAAAGTCTCCCAATATATTGGTTCAGTCTTCGTTCACGATTTAGAGACCACAGTAAATTTTCACTTCACTTCAGAAAAATGTTCGAAAGAAATTTTGGTTTGTATGAACCAAACCTTCCTTTTTTACATGCAAATTCAAGAAGGTTAGAAAAGAAAAAGAATTTCAAACTCATTGGTATTGAGATAAATATCTGTTTGAGTCTATCACTGTGTTGTGTGTTTGAAAAAAAAAAAAAACAGTTTTGAGATCAAAACTTTGAAAAAAAAATCTGAAAGAATTACATATGTACATTGCATATCTTGTAATGTATGTACATAACATACTTATGTAATGCACGAAAAATAGTCAAATTCGCTACAAAAAATGGTAGGTATAACTTAAAGGGTGGTTATGGGCCAAGTTTTTTTTTTGCAAAAGTAAGTTATAGAATTGAAATTTGTAAGGGTTGTGGAGCTAGTTAAAATTGACGGTAAACAAGCACATCAACTGCACAGGCTTTCCTTATCAAAGCCCAAATTTAGACAAGAATTCAACTTTTAACGTGTTTGATGCTCTGTCCGACTCTTTTCAAAGAATTGTTGCCCACTATCCTCACATTGAAATCGTAATTGGGGAAGATTTCAATGTACACAATTCTTCGTGGCTTTGCTTTTCTGGCCAGACAACACCCAAGGGAAGGTACGTTGAGATCATTGCTGAGTTAAACCATCTTACTTACCTTGTCGACGAGCCTAATCGAATCCCTGACGTTGCAGTTCAAAAGGCCAACACCCTAGACTTGTTTCTTACCTCTAATCCTGATAAATACACGGTTAGTGTATTATCGCCTCTAGGCACATCGCGTAATACATTGTGTCATATCGGCCAATTTCTCGTGCCAAAAGAGCTTCAAAAAAAAAAGCTATAGCAGAACCGTTGGGCAATACAAGAAAACCAACTGGGACGGTCTCAACAGTTTCGTCAGGGACTTTAACTGATCACTATGCTTCTCGATGGTGACGTAGACCCCATCAGTGCAGATATGGTCACAAACTTGATCCCGCATGGGATAAAATCTAATAAACCGAAAGAGAATATTTATGGCTTGGTTAGAGAAGTAAGCCAACAAATATTTAAGGCAAAAAATACCACAATGTCCCAAGGGCAGTAAACATTTTTGGTAATTTATAAGAAACATTAAAAAAAAAACCACTTCGTCCTTGGTTCCAGGGCTCGTCTTCAATGACACTCCCTATGTTAGCGCAAAAGAGAAAACCAATTTGCTTGCAGCACAGTTTGCTGTTGATTCGACGCTGCCAGAGAGTGTCATGACTCCTACTGTTCTTGAGAGCATCAACGATTTTATTGGACGAATGTTCTTTCGCACTCTTCTTTCGCACAGTGGCAAGAGTTCTAAGAGATCTTGATGTACACAAATCCACTGGTCCGGAGTCCGGATAGTATCCCTCCCATTGTTCTTAAGAGGTGTTCTTCAACGCTGGCAAAGCAAAGAAATTACCTTAAGGACCGTTCAATATACAAGTTGTATTGGATGGTTACAAGTTTGAAATTCATAAAATAAATACTGGTGTGCCCCAGGGCTCTGTTCTGTCTACGACTCTCTTATTTTCATAAATGATCTTTTGTCTGAATTTTCCAATCGAAAACTGTTGAAATATCTGGCAACCATACACCACACATCATGTTGTATTCAATTACACAAACACATACTTTGTTATTATATACATAATATCAATAACTTTCTTGTCAACTTTTAATTTGAATAATAGTTAGTTCTTTTCTGAAACTCAATAAAGTAATATTATCTTGAATTTATAAAGTTGTAGCTTCTTATTTTCATTTTTTCCCAACAAATGGTTATGGGCCCAGCGTTTTTTTTCCCATAATTCTTTAAAGTAGAATAGTTGTGTTAGAGTTAAATTAATTTAAATAGTAAGAAGATGAGTTCTTCACTTTACCAAATAGAGAAACTCGACAGCGACAACTATGAAGGATGGAGACCCCAGATGAAATCTGTGCTGATTCATAGCGAGCTTTGGATATGCGTAAGTGGCACTATTCCAACAGTTGTAGCCCTGAAATCCCAGCATGGAATTTAAAGGACCAAAAGGCTTTAGCATCAATTATTTTGAGTGTAAAGCCTCCACAATTAATCCACTTAAGAAATTGTGGTTCCTCAAGAGAAGCCTGGGACAAATTAGAAGCAGTTCATAGACCTAGTGGACCAGCCAGAAAGGTGAGGCTGTTTAAACAGCTCCTGAGCTCGAAGATGCCTGAGAATTCCTCTATGACAGACCATGTACGAAATATGTCAGAAATTGTCGAAAAATTGACTGAGATATACATAAAACTACAAGAAGAACTCATTGTCATAATCATGCTGTCGAGTGTGCCACAGGAATACGAAAGTTTTGTAGTTGCAATAGAGTCCCGTGACAAATTGCCCGAGATGAGTGTTCTTAAAACTAAATTAATAGAAGAAGGGCAAAGGCGGGAGAGTGACTTGCCGAAAATTGGACATAGTGAAACTGCATTTTTCGGCAAACAAAAAGCCAAACCACAAGCGCAAGTAAATAAGCCTTTCAAAGGCAAATGCTACATATGTAAGAAAAGAGGCCATCTATCAAGTGCGTGCCGTCTAAGAAGAGAGGCAAATAATTCGTTATCAGTGGCAAACAAACCAACGAGCACATTCACAATGTTAAATGCAAATCATCAAAAGGGTACTCATTTGAATAACAATACATGGGTACTTGATAGTGGCTCTACATCACACTTGTGCTGTTGACGCGAGATGTTCATGAACTTAAAAGTACATAAGGAAACAATTGAACTAGCCGGTGAGAAGTTTATATGGTCAACGGGAATTGGTGATGTATCTACAGGTTGAAACCGAATTCTGTAAAATCTTATTGAAGAGAGTTCTCTATGTACCAGATTTGAAATGTAATTTTTGTCACTAACCAAAGCCGCGCGAGAGTGTACGGTACAAATGAAAAATAATTACATTACCATTTATGATAGCAAAGATAAAATTATTATGCGTGGTATTAGAGATGGTGATTTATTCTTATATGTGCCGAGAAAAACGCAATTATTCAGTGTCTCAAATCAGAATGAAAATATAATGTGGCACAATCGATTTGAACACATCAATAGTGAAAGTTTGCAATTGCTTTATAAACAAAATATGGTTGATGGATTAAAATTGCGAAATTTCTTGCCAATTGAATGTGAAATATGTTTTAAAGCGAAAATTTGCCAAAAATCCTTTACAATCAGATCTCCTGAGCAGCAAACTAAGTCCTTACTTGAACTTGTGCATAGCGACATATGCGGCCCTATGAGGGTTATGTCAAATGGTGGTGCTAAATACTTCGCACTTTTTATTGATGATTGCTCTCGAAAAATGTTCGTATATTTTTTTAAGCAAAAAAGTGATGTTATTAATGCATTTAAAACTTTTAAAGCCGAAGTCGAGACACAAATGTCAACACGCATTAAAACATTGAGGACAGATAATGGTCGAGAGTATATAAGTGGTGAATTCAAGAAGCTTCTTTCAGACTCTGGCATAAGGCACCAGCTTACGGTGGAGTACACCCCACAGCAGAACGGTGTAGCGGAGCGTGCGAATCGTACGCTTGTAGAGATGGCACGGTGCTTATACTACTTGGTTCAAATCTGCCTGAATCACTTTGGGGTGAAGCTATAAATACAGCAGTATATTTGCGGAACCGAGCACCAACCAAAATTTTACACAATGTTACTCCCTTTGAGGCTTGGAATGAAAGAAAACCTTCTGTTTCTTATTTTAAAACTTTCGGCTGTAAGGCGGTGAAGTTAGACAAACGTCCTGGTAAGTCCAAATTCAAACCAAAAGGAATTTCTTGTGTAATTGAATACAACATGATGTGTGGTGTATGGTTGCCAGATATTTCAACACCTTCTCTCAATTGTATACCACACAAAATGTGCAATCAACACAATCCTAACATATTTGAAAATTTGTGTAATGGTGGGTTACTCGACGGAGTCAAAAGCATACCGTCTATATGATCCAAAAACTCGCAAAATACACAAAATTAGAGATGTAAGGTTCTTAGAGAAGGAGCGTTCAGATGTACAATTTGTTGAATTTCCTGATGGTGAAGAAGTCCAAAATGTTAAAGCAACTCCACCTCAAACATGTGATAAATTCAAATATTTGATTATTGATTTTAAGCGGGAGGAAGAAGCTGATGATACAGAAGAGGTGGAAGAGCCTTTTCAAGATGCAAATGAAGCTAGCGATAGGGAAGCTGATGCTGTAGAAGAGCCAAATGAAAATTTCCAAGATGCTGATGTTAGACCTACACAAAAATTAAGATCAGGTCGCATATGTGCAAAAAAATTTATTTTCATGTCCGACAATGACGATTTGGAAGCTGAAAATCCGATGACTGTTAATGAAGCACTCCAAAGAAATGACGCAAATGAATGGCGTGCGTCAATGAAGTCAGAGTATGAGTCTCTTATGTCAAAGCACACATGGGAATTGGTAGATTTACCTCCAAACCGTCGCGCTATCCGATCTAAATTGGTTTTCAATCAGAAGCGAGACAAAAATGGTGTTTTGGAGCGGTATAAGGCAAGGCTTGTAGCTAAAGGTTGCAGCCAAAAGCTCGGGCTCGATTATAGTGAAACATTTTCACCAGTTACAAGGTATTCAACTATTTGCATGATACTAGCTCTAGCAGTCGAGTACGATCTTATCGTTCATCAAATGGATGTAACTGCTGCGTACTTAAACGGCGATCTACGAGAAGACATTTTTATGCAACAACCGGAAGGGTTTGTAGATCCCGATTTTCCGCATAAAGTATGCAAACTTAAGAAGGCACTTTATGGCCTTAAACAGGCAGGTCGCAAATGGAATGAAAATTATCGACGTGGTAGATAAAGGTGAAATTGATTTCTTTCTGGGAATGGAAATTGAGCGTAATCCAGCTTTAAAAACTATCAGCATTTCTCACAAGCAATTCACTATCGACCTTTTACAAAAATATAATATGATGGAATCGAGAAAATGTAGTACTCCAATCGACCCTGGACTGAAGATAAAAAAATGCACGAGTTGTGAAAAATGTGTGAAGGTTGACTCAAAGTGCTACCAATCGTTAATTGGATCTTTAATGTATATTTCCATAACTTCAAGACCAGACTTATTGCACAGTGTTTGCAAGCTAGCCCAGTTCAACATGGATCCCCATATGGAACACTTGACAGCTGCAAAGCACATTCTCAAGTACTTAAGGCATACAATGGATCTAAAAATTGTTTATAAAAAGACAGGTAAGCCTCTGGAGGGATACGCAGACGCAGATTGGGCTGGTGCTTCCGATGACAGGCGTTCTTACACAGGGTTTGTTTTTTACATTGCTGGAGCGGCGGTAGTTTGGGAATCACGTAAACAAAACTCAGTGGCCTTAAGTAGCACAGAAGCCGAATATATGGCCTTGTCTTCGGCAGCAAAGGAGGTTGTCTACCTCAGAAATCTATTGGCTGAGCTTTGTTTTCATAAAACGATAGAGGACCCAACTGTTATTTGCGGCGACAACATAAGTTCTCATCAATTGGTAAAAAATCCAGTGCTTCACGCCAGAAGCAAACATATTGACATCCGAGCTCACTACGTTCGAGAATAATTCCAGAAGCGGCAAATAGACCTGAAATATGTTTCAACTGACGAGATGCCTGCTGACATTCTAACCAAAAATTTGCAAAAATCAAAACACACTAAATTTTCAAATATGTTAGGATTGTATTGATTGCACACTTTGTGTGGTATACAATTGAGAGAAGGTGTTGAAATATCTGGCAACCATACACCACACATCATGTTGTATTCAATTACACAAACACATACTTTGTTATTATATACATAATATCAATAACTTTCTTGTTAACTTTTAATTTGAATTATAGTTAGTTCTTTTCTGAAACTCAATAAAGTAATATTATCTTGAATTTATAAAGTTGTAGCTTCTTATTTTCATTTTTTCCCAAAAAAAACTTATAATACTGTCTTCTGTTGTTAAATCGAAATTCAGCCCCCATACATCATGATATTCAGAGCTACAGAACCAATGTGCATCGGTGTCTCCTCTAAAATCCATCCTTTTTTTCCTAACGCTCGCACTGTGTTAAATCATTTTAAGACTAGCCACAACACAACCCCTTTAGTGCGCGCTCATTATAAAAATGTTAAAAGTTGTATTTGAGGAAAAATCCCCGCTTCCAGCTGTTGAGGAATCTGACTAATCAACGTTTGAAAAAAAAACAGAAGAAACAAATTTATGGGTACAAACTTCTAAAATAATTTACATAATGCAGAATTATTTTTCTTATTAGTGTCGATATTTTCTTGTTAGTACTTAAATAGGTATTATTATTATTATTATTATTTTTTAATTTTTAAAAGGGAGTTTTGTAATTTTTTCCATTAAAATTTAATTTTTACAAAGTTTTACTAAAAAGAAAAAACGCAGTTTTGCTCACTTACAATGATGGCGTCATTTGATATATTTTACAAAAATTTTCATACACTCATCAGTAAAAAAAAAAATATTTAAAATAAAATCACGAACAAAATTTAAGTACCTGCTGTATAAATAATTAAAAATAAAACGGTACATTTTAGAGACTTGAAAAAAAAACTTTGAATGACGCGTAATTGCATTTGGAATAAGTTTGTTTGATTTTTATATACATTTTAGCGTTAAAGTATCTTTTTTTATAAAAACTTGAAAAAATGAACATTTTAATCATTTCATAGTATTAATGAAATTTTAAACATAGTGCAACAAAATTTAAAAAAAAAACACTTTTTTGTTCACTGTTTGAAGCATTTTCCATTTTTTCTTGAAAAATTTCAATTAAATCCATAAAGAATTTGTATGATGGAATATTTACTACAAATTTTTGTATAAGCATTAATAGTAATAACCTAGGGAAAAATACACTTAATGGTGTGCTCGCAATATGTAATTTTTCTACATTTACCTATTCGTTGGGTATAGTTATAGAGGTAGGTAATAGGTGTGGTAATACGTACCTAGGATAATGCAACAAATATCTACGTATGTTTATGTGATGTATCTAGGTACGTTTTGATGCTGTTCCAGTAAATTTTTATCTGTGGAATTATAATTTGTGGCATTCCGAGAAAAAGAAAAATAATTTCTTTTACTTTATCATTTTACATGCAAAATGGCTTGGCATCACCATAATATACATACAAATATGAATATTACTCGAATGTTCCTAACATACCTTGCCTAATATGCATATGTAAGTTTTCTACGTAAATTTCATGGGGTATAGATTATTTGGTCCAATTCGACATGTATGTAGAATACTAAATGAAGAGTAAAATTTGTTTTTTTTTTTATTTGGAAAATAATTCAACGAAAAAATAAAATAATTGATTCTTATTATAATTTATTTTTTAAAAGTGACAAAAATATTGATCCGTCACTTTGAATGAGAAATAAATAATAAACAGCATTTCGCTGATATAAGTCGAAACCATTCTCTTCTTCTCTCTTACTTATTTGAAATATTGCGACATAAAATGATTGAGCAACGAATTCAAGAAACTCCATAGGTACTAACACTTTCAAAAATGTTTTGTGAGGAACTGAGTTCAATAAGGAGCAGTCTGAGTCTCAAATACATATAAAACTTGTAAATTATCATTTCTTTTTACAAATCGTCCTCTTATTAATACAAAAATAATTTGAGAGCAAAGAAAAGTTAGGTTAGGTAAGGTTAGGTTAGGAAGGGTGTGCACAGCACAGAGGCTGTTGCGTACACGGGGGCCTATTGGTTCATTGTGATCCCCTTACAAAAAGAAAGCAGAGATGTTCCTAAACTAATGATTCAAGTAGACTGGCTCATTTGCAAACCAGCCTGTGCTCTCTATGAATTTCCTCATATTTGCCATTGAGACCTGCGCTAGACCGTCCAGTTCTCCAACAAACCTGTTTCCCAAGTAACGGAGGCGATTTGTTTGGAGGTTTGGACAATCGCAGAGCAGGTGTTTAATGGTTTCTATTTCTTCTACATCCTGACAGCTCCTACAGAAGTCAGGTATGAATACACCCCATCCAGTCTGCTGGCCATTGTGCCAATGGCGCAATGACCTGTTAGTACACCTATCAAGACTCTAATATACTTTTTACTGAGCGATAGAATATACTGAGTTTCCCTTTCATTAATTCTAGGCCATTCTAGGCCATAGACTTCTAGAGATAACGCAGTCGTTCCTGGTAGTCCAGGATTTATTGATTTGCTCTTTCGTTATTAGGTCTATTTTCGTTTTAGTCACGCCGATCGGGATGTCTAGTCCCATATCTAATTGGCTACTACTGTTTGTTTCTGATAATGACCCCTTCCTTGCCAGTTCATCTGATATATCATTCCCTTCTATATTGCTATGTCCAGGAACCCAGCAGAGTTTGACTCGGTTAGTGTTGCAAATTTTATTCAGTATGCCTCGACATTTTGTCAATGTTTTGGATCTTATTGTCTCACTGGCTATTGCTTTGATAGCGGCTTGGCTGTCCACGAAAAATGTGATCTCCGACGAACTCAGTTTTTTCTTGTGCACTATTTCTGCCGCTTTTTCAATAGCATAAGTCTCAGCCTGAAAGACGCCATACTCATCTGGGAGTTTATATGATTCTCTAATATTTAGGGCTTCACAGAACACCCCAGCTCCTGTTCTTTCTTCCATTTTTGAGCCGTCAGTATAGAAGGGGATACCCTGTTCACTAATAAGTGAGTTGGGTCCCAACCATGTCTTTCGGGTATTGAAATAGAGAAGTGTTTGTTAAAATCTATTATCGATGGTATGTAATCAGTCGTCACATCAAGTCCGACCACTGTGTCATACCTTTGTAAGATAGACCCATGACCATAGACGCTGTGCTTCCAAGAGCCCAATTCTTTGAGTCGAAGTGCGCTTTTGGCTGCTGTGCATCTAATGTGCTCGTCTAGGGCTGAAGGATTTAAAATAATTTCCAATCCCGCTTGTGGCGTAGACCTCTGAGCCCCCGTTATTCCTATACAGGCTAGTCTCTGTACCTTGTTCAGGTTTATGAGATAACTAACTTTTTCAACAGCCTTCCACCACACAATAGAACCATATGTAAGTATTGGGCGAACAATCGCCATGTACATCCACTGGATAACCTGCGGTCGCATACCCCAACGTGAACCGAAGGTTTTTTTGCATGTGTAGAAAGCGCTGAGTGCCCTTTTCATTCTTTCCTCTGTGTTCCGTTTCCATGTTTGCTTGGAATCAATGATTACTCCAAGATATTAAGCTTCTTTGGAGAGTTTCAGAGGAATATCATTAAGCATGGGAGGAGTAAAGTCCCCTAATTTCTTTTTATTCGTGAACAGAACTAGTTCAGTTTTTGTAGGGTTAACCCCAAGACCATTTTGTGCTGCCTACGAAGCTAGTTCTTTAAGTGCAGATTCCATAATATCTTTGATGGTGGTAAGATACTTACCCGATATCAAAATTACTATGTTGTCCGTATAGACCACAATTTTAATGCCCTGATTACTAAATCTTGTAAGAATTTTATTAACAACTCGGATCCAAAAGAAAAGTTAATGTTTGATCAATTTATTCGACGATTCACTCAACAACATCCATATTTCTGGCATCTTAATTCAATATACATTAATGACAAATTTGAAAATAAACGATCCCACCGTGTAATCTTGTTTTGCTGTCAGCTCTGCAAGTTTTGAATATTGATGCTTAGTATAGAATTAGGGGCCTGTTTTTGGAGTCCGAAGCGGGTCAAATTTAGTAGACCATTTGGTTTTTGATATGAAATCTTAAAATTTTCTTTTAGAAAACAGTGATATATATATATATGAAATTTCCCAAAAATATGGTTGCGGACTCATACTTTTCCTATTTTACACCAACACCTCTCCTTTTCTTCTTGTGGTTCTAAAATGCTTTCAGAGTTGAGTGTAGTCCTAAGGCATCTTGGAAAAATTACTTCAACAGGTAGCTACTCGAATAATAATCGTGTGACAGGTGGTCTACAAAAACATAAGAATACAAAGTGAGACAGAAGGTCCACTTTTCATTAAGGTATGTGACAGATGGTCCTTGATGCCCATTGATATGTGTGTGACAAGTGGTCAACACCAACGATGACATGAAATATATAGTCCACATCAAACTTTATCTTGAAAGACATGTCACATGGCAATATTGGCAACGCCAGTCATTGATTCAGGATTGGCCGAGGGTCCAAAGTATCGTGTCGTTGTAAGAGAAAGAAATTTGATATTGTTAAGTGATTCCCCAATCCCCCAAACCTATATTAAGGTCTATGGTTTAAGAGAAATTTAACCCATTTCCGCCTAACGTTGCGAAAACGCAACGTCGTACGTGTGGACGTATAGAACTTTACTGATGAAAAATTTGAATGAGCTGATTAGTGATTTTGAAAGTTAATTTAATTATCTAATCGACCTGTTTTTGGATTTTTTTCTAAAAATTTGTTTTCATGGTTTTTTTGCACCTCCAAAATCGGAAATTTTCGAAATTTTTAGGTACAATTTTTGAACCACTCAAAAATTATCTTCAAAATTATAATTTTTCAAAATAAAGTCAACGGCATGCAAAGAAGGGTTCAAATTATATTCTAAAATAAAGTTGACGCAATTTATATGAGTTGCCTACTTGACAGGTGAGGTGAAAGCACTGCGTTGCGTTTTCGCAACGTTCGTCTAATATAGTAGCATTTGAACCTAAAAACAATAATTGCACTTCGTTGCGTTTTCAAATCAGAATAAACTGTTTTTTCTCGGAATATTGTGTTTTTATGATTATATTGCACGAATTTTTGAAATAGTGTCAATTTTTGTTGCATCCTGTCAAACAAAAGGATGCGTATTCTAATTCTGAGAAAAGAAAAAAACAATTCATTCAGTGCTATATTGAAAAAACCCTTTTTGCCATCCACGCAACCTTATTCTTAGAAGTAATTAGCCAGTAACTCCTGCGTATAGGAAACCTCAAAGCACAGGTCATTTTTCTAATGAGCGTGGTGGTGGAGAACTCTACTGTACTCAGGTACGGTACTGATGGGAGTGCAAGTGCATATTCCAATTCCCAGAAAAAAATTAAACCAATTGATAAACGCGTGCTGTTTTGGAAAACCCCATCACGTATATAAGTTTTTTGCATTCCATTTATTTTGTACTTATAAGCTGTGAATTGTGCGGTCAAGTTGTGTAGTTAAAAAATATATCTGTGTTAAAAAAAGTGCAAAATTATATATCGCAGAAAGTTTTTATCAGCTAGAGAACTCGAAGAGTTATTGATGAACCCGAGTTCTGACGAAGAAGACGAATTTAATTTGAATTTAGATGCAGCAGTTGAAACAAATGTTATAATTTTGCCTCCAAAAATTGATACTGTAAACGATAAATGATTTGAGCAATCCATCAACATCTCAAAACATCGCTTCAACATCCAATAAATCATCAACATCTCTCCATTACGAGTTGCCAAAGTGGTCAAAAAGCCATCGAGTTGGTTTTTCAAAGACTACAGTAGACGTATCAAGTGAAAAAATACGAAGAATTTATGAAAAAATCGGTAAGTTTATAATATACTATTATTCAGAATATATCCTTTCTTGAAAGAGTATAAGAGATGACCCTTTCTTTTCTTCTCTCAGGTAATTTGAATCCTCTGCAAATGGTGGAATTATTTCTTGATAGTGACATAATTAATTTTATTGTTGAAAGTACAATTGTGTATGCTAATGTGGACAAAAATAATCCCACGCTCAAAACTGATTGGAACGAAATTCGTAGATTCATTGGAATATTGTATTTTTCTGGTATGCATACAGTGCCTCAGTTGCATTTGTATTGGTCTAATAGTCCAATATTCCGATGCGATATAGTAAAAGATGCAATGAGTCGAGATCCTTTCAAAATTATCAAATCGTATTTGCATGTTTGTAATAACAGTACAATCAATCCCAGCGAGAAGTTTGCGAAAGTTACAATGCTCAACAATATTCTCAATGAAAGATTTATGCAGTTTGGAGTATTCTCCCACCATCTTTCAATAGATGAACAACAAAGAGGAAACACGTAAACATTCAAATGCCAAATGCAATTCGCGAATACAACATAACGATGGGAGGTGTTGATTTGTTCGATAACGCTACAAGCAACTATCGTATACGAATTCGAGGAAAGAAGTAGTACTGGCCACTTTTATCAAATGCACTCGATGCAGCATTGGTAAATGCATGGAAGTTACACTGTATTTGGAAAAAAAAATGCTAAGGAAACAGCGATGACACACCTAGAATTTAGGACGTTTGTTGTAGAATCCTTGTTGCGATCGGAGTCAAATGTTCAACATGTGCAACGAAGGGAAGGAAACCCCAATGAAGTGGCTCGTTTCGATGACATCAAGCATACAGTCACGCAAGTGCTCCAGCCAAACCGTTTTTTCCTGCAAGAAATGTAATATCCCGCTTCATCCAAAATGCTTCGACGTATACCACACAAAACCCCAGTCTTCATAAGCATATCTTGATGTAGTGTATACTTTCTTATAAACTTCTTCATTGAAACTTTTAATTTATACCTATTTATTACATTTTTCATAAAATTCTCAAATAAATTTCATTCATGTTCCATCTTAAAAAAATAATAATTTTGCTACCCCTTTCGCCGAACGTTGCGAAAACGCAACGTGAATTTTCCGGGAAACTATAAGCTTTTCCAAAAATTTTTTTTGGGATTTCCCTTAGTTAGACCAAAATGGGTTAACTTCGTTTTATGACAATCTGGATGGATGCCAATCTAGTAACCAACAACGTGTAGGGTACAATAATAGAAAATTCCCACTTCTGAGCACGTGTAGAGGTACCATTTGAAGGTAAGATTTGAATTAAGTCCTTTCTACATTGTTATTCGCAATTAACAAAAGTGTTTTAATGATCAAAAATACAAATTTGTGGGTGAAATTCTGAAGCGAAAGCTAACACTTAAGAAAAACTTTTGTATCTTTCTGAATAGATCTGAACCATAAGCTGTGAATGTAGCAACCATAAACAACGCAAAAACTTAGACTTTTTAAAATTTGGTTAGATACACAATTATATGTGATATACATATATGAAAATTTTTCAAACTTAAACATAAAATTTTGTTAACAAAATTGAAAAAAAGGAAACTTAATATACCAACCGTCCTTTGCAATTGATGAGTTGTTTTGATTTATTTATGTAAATAGAAATTTAAAGATCGTTAAAATAGTCTTTACTTGAATATGCATAACTACACCAAAAATTGTAACAGACAGAAATTCAAATCACATTAGTTACTCTTCAAAGTCTAGAAATAAAAATAAAAAAAATATTAACATAATCCCGTCCCCCATTTTTCCACTTAAAACAAAATTCGACTAATTTCGATTCTTATTGATCGAAAAGAAAAAGTTTGCAGACAAAAAATGTTCAATTTGAAAGTTTGAACATTTTGAACATTTCTTATATAAATTATTGATATGTACCCAACGCTCGTCGCGCAAACCAGGCCGTTTGCCTATATAGGTACCTACCTACCTCTGCGCTCTCTTCTAACTGGGCTGGCAAAGTAATGTTTATTTTGGTTTGGTTTTAAGTTAATTTTCATCCCGACTGACGTGACGTTCCCACGCACGTGATATTTATATTTTATAGACAAGAACAAAAATGCTGGAATATTACAATTTAAAGTTTATACACACAACCATAATATTTTTATATCATAAGTCAACGTTCTTGGCGCTCCAAAACATCGTTATTGAGAGCGCGTTTCTTTACACTCCATAATTCTATACCGTTAAGGGGTGGCTTGCAGCCTTGTAGGTTATTTACAATACCTTCAGAATACAGAATATACAAGAAACTCCACTTTGGCCAAATGCCATTAAAGATGATAAATTTAATATTATCGTGCTTGAAATTCATTCTCACTAACCTTTCAAAAGATAAAACAAAGGAAAAACTTATTTTTCACTAATAACTGATTTTCATCCTTAGAAATATTTTTATTTTTATTGATTCAGTATAGAGGAAGTCAATCACACTCGTTCGGTTGATCACAAACGAGCATTCTCTTCATAAGAGTTTCCGTTTCCGATAACAACACATTTATCTGTGTGAGTTTTTCTTCTTTTGAACTTGGGCAAGTATTGGTTTCAAGAAGGCAAAAATAATTCAATATTAAATCCAGAAAAAATACAGAGATAAAAAAGTAGTTTTGAACTAATGCCTATATACCTACTACTATTGTTTATTTGGGTGTATTTTGTTGCTTCTTATAGTGAGCTACAATACAACCTAAAGCCATAAAAGGTCTGATTTATTTATCTTGAAACTATTAGACCGAAAATAATAGTAAATATATTTCCCAAACCCCAAACAGATAATTTATAAAATCTTAAGATTGGAATCTACACGGAATTTCACCCTCTGTCTATATCATATCCAGAGTCCTCACTTTGGCTTTTTATATGAACGCGTTTAAAGAGATGGATAGAGGGGATGAGGAAGTATCGAACTGAAATGTTTATTTTTGAAATAATCTAACAAAATGACACATGAGTTTAAGGTATTTTTTTTTAAGCTGGATCTAATGGGGCCAAAACCGATACGACCACTTTAAAAAAGTTTTATGTACAATGTATACCTAGTCTTTTTTTGTGTATGTTAGTGATAGCTGCATTTTGAGAACAACAGGTAAAGTAATATTACCCAATCCCTTTGAAAATAGTATCTATAACTTTTTTTTGAATTTGGCCCCAGCTTATTAAAAATACCCAAAAGTCAGTGTATCACTTTGTTAGATTATTCCAAAAACAAATATTTCAGTTCGATTATATTACACACACCACACCCCCCCGTCTACGGAAAATAAATGTATTTTCCATATACAATGTAGGTGCTTCATTTTAACTTAATTATTGGCATTTTTTTATACTAAACATAAATTTTAGGAAACGAAAGTTCGGAAAAATTTAGAAGAGCCGTAGAACAACCTGGAACAAGTTGTTTTTAGATTTCCAGTGGGAGCAAGGATATTAAGTATTTTTTTCATTTAAAGCTTAAAATATAAATCTTGAATGAATTTTTGGAACAATGATTTAGGCCATTCTGCGCTTGGAAGAAGTTTTAGATTTTCAATTTTGGAGCATTTTTTTGTAAGTTTTAATACCTACTAAAAATGATTTTAAGAACAAAAAATTTCGGAGTAATTTAGAAGAGCTTTAGCCTTTCCAATAACCCGTTTTAAGGTTTTAAATTTTGTATTTCAAAAAAATGAATCAGAGAAGAAGGTTTATTTTATGTCAAAAACTATTTTTGGTTTAAATTAAGTACTTTCGTTTAAATCAATGTCTCCCAACCTTTTTGTTTTATGTCCCACCAAAACTTATTCTTATGTCTCCCCAACATTATATTTATACAGTTTCCAACATTCAAAACTTTGAAAATCTAAAAGATTTTGGTTCTAAGTCCAGCGAAAATTTTTCTGAAAATTAACATTTTTGCGAATCAGTTACTTCAGCAAACTCAGTCTCGTTAACAAGATTCCTCAAAAATTTTGCTGTCAAATAACTGAGGAAAGAAAATATTGGATTCGCTTGCTCAGTTTTTGACACTTAGCCATCGGAGATCTCATTTTCCTGAACACGCCTAATGAAACCTGTGAAATTTGTGTTATGAATATGTATAAATATCTGACATATCAATAAAAATAGCGAAACCAAATACCTACATATCTTTGCTTTAACTTATCTTTCTTTGAAGTTTATTTATTAAATGTAATTTTCAAAAATATCGACTGAATAACTGACAAATGCCATCAACCGCTTCGCTTACCGATTTTTGTTACGGTTTTTCGATTAAGAGAGTACAAAAGTTCCGCAAATCTTTTCAAACTGTTTTGAAAGCTGTCTTACTACAGTGTGATGTAAGAAAAATCTGCGAAAAACGTTCACAGTTTGGAACAAGCGCAAAGCTTGAACAAGCAAACAAGATTGAGCTCGGATTCTTTTCAAAATAAATAAGTGCGAAAGTGAAATCTTATTTCTCCTTCGTAATCATTAAATTTGGAAATCTTAAACGGTTGCAATGCATCAGAATGTAAAATTGCCCCCATTAAATTCGAATTACCTCCTTAGGGGCGTGGGCCCCACGTTGGGAAAAATTTGTTATGGTTATAAAGTTGTGACTTTTTTATATGTGCATGGAATATAGCTTGGTTCTTGACTAATCAAAAAAAGTTTTGGTTGGGGAACTTAACTTTTGAAATTTTGAACATTAAGGTCCAAAAACTTGGAAAAATGTTCAGAACAACTAGAACAATCGCAAAAACGGTTCTTTGAGTCTATAACCCCCATTTTTGAATATTTAAAAAAAAATTGAAACAATCCGGAGCAAATCGGGAGCAATCTGGAACAACTTTCAAAAATAACAAATTCAAAAAAAAGGGGGGAGGGGTAATTTCACACACTCCTTTCTTGGCCAATTTCAGTCAAAAAAAATACAGGAAAATATATTCATATATCATTGCATAAAAAAAAAAACAAAAAAAAAGTAAAAGTAAAGTAAAAAGTGGCATGATGGTTAGTGCGTAGGACTGTCATGCTGAAGGTGTGGGTTCGATTCCCAGCCGTGCCAACTAAAAACAGAAATGTTTTATCACTTGCGAGGAACTGACAAATCCTCCAAGAGTTGAAGAGTATACTTGTCATGAATAAGTGCTGCTCATTTAGCCGTTCGGACTTGGCGAAAAACTGTAGGTCCCCTCCATTCCTGCCAACAACACGCACACAGGAATGGTTGAGAGTTGTAAGTCACTAGGTCCTGCTTCTCCACGAGCTGTTGCGCCACCCAATTTATTTTTTTTTCCATTGCATAAAAAGGAGTAACCAACATAAAACTTTTTTAATGTCGTCTTATTTTGTTGGTTATAAGCCCCTCTCCCTCCCTTTGAAAGCGATTCCATAAACAATAGGTAACGAGGATTTCGCTGAACTTTGGATATGTTGTTGACTGTAGAGGGTTAAATTCTACGTCAGTATTAATTTTAATAATTGATTAACTAACTTTAGTCTAGTAACTACACTTGCAGTCATTAAAATCGCACCACATAATAGGTTCTCAGAGAATGCCTTATTTATTTACCAACATGCAACGGTTTTATTGTAAAATTTATGAACGGTATTTTCTATAGCGCCATTTGGCTTCATATTCACAGCAAAGAAAAATCACCTTCATTTGGGTTTTTAGTGTGATAATAAGTCAATATTAGTGAAATGGTCGGTAAATATCACCAACTTACTCGTGAAGAAAAAGTTAAAAATATTTGTTTGGTCAGACTGCGCCTGCGGTTAGAATAGGATGTTTTTATTCAACCATCGTTCAGCTAATGTATAAAAAGAAAAATTGAATCCACTGGATAGGAAAAAAAGGATCACGATGCAAATGCAAAACAACCCAAAAGACGGACAGTCTATTACTTAGAATTAGCTTTAAGGATCGCTTTTAAAGTGCTGTTCGTATAAGAGCAAACAATAAAAAGATGGAAATTACTTCTATGAAGTACATATTCAACAATATCTTCATTTGATTAAGAAAGGGATAATCAATCATTTTTAATGTGGTGCAGTTTTTTGACCGCAAGTGTACCTATAAGATAATATCAGGCCTTGCTTCTGATCTGGTTGTTCTGATGTTTTGCTGAATTCTTTATGACGTTGTTGGCCCACAGCATGAATAAAGTTTTCGACCTCGAGTGCCGAATGCAACATGACTAGCTTTTTATTAAAACATCGCTCTACGATTTAAAATAATTAATTAAATTACATCAATTTGAGCACAAAACCGTCCCAAAAGACCCAATAGTTTTCAAGAGAAGACAAAAATGTGTTTTTGCTGTACATACATATATTAAAGCCACCTTAACTAACTATCATTCCTTTTGTCATGAATTTAAAATGCAGGTATGTAAACGTATTGGTATCTTCATAATGGAAAATTCTATTTTTATCAACCACCCACAGAGCAAATCCATGCAACCAAGTTGTACATTTTATATAATTATAAACACAATTCTTGTGTCTGCTGTGCATGTAGAAAAAAATCGATTATTCTTTTGTTGGTTCTTGTGACAAGGCCAAAGAAGTTCAGTTGAGAAACTAGCTAATCAATCAGAAATTATTTTTAAAGTGAGTGTGTGGGTTTCGAAAATGATTCAAGCAAGTTGAGAATGAAAGCTGTGTTTACAAAGAATAAGCGAGGGAGTATGATTCATTCTAAAGCGGTTGTTAAACTTTTTAAAATTAAGTTTGTTCGAGGTATACCTATTGTTCAATTCATTTGGGTAAATTATTTATTAAACGAAATTGTGGATCCTGGTTCCCTTGTGGCTAAAATATAACTGTCAGAAGAATATTCTCCAGCCATATGTTCCAAGTCAGGTGCCACAAAGTATGTATGTGTAACGTTGGAACAATATCATAATGAACTTTCTGGGAAAGTGGGAAGTCATTATTGAAGTGATTCCGCAGACGCAATTTGATGTTAATGTTTATCCTACATCACAGATCACACCTCCCACTTTTATAATCATTAGATATTTTCGGAGTCATATTTTCAAAAAATAATGTCTTTTAGTCATGTTATGGAATTCCTTATTTAGTTTTTTATAGATGATATTAGCCGCGTTTTATTATCGCTCATAACCCATATGGTTCACCTCGTGAAAATAAAACGATGTGGGTTATTGCAAAAGCAGTGCTGTATATCAGTCTCTTTTTTTCTTATGTTTATTTGTTTTTCATGTAAGCACTTGTCTCTTTTCCTCTCTATTCCTTATACTGCTGACAAATCGCTGACATTCATTCACAATGGTAAATAGCCCTCTGCCGGCCAGAGTGAAAACCTCTATCTGGGTTATTGAAATTAACCTCGATAGAAACCTAGATCCCATGTTGTTTTTGTAATACATGTTAAAAGGTAACCTCGACCCAGACCCAGAGATAATAAAACGCAGCTATTAACCTACATTATGGTTATGATTGTAAATATAAATGTGTTTTTTATACTTTTATATACATACATATGTAACTATGTATGAACCTATCTAATTTTTATCACAAGTATGTTAATATGGACAAGTGATCAAATTATGTAGGTTCTTTTCAAACTTGTGAGTCCTCATTGCGGGTGTCTATTGTTTCGCCTTTTTTATTTCGCTAACTGTTATTTTGTTTTGGTCAAAATAACTTCCGTTCATTTTGCAAAATTTGCTTTCTTTATTTTGGGATAATTTCGTTTTTTTTTTTTTTTTTTTTTTACACTTCAGAATTCTGTATTGTAATGAGCTTAAAGCAAGCTGCATTCTACAATCCGAGGCTCATCATGAGTGCATGTGTTAGTGGTTAGTAGATTAAGCAGAGCTAACACAAGCACATAAATAAATAAAAATATACAAAATTAAACAAATTACAAAATTAGACACATAATATAAAACATATACATAAATAAGTTAAGATATAATCAAGACATAGGAATTTACGAGAGTGGAACAGTGGTTCGCAACAGTGTTTTTAACCCTACTTTACTTATGTTAAAATCAACTGAGGCAGCGTTCAAATTAAAAAGTTTGCACATACGATTAAGAGGTTCGTGAATACCATAATTGGTTCTATGAAAAGGAACGTGAAACAGTTCAAATCTTCGAAGGTGGTGGGATCCCCCACGGTAGTTTATACCTATACAGGCTAATAAGTCAGGAGCATCAATTTCGCCACTGATAAGTTGGTGAAAAAATATTAAATCATTATTAACACGCCTTTGACATAAAGTTTGAAGTTGCAGAAGCATGATTCTATGTTCGTAAGGTGGCAGGTTATACGGATCAGCCCAAGGAAAACCTTTCAAGGCAAAACGAATGAAGTTGTGTTGTATTGATTCAATACGGCTTTTATGAATTTCGTAAAAGGGAGTCCATACTTGGGAGGCGTACTCAAGATGGGGTCTAACATAGCAATTGTAGTAGTAGTAGTAGTAGTAGTAGTAGTAGTAGTAGTAGTAGTAGTAGTAGTAGTAGTTTGTTTATTCAAAATTTCATATGTGTATACAATAATACAATTCTTTTTTGGTAATTTAACAAATAATTTCTGGCGTTAAATTGACAAATGTAAAAAAATGTTTGAGTTTTTCTTAAACAAAAATATTCAACAATGACTTTCGTCGTCTGTCGCGATCTAATACTATTGCGTTTTTGCAAACCCTATTTTATTTTATTATATTTCTGTAATTAAATGTTTGTATTTATCCTTTTTACTTAGAAATTAAATTCATTTATCAGCTCCTGCCGATATTTGAGCGCATTTTGGACATATAAAACAAGATAACACCAATCTCTTTCTCCGTTCAGTAAACTGACCATCATGTCCTCATTCAATGTGGGGGCTCCGAAGCATTCCCTGCGTATCCCTCTTAGTATTGGGCAAATTCCCATAAAATGAATGAAAGTTTCAGCTTTATTTAAATTGCAGAGAGAACAGTGAGTATTTTCAAGTCCTGCTCTATTCGTCCCATTAAGCTTTATGAGGCCCGCTCTTGCTTTAAGTATCCATCTAATCGTTGCAGTTTTTAAATTATCACCGATGTAGTTTTTGCCAACATCGTAGCTAAGCATATGGTAGATACCATGTGATCTTGTGAGATTCGCCCTTTGAAGTGCCTCTTGATGGTCTTCTGCACATATCTTCTCAACGGTATTTTGCACAAAATTATTAAAAACGTTCATGTTTGACGCTAGTTCTTCTATATTAGTGAAGCCAAATCGGTTTAAACCATCTTCCCATGCTTCAGCCCAGTATATTTTTTTCTCTCTTACAACCTTTGCCAACATCTTAGGAAGTCTGTTATCCTCATAGGAATTGAGAACTTTTCCTATGTAGTTCATATGACATCGCATTGTATATTCAAAAATTGGCGTAATTTGACATTCCAGCGTCAGCACATAGTTTGGAGCTACTCTTGGCAACCCTAGAACTTGTTTTAAGAAGTATCTTTGTACCTTTTCGACTTCTTCATATCTTGTGTGACCCCAGACTTGTGCTCCATATGCTAAGATAGATCTGGTAACAGCGTTAAAAAGTTCCATTTTTGAGCCGAGTTTTACTTCTTTGCTCGCGATGAAGTTTCTCCATGACAAATTTAGATTTTGCTTAGCCATCTTTGATCTTTCTTTAAAATGCTCCGTTAAGCATAGACCAGGTGTCAGCCAAACTCCAAGGTATTTATACTTGGCAACAATTTCTATATTTTCGTTGTTTAACTTCCATTGTTCTTGTGTGCTCAACCTCCCACCTCTTTTTCTAAAAACAACAATCTTAGATTTTTCAAGGTTGATTATAAGATTCCAGCGTCTACAGTACTCAGCAATTCTGTCAATCATTCCTTGAAGTACCGATGCGCTATCCGCCATCAAAACAATATCGTCTGCGTACATAAGTAAACGGATCAGCGTACCATTTACTTCTATACCACCTCCAATATACTCATGTAGGTCGTTGATGTATAGGGCAAAGAAGAGTGGACTTAGGAGACATCCTTGCTTTACACCCATTGTAGTTTTAAACCACTCTGAGAGTTTTTCTCCATCCCACACAGCTGACTCTGTATCTTCATATAGATCTGCTATAATTGTTATTAGTTTTTTCGATATTCCTATTTTTTTTAGTTTGTATAAGAGGGCTTTTCGATCGATGTAATCAAAGGCAGCTTTAAAGTCAATAAAAAAGCAGTATAGTTTCTTCTTTTCATGCAGTTTTAGGTTTACAATGTTAAACAAATTAAAGAGATTATCTGCAGTGCTATATCCTTCCCTAAAACCGGCTTGGTATTCATTTAAAATTCCATACTCCTTTTCCCATCTCTGTAGTCTTGCTAATAGGATTCCTGCAAAGGTTTTTGCTATGCAATCCATGAAAGAAATACCTCTGTAGTTCTCCACCAAATTGCGGTCTCCTTTTTTGTGTATGGGAAAAATTAGTGATCTTTTAAAACTTGGTTCTACCTTTCCAGATGTAAGCATGCGATTAAAGTTTTTTGTTAAAATTTCAATTGCTGAATCTGGCGCATTTGTAATGAACTCGTATGGTATTCTGTCATATCCCGGTGCTTTGTTACTTTTCGTCTTGGAAAGAAACTCCCAAATTTCGGAGCTTGTGATGGGCCCATCCAGGAGTGGATCGCTTGTTATAGGATCTATATCATCAATCTGTACGGCACACATTGATGGATTTAGTAAGCCATGGAAATGATCCTTGAACATAGCACTTGTTATGGCATTTCCTTTAACAAAATTATCAGCTCTGAGCTCATTTGCTAAATTCCACCATTCTTGACTGTTTCTAACTTCCTTTAGTTTTTCTCCTAATTCTTCAAAGTAATTCTTCTTTTTACTTTTGATGAGGTCTTTAAAAGTTTTGTTGCATTGAAGATAGATTTCTTTTATACTCGGAGAGTTGTTGCGACGCAGTTGTTTGAGCCAAAAGAAGGACTTATTTCGTGCTCTTTCGCATGCTCCATCATACCATTTTTCTTTGCCAATGGTTCTCTCAGTGTACCTTTGAATTCCAACAGTAGTTCTGATAGCATCAGATAGGTTTTCACAAGTCCATTCCATGATCTCTGAAGTGGTGATGTGTTCATGCAAGTTTTGTTTGTAGATATTATGTAGGTTGTTGGTCCATCTTAGTTTGGGTAGTAGTTTCATTTCTACTGATGAATGTTCATAGTTGACTTCTAGCACCATCACAAGTACTATGGGCATATGGTCCGAGTAGATCTGGTCTTCTACTTGGAAACCTTCTATATACTGAAGCATACTATAAGTTACACAACATAGATCGATTGTGGATGAGCCAACTGTTTCCACAAAAGTAAAGTTTCCGTCTGCATCATCTAGTGTTCGCCCATTTAGGATGGTCATACCAAAGTCATCACATGCTTCTAATAGCCGTCTACCTTTGCCATTTATAACCTTGTCCTTGGATTTTCTGTTGTTTTGAAGCTGGCTATTAAGAGCTGTGATTTCGTTTGGTATAAATTGGTTTTCTCCAATCCTAGCGTTGAGATCTCCAATAATCACATAATTTGGCATATTTCCTTCCTGTAAGCAACTACTAAGATTCTGGAAATCTTCCTCCCATCTGTTGAAGTTCAAATAAACTGGCATAATGTAAAAGTCTTCACTTCTTGTGACTATATAAACTAGATCCATTTCCATTTTTTTGACGAAGCTTGCTTTGAATCGAGCATCCGATTTTATTCCATAGACTGCCCCACCACTGGCCCTTCCAAAGCGGGCCCTCTTTACAGCTGGTATCCACAGTAGATTGAAACCATTAAAATATTTAGCATACCTTTCAAAATCTTCGGTTAAAAACGTTTCATATAAAAAGAAAATTTCATGATTGCATATATATTTAAAAAAGTTTGGATATAATATTTTATTGCCTAAGCCATGGATATTATAAGAAATAATTTTAATTTGATTTTTATAAGATTTTGATACTTCATTTACATTATTACTTAATCTAGAATCGCGACAGACTTCTAACTGCTAATTATAGTTAAGACAGAAATCTATATTCGAAATATCTTTTTGAAAAATTTCTTCTAAAACCTCCTTTGCTGCTCTTTCCCCGCATTTCAATTCTCCTTCCACTATCGTAAAGCTTTTTCCTTCTATTTCCAGACGATTGCCTTTGAACTTGATATCCTTAGTTTGGTCGATCTTTTTTATATCTCTTCTTATTTTGAGAAGAAAATTTTGATGGAAACGCTCCGTTTTCGTTAAATCTCTTTTAATGCCATATGATGTGTTCGCTAATTTTGATGTGTTTTTTAGAATTTCTGCCACTGCTCCATTGCTCTGAAACTCAACTAAATAGCTCGGGAGATTGTTTTTACCGATTTGAACAACTCTCACAATTTCAATTTTATTTGTGATTCCGAGGACATTTTCACACAAGTCCAAGATGTCTTTTCTGTCGACTTTCTGTCTTCCAAATCCATGAAAAATTAAGTTGTTTCTCCTCATATGTTTGTCAAATGATTCAGTTTTCTTTTCATATTCGGCTTTAAATACTTTAAGTATTTTTATTTCCTCTTGTAACGTTTGATTTTCTTTTTTGATTTGGTTTATACTTGCTGTGTTAGATTCGACTTTATTTAAGGTGGTTGCCATTTCCTCTTTAATGATTTTACGAAAATCAGCCATCATTTCAATCCATGTTGTAGACTCTACCATTGTGGAATTTAACGAGCTATTGGCATCATCATCTGCCATTCTCTTGCTGTGTATTTTTTTGCTTTCTGGTTGCAAAGGTTCTGGAGAATTTTTGCCTCTTGAGCGTTTCTTGCTTCCTTCCTGCTCCAGTTTGAAAAAAAGGATAGTTTTAAACGCCTGCGGAT